>CM073583.1:24000151-25410151 GCA_037074715.1 Magnolia kwangsiensis
AAAACCTAAATGTATTCTCAAATCTCTAAACTTAAACCTACACTTAATCCTAATCTCAACTCCCTAACATAAACCTAAACCTAAACTTGAAAACCTAAACCTAAACCCGATCCCAAACCCGAACCCGATTTCTTAAACCTAAACCTTAACCTATTTTCAATTTCCTAAACTTATAGCTTATAACCTAAACCTAAACCTAAACCTAAACCTAAACCTAAACTTGAAAACCCAAACCTAAACCCGATCCCAAACACGAACCCGATTTCTTAAACCTAAACCTTAACCTATTTTCAATTTCCTAAACTTATAGCTTATAACCTAAACCTAAGCCTTAACCTAAACCTAAACCTAAACCTATAAACTTAACCTAAACCAAAACTTATGACCTAAAACCTTAACCTATAACCTATAACCTAACCTTAACCTAAATATAAAACCTAAACCTTAACCCATAACCTAAAACCTAAACCTAAACCTAAAACATAAATGTATTCTCAACTCCCTAAACATAAACCTATAACCTAACCTAAACCTAAACCTAGAACCTGCACTTATAACTTAACCTAAACCTAAGCTTAAAACCTAAACCTATTACCTAAAACCTAAATGTATTCTCAAATTCCTAAACCCAAACCTACACCTAATCTTAATCTCAACTACCTAACCTAAACCTAAACCTAAACTTGAAAACCCAAACCTAAACCTGATCTCGAACCCGAACCCGATTTCCTAAACCTAAATCTTAACCTATTTTCAATTCCCTAAACCTATAGCTTATAACCTAAACCTACACTTAAACTTAAACTTAAACCTAAACCTAAACCTAAACCTATAAACTTAACCTAAACCAAAACCTATGACCTAAAACCTTAACCTATAACCTATAAACTAACCTTAACCTAAACCTTAACCTATAACCTAAAAGCTAAACCTAAACCTAAAACTTATTCTCAAATCCCTAAACCTAAACCTACACCTAATCCTAATCTCAACTCCCTAACCTAAACCTAAACTTGAAAACCCAAACCTAAGCCCGATCCTGAACGCGAACCTGATTTTCTAAACCTAAACCTTAACATATTCTCAATTCCCTAAACCTCTAGCTTATAACCTAAACCTAAACCTTAACCTAAACCTATAACCTTAACCTAAACCAAAACCTATGACCTAAAACCTAAATGTATTCTCAAATCTCTAAACCTAAACCTACACCTAATCCCAATCTCAACTCCCTAACCTAAACCTAAACCTAAACTTGAAAACCCAAACCTAAACCCGATCCCGAACCCGAACCCAATTTCCTAAACCTAAACTTTAACCTATTTTCAATTCCCTAAACCTATAGCTTATAACTTAAACCTAAACCTTAACCTAAACCTAAACCTAAACCTATAAACTTAACCTAAACCAAAACTTATGACCTAAAACCTTAACCTATAACCTATAACCTAACCTTAACCTAAACATAAAACTTAAAGCTTAACCTAAAACCTAAATGTATTCTCAACTCTCTAAACATAAACCTATAACCTAACCTAAACCTAAACGTAGAACCTTCACTTATAATCTAAACCTAAACCTAAGCTTAAAACCTAAACCTATGACCTAAAACCTAAATGTATTCTCAAATCCCTAAACCTAAACCTACACCTAATCCTAATCTCAACTCCCTAACCTAAACCTAAACCTAAACTTGAAAACCCAAACCTAAACCCGATCCAGAACCTGAACCCGATTTCCTAAACATAAACCTTAACCTATTCTCAATTCCCTAAACCTATATCTTATAACCGAAACTTAAACTTAAACCTAAACCTTAACCTATAACCTAAAACTAAACCTAAAACCTAAATGTATTCTCAAATTCCTAAACCTAAACCTACACCTAATCCTAATCTCAACTCCCTGACCTAAACCTAAACCTAAACTCAAAAACCCAAACCTAAACCTGATCCCGAACCCGAACCTGATTTCCTACACCTAAACCTCAACCTATTCTCAATTCCCTAAACCTATAGCTTATAACTAAAATCTAAACCTAAACCTAAACCTTAACCCGTAACCTAAACCTAAACCTAAAACCTAAATGTATTCTTAAATCCCTAAACCTAAACCTACACCTACACCTAATCCTAATCTCAACTCCCTAACCTAAACATAAACCTAAACTTGAAAACCCAAACCTAAACCCGATCCTGAACTCGAACCCGATTTCCTAAACCTAAACCTTAACCTATTCTCAATTCCCTAAACCTATATTTTATAACTTAAACCTAAACCTAAACCTAAACCTATAAACTTAACCTAAACTAAAACCTATGACCTAAAACCTTAACCTATAACCTATAACCTAACCTTAACCTAAATCTAAAACCTAAACCTTAACCTATAACCTAAAACCTAAACCTAAACCTAAAACCTAAATGTATTCTCAACTCTCTAAACCTAAACCTACACCTAATCCTAATCTCAACTCCCTAACCTAAACCTAAACCTAAACTTGAAAACCCAGAACTAAACTCGATCCCGAACCTGAACCCAATTTTCCAAACCTAAACCTTAATCTACTCTCAATTCCCCAAACCTATAGCTTATAACCTAAATCTAAACCTATAACCTTAACCTAAACCAAAACCTATGACCTAAAACCTAAATGTATTTTCAAATCTCTAAACCTAAACCTACACTTAATCCTAATCTCAACTCCTTAACCTAAACCTAAATCTAAACTTAAAAACCCAAACCTAAAACTTGATCCCGAACCCGAACCAGAATTCTTAAACCTAAAACTTAAATGTATTCTCAAATCCCTAAACCTAGACCTATACCTAATCTTAATCTCAACTCCCTAACCTAAACCTAAACTTAAACTTGAAAACTCAAACCTAAACCCGATCCCGAACCCGATTTCCTAAACCTAAACCTTAACCTATTCTCAATTCCCTAAACCTTAACCTAACCTAAACCTAGTCTGCACTTATAATGTAAACTTATAACCTAAACCGAAGCCTAAAATCTAAACTTAAACCTAAAATCGAAATGTATTCTCAAATCCTTAAATCTATACCTACACCTAATCCTAATCTCAATTCCCTAACCTAAACTTAAACCTAAACTTGAAAACCTAAACCTAAACCCCATCCCGAACCCAAACCCGATTTCCTAAACCTAAACCTTAACCTATTCTCAATTCCCTAAAGCTATAACATATATACTATAACGTATAACCTAAACCTAAACCTTAACTTAAACCTATAACCTAAACCTAAACCTAAACCTTAACCTAAACCTAAACCTAAACCTATATATTATAACCTATAATCTTAACCTTAACCTTAACGCATGGGCAAGAGCTGATAAAAGATGTTTTTCAAGTTGTGCAGGATCCTTAGAGAGGTTCTATAAACAAAAGGATGATTCGGTAAGTCTTTTTCTCTTCTGTTTTTGTATGATCTTTGGTGTAAGTGTTTGAATTCAGTGTCTAAAATATATCTATGGTATTTGGCAAAGAACAACTGATTGCATTCAGGCAAGCAACGGAACAGACGCCTCATCGCATCATATTCTATAGGTAATTCTTTACCTTGGGAATCTCTATAGAGTATGAATATTATGATTTAGTTTTGGTTTTTGGTGGATGAGAAACTGTTTGGTATTTTGGCTCATGATTTAGAGTTCTGTAGGGTTGGTGTGAGCGTATTTATGCGTGGATGAATGTAACATAGATAAGATTGTTTATGTTTAGATGGTTGTAGTTTATGTTTCGATGAATGTAGTTTATGTTTGGATGGATTTATGTAGTTTGGGTTTAGATGGATGTGAATTTGATGAAATATATTATATAACAGGTGTATATCAGGAAGAATATGATGTTGTAACAGGTGTATATTAGGAAGAATATGATATGAACAGGTGTATATGAAAATACGAGACGGTTGAAGACCGTCCTTTTCAGGTTCATAAGAGACGGTCCATGACCGTCCTTTTTAGACTCATAAAAGACGGTTCATAACCATCCTTTTAAGGTTCATAAGAGAGTTCATGACCGTCCTTTTTAAACTCATAAGAGACTGTTCATGACCGTCCATTTTCAGTTCATAAGAGACGGTTTATGACTGTCTTTTTGCAGGTCATACGAGATGGTCTATAACTGTCCTTTTTATTGACGGTCATGGGCCGTTCTTTTTACAGACAGTCATAAACCGTCATTTTTAGCTTCATATAAGTCCACTAATTATGTATCATTATAAATGGTCTATGACCGTCCTTCTTTAGAGACGGTCCATGACCGTCCTTTTTTAGAGACGGTTTATGGCCGTCCTTTAAAAAATACGACACGTTAAAATTTGATGGTCATTGTGACGGTCCAAGACCGTCCTTTTTGAGCTTTTGATACGGTTTTCAACCGTCCTTTTTTCACTGTTTTGGCGTAGTGATTTCTATAGTGTGGCAGTTGAGCTTTGATTTACATCGTTTTCTGTCTAATTCCATAAAATGGTATTGAAAAATGAATGGACAGTTTGGATCTAATTCATTCGGCATGATGAGGCCCATGGAAGTCCCATATGCCAATACCTCCCGTTTTCTTCTCTGCACTTGGAATGTCCTGCACCATGGGAGCTGATTTGGTGAGACGGGCCTTACTTAAGACTGTGGTAGTTACCATGGTGCCCACGTTGACTCATTTATTTCGTATGCACTCTGTGCATCCGTTTTTCCAGATAATTTTAAGGCATTATAGAAACAACAAAGCAGATCCAATTATCAGGTGGACCATATCATAATAAACAGTGGTGATTGACGATTAATAAGCCCCAAAAGTTGTATATCAAGCCTATATTTGGTTTACCTCTTCATCCAGGCTCACGTGAACTCATCAACAGATTGGATGGAAAATAAAACACACGAAAACTTTAAGATGTGCCCTAAGAAGTTTTTAAAGGCAGCGTGTACAATCAACATTGTTTCCTAGAATATAGTGTACCTGATAATTGATTATTGGATCTTCTTAAATTTTGGTATCATGATATAAAATGATCCGAAAAACCAGATGGACAGAGTAAATACAGAGTACCCAAGTCAAGGTGGGCTCTGTGGTTAGGGCTGCACCGTCTTTGGTGAAGCCCGGTCTCATCTACTCCACTTACGTGCACCGCACAGTAAGCAACCGAATTCAATGGTGTGTGAAATTTATGTAGGCCCTGCTATGATATATTTCTTAGATCCACTGTCTGTCCATTTTTTTCAGATCATTCTAAAATGCAAATCCAAAAACATTGAAAATTCAAAGCTAAAGTGGACCACACCACTGAAGACAGTAAGAATTCAAGCTACGATTGAAAACTTATTGGGGCCACACATTCTTCTAATCAAGTTGATATTTGTATTTTAACTTCATGCAGATATGTGTGATCTTCTGAACAGGTCAGATGGAAAATAAGCCTCACAATGGGCCTTAGGAAAGTTTCAACGGTAATTTATTTAATCTCCACTATTTTGTGTGGGGTGATTTACTTCAGCTTTGGATCGTACCTCATTTTAGGAGTATGGTCTATATTTATTTGAAAATATTAATGGACAGTATAGATCTATCACAAAAATCATGATAGAACCCAGAAAAAGTTCCACACACTTTAAGAGTTGTGTTGTGTAATGAGATAGAAATCAGTCGTATCTCGTTAGCGGAGTGACTGAGTCATCAGAAATATCGTGGAGGAATGAGAAGCAACAGCTAGCGCTGGAAAATTTTGTGGCTTCAACACTGATGATCCACACTCTGCAACTTATCCCACTTCCGACACCTTCCTAAAATGGTTTACACTGAAAAGATAGAAAAACCAATAGAAGTAGGTACCACTGGTATTTGTTGTAAAAATATTGATTTTATAAAAATATTTTAAATAAAAATATATATAATATAATATATAAAAAGTGTTTGGAAAACACCTTTTTGTGGGTTTTTGGGAATAGTCCCATATTGGAAAAAGAGAAGAAGAAAAAATGGTTTAAATGATAATAGTGGAGTACTATAATATTTGCTTACCTAGTCGCTCGCGCTCGGGCTCGGGCTCGGTCTCGGTCTCGGTCACGGGCTCGGTGCGAGGGCGTGGGCATGTGACGCAGTATGGCTGTAGAGGCGCTAGTGGCGCACTTTTCACTTCGCACGTGCGCATCGTGTCGCAGAGGGAACCAGAGCGAGATGTGGCTAAGGCAGATGGTTGGCTGGATGAAAATCTAAATGAATGAATGAGAGTCCCTCAAAATATATAAAGGGCTGGAAAAGAGCTGTTGCAGAAAATCTATAACAGCTGTGCAATAAGTGCAGGGTCCAGCTGAAACTGCTGCATGGCTATCCCCAACAGCTATAAAACGGCTAGCTGCTGTCTCACAACAATCAGCATGCAGCAGCTTAATGGCCCATGCACAACAGTTAGAAAATGACCATAAAACGGCTAGTTTTTTCAACAGCTAGAAAACGGTCATGAGATTTATTTTCCTGGACCATAACCCCCAGCCACCATAGCCTATAAAAGGAGGGCCTGGATGGGTTTCCAAACCATCTCACAACCTATTCCAGTACTACCATACGAATTTGAGATAGCCCACTACTCTATCTATACTCCAGCAATTCCAGTAAGAAAGCAACGGTTAAACCCTTTACAAGAAGAATAGACCAACGGTGTGGTCTAGAACGGTTCAACAAACCAGTGCAGTGGTATAAAACAATTTTCTTCTTCTTTCTTTCTTCTGAAATTTTTTTCATTCATTGTATTTCTGCCAGACTGTGTAACAGAGTTCCATTAGTGGGCCTTCGTGTTTGCTGAACGCAGACCCATACCAGGCTCGTCGTATCCTAGATGTTATTTATCTGTAACCTATCAGCATACTCAACTTACCTGAGTAGGGGCAAATAACGCTTTAAGGACAGCATTTCAAACGTGCTTCAGCCTGTCCAACTTTTTATAACATTTGCGATTTTCGGTTTCCATTAGCTGCCCGTGCTAAAAGAGCCGAAGACGAACTCTTGTGTTGTGGACACATTCTGAACCCTCTCTCTGACCGCCTGTATGATCTGTACCAACAGACATCATCAGCAAAGAAGATCTGTACCGCTCTAGAGTTCAAGTATAAGGCTGAAGAAGAAAGGACCAACAAATTTCTCATTACCAGGTATTTTGACTTCAGCATGGTAGATAATAAACTGCTGCTGCCCCAAATCCAAGAACTACAGCTAATAGTAAATAAAATTAAAGCGATCAAAATCGATCTTCCTGAATCATTCCAAGTCGGGGCTATAATCACTAAATTGCCACCAACGTGGAAAGACTATAGAAAGAAGTTGCTGCATAAAACCGAGGACTACACACTGAAACAAATTCAAAAACACCTCAGGATTGAGGAAGAATCCCGTAACCGCGACAAAAAGAATGATAACAGGAATACCTCGTCCAAGGTTCATGCAGTAGAAAACATCAATAACAAGAATCCCGAGAAGGACGATTCTCTTAAACCCAATAAAGAAAAATTCAAGAAAAATGCCCAAAAGAAGAACGAAAAGTTCAAAGGCCCATGCCATGTCTGTGGGAAAACCGGGCACTATGCTCGAGTTTGCCGATATCGCAAATCTAAAAAAGAGGCAAGTGCAGTAGAAGAAGGCGATATCGTGGCTATGATCACTGAGGTGAATACCATCCAAGGCAAAGTTCCAGGCTGGTGGTATGATACTGCCGCTACAGTACATGTATGCTACGACAAATCAGCCTTCAAAACCTATGAGGAATTGGCCGATGGTCAAGAAGTCCAAATGGGTAATGAAGTCCGATCGAAGGTCGCTGGCAAAGGAACTGTCGAACTGATATTTACCTCTGGAAAGAAAGTGATTCTAACTAATGTACTGCACGTCCCAGACATGAGGCGAAACTTAATTTCTGAGGATCTTCTGGGAAAACCAGGTATAAGAGTGGTGTACGAGTCAGGAAAACTGATTCTGTCAAGGAATAGAAATTTTGTCGGAAAGAGATATTCTTGTAACTAGATAGTTAAGTTTTCTCTAAATGAAAGTAGCACTTCTGCGTATATGGTTGAATCTGCTGGACTGTGGCATGATAGACTAGGCCATATAGGATATAGTACCTTGAAGTTCATGGCTAAGAATAGTTTAATCTCATACACAGATAATGAAACCAATAAATGTGAAGTGTGCATACGGTCCAAAATGACGAAAAAACTTTTTCCAAGTGTTGAAATATTGTCTCAAATATTGAATCTTGTGCACAGTAATATTTATGAGTTAAACGGCATTCTTACTCGTAGAAGTAAACGGTACTTCATAACCTTTATAGATGATTGCTCTAGATATGTGTATGTTTATTTATTAAAGAGCAAAGATGAAGCATTGAACATGTTTAAGATATATAAAACAGAAGTAGAGAATCAACTAAGTAAGAAGATAAAAATTCTCCGTAACGATAGAGGAGAAGAATACTTCTCTAATGAATTCGATAACTTCTAAAGAACATGGACTGGTACATCAATGTACAGCTCTATACGTACCTCGACAAAACGAAATAGCTGAAAGAAAGAATAGAACATTAATAGAAATGGTCAACTCAATGTTAATAAGAGCAAAGTTGCCACTAAGTCTATGGGGTGAGGCACTACTTGCAACATGCCACATAATAAACAGAATTCTGTCTAAAAAATATAAAATATCTCCATATGAAACATGGAGAGGTAGAAAACCTAACCTAAGATATCTTAAAGTGTGGGGGTGTCTTGCATACAGCAGAACCCCTAATCCAAAAAGAACCAAGTTAAGACCAAGAGCTATTAAGTGCGCCTTCGTAGGATATGCACAAAATAGTAAAGCTTATAGACTTTTAGACATGGAGTCTAATACAATAATAGAATCAAGAGATGTTGAATTCTTTGAAAATTCACTATCCTTGGAGTCAAAGGATAATGAAATCCAAACTCCTAATAGAGAACCAGATAGCTCAGCTCTACAGATAGTGGAAGCTTTTATTGAACACAGTAGGAGTCAAAGAACAAGAATAGAGAAGAGTCTAGGAGATGACTACATAGACTCACAACGCATCATTTTCCATCTGGTAGAAGCAGATAGAGAAAATGTTATTAGACAAATACCTATAGTAATGACTATAGAAGATGATCCTAAAACATATAAGGAAACTGTATCATCTAGAGACTCAGCTTTCTAGAAAGAAGCTATAAATGATGAAATGGAATCCATACTATCAAATCAAACATGGAAACTAGTAAACTTACCTCCAGGTTCTAGACCCATAGGTTGTAAGTGGGTATTTAGGAAGAAATATCACATTGATGGGAGTATCCAAACCTTTAAAGCTCTACTAGTAGCTAAGGGTTTTAGACAAAAAGAAGGGATAGATTACTTTGACACATATTCACTAGTAGCTAGGATAACATCCATTAGGATATTATTCGTGCTAGCTTCCATACATCATCTTCACATCTACTAAATGGATGTTAAGACCGCATTCCTGAATGGTGACCTCAATGAGGAGGTATACATGGAACAACTTGAAGGTTTCATTCTACCAGAAAATAAAAATAAAGTATGAAGATTAGTCAAATCGTTGTATGGATTAAAACAAGCACTAAAACAATGGCATGAGAAGTTTGATTCTAAAATACTATCTCATGGTTTCATACATAATGTAGCTGACAAATGCATATATTCTAAAATAGATGATAATTATATCGTTATTATCTGTCTGTATGTTGATGACATGTTAATAATAAGTAATAAAATGGAAGGTGTGACTGAAATAAAGAAGTTTCTTTCTTCTGTATTTAAAATGAAAGATCTTGGACAAGTTAATACCATCTTAGGTATCAAAGTTAAAAAATATTGTGGGGGTTATGCTTTGTGTCAATCTCATTATATTGAGAAGATACTAAACAAGTTTAACCATCTAAATATAAAGGAAGCAAAAACCTCATTTGATCCAAGTATCAAACTAAAAGAAAATACTGGAAGAACAGTTGCACAATTAGAATATGCGAGTGCTATAGGAAGTCTTATGTATGCTATGCAATACACTAGACCTGATATCGCATATGCTGTGAGTAAACTTAATAGGTTTTCTAGTAACTCCAGTAATGAACACTGGAATGCAATCAGTAGAGTTCTTGGATACTTAAAAGCAACCAAAGACTTAGGACTATTTTATTCAGAGTTTCCTGCCGTATTGGAAGGATATACCAATGCGAGCTAGATATCGAGTGCAGGGGACAACAAGTCTACTACAGGGTGGGTATTCACCCTAGGAGGTACTGCTGTATCTTGGGGATCCAAGAAACAGACTTGCATAACGCACTCGACTATGGAGTCTGAATTTATAGCCCTGGCTGCAACAGGCAAAGAGGCTAAGTAGCTAAGGGATCTTCTATTAGAAATTCTTTTTTGTGTAAAGCATATATCGGCTGTATCACTACATTGTGATAGTGAAGCCACATTAGCTAGAGCCTATAGCGGCACTTATAATGGTAAGTCTAGACATATTAGTCTTCGACATAATTATGTCAGACAATTGATTCAAGATGGAATCATTGCTATTTTCTATGTGAAATCAAGCAATAACCTGGCAGATCCTTTCACTAAACTTCTACTGAGAGAGGTAGTAAAGGCTACATCTAGAGGGATGGGGTTGAAATTCTTCAACTAAAGTTCCACCAGTGATGGTAACCCAACCCAAAGTCAGAAAATCTCTAATCTTGGGTTTAATGGGTAAAAATAAGTCACTGATATGTGGAAAGTTTTTAGCACTAAATTATATAACCTCATCCATAATAGATAAGTATTGAGCGTTATGAAAGAGGGTTGAGTCTTAGAACTCTTAATGAAATCCAGTCTTTAGGACAAGTGTCCTATAATAACGGAGACACTGGAAGGATTTCACCTATATGAACATAGAGATGGTATCATCTTTCATGAGAGTTAGGAGTTTTCTCTCGGGATCGTTCACGAATTAGGACAAGCACATGGCCATTATTTGTGCTAAGCAAGATTGTGGGAACTCTAATAACACATAGCGAATATATGTGTGGTTTCTCCGACTCTGTTATCTAGATAATAGCTGGTTCAAAGCTACGGCTACCAGTCATTTCGATAGAGTTTTGAGATACTTACACTAAGGGAAGATTAAAATCGAAAGATATCTTTCTTTATGCATATAAGCTAATTATTCTGGCAGAAATGTTTAACTGAGAAAAATATATTTTATAAAAATTAAGTGGGGGATTGTTGTAAAAATATTAATTTTATAAAAATATTTTAAATAGAAATATATATAATATAATATATAAAAAGTGTTTGGAAAATACCTTTTTGTGGGTTTTTGGAAATAGTCCCACATTGAAAAAAGAGAAGAAAAAATGGTTTAAATGATAATGGTGGAGTACTATAATATTTGCTTACCTAGTCCGTAGACTATGAGACTTGCGTGTTCCTGTGCGAAGCACTGGAACACAGCGCTCGCGCTCGGGCACGGGCACGGGCACGGGCACAGGCATGGGCTCGGTCTCGGTCTCGGTCACGGTCACGGTCACGGGCACGGGCTCGGTGCGAGGGCGTGGGCATGTGAGGTAGTGTGGCTGTAGAGGTGCTAGTGGCACACTTTGCACTTCGCACGTGCGCATCGTGTCACAAAGGGTCGCTCCCTTCACGAACCGGAGCGAGACGTATGCAAGTCGCGGTGCGACTAGTGGTTAAGGCAGATGGTTGGCTGAAAAAAAATCTAAAGGACTGAATGAGAGTCCCTCAGAATATATAGAGGGCTGGAAAAGAGCTGTTGCAGAAAATCTGTAACAACTGTGCAATAAGTGCAGGGTCCAGCTGAAACTGTTGCATGGGTAGCCCCAACAGCTATAAAACGGCTAGCTGCTATCTCACAACAGTCAGCATGCATCAGCTTAATGGCTCATACACAACAGTCAGAAAATGACCATAAAACAGCTAGTTTTCTCAACAGCCAGAAAATAGTCATGGGATTTATTTTCCTGGACCATAACCCCCAGCCACCATAGCCTATGAAAGGAGGGCCTAGATGGGTTTTCAAACCATCTCACAACCTATTCCAGCATTATCATACGAATTTTAGATAGCCCACTACTCTATCTATACTCCAGTAATTCCAACAAGAAAGCAACGGTTAAACCCTTTGTAAGAAGAACAGACCAACGGTGTGGTCCAGAACGGTTCAACAAAACCAGTGGCTGAAGACTTGACCAGTGCAGTGGTCTAAAATAATTTTCTTCTTCTTTCTTTCTTCTGGGATTTTTTCATTCATTGTATTTCTGCCAGACTGTGTAACAGAGTTCCATTAGTGGGCCTTCGTGTTTGCTGAACGCAGACCCACACCAGGCTCGTCGCATCCTAGAAGCTATTTGTCTGTAACCTATCAGCATACTCAACTTACCTGAGTAGGTGCAAATAACGCTTTAAAGACAGTGTTTCAGACGTGCTTCAGCCTGTCCAACTTTTTATAGCATTTGCGATTTTCAGTTTCCATATTATACAGAATTATATTACTCTGTATAAAATTCCCAATAGTATTTGCCTCCTTTTATGTCTTGCGTTCACAATCTCTCCTCTTCTTCTAAGCCGTCCATCATCATCGTCTACCATCACCTCTGCAGGATATATTTATGCAAAATTCGAATGCTTTGTTTTGTAAGATTGGAAATGAGTGCATGGGCTAAACATGGAATGGTCATTTTAGACCGACCCATCGGGACCAAACTTCATATGTAGCTGTTATGTCACCTGTATATATTTTTATACCTATAGGGCCTGTTTGAATATCACCTAACAAGTAACTTTTTTTTATTATTAAACTTTTAGCAATAAAAAAATTATTTTTGGAAGTTAGTTTGGTTAGCACTATTAGATTTTCCTTTTTCTTTTTTCTTTTTCTTTTCTTTTTTTCTGGAAGTTTTTCTACTTTTCTACTCCCCTTCTCGGGGCACAAATTTGGTGGATCCCTAACTATGAAGCCCGCCGTGGTCATGTGTGAGCCTTACATCCACAGTGTCCTTCCAATTTTACACATCACTTTAGAGCAAGATCCAAAAAATGAAGCATATCCAAATCTCTAGTGGACCACACCACATGAAACAGTGGTGATTGATCATTAAATACTTCTTCTCGACCATAAAAGTTTTGGATCAAGCTGATATTTTTGTGGTCCCTTCGTTCATGTCTTTGTAACCTCATCAAGAGGTTAGGTGGCAAATAAGCATTCGCGCATCCCCCAAGAAATTCACGGTGGGCCACACAATAAGGGATCCAAGGACCTATTCTCTAGAATTGGACACTCCACATAAAAGGTGGCCGCGTATGTTGGACAACCCATATAAAAAATGAGGCCTACATGATGGATGATTCACATCAAAGATGGGCTTCATATGATGGACAATTAACATTGATGGTGGGCCCACATCATAGATGACTCATATCAAAGTGGGCTCCACAAAATGGGCAGTCCGCATCAAAGGTCGGCCTCTAATGATTAATGGTTTATATCCAAGGTAGGGCCCGCATTATGGACGACCCACATCAAAGGTAGGGCCCTGACGTACGGATGAACATGATGAGGTCGATCACCATCTTGGAACAACTACTTCGAATCCACGAAGCCTCTCTGGACTCCTCACGGACTTCTCAAATCCACGAGGAAAAAAAGCAAGAAAATAGAAATAATATTCTAGAAAATTCATAAATTGATTAATGATTGAATAAATGAGCTTACAATCCTTTAAATAGGGATATTAAGCCATGGAAGAAGTTTTGAAATTAAACTACAACTAAAACTCCTAGAAATCATGACTTACTATAAATAGTGAACTTACTATTTTTAGAAGTGATTCCTACTAGTGCGCATGGTTTTCGACCAAAAATAGTGAGTGTCCTATTTGGCTTGTTCTCCTAATTATTCTGAGCACTTTTAATGTTGGGCGCAACTTGTAGAACCCAATGGATGAAGAGTTATAATCAAATTAAAACTTATTATAAATAGTACAAAATGAAATTAAAATAAGAATTCGACTTAGGATTTGATGGTATTTCACAAATTCAGCTTGGGGAAAATCATATATGGTATATTCAATAGCTCATTCTAGTTTGCGAGATACATCTGTTTGAAGTTCTGACGGTCCGGATCACCTCCGCCTATGATTGGGTCTTTTCTGGTCCATCTTGGCCATGAAACTATCCACGACCCGCTCTGCATCAGGCCCACGCTATAAGGTGGGATCCACATGATGGACGATGGATAGAGGCCCACATGATGGATAATGACATTGATTATAAGCCCCACATGATGGATGACCCATATTAAGGTGGGCCACATGAGGACAATTCTCATCGAAGATCTGCCCCTAGCTAGTTATGAATGACCAACATTTAAGGCAACTCCCATATAATGGACAGCCCATTTTGAAGTTGGGCCTGCATGATGAACAGTCCACATTAAGGTGGCCACGCATGATGGACGACCCACATCCAAGGTGGGCTTCACATGATGGGTAATCGATATCAAAGGGGGGAGCGGATTAGGTGAGACCCCATATCCATTGAGGTGGGTGGGACTCCTATGGTTCGACTGTCATCCACCGTCCGTCCATATTGAAAGCTCATTTTAGGGCATGATCCAAAAAATGAGGCAGTTCCAAATCCAAGATGATCTACATCCAATAATTTCTTTCTGAAATTCATAATTGGAAGCCACTAATACTAAATTACCTAAGTTCAATGGAACAGCCTCTTCTTTCTAGCACATACTAACCCAAATAAAAGAGAATTAGAGTAGTAGTTCAAGAAGAGAAGAATAACGCAGCAAACTGGGACAATTTAAGCAGAGAAGAAACACTTACTTAATAGACAGCATTCTTTGAAACGGATGTAGCTTGGCTTGATACTGCCCTCCCATTTTATGTTTTCCCACCATTTCACCTCACCTTGGATCTCAACTTCTGTTGCAGAAGCATTTGTGTTATCAAGAGGAAGCTTCCTCAGCAGCGGGCATCCTCGAATCTTCAACTTCTTCAGCATCGGCAAGTGCCCACTGCAAATTCTTTTCAGTTTGCGTAGCTCCCAAAGGCATAAATCAACTAGATGTGGAAACGCATTTTGCCCCACCTCGCTGTCTTCTTCAAAGACCTTCTCCAGTCTACAACAGAATTTTATTTCAAGTAATTCGAGATTCTGTAACCGAATGCTCGAAGAGAAGAAATTGATTAGCTTCGGACAACATTCCAAATATATATTCTTTAGGTATGCGAAGCTCCCTCTTCCCAACTTCCCCTGGCACACTGTTATTAATTTGGCAAGATTGGACACCCTTAGATTTTCTAAACAAACTGCTGCATCAATGTCTGCCATTCGTCCGACAAACAGATACTCCAATTGATGGCATTTCTCAATCCAGCATTCTTTAAGGTGGTCCATCTTCATGCCAAGATTGGACAATGCCTTAACGAACACATTGCCATACAAATGAAAGAATTCTGTCCCCGAGAGAACCCCTCTAACACCTTCTAGGGAGTTCTTACCACCACAAACCTCCAGTCGTCTTTCATAACTCAAAGACTGCTCAAATCGAGTATAAATATGCTGGTAGAAAAATCGATTTCTTTTAAAATGAACATATCTATCCTTGCGCCCTCCCTTGCAGGGACAGACCAAGAAATGGAATTTTAGAAAGCAGGATTTTCACAGTTTTGAGCTTTCGTCCAAAGACTCGAAAACACTCACATTACCGACCGAGATGTGACGTCTGCTGCTGTCCTGGAGCTCCTTATGCAACAAGTCCAACCCACATTGATACCAATTCAAATTTTCTGGAAGCCGATCTATCTTTCTCCAGTCAACCGTCTTGAGATGCTCCATTCTCAACAGGTCCAGGCACCGCATGCTAGTCAGATTGAAAATCTCGTGCGGAAGCTCTTCCAATTTCGTGCCTGAAAGAAGTACCTCAAGTTTTGAAAGTTTATCGGGCATGACCAGTGTCACTAGAGAGCGACAACCATTGAGCGAGAGATGGCTGAGGTTGCAGGCACCCGAGATGTCGAGGCGTCGGAGGCTGTGCATGTTATTGAAGGATGCCTCCACCATCTTTGTCAGGGGAGTTTGATGGAGATCAAGGATCTCAAGCTTCTGCATATACTTTAAGAACGTAGGAAGACCTTCTAGCTTGTGGCAGCTTTGGAGCTTCAACAACCGTAATTCACAAAGGTAGGATATGGAGGATGGCAGGGAAGAGATGCTTGTAGAAGAAAGGTCGAGGATTTCTTGCAAGTGATCGTTATCATTAAGCAATAACGTCGAGAGAAGAGGGCAGTTTGGAGAGCTGAATTGGAATGTTTGTACCTGATCGTGAGATAATGAGATCCATTGGCATGCTTCTTCTGCGTCCAAGTTGTTTTTCATTAGGAACGTTCGAGAACCAATAACTTGCCTCACAAGAGAATTCATATCCACATGATATTGACCTCTTGAAGATTCCTCCATTGTAAATTGCTCTTGTAGCCAGTTTATAAATTCTGCTTCCTTAGGATGATTGTCCCAAAAATCTAAATGTAGATTTTCAGTCTCCTCTAGAAAGAAAGAAAGGTAATTTGGGTTTGATGACGTCAGGGACAATAGAACCATGCATCTCTTCGCGAACTCTTTGAGCAGTACTTTCCCCAGTCTCTTGAAAGCCGCTTCTTTATTCTCGTCCTCATTGAAGAATCCATCTAAAAAGCCCTCCGACCTCCAATGCTCTTCTATCAAGGAATCTCCGTCGACGGAGCTTCCGTTCTGACACAAAAAGGAAACGTAAGAAAAGCATTTGAAGACCATGTCTCTATTTGAAAAACCAATGCTGGAAGCCACATCAGCCGTCTCTTCCAGTAAAAAATCCCAGGCATCTTCTTCAGACCACTCCTCCGCCTTGATCTTTAATTGAGATCCCATTTTAGAACAGACTTCATCGGATTGAGTGGTGATGACGACTTTGCTGCCACTTGTAACCGGAACTCCAATATCTTTCAAGTCAAAGATTTCCCAAACATCTTCAAAGATGAGGAAGAACCTTTGGCCGCTTAACTTATCATTGATACTCTTAGCAGTTGCGGAGATTTGTATGGACTCTGGGACGATGAATTGTATGGACTCTGGGATTTTCAATGCCTTCTGGATTCCCATCTGAACCTCCATCAACCGATTCCTTCTCCCCTTTACAGTCAACGGGCTTAAAATATATTCACCATAATAGTATTGCCGGCGCTGCCTCAATTCTCCTTTGATTATATCCAGCATCTTCTCTCCAAGACTCTCGATCCCTGGTGCTCTTACTCGTATGATCACATCAAACAGACTGCTAGATTCTCCAGATTCCTCCATTGTGGCGACAACCTGTCTCACGATCCGTGACTTCCCCACTCCCTGCCATCCCCATACTGAGAACACTAAAATATTGTCATCTCTCAAGCAATCCCATATCCGTTGCCTCATGTGTTGTGACAAAGCGCTTACAACCTTTCCCTCTCCTTTGAACCATCGATCATCATCCCTAAAAGCTGCCATTTCCTACGCCGGATCTCTCCTGCAAAATTCGAATTCATCATCTCATGATTAAGAGTGTCGATGGGCCAGGCAATGCACCCGTTTAATGCTAAAGTCATTTTAGCTGGACCCAATCAACACTTTTTTTTGCAATGGAATGGTCCACCTAATAATTGAATCTGTTTCATTTTGAGATAGTTCCCTAAAATGATCTCGATAAATGGATGGATGGCGTGGATACAAAATACAAGCATCACCGTGGACCCCGAATAGATTGCATACTACTCGGTTTCAACGCGGGGAACTCTGTGGGCCCCACCAAGATTTGTGTGTTAGATCCACACCGTCCATCAATTTTTCCACCACTATTGAGCAGTAGGGATTAAATGAACTACCATTGAAACATTCTATTGCACAACAATGAGATTTATTTGCCATTTAACCTGTTTAAAAGGTCAAACGGACCTGGATGAAGGAAAAATACAAATATCAGTTTGATCACAGCCTTCTGTAGCCCTTCATTTTTTACCTCAAGTCCTACAATGATTTGAAAAAAAAAGGAAAGAGAGAGAGAGAGAGAGAGAGAGAGAGAGAGAGAGAGAGAGAGAGAGAGAGAGAGAGAGATGCTGTGTAGCTAAGAAATACATCATGGTGGAACCCACGTAAATTTCACGCATCAGCGCTGTATGGTGCAACATACCGGGAGAAGAAAACCAGAAGTGTTGAATGCCCATTAATCAGTTGGCCTGCATTAGCGGCAGCCATGGCGGTACTATCCACCAAGTGGATGGTTTGGATTAAACTGAATCAAGCAAACAACTCAACCAAAGGCTTTGCTATATTTATTTTTTATTTTTATTTTTAAAAAAAAAAAGAAGAAGAAGAAGGGCTTAGCACCCAATTTATTAAACAGGAACAAAATTACAGCCCTTCGGGCCGGCTCCAACAAAAAGGAAAGGAGCCAGGCCTATCATATATCTCGCCTAACTAACTGAGTGATCTGCACAAAGAGAAACAGATACAGAAGGGGTCCCAAAACTGACAGAAGAAACTAAGGGACTGGACATCACAGCCCTCAGGTTCTCAAGTAACCTATAGGCCCACCATATCGAGAACCAAGAGGCCCCTGACCTTTCTTGGCAATTCTGACCGAGAACAAAAGAACGAATTGCCGCATCCTTCGCTTGCCATCCTAGCAAGCGCATCTACCACAGAGTTGCACTCACGCAGGATATGACTAAAAGAGAGTTTGAGGGATCGATTGAGACAATGGATGGCTCCCAGCCTGAACCAAACATTCCATGGGCAAGGAGCTTTAGGGTCCCTAGCCGCAAGCACGACCACCGAGGAATCAGATTCAACAACAATGTTATTGAGACCCAATTTTCTGCAGAGAGTGATACCATCAAGCATAGCCTGGGCCACCGCAACCGTGTTAGAGGCACGACCGTAATACCTGTGAAAAGCGAAAATCACCTGACCAAATGTGTCCCTAACAACGCTGTCACCGCCACTCTCGCCCGGATTCCGGCGAGAAGAACCATCGACATTCAGCTTAAACCATCCCCGCGGGGGACGCAACCATTTCACGATTGCCGGTCTGGAACTTGTGCAAACTTTGCCACAATCGAGATGAAGGGCCCGGAGGGTGGCAACGTCCCTAGGATGTAGGAGGACGCTGTCTAGCTCGTGGATGCTGATTTCCTGCATCCATCTGGTGATCCGGGAGATGATGATTTGGGCTGACATTTTAATGCCCTCAAACCGCAAAGCGTTACGGCTCAACCAAATTTCCCAGGAAATAATAGCAGGGGCAAGACTCAGCAAACGCTTGAGGCAAGAAGAAGGGGAAGCCTTGGACATCCAGAGGAAGATCTTCTGCTGAATGGTCTGATTAGCGATGAGGGGGACATAAAAAATTTTGTGGAAATATGACCACACCTTAATAGCTATCAAACTGGAGCAAAAAAGGTGGTCCAGAGTGTCTTCATCATGCACCGAGGGGGTGGTGGGGCGCAGCTGCTGCACAGCAGCAGACGACCCAACGGGGTGCAGAGAAGAACTGAAGTCGGGCTAGGAGGGGGAAGGATGGGAGGGCAGATCAGAGCTGGCTGCAGACACGTGCGGGTCCTGGGGACAAGGAAGGCTCCGGACACGTTGCATCAGGCCTGGGCGCACAAGCCCATGGGCAAAGGCAAGAGGGGGCTGCGAGTGGGGAGCGGCGCTCCTTGATAGTGGATCCAGAACTTCACCATCCGCATTCGAGAGACTGAATTCTGCACAGCAACATTCGCATTTGGAAACAAGACTTACCCCCAAATTCTTGATCGTTGCGTCCACAGGAATAGCTTGGTGGAAAATTTTCCATTGGAACAAACCGATTTTAGGCGGGAGGGCGGCGTTCCAAGCCCACCGAGCCCAGGGATCCTTCGGCTTCTGCTGCCAGATGTCATGCCATGCCGACTTTAGGGAGAATTTGCCGGACGTGGTCAGGTCCCAAGCAAGCACGTCTTCCCTGCCGAACAGTGGGACAAGGTGGGCCCTGAGCAGCTGGATGAAAGACGGAGGGAGAATACCGAGCAGCTCGCGCCAACTGATTGCTGGGTGGGCCCTGAGCAGCTAGATGGAAGGCTTTGCTATATATATATATATATATATATATATATATATATATAGGGAAAAGGTACTGTACGCTCGACCGTATTATACCTTCCATAAGGTTAAGTGTTGGAGGCATGTTATTGGTTCGGATGGTGAAAATTTTAAACAAATGAGGAGATTTTATAGTGAAATTGGAGAAACAAAACTGATGAAACAGATTATTAAAATATCCATCCACCTCTCTCCTAAGGCTCACTATGATGTTTATCTGAGATCCAACTTATTCATAAGCTAAGACATGCATGAAAGAATGGAAAACACAAATTTCAGCTTGATCGAAAACTTTCGTACCCCTTAAAAAATTTTAATGGTGGGCATCACTTTATCCACTATTTTCGTGGTGGGTACATTCCAGCTTTGGATCTAACTCATTCTTTGTCTCATGCCTTAAATTGATATCTCCGAGTGGATGAACAGTATGGATATAACACATACATCATGGTGGGTCCATAGCTCCAATGGACCATAATAAAGGAGGTCGTACTGATAATGACACTCACCATTGAAACCTTTCTAAGTGCCAGCATTATGTTATTTTACCATCCAACCTATTCATAAGTTCATGTAGACGTGGATGAATTGAAAACACAAATATCAACTTGATCCGAAACTTCTCCAGCTCACAAGAAGTTTTTAATGGTGGACGTTCAATCCCCACCTTGTAGTCCACTTAAGCCTTGGACCTGCTTCATTTTTTGGTTCATATATTAAAATGATCTGAGAAAATCTTTGAACCGAGTAGATAAAACACTTACATCACGTTGGGCCCCACAGAGCCCTGCCCGAACGGAGTAGGACGCGTTCCTAAAGGAAGTGGTTGTAGGCGGATTAGCTACTGAGAGGTGGACATGGATTGCATCCTACCAGGCAGTTCTGTTGGTGGGCCCATCGTGATGCATCCGTTTATCCAAGCTGTTCATCCCTTTTCTAAGATCATATTAACGCATTAACACAAAAATGAGGCAGATCTAACGCTCAATTGGGCCACACCAACTAATAAGCTTGGTTGCATTAAATCCCCAAAACATTAAAGGCTAGTTGCATTAAATGCAAGAGTCTTATGTGGTGTGGTCCATTTGAGCGTTGGATCTACCTCATTTTTGTGTTAATTTGTTAGAATGATCTTAGAAAAGGGTTGAACGGCTTGGATAAATAGATACATCACGGTGGGCCCACCTATAGAAGTGCCCCTTCGGGGGCTAGAGACGAGGGGGTAGGACGCAATCCGCACCCTTGACAAACAGGTTGAATAGCAAGTCGGCTACTGAAGTTACATCACCAAGTTTTGTGGGCCCCACTATGATGTATGTATTGTATCCACACCGTCCATCCATTTTAAAATATAATTTTAGGGCATGACGCAAAGAATGAGGAAGATAAAAATCTGTAATGGATCTCACTACAGAAAATAGTGGGGAGAGTGATTCCCAACATTGAAACTATCCCAAGGCTGCCATAACGTTTATTTGAAATCCAACATGTTCAAAAGTTAAAGACATGAAATAAGAGAAAACACAAATATCAGCTTGATATAAAACTTTCGTGGCCCTTAAAAGTTTTTAATGGTGGGCATCACTGTCCCCACTCTTTTCTGTGTTGGGGTCCACCGGAGCTTTGGATTTAACTCATTTTTTGGATATAGTCCTAAAATGATCTCTCCAAATGGATGGAAGGTGTGGATACAAAATATACACCATGGTGGGGCCTAACAGTAACATCCCTTCAGCAATGTGTCTTGTGACTCAACCTGGTCATAGCTAATCAGCAGTAATCGGATTGCGTACTGAGTTACTCAGGCACGCTTTTATCGGACTGAGTAAACTCAGTTGGGCCCACTGTGAATGTATGTGGTTTATCCGCACCGTTCATCCATTTTTCGTGCTAATTTTAGGGGTTGATCCCAAAATTACAGTAAATCCAAAGCTCAAGTGGACCATGCCATACGAAATAGTGTGGAATAATGATTTCCACCGTTGAAACCTTCCTAGGGCCCACATTAATGTTTATTTGCCATCCAACCTGTTAATAATATCAAAAGGACATGGATGAAGATAAAACACAAACATCAACTTGATCCAAAACTTCTATGGGCTCCAAGAATTTTTCAATGGTAAAGGTTTAATCACACTATTTACTGTGGTGTGGTCCACTTGAGCTTTGTATATGCTTTCTTTTTGTTCTCAAGACCTAAACTTACTATTAACACAGATGAACGGAGTGGATAAACTAAATAAATAAAGGTGTACCCACAAATTTTATTTAGTACTGCTTCAAATCTGCGATTGCACTTGAAGTGGATAAAATTAGTGGGAATTGAACTTGAAATTCTCTCGCGTGTCAGAGTTACACTATTTTCCGTCACGGACAATCATAATGTTTGTGAGAAATCCATCCCATCCATCAATTTTTGGAGATCATTTTAGGACACGGGGACAAAAATGAGCCGGATACAAGACTCAAGTGGGCCGCACTAAAGGAAAAGGTGGGTAAGGAAATTTCTACCGTTGAAACCTCTCTATGTCAAAAGTGACGTTTCAATTGCATCCATACCGTTCATAACAATATTCCTATTGAGATGAACTGAAAACAAAATTATTATCCTTATTTAAAACTTCTGTGGCCCCATGAATATTTCAATTGTGGACATTCAATCCTCACATTTTCGACCCACCTAAGTTTTGGATCTGGCTCATTTTCGGCCTCTTGTTCTAAAATGATATGGAAAAATAGATGGATGGGGTGGATTTCTCAAAAAAAAAAAAAAAAAAAAAAAAAAAGACCATGTTAGGCCCCACGTAAGTTTCTAGCGCAAGGTTTTTAGCATAAAATAAGCGTGAGAGAGATAGAGGTGGAGGGATATTTTAATAACCGGTTACACTGGTTCTGTTTATTCAATTTCCCTATAAAATTTCTTGATTTGTTTAAAATTTTCACCATCCGACGAATAACGTACTCACAGCACTCGACCTCATGGAAGGTATAATACGGTCAAGTGCATAGAACATTTTCCCATATATATATATATATATATATATATATATATGGGAAAAGGTTCTATACGGTCGAGCTCATGGGAACTGCCCATGAGGTTGAGTTGTGTGGGCTCCACCATGATGTATGTCAAACATCTACCCCATCAGTCAGATGCACAATTCCATGAAGAGCCTCGTGCTTAAAAATCAAGTTAATCCATGACTTTTGTGGGCCACACCACAAGCAAAAGTTGAAAGGGGTTATCCTCCCATTAAAACATTCATAATCATGTGCTGGGCCCACCAAGGTGTGGTTAACAAATCCAGCCCATCTATTATGTGTGTTCTACTTGTAAGAGGGGTCAGACTAAGTTTTAGACGCATCCAAATTTTAGGGGCTCCACTAAGTGCTTTTATATGTTTTAGGCATGTCTTTACATTATTTCAGATGGAATGACCTACCTAACTTCTTATACGGCTGGTTTTTTAGATATCCCATCATTTAAATGGGACTCATCAAATGCATGGTATTGATGTTTGATGCACATAAAGGCCGGGCCCACACAGCTCGACCGCGCGCGCGTGTGTGTGTATATATAAAATTGAGGTGAGCCACATCATAGATAACAAATGGTTGGCCACAACATAGGTTGAATGCGAGGTGCGCAATGGAATGTAGAATCTATCCAAACCGTTCATCATGTGGAACCTAGCAGGATGACGGGTAGCCCCAATTAAATTAGTTTGGATTATCCTAACATGTGATTGACGACCATTTGTTTATTAAAATTACATTCACACCTATTTTGGCTTCAATCATACAATTGACGGCCACCGATAACTGGTCAAGGAAAGAATAAACTAAGTACTGAGCTAAAATTAGACCAACTCATTTTTGTTAGTATTGTGACTTATATTGTTAGGGAATACTATAAAATAATACTTAGATAATTGGTATTTAAAAAGGTACCAGGATGTAAATATCTATTAATGTGGTACTATTTTAAAAGCAAGAGCTTTCTGGTCCATGCAGATTGCCCTCCATCCATTTCTACCTATCGTATTAGAGCATAAAATTAAAAATAAGGCAAATCCAAATCTCAGGTGAACCACACAATAAAAAAATAGTGTTGATTGAACGCCCACCGTTAAAAACTTCTCATGGAAAGGTGATCATTGGATTAAGTCCGGCCATGACTTTCGGCCATCTTGATGTATGTATTGCATATCAACACTGCCAATCCATTTTTCCATCTAATTTTAGGGCATAAGCCCAAAATGAAGTACATCCAAATCTGAGGTGCATCATGTTATTTAAAAATAAAATAAAGTTGGTGCCATGCTTAGAGGAGATAGCGGTGAATGACAATTAAAAACTACTGAGATACAGAAATTTTGGATCAAGCTGATATTATTATTATTATTATTATTATTATTATTATTATTTTTAAAGGATCCAGTATTCATTTTCAAAAAGAGAGAAGAACAGGCATTCAGGCAGGCCCAACTCGAAAAGGAAAGAGCCCGCCTATCATATCGATACAACGACAACAACCCGGAAAAACCAGCGGGAAACCCTGCAGCTCCAAAGCCACTAAAAAACCAACCCGGCACCCCAACAAGAATACGACCAAAAACTATACTACCCTATACACAGAAGACAAAAAAAACCTAAAAGGGAGACATCCGCACAGACCGAGTGGACCCCAGGCCAACCCTATCAAGGAACACCAAGCCTCTAATCAGCCCAGGGTGATCGTGCGCGCAGTCAAAAACCTACAAGGACTGCCTGCCACTGCCCATGCGGGCCAGCCCGTCTGCCGGCCCATTCCCCTCTCTCGGGATGAGCTTGATCAAAACAGAGACGCATTTCATAAGGGATTTAATCCTAGACACCCAGTGCCTTCAATGCCACGAGCATGACGTCTTCCCCTGGATTGTCTCCACCACCAATTTGGATCAAGCTGATATTTGTTTTATTAGAGTTAAATGGAAAATAAATATTATGGTCTTTATTAGAGTTGGCTCTACAAAGTTTTTAATGACATAATAAATTCAATCAGCACGGTTCCTATGATATGGTCAAGCTGAGATTTGGATGTTTACACTTTTCTTGGGATGTCAACACCGACTAATAAGATGTTGCATGTGTCCGCGTTACGTACTAATTACGGATGAAATTCTACTTGTGCCTCGAGAATATCTTTCAGCGACATGTCACATGCTAAAAACAGAATGGCTCAAAGCCATACACATGCTCACAGATGGGATACTACAATGAAGGACACATGACCCTCACACATGTGACACATGTAGTTAAGAAACATGTTCGACAAGCTTATAAAGACCCGCCAAGATTGAAAGTTTTTTATAATCCAGATATACTTGGCAAGGCTATCTCACACGATTTTACCAAAACGAGAGATCTCCATAGAGATGATCAGAGCTTCCATGATGACTATGAAGGTTTGAGGGGCTGATTCCTCCCATGGAAGGAAATCAAAGGCCGTGATGAGGAACTCAATTCTGATTAAGATACGAGCAATATTGTAACATTTAAAGACCTCTGTAGCCAAGCTAGCATGGAAATCTGAAACTGGTTTGACATTGTAACCATCAAGAATCTCGAACCAGTAAGGAAACCCAATAAGAGTTGCTACTTTACTGAGCTATATAAGGAGCATGCGATGAAGAGCTTGGGGCCTGCGCTAAATACAATTTCTCTACACAACACGATGCTACTTATCTTAATTCTAGTTATTTATTTATTTATTTATTTATTTTATATTCCTCCACTTCTGTCTAACTCCAAGTGCAAAATGTATAGAGTTTAAAATAGCTTACATCATTGCTATCTAGTGCCATCACCATAGTACGCCTAAGAGTAGCATAAATATCCATGACCTACTATCGTTGGATTCCCAATCAACCAAGTCCTTACTTGGAAGATTACACCCTGGTCACATCCTGTCAACCACTCCCATTAATTGTTTGTTCATACAGCTGATTGCATGTTTTTATCTTCTATTTATTTCTCTGCTTATTTTGTTTCCTCGTTAGAGTACTAAGCTCCAACAGAATTATTACCCAACAGAAGTGACCTTTACATAGCACATAAACCTACTGCAAACTCGATCAAGACTTAACTTGAGATGTAGGAAAGGTTGCAAATGAAATTCCACCGATCTGAGCCTGAAGTCTTCATGGCTGATTTATTCATACTTCACCAATTGCCTAGAGAATTGGCCAAACAGTTCATCTTCCAATTCAAGGGCACTAAGAATTTGTGCCCTATGATTCTTCCTGAGGCTGAGTTCGCTGGACTCGTCTTAAAAAGCATGGACTTTGAGCTTCACAAGAAGTTTGAAAGCAAGCACTTTGGTGACCTGTTCAAGTTGTCAACTAGGGTCACCTATTACAAACAAATTCTCCATGAGGAGAGTCATCAGATGAACTAATCACATGGCATGTTTTATCGTGACTCTAACTATGAACAGAACATCATGGAGGTAATATAGGCAAGCAATTGTACAAATTTCTGACTTTAAATCATTTTGAGGTTTAGACCTTCACAAGTGTGAACCCTCTGAAGGCTATCCCCAGTCCTTGAGGCAATACTCTTTCGACGGTTCTAAGACCGAAGAAATCTTTGACTTGTTGTTAGAGGTCAGATTTATCAAACTCTCTGACTACCGGAAGAATTCATTGGCTAAGGAACAAAAATGAGAGTACTGCAAGTGGCATAGTTCCAAAACATATTCTACTAAGAGTCGTGTAATTTTCAGTAATATCATCCTGGAGAACATTCATAAAGGCCTCCTAAAGTTTCTTGAAAAGGATGCCATGGGGGTCGACCGAGGTCCTTTCCCAAAGACCGTTAGCGTCAATGTTGTCACGGGATGAAATTAAGATGATCGGTCCAATTACCACTAACAAATCCAAGGTGGTGACTCCTTAAACACTAACAAAGGAGCCATCTGAACCTAAACGACAAGTGACTATTGCTTCCTCCAAATCTTTGTGGCCAAACCAACAAAGGAAGCAAGCCTCAATGGGAGATTAACGATAATGCCTCTCCCGATGAACTCAAGAAAAATTTGGTGATGTATGAATGTTGCTCGAGGCACATCGAGAAGGGTACAGAACGTTCATCACCCAACAAACAATATAATTAGTTGTCATGATTGTTTGACCAACTAATGACAAGACAATTACCAGTGTGTCGACAACCAAACCAACAGAAGCACTACTCGCTTCTTACCCACGAGGGTAGAAAGACGAGTTGACATTTCACGTTGCCTATAATCATGAGAGTAGGAAACCCTGACCAAATCAAGTTTGGGTACCCATCATGAATTGCCACATTAAGCTCTAAGGAGACATTTTGTAGGCTAGCCTGATCACCCACAACTTCGCCGGGCACTCGTAAGGCCACGAATGGTTAAGCCTGTTGAAGCATTCACCAACCAGTGGACTATTGCAATCCATCAGAAATTTTCCCAAGATCCTCAAGGACCAACCATAACTCAGAGACACGGGTTACAAAGGTGGAGGGCTGTGGCTAGGGCTTTCGCCATTGCTAATCAGGTTATATGCAAAAGGACGCGATCGATTGCAGCTGGCTTCAGACCATTCCATGAACGTCCAACACCTTAGGAGCCAATGCCCTCCCCCATAGAGATCCACGTGGAGGAGGATTTTAAAATATTCTCATCTCTTATGAGGAAATTTGTTTAGCTTATCAATCCTTCCAAGGATCTCCCAGCTTGAGAATTTTCTAAAAGAAATCAGAGATCAGATTCAGACATCTAACTCAAGGGAAAGTAGCCGCAAAACCACATTTACATTTGGGACTATATTGCCCATCCCCTTTAATTACAACCTAGCATTTATTTTTCCAATGAAGTTCCAAGCATCGTTGTATTAGCCTAATCAAGTGGTCAAGGACATGGAAGAGGTAAGAGAGACCTTAGCGCAAGTAGATATTTGATCCTCCATAGTTGACCATGGCCATGGAGCCAGACACACTACTGTTGTCATTGAGGACAATGAAGAACCAAAGAAGGTCATCTTTACGAAACCTTCACATTCGATAGCCAAACACTTGAAACCTCTCTATGTGACCACACATATGGATGGTTGCCTAGTTTCGCGAGTTATGGTCAACAACAGTGCAGCCATAATTAAAGATCATTCTAATGTCAATGGTCCAATGTCTTAAAAAACACCGCAGGACTTAATGCCAACCGAGGTCACTATATCAAGTTTCGTAGGAGGGGTCACAAACACCAAATGAGTAGTGCTCTCTATGGAACTACTAGTAGGAAGTAAAAAGGTCATGATGGTTTTCTTCGTGATTTAGCCAACGAGCAGCTACAACACACTCTCAGGGAGAGATTTGGTCCATTCCATTTAGTATATCCTGGCATCCCTACATTAGTTCCGGATCCTTCGATACGGAAAGAAGGTTGAAATTGTTTACGGACCATTCGTAGCCGAATCAAATATGGTTGAAGCTAAGATCTATATAGCGTAGATCAATCCGACCGAGAGAGGGAGAGAGAGAAAAATGGAGAAGACGATGTGAGCCGACCGTGTGGACTCAGTTTCCACTGCTCCAACTCAGTCCATGCAAGGACTAGACCGAGTGGGATCAGTGTGGGATTGCAGCCTCACAGGCAAATAGTGAAGGGAGAGATAGTAGAAGAAAGGTTGGCGGCAACTGTCCCAGGAGGATTCCCTCGTCCTGTTGGGCAGCCAGGCACTTGCAATTACTTGGATCGAGGGGCGCACTACAAATCATCTGAGGATACAAGGATGGATGGGCTTGCAGTGGATCAGAAGGTGGCCGAGGTTGAGGAAGAGGCTTACAATGAGGAGCCGTATTAGGAGGCGGCTAACTACTTTGGATTAAATCAGTAGTCTATTTATTTATTATCATTTTGGTACATTTTGGGATTTGAAGTTTCGTATATGGACTCCAGTTGAGCGGACCAGGATATTGTTACTGTTTAAGCTTTATTTATACTACACTTGGTTCTGTTAAAAATAAATAAAAAATAAATAAATAACTAAAAGATCAATCCATTATGCTTTTTCAGCCAAAACAAACATGGCCCGACTGATAGAAGTCACTAGTACTACATAGATCTCTCCCAAGATGTGGACACAATTATCTCAATGGACTCTTCTCAAGATTGGGATACGCTCGTGCCCTATATGATATGTCAAAATAGATGGACAACGTGGATAGAACATATACATCACGGTAGGTCCATAGAGCCTCTGACAACCATTCATCTCTAGCCAGAGCTAGTACCCAAGCCTTTAACCTCCGTGCAAATTGCATAGGATACTCTGCAGGCCCATTATGATGTATGAATTATTTGCATGAGCATTTTAGAGCATGAATCCAAAAATGGGCAGATCCAAATCTACGTTGGACCACACTATAGATTATGGCGACAAATAAACACTATGATGGGCATTATAGTGGGCCTCAGGAATTTTTAATTGTGGGTGTTCAATCAGCACCTACTTCTATGCACGTAGAGCTGGGCATCGAGTCAGGTCGGACTGAGTTAAGGCTAACCCAACTCGATCTGGTTTTAAAAGAGGCCTAACCCGACTTGGTACCAAGTCCATCATGCCTGGCCCGATCTAAGTTGGGGTCTCGCTTGGACTAATCCGAACCAAATCCAACTCAATCACAAGTATCGAGTCAAGTCAAGTTGACACCAAGTTAGATCAGGTGCAATGGGTATCTACAGGCTAAAATCATAACTTAAAACTTAAATTCACTTGCCAGAATTGCAACTTCTCTATCAAGTCAAAACTTAGTTGTTGTCGTTGTTGTTTTTTCTTTTTTTTAAAATACATGTACAAGTCCAATTTTGATTCGAGTCGAGTCAGTACCGAGTTGGATTTCGGTCCAGTTGAGTTATCGAACTCAAATCGGTTTGAGTTCGGATTGGACGATGTCAACTTGATTCAAATTGACTCACCTACTAATTAAGTTCGAATCGAGTCCAGATGAGTCGAGTCATCCCATGCTCAGCTCTACTTCTATGGTATGGTCCAGCCGAGATTTGGATCTGTTTAATTTGTAGCTTCATGCCCTAAAAATAGCCCAGAAAACACATATGGATGGCATGGATAAAGAGTTCATACATCACGGAGGACCCACGTACGGTAAAGGCTGTAACAAATTTGGAAATCTTTAACCTGCCATAGAGACAACAGGAGATTGCCTGTGGCCTAAGGCTTCATATATTTGAAAGCTGTGTGGGGTCCATAGAGATTTCCGTAACAAATCCATTCTGTTCGTCAGTTTTGCTAGATAACAATAGGAAGTAATAAAATCACGCAGATTCAACGAAACAACATAGATTTGAACGCTTGAAAACTTCACGGGGCCACAAATATTTTCCATCAGGATGATATTTATGCCTACAGATTATTTTAAGTATTAATAAATAACCTCATGAACAATTCGATAGCCTATAAACATCATGACCATCATGGTAAGCTCCAGGAAGGTCTCAACGGTGGAACATCCGCCTGCTGTGGTGTGGCCCACGTGAGTTTTCCATCTACCTGATGTTTAGAATCGTGTCCCATTGTTGTCTTGCATAACTGATGGACAGAGTGGATTTGTAATGGGCATCTCTGTGGGCCCTACACGGTTTCCGACTACAGGAAGTTCCTGTGTAAAATCCGCGTCCGCAAGACACCAAATGTGACTTTTAACTTGGAATGCATATGTTGCGCTTTGGGCCCAACATGATGTATGTTTTTAATCCACACTGTCAATTTATTTTTTCATATTATTTCAAGAAATAAGCTGAAAAATGAGTCAGATCCAAATGTCAAGTGGACCATGCTGCAGGAAAGAGTAGTAATGAACACTCACCGTTAAAAAACTCTTCTGTGCTATAAATTTTTTGGATCAAGTTGATATTTGTTTCTTCCCTTCATCCAAGTCTGTATGACTTAAGTAACAAAGTTAAATGGAAAATAAACATTATGGTGGGCCCTTGGATGTTTTAATGTTTTGCATTTAATCACCACAATTTTCTATGGTGTGGTCCACCTGAGATTTGAGGCAGCCTCATTTTTAGGCTAATGCACTACAGCGATATGGAGGAACATAGTGGATAAAACACATGCATTATGGTGGGAGCAGCAGTAGCCACGTCCCTGCTAAAATTGAATTGTTAAGAGAAAATGACAAGGAGAAATGGATGGCCGGAGTGGAGAAATGAGCAGCAATAGCCTCATTTTTGGGCTAATGCACTAAATTGATAGGGAGAAATGGATAGACAGAGTGGATAAAACACATGCATTATGATGGAAGCACCAGTAGCCACGTCCCTACTAACATTGAATTATTAATAGAGCTCTTGAAATATTTTTTTCCTTAAGATTTTTCTTGTATATTTACATCTAGATACATATTTAAATCTACTTCTTTTTTTTCTTTTTTTCTTCTTTTTTTTAACACACACTCACCACTTCCGCCGGACACTCAGGCACTCACACACTGGCAGCACAACGGGTGCTCGATCCTGTGACCTTGTGTGTAACTTTATTAATTGGTGGGCATTTTCATCATTACAGAAAAAACATACTTCTAATTGATGGAAGTTGGAGAAAACTAAGGGAAAGCAGTCATTTCATATTTAACTTATTAATAACATAGCTTAATGAAAGCTTAATTTCAAAAGACACAGGAATGTAGATAACATAGTAATGAGGTATGTATTCTTTTGTAAAAACGGATTTTATTTTATTTACGATTATCAAAATGCAATATTTGTAGAGATTCGGAGAAATTTGACTGTATACTCTATTTAACAAATAAGACATTATCCCAACAAATAAGAAAATATCCCAACCTACTAGGATTACCCTAACACTAACAAACTTAAATTCTACCAATACTCAAACTTGGAATGGACCTAAATCCAACCCATGCACTGGTGGATTGGGTCGGGTTTGAAATTCAGACCCACTTATCAAAGGGAACTCATCACCTACAGGGGCTGCACCACACCTCGTTGTACAGGGAATTTTCTGCCATTGAATGCGTTGAGTGGGTGTAGGGCTGTACACAAACCTTGGTCAGCTCATCGACTCGACTCCAAAAGGCTCGATTCAACTCAGTTTGAAACTGAGTTCAAGCCAAGTCAAGCTGATTTTTTTAGTTTGAAAAAATTTTGAACCGATTTCGAGCTTGCCCAATCTTGACTCGACTCGGATCAAATCCCAACTCGAAACAAACTCGGATCAAACAAGTTCGGTGACTCAGTTACTTTGATATTGATGTTGCTCACCTTGTGTTTGATGAAATGACTCTAACTAAGTGTCGGGTGGTGAAAAGGAATGAATGTATATGAAAAAAATACCCATTTTTCTTGATTTTGATGTTGCCTACTAGGTGTTTGATGAAATACCTGTAAATAGCTATTGTTGTTTTACATGCAATAAAAAATTAAAAGTGCACTCCATGTATTTGTGAAAATACTGCACGGGCTCGATCTTGGCTCAAACTCAGCTCAAACCGACCTGAGCTGCTGACTGAACCAAGCCGAGCTAGCCAATCAGGCTCAAGGACCGAGCCAAGCCGAGTTCAAGCTAGGGTTAGCTAGCGGCCCAGCCGAGTCGTGGTGTCAAGCTCGACTCGGTTCGACTGGTGTACACCTCTAAGTGGGTGCCATAGAAAAATAAAATAAAAGAACATTTAATGCATCTATTTACTAAAAAAATTTCTATACCACAAGGAGTGGTGTGGGTTCCTGCAGATAATCAATTCTGATAATTAAATGGTTCAACTCGGAAACTGGCTTCAACCCTAAGCAATCCGTCCCACTTGCACACCTTACAAGAATGCTTTATGGAAATTCACACAAGCTATGATAGAAAATCTCTTAATATGAGAAAAAGAGGAAGTTTTCAATAGATGTACATGCCTGAAATTTGGCTCTCCAGTGACTTTCCAGTAACAACTCAAATAAAATTAACAATGCATCAACTGCTGCAGTAAGCATAAAAGCTTCATACATCAACCGTTTATATATGCTTCTCCAATGTAGATATGAAGGCAAGTGTGATGAAGAAGTGATGCTTCCTTGCATAAAGGGCAAAGGAAAAGAGAACGGTCGATGCTTCCTTCCATGAAAGGAAAGGAATGTCCAATCGAACAGAGAGGAATCGCTTTCACAATCAAAAGCAATTTTGGCTCTCTTTACTGTGGAAGAGGTCATAGTGTGTTTCATTCAAGGCCCGAGTTCCCTGTTTGGAGTTATTTTAAAGATGTGGGGTTCATGGTTGATCTATATATCCAAGCCATTGATTTGTTGGCCCCCTATCATGGATGGACAATTACCTCAAAATCTTCCAAATTAGAAGATCCTCGCCATCAAATCTTTTAACCATGTATTATTATGCTAGCAATCGAAAGGTTAGAGTAGACCAATTGAGAGTATATACTGGGATTGGTCCATCCATGATCAAGATGTCAAATCAATGGCTTGGATAGACTAACCGTGGGCCCCACATCTGGGGAACTCGAGCTAATCGAACGTAAACAACACTAGTACTCCAGGGATTAGATGCTTTATCGCGGATACTAAGATTCAAAGCTCTAGCAACTCGTATGAATGCATCTGGAAATTATAACTGCCTTGTGCTCTCGGATTACAGAGGAATGGTTCCTACTCTGATATTTGTGGTAAACCTCCCCCGTCTGTCCATTTTGCTATACCTTGCTAGGAAATGGGCTGAAAAATTATGTAAATTGAAAACTCAAGTATACTGATGGGATGAGAAAAGGACGGTAGGTGTATGACTACTGTGATGTTTATATGCCATTCATACTGTTTTTAAGGTCATTTCTACATTGGAGATCCCAAACCGAGCTAGGACCTTTATTATTGGACCCCAAGACATTTCATCGGGACAGATCAAGCACCAGGGTCATGATGTGCCCCCAAAGCTAGTGCACGTGCACCCTAACCACTAGTACACGACGTGCACTGGGGTTTTATTGACCCACTCTTTTTGCAATTCAGAAGAATCCTCTCCCGCCATTTTCATCATTTGAAACGAATGGTTTCAAACCTCTTAAGTGAGCCACCTTGACTGTTTTCCGAGCAATCCAGACCGTCCATTTTGTCAGTGGGGCCCACCCCAACAAAATCGTATAACGAAGTGGGCCCCCTAAAATAAACGAAGGTAATTGATCCTGACCGTCCGTTTTATCATGGATAAACAGAAGGCGATCGGACCGCTGGAGTTATAGGGAGCGGCGTCGGTTTGCCCAGAGGATTTCCGACGTGCATACGCCAGCTCTTTCTCTCTAACCAAAAACGACCCAAACCAGGAGGATTTCCGACGTGCATACGCCACCGACGACCATCGTTTGGAGATGAGCAGATCCGATGCTAGCCTTTGGATCTCCATCTCCTTGCCTATAAAAGGGGACGTTGGTACCCTCAGAATCCACACCCAAGGAAGGAAGAAAAATAGGAGAGAAAACTGAGAGAGGGAAAATGAGCGTTAGGTGAGCTCGGCTCGCACTGTCCCCACTCAGTCCGTGAGAACGGACCGAGCTGAGTCAGTGTAAGTCTGCGGCCACACCACTCCTGTGGAAAGAGAGAGAAAAGAGAGGAAGATAAGGAAGGAAAAGAGAGGGCAGAGGGAAGAAACGTCGGTGCGCGCTGTCCAAGTGGGGCCGACAGAACAGGTAACTCCTTCTCTCTTCCTCCTCTCAAAACTCCAGACTCTAACTAGGCATTTAAACTCAAAGGTAACTGTAATCTGCAACTTGAAAACATCCGAATCAGGGCCAATACTGGGACCAAAAACATGACTTCTGATGGGCCGTTAAACAGCCTGAAAACAGGGATGAACCAGGCCGCATGAACAGCATCCAAACGCAGCAAACGAAGCTCTGAAATATGCCGAAAAACAGCCCAGGAGTAGGCCGTTTATGGAGCAGAATCGGACGACTGGACAGATGGCTTCTCAGCTGAAAAACAGGCTGAGAACCGACCGATTTTCAGCCGGTGAACGACCCTGTTTTGGGTCATTCCTTGTCAGGGAGAGACGGTAGCCACCAGGCCACCGTTTGAGCATCAACATGGGTGGCAAAACGGCTGAGGACGGGCCGTGATCGAGCAGAAATCGAGGGCAGAAATGGCTGAAACAGGGGCTGTTCTCACGTCATTTGCAGGGGGCTGCACTGCATTTGGGCTTCACCAAAACGCAGACGGGCCTCACCAAAAAAAACTGATGGGCTGCCCCAGTCTCTGTACAAGCGTTGGTGGGCCGCACCCTGCATCAGCAGGTGGGCCTCACCCTACAACGATCAGTGGACCACGTATGTTGACCCCACCTTAGTGACGTGGCTCATCCGGGCCGTCCATCAAAGGACGTCCGGCCCGGACGTTTTCTTTTATTTCATATATATATATATATATATATATATATATATATATATATATATATATATATATAACACGTGCATGTGAATTTAAAAAGAAAAAAATATATACATATAAAGCACCTCTGATGAATGCGTCCTTCCATGCAATGTAATGCATGAGGATTACATCCAGGCCGTCCGTCAGAGGTTTTCTACGGGCCGGATTTGAGGAGTTCATCCAAACCGTCCATTCTCAACCCCACCTGTTGTGATAGTATGGAGTCCCCTCCATTTCATGTAATAAAGTACTATATGTGGGCCCCACATCCGTGTGGAACCCACGTTGATATAATATTCAGATATATATCAGATACATATGATGTATAACGTTTAGATATGCATCAGGTGCATGTGACGTTATATAATACTGGAATATATATCAGATGCATGTTATATATAATATTCAAATATATATCAGGTGCATGTGGCATTAATAGAATAATTATATATATATAATAGACCCATGTGGTGGGCCCTGTATGGGACCCACGTTGACACAATCACAATCTGCACCGTCCCTTGGACCGTGATCGTAAAAAATCACCATATGCATGTGCCAAAATCAGACCGTCCAAGGTCAGCGTGCCCCACCTTACTGCATAGCCCTCTCTGGAATATATGTTATACATCCACTCCTCAAAGGACCTTTGACCCTTTGCCGTCCGTCATGGACGTCTCCAAACCGTCCATCTGTGGGCATCAGCGCTGGGTCGGAACACCTAGATCCATAGCTCCACCGACAGACTGAGTGAAGGCACCTCGTTTCAACATCTGAGGTCTTGGTGTCGACCCCTAGCACGGTGGCCAACATGGAGTGTGTGTACGGTAATGGGTGGCGGCAGTGCCACCTAAACCATCCGTTAAATATACCCCCATGATTGGTCAAGAATGGCCGAGATACCAAACTACCTTCTGACCATTAAGACTTCTGTGGGCCATACATGTGGACCCCACCCTCATATGCATGATTCATCCAAACTGTGCACCATTTGTGCAGCGGATCCCAACCTTACATAAGTATTTATTTACACCGACCATGTGACAGTGGGCCCTACCTTTGATGTATGCATCCACGCCCTCTAGATGGGTAAGGCCCACCGCATGATGTGTTGCATATCGGCACCACCCATAGGACTTCATTATGATATATCTGTTAATCCAAACTGTAGAAATATCCGACAAACGTAAATTGTAATTCTTAGGAAGTTATCTGAGTGACCCCGAGCCTCCAGAAGACTCGGACCGAGTTCATGTACAGGTGATGACTTTCTCCTTGGGCTTTCCATTTCCAAAGTAGCTAAACCTACTTTGCACTAGATTACCACTATTGTGATATTTGCTTTCACCATATGATAGGCTTACATGCTAGTTAATCTTTGAACAAGGACCACTATTCACATGACTTACTAGCATATCATCAGTAGTTATTAACTCATGATGCTTTCTTACATGTTTTATTTAAAGTCATATGTAGTCACATGCTAACATGATTGCCTCTTTATATAACTTTTTGATGTTACACATGGAGGATTTGATAATTTTATGCAAGCCACACTTAGGATATAATTAGACAAAATGTGTGGGGACATAGGACCATTGAACTGGTGTCATTTTGATCAAGGTATTCTATTAAAACATCCCAAGGTGGAGGACCTCATGAGCTGGGGATAATGGTAATGGAAAACTATGCTCGAGCTGTCGGCCTACGCTAGGTAACAAGCCTCCCGTAGTGACTATTGAGTTACTTAAATTGACTGATTGTAACTGGATTAATAACAACTAGTTAATCATGCATTCATAACATGTTGGCGATGACAGATGGCTATTTTGGATGTTGTAACACGTGCCCTAGAGTTGTTGGGGTATCGTTTCGTTAGCTCGCAGACCATCGACTATCGACCCCTGTTCCGACTGGATGATCATTCTCAGTCGATGATTGCATGGGTGACGAGCCCAAGCCCGACTGGATGTACATCCCCAGGTCGATGTGCATTTATGCATATATGCATCTAATAAGACTGCATATTGCCTGTTTTAGATTACTGCTTGTTTTCCTTTTAACTATGTTTTCTAAGGCGGCGATGTATAATCTTGAGGGGAATTAACACTGAGTTGGTCACTCATCCATCAACTATCCAACCGTACAGAATATGCAGGGATAGATGTAGAGGATTTCGATGCCGACCTTGATGGCGGGACCGTGGAGCCCGAGGGAGAGTACTATGATGATGAGCAACAACAAGAGGCAGCGGCGTATTTCAGGCTTAATCAGTAGTTGAATTTCTTTTTGTTTCAATAGTTTAGCGTTTTGGGAACTTATGGAAATTCTGTAACTAAGACCCCAGCAAGGCGGGTCAAATATTTGGGCTCTCATGATTATACATGCTTCCTTTTGATATTGCACTCTGAGTTTACAATTCTGCTGATTCTCTGATTCATAAACTCTCGGATTTCTGAAAACGAGTCTCGTACTTGGGTTTTATAATTCGGAGCGTTACAAATTTGTTGCTTTATACTGTGTTTTTTTTTTTCGAAAGATTTTTCCACATAAAAATTGTTATGTTCTCTTTGTGCTTGATTGGTGTGATTGGATTACTTCACTTAATTCACTTTTGTGTGCTTCCGCGGTCCCTCAACAAGTGGTATCGGAGCTATCGTTGGGGCGCTGATTTGAATCTAAAAGTGAGCAACAATGATTGCTAATGCTAAGTATGATATAGAGAAATACTTGAGCAAAAATAACTTTTAATTATGGAAAGTTAGGATGAGTAGCTTGTTAGTTCAGCAAGGCCAAGATGTGGCTCTTGAGAAGCGACTTAAGACTATAGATGATGATGAATGAAAGAAACTTAATAAGAAAAAAAGTCCTCAATACAATTGTGTTTAACAGATGAAATCCTCTCCAACGTCATGAGGGAGAACCGCAGTGGAGATGTGGGTGGAATTAGAGGGCATTTATATGAATAAGTCTATTGGAAATCACCTACACTTGAAAATGCAATTGTTCAACTTCAATATGACATGGGGTGGAGATGTCAAAGCCCACATTAGTAATTTTAACAAGATGATTTGCAAATTACTGGACTTGGAAGAAGTGATCAAAGATAAAGATCAGGTATGTATTTTGCTAAATTCTCTCCCGAAATCATATGAGTATTTTAAGGACTCATTGTGCATTAGTAATTTGTCCCTAAGTATAGATACTATTATCTCAGCCTTTCAGGAAAAGGTCATGAGAAAAAAAAAACGGTAACATAAGGGTCTCTACTGATGTATTGGTTACGAGGGGTCGAAATTCAAAGTGGGACACATGATCTTCTCGATCGATATCCAAATCCAAGGGCTAAGGGTAAGGGAAAGTTGAAGTGTTGGAACTGTGGGTTGACAGGTCACATGAATAAGGATTGTAAAAATCATAAATCGAAGAAAGAAAAATTAGAGGCCTCTTCTGGGGAAGCCAACACTGCCACATCTAATGAAGAGTCGAGCGGAGTGATTTGCTGTCAGTATTTATGATCGGACACTTATACAATGATTGTAGAGACGAGTGAATTCTTGACACAGGGGCTTCATATCACATGACTCCTCATCAGAGTTGGTTCACCAGTTACAGGGAGTGCGATGGTGGACATGTATTTATGAGCAGTGATCATGCATGTAATATTGTGGTTGTTGGTACGGTGCGCATCAAGATGTTTGATGGGATGGAGCGTACCTTGACTGAGGTGAGGCATATTTCTGATACAAAGAAGAGTTTGATTTCTCTTGGTGCACTTGAAGTAATATAGTGCAAGTTCACTGATTTCAAAGGTGTCCTTAAAGTTTCAAAAGGGGCACTCGTCATTATAAGAACGCAGAGGCACGAAAACCTTTACAAGTCGATCGAGAGCACTTCAATATGTGGAGCTACAGAAACTGTAGCAGATTCCACATTAACACACATGTAGCATGCTCGTCTGGGCCACATGATCAATCAGGGCATGAAGGTACTTTTCGATTGTTGTTTAATTACAATTTTAAAGAATTCTGATTTAAATATATAAGAGCATTATATATATAGTAAACAATCTACATTATCTTTTAAATCTAAAAAACATGCATGTAAAGAAGTGCTTGATTATGTGCACTCTGACGTATGAGGGTCGTTGCCTGTGGTTTTCATTGGAGGGTTGGCACGGTTTGTCACATTCACCGATGACTACTCACGGAAAGTTTGGATTTATTTCATGAAATATAAATTCGAAGTTTTCACTAAATTCAAACAATAGGTGGTCATGGTGAAAAAATAGACATGGTGAAAAATAAAGGTTTTAATGATTGATAATGGTGGTGAATTTACTTATAATGAATTTAATGAATATTACAAAGATGAAGAATCATTAGGCACAACACGATGCGCCACACACCTGAACAAAATGGTGTGGCTAAGCAGATGAATCAAACTCTCTTAGAGAAGGCCCAGTGCATGATTAGCAATGCCGGGTTGGGCAAGAACCTATGAATTGAGGCCATTAACATGGCCTGCTATTTGGTGAATCGATCACCTTTTACGACAATTGACTATAAGATTCTCGAGGAAGTATTGAGTGGTCAAAAGGTTGACTACTCATATTTGCGCATATTTGATTGTAAGGCTTGCTCTTATGTACCATCGGTTGAAAGAGATAAGCTAGACCATAGAGCCAAAAAGTATATTTTCGTTGGCTATGGTATGAGTGTGAAAGGTTACAGGTTATATGATAAGGTCACACGTAAAGTCATCACTAGTCATGATGTCAGATTCAACGAAAGCTCCTTATTTCGCAAGAATGATCAAGAGAAGCAAAATGAACTAGAGAAGTTGGTTGTAGATGTTCAAATTGATATATATGATACTCAGGCGGAGACAGATGCACAGACAGAGATACAGTAGTAGGTGAAGCAAATACTTATAAGAAGAAATCAACCATAGAATCGCAAGTTACTAGCAAGGTACTTGAACGACTCTAATATCGTATATGCAGTTATTACAGATAAGGGGGATCCATTTACTCTCCAGGAGGCTCTTGATGAACCTAATGCAGAAAAGTGAAATGCGACAATTGACTGTGAGACGTACTCTTTGTACAAGAAAAACACAAGGGAGCAGGTGGAGCTTCTAATTGACTGAAAAGCGATCAAATGCAAGTGGTTATTGAAGAAAAAATTGGATAATTACAAAGCAAGATTGGTAGTAAAGGATTATGCTAAGAGAAAATGCATATACTTCACAGAGATATTCACACTAGTTGTTAAGCAAGTGTCCATCAGATTTATGTTGGCGTTGGTTGCCCAATATGATCTCGACCTGAAACAGATGGACATGAAGACTGCATTCCCGTATGGAGAATTAGAAGAGCAAATCTACATGAAGAAACTATAAGGCTAAGAAGTTAAAAGGGTAAAGAACAATGTTTACAAGTCAATGAGGTCATTGTACGACCTAAAACATTCGCCTAAGTAGTGCTATAAAAAAATTATTCTTTCGTACTGAGTCAGAAATTTACTAGGAGTCAATACGATCATTGTGTCTATTACAAGACACTGAGTGATGGTAAGTTCATCATCCTAGTATTGTATGTTGATGATATGTTAATCACCAGTCATGACATGTCTGAAATCGAGATACTAAAGATTCAGTTGTCAGTGACATTCGAGATAAAAGATCTAAGGGCTGCAAAGAGGGTTCTCGACATAGATATTCACGAAGACAGAAAGAGGAGTAGGCTTTGGTTATCTCAGGAAAAATACATTGAGAAAGTATTGATCAAGTATGGGATGTATAAGGAAAAGTTGATTTGCGTTCCTCACGCGACCCACTATAAGCTTTCCTTAGAACAATATCCCAAAATAGATGAGAAAAAGCAAGATATCTTATGTGTCTTATTCGAATGTGGTTGACAATTTAATGTATGTCATGATTTGTACAAGACTAGATATTTTATAGGCAGTCGGTGTTATAAGTAGATACATGTCAAACCCCGACAAGCAACATTGAGAAGTGGTGAAATGGTTGTTTCAATACATTCGAGGTATAAAAGACTACATCTTAACATTTGAGAAGACAGTAGCAAAGTTGGTAAGGTATGTGGATTCAAAGTATAAAGGTTGTGGATTCTAGAAAATCGACTTCAGGATACTCGTTTGTATTTGCAGGTGGAGCAATCCGTTAGATGTCAAAGCTTCAGTCCATGGTGAGTCTTTCCATGACCAAAGCAGAGTATATGGGAGAGACAAAGGCGTTTAAGGAAGGTGTTTGCTTGAGAGGCAGGATAAATCAGTTGAGCTTTAACAGGAGACCGTGTCAGTTAATTGTGGTAGGGAAAGCGCTATCAATTTGGCTAAAAACTCTGTTTATCATTCACGTACTTAACATATTAATGTTCATCACCATTTTATCCGATAAGTGCTTGAAGAAGGAGGCGTGACTCTAAAGAAGGTACACAATAGCGTAAATCCAATGGACATGCTCACCAAGGTGATTTCTATAGAGAAGTTCAAGTATCATGCAACTTCTTTGGGCTTGGCGATGATGTAAAAGTAGGACAATGTGCATGAGAAGCATTGATGAATTTATAATGCAAAGCAGATATAAGAGAAGAGGACAAAAAACTAGACATTTGATGAGTGAAGATATGGTGGAGATTGTTGTATATTTGATGTCTTAAATCAAGTCATATACAGGGCCTGTGGATGCCATCAGCAGATTGTTCGATACCACTTTCGATGGCATCGAACAGTGCTCGATCCCATCGAGATTTTTTAGATTTTCTTCAATTGGTCACTAGACTATCAGGGTATTTTTCCGATGCCATCGGAGGGTGTTTGATGACATCGAAGAAGATGTTCGATGTCATCGAACATGACTCAATGCAATTGAGAATTTTCAAAAAAATCTTTTTTTGTCTCTAGACAATTGTAATGTTTCTTCGATGCCATCGAAGGATTAGTTTCGATGACATCAAACGATGTGGTGCAGATTTTTGTAGAGTTGCGATTTTGTACAATTTGTTTTCGATTTCGTTTGGAATTCTTCCATAGGCTATATATTTTGGTGTAAATGGGATTAGGAGATAATTTCTAGGGTTTCAAATTCTTCCAAAGGGTTTCAAGGGTGTAGTAAGGGTTTGATTCGAAGTTGCTTGAATCGGGTAAGCTCACTTTCTTTGTAATTTTTGCTTTCATAGTTCAATCTATCATTTTGTACCATAGTTTTTCATCGAAAGGGTTTTTCCACATAAAATTCATTGTATTCTCTTTGTGCTTAATTTGTGTAATTGAATTACTTCACTTAATTCACCTTTGTATGCTTCTGCAGTCCCCCAACAGTTTTGACATATTATTTTAGGACATGAGACAAAAACTAGGCACGGTGGGCCGCATGACATGGAAACAATGCCTAAGAAAATGCCTATCTTTGAAACGTTCATAGTTCCATATATCATCCATATCATTCATAAGGACATATATTATTCATAAGGTCATTTCTACTTCTAACTTGATTCAAAACTTATGCAGGCATATAAACATTTCAACGGTGGACATTAATCCTTACGGTTTCCTATAATGCAGATGAAACTTATTTTTTATCCCATATTCTAAAATGATCAAAAAAAGTTCTCACAAACATTGCAAACGGCCAGCTTCCTGTGGTATAAACTTCCTTCGGGAGGCTTCATCAGGAAATCCTAAGAGTCTGAGAGATAAGGACAGCTGCCATTATCGAAAAAGGTAAGACTAGCTTTTGCTTTTCAACTCAATACGGGCACTGGCTCGAGTGGCCACCGTGATGAACGGATCTTATCTCCACCATTCATCTATTTTTCCATATCACTTTAGAATATAGGCCTAAAACTGAGATAGATCTAATCCACAAGTTACCACAAAATGGGAATTAAAACTTCTACGGTTGAAAACTTCATAGGTAGAAGTTTTGGTTCTAGCTTCCATCCATGTCTGCGTGACTTTATGTATAGGTTGGATGGTAAAAAAACATCACGTGGGCCCTAAGAAAGTTTCAACATTGGACATTATTATCATCATTGCTTCCTGTGTTGTGGTCCACTTGAGCCTTAGATCTGCCACAATTTTGGTCGTACGCATGGGGAAGGAACCCGTTTCACAGATGACTTGTTAATAAGGTATTTTATAAAATTTTATTTATTTTAGAGATTTTTACAAAATAATACTTCATTAATACAATATTAACATCTCATTACCTTTTTAAATTAGTTTTTTATTCAATTACTTCATTAATCAGGTTATTGTCAAATAAGTAAGTTCATTATATAGTTTTTCTTCAGTACCATTATTTATTTTTTTCCTAACATGACAAAAATACTTCCTAAAATGACAAAATACCCACCAATTAATAGAGTGCGGATCCTCTGCCTCTCGGAGGCAGGAACTCCCTGCCTCCAGTGTTTTCATTGGTCAACGTCAATGTAAGTTCCACCTCATCAATTTTTTAAATATAATAGAAAAAGTAAATTTAATAAAAACTATAACGGAGACGTTAAACGAAAGCGGTTTGTGTGCCGAGTACCTCAATACAGTAAGCATAATGAGTAAAGTCTGTGGAGCCCACCCTTATTCTCATTTGTGCATTGTATCAACTCCATCCATTTCTTTTAGCATCTAATTTTAGTGTTTTACAACAAAAATTAATCATATCCAAAGATCAAGTGGACCACACTACCTGAAACAGTGTGAATTGAATTCTACCATTGAAAAGTTTTTGGGGCCCACGGAAGTTTTATATCAAGAAGATATTTGTTTTTACCATTCATCCATGTCTTTGTGATCTTATGAACAGTTTGGATGAAAAATAAAAATCATTGGGGGCTTAGAAACACTTTAATGGTGAAAATCAATACTTCCGTTGTTTCCTTTGGTATGGCCTACTTGAGCTTTTGATATACTTCAGTTTTGGGCTCAACTCCTAAAATGATTTGAAAATACAGATGGACGGTATGGATAAACCACATGAATTCACAATGGGCCCAATAGAGTTTTCTCAGTACGATAAGACTTGATATGCAATCCGATTTCACGTTTTAGACGCGGATTTCTTACCAAAGCCTTTTGCAGTTAAATGCTGCGCAAGGATTACAGATGGGCCCACTGCAACGTTTGTGATAAATCCAACCTGTTCATCCATTTTTAGATATCATTTTAGGACATCATATAAAAACTAATGAATATACAAAACTCAAATGGGCCACACGAGAGGAAACAAGGGGGATTTAGTGTCTACCGTTGAAATATTTATATGGCCACAAAAGTTTTACATCCATCTAATATTTTGGTGCTTTCACTTCATCCTAGTAAAAATGACCTTATAAACAGTTTGGATGGCATATAAACATCAACAGGCCCAGGAAGGTTTCAACGGTAGGAATTTCTTTCTCCATAGTTTCATCTTGTATGGCTCAGTTGAGTTTTTTATCATCCTAATTTTTTATTACATGTCTTAAAATAAGCTCTAAAAATGGATGAATGGATTGAAATTCTTATAAACATCACGTTAGACCCCACCATACATCCAGCGCTAGAACTTTATGCAAAACGCTTTCCCCAGTGAATCCGCGTCCATGGTTTCCATTGGAAACGTATTAGCTACTCCCCTACCACTTGGTCTTATGTGGGCCCACCATGGTGTATGTGTTTCATCCATGCCATCCATCTATTTTTTTAGATCATTTTACGGTCTAAGACTAAAAATGAGGTATAACCCAATCTCAAGTGGACCACATTGCATGAAATAGTATTGAATGAACGTTGACCATTAAAAACTTTTTGGGGACCATAAAAGTTTTGGATCAAGTTGATCTTTGATTTTTCCCTTCACTTGGGTCTTTATGACCAAACCAACATATTGCATGTTAAATAAACGATACGGTGGGCCTTAGGAAGACTTTAATGATAGATATCCAATCACCATTGTTTTCCTGTGGTATGGTCCATATGAGATTTATATTCCTCTCATTTTTGGGATCAACCCCTAAAATTATATGTAAAAATAGATTGATGGAATGGATGAAACACATACATCATGATGGGGAAGTGATGTCACCCATTTATATGGGTCCCACTATGATGTATGTTTTGTATCCACACCGTTCATCCATTTGGAGAGATCATTTTAGGGCATGAGCCAAAGAATGAATCAGATCCAAAACTCGAGTAGACCCCACCACAGAAAACAGTGGAAAGAGTCATGCCCACCATTTATTACAACTGAATCTAATCCAAACCTCGTCACTTTATCTACTGAACCCCATCACTTTGAACCGCAACCCCGTCACTTTGTCTACTGAACCCCGTCACTTTGTACCGCAACCTCGTCACTTTATCTAGTGAATCTCGTCACTTTATACTGTAACCTCATCACTTTGTCTACTGAGCTTCGTCACTTTGTACTACAACATCGTCACTTTGTCTACTATACCCCGTCACTTTATACTACAACTTCGTCACTTTGTCTATTGTACCCCATCATTTTATGTTGCAATCTCGTCACTTTGTCTAGTGACCCGTCACTTTATACTGCAACCTAGTCACTTTATTTACTAAACCCCGTTACTTTGTACTGCAACCTCGTCACTTTGTCTAATGTACCCCGTCACTTTGTACTGCAACTTCGTCACTTTGTCTACTGAACCCCGTCACTTTGTCTAGTGAACCCTGTCACTTTGTACTACAACCCCATCACCGTCTAGTGAACCCCATCACTTTGTACTGCAACCCCGTCACTTTGTCTACTGAACCCCATCACTTTGTACTGCAACATTGTCACTTTGTTTACTGTACCCAGTCACTTTGTGCTGCAACCTTATCACTTTTTCTAGTAACCCTATTTAACTCCATCACTTTGTCCAGTAACCCTACTTAACCCCATCACTTTATCTAGTAAAACCCCATCACAAAGTGACGGGGTATTTCACAAAGTGATGAGGTAAAGTAGACAAAGTGACGAGGTTGCAGCACAAAGTGACTGGGTATAGTAGACAAAGTAACAATGTTGTAGTACAAAGTGATGAGGTTTAGTAGACAAAGTGACGTGGTTGCAATACAAAGTGACACGGTTCACTAGATAGTGACGAAGTACACTAGACAGTGACGGGGTTGTAGTACAAAGTGATAGAGTTCACTAGACAAAGTGACGGGGTTCAGTAGACAAAATGACGAAGTTGTAGTACAAAATGACAGGGTTCACTAGATAAAGTAACGAGATTGTAGCACAAAGTGACGGGGTACAGTAGACAAAGTGACAAGGTTGTATCATAAAGTGACGGAATACATTAGATAAAGTAACGATGTTGCAATACAAAGTGACGGGGTTCACTAGACAAAGTGACGGGATTGCAGTACAAAGTGACGGGGTTCACTAGACAAAGTGACGAGGTTGTAGTACAAAATGACGGGATTCAGTAGACAAAGTGACGGGGTTACAGTACAAAGTGACGGGGTACAGTAGACAAAGTGACGAGATTGCAGTACAAAGTGACGGGGTACAGTAGACAAAGGGACAAGCTTGTAGTACAAAGTGATAGGATTTACTAGACAAAGTAACGAGATTGCAGCACAAAGTAACGGGGTACAGTAGACAAAGTGACAAGGTTGTATTTAACGCCCTGAAAATCGGGGGTCGCGCATACGCTCAACACCCGAGTTCCCGAGAGTCACTTACAACAGTTTTCATTATTAAGCATTTAATCCGGTTTAATAGCGCAACGTGGAATTTTCTGAAATCATGAAACACCACCACAAGTCCACTGAAATGAAGAGATCAACATACGTATATATACATGTCCAAAAGAATAAGGGGATCGCACATGGCATCACCCAAACAAAATCATAAAAATACATAGGTCCAAAAGAATATGAGGCTGAGTCCACTCTCAGCAGTCCAAACCGGCCACTCAAGCTGGCGAAGAATCATCTATCAGCTGGAAGTATGACAGCTCCTCCTCCTCGTCGAGAGTAGCATTGCCATGTTCCCCGGGCTCTGCATCTCCTGCATCTACGAGAGAGTCTGGTTGGTGTTTTAAAACACCGTCCCAGAGTGGGAGTGAGTGATCAACTCAGTGGGTGCTATTAGTCTTAAGTTACAACAGGCAACAATTATAATATGAATTTAATGAAATACAGGCATTTATCAATTCCTAGAAACTCTTAATTAAATGTATGGATGCGAGATGATATAATGCATGCCCTCGCCACAACGCTCCCTCGAGCGACTCCGTCTAACGATCGCATATGTCAACACTCCCTCATTGAGACCTCGACTTCCGAGTCGCCACCCTAGCTAATGGATGTAGTGCGATCGTGTTAGCTGAGTTGTTAATTAGGTCCATTCATCCAGTAGATTTGGGAATCTGGTACACCCCATAAATCAATTACCCTAAACTAGTTGCGGGGCCAAGACCCCCCAACGTGTGAGGCCAAGTCCCCGCGATCTTTGATCCCGTCGGGTTCCCCATCCCCGACTTCAAGCACATGGGGAGTGCTGAGAACTGGGATCACTCGCGGTCACTACGGGGAGGCGCGTCACCCCAGCGTAGGCCGACAGCTCGGACACAGTGTCCCATTCCACCATGCCCAGCTCACGAGACAGTGGATCAAAGTTAAGCAATTATCAGTGGGCTACAATGGTAGTAAGGTGTTTCAGGCTCCATACATGGGTGAGCAAACATGGTTAACAATCAGGATTTGCCAGTGTGTAGACTAAACCGCACAAGTCAGGCGAGTACGGGACGAACGACATCGGGTACGATAGACCCATGTAGTCGAACTACTGCCGCCCATACGCACCCGCCCAAATTCGCGAGTTTAGTCACAAGGTAGCCCAACAAATGAGACTACCGTCTATCCTCATATCTCTGACTAATCCATGGGTTTAACGATGATTCATAGCGTTCCAACATCAAGGTCATTGACTACACACAGTATCATATTGCATTCATCCTACCATACATATCCACATTCCAAGCAAGCATATTATAATACCATAATTAAAGTGCATGTGAGAAGTGTGAATAGGCGGGGAAATGAAGCAATTCCTACGCACTTAGGAATTAAAATATGTAAAGACAATCATCATACATATCATAAGCATCATCATAAGAAGGAATCACACAACATATGAGCATATGAGCATCGGTTATATCATCAAACATGTGAGAAGCATAAATACGATCATGAGGAAGAAAAACTAACAAACGTACAATTTCAAACATTTTCATCAATCTCTCAAATCCTAGGGTCTCTCTAGATTCCACACATGTTTCATCCAAATAAGCAAAATCATCAAACTCATGTTATGATTGGTGCTATGCCACCTAGGATTAATAGTCCGCACCTTGAATTCGATGGAAGCTCGGAAGCGACCTAGAAATGGGGTTAGAGGGTTGACCGGCCGGAATTCCTAAAACCACAACCTTGCATGTAAGAAAATCCTATGTCAAACCTTTCTTGATGCTTGAATCTCAAGAAGAAATGGGAGAGGTGGTTACCTAGATGCTCAACGGACAGGTTTGGAATATTGAGGCGGAGATTTCCTCCTTGGAGGAGAAATTGAGAGTTAGATGGGTTAATGCCCTTGGCCCCACCTTGATTAGGGTCCATACATGCACTTCTCCACCCTCACCTTCTCCCTTTGCTCTCCTTGGCCGTTGGAGAGAGGTAGAAGCTACAATGGGAGGTTATTATAGGATGATGGTGGAAGTTATGAGGAAAGAGAGGTTGATCTTGGAAGGTTGAAGAAAGTTATGAAGGAAAGAGGGGGTTTGTTGAGAATTGAAGAGGGTTATGAGGGAGAGAGGGTTGTGGTTGGAAGAATGGAGGAGTTATGAGAGAGAGCTAGGTTTATTTCCCTAGAGTTGGGCTCCTTGGCCCTATGTTCCTATAATTTTTTAAAATAGACTCTTGGAGCTACTTTTGGTGTTGTAGTGGCCCCAAGACTCCTAAGACCACCAAATTTGGTGTGCACGTACCTCATGGCCCAATGAGGGGCCATATAAAATTTGGAAACAAACGGATGAACGGGTATGGGGTCTGAGTAGGCGATCTCGATCTGCAAATGACCCTGTAGGGTCCATTCCGGTCGTTGGGGCAATTCTGGTGGTCCCTTGGCCATGAAATTTCTAGGATATGTGGCCCAGGGTCAGATGAAAGATCATACAAATTTTGGGATCAATCGGATATTCGGTTTAATCATACGGGTCCGATGTGCGATCAACGGTTACTGTGCCACGATCGGGGCCCAAGTTTTGTTTACGGGCGTAGGCCCGCACATTAGACACCGTAAATTTAGAAGAAAATCAACGGTTGAAAAGCCTAGATTCTCGATTTCATTTGCAAGTGTCAGATTTAAATTTCGGCATTAGTGAGGTGCATATGGCCCATGCCAGATCCCAGTTCTGGGTATCCATAGGGTCTAGGGTCCGCGATGGACCTCAAGCCCAGTGAAATCTAGTGTTCCCTAAAGTTTTATAATTTTCTGACATTCCTGCGTCGCGGTATGGCCCGCACGGGCTGTTGCTAAGTACAAACGGTCATTTGCCTTGGCGGCCCGCATTAGGTTCTATCATGACTTGCCTAGACTACTCTGTAGAACTAATCGTAGATTATTTTAGATGTGGCATCCCACCACAAGTGGCCATAATCGAACGGTCCTGCGGCCAGTCCTACGTGGATGCCCCAGGACGCGGTGCTGGTTAGACGGGATGTTACATTATAGTATAAAGTGAAGGGATACATTAGACAAAGTGACGATGTTGTAGTACAAAGTGATGAAATTCAATAGACAAAGTGATGGGGTTGTAGTACAAAGTGACGGGGTTCAGTAGATAAAGTGACGGGGTTGCAGTACAAAGTGACGAAGTTCACTAGAAAAAGTGACGGGATTACAGTATAAAGTGACAGAGTTCGCTAGACAAAGTGATGAGGTTGCAGTATAAAGTGACGGGGTTCAGTAAATAAAGTGACAAGGTTGCAGTACAAAGTGATGGGGTACAGTAGACAAAGGACGAGGTTGCTCAGTAGATAAAGTGATGATATTGCAATATAAAGTGACGGGGTTCACTAGACAAAGTAATGAGATTGCAGCACAAAGTGACGGGGTATAGTAGACAAAGTAACGAGATACATTAGACAAAATAACGATGTTGCAGTACAAAGTGACGGAGTTTAGTAAACAAAGTGATGGGGTTGCAGTACAAAGTGACGGGGTTCAGTAGACAAAGTGACTGGGTTGCAGTACAAAGTGATGAAGCTCACTAGACAAAGTGACGAGGTTACTGTATAAAGTGACGAGGTTCAGTAAACAAAGTGACAGGGTTGCAGTACAAAGTGATAGGGTTCAGTAGACAAAGTGACGAAGTTTAGATTGGATTCAGTCGTAATAAATGGTGGGCGTGACCCTCTCCACTATTTTCTGTGATGGGGTTCACTCGAGTTTTGGATCTGATTCATTATTTGGCTCATGCCCTAAAATGATCTCTCCAAATGGATGGACGGTGTGGATACAAAACATACATCATAGTGGGACCCATATAAATGGGTGACATCACTTCCTCACCATGATATATGTGTTTCAGCCATTCCGTTAATCTATTTTTACATATAATTTTAGGGGTTGATCCTAAAAATGAGAGGGATATAAATCTCATATGGACCACACCACTGGAAAACAATGGTGATTAGATATTCATCATTAAAGTCCTCCTGAGGCCCACCGTACTGTTTATTTGACATCCAATCTGTTGGTTTGGTCATAAAGACCTAGGTGAATGGAAAAAACAAAGATCAGCTTGATCCAAAACTTTTGTGGTCCCCAGAAAGTTTTTAATGGTCAACGTTCATTCAACACTGTTTCATGTAATGTGGTCCACTTGAGATTGGGTTATACCTCATTTTTTGTCTCAGACCATAAATGATCTAGAAAAATAGATGGACGACATGGATGAAACACATACATCATGGTGGGCCCACATAGCACCAAGTGGCGGGGGAGTAGCCAATACGTTTCCAATGGAAACCGTGCGGATTCACTAGGGAAAGCCTTTTGCATGAAGTTCTAGCGCTCAGATGTATGGTGGGGTCCACCGTAATGTTTATAAGAATTTCAATCCATTCATCCATTTTTAGAGCTTATTTTAAGACATGTAACCAAAAATTAGGATGATCAAAAACTCAACTGGGCTATACAAAATGAAACAGTGGAGAAAGAAATTCCTTCCGTTGAAACCTTCCTGGGCCTCTTGATGTTTATATGTCATCCAAACTATTTATAAGGTCGTTTTTACTAGGATGAAATGAAAACACCAAAATATTAGACCGATGCAAAACTTTTGTAGCCATATAAATATTTCAACGGTGGACACTAAATCCCCACTGTTTCCTCTCGTGTGGCCCATTTGAGTTTTGTATATTCATTAGTTTTGGTATGATGTCCTAAAATGATATCTAAAAATGGATGAACGGGTTGGATTTATCACAAACGTCACAATGGGCCCATCTGGAATCCTTGCATAGGATCTTACTGCAAAAGGCTTTGGCAGGAAATCCATGTCTAACCTGAAATGGGATTGTGTACCGAGTCTTATTGTGTTGAGTAAACTCTATTGGGCCCACTGTGAATTCATGTGGTTTATCCATGCCATCCATCCATTTTTTAGATCATTTTTGGAGTTAAGCCCAAAACTAAAGTATATCAAAAGCTCAAGTAGACTGTACCAAAGGAAACAGTGGAAGTATTCATTTTCACAATTGAAGTGTTTCTAAGCCCCCAGTGATTTTTATTTTTCATCCAAACTGTTCATACGATCACAAAGACATGGATGAATGGAAAAAACAAATATCATCTTGATATAAAACTTCCGTGGGCCCTAAAAACTTTTCAACGTTGAATTCAATTCACACTGTTTCAAGTAGTGTAGTCCACTTGATCTTTGGATATGATTAATTTTTGTTGTAAAACCTTAAAAGTATATGATAAAAGAGATAGATGGAGTTGATAAAATGCACGAATGACAATGATGGTGGGCTCAACAGACTTTACTCATTATGCTTACCATACTCAGCATGCAAACCTTTTCCGTTTACTGTCTCCATTATAGTTTTATTAAATGTACTTTTTCTAATATATTTAAAAAATTGATGAGGCGGCACTTGCAGTGACGTTGAACAATGAAAACTCCGGAGGCAGGAACTCCCTGCCTCCGGGGTGCAGAGGATCCGCACTCCAATTGTTATAGTTTTTATTAAATGTACTTTTTTTAATATATTTAAAAAATTGATGAGGTGGCACTTGCGGTGACGTTGACCAATGAAAACTCCGGAGGCACTCCCTGCCTCCGGGGCAGGGGATCCGCACTCCAATTAATAACGTTACATAAGAAAGTTAAAAAGAAAGCTGGATGTAATTATCAATTAAAAAATTTTAAAAAAAAAAATCTGTTAAAAAAAGAAGAGAGAACTAGTGTTTTTCATGTCCGCACTACCTGTTGATGTTGCGTGGGCCCTTCACGATGTATTTGTTTTATCCATGCCATTCATTGATTTTTCAAAATCATTTTAGAGAGCCTAAAAATGGGAAAGATTCAAATCTCAGGTGGACTACACCATAAGAAACATTAAATAGCCCCATCATTAAAAACTTACAAAGGCCCATCGTATTGTTTATTTTACATCCAGCCTATTAATTATAGGTCACATATACCTGGATGAAGTGAAAACATACGCACGCCTTGATCCAAAACTTTTGTGGCCTCTAAAGAAGTTTTTAATGGTTGGTGTTGAATCACCACTATTTCTTATGGTGAGGAGCACCTGAGATTTGGATCTGATTCATTTTCAGCTCATGCTATAAGATATCATAAGATGAACCAGCAAAATAGATGGTTAGCATGAACAAACACATACACCATGGTGGGGCTTACAGAGCTAGCTATGTATGTAAACCGCATTCAAGCTAAATCCAAGTTAAAGGCTATACTACTGCATTCCACGCAGATTGGGTGCAGGTGGGGACCTGGCAAGAGAAGGACCATCTTGTCACAGGCTTCAGGGTCCACCTTATTGTATATGTTTTATCATGCCCCCATCTATTTTGACATTTCATTTTAGGCAAGATTTCAAAATAGAGACGGATTAGAGGTTCAAGTCAATCACAACACAAAAAGTATCTGGGATTGAACTTCTCTATTATTGAAAACTTCCCAACCACACTGCAGTAAATAGCGGTGATTGTCATGCAGGAATCAAGCTGATATTTGATTTTTCTCTTAAGCTGATATTTATTTTTTCCATTCATCTAGGTATGTACGTCCTTGTGTTAGACGGCACACGAACGTTATGGTGGATATTATGATGTTTCGTAGAAGTTTTTAACGGTGGGGTTCAATCAGCACTATTTCCTATGGGATATTTACATCTGCTTAATTTTTTGCTCATGCCCTAAAAGGAGCTGGCAAAATAGATGGACGGCTTGGATATACAATACATATATCAAGGTGGGGCACACTGTCAGGACCGCCTCATGTTGCGTGAGGGAAGGTCCTACTTAATCCATCCGGCAGACGCATAGTATCCTTTAACTTGGATGCCGTGCTCTGTGGGCTCCATCATGATATCTATGTTTTATGCATGTCTTCCATTCATTTTGCCGGATCATCCTCTGGCATGAGCTAAAAATGACAAATCCAAATCTCCGGTGGAAGCAATGAGAAACAATGGTGATTCAACCCCCAACCATTAAAAGTTTTGGTTTGTGTGATCTAATCAATTGGTTGGATTGAGCTATACTTATGTTTGAAGTTATACTTATGTTTTCCATTCATCTTGGTTTGTGTGATCTAATCAATAGGTTGGATGGAAGATAAACATTACAGTGGGCTCTAGTAAGTTTTTAACGGTGGACATTCAATTATCACTGTTTCCTATGGTGTGGTCTACCTGAGATTTGGATCTGCCTCATTTTTGAGTTCATACCCTAAAATGATCTCAAAAACTGGATGGATGGCATGGATAAAACACATACATTATGGCGGGCCCACATAGCACCAACTAATAGCCACATCCCAATGCAATCAGTGTCCGATGAAAACTCTAGGACTTTTTTTTTTCTTTCTTTTTAAGGCATTTCTTTATAGTTATACTTCATTAATGATAATTACATCCAGCTATATAAAAGAAGCCGATTGCGTCCTTTGTGGCAAAATCAGTCCAAGCAAGGCTACGTGGAACCCATCCTGATGGACGAGATTTATCCACGCTGTTCATCCATTTTTTTCGTATCATTTTAAGAAGGTATGAGTCAAAAAATGAGACAGATCCAAAGCTCAAGTGGTCCATTCGATAGGGATTGAACACCCACCATTAAAAATGTGGTAGCCACATAAGTTATTGACCAAGCTTAAAGTTGTTTTCTCCATTCATCAAGTTTGTGTGACCTAGTAAACATCACGATGGGCTTTAGGAAGGTTTCAACAATCAGCGTCATTATCACTGCTGCATCCTATGATGTGGTCCACCTATAAGCCTTGCATTTGCCTCATTTTTTAGCTTATATTATAAAATGATTTGAGAAATTAGATGAACGGCATAAATAGAACCCTTTTTAATTTCCTTATCCAACATTGTGGGCATTTTAGTCATTTAAAAAAATCATAATGGAAGTTAAGAAAATCAAACAGAAGCTACCCTTTTACAGTAACTTGATTAATGAGGTATTTTGATGAGAACATAATTTAAAAAATAAATGGGATGTATATACCGTATTAATGAGGTACTATTTTATAAAAATCCTTTTATTTATTAATATTTAGAAGAGATTCGAGATTTAGAGATTTCATCAAATACTCTTCTCAATAAATAACAAAGTATCACAATCTAATACAATTACAGGCCTAACCCCCTAACAAACTTAAATTTTACCAATGCTCAAACTTTTCACCCCCAGCTTATTCGGACTAGGAACTGATCCAAATCCAACCTATACAATGGTAGATTATGCCCGGGTTTGATCAGATCGCTTATCAAAGGGAGCTGATTACCTATACGAGCCTGCACCACACGCAATCGTACAGTGCGTTTTCGGCCATTCAAAGGAAAAAAAGAAAAAAGAATATTTAATACATCCAATGGCTAAAAATGTCCTACACCACAAGGAGTGGTGCTGATGCCTGCAGGTAATCAGTTCTGATAATTAGTCAGGTTAGCTCGGGAACTCAATTCAATCTAACTTGCACACCTTACAAGAATGCTTTTGCTGAAATTCCATCCAGTAATGATGGAAAATATCTTAAAACGAGAAGAAAGAAATTTCAATAGATTCACATACCTGAAGTTTGTCTCCCCTGTGTCTCTCCTGTAGCAACTCAAAATAAAATTACAAGGCATCAACTGCTGCAGTAAGCCTGAAAGCTTCATACTACATGTTTATATAAACTAAATTGAGGTAGATTTGAATCGTGTGATGGATAATTGGATGCTTGCTTGCATAAAACGGAAAAGGAAAAGAGAAAGGTTGATGCTTCCTTCCATGGGAGAGAGGTCTTTCCCATGGAAGAGAGAAATCTCTTTCACAATAAAAAGCAATTTCGGTTCTCTTTATCGTAGAAAAGGCTAGAGCTAAAAATGACAAATCCAAATATAGGATGACCACATGATAAGAAACAATGGTGATTCAACCCCCAACCATTAAGTGCATAAAAGTTTTGGATGAAGTTATACGTATGTTTTCCATTCATCTTGGTTTGTGTGATCTAATCAACAAGTTGGATGGAAGATAAACATTACAGTGGGCTCTAGTAAGTTTTTAATGGTGGACATTCAATTATCACTATTTCCTATGGTGTGGTCCACCCTGAGATTTGGATCTGCCTCATTTTTGAGCTCATGCACTAAAATGATCTAAAAAATGGATGGATGGCATGGAGAAAACCCAAACCTCATGGTAGGCCCACATAACACCAACCAATAGTCACATCCCAATGCAATCAGTGTCTCCGATGATGAAAATGTATGGCCACTAAAAATGTACAACCTACTATGGATTATAACCATAGCCATTGACAATGTGTGGCCCACCATTGTAATGGTGTGGTAGCCTGTGCACTTTTATTTATTTATTTACTCGGAGAACGTTATTCTACCTACTTTTTTATCTAATACATATTTATATAAATATGTATAGATAAGCATATAAAAAAATTTCTCTCTTTTTATTATTTCTTTTTTTATTCATTTAACAAGAATATCTTCCAAACCAAAATTAGTTACTTGAGTACCATACATGATTTTTGGGTAGGAGAAGCTACTTTATCTGACCAACCTATTTATTTTCCAACATTCCATCAGGTCGATGGTCGAAAATTCATTTCATTTACTTTGCAGTCAATTTCATTTACTTCGCGATCAATTTCATTCACTTCGCGGTTAATTCCAATCAGTTCGTGATGAATTTTATTAACTTTGCGGTCAATTTCAATCACTTCACACTCAATTCCATGCATTTTACACTCAATTCCGACGATTCCTCTTCACTTTATGGTTAATTCAACTCATTTCACGGTCAATTCCCTTCACTTCACGGTAAATTCAATTCATTTCACGGTTAATTTCCTTCATTTCACGGTCAATTCCATGCATTTCACGGTCAATTCCAGCGATTCCCCTTCACTTCACTGTCAATTCAATTCATTTCATGGTCAATTCCCTTCACTTCACGATCAATCTATTCATTTCACGGTCAATTTCCTTCACTTCACAGTCGATTCCATGCATTTCGGACAATCCCGGCAATTACCCTTCACTTCATGGTCATTTTCATGCATTTCACGGTCAATTCCCTTCACTTCACGGTCATTTCCATTTATTTCACGGTCACTTCCCTTCACTTCATGGTCAATTCCATGCATTTCACAGTCAATCCCGGCGATCCCCCTTCACTTTACGATTAATTCCATGCATTTCACGATCAATTCCATTTACTTCATGATCATTTCCATTCATTTCACAGTCAATTTTCTTCACTTCACGGTCAATTTCATGCATTTCACTGTCAATTCCCTTCACTTCACAGTCATTTTCATTCATTTCATGATCAATTCTCATCACTTCATGGTTAATTCCATGCATTTCACAGTCAATCCTGGCGATCCCCCTTCACTTCATAGTCAATTCCATGCATTTCACGGTAATTCCCTTCACTTCACAATCATTTCATTCATTTCACGGTCAATTCCCTTCACTTCACGGTGAATTCAATGCACTTCACGGTCATTTTGCTTCACTTCATGGTCATTTCCATTCGGCCGCATAAAATAGCCTTGTTTGAATGACCACCGTTGAAAACCCTTCCGACTACTGTAATGTTTGATTTACATCCAAATCTGTCCATTCACAAGGCCATTGTGGACCCCACCTTGTGGACCATATTGAGCCTACTTGTAGACCCCACTAACATGTTCACAAGGGCAATTGAGTGGTGGGCTCACTAGCCTTAGGTCCACCTTGAGTGCATGCCTTGTGAGCATCGAATTGAAGGGGAATTGCCGGGATTGATAGTGAAATGCATGGAATTGACCATAAAATGCATGCAATTGACCGCGAAGTGAAGGGAATTCACTGTGAAATGCATGGAATTGACTGTAAAATGAAGGGAATTGACCGTGAAATGCATGGAATTGACCATGAAGTGAAGGGGAATCGCCAAAATTGACAGTGAAATGCATGGAATTGACCGTGAAGTGAAGGGAATTGATTGTGAAATGCATGGGATTGACCGTTAAGTAAAGGGAATTGACCGTAAAATGCATGGAAATAATCATGACGTGAAGTGAATTGACCGTGAAATGCATTGAATTGACCATGAAATGCATGGAATTGACCTTGAAGTGAAGGGGAATCGTCGAAATTGACCGTGAAATGAATGAAAATGACTATGAAGTGACGGGAATTGACCGTGAAATGCACAGAATTGACCGTGAAGTGAAGGGAATTGGACATGAAATGCATTGAATTGGCCGTGAAATGCATTGAATTGATGGTGAAATAAAGGGAATTGACCGTGAAATGCATGAAAATAATCGTGAAGTTAAGCGAATTGACCATGAAATGCATTGAATTGACCATGAAATTAATGGAATTGACCGTGAAATGCATGGAATTGACCTTGAAGTGAAGGGGAATCGTCGAAATTGACCGTGAAATGAATGGAAATGATGTGAAGTGAAGGGAATTGACCATGGAGTGAAGGGAATTGGCCATAAAATGCATTGAAATGACTGTGAAATGCATAGAATTGACCATGAAGTGAAGGGGAATCGCCGAAATTGACCATGAAGTGAAGCGAATTGACCATGAAATGCATGGAATTGACCGTAAAGTGAAGCGAATTGACCATGAAATGCATGGAATTGACCGTAAAGTGAAGCGAATTGACCATGAAAGTGAAGGGAATTGACCGTGAAATACACGGAATTGACCATGAATTGAAATGGATGAAATTCACTACGAACTGATTGAAATTGAATGCGCAGTGATTGAAATTGACCGCGAAGTAATTGAAATGGATTTTCGACCATCGACTTGATGGAATCTTGAAAAATAACTAGGTTGGTTAGCTAAAGTAGCTTCTCCTACCCCAAAATCATATATGGTACTCAAGTAACTCATTTTGGTTTAAGAGATATGTTTATTAAATAAATAAATAAAGAAATGAATAAAAAGAAAGAAAAAAATTATATGCTTATATATACATATTTATATAAATATATTGTAACGCCCCGTATTTTCAGGACCCAAGTACATGAACCGTTTCCCAAAAACCCAAGTGTTAACCTTAAAGGACGGTCAAATTCGAGTATACATTTTTTTTTTCAACTATCAGAGTAAACAGATGAGCATAGTATGGAAAAATCAAGCATAAAGAAAAGTTTGCATTATCATTTAAATATACAAGAGCTACCCATAATGACTTATACAAACCAATGTTCTCATTCTTACAAATACAAAATGAAATAACATTACATGCGAAACAAGATAAACTGCAACAATCTTGAACTGTGAAATCCTGTAGCAGCCCTTAGCAAATAGAATTATGCACCATTGTCAACCATAGCCTGCTCCTCACCAATATGAAGGGTCACCTGTACTACCTATATGGTTGTATATTTGATGGATGAGTGGCCAACTCAGTTTGAATTCTCCTTAAGATTACACACCGCCGCATTAGGTAAGCATAGTTATAAAACAACAGGGCAATCAAAACAACACTTGATGCAGTCTTTTTAAATGCATGGATGTGTGAATGCACATCGTCCCGGGATGCTCATCTGTGCAGAACTTGGGCTCGTCACCTATGCAAATCATCGACCTGGAAAAATCATCCAGTCGGAACATGGGTCGATAGTCGGTAGTCTGGGAGCTAGCGAAACGATACCCCGATGATTCTAAAGCACGTGCTACAGCATCCAGAATTAGCCACCTGTCATCGCCAATATGTCATGGATGCATGATTAGCCAAACCATTAATTATCAGTCCAGTTACGATCAGTCAATTTAAATAAGCTCAAGATCACTACGGGGGCTTGTCACCAGCGTAGGCCGACAGTTCAGGCATAGGTCCCATACCACCATCCTCGGCTCATGAAGCTACCATCTTAGAATGTTTAATGGAACCCGTCAACTAGTGGTCAATCATATTATAGTATATAGGGCTTATCATTGTATGGTTGCACAGTATAAAATATCGAACCCATACAAGGAAAATACCAGGACAAAGCTACGTAGAGCACCAAAACAAGCCACATAGGGCGATTATCAAAATAGGCCACATAGGGCGAATTTAAAAATCATGCGATAAAAGACCATCCTTGAAAACTGTTGGACACAACAACCCTAGATGGTAGGCCCACATCAATGGTTAATTTAAACCACCATTCAATAACCACTAAATCAAAGATTCATTACTATCACAACCAGTCAAGTTACATCCCAAGTCTGGGTGTACACATATAAGTGGGGGTTTCCTACTGATGTACCGGTTTAAGTTCCATAAGCAATCCACAAATAATCCACTATCATGAATAATATGCAAGATAAACATTAAGCATGTAATATAGTAATTTAATTCCAATAATTAACACATGTAACTATGAAATGGAGATATCAATTATAAGTTAAAATAAAAACTATAACTTAAGCTAATGGAAAAATGGAAAGCTCCAGGGGAAGAATCATCACCTTATAGTTTGAAACGCCTACCAATGTTGCTAGAGAATATGTGTTTCCTTAGAATCAATCCTATTATAAATTGTAAAGTTATACAGTTAGATCCTAGCTTTGTACGATATTCTTGATTAAGGTTTTGACCAATTAGATTACCTAGGTCTAAGATTTTATCCTAAAGTTTAGGTCTAGGTTAGATTTTAAAGATTTTAATGTAGAGTTTAGGGTTTCATTTTAGGGTTTAATTCTAGGTTTAGATTCTATGTTTTGTTTATAAAATTTGAATTCTATCTTGTGTGATCATTAATGATATTATTAAAGGGAATAATGAATGAATAAAAACAATCAAATGAATTAGTAATTAGCTGTAGGAATATTAACAATGGCTACTATCATATTAAAATTACCTAACAATAACTTACGATGAACATTAATGCTAATAAGTCCAAACAATTATTAATATTAGCTATATCACTAATATTAGCTAGTGTGACACTAGTAATCATTTTGACAAAAATGAATAGTATGTTCTAATGTTAATAATAATATTTTAAGAACGACAAGGTTAAATATTAATATTTTAATAATGATAATTTTTTTTATATGTATGAACCAATATTCATATGGATAATTTACTAATGGTTAATTATACTTAAACTTAATAATCCTAAAATGATAATAATAGTAACAATGACATATGAAACAACTCCAGTCTGGATAGAAAATGTGGCTCACCTAGTTGACTCAGTTGAGTCAACTCGACTCCCGCTCCTCTCCTCGTTTCTCATCTTCCCTCCCTTCTCTCTTTCTTCCTTTTTTTTTTCTTTTTTTTTTTTTTGCTGGAACTCCAGTAATAGGCACCCAGCTCGGTCTGACTTGGGCCGAACTCGGCTGTGGGTGTAGCACGACCACCACTCGCCCGTCACACCCTCTATTCTTCTCCTTCTTCTCTATTCTTCTCCTCCTTTCCATTCTTCCTCTCTTTCATCTTCTTCTCTCCCCTACTTCTGCCCCTACACAGGCCCATATGTCCAGCGAGGTTGCTGGAAACACAACATGGCCTGAGCCAGGCCCAACTCGAGCCAAACTCGGCAGCCACACCTGGCAACGAGTTGACTCGGCCCCGAACTCTCTCTCTCTCTCTATCCTATCTTCTCTTTTTCTTTCTTTCTCTGCTGGAACCCCAGCAGCACTCGAACCAGTCACGACCCGACCGAGTCGGGCAGCGGTTTGGTGTAGCTTGCAGCCGCACCACCCACCTTCTCCTTCTTTCTTCTCCCGATTTCTTTCTCTCTTTCTTGTTTCCAGTCAGAAACGTCCCATTGAGGACGCCAATCTGGCCAGATTCGACTCGGTTTGGGTTGCCGGGTGCGGTGGATCGGCGAGGAAGAAGATGACGCCATTAATGGCGTCTTTGAGAACGCTGTTTCTTTCTCTAATCTGCTTCTTTTAGACGATTCGCATGGGTCCTAGAAATCTTCCAGATAATATTTTTCGAAGCTTAAGGAAGGTTAGAGTGGTGGGTTTGAGTTTGGAAGGAAACAGCCGTTTCTTGAATGTGGCTTTCAGAAAACGGAGGGTAACCTACTGCTCCATCCTCTCCCTCCTATTCCCTTATCCTAACATCCAAGGGCCGTTCGATTGGCAAAGAGTGGTCTGGATTTGATCCGGTTGAATCTGCCTTCAAATACCAAGTGTAGGAGCTGAAACCCGCCCTTGGTTTTCTCTGAAAACCACGGTCTGTGTGGCAACAATGGAGGGACGAGATGTGCTGGAATAGACGGCTGGGATTGAGAGGCTTTCCTCCACGCGGATCCCCTGTCTGGCAAACAAAAATGGAAACGGATCCTTTTCCGTTTTTGGAAGTGCCCCACGCGGCCCCATTGTGCACGTGTACGTGTGCACGGGCACTTATGGATGGCGTTTTCAGGTTCGAACCGAAATTCTCTATCAGATGAACGGTTTGGATCAGTTCGAGGTGACCCACATCGATCACGGTGGGCTGGTTTTGAAGTGGCTAGATACACAGTCCTCCCTCACGCCGGTCTTCTTGCGATCGACGTCGTGAGTTCGCCCGGGCCCACCAGCTTGAAATCTTATATTTTTCGGGTCTATTGTGACCCCTCTATGAGATAGACGGGTCAGATCGAGATGTTGGCAATGATAGTGGGTCAAAAACCCAACGCACGGACGGTGTGGATTCAAAACGTCCGTGGGCGGGAACCCCGTAAGAAAGAGAGGGATTTCCCCCTTTTTAAGAAATTTTCGGGTCAAAGGTCGTTTGACCCGACCCTAGGTTTGGTGCGCCTCAGCTGCACGTAGGATACGTGTACACCTCATATGGTGTAGCGTATATGGGATGTTTGTGGGAGATCCACCCCTTCCATTCATCTGTATGGGTCCTAGTAAGGGCTTATGATTGAATATCAGACATACCCAGAGTTCAGGTGGGCCATACGAACCGATTAAGGCCCATTTATTGTCGATTGTGTCAATCTAACGGTCGGATTTGTTCCCATTCGACCATCAATGGTCAAAATGTCCTAATGATCCTTTGTTTTCTCAGACACACCACCCTATATTTCTACTCACTTAACATGTTAATTATTATCATTATTATTATTATTTATTTCCTTTATACATTTTGTCATATATAATTTATATTATTATGAATTGTTAAAATATATAAAATATGTAAATATCAATAAGCAAAGATTAATTTATATATTATTTGCCTATTATTTATTTGTATGGTAGTATATATGTTAGGTTTTAAATTTTATATAAGTTATTAAATTTTTTTTTCATATATTTTAATGTAAAACTTTAAATATTTATAAAATATATAAATAGAATTTTATTATGTATATATATATTTAAGTTGTATTATTTTCTTATATTTATATTAAATTAAATAAAAGAGTAACATTTAAGGACTGAAAAGTATGGAGTATTATATATATATATATATATATATATATATATATATATGAGAAAAATGTAGGAACGAAAAAGTTCTTCCTGCAAAAAATAAAAATAAATACAGGCTGCCGCCTGCCGTGGATGACTGAATTTTTTTTCTCCGTGGAATCCTTATTGCTTTTGCGGGACCCATCACGAGGTATGTGTTATATCCAAACCGTCCATTATTTTGGCGAGCTCGTATTAAGGGTTTAGACGAAAAATAAGACAGATCTAACTATCAAGTGGACCACACTATAAAAGGCAGTGGGGGATTGAACGTCTACCATTGAAACCCTTTTAGGGGTCACAGAAGTTTTGGATTAATATAAATTTTGTTTTTCCTCTTCATCCAGATCTTTGTGACCTCATGAATAGATTGGATGGAAAATAAATGTTATGGTGGGCCCTACAAAATTTTTAACAGTGAAAATCAAGTTTCCCGCTGCTATTTGTGGTGTGGTTCAGTTGATCTTCGGATATGATTCTTTTTTTCCGATAATACTTTGAAATGATCTCGAAATATGGATGAACGGTATGGATATAATAAATACATCATTGTGGGCCATGTCGAGGAGCGTCAGCGCTCGTCTTCGCACACCAGCCAATCTGCTCCCGGAAGGAATGACGGGGGTATTCTGGTCCCGTGAAAAGTCGCCCGTACACAGGGGAGTATTCGTGTGGAAGCTAAAAAAGAAGTGGGCTTAAAATGGCTGGTGGGCCATAGATGGGTCGTACGATAGGAAATTTCTCGTCCAGAATTTATAACTGTCTTGTGCATTCGAATTTAAGAGGAATGGTACCTTCCACGTACTGAGATGAAAGTAGCTCCTACCTGTTACCGGGTTAGGACGTGGCACTTCCTTTCGACGGGAAGCTAGGTGGCTCCCACCAGGATATTTGTTGGAAATCCACCCAGTCCGTCCATTTTGCCAGACATGTTAGACATGGCCCCGAAAATGATACAAATCCAAAACCTAAGTGGGCTGCGCGACCAGAAAATATGGTCACATGGGTAGGTAAGTGCCTGCAGTTAAAACCATCCCGGGTCCACCTTGTTGTTTATGATTAGTGAGAAATGTTTTCGTATTTATGTTCTTCATTTGACATCACTTTATTCCTTATGAGTTCACTTCATACTTCATGCATTAACATCTTCAAGACCTATACAACTATACTATAGTTGTCTATGGTAAAATAGTTATATAAATATAAATATATAATGACCTCATCATTAGATTCGTTCCTATATAATGTTATTTATATTGAACTATTTAGAGGATATTTAGAAAATTCAATATACAAATTTTGAAGCCAATATGGTCATGCCTAATTAATAAAATCATCAGGCAACCCTAGACAACATTTTTAGCAAAGAATGGCCCGTTACACCATAATGAACATGCTCAAAACCATAAAAGAAATACTTTTTTGAAATCCTCTTTCTTTTTTTTTCTTTTTTTTTTTTTGAGCCCTGCCTGAGGGGTGTTATTGGGGGATTTTTAAAAGAAATTGGACTGTTGCAGCCTATAATAAAATGGTTGAACTGCCGGTCATTGCCATTATTGAATACGTTGTTCATAAGGGACTGATTCTATCTTAATAATAATAATAATAATAATAATAAGGGACTGATTTACCCTTGTATCTCATAACAGGGGTGATTGTTTCGTTTGCGTAATGGCCTTTACTGGACTTCGCCCATCACACATCTGTCTAATGAGGTTTATGTCCCCACTTTTCTTCCCCCTCATTTTTGCTAGTTGGTAAATATGTCACTCCCATACCATTCATTGTAGACCTCATACGTGGCTATACTTCTTCCTCTGTTTCCTTTTTGGATTTTTCATATCTTTCAAGGTTTCTCTCAATTCTACTTCTTTTCCAGTCTTTATAGTTGTACTTCTCTCATTCCCTTATGTATCTCATCCCCTACCACCATGTTTTTGTGTAGTTCTTTACTTTAAATTCACCGAGCACTTATTTTGCTACCCTTTTTATACAGCCATCTCCATCATAATCTCATGTGCCTGCGCTTGAAGGCTTATACTATAGGTTGGCATCATTCGTTCTTCTGCTTTAGGTTCTACCACGTTACTCACGGGAAACTTCTAATCTCACCTTCTCTCAGGAAATAAATTGCCAAGCATTTTCTAAAACTTTTAAAGCATGCTTCATTTTAATAATTGGCAGAAACTTCCCACATAAATCTTTCCACATCTATGTGCACATGTATGCTTTCACCCCCTAGCCTTCCCTCGTGTTTCTAACTCTATTTTTACAGATGTCTCAACTCCAACTGGTTGGACCACAAGTTACCTGTCCACCCAACAGGTAACTTCTAACCTATTAATTGTGTGCTACATCCAACCCTTCCAATAGCTTGACCCCAACAAATGAATTGCCTTTTGACGAAACTCAGCCCCATCTACTCATTAGGGCCACACCATAGAAAACAATTTCTAGCACTGATAAATAGCAAAATACAAGTGTGCTCCACTGAATGAGTGGATGTTGCTGATAATGTGTTGGATGTCTCACATGCAGGCTAGCACGCGTGCGCGCGCGCACACACGTGTGTATGTGTATCAGACAATGTTTTAAATAGCGCGTAGCGTATAGTGTAGCATCTGGTCCTCTATAGCTTATAGCTATGCTACACAATACTTAATATTTTTTAATTAAAATAATAGAAAATTATGATAAAATTTACAAAATGCATATTTCCTATGGGTTATTTTACTATGAATCTGGATTGTCAACCACATATTTCCATACAAAATATCTCTCTTTCTCTCTCTTCAAACATCTCTAAGTATGACGTCTTTTTTATTTATTGAAACATCACATATTCACAATATGGACCACAATTTAGATGGTCCAAATTGATCTAATATAGTGCCAAGTATGACGGGGATGAGTCACCACCATTTTAAAATAAGTGTTGAACTAGCATAGGAGAAAAACTAAAAAAGAAAAGAAGATTTTAGGTAGCATACACTAGCTGCACTACATTGTACACTACGCAATCTATGATACATGTAGTGTACGCAACATGCCCCAATCTATGCTACATCTATTGTACGCTGCATGCCCCGTAGCTTACGCTACTTGCATGCGTGGCGTAGCATTTTAACTACGCTACGAGCACTATTGAAAACACTGATATCATATGTACATATAACCTGTGTGTGTGTGTGTCTGTGTGTGTTTGAAATTGGATTCAGACTGAGTCGAGGGGGTTTTTAGAGCTCTTTAAGCTTGCCCAAACTTGACTCAACTCAGATCGAACCTCAACTTGAACTGACTCGGATCGAATCAGCTTGGTGACTCGGTTATTTTGATATGAATACCACTTGCCAACTGTTTGATGAAATGACTTAATGAAGTGTTCGCGAGGAAGGAATGGATATATCGGCTGTTTGATTTTGATGTTGCTCACCCGGGTGTTTGATTTTGATGCTGCTCTCTAAGTGTATGATGAAATACCAGCAAAATATTATTACTGTTTTACATTCTATGAGAAATTGAAGATGCATTCTACCTGTTTGAGAAAAATGCCAAACAGGCTCAAACTGACTTGAACTGGCCCGGGCTGCTGGCCGAACCAAACCGAGCCGAGCTAGCAAGACAGGCGCGAGGACCAAGCCAAGTTGAGTTCGAGCCAGGGTTAGCTATTGGCCACCAAAGCCGAGCTGTGCCAAGCACAACTCGGTTCGACTCCTGTACAGCTCTATTCCAAGGAGACTTTAGTAAATCTCTTTTAAAAAATAAAAAGAAAAAGAAAAACGGAAGAAAAAGAAAAGAAAAAGGCATCCCACATCACTTGCAACTTCGGAGGAAAAAAACTGGGAAATGACCATTTCTGTTTTCAGAGCTGCCCCAAATGAATGGCAGATGGTTCTACGAAACCAAGAGGCATGTACTGAGGTGAAAGTCAAATGGCCACTAAATCAAGAGGCGTGTCAAAAGTGTGGTAAAGAAACTAGAAAAGCTTACAAGTTCAACACAGTCAGCTTCAGTGTCTTCTTGACAATTTGTGTAACGTAAACCTCATGGGACAGGATATGGCACATTGTCTATGGTTTTTTTCCCATAATCAACAGGTCACCTCTATTTCTTACTGGAAATATTTTCCCTTCTCATAGTAAGCTGGAAATAAACTATTTGCTTGGAACTGTTAAGTTTTTCTGGAAAACACATCTGATAATTTGGGCCCTCAAACAAGATAATAAGAAAATAAGACATTTGGAATTTCCTACTCTACTGCAAAACCAATGTCCTCAGCAGCCGCTTTCAGTTTGTGCATATCTCCATCAAGCATTCCTTCCCACAATGAAAATGATAGCCACAAGATCAACATCATAATACCCACGTCTGTCTACAATGTTAGGCTCTCTGGGTTCTGAATAATCTTCGCAAAGGTCTGAAGGAAGGCTGCCAAATCAGCACCATAGACTATTCGGTGATCGGCTGTAACATTCACCTGAAAAGATTAGAAGAGGATCAGTTACGAATTTTGGTAGCAATCCTTCTATAGGAAGGATCTTTCAATTAACAGACCAAACCAAATGCTGAATAGATAACATTAAACAATGCCGATGATAGAATCTCTATTACTGATGTTAAGTATCAGAAATTGAAGGAGGAATATACTAAGTTGACTTTTGGACTAAGATTACATGACATGAACTATCATTCATGTAGGATTGGCTGAGGCAATAAACGCCCCTCGTGCATATGATGATGATGATAAGATTACTCGAGAAAGATGTTCAAAAGCTGTTGAGTTTCAGAATAAACAAGTTGATGGCATAATAAAATGTTACGAAACAACCCATGTAGTGAATCTCTGCCCCTTGTGACAGATCCATGATGCAACCGGCTGCAGAGAACTAAACGACGATTGAAATGGTTGCAGGATAACCAGCTCACAAACATTGCAAGCAACTCAGCAATAGGACAATGCAAAGCCTCAAAAAAGTCAATTCTTCACTAGTATTTCAGTGGGAAAATTGGCACTTTCAGCAAATCTGCGGAAAACTTCTGTTGCTGAGAAACTGAGATAACTCTCAAGCTTAAAGTGATAGAACAACAATTAATTAACTATGAAACTCCAGCAGTTAGCATTTCTAGTTCCTCCTTTTCTGATAGGTAAGCTGGGATCAAACCCAAGACCTCAATGTTGGAACACAAGCTGTCTATGGTGAGCTATGGGCTCAAACACCCACATTTATTGATCTTGCGAAATTGGTCTCCTAATCCTACAAGAATTCCTTGTTTCCCAACGAAACTAATCACAAGTCACACAGCATAAAATCCAAGTATAATCCAAAGAAACAAGTAACCAAAAAGAACTTAATGCCTAAATTGTAGCCTAAGCAAGCATGTCAACTAGAAACTAATATTCATGTGGAACTTTCAAGTGATGAGCCACCTCTTCATACTTCCTAATAGTGGGACCAATACAAAGTGCAGGTGGGACTTAGACAACCATGGCCCTCCGTATATATAATAGCAATAGGATCCACGTCACTCATAAAGTGGAAAAACCACATTATGATTTCCTTATAGCATTCGTACCAAGGGTCGGGGCACCAAATTCCCATTACGCTACTTCAAGTTGGAATTGAAAAAATAAAAAATAAAAAATGCAACCACAATTTGAGGGCACATCCACATTATGGATACTAGAAGACATCATTAATTTGTGTATTTTCCACTTGTTAATACTAATGTTCACACTTCAGTTTTGTACAAGTTATTCGATAACGGTAAAGGTGGCCGTAACAGCCACCGTATTTGCCATTAAAAAGACAAACAACTGTATCAGCCCCATAATGGCCATTATGGGAAAAACAGCCTGTAGCCATAACTGCCATTACGAAAATAATGGCCTGTTGAGTAATTATAGTTATACCAAGTTGCTAACTATACCTCTCATTAGAATCTCAAATCGTGGTTTCACCTCCACAAGTACAGGTCCTATTTCATGCTGCCATTTCCCAAGTTTAAATAGAAACTGACAGTATACAATAAATATTATATTTTTGCAGGAGTTAAATGATCATTTCAACCAAACTTCTGTGATGCTTAGCTTGTGGATCTTTGAATTAGAAGTTTGTCAGCTCCATCTCTTCAGAATTCAATGCTCTATGGGGGAAATAACAGTCCACTATGGGCCAATATACGTTACATTTTTTTCAAAAAAAAAAAAAAAGGAAGACGAGGCAGTAACAGATGTTACCATTACGATATAGGCCATAACGGCTGTCACAGGCAATACCATAATGGTAACAGCGGTAGCTGTTATAGCCACTGTTAGGGGTTGTTTGGATGCTTGTAAAACCCTTGAGTTATAAAGGGATTACAGGGGCTGTTTACGTTACAATATGGGCCATAAAAACAGAAGTAGAGGCAGTAACAGATGTTACCATTATGATATGGACCATAATGGCTGTCACAGGCAATACCGTAAAGGTACCAGCAGTAGCCATTATAGCCACTGTTACCGTTAGGGGTTGTTTGGATACCTGCATTTGCCTCTAAAGGATTTACCAGTTGTAAACACATTATAGCTTTTAGTTGTAACCTAAAACCTGGCAAAAAGCCATGTTTCAGACTATAGGTGAAGTCTTTACAACAAAAGAGACATTATACATAATAGAACACAATGGTTGATACACAGTCATGATGTGTGGTAAGCACCATAATGTCTACGGTACATCTAATCCGTCCATCATGTGCCCCAAAAAATAATAATAATAATAAATAAAATTATTATTATTATTATTATTATTATTATTATTATTATTATTATTAAATAAAACAAAAAAAAAAACAAGAAAAATAGTTTGATTGATCATCCACCATTAGAAACTTCCAGAATTCATTTGAGGCCCACTATAATGGATGGAGGACATCCGAACTGTCCAGCGGATGCATGCTTTGATGCTCTCCTAGGGCCCCCAGAAAAATCAAATCCTTTCATGTGATTTGTCAATTTTAGTGGAATTTACCCTCCCAGGCTCTGTGGTGTGAATACCTACTTTATGTATTGTAATCACTTTACAAGTTAGCCAAACACATAATCTGTTTACCTGTAAACAGATTACCTCTTAAAAGCCAAACAGAATAGCATGTTAACAGTTTACACCTGAAACTCTTTCCAGGTGTAAAGTGTTTACAAATTGAAACTTTACAAGCATCCAAACATATTGAATACCTTGGGACACTGGATTCCATTCTTCACCATCCAATCCATTAATCTAGACAGTCTAGTCCACTGATTTAGATATTCCAGACCACTGATCTAGACTGCTCATTACGTCCAACGCACATTACATTGGCTAGCATGCAAAGATTATATAAAAATAAATAAATAAATGAAAACCAATCCAAGTGATTAGGAATATACATTAGTGGGATTAGTTCCACAGATTGCGTGAGAGACTTGATGAAATTTTGAGGCATTTTGTGGGGCATTTGACTCAATTCTAAATAAACCCGACACTACTCATCCGAATTTGATTTTTATTTTTCCTCAAATTTCTTGAGGGAAATAGTGTCAAATTATATGGAATATGGAATTATTATTTTATTTTATTTTTTAATGGATTTATGGATGAGTTCCATAGATAATATGAATTTCAGGTTATTTTGGTGCAATCAAGTGATCTTAAATCGGGCAGACTATTCATCCATTTTTTTTCCTTAACTTCCTTAAGGGAAATGGTATCAAATGGTCAGGGATATGCATTACTGGGATGAGTTCCACAGGTTGCATGCATTTCAAACCGTTTGAGGGTGCGCATTCAAGTGCCCCTAAATTAGCCCAACACTATTCATCTGAATTTAATTTAAAAATTTTCCTTTAATTTCTTGAGAGAAATGGTGTCAAATGGTTAGGGATATGCATTAGTGGTATGAGTTCCACAAACTGTATGAATTTCGAGCTGTCTTGGGGGCATTCAGTAGTCCTAAATAGGCCAGACACAATTCACCCGAATTTAATTTTCTATTTTTTTCCTCAAATTTCTTGAGGGTAGTGGTGTCAAATAGTCTGGGATATGCATTAGTGGGATGAGTTCCACAAGTTGCATGAATTTCAGGCGCTTGGAAAATGGAATTCGAGTGGTCCTAAATTGGTCCTAAATTTTTACCTCAATTTTTCTTGAGAGAAATGGTTTCAAATGGCTAGGATTATGCATTAGTTGAATGAGTTCTATAGATTGCATGAATTTCAGGCCATTTTGGGAGAGTATTCAAGTGGTCCTATATCAGCCCGAAACTATTCATCCAAATTTCATTTTCATTGTCTCATCAAATTTCTGTGATCTGATTAGTGAGTAATGTTTTCGTATTTATGTTCTTCATTTGACATCACTTTATTCCTTATGAGTTCACTTCATACTTCATGCATTAACATCTTCAAGACCTATACAACTATACTACAGTTGTCTATGGTAAAATAGTTATATAAATATAAATATATAATGATCTCATCATTAGATTCGTTCCTATATAATGTTATTTATATTGAACTATTTAGAGGATATTTAGAAATTTCAATATACAAATTTTGAAGCCAATATGATCGTGCCAAATTAATAAAATCATCAGGCAACCCTAGACAACATTTTTAGCCAAGAATGGCCCATTACACCATAATGAACATGTTCAAAACCATAAAAGAAATACATTTTTGAAATCCTTGTTCTTTTTTTTCTTTTTCTTTTTTTTTTTTTTTTTTTTTTTTTTTTTGGTGGGGGGGGGGGGGGGGTTATTGGGGGATTTTTAAAAGAAATTTGACCGTTACAGCCTATAATAAAATGGTTGAACTGCCGGTCGTTGCCATTATTGAATACGTTGTTCATAAGGAATTGATTCTCTCTTAAAATTAATAATAATAATAATAAGGGACAGATTTACCCTTGTATCTCATAACAGGGGTGATTGTTTCGTTTGCATAATGGCCTTTACTGGTCTTCGCCCATCACACATCTGTCTAATGAGGTTTATGTCCCCACTTCTCCCTCATTTTTGCTAGTTGGTAAATATGCCACTCCCATACCATTCATCGTAGGCCTCATATGTGGCTATACTTCTTCCTCTGTTTCCTTTTAGGATTTTTCATATCTTTCAATGTTTCTCTCAATTCTACTTCTTTTCCAGTCTTTACAGTTGTACTTCTCTCATTCCCTTATGTATCTCATCCCCTACCACCATGTTTTTGTGTAGTTCTTTACTTTAAATTCACCGAGCACTTATTTTGCTACCCTTTTTATACAATTAGCCATCTCCATCATAATCTCATGTGCCTGCGCTTGAAGGCTTAACTATAGGTTGGTGTCATTCGTTCTTCTGCTTTAGGTTCTACCACGTTACTCACGGGAAACTTCTAATCTCACCTTCTCTCAGGAAATAAATTGCCAAGCATTTTCTAAAACTTTTAAAGCATGCTTCATTTTAATAATTGGCAGAAACTTCCCACATCAATGAGCACATGCATGCTTTCACCCCCTAGCCTTCCCTCATGTTTCTAACTCTATTTTTACAGATGTCTCAAGTCCAACTGTTTGGACCACAAGTTACCTGTCCACCCAACAGGTAACTTCTAACCTATTAATTGTGTGCTACATCCAACCCTTCCAATAGCTTGACCCCAACAAATGAATTGCCTTTTGACGAAACTCAGCCCCATCTACTCATTAGGGCCACACCATAGAAAACAATTTCTAGCACTGATAAATAGCAAAATACAAGTGTGCTCCACCGAATGAGTGGATGTTGCTGATTATGTGTTGGATGTCTCACATGCACACTCGCACGCGTGCTCACACACACGTGTATGTGTATCGTACAATGTTTTAAATAGCGTGTAGCGTATACTGTAGCGTTTGGTCCTCTATAGCTTATAGCGTATGCTACACAATACTTAATATTTTTTAATTAAAATAATAAAAAAATATGATAAAATTTACAGAATGCATATTTCCTATGAGTTTTTTTACTACGAATCTGGATTGTCAACAGCATATTTCCATGCAAAATCTCTCTCTCTCTCTCTCTCTCTCTCTCTCTCTCTCTCTCTCTCTCTCTCTTCTCTCTCTCTCTCTCTCTCCAGACATCTCTAAGTATGACCTTCTTTTTTATTTATTGAAACATCACAAATTCACAATATGGACCACAATTTAGATGGTCCAGATTGATCTAATATAGTGCCAAGTATGACGGGGATGAGTCACCACCATTTTAAAATAAATGTTGAACTAGCATAGGAGAAAAACTAAAAAAGAAAAGAAGAATTTAGGTAGCATACACTAGCTGCACTACATTGTACGCTACGCAGTCTACACTACATGTAGTGTACGCTACATGCCCCGTAGCTTACGCTACCTGCATGCGCGGCGTAGCGTTTTAGCTACGCTACGAGGGCTACTGAAAACACTGATATCATATGTACATATAGTGTGTGTGTGTGTGTGTGGGCGCACGCAAAAGCCATGCTAAGCTATAAGCTATTTTTTAGTGTGGATTCAAACATCATTTGATGTCAAGTTAATTCTTATAATAGTACCCTCATACATGTCTTTAATGATGTCAATATATCTTACTAAGATCCCAACCTCCTAATCACATCCACAGTACTCTTTCATATTAGTTCTACAACTCAATAGAAACGCGTGCAGATTTTTACTCCTCGCTAAACTCCGCCATCAATGTCTGTAGAAGAATAGGATGTCACGTGGCTATGAAACACCAAAGTGGGACCATGTGCAAAAGCCATGAGAAGCTATAGGCTATTTTTGAGTGTGGATTCAGACATTATTTGATGTCAAGTTAATTTTTATAATAGCACCCTCACTGATGTCAATATATCTTTCTATGACCCCCAATCTCCTAACCACCGACATAGGTACTCTTTCATATGATTTCTCCAGGTCACAGCAAACGCATGCAGATTCTTACTATTCTCGCTAAACTCAACCAACAATGTTTATGTAGAAAACATGTTTTAATAGGCAATTCCCCTATCATGAAGCCAAACTTACTCTTTTACGTCTTTGTTTCTTGGCTAAGTCTTTTTCCCTACCACCCTCTCCTAGAGCCTCATAGTGTGACCCATATGTTTGATCCTTCAATGGTGCAACTCAAAGCGTCTCCTTTCTTGTTGTAAATACGTAACTGGTAACATGAAACTTCTCCCTCACCCATCCTGTGTTTTCTTCTGTCTATAATATTTTCTTGAAAAAATTAGCTACCAAATTAATCCAATTCGCTTAGTATCTTCCACATCTATATTGGTATATCACTTGTCCCACACCCTTGCTTTTTTCATACTTGGCCTAAGTTCTTTCTTTGCTTCCATTATTAACTATTTTATATGTTGCGACTTGCGAGGTTGTTCTCACTGCTTCTTCTTTTCCCACTTTTTATAGACGGACCTCTTTATAAATGTGTTTCATGACCTTGTATTCCAAGAGCAAATTCTTTTGCCACTCTTTTTATACGGTCAAATCATCTCTGCTTTTTTTTTCATCTGTCCCACAGCCTTGCTTTTTTCATACTTGACCTTAGCTCTTTCTTTGCTTCCATTATTAACTATTTTATATGTTGCAACTTACGAGGTTGTTCTCATTGCTTCTTCTTTCCCACTTTTTGTAGAAGGACCTCTCTATAAGTGTGTTTCATGACCTTATATTCCATGAGCAAATTCTTTTGCCACTCTTTTCAAACAGTCAAATCATCTCTGTTCGCATCTCCACAACTTCTGCTTAGTAACTGCACTTTCCTCCTTTAACCGCTTTATCGATAAATACTATTATTCTTTCCCAAGTTATTCAATAACGGTAACAGTAATTTAAAAATTAAAAATAAAAATAAAAATAAAAAAAGAACAGTAACATCCATTACGGTCCACTTTGTCCATAACGGCCATTACAACACCATAATGCATAACAGTCTCCGCAGTTACTGTTAGATAAGAGTGTTATAATGGCTGTCAGACAACCATTTTTGGATGCCCTATTCATTCCCCTTGAGGTTGATTTCTGCTCTCACCTCCTAGAAAATAAAATTTTCAAGCATTTTCTGAAAACACAAAAGTTACCTCAATTTGATAATTGGTAACACTTTCCACATCAGGCTTTCAAACTTCTACAAGCACATGCAAGCTTTCATGCCCAAAATTCCATTAAGCTTACTCTATTTTCTTAAAATAAATAAACAAAGAGATAAAGAAACAGGGTATGTCATGAGGCCATAGCACACCATAGTGATCCTATATCAAATGCCACGTGAAGTTGCAAGCTATTTTAAGCATGAAAAGAAATTGTTTGATTCTGAGTTAACTCATCCAGACCACATGTTAAGAGAAGAACAAAACAACCAAAACTGCAATCTGACTGTAGTCTTCCATTTAATAGCACAAACGAAGCAGCAGCAAATTCAGATGCGAGAGTGCGAGAGTGGGAAGCATCCCTTTCAAAATGTAAACAAGTATAAATAGGTAGGAAGTGGAAGCAAAGCAAGATTTTGTATCAGGAGCAGAGCAAGATTTTGAAGTGGGAGTAGCACCCAGTTAGAAGGATCCTGCAACTATAGTCTTCCACAAGAGCAGCTTGCATGACTATGAATGAATAAATAACACAACTGCTAAAGGTCTAAGAAATGTAAAAGAGGTATATTTCATAACTTCGCATGAGAAATCTATCAAGCTTTGCAACTAATTTTAAGTTTGACAGAGTTGAGCATATAATTGCATATATGTGTGCAATTCTTAGATCTTTGAATAAAAAGTTAATTATCATCAAAGATAATTGTGTCAACAAGATTTCCAACAAGAAACAATGCTTACCTGCATTTTACTCTTAACGCCGAAGAATCCATTCCCATCGGCCACAACAGTAGGCTTTGATGCCCCTACAGCCATGATAGCCCCCTGCGCATAATCCCAACAAATCAATTATTATGTTTTAAAGTATTGGGGAACATTGTCAATTACAATCAAGGTGAGAATCACACTAGAACAACACTTACTTGGCCTGGGGGAAGGATAGCATCAAATCTGTCCACCCCAAACATGCCCAGATTGGACAGAGTAAACGTCCCTGCAGTAAAATTACAAGTCAGATTCCTCATCCTTTAACATGACTGGAAAAAGAAAAAATCATGAAGCACATGATCATGTTGGAAATCCCAACACACATCACATGTTTGCTAAAACCATGGATATCGTTACATATTATGTAGTACACATGATGCATTATTTGTATATACGTGAATTTTCACCCATTTAGTTCCATGGGCATGATGCATATGGACATCGCATCACATCTTAGGGTCAGTACATCCAATATGAATCAAGCAATACATTATGAATGAAGTTAAACCTGAATTATACTCATGAGGCTGAAGTTGTTTTGCTCGAGCCTTGTCTACCAGCTCTCTCCATTTTTGAGATAGCAAATAAAGATCCAACTGCATTCACAGGACAGAGGCAAAGATATCATCTAAGTAAGATAACCTAAACACAAAATGGCTTTGAGAATCACCTCACACCCAATCTTCCATCAACAAGGTGATAGAAAAGGTACCTTATCTGCATCCTGAAGAACAGGGGTTATGAGGCCACCATCAATAGCCACTGCCACTGCAATATTTACATTGCTATTGTATGTGAAACTCTTCCCATCCTTGCAGCTCGCATTCACAACAGGATGTTGTGCCAGCGCCATTGCTGTGGCCTTCGCCAACAGAACAGTCATGGTGACACCCTTCGACTTCACCTGAAAGTCTCACGCAAAATGACAATTCGATAAATATGATAAAAGATAGAGCTTCATCTCAACAAGAAAGTTAATTGAATTGCGAAAATTCAGTTTAGTCACGGGGATATGACAAAAGTTAATCAAACTTCCTCACATGTAGCATGACCCTCACATTGCAGCTACATTTCTTCCGAATCCAACATTAAAATGCTCAGTTGCCATTTGCAGTTTCCACCTTTAAACTAAAAATTGCAATTTAATTTGATAATGCATCCAAATGCATTTCAAGTGTTTGAGATCCAATGCATCCAGTACCATTCCTGTAGTACTATCCAGGGTTCTAAATATTGTTTGATATGACTCACGCTCAATCCCGCTTAAATAATAAACAAATCAAACTGTTAAAAACATGAAAATTGAAAAGAAGGAAAGGAATAAGAAGCATACCTTCTCATAGAGCGCATCGAGAGCATCAGTCATTATAGGATAGCCAACGCGGAATGTTGGCACTGAGAGGCTCTCCAACATGTTTTTTGACACTGCAGCCTGCATGGTCGTGAAAGGGACGACAGTCGAACCGGGAATTTGTGGGAGAGCAGCAGCAGCAGCAGCTTTAGTAGGCAAAGCAGTTGCAGCAGCAGGAGCAGGAGCAGGAGCAGGCTTTAAATAACCTACATTGTCACTACTCGCTGCTGGCTTAATTCCAGCAGCAGCTTCAATATCCGAAGCAGTTATCCGTCCATACGGCCCTGTCCCGACAACTGATCCGATATCGACCTTATGCTGCTTTGCAAGCTTCTTCGCATAAGGAGTTGCGACGGTTTTCCTTGGTCCGTCAGGGACGGACTGAGTAGCAACCGTCGCAGCAGGTGGAGGAGAACTCGAAGGAGCAGGAGGTGGTGGTGGTGGTGGAGTAGGAGATGAGGCTGGGGCTTTCGAAGAGGAAGAAGCCTTGGCTTTAGCTTCTGCAATCTCGTCCTCAGATTCGGCGAGAAGGCCGATGGGGGCCCCAACGGGGGCCGTCTCACCTTCAGGGACAACGATAGCGGCGAGGATGCCGTCGTAGAAGGTCTCAACGTCCATGTCGGCCTTGTCGGACTCGACAACGACGACACTCTCGCCCTTGGAGAGTACATCACCCTCGGCTTTGATCCAGGAGACAATCTTGCCCTCGGTCATGGTGGAGCTGAGGGCGGGCATGAAGATCTCGCGGATCTTGGCGCGGACGGTCAGGACTGGGCGGCGGGGCGGAACAGAGCGCCGGGTGGGCCATGGGATGGGGGTGGAGAGAGAGGAAGAGAAGGAGAGAGTGGGGGAATTGGAGATTTTGGAAATAATAGAAGAAGCCATCGACGGAGATATAGGAAATGGAAAACACACACTCCTCTCCCTTCTAACGCCGAAATTGTATGAAGAGATGGAAATGGGCACTTCGGAATGAAATATACAAGTAGAAGAGAGAGAGGGGCGGAGAAGTCGAGGGAGAAGTCGTCTTAGGATATCAGTGGTAACATCGCCCAACCGAGGAGTTAGGAAAGGATGGTTGCAACAGGTGAGGGAATTAAGAAAACAAAGAGGAATTATATGATACACCACCGGTATCTTCACAGGTAACGCACGTGTTTTCAACTGTGATAAGTGGGTACAATGATTTGGTAATCCAGGCCATCGCTCTGCTTTGTTCGACGCTAGGTGGAATATATCACAAAAAAGGTCCTCGACGGTAAATTCTAAACCCTTCAAATTTAATATTTTTTCCACCATGTGGTTGCTGGTTTGTATCACGGGTAAAGTGGGGTAACGAGTCGAGTAAGACCGAGTTATGGCTGACCCAACTCGATCCAATTTTGAAAACGGCCTAACCCAAACTCGACGTACTGAGTCCAGCATGCCTAACTCGATCTGAGTCTGGGTCTAGGCTAGACTAATTCGAACTGAGTTCAGCCAGTCAGAAATATCAAATGGGATCGAATCGGCACCGAGTTGGATCGGGTCGTCGGGCTGAATTACTGGAGCAAGGTTGGAAGGGCTTGGGGTCAAACAGTTGACCTAAGAGTTGAGCCCAAGCTTAAAAATCTAGCCTTTATGATCGAGTTGACACTGAGTCGGATCAGGTCGGCGAGCTGGGTTATAATGGCAAGGCCGCAATGGGGTCTTCTCTTCTTTGTTGCAATTTTCAACATGTAAAAAATGTGACTCTACTCGTTTAATGTTTGCATGACTAATGTCATAACACTAGATGGGATATGAAAGGAGTAGTCGTCGAAAATTGTTTCATACACGCGATTTTAAATATTTGATTATTCAGACATGGCAGATCCATTAGAGCTTGGCATTGAGTCGAGTTGGACCGAATAATAGCTGACTCTACCCAATCCTTTTTTGAAGTCAAAAAGTAAATAAATCACATAGTCCATGTCCATAAAATGAACAAAGTAAATAAACATTATCAAAAATCAAAAGTAAATATACCACGTCTACATACAAACCGATAAACCTTTCATTCATTCAATATTCTTTGTATGATGAATGCATTTGTGACGTATAACCCGAGTAACATTTTCCATAATAGTAACCCCCTCTTTCACCTTCGTCGCCAGAATCATCCTTTGGTTCTTTTTTTACGGCTTCCATTGCGGGAGAACTCTAGGCTGACTCCAAGCTAGAGGTGTCCAAAAGATGGTTATTTACCTCTGTTGAATCGGATGGTGGAGATGCCTTTCCATCATCCTCATTCATAAATCCAATAAGTTTTTTTAGCCTCTTTTTATGATATGATTTGTTCAGGATTCCTTACCGCCTATAGAATGTTGTGATAGTTTTAATAAACTTTGATGATTTATCAATTGACTTATGTCCCGTACTTGTGTCTGTTTTGACATCATGTTGTCTCGGTGTTGTTTGGTCCTGGATGTCATTTTCAAGCTTTCTTTTGTGTCTTTTTATTAGGGATGCACACGGGTTGGTTTGGTCCGATTCTAGGGTGAAACTGAAACCGAACTGTTCCTAATAGTTCTAGGATATTCGGAACTAGAACCGGAACCGAACCGTTAGCACCCTAGAATCGAACCGGAACCGAACCGTTAAAACCGGTTCGGTTCCAAATCAGCTCCACGGTTCTGGGCTTTTTATAATCTAGCCCAATTGCATGTTTAATTTTATTATCTAGCCCATGTCCATTCATGTTATGGTCCATTTGATGAATGGTTTAGATATTGTATAAGGTGTGTAAAAATACATTTACGAAAATAATTAAATGGTGCATTATAAACCATAAATCATGAGTCAAATATGGAAACAATCAAAGGGTTCTTGGTTCGGTTCCAAGTTCAGTTCCAGGTTCGGTTCCATGATCTGGTTTTACAAATCGGATACACGGTTTGGTTCTACGGATCAGTTCACGGTTCGATTCGGTTCTACATACCCCCAAACCGAGAACCGAACTGATGTAACCGGTTCTTTGATTTTTGGAACTAGAACTGAAACCGGTGCACTCTAGAACCGGACCAAACCGGACCGTTTAGTCGGTTCCGGTCCGGTTCCACGGTTTTACCGGTTCAATGTGCTCCCCTACTTTTTATAATATTGTTCTTCTTGTTCCCTTAATAGTCTTTCTTATTATTCTCTACTAACTGTGGAGGCAGTTTCTCTGTTTAACCCTTCTTCAATTATAATAGGCCTATTTTTATATCTTTTTGTAGTTGGTTGTATTTGTTTTAGAGAAATGGATGAAGAAAGTTTTTATATTTTAGTCGAGAGTAGCTCGAAATAAATCATGACTTCTTGAGGAGCTTTGCTACATATGGCAGCATCTCCTCCCCGACAAACTAACTGTAATTTTAATCGATTTGTTTTGTTTATAAATTATTCTCCACATAATTTGTATTACAACTTTATCTTTCAATTTTGTGAGTAGACCTAGGCTTCATAATCTCAAACATTTGTCGATGCATCATCTTCTAATGATATATCTATAGGTGTGTATTTTGAAAGAAAAATATTTGGTTAGGTTAAAGCAACATAAATAATTAATGAATGAAGATAAATAAATGCAATCAGCTAACCATATGAGATTTAAGCAATATTAACTAATTTAAAAGCACACATAAAACGATGAAAATATCCATCCACACATCAAATATTACAATTTAAGTCCATAAAAAATAACTATTAAAATCCTGTTGTAAGCAAATACAAGAGAAATATAAGGTAGTGTCTTATCCTGCTTCATGCAATTGTTGCAAGTACTATCTTATCTTGTTTGTCACTCTACTCTTCCTCAAACTCCTCATCAATAGTGTTCCCTTTCCCCTAGATCAGAAGCGGCCAACTGCCGAGGGTCAAATATTGCATATCAGACCACATCTATTACTTGGTTTTATGAACATGATAATGCTTAATGTTCTATTTTAATCATGTTTGTGTTGCAAGGTGAATTTACAAGCTTGGATTGAAAAAGATGTTAAAAGCATGAATTTAATGCTCAAAAATAACTAAAGACAAGAATGGATTTGACGAAACCAAGAACGAAGAATGCATATACTGAAGATCTAAAAAAATCAAGTCAAGAATGAAGAGAATCGGAGTTTTGAAGTGAAATTCGGTGATCTTTGACTAGTCCTGGCTCTGGCTCAACTAGTCCTGACTACGCACGACCGGTCCTAACCTCTGTTTGACTGGTCGAAGCTCGACCGTTCGAAGGCATCTCAACTCAAATTCCAGCGAGTAAAACTTCTAAATCTTCACCCTGCTCGACCAGTCGAAGTAGACGCTCGACCGGTCGAGGACGTCCCATGATCGGTCGAGGACAGCCCAAGACCAGTCGAGGGTTACGCAAAACTTGCGCAGATTGCGTAAATTTGAGATGGTTTTCAAAAATTTCCACTCTGTGCGAAAGTCTAAGACCTAAAATTATAACTATGGATCCGAGAGCACCCTTAGACATCATCTAGGGTTTGAGGAGTGGAGCAAAAGCGTAAAGAAGCCATCGCCAAGAGTTTTTCTTCCCTTTCCTTAGTTGTTTTATGCTTTTCTTAAGAGATTCTAGTTCAATCATGTCTATGGTTGGCTAAACCTCTTAACTAGGGCTAAGAGGTGAAGCTTGTAGCATGATGGGTTATTTTTTATTGTTTTGATTTATGTTTAAGTTGAAGTATCTTTGATTCTAGTTTAATATTTAAAAAATACTTTCAATTTTTAATGGTTTGTTGTGACTTAAATTACAATAGATCTGCAATAGCTTTAAGTATGTTCTTTTCATGTATTGAGATTGTGAAATTAGGAAATCCCGTTATTCACCATCGTCCTATGGGCATGGTTGGGTGATGGAATCCTTCTACTCTTCATAATTCTCTTATCATTAGTTGTGGGATTGGTAAATCCTGTTGTTTGCCTTGTCTCATGGGCATGATTTTGTGATAAAATCACTTCCAGTTTTCACACCTCTCATCCATTGAGAATTAGGTCAAAGGAAGTTCAAATTTGGTTTTACTGAGATATCTTCCAATTGGATAAGATGAGACTCTGATTCCAGTTATATCCTTGAATCAAGCATAAATCTCCCTGATCTCTACAAGTGGATCCTTGGAAACCCAACTTATCACCTTTGAATTTGTTAATTTTAATCACTTTAATCACAATTACTCTCTCAAATATTTTCAGATTTAGATTTTTATCTTCTTCTAGTTGCTTTCAAAATATACGCGAGATTAGTCTTTATGGATTCGACCTCAGTCTCATCGAGATTATTACTGCATTGCGACCCTACACTTGGGGTTGTGAATAAGTTTTTGACACCGTTGCCGGGGATTAACGACTGTGGCTAAAGAGTTCGCTTTTTTTTTTTACTAATGATTTGTTTACCAATTTGACATGCGCCACATACTTTTTCTATCTTTTTCAGCTTGGGTAAACCATGTAAGTGATCTCTTTTGCTCAGCTTATACAGATCTCTATAGTTAGCATGTTTAAGACATTTATGTCAAAGTTCAGTCTTGTCTGTTTAAACCATGTAACATGAATGGCTAGATAAGCAAGAGTTATCGATAATATAGCATTTTTCATAGGTCTTACGACCATTTAATATTACATTATCATTCTCATTTATTATCTCACATCCGTGATCATAAAATTTCACACTGTGTTTGTTATCACATATTTGAGATATGCTTAAGAGGTTGTGTTTTAAACCTTCAACATAAAACACATTTTCAAAGGGAGGAAGGTTAGGAAGTTATACAGTACCTTAGCCTGTTATTTTGCAGTTGCTTCCATCACCAAAAATAACTGACCTACCATTAACTTCTTTGATATTCATTAATATCGCATTGTCACCTGTCATATGTCTTGAGCATCCACTATCTAGGTACCATTTTGAATGGCTAATAGCTTTGAAAGCTGTGTGGACTACAAGACACTTAACCTTTGGAACCCATTTCATAACGGTTCTAAGTTTAAGAGTGACTTTTGAGGTTCGCTGCATTTGAGAGTTAAGATTTCTCCTTTCTCTATAAACTCCACAAACATTTGAGTTGGATTTCAGAAGCTCTTTAAGTAGTGTAACGTCCTAGATTTTCACTATTTTGGATTTTCAAAAATCCTTGAATTATATATATATATATATATAATTAACTTATATTATCACTTGATGATCATTAGTACTCAATGTTAGTTTATATACCAGTAAAGAACCGCACAAGTCTGATTAATCAACCGTTGGAAGCCAACGAATCCGCCTGATCACTTAAACACCGAATTTAGCCATATGATTTACTCACACAGAGCATAAATCTAACTAACCTACTACTAATTAATTAAGACAATTGTAACTAAATTAAAAGATCTACACGAAGCTGAGTTAGATAAGGCCCAGATCTTGACTAATGGACCAAATCAACCATGTTACTCTTTTAGCCTAAAATCGACGATTTAAAGTAATCATGACCAAATCTCTACTGTCACTAATTATAAATAGGTCACACTATGAATATATTTAATTCAAACTCTAATTATTACCCACGAGAAATCTCAATACCTAATTCATTCCAGAAATGTCCCTATTTTCCGAACAAGCTCTAGACCACTCGTTAGTGGGCCACTAGTTCCAAAACTATAGAATAATGTCTGTCTTACTGGGCTCGACGTCCAGCAGGTGTAAGACCCGTATCCTAATCCGTACTGTTCCGTCGCTTCCCGCGATCCTTCTCGTCAAATTCCGGCAGTCCGTGACCTGTAGTCAACGTTACGCACGACCATGAGTCGTATCCTATACATTTGAGTTGGCTTAATCCAAGACTTATATTATTGCGACTGCACAGCCGCCGTGGTTCCAACGCCGCGACTCATGTATCAATCCGATACCCTGACTAAGAGATGTGAGCTGACGTTCAGTTCGAGAAAAAACACCGCGCGTCGTAAATTCCATGAGAATCTCTATAATGTGTCAAATCAATCCCATCAATCACTTTATGTCAAGTACAAGCAACCATACCTCTCTTACATCACCCTTACCTAAAGTCAACTCTCTCCCGCTCTCTCTCTTACACCACCTTACATGTCAAGTACCACTCACATCACTCCATCACTCACCTCACATCCCTCTTACAAACTCTCTCTCTCTTTCTCATTTCTCAACAAATCCTAAGCAACCAAGAAAGCACTCCCACGTCCAAGCTTTCCCCATGGGAGAAATGTGATTTTGGTGGCCCACTTTCCCATCCCAAAACCTATCATCCTAGCCATCCATCTCCCATCTCTACCATCAAAGTGAAGCTCTAGGAGATAGGCGTTCCAACGAACCGAGTAGATCATAAGGTGGGTGCTTCTATAGGGTAGTTTACTTATTTTTACGATGGGCTAAGTGAGGCCCACCGATCAATGGTGTGGATCTCACTTGGGACCTTAAGATGAGGCCAATGGCCCATTTTGATCATCAAAATCATTCCATGATGGGGCCATTCTCCATGGACCCCATCATGATGTTTACTTTTCTTGTATTAAAAGGTCATATAAACCGTTCATTTTGGATGGAGAGGGATCTCCACCGTTGATCTTTTGTTTGAATGACCCATATGCAATAGGGACCCTTTGATGCATGATTGGATGGTTGAAACGGAAGGCCCATAGTACCGGGGTCCCTCCATCACGCGTGTCCACTCTTTTACTCTCCCTCTCCTCTTTATTTATTTTCTTGTATGTTAATGTAGCTATGTGGCCCACTTGAATGAGCCCCACCATGAAATATGTATTTTATCCAAGCCGTCCATAGGTGGGGCCCGTCTTAAATGTACATCCATTTGGGGTGGCCCACCTAAACAGGGCCCACCTTGAATGTATTTGATAAAGCCCAAAACAAAAAAAATAAAAAAATGTCCAGGCGCTGGACGTCACTGGAAGAAAATCTAATATGAGGGCCATTAGGGTGGGCCATTTGTACAGGACCCACCTTGATACATGCGTCCAATCCAGGCCGTCCATCCTCTTCCCCAACTCATTTTAGGCGTTGAGCCGAAAACTGAGGATGAATCGAGTATCTGGTGGGCCATAGTGTTGAAAATAGTATCATTACCATTGAAATCTACCTAGATCCTTTTTACACATTGAAAATGGGCCGATATTGGTCTTGATGGGTTTGTTTTGGGCTTGGGAACACAATGGATGGAGTGGATGCACTTGAAGCGGGCCCCTTGTACCAAAAACCTCACAAAAACAGGTTTTTCAAAAAAAAAAATAATAATAATACAATGCAAGCAGCAGAGGCTGCTGCCTCTACCATGTCAGACGCGCAGGCGTCCTGCGCTCTCAGCGGGCGGACGCCAGGGGTCCCACGGCAAACCGTGTGGACCCCACCTTGATGTTCATGTGCCATCTGACCTATCCACAAGGTGGCCCACTCTCTGAAGTGGGCCCCCTCCAAAGATGAGGTTCATCCAGATCTCAGGTGGCCCACACCATAAGAAACAGTGAGATTGGATGTCTACCACTGAAATCCTTTTTGGGCCCCACAGAAGTTCTGGATCAAGCTGAAATTTATTTTTACCCTTCATTCAGGTTTGCGTGACCTAATGGACGGGTTGGATGTCATGTAAACATTATGGTGGGCCCCACATGGGACCCACAGTGATGTATGTACCTAAATCTACCGTCCGCACGAACGGTGGAGCCCACTGCTATATATGTATTATCCACACCATCCAGCCATTTTTGGGGGCTGCTGGACGGTCAGTGGACCCCACCCGTATGTTGTATTATATCTAAACCATACATTAATTGGTGGGCCTCTATGTGGATCCACCCCCCACCATGATGCATGTGTCGCATCTTACCGTCTATCCATTTTGAAAACTCATTTCTTGAGCTAAAAATGAGCCAAACATATGGTTCAAATGGGCCCACTTTGGTATGTATATAGGGCCCATGTTGATCCATTTATGGCCATTCATTTAGGCCACCTTGGTGCACATCTAAGGCCATGCGAGTAAGCCCATTTAGCATATGTAATGCCCATGGGATTAAGTCCATTTGGCATATGTAATGCCCATGGGTTTCGGCCTATTTGACATATGCAATGCCCATGGGATCCAACCCATTTATTCTATATAAGGCCCACGGGATTCAAGCTCATTTGATACATATTAAAGCCCATGGGATCAAGCCCATTTGATGTGCATGGGACGTAAATGGAGTGGCCCATTTGATATATTTAAGGCCCAAGTTGTGAGGCCCACTTTGATGTATTTCAAGGCCCATGGATCATGGACCATTGCAATGTACATATGGCTCATTAGTGAGGCCCATTAATGCAGCCCATTTGATGTATCTAAGGCCCATGGGTCGAGGCCCAATGGGATGACCTTAGGGTTCATTGCAATGTGTGACTTCCCATGGTTCATGTAATGATATATATGGCGGGCCGTGCCTTGTAAGTACAATGTTGGTTTGACGTCCACATTGTAAGTACAATGTTGGTTAAATGTCCGCATTGTAACTCTCTTTAGGGCCCATTGATAGGCCCATAGTCATTACTATTCATCACTTTATAACATGCTTAGTATAATCCCATGACTCATGCCCATACGCATCATATGTATGCTTGATATGAGTAGTGACTGATCATAGCATACGCCATTGGACAGACCATTTACGGGACTCGTTATGAGATAGAGTGCCCTACATGATCGCGCAGTACGCACTGAACTTCTGCATGATTTGACGTGTGATTCATGCATCTCGCATATGTGTGACCTGATCACTTCACGCCCTAGCGTCATCAGGGCCGTGACTCCACAGGTATACCGTGGATGGCCGTATCGGATACCGAAAATACTTATTCTAGCACTATGGGCACTTAGGATGTCCTTGGGTGAGAGTCCCAGAACCTTTTTGGTACCAGGAGATGCTTCAACGTCTAGACCGATTGGATACACGAGCGCTTGCATGCCGAATACCAGTAGGCCGCGTCTCCCACTGTGTCGTGGTCGGTTGAAAAGGGGTGTGGCCTTATCCGCCTGAGTGAGGGGGTTATAAGTTAGGCTGAGTTTAACCAGCTCGTAAATAAGTTCGCTATCGACGAGCTGGGTAGGTATTGGCAGACTACTGGTCAGGCGGATAGTGAGGTCTATTCCGCTTGCTTGACTGTGCAGCTAGGGAGGTGGCAGTCTCTGTGAAGTGTATTAGACTCCGGTGATATCTAGAGAGGAACTGTACTGATATATGTATTTAATGAGTACCGACTTGCTTGGATTGCATTTCACATATAACATTCGGCTATGTAGGCCTTGCATTGCATTAGTGTAGCCGATGGCATTCATATCTCGCATCATGCCTTGCATTACATAGCCTTGGTATGTTTAATTGTATTCATGGACTTACCGCATACTTTCGCACTACTCTGATACTATACACTTGGCGTTTGCCTTGCGCACACACTTACACCACCCTCTAAGCTTTTGTAAGCTTATGCATGATAGTTGCGTGCAGGTAGCGTTGGACAGCAGCAGCGCTGAGGCAGGAGCACGTATCAGACCATTTTGGAGCTTTTTGATTACCTTGTATTTTCCTTCCACATTGTACTTAAAATTTTTAATATAGTGGATATGTGGTGATGTTGTTTTGTGACTTGGTTATGCTTGTGGTTATGCTCCATTACAACAAAAAAAAAATCATTCTGAAAATTCTCATTGTAGGATCCCAGGATCGGAATCTGGCATTTGATTGTCAGGAGCCGAGAATGGGGCACTACGGAGGCTGTCGGCACCGGATTTAGCAATCGGAATTCATGTGAATCCAATTTTTGGGTTTGGAGCGTGACAGTGGGAGTCAGACCTGGGTAGTGTACAAAACCTCGTCCCTCGGCTCAAGTTAAGAAGTTCTGTACACTACCCAGGTCTGACTCCCGCTGGGTAGTGTACAAACCTGGGTAGTGCAAATATCCTAAAGAAAGAAGTGAAACTTACGTAAATTGGGTCATTCACTCTTATGCAAAGTTGAGAATTTCGGATCATCAATTTACGACCAAACTTCACATGTAGAGTAAGGATATTTCCCTGCACATATCCATATAGTTGCAGCCCTGATTGACCATCGGTGATCATCGAACAAACTTCTAATCATATCTGTCAATCGGGGCATCCAAATGGCGGGCCAATCATGTCCATACGTAGATCATCATTAGGGTTAACTATCATATGGTGTATATCAATATGTACACCCCATAGTGGACCTTAGAGGTTAAAAAAATCCTCCCATAGGGCTAGTATAGTAAAAACATAACCCTTGGGGCCATTTACACCAAATCTAGTACTATAAAAGGGCCTCATTTGGGAACCCCCTTCTCCCTTACGAATTCATGCCCTACCTTGGGTGAAGGAGAAGAGAAAGAGAAAGAGATATGGAGAGAAAATGAAGAGAAAGATAAGGGAGAGAGTGTTTGTGTGAGTGAGGGGAATCTTGATGCTTAGGGTTGGTATTTCCTCAACCAAACCGGTAGCTACTACAAAACCTCTACCAAATCCACCCATGTCAAGAATCGGAGGTAAGAATGATATATTTTCCCTTCAATTAAGCAACATAGTGTAGATTTCTAGTAATTAATGTTATTTTTCTTAATTTTGATTTAGGAATTGGTGGTTTTGCCCAAATCCTAAGATCTCAAAGAATGAAAATCTCCTCTTAAGGTGAGGATCATTATCCTTAGGTGGTGAAGTAACAATTTTAGGATAAATTTAATGATTGTGAATATTAGAGTGATGTGCATGAGTGATTTAGGAAAAAACCTAGCTAGAAACCTACATAATAGGTCCACCAACATCCATGTAACGATAAATTGTTGTTTGATTAGTCTTCAACATGTTTGGGCATGAAATTGGTGTTGCATGTTCATCTCGCATCTGATTCTTGCATAATCTTCCCTGTAGCATGTATAATTGTATTATTTCTTGTTGTATTTATTCTGTACTATGAGTGATGTGTTTGCCCTTGGTCTCTTAGGTAATCTGACACCGCATGTACACATGACTATTTTTCCGCTGCTAGGAGTAGTTTGCATTATTTTTATCCTAAATTTTATGTTTTGATTAATTACATGTTTGTTTCTATTTGTTCTTGAGTATGAATCTTATCTATTTAGAATTTTTATTGAATATAGTCTATTCTCTGGGTTGGTCATTGTGAGGGTAATTCCGCTGGTTGGGCCGTCCTGTGACTAGTCAGACTGATTTGGGCGGACGTAAACGGGCGACGGTAGCAGGACTACATGGGTTACTTCCACCCGATGTCGTGTGTTGCGTGCTCGCCTGAACTTGAGTGGTCTAGTCCACCGACTGACCAACCGTGTTTGTTAACCATGTTTGCTTACGCCTGTTTAGAACCTGAAATACCCCTCGCCCACTAACGCCCACTGACAGCAGCTGCAAACTGATTCACAGTCTCGCGAGCCAGGCTTAGTGGAAAGACACTATGTCCGAGTTGTCGGCCTACACTGGGGTGACAAGCCTCCCCGTAGTGACTGCGAGCGATCCTACTTCCCAGCACTCCCCACATGCTTGCAATCGGGGGTGGGGACTCCAATGGGATCAAGGATCGGGGGGTCTTGGCCTCGCACATTGAGGGGTCTTGGCCTCGCAAATGGATGAGGGCATTGATATCGTCGGGGTGTGCTAATTTTTCTAACCTACTGGATGAACGAAATAAACTAAAAACTCGGCTAATATATTATTCACTCATCGCATTAGCTAGGATTTGGTGACTTGGGAATTAAAGTCGTAATGAGGGAATGTTGGTCATGCGCAACCGTGAGACGAAGTAGCTCGAGGGAGTGTTGTGGGTGAGGTCATGCATCATACATAACTTATGTATACGCATCAACAAAGAGTAATTAGTGATTTATGAATATATGTTTTTCATTAAATTCATCATGGAATTGTTATTCGATATAACTTATGGCTAATGGTACCCACTGAGTTAGCTACTCACTCCCACTTTGGGACAGTGTTTTAAAACACCAACCAGACACGTCATTAGATGAAGGTAAGAGGGAGCTCGATGAGCTGAGCGGGGTGAGCATGGATGAGGAAGAGGAGCTTTCCTGCTTCTAGACTTTCGGCAAATCCTTCTAATCTGAGTTCAGGCTACCGCATTGTATGGGTCAGGGCTCTAGTCACTTTAGGTCATGTATGGGTGGGACTAGTTAACTATTTAGATAATTTTGGATTTATGGTTTCGATGTTTTTATATTTAGTGGCACTTGATACTGCTTCATGACTTACTTATGCTTTATGCCTTGCTAAATTCTCCATTGTTTATGAGATCATCCAAATGTAATTAAAATATGAAGCCCATTAGGGCATCCGAGGCACCTGGGATTTCGAGAGCCGAGTTCTTACATGCCCCTGAAAACCTGGGGGGTTACAAGTAGGTTCACTATTTTTTCAGCCAAGTGAGATATATTATTCTTTTGATATTTATAAGTGATAGTTTTATTATTTTTAGAAACTTGAAAGTGCTTTGAATCTTTGAAATCATTATGATTAAAATCTCTTAAAGTTTTACCTTTAGAATTAGAAGATTCTCCTCTTATAAAAATATGAGTAGAATCATTGGATTTTGAAGAGTTACCTTTAATATAACCCATATCAGATTTGTCATCACATTTTCTAGATGAGGTTAACAATTTTTAAGCTTTTAGTTACCATGGGTATATTTCCAAGTGTTCTTTAAACTTGAAAGGGAAGAAATTTTAAGTTTTAGTTTTTCATTTTCAGTTTTAAGATTTTACAATTTAGAAGATCTAAAACTTAAATCTAATTTTATTTTTTCAAAACAATCTGAAAAATGAGATTTTTCTAAAATTGTATTTTCAAGTTCTTCTTTTAATTTAGCATATTTCTCTTTTTGAATTTTCAGTTTGACAATAATTTTACAACTTTCTCTGTATAAGGCATTATAGGCATATTGAAAGTCATCTTCATTCTCATGTTGAGGTTTACTCCTGAGATTTTTATAGTCAGATATATTACAGCTATTTGAGAAAGTAACTTTGTCTATGGTCATAAGGGCTTTCACATCATTTTATTTGCATTCTCTTGTTCTGATTCATTGAACTCAGAAGTGCTTACAGAGTCAGATAATTCATCCCAAGTTACAATCATGCCCTTTCTTTTTAACCCATCCTTTTTAAGACATTTATTAGCCAAATGCCCATATTCATGACAATTGAAACATTGATTGTCCTTGATTTTAGATTTTCAAGAATTAGATTTTCTTTTTCTTTTATCTGTTGATTTTTAAAAATCTGATCTATTCTTGTTTTTGAAAATTCTATAAAACTTTTTAGCTAACATTGTCATATCATCTTCTTTTTCTTCAAAATCAGAATTAGAACTAATTTCTTTTGAAATAGATTTAGAAGATTTAAGAGCAACAAACTTAGCTTTATGAACTTTAAAATTTAATGCATATGTTTATAAAGAGCCAACTAGCTCCTTAACCTTAATAAGATCAGTATCTCTCAATTCTTGAATGGTAGTAACTTTAGAATTGAATCTCTCAAGAAGAGATCGCGGTATTTTTGCACAAACCTTGCTTTCTGGGATTACATCTCTTAAACTCCACATGGAATTTACTATATCATTTAGTTTCGTATAGAAGTCAATGAAAGTTTCATTTTCTTTCATACGGATTTCCTCAAATCTGGTAGTGAGGATTTGAACTTTTGATTTCTTGACTATAAAAATTCCTTCATGTGTTTTTTCAAGGATATCTCATGCTTACTTAGTTATATCGCATGAAATAATTCTTTTGAATTCATCAGGCGATAGAGCACAAGTTATGACATTTAAGGTTTTAACATTAGCATTGCTTCTACTTTTTTAAGCTACAGTCCATAAATAGAATGCAGTTTCTCTTATAGATTTAGTTTCATCACTGCCTAATACTTCAGTCATGGGAGGTTTTCATTTAATCACAGTAGTTTTCCACACACTTTCATCATGGATTTTAGAAAAATCCTCATTCTGACCTTTCAATATGAATAGTTATAGCCATCAAAAGGTAGTGGCCTGGTAATAGATAAACTATCAAAATTTGACATAATTAAAGCTCTAGATCTTTAACTCAAGGAAATTAATCTAAAATAAAAAATAAAAAAATGTGCAACTTAGCTCTGATACCACTTGAAAAGGTGAGCTTAAAAAGTCCTATAGAGGGGTGAATAGGACTATACCAAATAATCAAATAAAGTGTTGAACAAATAAATAAATTAGATATCTCAATCGCACTAGTATTAAAACATTGATTCAAACTAATTTGTAGGACAACCTTCACCCAAACAAGCTAAGCAGGACAACTTTATTTCACGAATATGATAAGAATCAAAATCTCAAATTGAATAAGAGTAAATAAAACTTTCTGTTACAAACATTCACCACTTTTACATAAAAGAAATTACAACCATTCACCACAAAAGTAAAAAATATATATATATATTCACCACAACACTAAGAATTATAGTGATCCGGTGTGTTAATAATTGTTCTCAAACAGCCACACCTACTTCACTCCCAAGATTACTAACCATGTAATCTCGGCTTTTACTATGAATAAGGTTTTCACAAGGTCACCTTAAAACCTGATACAATTGTGATTTTAACGGGCTATTATGGGCTATCACAAATAAAGAAACCCTTCACTGAGATTATCTAGCTTATCTCAGAAAAACTAACTCAGAGATTTTCTAGCTATCTCATAAAAATCAAATACAAATAATAATAATAATACTTATCTTCACCGTAGAAGAAGTTGTAGCTAAAGAACGCTTTTTTTGAATGACGAATGTTCCATGTTCAGTCCAATAAAAAAGGTCCAGTGTTCTATTTGATTTTAATTAAGTTTAAACCAAAGGCTACTTGCATTAATTTTCTTAAATCTCAATAAGAGTAAACACTCTTTTTAGAATCAGAATGACAGAGTTTTGAGATGAAGGAATTAATGAAAAAGGTATAAAAAAATTTATAAATACCGCTTGATAGCTTGACAATAAATGAGGTTTCTCTCTCTCTCTCTCTCTCTCTCTCTCTCTCTTAGATAAGGGCTTTGATAGGTTTGAATTGTATTTTCAGATTAAGAAAAAACCTATATTTTTGGGCAAAAAGTTTGTTCCTTTGATTGGTTTAAGGCGGTCTTCAACTAGCCTAAGCATTGGATTCAATTCCAATGAATTTTCAATTTCGAGCGGGATAAGATCTAACAGATCTTCGACTGGTAGAACAAGCCCTTTGACTGGTTGAGCAAGCTGAATCTGAACTGATTTTAGTTGCTGGATTTCAAGTCAAGGAACCTTCGACTGGTTGAAGAGTCCACTCCACTGGTCAAAGATTCAATAGAAAATCAGTTACATTTCGGCTGGTGCTTGGACTAGTCGATGAATTCTTAGACTAGTCAAGCTAAAACTTAGACTAGTCAAAACTCAGTCATTTATAAGCATAAAAACTCAATTTAAATATGTTTTGAAAGCCCTTAAACTTAAGGTCTTTCTATAGTTTAAAATACTTGTATGGACTGAACTTCAAAGGATTAGAAACATAAAGTTTTCAATAGAGTTTGATCTTCTACTAGAATCTTTCAATAGATCTAGCTTGGTCTTCAACTTAAGCTTGAGTTTGAACTTGATTTTGAACTTGAGCTTGAACTTGATCATGAGCTTAATTTAAACTTAATCATGAGCTTTACTTGAACTTGATTATGAGCTTGACTTGAAGATCACTTTGTTAAGTTGTTTTGATAAGACATAATTTGACAAACCAGGTTTAAAATATGTTTTAAACATAACTATGCATCTTCAGTAGCATAAGTGTGTCTCTCTTTAATGGATTTCTCAATGAACGGACAGAAATAAGATACACCAATAATATGTTAGCTTTAGCCGGTTTATAATATGTCAGCATTAGCCGCCTCATCTTTCACCTTCCGCATTTCCCTACACCTTTGATGTATAGATTGATGTATATATCATTTCATAAATTTATAAGGACCGCCCAAAAACTCACTAGTTGGGCCCATCATAAAAATGCCATGATCCAAAAATCAGTGGTCCAATAATCAGGTGAGAGGCCTCACTTGTCCGAGAGGAATGATAGGAAAGGAGACTATCAATATTCACTGTGCACTTGTGGCCTACCAGATGACCAGACGGCTGATTTTTGGTCAAGGAATGTTCTCCCTAGATTTCCTGCCTGATGAATAGCTCTGGTCCTACATATCACGTATCAGTAGGGCCCTTCTCCATCTTGTGTGTACATGTTCACCCTTGAGAAACGTGTAATCAATTACAAGATTTTTATGGGCCCTGTTGAGTAGGATGTCATTTAAGCATGGATATGAAAACTTCCTGGAAATGGATCAACGTGAAACAAAAACAAAAAAGACCAAAAACAAAAACAAAAAAAGACCAAAAAAAGAAGAAGCAAGGACTCATGTCAAAATGTACATTGTTTGTTTTTCAAGTTAATTTCCATCAAAATGAGCCTAAGGTCAATGGTCAGAAGCAAGAGCCGTCTAACATTATCATGGAAATGACTGTAGATAAGATTTTTTGGAATAAAATTTAAAAGATACCCTTCTATGGAAAAGTAAGAGCACTGGAGTCGATCTCCGCAAGTACTCTCTCAGCCGTTTGCTTGCTAGCTTCAAAGCTTTTCTTGCTGGCTTCGAAGCTTAAAGCAAACTGATGGGCTGGTTAAGGCCTTCTATACAACTAAGGACTGGGCTACAATGAGAGTCGGTCCCCTTTTTTGTGAGCAAATACATAGATGCTTGTTTGTGAGCAAGTACATTGATGCTTGATCATCATTCAAACGATCCATTTGTAAGAATTTTTCTTTATTCATTGTCTTCCCCCATGAATCTCGATCGACTCTATGGATAAAATACAATAAACGGCCCAACAGTCGGATACTAGAACACAAATCAGGAAATCACAGATTGTAGCAAGTCCCCCTACTGATTCCTCCAGGCCATGTGGAGAAGGCAATGATTGGTCAGTGGCATCAGCGAGCTTGGGCAAACAGCAATTCCGGATTTTATAAATAAAATTAGGTCAGATAGGGAACTCGATTATGAATATCCACCCTTGCTAAGCAGCGTGTAAAAATCCTTGATTTCATATCCTTGTGTCCATGAACCTTCAAATTTAGAAAGGATCAATCTACAAGGCCACTTTTCTTTAATAAAACTTGATACCATATCTTGGTATGATAAATGACATTACAGAGACGCTTAATCTTAAGATTCCTTGTAGTCGCATCTAACTCGAATCCTGAGCATGTAACAACCTTTCTTCCAATAAAAAGGGGTAAAAACATGAATCCTGTGGGGAAAGAAATTCCAAACAGGTAATTACTAAAGAGACCCTAAGGTCAACAACATGATTGTCCACCTTAGAGACGAAATTCTGTCCTTCTCATCTTCAATGTCTAGGTTCCAAGGTAGAGCTGTACACGAGTCGAGTTACCTCGGTCAGCTCGCTTGATTCGACTCGGAAAAGCTCAACTCTTGCAATTGGATTCGGACCAAGTCAAGCGGGTTTTTGGAGCTCTTCGAGCTTGCTCGAACTTGACTCAACAACCTCAACTTGAACCGGCTCGGATCGAATCAGCTTGGTGACTCAGTTATTTTGATATGAATACTACTTGCCGACTGTTTGATGAAATGACTTAACGAAGTGTTCGCCAGGAAGGAATGGATATTTTGGCTGTTTTATTTTGATGTTGCTCACCTGGGTGTTTGATTTTGATTCTGCTCTCTAGGTGTATGATGAAATACCTGTAAAATATTGTTACTGGTTTACATTCTATAAGAAATTGAAGATGCATTCAACCTGTTTGAGAAAATGGCGAACAGGCTCAAACTAGCTCGAACTGGACTGGGCTGCTGACCGAACCAAACCGAGCCGAGCTAGCAAGATAGGCTTGATGACCGAGCTTAGTCGAGTTCGAGCTGGCCGACCCAAGCTGAGCTGTGCCAAGCTCAACTCGGTTCGACTCCTGTATAGCTCTATTCCAAGGAGACTTTAGTAAATCTCTTTTAAAAAATAAAAATTTAAAAAAAAAAAGCAGAAGAAAAAGAAAAGAAAAAGGCATCCCACATCACTTGCAATTTCGGAGGAAAAGAACTGAGAAATTACCATTTCTGTTTTCTGAGCTGCCCCAAATGAATGGCAGATGGTTCTACGAAACCAAAAAGCATGTACTGAGGTGAAAGTCAAATGGCCACTAAATCGAGAGGCGTGTCAAAAGTGTGGTAAAGAAACTAGAAAAGCTTAGAAGTTCAACACAGTAAGCTTCAGTGTCTTCTTGACAATTTGTGTAAAGTAAACCTCATGGGACAGGATATGGCACATTATCTATGGTTTTTTTTACCATAATCAACAGGTCACCTCTATTTCTTACTGGAAATATTTTCCCTTCACATAGTAAGCTGGAAATAAACTATTTGCTTGGAACTGTCAAGTTTTTCTGGAAAACACATCTGATAATTTGGGCCCTCAAACAAGATAATAAGAAAATAAGACATTTGGAATTTCCTACTCTACTGCAAAACCAATGTCCTCAGCAGCCGCTTTCCGTTTGTGCATAAGTATATCTCCATCAAGCATTCCTTCCCACAATGAAAATGACAGCCACAAGATCATCATCATAATACCCACGTCTGTCTACAATGTTAGGCTCTCTGGGTTCTGAATAATCTTCGCAAAGGTCTGAGGTAACGCTGCCAAATCAGCACCAGAGACTTTTCGGTGATTGGCTGTAACATTCACCCGAAAAGATTGGAAGAGGATCAGTTACGAATTTTGGTAGCAATCCTTCTATAGGAAGGATCTTTCAATTAACAGACCAAACCAAATGCTGAATGGATAACATTAAACAATGCTGATGATAGAATCTCTATTACTGATGTTAAGTATCAGAAATTAAGTCGGAATATACTAAGTTGACTTTTGGACTTAGATTACGTGACATGAACTATCATTCATGTAGGATTGGCTGAGGCAATAAACGCCCCTCGTGCATGTGATGATGATGATAAGATTACTCGAGAAAGATGTTCAAAAGCCGTTGAGTTTCAGAATAAGTAAATAAATAAGTTAATGGCATAATAAAATGTTACGAATCAACCCATGTAGTGAATCTCTGCCCCCTTGTGACGGATCCACGATGCAACCGGCTGCAGAGAACTAAACGACGATTGAAATGGGTGCAGAATAACCAGCTCACAAACATTGCAAGCAACTCAGCAATAGGGCAATGCAAAGCCTCAAAAATGTCAATTCTTCATGAGTATTTCAGTGGGAAAATTGGCACTTTCAGCAAATCTGAGGAAAACTTCTGTTGCTGAGAAACTGAGATAACTCTCAAGCTTAAAGTGAGAGAACAACAATTAATTAACTATGAAACTCCAGCACTTAGCATTTCTAGTTCCTCCTTTTCTGATAGGTAAGCTGGGATCAAACCCGAGACCTCAATGTTGGAACACAAGCTGTCTACGGTGAGCTATGGGCTCAAACACCCACATTTATTGATCTTGCGAAATTGGTCTCCTAATCCTACAAGAATTCCTTGTTTCCCAAGGAAACTAATCACAAGTACTATTTTTCTTTAAAAATTAATAAATTTAGAAAACTTGGTGGCCCCAAATAGTATGTGTATGACATTCAAGTTTATCAAACATATACAACTAACCATAATGATAACACGGAACCAATGATAATGATTTCATGACTAGAAACCTTTCTGATTGAATCATTGGATGGGCTGCAAGTGCATTTTGATGTTTTTAAGTGTTATATGTTATTTTTTATGGTGTAGCTCATCTTCCATTTACATTGACCAAATATTTGTTCTTCTCAATATCACACTAGATTACATTATTCAACTGGTTGGATATCATAAAAATATAATATGGGCACAAAATTCTCCACTTTATCACTTTCTAAAGAAAAAGTGCATGGTGGGTATTATGATAATATCACCACCCAAAAAGCACTTCTCCATCATTTCATTCATGGGGACATCAGTTGGTAAAATCCCAATTTTTTATCAGATAATATTTTACATTATTATGCCAGTAATTTAAAACTGCTTATATTTTGAAAACTCACTATAATACTATTTATCTTATTTCCCACAATAGTATCTTAAGATTTTCAACATAATAGATCTTTGTCTCACTGCTAATCCTCCATTGACAAGCTCACTGCGATTGCCAACCTTTTCCTATGATTTTGTTCTGCAAGGCAACTCTGTAAAAACCAGTGCTTACACCCTAAGAATCTCACCCTATTTGAATTTCTGGCCCTTCCAGCAATGGATTTGTCTAAACATAATGTTGAAATTGCAGTCAATAAGATAAAGATCACATCCTTGTGGATGCTTGTTCATGCATATTGTCTGATACCTACAAATTAGGGAGACCATTCATGCCTCATGCATCATACTTCTTTGGGTTGTCCTTCACTGTATGAGTCGTAACCAGTGTGACAAACATCACCTATAACATCACAAAGTATATACTGAACTATTTTTTATGTGAATATATATTTAAATTTAAAATTATTTATATTTAAAAAAAAATAAAAAATAAAAAAATTGATGAGATTTTTGAAATAATCTTCCAAGAAAAACCTCAAATTTTGAGTATCTCCCAAAAAAATTGCAGAGAGCGGGGTTTGTCACTATGGTCTCAACCGAGAATTGACGGGCCTTGATCTTTGACCTATACATGGCAGCAAAATGGTATCAAATACAAGTTTTTAGCTTAAAATGCAACTTGTCCCCACTACTGATCTGGCCTTGGGTATATGGCCCATCCACATGGTGAATCAAATGGTCCCAAGTGTTAGAATATTTGTGTATGTTAGAATATTTGTGTGATATTGTTACCATACATGTGCCAGAATATTACAATCATAATCTCTAGCTTATTACGATATTATTCTTCGTATTTATTGTCTTTCTATAATTGTTTGGCCTCATTTACATATAAATAGGCCCTCTTTGTATAGTTTAAACACACATTGAAATACAAAATTTCTAAGACAATCTCTCTTTATTTCTTCTTCATGGTATCAGAGCCAACTTCTTGTGGCCTATAAATTTTATTTTATTTTTTTTGACGAATTTCCGGTGCTCTCTCTTTGTGAAGATAGCGGCTTTTTGAAGTTCTTTTCCGCCCTTTTGCAATCCGATCTGGAACTTTTAGTCCAGAAACAGATTCGCACGGTATGGGACTTTCCTCCCGTGAAAGCTCTCCACCTATCTCCGCCTCACGCGCCAACTGTATTACATCTGCCACGTGTCTCATTCCGCATGTGACACGGTAGCCCTGGCCAGCTTATGCCACCTTCAATATGTCTCAATCTGCCTCGAGTCTTGATTCAATTGTCCGTCCTATTGATCTTCTATTGGATGGATCTAATTATAGTCGTGGACTTAGAATATGGAAGTCTTTTTAAAAGTACGTCGATTATGACGTTATATGACTGAAGCAATCCCTTAACCTATGCAGAATGATGGTGAGAAAGAAGATACCTTTGCATCTCGTCAGACAGGTCGACTGCTTGGGACAGGCCGTAAAGTTGGACGTCTTTTCGAGCTCTCAAATCTACAGCTTCCTTCTTCAACAACCACTTCAATGACTGTTGTCACCGTCACTTCCAGTTTATGGCTCTCCCAATTAGGTCATGCCTCGCTTCCACGTGTCCAGTTCTTGGCCTCTCAGGGTCATCTAGGATCAGTTAATTTTCAATCATTTGATTATGTTTCATGTCGTCTTTGAAAGCAGACACATTTGTCCTTTAATAAAAGTGAATCTTTTTCTTCTACATCTTTTGACTTAGTCCATTCTGATATTTGGGATCCTGCCTCGATTTTGACTAAGGGAGGGGAGGGATCTCGCTATTTTGTTGTCTTCGTAGTTGATTATAGGCGTTATAATTGGATTTATATATCTTTTACGACATCAGTCTGAACTCACAAATGTTTACCATAATTTTCTCAAAATGGTACAAACTTAATTTTCTTGTATCATTAAAACTTTTTGTTTAGATAATGCTATGGAATACAAAAATAAATATTTTCTTACCCTTTTACAACAAAATGGAATAGTCTCTCATCATTCTTGTCCCTACACCTCTCAACAGAATGGTCAAGCAGAATGTAAACATCTTCATATTCTAAATATGGTAAGAACACTTCTCATCTCTGCTTCTCTTCCAGAACACTTTTAGGGTGAAGCTACTCTCACTGTTGTATACACTATCAATCGTGTTCCCTCACCTACCATCCACAATAAAACTCCTTTTGAGCTTCTCCATGATACAGTCTCTAACTATTTCTTACTTCGAGTTTTTGGTTGTTTGTTTTGTCACTCTTCCTACACATGAACGCACCAAACTTGAACCACGATCCAGATTCTGTTTCCTTCTTTGTTATAGTCTTACTCAGAAAGGTTATCGTTGCTATGATCCCATAGTCAAACGTCTTCGTATTTCTCGTCATATGGAGTTTTGGGAGCATAAGATGTTTACGAGTCTTTCTCCTTTTCCACAGTCCTCTTCCAATTATGCTCTTATTTTTACTAATCCATCTATTGCTCTAGTACCTACCTCCTCTGTAGAGATGCTAAGCTCCTAAGATGTTCCTTCTACGGCTGCTCCTAATCCAACTGACACGTCTGATGATCCTCCTGCTACAGCAACTACCCGTGAGCCTGTTCAGGTACCTGCACTTCATCACTCCACTAGAGTAAGAGCCCTTCCTCATCTTCAAGACTATCATTGTTTTTATGCCCTTGCTACTCTTCACAAACCTCATACTTATCCTGAGGCTAGTACTGACCCTCTTTGGAAGGAAGCTATGTCTAATGAACTAGATGCTCTTACCAAAACTCATGCTTGGGACCTGATAGATTTACCTTCTGGAAAGTCTGCAGTTGGTTGTAAGTGGGTTTACAAAATCAAGACTCGGGCAGATGGATCAGTGGAACGATCAAAGATCGCCTTAATGCGAAGGGTTTCTCTTAGGAGTATGGTATTGACTATGAGGAGACTTTTGCTCCTGTTGCTCGACTTACTTCTTTTATATCTTTGCTTGCAGTAGCTGTTGTGCGTCATTGGCAACTTTTTCATATGTATGCCAAAAATGTCTTCTTGAATGGTGATCTTGCTGAGGAAGTTTATATGCATCCTCCACCTGGCTATGATCATCCTCCTCACAAAGTCTGTCGTCTTCGTCGTGATCTTTATGGTCTCAACAAGTCCCTCGAGCTTGGTTTGCTAAATTTAATTCTGTTGTTGCTCAATAGGGCTTTATCCCTAGTGCATATGACTCTACACTGTTTCTCCAGACTACTGGTGCTGGTACTATTCTTATCTTTCTTTATGTTGATGACATGATCATTACAGGGGATGATCTCCCTGTTATTCACGATCTTCAGCACTTTCAGAGTCAGAATTTTGAGATGAAGGACTTAGGGCAGCTTAACTACTTCCTTGGTTTTGAGATGACTTCAGGTTCAGATGGTTATTATCTATCTCAGGCTAAGTATGCTTCTAACTTGCTTTCCAAAGCAGGCTTGACTAACAATAAAACGTGCACTTCTCCTCTTGAATATAATGTTAAGCTTCTTGCTACTAACGATGAATCTCTTCCAGATGCTACTCTGTATAGGCAATTGGTCGGTAGTCTCATCTATCTCACAGTTACTTGCCCAGACATTTCCTACGCTGTTCACTTGGTTAGCCAATTTACGAGTGCACCACGCTCTACTTACTATGCTGTCATTCTTCGTATCTTGCGCTATGTCAAGGGGACTTTGTTTCATGATCTTTACTTTTCATCGCACTCATCTCTGGAGCCGCTCTTATTCTGATGCTGACTGGGCTGGTGATCCTACCAATCGTCGCTCCACTACGGATTATTGTTTCTTACTTGATACTTTTCTCATTTCTTGGCGCAGCAAGAAACAGATTATTGTTGCCTAATCTAGTACTAAGGCTGAGTACCGTGCACTTGCTGATACTACAGCTGAACTTTTGTGGCTACGATGGCTTTTGATAGACATGGGTATTTCTCAGCCGGCTAGTTCCCTTCTTTATTGTGATAATCGAAGCGTCATTCAGATTGTTCTCATTAGCGGACTAAGCATATCGAAATTGACTACCACTTCATTCGGCACCACCTCTAGCAGAGCACACTACATCTTCGATCCATCTCCTGCGAGGATCAACTTGCTGATATTTTCACAAAATCGCATCCACCCGATCGGCTACGTGATCTTATTTCTAAACTCAAGTTAATTTCATCATCTTAAGTTTGAGGAGGGATGTTAGAATATTTGTGTGATCTTGATACCATACATGTGCCAGAATATATGTGATCTTGTTACCATACATGTGCCAGAATATATGTGATCTTGTTACCATACATGTGCCGAAATATTACAATCACAATCTCTGGCATATTACGATATTATTCTTTGTATTTATTGTCTTTCTGTAATTGTTTGGCCTCATTCACATATAAATAAACTCTCTTTGTATAGTTTAAACGCACATTGAAAAACAGAGTTTCTAAGACAATCTCTCTTTATTTCTTCTTCACCAAGCATGGGTGCAATAGATGCTCTGTCACACTCATCTACATTATAGTAGCATCTCTTACTGATGATTTTAGGCTCGGATATTTTAGTCCATGTTGCAATCAGATCCAACAAGAAAATGTCAAAACTAGCTAGAAGCTGCGTGTGAAACATCATCTTGAAGATTTTAACAGAAAGATCTAACAAGATAAATGGTTCAGATGTTTTGCTACAAGTATCGAACATTGCGGTATCCCTCAAAGACGAATATTCTAAACATTTTCGTCATTATCACTTTCTAAAGATTATTTCTCATTCCTTAAGGTCGCTCTATAAATTACATTTGGGAAAAAAAAATAAAAAATCCAGATAACATACAAATTATGCTGGGCGTTCAGTTGCTCTTTCAAGACCATCAAAGGTTCTTCGGTTATGGCCCACTTGAATCGAGACCACAAACTAATTTGGAGAAAGCTCACTTCAGATAGAACCAGCTTCATCGATTAACAAGGAGTGGTTTATAGATTATATCATTCTTCATCTGTTCACCTTCAAAAACTATCTAATCAAAATCTGCTCTTTACTTCATGGTTAGCCAGTCAGCTTCAAGCAAGTCAGCTTCAAGCAAGCCTCTCTCTCTCTCTCTCTCTCTCTCTCTCTCTCTCTCTCTCTCTCTCTCTCTCTATGCATGCGTATCTTTGTAGCAAGCTTCTCCATGATTTTACCTAAATCACATGTGGCCCACACAACATGGAAAAATAGGGCCCGCCCGAGTAGAGATACTGTGCAATAGATGGATATCTTCTCTTCCAAGCTTGAAAACATCCTGTTCTGATATATTTACATCAACAGCATGGCTGGTCCAATCGGGTTGTAAAAGCAGAACCTGTTCGGCGGAACCCTCCCTCAGCTTTGCCACGCTAACAAATGAAAGAATACAATACCGCCATCCCCCAATTGAGTGCCAGACATGGAATGGAACCACTGATTCAGAGCCACTGCACAGCAGTCGAATGTGACAAAGAAGGGTGGAGAGAACACTGAAGATTAGTTGAAGAAATATGTGGCATCAAGTACGTCTTTCAAGTCGAAATCTCCTCGCTCTGGCAGGGGAGGGAAACTTAATGATGGGAACGATTGCTCAAAGCTCTCCAACAGCTGCATAAATAGAGAACCATACAAACTTTAGATATAGCCGTTGTGATCAATACATGGATGGTAGAAGGACTGAAGAAATTATTGTGCAGCCCTCTTGATTGGACCGGCACATGCAGACAACACATTGGGAATCACAGGCACACATGCCAAAGTGGCACCTGCATGAGATTTGGGCTATTCATGAATAGGGACCCAACATCAACATGGGCTGCCCCAAAAATCATGCAGTCCACTCATGGTAGATCTTACATGTACCTTGAATGTGGGCTATGTATGGCCCACTGGATGGTAGACCAGCCTGGAGTTTGGACAAGCACCATGGTTGGGCACACCTGATGAGCTCTGGATGAGTGCCATGTGGGCATGTCTGACTGTCTCCCAAAGTGCAAGACAGGTTGGCATTCCTCTTTTGTGAGAATGGCATTGAATTTTTTAGAAGATGAAAACCCACCCAGTTTTAGAAGAAGATTTTTAAGTATGAAATTTCTCTCAAAGAAAAACACTTTTGTAGCAACGGAAAAATGGGATGCCCTCACAAACCCATGACTATCCGCACTAGGATATTTTGTTTAGTTTTTTTTTTTAAAAAAAAAAAAAAAGCGGGCTCCACTGGTACCAGGAAGATGTGGGGCCCACATGATGCGTTCATGAAATCCAACTCATCTATCCAATGTGTCACCTCAGAAACCCCTGGGACCCAAAACTTGGCCCAATTCAAAACTAAGTTGAGCCACAGAAAAGAAATCAAGGGAACGCCCACCCTCAAAATGTGCGGGGGCCCGCCTGAGTCAAAAACAGCCTGAATATTTGCATTACCGTTCCTGGATGAAGAGTCAGAACTGCCATGATATACACAACACAGTGGGCCACCACCCTAATCAGTGGTGGGCATTCCCCTCTTAATATGTACCCTGTGCTACCTGTGGCCCATCTGAGTTTTGGATCAGGCTGCTTTATGGTCTGGGATCTGCTAAGGCAACACATCTTATGGTCGGGGTGGATTTTGTGAACATATCACTGGGCATCACATCTGCCCGCTACCACTGGAGCATGCCCCTTGAAACAAAATTAGAAGCATCTCAGCAGCTATAATGAAATAAACAAAACCACCCACGTAAATGATAATACTCTTTAGAAGTGAAAAGGCTTCACTTCATGGATAAAGTAGCTTTAAAAAGAGCTGGCTGATTCCTTAACTGTTAGGAAATTTCAGGAACAATACACGAAGGAAAGAAAATAAGTATTGGTTTACAAGTGGTTTCCATCTTGGCATGGGTAATAGCTTTAAGGTGCGTTTGGATGCAATATTGAACTGCAATTATTAGTCTGATGAGGTGCAAATACCAAATTGTGATTTCCTTGGCATCCATATTAAGAGTCTAGGCTACTTTCAAGTTAGACTTGAAAGAAGCAAGATGCAACATTAAGGCTTGAGGGCTATTGTCACAATACAAATACTTGGATGCATCACTCATCTCCCCCCCTGTTTTAAATCTATTAATTAAATTGAATGTCCCAATTCAATCGACTTGTGCATCCAAACACAACCTTAGTCTCTACTGTTAGCTGTTCTAATATCCTATTTCTTAATGAGGCCATTCAAAAGTAAAGGTACTTTACATTCTCCAATATTGGTGTTTCATAGAGTTCGACGAACTTTTCCCTAAGTATCGTGTTCAATTCGTCAACATCACATGCATGCGTCCAGTATGAATCATGAACTCCTGCAATCACCAATGATGGAAAAGAAAATTAAAAATAAAAAGGTTTAACACAGTCGAGAATAGTATCCAACAAGGACAAAAGGAAATCAACCTGCAAAACTTAAGCCAGCCTTGTTGCAGGCAACTGCAGTCATCATCATGTGGGACCCATCAAGTGAGTGGACAAAATTTGGAGGGAAAGCTGTTCTCTGCCGCTTGACCATGACCTGCAGTAGCAAAATTTGTTGAGTTCAAAATATAAAAATAAATAAACATGATGACATGATATGAATTGCTCATATCCAAATCGAGAATTACGAGATACTTTGACAGTAGGAAGACACATCCCAGAAACAACGAACTCTAAAAATGAAAATAGCTTAAAGGAGTAATGAATAACCTTATCAGTTTCCCGTTGTAAAGTCAACACTTGAAGAGATGTTTTAATCTGCAGTACGAATTTGTCAAAAACACCTCAACAACATAGAAAAGAATCTCTCGGTTCAATAGACTAAGACAAAAGTAAAGATGTCAATAGATATGGGTAGGAAATTTAATAACTTCAGAAGAAATACACAGAGACTGCTCCAGCATACACTTGGCACAACAGAATGAACATATGGGCCTGCCTTTTGGCGATCAAATCACTCATATAATGGGCTGCATGGTGGATGGGAGATGCCCCCAAAATACCTCCCAATCGATGATCCTAACCATTTGATTGGGACCCTACTAAGTGTGGATATCACTTGTTTAATCCATTTTCATCGGATGGCTAGGATAATCTGATACAGGAAGCCATTAGGATCCAGCCCATCCCATTATGGCCCTATCAGATCAACATATTAGGTTACTGAGAGGTGATCCATCTGTACATTGCTGTGTCAAAAAAAGAAACACATTCTTTTGATTCAATGTTATAGAATGCCTCTAAAATAATAGGCTTTTTATATATATTTTTCTGGTGGCACTTACAAGATGCCTTCCTAATTTGCGGTATGGTTGTACGACTGGAAGTCCAAGGGGGGTTGTCCACCTCACCGGCTGATTTTCTGAAGCAATAACCTATTCAAGTTTCAAGCTTTGCAAGTAAGCATCCATTTATATGATAGTTGCAAGAAGAATAGTTACAATTCGCGCACAATGCTAAGTGTTAAGGAATTAACTATAAAATGTAGAAAATGAAATAACATGATGATGCAGGATGGATGATCTAACATAGAATGATGTAATGAGATCATCAACGGATCAACTAGAACAACTTAAAGTACAAAATAATGCTAATAAATCACAAGCTTAATGAATTCAAGTATTTAACTATGCTCGGATTCAAGACTAAATCACAACCCGTCAGTTAGATCTTATAAAACATGATTAGATAGGACCTATGGAATGTAGGACTTCCATCTAGTATAGGAATTGATCTAATTCTAAAGGGAATCTCTTGGTTTGTTAGAGAGTTTAAGAACAAGGGTTTTGGGATATGGGGATTTTGGAAATTTTGGGTTTTTTTGTGAAATTAGAGGATTTTGAGAAAATTAGGATTAGGGTACTTGGGGATTTGGGTTTAGGAATTTGGGGATTTAGATTTCGGAATTTGGGGACTTGGGGTTTTGAGAACTAGGGTTTTGAGGTTTAGAAACAAGAGGGCAACGGAAAATGGGGGCCATTTGTACGGACAGCCATACACGTGTGTCCATATGGCCATACGGACACGAGCTTGGTTGGGTTGGGTTTGGATGGGTTAGGGTGTGATTGGGTTGAGGAGAAAGAAGAACAAAGGATAGATGTGGAGATGGTTTGTTGATGGGGAAGAAAGAAGAATACTAGAGAGAGAGAGAGAAAAGAGAAGAAACACCTTTTGATGAAAGAGAATGATAACTTGGAAACACTCCATAGTATCACACCAAATTGCCCCAATCACAGAAGGTTTTACTTCCTCACAAAGCAAAGACAGAGAGTTTTTCTTTTCTTTTTCATATGCAATTATGGGCTAGGGTGTGGACGTCCGAGCCTTTATAGTCTCAAAAAAGACTTTTAACAAAAAGACACTTTTATATAAAAAGTTTCACATAAAGCGCTCAATAAAATAAAATTTGTTCCCAAGTCCCTAAACTCGGCAAAAATATAAGCTAAACCAAAAAAATAACAAATATATAAACAACTAAATAAATTAAAATATTTCGTGGTCCATGGGATCCATGATCAAGATGTCCAATGACAATAATCCAAAGGTCAGAATCGTCCACGGTCAAAATCCAATGGTCCAAATGGTCGAACTACCTTCAAAGATGCACGATCATGCCACTGTTTCAAATAGCGCTCGTAGTGTAGTAGTAGCATATGCTAAGTAGCGTAGCTAAATAACGTAAATCCCCTGTAGCATACGCTATAGGGGTTGTAGTGTATGCTAGAGCTACGTAACGTATGCTATAACGTTTTTTTTTTTTTTTTGAAGTTTTGTTTGTCAAAATTTGTATAAAACTCACATTATAAAAGACTTAAAATTTAAAGCTAAAACTAAACATTTCTTTGTTTACCTTTCCTTAAAATAGTGGTGATCCTGAGTTAAAGTTGGTGTGAAACTCACATGCTAAAAAATCTTTGAAACTAAACTAAAAAGAAAAAGGGTTTTCCAAAACTCCTCTTTGTATATATGACATCATTATTGTACTTCACTCTTTAACCTATGGGATTTTTATTTCTCTTCATAATTGTAAGTTGTGACTTGTGGTTTTCAATTAAACATTATTAATTAAAGTGGTTTGCTTAGAAAGTCGTTGACGTAATAATTATTTGATTTGATTTATGACTTTATATATGTGGATTGGCTTTTGATAAATGATAATTAATAACTTGCTTGAACATACTTGAAAAAATGAATCAACTTTTGGGCATTTTTATATTTTTTGCTTTTTTCTTACTACTTATCATATTTTTAAATTAAAAAATAGATGTATCGTGTAGATTATGCCACACGCTATGCGCTACAAAGGGTTGAATGTTATGCAACACCCTACCACTATTTAAAACACTAGATCATGCATGTGGGGTCTTCAACGGGCTAAGCACTCGAATTAGGCCCACGGGGCCCGTGTATACATCACCTAGCCATAAAGAAACAGGAGTTATCCCCCTCCTCTGGTATACTCTAATTCGTGCTCAAATGTCCTCCTCAATTCCCATCGGCTGAGAAGAGTTCTCATGTGGGGAAATAAAGCTACGATAATGCTCAAGGAGATCTGGGTCTAACCTTTGAAGCTTTGCCTCTGTGATCCACTTACAATCTGACTCTGACCTGTTCTTCCACTTAACAAGATACTTCTAAAAACCTCCGTGTCTGGTGAAAACCACTTGCTCATCTAAAATATCTTCAATCTTCTTTTTTATTAGGTATGGATGGTAGTGAGGGCAAAGGCTAGGAAGAAGGATCTGGTAGAGGCCATGGTTCATGGGACAGGTCAAGAGAGCTATCTAGATCAATGTGAGGGTCGGAACAGGGGCTAGAGGGTGAAGTTGTTGAGCCCTTGGCGTCTCACATTTGGAAAGATATTATGAAAATGAAAAAGGAGGTCCTCCTTGCTGTTGGTTTCATTCTCGGGAACGGTGTCAAGATTCGTTATTGGGACGACATTTGGCTAGGGGATCAGCTGTTAAAGACCCTTTTCCCTCATATGTACCTTCTAACCTCTTCTAAAGATTCTTTTGTTGCAGATCATTTCACAGCTATTGCAGGAAAAATCGTTTGGAACATGTAATGCAGAAGGGGCCTCCAAGATTGGGAGATTCCAGAATTTGCGGGTCTTCTGGAGAGGCTATATGCTGTTGTCCCTTCCCCTTCGTCTGAGGACAGCATCTTTTGGCAACCTGATAAATCCTCCTCCTTTTCTGTTCGATCTCTTTATGATCAGCTGCATTTGCAATAGCCCATCCCCAAGGCTAAAATTTCTTTCCTCTGGAAATACCCAGCTTCCCCAAAAGTTCTCGCTTTCAGTTGGCTGGTCGGAAAAAAAAGAATCCTAACTATCGATAACCTGAGAAGGAAAGGGATGATTCTTCCCAATATATGCCTTTGCTGCATGCGGGCTAAAGAGTCTGTTGATCACCTGCTCCTGCACTATTCTTTCATTCAGTCCATTTGGGCTGATTTCCTAATGTGGTTCAACTTAAACTAGTGTTTTCCGAGCGAGGTTAACCGGCTTCTTCAGGCGTGGCATGGAGTGAATTTGGGAAAAGGGAAGACTTTAATTTGGAGAATGGCCATTCTCGCCGTCTGGTGGTCTGTTTGGGGAGAGCGAAACAATAGATGCTTCAGGAATTCTTTTAATCAGGTTGGGATGGTTGCATCAAAGGCTAAACGGTTCATGATCGAGTGGGCTTCGAATGTTAAGGATCTTTTTGGTTGCGATTTCTTCTTCTTAGGAGTGTGGTTTCCCTGCCTGCCTTCTCAGCAGGCTGTTTTTTTCTTTTCTGTTGTCCTTTCTTTTCCTCTTAATGAATTCATCTTTCAAAAAAAAAAAAAGGACACATTCTTCCACATTGAATGTAGAACAAATACCCATATCAAGTGGAAGTTCTACATTATATTCGTTAGAGCCCAATTTTCTCAATATCTTATGAGGATCGGCACTACATGCTTGTAATTTCTTAAAGGCCCTTTGCGGAAACCGTTATGGCTTTATATGAACCATCACATAGTTACCTACTTGAAATTCCTGAAACCTGTGATGAGAGTCAACAAATGTCTTGTACTTTTCATTACTCATACTAATCCATTTTCTAATCTCATTATGCAAATCATGGATGTGGGGTGTGAACGCATCTGTAGACTCTAAAGGTCTATGGGAGACTGACACGGGAATAAGATCTATGGCATGCTGAATGTCCTACATAGGTAGAAGCTCATCTAGTAGGTCCTTGGGGAAAACATCGATAAACTCCTCCAACACTAATTTCACTTTAGGTGGCAACTCTACCCTAGCCTCAGGTGTGACCGCTCTTGCCATGAGGGCATACACCATCGAAACAACTTTAGTCTCCCTTTCAAACTCTTTGGCGTTTATTATGTGGAGAGACTTAGGCTGGGACTTCCTCACATTTTTAGGATCACCCCTCTCGACGTCCTCTTTCTTCTCCAAGGTGCTCTTAGGCAAAAGAAGATTTAACTTTATCCAATTACCTTCATACATAAATGAACACATGTTCAAGCGGCCGAATAGTGTCATAACACGGTCATACAACCAAGGTTTGCCTAAAATGATGTGGCCTACATCCATAAGCAAAACACCACACCATAGTGTCTTTGTAAGAAGCAAACTAAATGGGAATAAGGTGTCGTTGAGAGACCAGTATCAAGGATGCATCAACCCATGAAACTCAATACAGTTGAGGATGAGGAATGGGTTCCAAACCCAAACAATTTACAATGCTAGCGGAGACCACATTGGTGAAACTACCATTATCAATTATCACCTTGTAGTTTTTGTTGCCACACTTGACATAAAAGTGAGAAAATTTGAATTCTTGCGCCAATCATCACTCTCTTTAACCGGGGCTAAAGCGCATCCGACAACTACAAATGGTACAATCTCAATTCTTTCAACTTCTTCATCATTAGCACCGTTTTCTGGCTAATATTCTTCTTTTTCACAATCACCCTAATCATTTGCATATTCCCCCAACTCGCTAATTATGAGGGCTATACATTGTTGTTTCGTAGGGAACTAGCATGCGACATGACCATATCCTTGGCAATTGTAGCACTGCATATGCTCACCTCCCCTCGAACTAGTACTAGCTAGACCTTTTGTCCCTCACATCCCTATTCTTGAGTGGACTACCAGTTGGGGCTTTGGATTAACTCCCAAGACTAAGCTTAGCTCCTTAGGGAGTGGCCTTGACGCTGTTATAACAAGAGTTGAATTGCCTCATGAATTGCGGTTTCAGATAGCGTTAAAGTTCTTGCACCACTTGGTAGGCATGCTTTAGGGTGCTAACGTCATGAGGAATTAGCTAGCACTGAAGCTCGGGTCGAAGGCCTATCCTGAAACGAGAAAATGTCATTAACGAGTCCTCGATGTTACATCACATCATGTATTCATCAAACTTGGCAATGTAATCAGCCACGAGCATTGATCATTAACAAAAGGATTGCCACGTATCCAAAAGCTTTTGGTAATAAGAGAGACGTGGGTACTTTTCCTTCAAGATCTCTTTCATGTAGGCCCACAGTGAGATCGGATCATCTCTAAACTTCTCCATCTTCCGCTCAACATTTGTCTAAAACAACTTGGCTTGACCCACCAATTTCATCTTGGCGAACCCCATTCGTCAACAGTTGGACATATTGTACCACTCAAAATAATGGTCCATATGCGTAAGCCAATCGAGGAAGGCCTTGGGGTCCAAGCAACCAACAGAGTTTGAGGCCCCAATCTTCACACTCTTCATTACACGATCACCAGGATCATGGTGGTCTATATACTCTCCATGTGGTGGATGGTTATGCACTCCACCATGGCCACGGCCTCTTCCACGTCTTCCAACTTCACTTCCCACATGAGATTGGACATCTTCCCCATTGTCAAGGTTTGCCTAGAGGAAAGTTTCCAACTAGTTCATGCGAGTGTTGATCTCATTCCTAATGGTTGCCAACTAGTTACTGGTGGCTCTACTTTGGGCATCGATGGCTGCAAGACGGCTATTGATGGCATTGATAGCCTCAGCAAGTTGTTTCGAATTCATTGTTGAATGTCGCCTAAAACCCCCAGTACAAGTGGCCATAAACCGAAACCTAAGAACTAACGATTCTAGATGCAATGTTATGAGAATGAGAAGATTGCTAACCCTAAACACGATAATATGAAAAACCTACTCCACATGCAACACGAAAGTCGTATGCTAAACCCAGGCTCTGATACCAAAATTTGATGCAAGACGGATCTAACCGAGAATCATGTAATGAGATCATCAACTAAAACAATTTAAAGCAAAAAATTATGCTAATCAATCACAAGCATAATGAATTCAAGTATTTAACTATGCTCATATTTAATATTAAATCACAACCCGTCAATTAAATCTTATAAAACATGATCAGATAGGACCTATGTAAAGCAGGACTTCCATCTAGCATAAGAATTGATCTAATTCTAAAGGGAATCTCTTGATTTGTTAAAGGGTTTAAGAACTATGGTTTTGGGATTTGGAGATTTTTAGAAAAGTTGGGGGTTTTGCGAAATTAGGGGATTTTGGGGAAATTAGGATTAAGGTTTTAGCTAAACTAGGTCTAGGTTTAAAGTTTAGATTTTGAGAATTGGGGATTTAGGTTAAGGAATTTGGGGATTTATATTTTGGAATTTGGGGACTTTGGGTTTTGAGAACTAGGGTTTTGAAGTATAAGATTGAAGTGAAGGACAAGGGATAGAGAGGAATGAGGGAGATGAAACAAGAGAGCCATGGAATAAGAGGGTCATCCGTATGGACAGCCGTACATGTGTATCCGTATGGACATGAGCTTAGTTCGAGGTAGGTTGGGTTGGGGTTGGATGGGTCACGGCTTGACTAGGTTGAAGAGAGATAAAAACAAGGATAGATGTAGAGATGGTTTATTGATGGAGAAGAAGAGAAGAAAACTAGAGAAAGAGAGAGAGACGAGAAGAAATACATTTTGATGGAAGAGAATGAAAGAGAATGATAACTTGGAATCACTCCACGGCATCACACCAAATTGCTCTAAGCACAGGGGATTTTACTTTATCACAAAGCAAAGAGAAAGAGTTTTTTTTAATTTCATATACAATAATGGGCTAGGGTGTGAACGTCCAAGCCTTTATAGTCTCAAAAAAGACTTTTTACAAAAAGATGCTCTCCTATAAAAAGTTTCCCATAAAGACGCTCAATAAAATAAAATTTGTTCTCAACTCCCTAAACTTGGTAAAAATGTAAGCCAAATCAAAAAAACATAACAAATGTATAAACAATTAAATAAACTAAACTATTTCGTGACCCTGTGAGTTACACAACCAAGATGTCCAATGACGATGATCCAATGGTCAAAATGGCCCACAATCGAAATCTAATAGTCCAAATGGTCCGACTAAGTAACCCACATCCATCTTCCCAGTGTAGAGCCTTCAAAGATGCACGATCATGTATATGGGGTGATGCAGGACAACTAACCACTTGCTCTAAAAGCTCAAACTGATAGATCATGGAGAATCAATCCGTTTATCTCATTGCTCAGGCCCCACATCTCATGGGTTAGGACATCGGCCCAACCCCCCTCGTAGGCCCCACTTCACATGGGTTCCACTTCACACGAGCCACCCGCTTCATGCGGATGGGGCCCGCCTCACACGGGCTGCCCACCTCAAGTGTGCCCCTACATCCCACAGGCCACCCCGCTCGAGCCCGGTGTGAAAATGTTCTTGCATTAATCATCCCCGATGAGGTCGAACATGAGACCTCCCACTCTGATACCGCTTTGATGCAGGACAATTAACCAAAGCTTGAACTGATAGAGCATGGCGAATCGATCCCTTTATCTCATAGCCCAAGCCCCACATATCATGGGTTAGGACCTCATTCGAACCCCCCTCGTGGGCCCCACTTCATATGGGTTCTACTACACACGGATGGGGCCCACCTCACATGGACCACCCAGAGTGTGCCCTGCATCCCACATGTCATCCCACTCAAGCCCAGTGTGAAAATGTCCCTTCATTATGGAGTCTTCAACGGACTAGGCACTCAAATTGGGCCCCAAGGGCCCCATGTATAGATCACCTAGCTATAAAGAAACGGAAACTCTCCTCCTCTGGTACTGACTAATACTCAGATGTTCTCATCATATGAAAAATTAGACAATATTGCCACATTGACACACACAGGCAGTCATACAAGGGGAAATAATATGGTACACGTGCACTAATACGATGAGGACCTACAAATGGGACAAATGGTTTGCTGATCTAGGCCATTTTGTGCAATGCCCTAAAACCTTTTGGCCTTGTACTATTGTTATATTTTTTATGCAGGACATGAAATTCAAATATGATGTGCAAGATTGTCAGGCTTTAGATCATAATAGTTCAAAAAAAATTACACAAAATTCTATATCCCACACAAAAGTTCAAGCATTCAATCAAGGAGAATCTATGCGGGTCCAGGCCTACACATGCTAGGGCCGGATCAATCCAAATTATAGACCAAACAATAATCAAATGAGGGTAAATTCATCCACACATGCACAAAAATAATTTCCCCAATCTAAGGGACTCAAAAATTTCAATTCGGGGAACCCTAAGGTTGAAGAAAGGCATAAAATTGGAGATTTGAGTAATTTAGAGTTAGGTTTAGGAATTTTGGGTGAAAGTGGAGTGAAAGAGAGGAGAAAGACGAACCGAAAAAGTAACGCACGCGTGGACAGCAACAATGGCCCAGACACACATGGGTGTGATCCCGACCGCACGTGTATGGGGCCCACTATTCAGAAAAAAGGCCACCTTGGCCCTGGTCAGCCAGGGATAGACTCCAAAACCTCCAAATCTCAGCTCGATCCGATGCACGGTTTGTGCATAGTGCTCTGCCGAAGTTTCAACCTTCCTACAGGGCCAAATTCTGAAAATTTGTTGTAGAGAAAAAAACGGCTGCAAATATTGATAGATTTGCAGATAGAATGCTTGTAAGAGGAGAAATATATATGGAAGAAGGTGAGGGCGAATCGGGATAGGTGTGGCTTCGCACCACGGTAGTCAGCCCTTCAAGAAAGAGAGGGTTTCACACCCAATTGACTCTTCACAACTCAGAAATTTAGACCAGAAAAACGCAACAATTTTATTAATCTTCATTGAATTAAAAAGATTACAAGGAATGTCTATTTATAATAAAACCGTATACCCTAAAACTCGCGCCATGTGCCCAACCTATTACTTAGCAATGAAGTAATAAAAAATAATAATTAATCAAAATAATTTAAACCGTCCATGATATTCTAAATAACATTAAAAAGCAAGACCTCAAATATGAGATTAATCATACTAGTGGGCCACGATCATGAGAACCTATGATGGGCTTTACTTGACTATCGGGCCCACTCCAACGAATCAAAATTCAATCTTCTAACTAGGAGGCCCTCCCTGGACGTCGTCATCGATCCAGATTGACGGTGAGGCACTCCTTGCGTACGTGCACAGGGGGTGGCGTGTGTGTGCGTGCATTTGATGTCCCCATCAATTTTTCCCCAGTAACTAATTAAAAGGATATGAATTCCCAGTCTGGAATTTCGCACACCAGCCCCAAGTCTTAATTACTAAAACAGGGGACCCAATTGTATGTGCCATGTGCAATAGTATACCATACATGCACTGACGCTAGGGCTGCCACTCCAGTGGGTTGGGGTCAGGTTGAGAAGTCAAACCAAAAGCAAAACCCAACCTCGAAGGACACAACCCACAACTCAACCCGACCAGACCCAAATTTCAGCCTGACAAGCATGAACTCAAATCCAACCCCAATTTCTTTTTTTTTCTTTTTGAGAAGAGACGAAATTTTATAAAAGAAAGAAGAAAGATACGAGGGGGATTGGCTCGCTGAGATAGCAGCCCAAAAACCCTAAACAAAAGGGAACTAAAACAAAACGCTACTGGCTGCTACAGCGTGTGGGAGGCCCATTCCACTATGAGGAAATGAACCCTTCTAATAAGATACCCGACAGCATGAGACTCCCCATTGAAGCATCTCCTGTTACGCTCTTCCCAAATTGCCCACCACACTGCTGCTAACAACATTCTATAAACCTGATTTTTTCTGAATACCGAAATCTACCCCATGCCAAGCTTTAACCAAACTAATGGAAGAGGAGGGGAGAACCCATGAGATATTGAACCAAGAGAAAACCGTTGACTATAACTGCAGCGTAAGGGGGCAATGGATAAAGAGGTGGTTAACCGATTCTGCTTCCGCCATACAGCAAAGACAGATATTAGGAATACACATACTTCTTTTCCTAAGATTGTCAACTATTAGAACCTTCTTGTTACTCACCATCCAGCTGAACACGACAATCTTTGGCGGCAGTTTGTATTTCCACATGTGATTTGCAAAGGGGGTTGTCGAACGACAGGGGCTGTTGAGAATGCGACTATATGGGGACTTGACTGAGAAGATCCCTTTTTTATCCTGATGCCAAAGGATACTGTCTGGGACGCTCTGATCTGGATTACTGTTGTTAAGAAGAGATAACAGGGCCGCTAGCTCAGAGATTTCATTTTCTTGCAAGTTTCTGCAACACGGGATGTCCCACACAAACTTGGAGCCGAGAGAGGAAAAGCTGGCTGAAACTGATAAGTCCCGGTTAGGGGCCAGACAAAAGATGAGAGGGAAAGCTTCTCTAAGGGGACTATCTCCTATCCATGTGTCATTCCAAAGAGAAATGTTGTTCCCATTGCCAACCGAGAAGTGGATCCTTTTAATAACTTCCTATTTCATCTCCAACACCTGCTCTATAGGCTGCTGAGTCTTTGGTCCACCACCCTCCGACTGACCGGCCATATTTACAGTTTACCAATGTCTTCCACAAGGCCCCGAGACTGGACCTGAGCCTCCAAGTCCATTTTCTAAGCAAAACCCTATTCATCCACTTCAGCTTCCTGACAGCAGCGCCACCATCTCTAGTATGAAGGCGCACCATGTTCCAGTCGACCGCATGGAATTTTTTCTTATCCCCTTTTCCAAACCAAAAGGAAATCACATCTTAGGCTTTCTAGCTTGTCCAGAACGGATTTTGGACATTTGAATAATGACATGTAGTATAACGACAGACTGGAGAGGACATCTTTAATCATTATAAGGCAACCCCCTATAGATATATACTTGCATTTCCAAGAGGCGAGATACTTCTCGAATCTCTCGATGACTCTGTCCCACATCGATTTGGGAGGATTTCCCACTAAGAGTGGAAGACCAACAAAAGTCGTAGGGACGGAGCCGATGGAGCAATTAAACAGATCGGCAAACTCGGAGACCTCCAGTTCTTCCATATTAACGCCAAAGATAGTGGATTTTGCCAGATTAACATGAAGACACGAGACTGCTTCGAAACAACGGATTATGGTGCGGAGATTGCTCGCCTTTTCTAGATTGGCTTCACAGAAGAGCAGGGTGTCGTCCGCATACTGAATGTGGGATATGGGAGGCATATTTCTGATTTGAACACCTCCAATAATAGCAAGGTCTAATCCTTTATGCAACATCTTGGATAAGGCTTCACCCACAATTAGAAGAGAAAAGGAGATAAAGGGTCTCCCTAGCGGAGGCCCCTAGAGCTGGCAAAAAAACCTTTAGGGGATCTGTTGAGGAGGATCGAGAAAAACGTTGTCCCCACACACTCCTTAATCCAGCCACACCACTTCGCATTGAAGCCCATTTTTTGCAACATGTAATGAAGGAATTCTCATTTCACATGATCATAAGCCTTCTCAATGTCTAGTTTGCAAAGAATATTTTTGGACTTGGCTTTGTGGATTGAATCTGGACATTCAGACGCAATCAAGGTACTATCGATAATCTGTCTTCCCGATATGAAGGCACTTTGGTTCTCAAAAATGATCTTCCCTATAACCGTTCTCATACGAGTGGTAAGGATCTTAGCCAAAATCTTGTAAGGCCCTCCTACGAGACTGATCCGCCGAAAGTCCTTCAAGGCCGTTGCGCCCGTTTTTTTTTTTTTTGGTTGAGGGCAATGAAAGCTACTCCCAGCTCTTTGGACAAACAACTCCGATCATGAAATTCATAAATGAACGCCATGAAGTCCCCCTGTAACACCTCTCAGAACGACTAGAAAAACGCAATCAGATAACCGTTAGGGCCTGGAGCTTTGTCGTCTGATAAGGAACTAATCGCCTCCTTAACTTCTGCTATCGAAAACTAGGATTTAATGGATGAGGCTTCTTCTACAAAGATTTGAGCAAAGGTAAGGAGGTCGAGTTTCGGTTTGGACCAGTCCTCTTTACGAAGAAGGGAACTAAAATAATCGATTGTTGCTTCCAAGATTTCTTCCTAAGAATCGATCTGAACCCCGTTAACTTCTAAGACTTTGATCTTATTGATTCTCGCTCGCACACTTGCCATATTGTGAAAGTATTTCGTGTTCTTGTCACCTTCCGAAATCCAGGAATTCCGAGATTTCTACTTCCAAGAGATCTCATCTTCGAGAGTTCTTGCTGAGTATCTGTGAATAAGGTTGGCCCACTGGATCCAGCTGTCGGTTGTCTTGGGCGCATCTTCTGTCGAGGAGTCTGCAAGAAGAAGCTCTTCCAGAATCGCCGGCGTTTCTTGCTGTCTTTTACAAAGGACAAGATTCTTCCACTCCTTGATTTTACCCTTAAGGAGCTTGAGCTTCTTAAATAGTCTGAAGCCTGCAAAACCTTCGACTGAGAAACCCTTCCACCAATCCGACACAAGCTGATGAAATTCGTCGATCCTTAACCAGGATATATCGAATCTGAAAGGTTTTGGCCCCCATTTTTCCTCTATGGAGCTGAGGATAACCGGGCAGTGATCTGAAGTGGGCCTAGGGAGCACCGATTGAGAGATAAGGGGAAAATTGTCTAGCCAGTCTGTCAAGACGAGAAATCTATCCAATCTCGCGCGGATTGGATTGGCCTTGTTGTTCGACCATGTGTATTTGGCGCCTTGAAGAGGGAGGTCGATCAACGCATGATTGTTGATCGATTTCGAGAACTGCTGCATCGCCGGAGAAACTTTCCTGCCACTGGATTTTTCCTTTGCAAATCTGGTGATGCTGAAGTCCCCGCCTATGCACCACGAGCCGCTGTATAGCTTCCTGGCTAGAATTCAGTCCTTCTTTCTGCTAGATTAGGACCATACACAAAGGTAAAAGAGCACGAGAAGTTGGATGACACTTCTTTAAGGATAATCAAGATTGAGAACTTACCCACCCAATTGCGATCTAGAGAGCAGACTGCGGAGTTCTAGGCCACAACAACCCCTCCCGAACTACCAAACGCATTCAACACCACCCATTTGATGTCTTTCATCTTCCATAGGGATTGGGAAAGCCCGTCAGAAAATTTGGAAACCTTGGTTTCCTGCAAACAAATGATATCGACTTTGCTTCTGAAACAAATACCTTTGATGATGCTTCGCTTCCGACTTGAGCCCACCCCTCGGACATTCCAGGATAAGATTATCATCTAGGAACTGATCAACCCCTTGGGCCCTCTGAGGTTGTAACTTGATCGATCCCAACAAAGGGGGTGGGATAGGTATGAAGAGCTTGGAGTTGAGCTTGGGACGCTTGGCTTTAGGAGAACTGGATGGGGATAGAGGACGACCCCAAGTCTCGATGCAGTGGAAGAGGGAAATGAAGTCCTCCAGCTTTTCTTTACACTTAACCCAAGCTAAATACATGCGACTATTCCTGACCCAAGTTCAGATTGAGTTGGGAGTTCTCCAACCCTAACCCAACCCAAGGACCCTGACAACCCAACCCAAACTTGGGTTAGGACAGGTTCGGATTCATCCGAACCCAAATTGCAGCCCTAACCAACGCTAGAGATGTACACAAATAGAGTTAGCTCGGTTAGCTCGCTCGACTCGATTCAACTCGGTTCGAAACTAAGTTCGAGCCAAGTCGAGCTGATTTTTTTACCTCGAAAAAATTGAGCCAAGTTCGAGCTTGCCCGAGCTTGACTCAACGAAGTGTCGGCTAGTGGCAAGGAAGGTATGGATATGAAACAAATACCCTTGTATCTTGATTTTTATGTTTCCTATTGAGTGTTTGATGAAATACCTGTAAACCGATGCTGCTGTTTTACATTTCATGCGAAATTGAAGGTGCACTCCATGTGCTTGAGAAAATACCGCTGAGGCTCAATCTTGGCTCGAACTCGGCTCGAACTGGCCCGAGTTGCTGACCGAACCGAGCCAAGCTGGCTAGTCAGGCTCGAGGACTGAGACGAGCCAAGTTTGACCTGGGGTCAGCTAGTGGCTTGGCCGAGTCGAGCTGTGCCAAGTTCAACTCGTGTACAGCTCTAACCAACGCATCAGTACCCATATGATTCATCCACACAAGGTTACTTGCAAGCTCCCATTATTCAGCTCAATGTGCAAACGGATAAAAGCAAACCACCAAATAAACAGTGAAGTTATTTACTCCCTAGTTTGTAGGAATAACCACTTCCACTAGGAACCAGCCATCTGACTTGTCCATGCACATGACCATCAAGAGACGCTACATGAGCCAACAATAGCAACAAACAAGCAAGATTGTACAATGACAAGTGATTGATTAAGGATCAGATTACCGATGGCGAATACTCCCAATCAAATATAACAGAATTGATGGAAGGCAATGTTCGAGGTGTTCTTTAATGGAACTTCTATGGTAACTTGATGTGTGATTCTTACATCTATTTCATATAAACAAAATATGTCATGCAACAAAAGGAACACATACCCTTGCGCAGTCTCCAAGCCAGCTCATAATACTACGTGCAGCTTGGAACATCTCCCCTAAAGCGGTTAAGGTAGTCTGCTCAAGTTGTGGACAATGTAAGATGGCAGATAATGCTGCTGTAATCATAATTCTTCAAAGCTTGAGAAAATTTAGACATTCTGATGCCCAATATAGATGCTAGATCCATCAGAGTAAAAACTCTAACAAGATCCAAAAAAGAAAGAAAAAAAAAAAGTCAAAAAAAAAAATGCCAAATACACCCTTACTTTCGCGGCATAACAAGATGCAGCAAATAGCTCCTGGTCATCTGCAATAGCAGCCCGTTCCTTCAACCTTCTTTTGATCTGGTCACGGGCCCCAATGTAAGTGACACCATAAACTGATGTCATGACAGTCTGCTTCACAAGCTTTCGGTCCACCTAGAAGCCCGGTCAAAGTCGATTGTTAGCCATAGTATTGTTAATAGACAGTTTTCATATGCAGATCAAAGGAGAACTCATGTGCTCAGTAGAACATTCTTATTAAAATCACATATCCAATGAATAGACCACGAATAAAAATGTTTCCTACAAGACAGGTTCTTATATCAAAGAAAGGATATGATCCTCAGCACCCAATAAAGAAAAATTCAGTACTCCTAAGCAGATTGCCTTCACATATAGAAACAGGTTCTTTACAAGTAGGACCCATGCTTCAATTATCCAGACCGATGATCTGACGGGCACCTCCATGGATAATGCCCCAGAATTCTCCATTACCGGATGATCCTATACATTCAACCTTTGCTCCATCTTCCGTTAAATTTAGCCAGTCATGTATTTCTTCCTCAACTATCTTCAAGCTGCTAGTCAAAGGGTTAGGATGTTGAATCTGGAGGATTTCAGGAATCACCATCCACAGTGGGATACCACAGATTAACTGTTAAAATTATTAAAATTGGGTCCCGCTTGTAGATAATATGCATATCTTTTTTAACGGCAGGGTACCCCCGCCCCTTTTAAAGGCTAGACTAATCCCTGCGGATGCACGCAATCACCTCCAGACCACGTGCATCAGCTAGTCCCGGGGAGGGGAATCGAACTCGCGTCTGTGGGGAGTAAACCCACGATGCTAGCCATTCACCCAAACCCTGTGTGGGTATAATATGCATATCCTTAGGCCACAAATCATATGATTCTTTTGTAACGAGTGTCTGCAATTGGTTATAAGGCTTCTGAAAGCATGTTGTGATGTTACGTTTATATCTAGTACATGTACAACATATGATGCGGGAGCATCTTGGTGTGAACATCCAAGAATGCTCCATATCTCCACAGTGGGGTGGAGTGGCCCACAAGGTGGGGTATGTGAGATGTGGAATAGCCACGGGGTGGGGCCCACTGTGAGACCATGAGATTCAGGGACCCATGCGATGCAGGGGTTGCCAAAGGGGAGGTCTCGCCTGGGTTTGCCTAAGAAGGCCTGCTTATAGGGATAAGCTGGTCTCCATCAGTTCTAGAGCTTTTGGTGCGCTAGTCAGTTGTTCGCTACTAGAATGGTATCAAAGCAGGAGCTCAGAAATCGAGTCTCCTCACCGGTGTGTGTGGATGATGTGGGAGAATCTTGGTGCAAACATCCAAGGATGCTCCATATCTCCACATTGGGGTAAGGTGGCCCATGAGGTGGGGTCTGTGAGATGCAAAATAACCACGAGGTAGGGCCCACTGTGGGACTGTGTGATGTGGGGGTTGCCCACGAGGAGGTCTCGACTGGGTTTGCCTAGGAGAGCTTACATATAGGGATACATCGGTCCTTCCCCATCAGCTCTGGAGCTTTTAGTGCATTGGTCAATTATCCACTATCAACATAGAAGAAGTGATGCAAACAGGCCCAATCTTGCACATGTTGCCCAATCCAGCTAACACAAGTTCAAGCCCAAGTCCGAAGACTCCAGCCCATGTTCCCTTTGACAAGTCAAGTGCAATCTATACCCATGCACCTTGGAACTTCTCACACGCCTTGGGACTCTTATACACTTTGGAAAGCACCACATGCAGCTTGGAACCCTTGTCATGCACATGGAAACCATGAGAACCCATAAATAAATAAATAATGGAGATAGTTATGGCTTGCCCTAGAAGCCAACTTTGCCTTTACTCCCTAAATAGTCCCTATCTCTTCTATCTCATTTTCCTATGCTAATCTTTATTTCTTTTCCTTCTCTAGAATACTCGAAAACTCTATATGTATGGTCCTTGGACGCGAATGAAAATCAAGTTTGAGTATTTGAATTAAATTTTGGAATCCCTTCTCTATAGACTATTTGTGAGTTGAGACTTGTAGACCTTCATAAGTTGAGTTTGTAGGTTCTCATAGAGCTGAGTTTTGTAGGCCTTTGAATGAGAATGTGTAGCTTAAGCTACCATTTCAAATTGGGTGCACTTGTCTTCTTCTCCATCTCTCTATTAAAATCCCGTGGACTCTTTCCGGTTCATTTTCTGGTTTACATCAAGAAGCTACTACAAACAAGATGAATTTGTAATAATTTGGAAATTTTCACCATTGACCTAGCATTACAAGAGGCAAACATGCACGGTTACATGACATCACCAATCGAAGAAAAGTATTCCGTTGAGATCCAAGAGATTACCTGACTTGAGCTAAATGTACAAACCATTTAAGTAAGCTTAATGACTGAAGCATATAGTTTTCCACTTTGTCTTTTTTCGTTTTGAAACGATAACTGAAATTCACTCAAATTAAAGGGGGTAAAAGAATTCAAAATAAAAAGACAGACGCCACTTGGCCCGGATCTTGATAGATTTTTTTCACTATTTTTGCAAGGTCTGAAGAGCCCAATTCTTAGTAATAGAATACACTTTTTTCAGTGATTACGAAATTTTATCTTGTGTGTTTCCAAGCTCTGAAAAGACTAATTCTCAGTACCAGAGCTTCTTTTTTCCTGCAGGGGGTGGGGGCAGCAATTATGAAATTTTACTGGAAAAGAGGTCCCAGTATCATGAGATGACTTGATATGTATAACCATTCGATGAGGGTCCCAAAGAAAGAACATAACAATCTAACCGCTAACTACAAAATAATAATAATAATAATAGTAATAATGCTGCAGCCAATACCCTCCAAATTAAGGTGGCAAGAAAAGAACATAATCTAACCTGATCAATTAAAAGCCTAGCGCGTGCTGCATTAGGATCTATTGCAGGATCATTTTGCGCATCTTTCCGCATTATATCAAGAACTCTGCAACACAAGCATCAAACATGGTGAAATTAGCTTCAGATCTAGGAACTAATACTAAAACTATTAAAATCAGAGAAGCAAGCAAGATTCCTTTGAGGACTATATGTGGCAAAAAGAAATACTTCAACTTACTAAATTTCATCAACAAATGCATTGAAATCTTCCAAGATAGTCAATGGTGTGTATTAAATACATGCAAGGGAAACTGAAAACGACTCTCAAGGTGTCTGTAACGGGAGGTACTATATGATGCTTGAAAGATACAACATTCTCTTGTTTGACCAAGATGATACAGATGGGTTCCACCTTTCTGTAATATAAACCATCGATCTTCTGGATCCATCATGGAAAGATCCAAGCAATGACATATACCATATCAGATAAACCTAGCCTTAAGACAAAAATGAACAATTACAACAATGGCCCATATCCAATGCACTCCAATTGAACAATTAGAATCATCCAATGGTGGAAACTCTTGAGCAACATATGCATAATTTGTCACCAAAAGCTGGGCCCTGAGTGTGCAGTTTAACTGCTAAGCGAATGCTAATTCGGGATTGTACATTGAGAAATTACAGAGCTGCTCATCAGGAAACATACAGCCAGCTGACGTGTATGACTCCATACATTATAGGACAGTCGTTTAGTTATCCAAACCTTTGATCTGATTAGATGAAAAGTTGATGCAGGCTGTCTCAGAAATCTTCAACATTGCAAGATCCTAACACTTGGATTAATGGACCAAAAAAGGACCACTAAGTAGAGTGGCCCATATTCCAAGGAAAATGTTCAATGATCACATGGTTGAAATATCTCAATCTAGGAGATTTTTTTATGTCACCCATTAACAGGAGGCCCACCATATAAACGGTTTGGATTATTGGAAAATGTCTCCACATGTACAGAATCCAACCAGTACATTTGCTGATGAGCAGGTCCCTGAAAATACTCCTACCTAAGAAAACCATTAAATTATAGCATTCTGCCAATACATAGAACCTGAACTGATACCAGACAAAGCAAGCATTTGAATAATTAGAGATGCCAGCATACCTTGCAGCTATTCCAGAGTAGACATCTGCAGGCTTCTCTCCAGCAACCAAGTTGACTGAAGTTGCCCCTAACTGCATGAAAAAGTTTGATGGTAAAATGCCAGAATTTAGACAGGCATTACAAAGAGGTTGTCGATAACAAAGAAAAGATTAAAACCGTGCGTGTGTGTGTGTGTGTGTGTGGTGGGGGGGTGCACAGCGGGCCAAATTCCTTTCATTACTTTGAAACATGTGGTAATCTCATCTCTTCCAACATGCCCATTAGAAGCTCAAAAACATCCACCTGAAAATCCAATAGTTTACATCTAAAGGCTATGGTCCACAGCAATGTTACTTAAAACACGAAATCCCGCATGTTTTCCATTCCAGATTATAGGTCTATTGAGATCTAGATTGATATTTTTAGCGACCCGAATTTCTGGTTCTATATTCTTACCGTTGATTAAGTTCATGAAATTTGATATTTACAATGTAGAGATTTATATTTTATTTATTTACTTATAATATAACATTAAGCATCCAAGGTCTATAATAATAACTTTCATCACTTCAAATATAACTTGCATTATGAGTCCATATATAAAACTATATTACATATACAGTGAATGCATTGGAGTATCATACATGACCCTACCCATAACGTGCCATGTATTGGAGGATGTAGTGTACTGCATAATGTTCCCTTGCTACCAAAGCGACCCACAATACAGGTAACCTTGCTCCACACAGAAATGTAGCATAAGCTACACAATCCTTAATATTCTTAATTAAATTAATAGAAAATATGATAAAATTTACAAAATGCATAATTTCTATGAGTTCTTGACCATGAATTTGGATAATCAACCACTTATTTCCATGCAAAATCTCTCCCCCCTTTAAGTGTGATTTCTTTTTTTATTTATTAAAACAACACAAATTCATGATATAGACCACAATTTGGATGGTCCAGATTGATCTAAGTGCTCTATCTACGATATGGACCACAATTTGGATGGTCCAGATTAGTTTAATGCAGTGCCATGTGTACAAGTCATCACCATTTTAAAATAGGTGTTAAACTAAAATAGAAAAAAACACTTTAAAAATGAGATTTCAGGTAGCTTACGCTATCCACGCTACGCTACATGTAGCGTACGCTACATGCACTGTAGCTTACGCTACCAGGGAATTACACTACATAGCGTTTTCGCTACACTACGCTACAGCACTGCTGAAAACACTGTTCATATATATATATATATATATATATATATATATATATATATATATATGAGTACACTACTCAAAATACACGCTATATCACTCAATATATCTCTACGTTCGAAATAGATTTGGTCATTTGTTGCTTGCTTTTATTTTTCAATGTGGGAATACCTTCACCAATTAGCCACTTGTCGCTTCTGTGGAAGCTGTTTTCCAGAGGACATCAAGAGAGCTGTGCAATGGTGCCAGTCTATTCTCAGTATTTCATGGAAGCCTTGGGTGGAAAGAAATATGTCAATAACACAATTGTCCCTGCCTCATCTGGACTGGAATTACAGGGATGCCATCCGAGTTAAGTGAAAAGTTGTGTTGTTCTGCTTCTCAAGGATTCCATTGTCCATGCATCATTGCAATCCATTTAACATTCAGCTAGAGTTCCAGTTGGTAGAACATCCTATCGAACTTAGACAAACTACTTCTGTCTTTATTGTACTGAATGTCAACAGACATAGTAGAGAGCACCTAAGACCTGAAGGTTACAGTGGAGTTTGCGATAAAACAGATGCCCAGGCCATATACTGGACGTTTTTATTACGGTAGAATTCTTCGAGGACAACAGTGGAGGCTACAGTAACTTTGGCAATAATGTCATTCACCCCTTTTATCATGTTTTGTCCAAATTAAAGCGGGTTTACTAATTGTTATTTGGTGTTGCTGCAGGTTATTTGCTAATATTGTTCATGATCTTTAATCCTGTTCTGGACTCCAATATCAAATATAGAGGCTTACATGAATGCTAATGAATTAGTTGGCTGTGATGTCTTGATGGAGTCCTTGGACTATTGTACCTTTAGTGTATCTTTAGTGCATCTTGTCTTCTCTATATGAAATATAGAATTTCGCCCAGCTCACAAGCAATAAAGGGCGTGTACACGCTACCTATGCTCGCATGGCATATAGAGATAAAATCCATCCACGGTTGGTCCAACCTTGTACATCTACTCCCAAAAATAAAATCTGGTCCAATCAGCATCTGGCCCCAATATTGGAAACTGGAGGATTGGTTAGAAAACTTCGGCCACATTTTTCAGAGCTGTACATTTGTTTTCCAAATTGTGCCCCACCTGACAAGTGGATCAGCCTAATTATTGGGCTAGGGCGTCAAAATAATGGTACCATTCTGATGGATGGATTGGATCTCGGACCTATTGTGCCATGGTAGCATAGGCATGGCATGTACATGAGCTTTATTGCACACACATGTGGGCTTAGCAAATTTATTGAAGAAAATAATTCATCCACTCCAATTTCACCATAAATGCAATAATTAACCCTGTAAGGTAACAACTACCACACAAAAGCTACATTAAAACATGAAATTACCAACAACAAAAAAAAAAAGCACCAATCAATAATGAAAAAGAAAAAGTGGAATGCTACCTTGTCTCTTCCAAGCGCTGCATAGTGCTGTAAGCCATTACATGAACCATCCTGAAAAAGGGAAATAGAAATTCATATAAAAATCTTCACAGATCGCATCCAATGCTATGAGATGGTAAGACTCGCTCATCAATGGTTACTAACAGAAACAAAAGCTGGCTCATGGTGGTGGCCCATTTTCAACAGGAACCATGTTTATAAATAAGAAAGACAGTTCGCAGATCACATCCCATGCTATGAGATGGTAAAACTCTGAAAACTTATCAACAGTAACTAATAGAAACAAAAGCTGGCTCATGGTGCTGGCCCATTTTCAACAGGAACCATGTTTGTAAATAAGAAAGCAGTTCCAAATTCCATGCTGTTTGCCTTTATCTTAGAGATTGCTATGGCTTTGGTTTTACCCCATCCACATAAGAATTCATAAATTTAATGAAACTTTCCTTATCACATCCATATCAGCATTCAAGAACATGCATGTGCTCAACACAAGAAAGATGAAAGTTCTTTTTTGTTGAATGGTGCACATAACAGAGCAAAGTTTTGCCAAGCACACACGCGTGCAATAAAGCTCATATCCACACCACACATGCACCTGCATGGCCCATAGGTGTGAGATCCAACTCATCCATCAGGTTGGTCTGACCTTCTACATGTTTTCCCAATAAATCTCATCCACTCAACACGTAGGCCCCAATATTGGAAACATGTGCATGGGTTAGGAAATTCAGGAAAGTTTTTTAAAGCCATACATTTGTTCTGTAAACTGTGCCCCACCTGACCAGTGGATCAGCCTAATTTTTGGGCCAGGGCATCAATGCGGTGGTGCCTTTCCGATGGATGGATTGGATCTCAAACCTATCATGACATGCTGGCACATGTGTGGCGTCTACATGAGTTTTATTGCACAGGCATATGGGCTCAGCCAAGCTCATCATAGCATACTCTTAGCAAATGTGCCCCAATTAGTTGGCTAACTTTTAAATGGTACAACAGATTGGAAATCAGATAGCATGAAAAACCACAACCTTGTTGATACAGATGTCAAAGGTCATGAAGGATGGGATTTTGAAGACGTTCAAGGTATAACTTGTTTGCCGAAGTAACTCATTATGCCATGGAAAAACCAGATCATGCAACAAAAATCCGTATGCTGAACCGCTCAGAGAATACTATTATGAAGTGATGTTCATACTGTAAAGCCCTGTCCCCGAAATACACAGAAAATGTTATCGTGATTGGAATCCTTGATCCATTGGGCAATCATAAGAATGGGGCATAGGTTAAGCATCATAGTGATTGGACAAATCTAACCATCAAATTTTTGTGAGTGCCTGTTTGAATATGGACAGTTGCCCATTTTTTTCATTAACCATTATGTTTATTGGCCACCTACCAATGGATACTACAGTCTGATTGCCTAGTTTTCTGGGCTAAGGCCCGTCCACATAGTGGCCCACCAAACCAATGGTCACAATTACCCATACGCAAGTGCCACGTGTACAACAAAGAGGCTCAGGTGTGCAATTCATGGAAGTTGGTGAAGCATGCTCATCATGGGAAGCTACAAAGAGGTTTAAAGTATCACCCTGAAACCAGTGCGAATTGCCTGATAAGTACTGTTATCATCCATGAACAATACGGCTGAATTGGCTTGAAACAGCCTGTACAGGCAATATGAGGGAAACGACCCCATATGGGTGGTGAACAATATGATACATAAAAACCAATTTCTAATCTAGCATTCCTCAACTTTCAATAGGAAGAGAGGAATGAATCTGCTGAATGTCTGCTTATTATGCTATAAGGCTGAAAAAACAGTGGATCATCTTTTCATCCACTGTTCCTTTTCTATGGATATTTGGTGGAGTGTGTCAAGGATGGCTCGGATATCGAAGACTATGCCTGAAGCTATTGAAGACTTCTTCTTCTGCCTATGGCACAATGACCACGAAGGAGCTTTATAAAAAATGAGGTGGAGGATCATCTTCTTAGCTGTCTGCTGGGCTGTGTGGGCTGAAAGGAACAACCGATGCTCTAGGAATCAATCAGCACTCCTCCGCCTGGGTGCTTTCAAAAGTTCTTGCGTTGTTTAGGGATTAGGCTCCTTAGCCTGGGCAGGATCGCTTAGGGGTTCCCTCATTCTCAGCAGCAGGGCCGTTGTTGCTTTTAGTCCTTTTACGTTTCTTTTTCTTCTTGCTCAGCCATGGGGCTGCTATTGTATTTTTGTTTTTCTAGCTTTCCTTTTTTTGATTTTCATCTGTTTTCTTTGTTTCCTTTTCCTTTGTGTTGTTCTCTTTCTGGCCCTTTTTATTACTATTCTCACTCAAAAAAAGAAAAAAGAAAAAAAATTACCTGATGCACAGGCATGTGTGAGATGGTAGTCTCTGGTGAGGTGCTCCTTAATGCCTCCGCAAGATTGATGCAGACAGCCAAGCACTGAAATGGATCCTCAGCACCCAGCCACCACCGCCTACCTTCAAGTGGCCTGTCTGCAGAATCGAATATATCATCCAAGTGATTCTCCGTAAATGATGTCCGGCCTTCGTAAGATAACTTGTCCACACCACCAGCATATAAATTTGCTAGATGTATCTTCAACCAATGTAAGCCCGACTTCCCCAATGGGCGTCCCTCTGCAAACTCAAGGACACCGCGACATAGATCTGACCCGAGATGGTTTAAATATGGATGCATTGGATATGCACGGCCTCGGAAATCCAGGTTGTGAGGGTAAAAGAAGCCCTCTTCATCCTTCATTTTTCGGGCTACCTGTTCCCAAGTAAGTACAGTCAGTATGCAATCCGTTCAGCTCTTTATGGGCGCAGAACCTGGCAATGAACATAGATGAAGAAACTTCTTACGGCAAGTTTAAGTTCTATGTCACATCGCTGAGAATGCCTTTCACTATTTTCCTTCTTCGCTGCTCTAAGTTGCCACTTCCACTTCCTGATTTCAGCTTCATCTTCTGTTTCTGGCTGCTCTGGCAGAGGAACCTACAAGGCATAAAATGAATGAAAACATTGTGAAGTTCTTTCACATAAGTGGGTCAGCTCATGCACTAGTGAGGTATAATCATGTTTTTAATATCCTTTACAGTATGGACATATCAGCCATTAAATAATGCTATGTCGCTATCAGTCGCCCGTTACACTTTACAGGAGTGAATTGTAACCATGGCCAATACACCCATACAGGGGTGTAACCACTGATATGGCCGTAAAGGCCCCATTTTGATAATTTTATTTTCAAAATTTCTCTCATTTTCCATTTCTTTCTTCATTTCAACCATGAAGTAAGAAGCTTAGAAACTAAATTTAGTCCTGATCTAGGCCTATTTTGACGATCAAAACATAATTTAATATCATGAGTGCCGGGTTTTTTTTTTTTTTTTTTTTTTTTTTTTTGGGGGGGTGGGGGGGGGGGGGGGGGTCCAGTGTTGTTCAATTAGGACCTATTTGGTTGACTTTTAGCAGATCAAGCTGACAAACAACTTTTTTTTCAAGATTTTTTTTATAAGGCTGACAAACAACATTCTTATCAAAGAATGGTCAAATACACTATTGAATAAATGTAAAAATAAGCAAAATAAATAAGAAAAGAAAAGAAAAGAAGAAATGGAAAAAAGAAGAAGAAGAAGAAAGATTCTGTTGCCTTCCATCTTTTTTCCTTTTTTTCCATTACTTTTTCAAGATTTTTTTGTGCTAAAAAATTTCAGCCATAGCCCTATATTGCATCATTTTTGGGCTTGACCAATACACCCACTACATCGTTATTCAAAATTTTGGGACTGATTTATCTAAAATATATAATTTTAAAGAGGAATTATCAGGTCTGATGGATAAGGATGTGAAGTAGCCTGATTGAAGGCAGCCCTCATCCACAGTGAGACCCATCAACGGATCAATTGTCTGGATCACCAAACCATGTGCCCACTTATATAAAATGCTGCATTAGGACACTTCGAATTCTTTTATATGTGAACCAATAATTTCTCATATTTCCAAAGTGCAGTTGGAAAATCATCAAAGGCAATCATGTTATTTGAAAGCTGTAACTAGGACGAGCTTGACTTACATCTTCGCGGTCAACCAAGTCAGCAAGACGGCCTCCACTCGCCCATATTCTGTCTACAACACTAAGTACTCTTTTATTAATCCTCCATTTTGTATTCCCAAGTGTATCCAGGGCCTGGACAGCATATTCACAAAACCACTTAAGAACCAGGCAAAGAGATTAAGAATATAAAACAGATATATTCAGGAAACAAAAAACATATCGGCTTCACTGAGGAGGCCAACAAAAGGTGGAGAAGCATGTGCCCTATGATTTATCCAATTTCATTCAAAACTTTGTTCAAACCTTCCAAAATTTTATTGATTCAAGCAGCATCGATATTCAACTCATTAAGAAAGCAATACCATGAAGATTGGTAACTTTTATTCTTCCAATCTTTCTTTTCCTTTTTTTTTTTTTTTTTTAAAGGTTATTCTTCCAATCTTTCTCGCAATTCGAGGTTGGGAACTGAGGAAACGTAACCTTTGAGACATCTTTGAAGCCTAAAGCACCAGCAGCCGATAATAAAACAAAAGGGAGAGCCGACTACAACCCAAAACGACTTTTTGGGAAGCTTCTTGGTTAGCAATATTAACTAATTCCTCATTTTCACTCCTATTGTAACTAAATTTGCACTCTATATACTCTATATTAGTCCAACTAATTTTAAATCCTTCAAATTCTCAAACAGTCCTCCATAAATCTAGCTTTCTGTTTACGCCTTCCCTCATCTTGTCAATCAAAACTATATCATGATCATCTACTAACAACATACACCATGGGATCTCTACTTGCAAATGCCTTATTAACTTGTCCAAAACCAAACCGTAAAGGTATGGGCTCAATGAGAACCGTGCAAGCCTACGGTAAGTGGTCACTCACTTGTCTCTCCACTAGTGGTCCTCACATTTGTAACCGTTCCCCCATACATATCCTTAATCATGTCAATATATTTTCTTGAAACTCCTTTCTTTCCCAACACTAACTAGATTAACTCTTTAGAGACCCTACCGTATGCTTTCTCCAAGTCAATAAATACCATGTGGAGATCCTTCCTCCTCTCCCTATATTTCTCCATCAATTGTCTCAGTAGGAAATAACTTATGTGGTAGACCTCCTAGACATGAAAGAAAATTGATTTATTAATACATTCATTCGATGCAATAGCCTTTGCTCAATCACTCTCTCTCAAAATTCCATAGTATGGCTCACAAGTTCCAATCCTAGTATAGTTAGTGCAGCTATTTATGTCTCATGTATTCCCATAAAAAGTATCATGGTACTTTTCCTCCATTCATCCGACATTTTCTTTGATCTCACAATGTTACTAAACAACTTTTTTTAAGGGTAATGTTGTTAAAAACTTTATCAACCAAAATAATCTAGCATCTTCCATCCACATCAGAACCTCTATTAGTATACCATATGGTCCGAGGGTCTTTCCCATTTTCATTTTTCTCAAAGCTTCTTTCACTTTAGATATACCTTACAGTCTCCAATGTCACTGGAGTATACGGTTCCTTCTATCCCTATGCTCTTAGAGTCGTCGTCATTTAACAAGTTTCAAAAATAGCTTCTCCACCTTTCATTGATGTCATTGTACTTAGTACTCTCAAGTTACCACTCTTAGGGCCCGTTTGTTTTTTCAAAGAAATGGTAAATACACGGGAAACTGTAATTCCCTCCGTTTCGCGTGTTTGAAAATTCATAGGAATTCGTGTCTTTCAAATTGGTTTAGAAGAGGTAACTTTAATTTTTGAACCACATGATAATGCATATGATAAATCTATTCCGTCCATTTGTTTTACTACAATATTTTGAAGCATGAGACAAAAAATAAAGTAAATCCAATACTCAAGTGGCCCACGCCAAAAGAAACAGTGGCCCCACAAAGTTTTTAACGATCAATATTCAATTTCCTTTTTCGTATGACATGTTCCACCTGAGTTTTGGATATGCCTCATTTTTTTACTCATGCTATAAATTCAACTAGAATAATGGATGAATGGTGTGGATAAGCAAAATGCATCACAGTGGGGCCCACGGATATTTTGTAATATTCTTGATTTTTGTGTCAAAAAGTAAGCAGTCAAATCAGGTAAGATATAAATTCATAGGGAAATAATCATTATTTCTTTACACGGTATTTACCATTTCACCCGAAATCAAACATGCCCTTAATGAATTTAACAATATCTAGGTCCTTACCCTTCTTCTCTGTCATTTTTGCAAGTTCAAACACATCTTTTTCACCTTTTCTTGTCCCCAATCTATTACAAAGATCATCATAAGCCTTAAGTTCAGCCTCATTATTTTCTTAGCAATATTTTTGGCATTTTTATATTGTTCAAAATTATCACCATTTCTAGTCCATTCCTAGGTTTGAAACATGAAAGTTTCTCATGACTAGCCTTTTGTATATCGTGATTCCCTGGCTAAGTTTCATTATATGATTGGATTTTCTCTCTAGATACTCCTAAAACGTCTTTTGCTACTTTCCTAATGCACTTGGCCATCTCATTCCTAACATTCATTGCTTCTTTACAAATCGTGGAGAATCAAGGAGATGTCGGTTTCAAAATGTTAGCAAGTATAAATAGTTAGGAATTGGGAGTGGGATTGAAAGAGGAAGTGGCACCTGATTAGAAGGATGATGCCCTAAGGACTTTGGACAAAGAGGAGGAGAGCTTTATGGCACCTACATTTTCTTCCAATCCGTTGGTCAATTTGGAAAGCAACGACAGGATCTTCTGAAACAGATTCAAGCTGCCAGAGATTGTCTTCCAAAGGGCTAGGGGTATGGTTCTCGGCTGGCATCAAGGCTAAATCTCATTGTTGTTGTATGTATTCAGGAAGATGGTCCACGACCATATGAAAGATTACCTCTCAGCATTTTTATTAGCCTATTGTTTCTTGCTCTTTCCATTTAGATATTCACTCTTTAAGTGACATGGAGGTTGCAAAATCACCGTGCTCAATTATTAAATTGGATTCATAGCATTGAAATATTTATTCAAATCCATAATGATGCATGGAGTACCGGCCAATGCACCAAAAACTCCAAAGCTATTGGGGGAGCACCAATTTATCCCTATAGGCTAGCTCTCCTAGGCAAACTCAAGTGAGTGCTCCCAGTGGGTAACCCTCGCGTCGCAGTGTGCCGTAAAGGCCATTACATAAAGGTAATGGTGGCAACCGTTACATGTTAAGGGGTCATAAAGGCCACAACGACCATTACAGATAAAATAACCCGTAAAGGCCATTACAGCCCTCATTCTGGCTCGTTCCACCCCTGTAAAGGCTGCAATGGCCCCGTAACGGCCCATAACGAGACCAATACAGGTTTTTCAAGGTTTTTCCAATAGAAAAAAAAAAAAAAAAAAAAAGATTGTAACAACTGTTACAGGGACCGTAACGGCCGTTACAGCCCGTACCATAAAGGTAACAATGGTGGCCGTTAAGGCCACCACTACCGTTACGGAATACCTTCGCACGAACGCCTGAATCGCACAGTCACGCAATGAGTCCCACCTCGTGGCCATCATGCATCTTACAGGCCCCACCTCATGCGCCACCCCTCTCCCGATGTGGAGATACGGTGCATCTTTAGAATCACATCAAGATGCCCCCACATTCTCCAACCACACCGGTGGGGATACTCAATCCCTAGGCTCCCGCTCTGACACCAAAATTTGATGCATGACATGAGATCTACTATGATGAATTGTTGAAATTAACCAACTAATTATATAAATACTTAAAGTGTAAAACAAAAGCAATTCAATCACAGATTAAAGCAATCCCAAATAGTAACTATGCCCAAATTCAGCGCCCAAGGACAATCTCAAAGTCCGAAAATATAATATAAAGCTCACTAAGGACATATGGTAGCTAGGACCAATGTTTTAAATATCGACGATATCGGCCGATTTATCCCACGATATATCTTGTATCCCACTTGTGTGATATGAAATGCACAAGCAGTACCGATATATCCCACATGTTCGATCCGATGAGCATTTTCAATTTCGGATCCCTTTTTTTGTTGAAATTATGTTAAATCGGTGTCAAATGGTTATAAATCCATTGGTTCTTTTATATTTTGCATGAAAAATCAAGGAGTTAGAGCTTTGATCTTGATATCCATTGGTTCTTCATGTTCCCCATGTTTGTTGTTGTAATTTTCCTTCAACCAACTATCAATTGAGATTAATTTCGAAGTACTAAGGAGTATTTGATAAAATGATCATCACATACACTCTAATTTCAAATTTTGAGTATGGGTGGTTCGATTTGGCAAAAATTACAAAAATTCAAAATTTTCCCAATTTTTGCAATGTTGCACTCCAAACATGAAATCAATCATGTATGAGGGCCGATCTACTAATTTGTTAAGTCCTTGTCAATTTTTTAATATAAAAATCATTTTTTAATTAAAAATTAATTTTAAAAAAATTCTTTTTTCGAAATTTCCCTTCAACCAGCTGTCAATTGAGACTAATTTTGAAGTATTTAGGAGTGTTTGATGGAATGATCATCACATACACTCTAAATGTTAAGCATTCAATTTGAATATAGTTGCATTAGTTCAGTTAGACAACACATAGCTTATGATCCTATAGAAAGGAAACATATTATGTGCACTTCTTTTTTGAGATGTTACGATTTAAAAGTGTGTATTAAGGTTTTTTTTTAACAATCCTGGAAGTTTCAATAAAAAATGAAACTATTTTCCCAATGTTTCCCCATTTTTCCCAAAAAGTACAATAAATTACCTAATACAAACAATATATCACATGCGATAACCGATATGGATAAGACATGTAACGCGATACCGATATTTCGAACACTGGCTAGGACTACCATCTAGCATAGGGTACTAGTGTCAATTGAATGTAGATTGGATCAATTTGGGATTTAAGGCTCAATTGGGGTATTTGGGGTTTTTCAATTTGGGGGAAATTGGAAATAGGGTTAAGGAATTTGGAATTAGGGTTCTAAGTGAGGGAATTAGGGTTCCTACAAGAAAGGTTAACTGAGGGAAAAGGGGGAAAGAAGAATCACAAAGGGAGGGTGAAAGATGGTCGTATGGCTGCCGTATTGACAGTTTATATGGCCAACACACTAAAAGGTCTAGAGTTGTTAGGGGAGCACCGATTTATACCTATATTTTGGCACTCCTAGGCAAACCCAGGAGAGTCTTCCCCGTGGGTAACCCCCACGTCGCACGGGTTCCTAAATCGCATGGTCCGCACAGTCCCACAATGGGTCCTACCTCATGGTCCACACACCCCAACCCCAGTGTGGAGATATAGTGCATCCTTAGAGTCGCACCAAGATGCCCCCGCATCACATAAATAAGCTGAACAAAAGTAGAAAGCATCCCAATATGAAACTTCAGTAGAAAATGAAGCATCCAGCAGCAAGATTGAATGGAAGTAGGTACAACTATAATCCAACATGAAATTTCAGTCATGCTAGTGACCCAAACCAAAACATAACTGGTTGTATACACACCAACATGAATGGTTTTAAGTCAAAAAAAATGTGGCAGCAGGTCCTAAATTTTACAGTAGAAAATGTAGGTGCAAAGAGCAGGCTAAGATTTCTTTTCATGTGGACATTAACTAAGGGGTGGATCGTCAAGCTTGGCTTAAGAAGATAAACTGATACGAAAACTATACAAATCCATGGTGAGCAGGCAGAGATTAATGAAGCAGTATGACAGAGGTTCATATATCATTTTACATGAATTTGTGTTCATTCCTTAAACTCTTTTAAGTAGCCATACAGAAAGTACGTAATAAACATGTTCTCCAACCTCAAAAACAGGTTGCAGCTGCCCTTTTGGAGCTCTTTTAATTGCTTCGCGCTGTTGTCTGGCTCCATGCGTGCGCATGACATAAGACGGTAAGTACAAGTAAGCTCCTTTGTCATACCTATCAGGGTTTGAATGATCACAAGAAGTTAGAAACAAAATGCAGCTAGTTCAAATATATACACACACATATATATAGTTAATTTTACAGGAAACTTTTCATTCTACACAATATTAGGAATCAATCACTGATCATCATCATAATCATCTAAGCCTTATCCCAGCTAATTGGGGTCAGCTACATGAATCCCATTCTGCCATTCCACTCTATCAAAGGCCATAACACCAGTTAGACCATAGGATATCAAGTCTTGTTTATAGATACCTTGTTTAAATAAATAAATAAAACATTGAAAAGACAAAGAACTCTTGCAATCTAAGAATATAAGAAAATGTACTCCTGACACCATGCATGACATGGACAATGGTCATTACAAAAATTTTGACACAATCGAAACAAAACTGAAGAACATTCTAGAAAAGGATGGCACAACAGGCAACCACACAATATTACTTATGTCATTACCCAAGTGGCTCCCTTTCTTCAAGTAGCCACATGAGTTGAGGTGCTTGCCCTGTAAGCCTACACAATAGCCTCATCGACCCAAAGACCTAGGCAGTGGCCCACAAAATTCAAACCTAGCTTTAGAATAAGTTATGATTTATAAAGTACGAAAAATAATTACTTGCACAAAGATATTTATGTGGATGATTGAAACACATTGAATATGTGGATGTGGCTATCCCTTTTTCATGGGCAAACACCAAGGCAACCAAGTGAGTAGTTCATCAAGGCAATTCTAGGAATTTGGTCTACCTTGGGAGTAGCCTAATTGATTGTAAGAAGAATCTGGCTCAAGAACTGAAAAGCTGAAAGAACTCAGAAAATTATAGTCAAAATAACATACCCTATCCAGTTCTTTGGGGGCACCAACATTGGCATGTAAGGGATCACCATGTGCCTTGCCTGCAGAACAAACAGCAATTGTTTATGGTCTACTCCAATAAAAGAAATTTACTTTTATATATCTTAACAAGTCTCAAGAACTTCAAGAATCCATGTAATGTTTCCTGGTAATATCTCGTCTGGTATATACTCTATCAGATGAAGAACTTGTGTTGCTAATCAAACAACAACAATATTTCCCAGAATGATGACTCATACTTACAGTTCTATCTAGCCCTTTGCGAACTAGGGGGTCACATTCAATAACTCCATATCTTCTGCTCACTTTCCTGTTGAGGAAAGGATTGTTTATAAAATCACAAGGGATCATATGGACATAACTATAAAGTCTAGACAGAACAGAGAGAGGAAAAAGTCTTACTGTTGTTCTTTTGTGACCGTTTTGAGGGAGTGTCTAAAGGCGGGCCGAATATCAGGCGGGCCATCTGCTAACTGATCAACTGGAGGTTGAATATAGGCTGTGTCTATCAATAATTCAATGAGACGGCTCCCAACCTGAAATGGGGATGGTCAGGATATAGCCTTCAACATGCACCAATATTAAGATGATAACAAGAACTTCTATTTAGTAGTTCAACATCAACATCATCATCATCTTAGCCTTCCAGCCAGCAATTTGGGGTCAGCTTTTAATTGGTAAATGGCAAAAGTTCTATGATCAGCTGGCCACCGCAAAATCAACCTGCCTCTGTAACCAGGCTCTAAAACTGGCCATAGCAGAGACTCACAACTTCTATTTAGTAGTTGCCAAGAAAAATACAAACCTTAGCTTGAGCCTCCTGACCCCAGCCTTTTGAATCATCCTGACCCTTGACTATCTTCCTCACCTGACGCAGCTTTTGCTTTTTTATCAAGTTAGTAACTCTTTTCGTCAGAATCTCTTGTTCTTTGGCAATAGGATCAGGTTCACCTCCATTACTCTTCTCCTTATTGTGCTTTTTCTTATTCTTTTCCAAGAATCTGTGGATCCTAACCTGAAGCATTCCATGGACATAGTTATAATTCAATAAACACAATTTACAAGGTGAACCCAAGATAAAAGCTTAAACAAAATTTCAACAAGTTTATGGTCCAGAATTTTTCATTCAGAAAATTCACATACACAAGTTCATGGTCGAGAATTTTAAGTCAGAAAATGCATACATGCAGACACAGATAAAGGGTTTCAACTCCAACCCGTTAGACCATAATTTCTGGTCCACCCAACAAATAACTTCAAACCTATCATGTACATCCAACCCTTGCAATAAGTTGGCCCCACCATGACGATGGCCTTGTGCAAAAACTAGCCCCATCCACTCATAAAGTGGGCCAGACCACAGAAAACAAGGCTTAGGCATTGGTATTAACAAAGTGTGGTCCACTAGGTGAGTGGATGTGGCCCATATTTTCACAAGGATTCCCAATGATTGCGCCAACCTTTTGGACGAATTGGATGTGGCACACCTGAAAGTTTTGAAGTTATTTCCTGGGTGGATCATAAATTATGGTCCAACTGGTTGGACTTGAGACCTTGTCATGTGTGTATGTTTGTGATACATAATAAATATATGAGAGATGGATCAGGCAGGCCCCACCATGTCGCGCATAATGCAGGTAAGTTAACTCATGGTGGGGTGGCCTATAGTTGCATGAAGCATAAAGCGAAACAGCAACAGATTTGCATGCAGGAAAGGAGACGTGTTTGTTTCAAAATGTTAGCAAGTATAAGGGCTTGTTCGATTAAGAGTAAAATTGTGACATAAATGGATGGTAAATCAACACCAATGCTAAGGAAAGAAAATCGTTTACACTTCTTTTTTTTGCTAACAAAAATATGGAAAATGCTTTGAATTTGCATTTGAAACAGTTTTGGAAGCAATTCTACAAAGGGATACATCTTTTCCTCCAAATTTTTCCATTTAAAACATCACAAAATCTACAACCTTTAGTCCTGCCAATTGAAAGAAGAAGAAAAAAAGTTTCACTCCCTTGCCACGGCATGGCATCCTCCATTTCCCAAGCAAGTGCCAATGTCTTGTCAATGTCAATTGAATGCTTCTCCTAATTTAGCCTCAGTCCAGACACTACACAGCAAGGACTCAGGAGCCGGAGCACATTTCAGAATGGAAGCAGAACCTGGTTAAAGGTTCATGCAAATAAGTGGCAGCCACATATTTACAAGAACAATGGACAGTTTAAAGAATTACCAACAGTCTACATTCAACAAACACACGTGGCCCGTCTAACAACAAGACCAGCCTAATTTCTTTGCCAGGTCATTTACACAGTGTGACACACCAGATGCAACACATAGATGTCCCAAAATAGACCACATAGACACATGTGGGCTTAGCAAAACTTGCATAAGTCTGAGCCAAGTTGGTTTTCTATGCCTACGAATAGCTAAACCTTGCAAGCATTCCATCAGTATATGATGGGAAATTTTGCTAGTTTCTTTCATGTTTGGACTTGTCTTTGTACTAAATACTGCAATCCTAAATGTTAATAGCTTTCCTCCAATATATGCATGATTAAAAGATTTTGATTAATGTGGAATAGCCTGACTGCTAGCTAGGCCACCCTTTAAGCCCTAACTTACCAACTAATATAAAATTTCAAATATCTTCAGCAACTATGACTTTGAGAACTACATCTTTAGCAGGGAGTTGTTGCATGTGGTTGGGAAAAGTGACTCGAGAAAAATCTGAGCCTTGGGAGTTGTGTTTCGCATTTAGCGATATCTGGGATGTATCCTCTAGGCTGAGCATTTTGTTTACCAACATAGGTAGGAGAGCAAACTGCATAAGTGAGTCTTTGGCTAAAGAGGATGTGAGCCGTCCAGCTTTATATTTGAGAACTTGTTCTTTCTTAATGCCTTTGGCCTAAGAGTTAGTCTGGTTTACTTGTTCTCCCTTTGTTTTTTGTTTCCTTGTTGTTGTTTCGCTTCTTGGCACTATCCCAGCACCTTTTCAGTGAAATTTTCAGTTGTCTTTCAAAAAGTAAAAATACTATGAGAACTGTGCTGCACTGATGTTTTATTTCATTCAATGTTAATATGGTCTCTTCCAATGGTGAATAGATCTCTTCTGAGGTGAGAATGAGGAATTACTTTTTTAATACTTAAGTTGGGCTTGAATCCAGGACCTGAAGTTTGAAACACAGCGCATCTACCATCATAAATAGCGTCCCTTTTATCACAAGAGTCTAGCTGTTTTAAGGTATGAAGTCAGCAAAGAGTGAGGTGTCCTAGATTTCTTCAATAAGGTGGTGGCAGTTCACAATAGATTCATGGCAGCATCTAGTTGATGCTAGTTTCAAACAGCCAGAATTAACAAGCTTCGAAATCACTGAAAAGGAAAAAAGGTTCTGTGTTTTGCGAATCAGTAGCAAGAAAACTGCTTGCTTAAGGAAGTAATGGATGTACATTTGACTTTTAGATTGCAGTAATGAAGTTGCAAAGAAGTAAAATGTTCAGATTTTGGTTAGATTTTGGTTAGCCCCACTTTAATTAGAATCAATAACCAGATCTTAATTGTGATTACATCCATTTACATGGGTTAGAAAACATACTCCATTTGGATGTACTATTAAATTCAATTGAATCACAGTAACTAGTTTAACATTAAGTTGCAATTGCATTCCAAAGGATTCATAGAATGGACCAGGCATCAAATTGCAATTAGAGCTCATTTGGAGTGGCCGAATCCTCTTTTCTACCCTGGAAAGAAACTGTTTTCCTCATATGTGAGGCTTTCCTCCATTTGAAAAACAAAAGCGGTTGTGGAAATCAATTTCCATTTCCACGGTTTTCTCAAAAAATAGTGACTTCCATTTCCTCAAGAAACCACTTTTTTTAAAAGAAAGAGCTCTCACTTTTTTACCATTGACCTATCCACATTTCCATGGAAATCATAAATGCTAAAACAAACACATTATTTAGAATTCTTTTCCACAAATTTCCTCTAATGTAACATTTACCTTTCCAAATCTACTTTTTGGATTCCACCAATCCAAACATGCCCTTACACAACTTTCAAGTTGGACTCGGAATGAATGTGGCTGAAATTTTGGTTATTCTATCTATTGAACTCAATAACTGCAATTCAATTCAATGCTGCATCCAAACACAGCCTCAAATGTTGGGTAAAATCAAGAACAACTAAGCATTGTCATTCACTTCACTTCGTTGCATCTAAATTCTTGGAACCCAACTCGATTGTACATCCAAACGAAGCAAAAATTGGAGGGAGAAAAAAAAAGAGAGAGAAACCCTAGCAACCCACCTCATGCTCAATGGCTTCGCCAACCTGGCAAGCTGCCTGGACTACCCTGGCACTCCCATGCTCGCTCCCGGTCATCAGCAGCCCCATCAACTTATGCATTGTGATGACGGCCATCATGTCTGCTGGCAACTGATCAAAGAATATCGCATATGCTGCCTTGTTCTTCCCCTCCCTACACAACTCCTGCTCCTTGGCTATACAATTGCGCAATGGCTCAAACCAGCCCAGAAACAGGGATTTCATGTATGGCAGGTTTGGCGCCAGCTTCTGCTCACACATGTCCATGAGAAGTTCCTTGTATTCCTTTGCTGCCTGCTCCCATGCCTCCGCCTCCGTCTTCTCTTGCCTTTTGCGTAGCGCACACAGCTTGCCATGCCCAATTCCCCCTGGCGGTTTGTGCTGCTTCTGCCTGAATTCACGTACTTCCTCAACGACAGAGACTTCTTCGTCAGCATCTGTCGAAGAGACAGCCTCTGCAACGCTCACAAAACCCATCACCGGATTCAAATGCTTACAAAAACCAAATGGGTTTTCGAAATACCCACCAAATGACGACAATTCGCCATTTTGGCCAAAACCCATTTCACGGATCCCAAAATTCGACCGGGCTTTGGGCCCAAAACACCTCCTCACAAAGAACGCGCCAGAAGTTTTAATCCTATCTTCATCCCAAGGTGATAATTCACCATTCCGGCAGAAACCCATCTCGGGAAACGCAGAACTTACACTGGGCTTGAGATCAAACGGCCGGATTTTATCAGGAAATATTGGATTTTGGGAAGAACCCAGAAAGGCGGAAGTGGGTAGGGGAGATGGGCCACTGAGGAACCGAAGCTTCTTCGATGAGGAAGCATGTTTCGAGATGCTCCGCAGCATCTTTCGGGTGGAATTGTATGGATTTGAGTGGGATTTCTTGGGGTTTTCGATTGGAACAAAGGGATTGGATTGGTTGAAGTGATTTGTAGGGAAGATGATAAGAGAGATACAGCTGCCGCAGCTGCTACTGTACATCAAATTGGGAGATCTTTGAAGGAGACAGAAGGAGATAAGAAGTTGGGAAAATACATGAGATTGACGGATCGACGAGAAGGTTGGAAAGAAGGGGGTGGAGAGTGATTTGGAGTCATGAGAGAGAGAGAGAGAGAGGTAGCCGCCTTAAACCCTGCTAAAACCTCCTCTCTCTCGGATACATTTGGGTTTTGGAGGAAGAGATTTTTGCATTGGAGGTGCGTACTGCGCACCCTGCGGGTTTTAGGAGTGGGCCGACATTTGGAAGTTGTCGGGTGGAGGTTTGTACATTCCACACGCGGGCACACGTGCCAATCTGGAACATGTGTTCCAGATTAACGCTTTCCGTGTGGTTTTAAACGATTATTGGATCTTCTTCGTAAAAAATCAGGACCATCCGACTCCTCAGGTGGACCACGCTGTGCACAGTAAACTGACTGTAAGGACTTTTTTTTCTGGCCGTTCATTCGTTTTGTATCACGTGGCCCACCTAAGAAGTGAACTGGGCTAATTTTTAGACAGAAGATCCAAAAGTGTTGCCCACATGACAGAAAGCTCGGATCTTTCCCGCGTGTTAATATGGGCACGTGTGCCTGAAGGTGGCCGGGCATGTCTGGCACACGCGTGTTGTATAGGGCGATGACTGCGTGGAGTGTGCATTTTGTCGGACGCGGTTTGATTATTACCCCCGCCTATCCCTAGCTCGGCAAAGGATGGGACTCTACGGGCCCACCGTGATGTATGAGTTTTATCCACACCGTCCATTCATTTCTACGTATCATTTTAAGTTAGAATCCTATAAATGAGGGAGACCCAAATCTCAAATGATCCACACCACATAAAGCAGCAGTGATAATGATACCTAAGGCTCACCGCTATGCTTATTTACCATCTAACCTGTTCATAAGGTCAAGTAGACCCGGACGAAGAGGAGAAACAAATGTCAGCTTGATCAACTTCGCGGCTATCAAGCGGTCGTCATTTGGTGGGTATTTCATCGGTGGGTGATATTACCGCCACTACTTCCTGTGGTGTGGTCCGGTTGACCCTTAGATGTACCTCGTTTTTTTTATTAAACCCTAAAATGATACGGCAAAATGGATGAATTGTGTGGATGAAAACGATACATCATAGTGGGCCTCAGAAAGCCCCCTTGCCCAACTTCGGACAGGCAGATGCAGCACCCAATGTGAATCCTTTGTTAAATGGTGGCAGCTCCTATCCTGCTTATGTGGCACACATGTGCCATCTTTGATCTAGTATTCCATTGGTGATCCACACAGGCAATCTACATGAAAATTATCACAGTTCTCTTATCATTGGTTTGGATGGAGTGATCTTGTACTCATTGGAAAGATAATAAATTTTTAAATAATTTTGAAATTCTTATTTGGAAACTATTTAATAGCCCAAAAGTGAATGCAAATCTATCATGACATATGTCACAATTAGAAATTAGAACAAAAGTGATCCCTGATCATAACTATCTCATTACAGGTTTAATTTGGGTGATCTTATACTTATTGAAAAGATAATTTGATAATTCTTTTAATGAATTTGAAATCATCTTACTTGAGACACTGGGATCATAGATGTGGTCCATATTCTCCGACTACACTCCTGATATGGGACTTTCATCCAGATTCATTTAACACTTATAAAAATATAAGAATTATAATAAAAGAATAATTACATTAATACCATTAAAAAAATTCTCAATACTCATACATACATTTTATTGCCGAAGTGACATTTGCAAACAAATAGAAGTATAAAATCATGATACACACACACGAAATTCCTATATTAATCATTTTTCTTCATCTTTCTCAAAAATAATCTTCTTGTGGTTAGTTTGATAACATCTTCTCTCTTTAATGTGAGTAGGACATCCAAACTGTTTCCTAATACCTTTACTTCCTCTAGTTCAGCTCCACCTTATCTTCCTTTACTTCCTCTACTTCGGCTTTATCTTTATTTTTAATGGGCATAGTTGTCACGCCCCAAACTTGAAAACCGGGCTCACAAAATTTTTGATCACCGAATCTGGCGCAGACAGCCTCCGTAGAACCCCATTATCGGCTTTCAGCGCCCATTCGCAAGGTTCCGATCCTGAGATGCTACGAGGAGGATTTTCAACGTTAGTTTGATTCGTAATAAGCATAACCAAAGGCATAACCACAAACAACAACCAAAAACTCCATTACATTTCACTATGATCAAAAACTTTACAAGTACAATGAGCATAAAGGAAAATACAATGATGATGAACAAAAACTCCAAGATAATCTGCAAAGCGCTCCTGCCTCAGCGCTGCTGCGCCCCAACGTCACATGCACGCAACGGTCGTGCATAAGCTTATAGAAAGCTTAGAGGGTGGTGAAAGTGTGTACGCAAGGTAGTAATATGATCATGCAATATCAGAGTAATGTGAAATATAATGATGGATTCATGAATACCGTTAGCCATACCAAGGCTATGCGATGCAAAGCATGAATGATGTCGGCCATACCAGGGTTATGCGATGCAAGATACAAGTCAAGCATACAATCCTCATCTAAGTCCACATATCATTACAGCTCAAATCTAGGATATCACCGGGGTCTAGTACACTCTAAACCAGATCGCAGCCCCATCACACGCAATAAAATAAGTGGAAAAGACCTCACTATCTGTCTGCCAATATCGGGCTCGACTCGTCGATAGCGGATCCATTCCTCGAACTGGTCAGACTCAGCCTATCTTTGCCCCCTATTCTCGAGCCGGTAAGGCCACACCCCCTTCCAACCAACCACGACACAGTGAAAAGTGCAACCGTCTGGTAATCGGCACTCGGCACTCTTATACCCACTCGGTTTAGACGTTGGAACAACCTCTTGGTACCATAAGAGTTTAGGGACTTTCACCCAGGGATATTTATAACACTCCATGTAGAATAAAATTTTTGGTATCCAATCTTGCCAACCACGATGCGTCTGTGGAGGCTACGGCCCCGATGTCGCTAGGGCATATAGTAACCATATCACACAATGCGAAATGCATGAATCACACTATCCAATCATGCAGCAAATCCTGCGGGTATCGTGCGCTCATGTAGGGCAACACCACCTGATCGGGTTCCTATAAACAATCTGCCCAAAGGCATATGATATGATTAGTCACTTCTCATACCAAGCATACATATGATGCGTATGATCATGAGTCATATTATAAAGTAATGCACTATCCTTACAACGCAGGTGGGCCTAGATAGCCTATACACAATAAGTACGGGCCTGACAATGGGCCTTAAGGAGAGTCATAATGTGGGCATCCAACCAACATTACATGCGCAAAAGTGGACGTCAAACCAACATTGCTCCCAAGGCACGATCGTCGTAACATCGTTACATAATCTATGTTGGGCTCACACATTGCAATGGACCTTAGGTACATCCCATTGGGCCTTAAATACATCAAATGGGCTATATCATATGGGCCTTTTATTCATCAAATGGGCCACATCAATTGGGCCCCATATGTACATCAAATGGGCCTCAACCCATTAGCCCTAGTACATCTCAATAGGCCTTAACCCATGGGCCCCTTCAACATCAAATGGGCTTAATCCCATGGGCTTTAGAATACATCAAAATGGGTCTAATCTCATGAGCCTTAGAATAGATCAAATGGCCCCACTCCATGGGCCTTAGATCCACATCAAAGTGGGCCCTAATGGACTACCACAAATACCTTAAGATAGGCCTCAAAACATGCCAAGGTGGGGCCCACTTGGGCTATGGATCTGACTCATTCTTTAGCCTCAAGCCCTAAAATGGGCTTTCAAAATGGTTGGATGGTTTGGAGGCAACACATGCATCAAGGGTGGGTCCTACAAGGAGGCCTACCATCATGTATATTATACAAATTATAATATATAAACTACATCTAATATATATATAGTATATACAATATTATATATAATAATAATAATATACATATATATATACACACATATATATATACACACACACGCTGCACACATACACTCTGCACACACACAAGCGCGCGCACACCGTCCCACATGTGGGGTGGCTCCCACCGCCCAGTGTGGACGGTGTGGATAAACACATGCAACTCTGTGGGCTCCACCGTCACGCTGACGGTGGGAATAAAACACAAGCATCACTGTGGGTCCCTCGTGGGGCCCACCACCATGTTTATATGCCATCCACTCCATTGATAAGGTCGCACGAACCTGGATGAGGAGGAAAAATAAATTTCAACTTGATCCAAAACTTCTGTGCCCCGGGAAAGGAGTTTCAATGGTAGAGGTTCAATCCCACTGTTTCCTGTAGTGTGAGCCACCTAAGATATGAATGGGGCTGGAATTTGGAGGGGGCCCACTACTGGGGGTGGCCCACCTCATGAACAGGTTGGATGACAAATAAACATCACAGTGGGGCCCACATGCAGGGTCGTGGGACCCCTGCTAGTCGTCCGTGAAAGGCAGCAGCGTCCTGTTACGTCAGTGGCAGCAGGCGCTGCTTCTTATATGCTATTTTTTTTTTTGAAAAAAAAAAAGATTTTTCTGAGGTTTTTCATGTATTTGGTCCACATCAAGTAAATCCACGCCGTCCATTGGCTCCCCTGGCTTAGGACAAGCCTAATGAGTCTAATATTGAACACATTTAGGCCTGTAGCAAAAATCAAAATAAATTTAAGTGATGAGAGTCACTGTTTTGAGAGGTATGACCCGCCCAATGAATGGATTAGCCTCATTTTTCAGCTCAACGCCTAAAATGAGCCGTGGAAGGGAATAGACGGCTTGGATTAGCAACATACATGAAGGTGGGGCCTACATGAATGAGCCACCCATGAGCTTGGAAACAAGCCAATATTTGTATTTTTCCAAAACCACGTCCAACGTCCCTGGACACTGGACGTTGCACGTATACATATTAGAGGTGAGCCTTGCTTATGTGGGTCACCTCATGGAGGATGGTGTGAATACAACACACACAAAGTGGGCCCCACTTGAAGGTGGTTTGGATAGAGTACATGCCTCATGGTGGGATCCATTCAAGTGGACCACACAAGCATATTAATATTTCATAAAAGAAAATGAAATAGAGAGAGAGATAGAGAGTGGGACACGCGTGATGGAGGGACCCCGACACTATGGGCCCTCCCTTGCAACCAAACATACATCAGGTGGTCCCATTACACATGGGCCCATTAAATCAAAATCCAACAATGGAGATCCCTTCTCCACTAAAATAGACGGCCTAGATGACCCTAGGTATACAAGAAAATAAACATCATGATGGGATCCATGGAGAATGGCCCTATCATGGAATGATCTTGATGGTCAAGGTGGGCCATCGGCCACATCTTAGGGTCCCAAGTGAGATCCAAACCATTGATCGGTTAGTCTCACTTGACCCATCTTAAAAATATGAAAAAATACTATCATCAAGCACCCACCGTTCGATCTTCTTGCTCTTATGGGTTCCTTAGCACCTTAACTTTGATTCCAATGGAGGAGATGAGGAATGGATGGCTAGGATGGGTGATCTTGGGATGGAAAGGTAGGCCACACTTGTGGCTCTTGGAAGAGAGGGAGAGGCTCATACGTATGGAGTTTCTCTTGCTTGGATTTGAGTTTGAAAATGATAGAGAGAGTTGTAATGAGAGAGATAGATAGATGGGTGATGGAGTGATGGATGTGGTAGTGATGGGTATAAGCATTTTTTGACTTTTGTGGCCATTTGTGTAAGAAAAGTATGGGTGGTATAAGAACTTTTTGACTTTGGAGGCATTTTGTGTAAGAAAGGTATGGGCTTGTAAGAACTTTTGAACTTTTTTGGCTTGCTTGGGAAAGGGTGAAAAGTGATGTGTACTTGACATGAGATGTGATGGGATTTGATTGATTGATGGGATTGATGTGACAAGTTGTAGAGATTCCCTTTGGTTTCGCAACGCGCGACGTTTTTCTCTCACCGAACGTTGACCCATATCTCCAGACCAGGATATCGCCTCGGCGCGCGAGTCGTGGCATCAGAACCACAGTGACGGCGCGGTCGCTATGGTAAAGGTCTTGGGTTGAGTCGAAACGGGTTGACGGTATACAAATCAGGGTCGCGTGCAAATATCGGTTATGAGTCGAAGGTTGCCGGAATTCGACCGGTAAGACCGCGGAAATCTATGAAGCGGTACGGTCTAGGATACGGGGCTTACAATAGTTCTAACCTAACACTTTTTGAAATCATCCTTCACAAAGGTTAGAAATAATACTGAGCACTTGGGGGAGACCATTACATTGACATAATCCAAGGAATGATCAGGTTTTCTCGCTTCGCAAAAGGAATTTTTATTATATGAAAGACAAAGTATTAGCTTAAGTAGATGGAATATAAAAAGAGCAATGTACATCGACAATCCATATACCCCATCAGTGATCCAAGTGATATCCCATTGCCTATTAGCAATCCAAGTGAGATCCTAATGACATTGACAATCCACAAAACCCTATCGGCGATTCAAGTGAGATCCATTCAATTGAGTCGTAGAACAACCTTCACCTAAGACTTTAAGTAAGATAACCTTATTTCACGATATCCTTGAAATCAATCTTTCAAAATAATAAAAGTAGAGAAAAAGATAAACAATCACCACGACATACAAAAAATTATAGTGGTTTGATGTTTAACACATACACACCTACTCCACTCATAAAATTACTACTCTATCTAATTTTAGCTTTCCACTATTTTCAAGGTTTTCACATAATCACTTCAAAAATCTTTTACAGTTCTTGTGATTTTCACATACTTATCACAATAAAACATTAAGTGATTTTCACAGGCTAACCACTACACAACCTAATAAGATTTCTGAGCAATCTCAACAAACCCAAATGACAAAAATTTAATCAAAACATATACTTATTTTCTTAAAGTGGAAAGCGTTAATGCGAAAATACAGATGAAGTAGATATTTCAATCAATGTAGCGATCTTCTTTCTTGGATGATGATAAATCAATGTATACTCAATCAGAAAGGATCTAGGGATATATAGTTTCTCAATGAATAAAATTCTAAAACCTACAGATTCAATTATCTAATCTCAAATTGAGTATTGCTTACTTTCTAATTAAATTTAAATACAACTTGAGAAAGAAAATTGAATAAGCTAAAAATAAAATAATAATTATCACAAAATGGCTTGGAAATTACTAGAGTTTCTCTCTTTACTTGAAGAAAAATTATCTCACTTTTTCATGTTTAAAACAGAAAGAAAATGTCTCTATTTATAGTCAAAAGATTTGAAACTTCAGTCAGCCTAAGAATAGCTTCGGCTGGCTGAACTTCAACAATATTAATCCAACGGCTCTCAGATTTTACGAGATTTGATTTTATCGAAAATTTGATTGGCCTCAATAAAAATTCGATTGGCCCAAGCAAGATTCGTCTGGCCGAATACAGGATTCAGCTGGCCAAATTTTCTTGCTTCGAAAATATACATTGCTAGAAACTTGACCTATGTCACCCTCAGGCTGACCCAAGCTAAGTTCAGTTAGCCAAACCCAGGGTTGGGTTGATTGAACTTGTAACAGAATTTTCAGTAGGAAGCTGCTGGAATTTTGACCTAGGCTAATGTCTAGCTGACTCGAGTTGAATTCAACTAGCTTAACCCAAAGTCAGGCTTGCCAAACATCCTCACATTTACCAAGTATAAATTCTACAATTTAAAGATTTAAAAGCCATGATCAAGTTCTTTATCATATCGTCTTTTCTAAGGTCATTTTACCTGTAGGTTGGCATACACTCGATCTTACGCTTGTAATATCTTCTTAAACCTTCTTTCCTTGAGGTGTTGAGTCGCGTTTTTGAAATGTCGTAGATGACTAAAGTATGCTTAAGATACATACCACATTTTGTCTACAAAATCTGATAAATATATGTGTGCTTAGAATACTAGCACTTATAAGTTCACTACCTTGAACTTCGCTATTCAAATTAGGTATGAGACCAGCTTGCATAAAAGTTATTTATGTAGGACCCCCATAGCTCACAAAATCGTGCACTATAATCCTGGCCACACCATATGCTGGTTATATTCCCTACTTATTATAACATCATAATAGCATGCTTAGTTATTTACCACCTATATGTGGTTATTTATGCTTTACTCTATTTAGTTGAAAATGCTACTTGATTATTTTTTGTCATGACTATTTGCACCATGCTCTGGTCCAGCAGTGTTATGCCTATGTTTTAGTTATATATGTTAAGTTACTTAATGGAACTATCCATTAGACTTTCATAGATCATCCCATCGCTTCCCCTTATACTTATAGGAAGGAATAACCAGTACTGGAGACATGTAGGCGTAGCTTCTTTGGGTTTACTATTTTTCACCATTGTAAACATGGATGGATGTAATCCGTAGTGGACATTTATATTTATGGGTTTTGTGTCATTTGATTATTGCTAATCTTGCACTTGGGTACTATTAAAAAAAAAAAAAAAATTACCATCAGCACCGGATTTAGGGTTTTGGAAGTTAGAGAGCCCATTCGCCAAGTTCGAGCCGTGGCAATTAAATCCAAATCTCAAGTAGACCATACTATAGGAAACAATGGTGAATGAACATCCCATTATTAAAACCTTCTTAGGACCACTGTAATGTTTCCATAATATTTATTTGTCATCCAACCCGTCAATAAGGTTACACACTGGATGAAACTGAAAAACAAATATAAGCTTGATCCAAATCTTTTGTGGCCCATTGCAAGTTGTTAATGGTCAATCACCATTGTTTCCTATGGTATGGTCCACTTAAGATTTGGATATGCTTCTCATTTTTGGGCTCATGCCATGAACTGATATGGAAAAACAGATGGACGACATGGATATACATGCATCAAGGTGGACCCCACAGTAAATCCTGCACGGTCTTGGTTGAGACCATGGCCACACCTAATCCTCTCCTAATACGAGGGTTAGCTTCTTCCAACTAAAAGTTGTTTTTGGGTACCCCCATCAACCACAATGTCCATCAAATAAACGGTTGATATCACTTGACCATCTCCTACTTGTAATGACTAGAGAATAAGGACACTATAGAGGTTTTGATGCATTAAGACGTTATTTTTTGGGGAGAAATTTCCAACTGTTCGACCAGTATATGGCCCATTTCCGAGACGAAGCCCACCCCTTTTTACTTTCCACAAATACTCCCAAGGTGTACGGACGCCTTCCCAAAGGTCGAAAATGCTCCTGCTTTTTCCTTCAAGCGGATCGGGCGCTGACGCTCATCGAACTCCGAGTTATACGAACGGTTCAAAAGAGATCAACGTTACATGGGCCCCACAGTTATGTATTTATTCTATCCACAACGTTCATCCATATTTCGAGATCATTTCGGAGCATTATCCTAAAAAAAAAAATCATATCCAAAGATCAACTGGACCACACCACAAAGAGCAGCAGAAAATTGATTTTCACTGTTGAAACTTTTGTAGGGCCCACCATAACATTTATTTCCCATCCAATCTATTCATGAGGTCACAAAGACCTGGATGAATAGGAAAAACAAAATTTCGTGATGATCCAAAACTTCCGTGACCCCTGAAAGGGTTTCAACGGTAGACGTTAAAAGCAGAATGATAACGACATTTGCTACGGTCTAACCTATGGCTACGGATTATAACCGTAGCTATAGATACCATAATCCGTAGCAAAAGAGCCCACCCGGGGTGGGCGCGCCGAACTGGCGCCCCCGCGCCACTTGCTGGCCTATCCCGAGCGGCCACGCCAATCTGGCGGGGCCACGCCCAGAGGGTGCTCCCTATGGCTACGGATATTAACCGTAGCTAAAATCCGTAGCAATAGATTTTTATTTTTTTTTACATGGAGAGCTTTTTTCTACTTAAAATTTTCTCTGACACATATTTATATAAATATGTATATATAAGCATATAAATTTTTTTTCTCTTTTTTTCCATTTCTTTCTTTATTCATTTAACAAGAATATCTTCTAAACTAAAATTAGTTACTTGATGTACCCTATATGATTTTGGTGTAGGAGAAGCTACTTTAACCAACCAATCTGGTTATTTTTCAAGATTTCATCAGCTCAATGATCAAAAATCCATCTCATTCACTTAGCGGTCAATTTTGTTCATTTCATTTACATGCATTTCACGATCATTTCGCTTCAATTCATGATCACGTCCATGCATTTCACGGTCATCCGAAACATTTTTGTGTTGATTCACGGTCATTTCGAGGCATTTCGCGGTCAATTCCCTTCACTTCACGGTCATTTGCAAGCATTACGCGGTCAATTCGCTTCAAACCATGATCATTCCCATGCACTTCAGGATCGTCTGAAACAATTTCGTGTTGATTCACGGTCATTTCGAGGCATTTCACAGTCAAACTCCTTCACTTCACGGTCATTTACATGCATTTCGCGGTCAATTCACTTGAAACCATGATCATTCCCATGCATTTCACGGTCGTCCGAAACAATTCCGTGTTGATTCACGGTCATTTCGAGGCATTTCACAGTCAAACTCCTTCACTTCACGGTCATTTGCATGCATTTCGCGGTCAATTCGCTTCAAACCATGATCATTCTCATGCATTTCACGGTCGTCCGAAACAATTCCGTGTTGATTCACGGTCATTTCGAGGCATTTCACAGTCAAACTCCTTCACCTCACGGTCATTTGCATGCATTTCGCAGTCAATTCGCTTCAAACCATGATCATTCCCATGCATTTCACGGTCGTCCGAAACAATTCCGTGTTGATCCACGGTCATTTCGAGGCATTTCACAGTTAAAGTCCTTCACTTCACAGTCATTTGCATGCATTTTGCGGTCAATTCGCTTCAAACCATGATCATTCCCATGCATTTCACGGTCGTCCGAAACAATTCTATGTTGATTCACGGTCATTTCGAGGCATTTCATCGTCAAACTCCTTCAGTTCACGGTCATTTGCATGCATTTCGTAGTCAATTCGCTTCAAACCATGATCATTCTCGTGCATTTCACGGTCGTTCGAAACAATTCTATGTTGATTCACGGTCATTTCGAGGCATTTCACAGTCAAACTCCTTCACTTCACGGTCATTAGTTTTGAGAATGGGTTCAGGTTTAGGTTATAGGTTTTGGTTTTGAGAATGGGTTCGGGTTTAGGCTATAGGTTTTGGTTTTAGTTTAGGTTATAGGTTTTGGGATTTGAGAATGGGTTCGGGGGTTAAAGGTTTTGGTTTAGGTTAAGGTTTAAGTTTAGGTTATAGGTATTGGTTTAGGTTATAGGTTATAGTTTTAGGTTAAGGTTTTGGTTTAGGTCTAGGTTATAGGTTTTGGGATTTGAGAATGGGTTCGAGTTTAGGTTATAGGTTTTGGGATTTGAGAATAGGTTCGGGTTTAGGTTATAGGTTTTGGTTTTAAGAATGGGTTCGGGTTTAGGCTATAGGTTTTGGTTTTAGTTTAGGTTATAGGTTTTGGTTTAGGTTATAGGTTTTGGGATTTGAGAATAGGTTCAAGTTTAGGTTACAGGCTTTGATTTTGAGAATGGGTTTGGGTTTGGGTTTAGGCTATAGGCTTTGGTTTTAGTTTAGGTTATAGGTTTTGGGATTTGAGAATGGGTTCGGGTTTAGGCTATAGGTTTTGGTTTTAGTTTAGGTTATAGGTTTTGGGATTTGAGAATGGGTTCGGGTTTAGGCTATAGGTTTTGGTTTTAGTTTAGGTTATAGGTTTTGGGATTTGAGAATGGGTTCGGATTTAGGTTATAGGTTTTGGTTTAGGTTATAGGTTATAGGTTTAGGTTAAGGTTTAGGTTTAGGGTTTTGGGATTTGAGAATGGGTTCGGGTTTAAGTTATAGGTTTTGGTTTTGGTTTTGGTTTAGGTTATAAGTTTTGGGATTTGAGAATGGGTTCGGGTTTAGGCTATAGGTTTTGGTTTTAGTTTAGGTTATAGGTTTTGGTTTAGGTTATAGGTTTTGGGATTTGAGAATAGGTTCGGGTTTAGGTTATAGGTTTTGGTTTTGAGAATGGGTTCGGGTTTAGGCTATAGGCTTTGGTTTTAGTTTAGGTTATAGGTTTTGGGATTTGAGAATGGGTTCGGGTTTAGGCTATAGGTTTTAGTTTTAGTTTAGGTTATAGGTTTTGGGATTTGAGAATGGGTTCGAGTTTAAGCTCTAGGTTTTGGTTTTAGTTTAGGTTATAGGTTTTGGGATTTGAGAATGGGTTCAGGTTTAGGTTATAAGTTTTGGTTTAGGTTTAGGTTTAAGTTTAGGTTATAGGTGTTGGTTTAGGTTAAGGTTTTAGTTTTGGTTTTGGTTATAGGTTTTGGGATTTGAGAATGGGTTCGGGTTTAGATTATAGGTTTTGGTTCTGGTTTAGGTTAAAGGTTTTGGTTAAGGTTAAGGTTTAAGTTTATGTTATAGGTTTTGGGATTTGAGAACGGTTTCGGGTTTAGGTTATAGGTTTTGGTTTTGGATTAGGTTATAGGTTATAGGTTTAGGTTAAGGTTTTGGTTTTGGTTTAGGTTATATTCGCTTCAAACCATAACATACTAAACAGGCCCTTAGAGGGCAATTAAAATGTATTTATTTTCCATCCAATATATTCATAAGGTCACAAGGACCTGGATGAATGTGAAATACAAATTTCACTATGAAATGGTCATCTACTCATGTTGCCTTGAACCAATGTCTACCCCACATAGTATAGCTTGTCAAATAGCAGTCTAATGAAATTTCACTTGAACTTCATTGGCATATACTCAAAAGCATATCCCTACTTATTCATTGAGCTCTTTCATTCACCCGGCTCTAATACCCTTTGAGATGCTCTCATGATCAGTTCATCCTTCTAATAAAAGATGCCTCGAAATGAGGAATTTCATGTCCAATTATAACCAAAGTCTTATCTCTATAATATTTGTAATGAACTTGCACCAAATACTCTTCACTTCGTTCTCATTTTTAAAACTCTAGATTCTAGGGCCTTCAATTTAGCATTCTTACCCTCTCTAGTCTAGTCAACCAGAACCTCGTAACTGCAAACAACATACCCCAAGAAACTTATTGTTAAACACTTGCAATCAACTCAATTATAATCAAAGCTTTCGAAGCATTTTCTTAATACTACACCTGGATGAAAATGCACTCCTACAAGGAACTCATCTTACACAAGTTGTTCTTACTCTTACAACAATACCCTACTACTCATCTTAATGCTAAGGTGTTATTGCTAGAAGCCAAACAAACTGTACGAAGATGCAGTTGTTGCATTTTTTTAGTAGATGTCCCTCCAAAAGATATTTTGTATACTATTACCAAACAGGCTCATAGGGATGAGACAATATCAAAGCTTAGAAAGCAATCAAGTCAGCTTGTTTTAGGACTACAGTGAAGCCAGTTGTAAAAGATAGATGGGGATGAATGTGGGCCCTATGGCTACGGATAATAACCGTAGCTAAAGTCCGTAACAATAGGTTTTTTTTTATTTTTTTGTGTTTTTTTGTGTTTTTTTTTTTTTTTTTAATGGAGAACTTTATTCTACCTATAATTTTTTTCAACACATATCTATATAAATATGTATATATAAGTATATAAAAAAAATTTTCTCTTTTTTTCCATTTCTTTCTTTATTCATTTAACAAGAATATCTTCTAAACTAAAATTAGTTACTTGATGTACCCTATATGATTTTGGGGTAGGAGAAGCTACTTTAACCAACCAACTTGGTTATTTTCCAAGATTTCATCGGCTCAATGATCAAAAATCCATTTCATTCACTTAGCAGTCAATTTCGTTCATTTCATTTACATGCATTTCATGGTCATTTCACTTCAATTCATCATCACTTCCATGCATTTCACGGTCATCCGAAACAATTCCATGTTGATTCACGGTCATTTTGAGGCATTTCACGGTCAAACTCCTTCACTTCATGGTCATTTGCATGCATTTCAAGGTCATTTCGCTTCAATTTATTATCACTTCCATGCATTTCACGGTCATTTGAAACAGTTTCATGTTGATTCACGGTCATTTTGAGGCATTTCACGGTCAAACTCCTTCACTTCACGGTCATTTGCATGCATTTCACGGTCATTTTACTTCAATTCATCATCACTTCCATGCGTTTCACGGTCATCCGAAACAATTCAGTGTTGATTCACGGTCATTTCGAGGCATTTCACGATCAAACTCCTTCAATTCACAGTCATTTGCATGCATTTCACGGCCATTTCGCTTCAATTCATGATCACTTCCATGCATTTCACCATCATCCGAAACAATTCCATGTTGATTCACGGTCATTTCGAGGCATTTCACAGTCAAACTCCTTCACTTCACGGTCATTTGCATGCATTTCATGGTCATTTCCATGCATTTCGCGGTCCAATCGCTTCACTTCACGGTCATTTCCATGCATTTCACGATCATTCCCGACAATTTCGTGTTGATTCATGGTCATTTCCCTAAACATTAACCTATACCCTAACATAAACCTATACTTATAACCTAAACCTATTCTCAAATCCCAAAACCTATAACTTAAACCTAAACCTAAACCTTAACGTAAACCTATAACCTATAGCAAATGACCTTAACCTACACCTTAACCTTAACCTATAACATATAACCTAAACCTATTCTCAAATCCCAAAGGTTATAGGTTTTGGTTTAGGTTATAGGTTATAGGTTTAAGTTTAGGTTTTGGGATTTGAGAATGGGTTCGGGTTTAGGTTATAAGTTTTGGTTTCGGTTTAGGTTATAGGTTAACGGTTTAGGTTAAGGTTTAGGTTTAGGTTATAGGTTTTTGGATTTGAGAATGGGTTCGGGTTTAGGCTATAGGTTTTGGTTTAAGTTTAGGTTATAGGTTTTGGTTTAGGTTATCGGTTTTGGGATTTGAGAATGGGTTCGGGTTTAGACTATATGTTTTGGTTTTGGTTTAGGTTATAGGTTTTGGTTTAGGTTATAGCTTTTGGGATTTGGGAATGGGTTCGGGTTTAGGTTATAGGTTTTGGATTTGGATTTGGTTATAGGTTATAGGTTTATGTTAAGGTTTAGGTTTAGGTTTTGGGATTTGAGAATGGGTTCGGGTTTAGGTTAAAGGTTTTGGTTTTGGTTTTGGTTATAGGTTATAGGTTTAGGTTAAGGTTTTGGTTTTGGTTTTGGTTATAGGTTTTGAGATTTGAGAATGGGATCGGGTTAGGTTATAGGTTTTGGTTTAGGTTTAGGTTAAGGTTAGAGGTTTTGGGATTTGAGATTGGGTTCTGGTTTAGGTTATAGGTTTTGGTTTTGGTTTTGGTTATAGGTTATAGGTTTAGGTTAAGGTTTTGGTTTTGGTTTAGGTTATAGGTTTTGAGATTTGAGAATGGGTTCGGGTTAGGTTATAGGTTTTGATTTTGGTTTAGGTTAAGGTTAGAGGTTTTGGGATTTGAGAATGGGTTCGGGTTTAGGTTATAGGTTTTGGTTTTGCTTTAGGTTATAGGTTTTAAGATTTGATAATGGGTTCGGGTTTAGGTTATAGGTTTTGGTTTTGGTTTAGGTTTAGGTTATAGGTTTTCGGATTTAAGAATGGGTTATGGTTTAGGTTAAAGGTTTTGGTTATAGGTTTTGGTTTAGGTTATAGGTTATAGGTTTAGGTTAAGGTTTTGGTTTAGGTTTAGGTTATAGGTTTTGGGATTTGAGAATGGGTTCGGGTTAGGTTATAGGTTTTGGTTTTGGTTTAGGTTATAGGTTTTGGTTATAGGTTTTGGTTTAGGTTTAGGTTAAAGGTTTTGGGATTTGAGAATGGGTTCGGGTTTAGGTTATAGGTTTAAGTTATAGGTTTTGGAATTTAAGAATGGGTTTGGGTTTTGGTTTAGGTTTAGGTTTAAGTTATAGGTTTTGGGATTTAAGACCAAAACCTATAAATCCAAAACCTAAACCAAAACCTAAACCTATAACCTATAACCTAAACCAAAACCTATAACCTAAACCAAAACAAAAACCTATAACCTAAACCCGAACCCATTCTCAAATCCAAAAACCTATAACCTAAACTAAAACCAAAACCTATAGCCTAAACCCGAACCCATTCTCAAAACCAAAACCTATAACCTAAACCCGAACCCATTCTCAAATCCCAAAACCTATAACCTAAACCTAAACCAAAATCTTAACCTAAACCTATAACATATAACCTAAATCAAAACCAAAACCTATAACCTAAACCCAAACCCATTCTCAAATCTCAAGACCTATAACCTAAACCAAAACCGTGAAGTGCGTCAAAATGATCGTGAATGAACACAGAATCGCTGGGAATGACCATGAAATGCATGGAAATGATGGTGAAGTGAAGTGAAATGACCGCGAAGTGCGTGGAAATGACGGTGAAGTGAAGTTAAATGACCGCGAAATGCGTGGAAATGGCCGTGAAGTGAATTGACCGTGAATGAACACGGAATCGCTAGGAATGACCGTGAAATGCATGGAAATGATGGTGAAGTGAAGGAGTTTGACCGGGAAATGCCTCGAAATGACCGTGAATCAACACGGAACTGTTTCGGATGACCGTGAAATGCATAGAAGTGATAATGAAATGAAGCGAAATGACCCTGAAATGCATGCAAATGACCGTGAAGTGAAGGAGTTTGACCGTGAAATGCCTCGAAATGATCGTGAATCAACACGGAATTGTTTCGAATGACCGTGAAATGCATGGAAGTGATGAATTGAAGCGAAATGACCGTGAAATGCATGCAAATGACCGTGAAGTGAAGGAGTTTGACCATGAAATACCTCGAAATGACCGTGAATCAACACAGAACTGTTTCGGATGACCGTGAATGCATGGAAGTGATAATGAATTGAAGCGAAATGACCGTGAAATGCATGCAAATGACCGTGAAGTGAAGGAGTTTGACTGTAAAATGCCTCGAAATGACCGTGAATCAACACGGAAGTGTTTTAGATGACCGTGAAATGCATGGAAGTGATGATGAATTGAAGCGAAATGACCGTGAAATGCATGCAAATGACCCTGAAGTGAAGGAGTTTGACCGTGAAATGCCTCGAAATGACCGTGAATCAACACGGAATTGTTTCGGATGACCGTGAAATGCATGGAAGTGATGATGAATTGAAGCAAAATGACCGTGAAATGCATGCAAATGACCGTGAAGTGAAGGAGTTTGACCGTGAAATGCCTTGAAATGATCGTGAATCAACACGGAACTGTTTCGGATGACCATGAAATGCATGGAAGTGATGATGAATTGAAGCAAAATGACCGTGAAATGCATGCAAATGACCGTGAAGTGAAGGAGTTTGACCGTGAAATGCCTCGAAATGACCGTGAATCAACACGGAATTGTTTCGGATGACCGTGAAATGCATGGAAGTGATGATGAATTGAAGCGAAATGACCGTGTAATGCATGCAAATGACCGTGAAGTGAAGGAGTTTGCCCGTGAAATGCCTCGAAATGACTGTGAATCAAAACGAAATTATTTCAGATGACCGTGAAATGCATGGAAGTGATAATGAATTAAAGCGAAATGACCCTGAAATGCATGCAAATGGCCGGAAAGTGAAGGAGTTTGACCGTGAAACGCATGGAAGTGAAGATGAATTGAAGCGAAATGGCCGTGAAATGCATGCAAATGACCGTAAAGTGAAGGAGTTTGACCGTGAAATGCCTCGAAATGACCGTGAATCAACGAATGGGCCATATAGTGGTTGTACAGTTGGAAATTTCTCTTTTCAACTGTGAACTGATCACCTGCAGGCGATGGTACAATAGCTTGGAAATTGATCGTGAATGAACATGGAATCGCCGGGAATGACCGTGAAATGCATGGAAATGACGGTGAAGTGAAGTGAAATGACCGCGAAGTGCGTGGAAATGGTCGTGAAGTGAAGTGAATTGACCGTGAAGTGCGTCGAATTGACCATGAATGAACACGGAATCGCTAGGAATGACCGTGAAATGCATGAAAATGACAGTGAAGTGAAGTGAATTGACCACGAAGTGCGTGAAAATGGCCATGAAGTGAAGTGAATTGACAGTGAAGTGCGTCGAATTGACCATGAATGAACACGGAATCGCTAGGAATGACCGTGAAATGCATGGAAATGACTGTGAACTGAAGTGAAATGACCGCGAAGTGCATGGAAATGGCCGTGAAGTGAAGTGAATTGACCATGAAGTGCGTCGAATTGACCGTGAATCAACACGGAATCGCTAGAAATGACCATGAAATGCATGGAAATGACGGTGAAGTGAAGTGAAATGACCGCGAAGTGCGTGGAAATGGCCGTGATGTGAAGTGAATTGACCGTGAATGAACACGGAATCGCTAGGAATGATCGTGAAATGCATGAAAATGATGGTGAAGTGAAGTGAATTGACTGCGAAGTGTGTGGAAATGGACGTAAAGTAAAATGAATTAACCGTGAAGTGCGTCGAATTGACCGTGAATGAACACGGAATCGCTAGGAATGACCATGAAATGCATGGAAATGACGGTGAAGTGAAGTGAAATGACCGCGAAGTGCATGGAAATGGCCGTGAAGTGAAGTGAATTGACCGTAAAATGCGTTGAATTGACAGTGAATCAACACAGAATTGTTGGGAATGACCGTGAAATGCATGGAAATGATGGTGAAGTGAAGTGAATTGACCACGAAGTGCATGAAAATGGTCGTGAAGTGAAGTGAATTGACCATGAAGTGTATTTTTAACCATCGATCCGATGGAATCTACAAAAATTACTATGTTAGTTGGCTAAATTAGCTTCTCCTACCCAAAAATTATATATGGTACGTTATGTAACTCATTCTAGTTTAGGAGATATGCTTGTTAAATAAATAGACAAAGAAATGAATTAAGAGATATAAAAATATTTTTATGTACTTATATATACATATTTACATAATTATGTATTTGAGAAAAATGCAAGGGGGAAAAAGTTCTCCCCAATAAAATTTATAAAAAAAAAAAAAAAAAAAAAAAAAACACAAAAAAATCCAAAAAAACAAAGAACCTATTGCTACGAATTTTAGCTACAGTTATTATTCGTAGCAATAGGGACCACCCTGTGGGCGTGGCCCCGCCAAATCGGCGTGGCCGCGCGGGACGGGCCAGTAAGTGGCGCGGGGTGCCGCTAATTCAGCGCGCCCACTCCGGATGGACTCTATTACTACGAATTATTGTATCTATGGCTACGGTTATAATTCGTCGCCATAGATCTGACCGTAGCAATTGACATCGTCAATCTGCTTCAAACGTCCACAGTTGAAACCCTTTCAATGCTCACGGAAGTTTTGAATCGTTACAAAATTTGTTTTTTCTACTCATCCAGGTCTTTGTGATGTCATGAATAGATTGGATGGAAAATAAATGTTAAGGTGGGCCCTACAAAAGTTTCAACAGCGAGAATCAATTTTCTGCTGCTCTTTGTGGTGTGGTCCAGTTGATCTTTGGATATGCTTTTTTTTTTTTTGGATAATGCTCCGAAATGATCTCAAAATATGGATGAACGTTGTGGATATAATAAATACGTAACTGATGGGCCATGTAACGTTGATCTCCTTTGAACCGTTCGTACAACTGGGAGTTTGAGGAGCGTCAACGCTTGAAGGAAAAAGCAGGGGGCATTTTTGACCTTTTGCAAGGCGTCCATACACCCGGTGAGTATTATTGGAAAGTAAAAAAGGGTGGGCTTCGTCTCGGGAATGGGCCATATAGTGGTCGTACAGTTGGAAATTTTTCTTTTTTTTGGATGGAAATGATGGGTACCAGTGCAACGACGGACACTACAGATGAGTGTGCCTGATTCCATGAGATGCCTTATTTGGGACCTCTAGCAGGAAATTAGGGTGATCCAGACCATTAGTTTAGTGGCTACCACAACGGAGATGCATATCAGGTCCAAAATGACCACAGTTATCAAATATCCAAACCACTCAATTGAAGGATATTTTCTACTAAAATTTGGCAGTTGCCCTACTTCTCCATGGAAGCTAATTGGGTGGTGACCCCTGAGGTATTGGGCATTGTGAGGCCCACCATAATACATGTGTTTTATCCAAGCAAGCCATACACTTTACATCTCATTTTAGGGCATGAGCCCAAAAATTAAGCAAATACAAGTTCAAGTGGACCATACAAGTTCAAGTGGACCATGCAATAGGGATTGAATTCCCACCGTTAAAAACTTTTTGAGGGCCTCAAAAGTTTTGGATCAAGCTGATATTTGTCTGTTCCCTTCGACAAGTCCTATGTGACCTTATCGACCGGTTGTATGGCAACTAAACATTATGAAAGGCATTAAGAAGAGAAATTTACCACTGTACGACCCATTGATGGCCCATTTACCGTAAGTTCCTTTTTTGGACGCGGATTGCGTCCTACCCCGCCCGGACGGCTCTCTGGGCCCCTCCGTGATCAAATGCTCTTTTCAGGTAATTTTAATATATGCATTAAAACATGAGGCAGGTCCAGGGCTTAAGTGGACCACACTAAAGGAACCTGCACTAATAATGACACCCACCGTTGAAGCCTTTCTAAGGACAAACGTGATGTTTTTTTACCATACAACCTGTTCATAAGGTCATGTGGGTTATGTAGACGTGGATGAATATCAGCTTCATACGAAACTTCTACGGCTCCCAAGAAGTTTTTAATGGTTGAAGTTCAATCCACACTTTGTGGTCCATTGAGCCTTGGACCTGCCTCATGTTTTGGTGCAAATATTAAAATTATCTGAATAGAATGTTTAACGGCGTGGATAAAACTCTTAGATCACGGTGGGGCCCAGAGAGGGTAGACGCAATCCGCGTCCCTTCTTTTTACCTCGCCAAAATAAGCTCCAGTTGTACGGACAACTTGTCAAAGGTCGAAAATGCCCATACTTCTTCCTCCAAGCAGATCGGCTGGTGCTGGAAGACGAGCGCTGACGCTCCTCGAACTACGAGCTGTACTGACGGTTCAAAAGAGATCAAAGTTACATGGCCCGACAGTTATTTATTTATTATATCCACGGCGGTTCATTCATATTTCGAGCTCATTTCAAAATATTATATAAAAAAAAAAAAAACAATCATATCCAAAGATCAGCTGGACCACACCACAAAGAAAGCAGCACAAAATTAATTTTCACCGTTGAAACTTTTGTAGGGCCTACCATAATATTTATTTTCCATCCAATCTATTCATAAGGTCACAAAGATATGGATGAAGAGGAAAAACAAATTTCATAATGACCCAAAACTTCTGTGACCCTAAGAAAAGGTTTCAATGGTAGACGTTTGATCCTTCATTGCCTTTTATAACGTGGTCCACTTGATTACTAGATCTGTCTTCTTTTTTGTCTCAAGCCTTAATAAGAGTTCGTCAAATAAATGGACGGTTTGGATATAACACATAACTTATAATGGGATCATAAAATTAGGTGGGGATTATAATAGGGAAAAAAAAAGAAGAGAGAGTTGGGGGTGAGAGGGCGCTGGGTTTATGCTACGGATTATAACCGTAGCCATAACTGTAATGCTATACACTTCTTTTTTTTTATTTTTTATTTTTTTTATTTTTATTTTTTACATAGAGAACTTTATTCTACCTACATTTTTCTCTAATACATATATATGTATATATATGTGTGTGTGTGTGTGTGTGTTCATATAAATTTTTTTTCTCTCTTTTTTTTTTTTCATTTCTTTCTTTATTCATTTAATAAGAGTATCTTCTAAATCAAAATTAGTTACTTGAGGTACCACATATGATTTTGGAGTAGGAGAAGCTACTTTAGTCAACCAACCTGGTTATTTTTCAAGATTCCATCAGGTCGATGGTTAAAAATCTATTTTATTTACTTTGCGTTCAATTTCATTCACTTCGCGGTCAACTCAATTCATTTCACAGTCAATTCCCTTCACTTCATGGTGAATTTCATGCATTTCGTGATCAATTCCCTTCACTTCACAGTCAATTCCATGCATTTCACGGTCAATTTCCTTCATTTCATGATCATTTTCATGCATTTCACGGTCAATTCCAGCGATTCCACTTCACTTCCCGGTCATTTCCATGCATTTCAGGGTCAATTCCCTTAACTCCCCAGTCATTTCCATGCATTTCACGGTCAATTACCTTCACTTCACGGTCATTTCCATGCATTTCACAGTCATTTCTGGCGATTCCACTTCACTTCATAGTCATTTGATGCATTTCACGATGAATTCCCTCTACTTCACAGTCAATTCCATGCATTTCACGGTCAATTACGGTAATTCCCCTTCGCTTCACGGTCAGCTCAATTCATTTCACGGTCAATTTCCTTCACTTCACGGTTATTTCCATGCATTTTACGGTCAATTCCCTTCACTTCACGGTCAATTACGGTAGTAAGGGATTAGGAAAGATTAACGGAGATTCTATATAGAATTAAAAGCAAACCATACATGATGACACCATATATACAACAAGGATTCCAAATCTTACTAGGACATGAAAGATGCATAATAAAAAAATTCACAATGAAACTACGACATGACCATCATCTCTCAAAATACTATAAAACAACACTTGACAAAGAGTTTCAGACCCTTGTTACACACAACTAATCTCTTTGCACCGTAGCGCTGTTTATTCTTAATTTAACTTCTTATCTTAGATATTCCACTTCCATCCAACCGCACTCAAGTAAGCTCAAAATCCTTAATTTAGTTTAAATTCACTATTATCTAACGTCATTGTTGCAGTACACATAAGAGTATATTAAATATCCACGACCATCGTCATTGAATCATGTTCACTGAGTCCTTACTTGGCAGTCACCAATCACATCCTGCGAACTTCACATCATGATTGTCTGGTATTTTTTCGAATTGTTTTGTTAGTACAAGCAATTGTAAGTATTTATTTTTTCTCTACTTAGTTTTTTTTTTTCATTGATTATATTGTTTTTACATTCAAATTAATAAAATTAGCCATCAACATTATTTTAAATCTTGTCCATCTATTATTAATTCACTAAAAAACTTGGTCATGCACTATTACCATTAAAAGACAAGTCATTAACTCAAGGCAAAAAAATCACATTCTAAAATACTCACCCTCTCTTTCTCAAATCACCTTATCTCTATAATAACCGGTGGTTGAATAGTTAGATTAACCTCCACAAGTCTAATCTTAATTTGACTAGACGCAAGTGTTCAATCAATTTAAGTAGAGCATGATTTGACACGCCCAATATCATTTTTATTAGCACACATTTGACCGAATTCAAGCATTACCTAACATATGTGCCCACACATTGGGATTGAGCAAGAACAAGCTTCACCAAGTGAGAAAAAAGTTTTAGGCAACTACACTTCCCAAAAACCCGGTACAAAATCATGATGGGATCTTGCAGGCATGCCTACTCATTACATTTCCAGTGAACTCTCAAGCCACACAATGCTTTGCCAATCATAAATATTTTTCATTCTCACCACAAGTCCAAGTAGGTGGGCCTAATCTTTAGGTGATCCAAACTGTTCATTAGGTGGGAACCGGTGTTGATGAGCAATGGAAAACAAAGATATACTTCATCTAAAAATCCTATCGATCTACCGCTACTATGCTCATTTGGTCGCCTTTCGATCATTGGCTATATTCTCGTAGGAATTTTATAAGAGACTATCTAATTAATCTGAAATTTATATTCTAATACATTTTTTCTAGAAGGTTTTTAAGAAGCCACATCTTAATTGATAAATTATCATTCCAAAACCTACCTTATTAATTGATAAATTATCATTCCACTGCTTTCTATTTCATTTTTTTATTGGGCCAGTTGGGTGTGCATGGATCGACTTTGGTGCAGCCCTGCATGATGTTTATGTAAGCTCCACTTTGACTACCACTAGGTTCATCACCCAATACTAGGCCAAGGACTCAAAAATCAGCTTCATTTGTAGTTGAGGTGGATCACATGATTGGAAAACTGTACAGGGCAATGACCGCCATCCAAATTATTTACCTTGGTATGTCCCACTAGAATTATGGATGGGCTTGATGTTTGATGTTTAAGGCCCAAACCTAAATATTGGTAGGGCATATAATGATTAGAGTGGATTTGGCATAATTATCATGATATACCCTACACAAATCAAGGGTACACGTTTCTCTCCCAACTTTTCTTTGGTATGGCCCATGTGAATAAGAAGTCAGCTTATTTTTTTTTAGATAAGGGCATAAAATTGGATTATATGAAAACATAGTAGGTTAAGCGGTTGGTCGACACAAATGCTGCTCGAGGAGACCTTGCTCTCAGACACCTTCTTAGCACAGAGGCTGATCTTCGATCGTGTTTGGTAATCTGTTCATCCAAGAATGAAAGATCTTCTAGGAAAACAACATCCTTTGCAAAAAATGCACGTTCTTGCTCTTTAAGTTCTTCCACCAACCCAGCTCGATAAGCATGTAGCGCCCACAAACCGAGCACAACCGATCATGCCATGCCAGTTCATGAGTCTTGCTCATCTCTGCATAATCTTCCTTGGCCAATGCTTGTTGGTGAAGGTATCCTGAATTTACTTCAGTATCGAATGTCAATTCGAGAAATTGATTCCCCATGACATATAAACACTTCCAACTTGTGAAAAAGTTCCCCGAGCACAACCTCTGATTCGGCTGTCGACGATGCTTCCCTAATGAAGTAGTTTGCATCAAACAATAATGAGGATTGAGAGAGTTCTGTCAATCCCCATGCGAAAATCTCCTTTAAGTAAATTTTAGCACCGATGACAAGGGAAGAAGGATTGGAAGCCATGGGAGCAAAGTGGAACAACAAGAAGAGGTTGATATGAACACGAGAAGAGGCTTGAAGCTGTTTAAATAGGCAATCCAAGTACCCATGATTTGGAGTGATTGTGGCAAAAGAATCACTGCATGTTCCGAACAATCAGGAACATGTAGCAGTTAAGGCTTGAAATGCTGAATAAGCCCACAACATATTGAGCTTTAAGAGTTAAGTTAGCAATTAGTTGAAAAAAAAGTAAGGCATGAGAAGACAAAGGGCTCGATGGCCGATTCCATTGATGATATTTAATAGCTACAGGTTACGACTTGTAAGAGGAAAACTGTCAAGTTGATGCCATCACTTCATCTAATCGACCCCTCATGGCATGCCTTGCAACTTCACGTTTGATGACAACCCAACGGAGCCAACCCATCGTTGTTGTCTGCACCTTAGTGGCCCCTGCTAAATCCTTGACCAAATTCTTCTAGTGGCCATGCTCGGTGTGTTTCTCTGCATAAATCTGCTTCAGAGTTGGTAGCTCTGCTCCCAGAGCCACTATTATGACCTCCGTCCTGTCCAACTCAGCCTCGAATGATTTTAATGAAATTTCTTCTTCTTTATTTCTATCTTAAACCTGAGCGTAGTAAGTTTTTAGCGGAAATTACGACCGTAATTATTAATCGGCCTGATCTTGCACCATCTTCCACATACTGAAATGGTAGGCTTTCAAGAACTGACTGTTGATAGGATTTTTCGCGACCTTCCTGTGCATATCATGACAAATATAGGCTCCACCTTGAAGAACTTCCTCGATCGTGAATGGTCCTTCCCAAGTGGGCGATCATTTTTTTCTTTTTGCCAAGGCATTCTCTTTTGTCCGTAAAGGCAACACAACTTTCCAGACTTTATCTCATTCTCCAAAAGCTTTGCCTTTTACACTTTTGTTATATAGTCGTGCAACCTTAGTTGTATTACATATTATGTAATCTAGAGCTTTCAAACACATCTCATCAAATTCTTCTGACTTGACTAACATGACTTTTGTGAACTCGGACGGAGTTATGCCATTTTGATATGCAACTCTTAAAGATATGGCCGTACATCATGCTGGAACCGCCTTGGACATGGGCTACTCATCATTAGGCCGACCTTTCACGTGGACTATCCATCATGTGGGGCCCACCTTGATGTGGATCATCCATCACGTGGGCCCACCATTATGAATTACCCATCATGTGGAGCCCACCTTCAATGTGGGTTGCCCATCATGCGTGGCTTGCCTCAGATGTGAGTCATTCATCATTAGAGGCGGACCTTTGATGTGGATCGTCCGTCATGTGGGGCCACCTCCATATTGATTATCATCATGTGGGACCCCCTAGATCATCTACCCATTTATTCCATGATTTTCCAATCTCACAAACTTTGAAGGGTTCGTGGTTACTGACAGCACATTCCCTTAAATAATTTAAGTTGTTGTGTCACCAATTCGAATGGAGGAAATAAGTTACTTTTTAAGAGTTGAAAAGCAATAAAAAATCATTGATAAAAATAAGTTACTTTTTCTAAAAAGTTACTTATTTAAGTTTAATAATCACATTAACCTATTTCAGAAAAGTAACTTATTAACTAATATAAGTTTTTTTTTTAAAAAGCTACTTATTTGCTAGTATCCCAACGGGCCTATTAAAGTCTATTTGCCTGAGTTTCTAGTCTGGCCAAGTTTATCAACTTCTTCGTATTGTAATAGCTGTTACGTGGTTGTGGATGGTTGTATTTTATGCATGATTTTCTCGAAATTCCAAAGCCGTTTGGTGCTATACATAGAAATGGTTTTTTTCTTTTTTAAGTATAACTATGGATCATTATCATCATAATCCTGTTCTAGCTATTTGGGCTGGGCTAGTAAGCATTACCGTTGACCTATTGTTTATTTTTGTTTTTCCTCACATAGCAGAAGTGATGCATAGCTTATGCTATATGTTACTCTTGTATTGACTCTGAAGATCATTTGGCCTTTTTATTTTTAATTTTTTTAATTTTTTGAGATGACATGAAACTAATAGGCAAGAGAAGGAAATACAAACATTATCAACATGGCTGAAAATGCTATTGGATTCCTGGTTTTAAATTACAATTTTGGATTACCCCAACTTGCTCTTATTTAGACCCATTTAGGTCTGGTGAGCAGTACTCGTTCCTTGTTTCGTTGCCCATAGAAATGGAGTCTACTTCTCTAAGTTGGCTCAACTTTGGACAACTTGTAGAACCATTAATGGATTGGGAGGGAGAAGGTACTTTATCATTCTCTCATGAGGTTGTTTGGTTTGGGCGAATTTGACTGCAAGAGTATTCTAATATCCACTACCCTCATGATTCCAATGTTTAGAGGACGACATGCATAGAAAATCCTAGAAATTTAAATGCCCACCAGGCATTGCAATGCAATGCAAAATAATAATAATAATAATAATAATAGAAGGCACTTCTGATTAACAAAAGATTATGAAATTTCACTCCATTGGTCTGCTCTAATTAACAGTACTATTGGGCCCTCCAAAGGTTACAACTTTGGCTTGGTTGGTGGGAAGTAGGTAGGTCAATAATTTGTCACAAAGGAAGATAGTAATTATTAATGTGTGCATCCTTTGCATGCATAATGAGGAATCAATTGACCACCTATTCATTCATTGCCACTTCACATGCAAGTTCCGACACAAGATGGTCTTCTTTGGTATCTCGTGGGTGATGCTATAATTGATCAAAGGCCTTTTGCTCGCTTGGCGTGGGGTGTCGGGAAAGAGGGAGTGAAGTCTAGATATGGGCATTATTGGTAGGCTTATGGGTTTAATGGGGGGAAAGAATTGGCATAGTCAGTGTTGATGGGAAGGATCTGCTCAAACGTAGGCACCTCCAATTTAAGCACGAGAATACAAACAAACAGAAGAAAACAATTTCAAAATTTTGATTCAATTCAAAAGTGCTTTCATATTACTCATGGTGGACCTTTATATAAGCTTAAGATATACATATGAGGAAGATTGATAACGTCATTGACAACCAATGACTTATTACAAACATGAAGAATAAATAAGGATAAGAATACATTTTAGAATATTTGACTAATGAATTATTGCATAACTAGCTGATTGATTTCACTAGCTAGCTGCTTAAATAGGCTAGCTATCTAAATAGGAGGCTTGGGCCTCCTTATTGATAGGTTAGTTGTTGGGTCCGGGATTAATGGGCCTAGGCCTGGCTCATGGATCATGGGCCCAATTCAACGTACATAATCCTTCTTAGCTTGAAAGAACTTGACTCCAATGAGGTAATGGCTTGATATTGCTTATAAAATTCATGATTCAAGTACAAAAAGTTTGTAGCTATGATCCATGTACGTACATAATACTTCTTAGCTTGAAAGAACTTGACTCCAGTGAGGTAATGGCTTGATGTTGCTTATAAAATTCTTGATTCAAGTACTAAAAGTTTGTAGCTATGATCCATGTAACATCGAAGAATCGTTGCCAATAAACAAGAAACTTCTGATAACTACCTTGATGCATAGAGACAATCTAGTCATCGAGAACATTAATAATTGTATCTGTAGGTGGAAAATGGTAGGAAGTATAATGGCTTGTTCTTTGATACCATGGCCAGTATGGTAGCCACGATAGATGGACATATTAAAAGTAGGACTAATAGGTAAATTTAGTGAGAGATCTAAAACATATGAATTATCACTAATCTTCTATATGATTTTGAATGGTCTTGTGTTGCAAGGATGGAGCTTCTTCGAGGTACAGGGAGGCAACCGTTCATGAAAAATACGGGCCATGACCATGTTACCTTCAGCAAATTCAACAATGTTATGTCTTGTATTTGCACTTTAACTTTAATTACTTGCGGGATTAAATCATTATCTTTTGCACTTGGTCTCGACTCTACATGTAGAGGAACCAAATCAACTGAAAGAGACGGTTGTATACCAGTTACTGCTTCAAAAGATGGCATCCATGTGAACCTGTTGACTGAGTTATTATAAACAAATTCAGCCATGGGTATTACTAGATCTCATGTAATTATATGACCGCAGACAAGACACTGTAATAGGTTACCCAAGCCACGGTTGACCACATTCATTTGACCATAGGGTGGTAATGACTAAAGAATTGAAACTTAATTTTCGTTGCTGTGTAAAGTGTTTTTCAGAAATAACTAATGAACTTTAAATAGAACCAGCTTCATCAATTAACAAGGAGCGGTTTATAAATATGACATCGTTCTTCTTTTGTTGTCCTTCAAAAACTATCTAATCAAACTCTGCTATTTACTTCATGGTTAGGCAGTCAACCTCAAACAAGCTTCTCTCTCATGCATATCTTTGTAGAAAGCTCCTCCATGATTTTACCTAAATCACATGTCAAACAGGGAAGATCGAGGCCCAACCGAGTAGAGGTACAGGGTACTGTGCAATACACATATCTTCTCTTCCAAAGCTTGAAAACATCTTGTTCTGATATATTTACATCAACGGTATGGCGGGTCCAATAGGATTGCAAGAGCAGAATCCTCCAGCTTTGCCGCACTAACAAATGAAAGAATACAATGTCACATCCCCCAAATCCGTGGTAGACATGAAATGGAACTGTTGATTCGGAGCCACAGCTCGGCAGTTGAATGTGACAAAGAAATGTGGAGAGAGCACTGCAGATTAGGTGAAGAAATATGTGGAATCGAGTACATCTTTCAAGTCAAAATCTCCCGGCTCTGGCAAGGAAGGGAAACTCAATGATGGGAATGATTGCTGGAAGCCCTCCAACAGCTGCACAAATAGAGAACCAGAAACTTCAGATTATAGCCATTGTGATCAATACATGGATTGTAAAAGGACTGATGAAATTAGTGTAGCCCCCTCGATTGGACTGGCACATGCAGACACATTGGGAATCAGAGGAACACATACCAAAGTGGCACGTGCATGAGATTCAGGCTGTTCATGAAGAGGGACCCACCGTCAAGATGGGCTACCCTTAAAAATCAAGGGGTCCACTCATGGTGGTTCTCACATATACCTTGAATGTGAGATATGTATGGCCCACCGAAAGGTAGACCAGCCTGGTGTTTGGACAAGCACCGTCGTTGAGCACACCTGATGAGCTCTGGACAGGTGCCATGTGGGCATGTCTGTCTGAGTCCTGATGTGCAAGACAGGTTCATGTTCCTCTTTTTTAAGAAAGGCTTTGATTTTTTTTAGAAGATGAAAACCACTCGATTTTAGAAGAAAAATGTAGGTGTGAAATTTCTCTCAAAGAATGACACTTTTGCAGCAACAGAAAAAAGGACTGCCCTCGCACACCCATGACTTTCTGCTTTCGTAGTTTAAGAAATGGTGGGCTCCAGTGATACCACGAAGATGTGACGTCCACATGATGTCTTCATAGGATCCAACTCGTCTATCAGATGTGTCACCTCAGAAAAGCCCTGGGTGGACCCCAACCCGATTCAAATCTAAGGTGAACCACAGAAAAGGGATTGAGGAAATGCCCACCCTCGAATTTCACGGGGGCCAAGCTGAGTTGAAAACAGCCTGGATTTTTTGCATTACCATTCCTGGATGAAGGGTCTGAACTGCCTTGATATACAAAACAAACGGGCTGCTGCCTAATCAATGGTGGGCATTCCCCTCTTAATATGTTCCCTGTGCTGTGAGTTTTGGATCGGGCTGCTTTCTGGGGTCTGGGGTTTGCTGAGGTAAACCATCTTATGGATGGGGTGGATTCTGTGAATATATCAGTGGGCCTTGCGCAGTACCACCGGAACAAGCCCCTTAAATAGAAGGATACAAAATTTGAAGCATTTCTGCATTATAAATGTAAAATGAAAATACTCTTTATAAGTGAAAGAACTTACTTCATGGCTATACTAGATTACAGGAGCTGGTTGATTCCTTAAAATGTTTGGAAATTTCAGGCACAACGCTCAAGGAAAAAAAAAGAGGTATTCACTTATGAGGGGTTTCCATCTTGGTATGGGTAATAGCTTTAGGGTGCATTTGGATGCAATATTGAACTGGAATTATTAGTCTAATGAAGTGCAAATAACCAAATTGTGATTTCCTTAGATGCAACATGGAGGGGTTGAGGGCCATTGTCACAATATGAATACTCAGACATGTCACTCTCTACCTTTTAAAAATATATATATATATCTCTTAATTAAATTGAATGTTGCAATACAATCGATTTGTGCATCCAAACGCAACATAATTCTCTAGTGTTGGCTGATCTAATATCCTATTTCTCCATGAGACCTTTGAAGTAATGGTGGCCATACAGCCACCACTGTTACCTTTATGATATGAGTCATAACGGCTGTTACAGCCTCGGTAATGGCCGTATCGGTCTCTCTTTTTTTTTTGAAAAAAAAAAAAAAAAAAAACAACCTATATCTACCTCATAATGTTGAAAAAAATAATCCGAAAAACCTTATTTACATCGTAACAGACCATTACGAGGTTGGTATGGCCTTTACAGGGCGCTTAACGCGGCCGTTAACGGCAATTAAAGGTCATTTTTTTCATAATGGCTGTTACAACCGTTATGACCCTGTACCCTGTAACGGTTGCCTACGTAACGGCCTTTACGGCCCCATAACAGCCTTTACGGCACACCTGCCTTTCAGAAGTAAAGGTACTTTACATTTTCCAATATTGGTGTTTCATAGAGTTCGACGAACTTTTCTCTAAGTATCCTGTTCATTTCATCAACATCACATGCATGCGTCCAGTACGAATCATGAACTCCTACAATCACCAATGATGGAAAATAAAAAATAAAAATTTAAAAAACAGGTTTAACACAGTTGAGAATAACATCCAACAAGGACAAAGGAAATCCAGTAACCTGCAAAACTTAAGCCGGCCTTCTTGCAGGCAAGTGCAGTCATCATCATGTGGGACCCATCTAGTGAGTGGACAAAATTTGGAGGGAAAGCTGTCCTCTGCTTCTTGACCATGATCTGCAGTAGCCACATTTGTTGAGTTCAAGATTTAAACAAAAAAAAAAAAAAAACAAACAAAACAAAAAAACATGATGACATGATATGAAGTGCTCATATCCAGATTGAGAACTACCGGATATTTTGAAAGTAGGCAGACATGTCACAGAAACAACGAGCTGTAGAAATGAAAATAGTGTAAAGGAGTAATGAATTACCTTATCAGTTTCCCACTGTATAGTCAACACTTGAAGAGATGTTTTAACCTGCAGTACAAATATGTCAAAAACGCCTCACAACATAGAAAAGAATCTTTGGCTTCATTAACTTAAGATAAAATCAAAGAAGTCAATAGATATTGGTAGGAAATTTAATAACTCAAAGAAATCCACAGAAACCACTCCATTCACTTGGCACAAGAAAATGTACATATGGCCTATGGGCCCACCTTTGGTGATCAAATCACTCATACGATGGGCTGCTTGGTGGATGGGAGATGCCCCCAAAATACCTCCCAATCGATGATCCTAACCGTTTGGTGGGGAACCTGCTAAGCGCAAATCATTGCTTGTAATAGTCCATTTTCATCAGATGGCTAGGATCATTTGATAGGGAAAACATTAGGATGCTGCCCATCCCATTATGGCCCCATCAGATCAACATATTAGGTTACTGAGAGGTGATCCATCTGTACATTTCTGGGTCAAAACAAGAAACACATTCTTTCAATTCAGTGGTCATTGAATGCCTCTAAAATAATAGGTTTTTTATTATATATTTTTCAGATGGCACTTACAAGATGCCTTCCTAATTTGCGGTATGGTTGTATGACTGGAAGTCCAAGGGGGTTGTCCACCTCACTGGTTGATTTTCCGAAGCAATCTCCTATCCAAGGTTCAAGCTTTGCAAGTAAGCATCCATCCAGATGATAGTTACACGAATAGTTACAACTCGCACTAAGGAATTAACTATAAAAGGTAGAAATTGGAATAACATGAAAAATTAGACAACGTTGCCACATTGATACACACAGGCAGTAGGACTAGGGGGGATAGTATGGTACATGTGGTGCACTAATACAATAAGAACCCACAAATGGGACCCATGGATTGGTGATCCAGACCATTTTTGTGAAATACCCCAAAACTCTTTGGCATTTTTACTATTGCTGTATTTTTCCCTAGTAACTAATCAAAAGGTTATGACTTCCCAATCCGGAATTCTGCACCCCACCCCCGAGTCTTAATCACCAAAACATGGGACCTACTTGTATGCGCCATGTGCAACAGTATACCATACATGCGAGTTGCGATGACGCTAGGGCTGCAACTCCAGTGGGTTGGATCAGGTTGAGAGGTCAACCCAAGCCCAACCGACCTCGAAGGACCCAACCTGTAACCCGACCCAAACTGAATTTCAACCTCAGGAGCCTAACCAAAACCCAATCCCAATTCCTTGAACCCTAACTTGACCTAACCCAAGCCAAATACATGCAACAATTCTCAACCTGAACTCAGCCCGATTTCAGATTGGGTTGGGAGTTTTCCAACCGTAATCTGACCGAAGGACCCTGACAACCTGACCTGACCCGACCCAAACTTGGGTTGGACAGTTAGGTTCAGGTTGATCTGAACCCAAGTTGTGGCCCTAACCAACGCTTCAGTACCCCTATGATTGGTCTACACAAGGTTGCTTGCAAGCTCCCATTGTTCAGCTCAATGTCCAAATGGATAAAAGCATAGCACCAAATACACACTGCAGTTATTTACTCCGAGATTGTAGGAATGACCACTTCCACTAGGAATCATCGATCCAACTTGTCAATGCACATGATCATCAAGATACGCTACATGAGCCAACACTAGCAACCAATAAGCAAGATTGTACAATGACAGTTGATTGATTAAGTGTCAGATTGCGGATGATGAGTATAGCCAATCAAATATTACAAAATGATAGAAAGCACTGTTCGAAGTGATTCTTTAACAGAACTTCTATGGTAGCTTGATATGTGATTCTAACATCTATTTTTCATATAAACAAAATATATCACGCAACAAAAGGAACACATACCTTTGCAAAGTCTCCAAGCCAGCTCTTGATACTACGTGCACCTTGGAACATCTGCTCTAAAGCAGTTAAGATAGTCTGTTCATGTAGTAGACAATGTAAGATGGTAGATAATGCTGCTGTCATCATAATTCTTCAAAGCTTGAGAAAATTTTGACATCATCGTGCATTTCCAATATGGATGCTAGATTCATCAAAGTAAAAACCCACAAGATCCAAAAATTGCCAATCATGCCCTTACTTTAGCAGCATAACAAGATGCAGCAAATAGCTCCTGGTCATCTGCAATAGCAGCCCGTTCCTTCAATCTTCCTTTGATCTGGTCACGGGCCCCAATATAAGTGACACCATAAACTGATGTCATGACAGTCTGCTTCACAAGCTTTCGGTCCACCTAGATGCCCGTTCGAAGTCAATTGTTAGCCATGGTATTGTTAATATACAGTTTCATATGCAGATCAAAGGTAAACCTCATGTGCTCAGTAGAACATTCTTATTGCACTCACGTATCCAATGAATAGACCACGAGTAAAAATGTTTCCTATAAGACACAGGGAACCTCAGTGCCCAATAAAGAAAAATTCAGTGCTCCTAAGAAGATTGCCTTCACATATAGAAGCAGGTTCTTTACAAGCAGGATCCATGTTCTTTACAAGTAGGACCCAAGTTCTTTACAAGCAGGTTCTTTGGACAAGGCAGGATCAGGTCAACACCGGGTGGAGGTCAGGGAAAAAATCTACATTCTGGTAGGTTCGCATGGCCGAGATTCTAAGACTAAGGTCGGTGAATCAAGCAGAGGAACAAAAGAAGAGAATAAAACTCAACAAAGAGACCTCTAGAGCTGGTGGTAGAGATAGCAGGCCTGCGGGCAGGGGAGAGAACGAAGGGTGGACAGTAGTTGCACCCAGAAGTAGGAAAGGGGGCAAGGGTTTTCTGCGGTCGGGTCCCCTCCCGGAATATCCTACCCTTTTCATAGCTCCGGTCCCACCGGAGTGGGATAACTATACCTTTTCCAGGGTTTTTGGGAAAGCTGGAGTAATTGAGGTGAGTATCCCTCGTGTTCGGAAATCTTCTACTCTGCGGGTTTCGCTTTCGTCCGCATGGCCACCAATATTGAGGTAGACAGTGTTATTAACATGCTTAACGCGCAGAGCTTCGGAGGCATTAAACTATTGGTGCAGCGTGATAAATATGGGCTGGGCAAGTGCAACGGACGACACTTTTATAACGAGGAAGAGGGAAACCCCAACTCACCTTGTAAGATGGAGATTGAGATAGTAGGGATTGGAGATGCCACTTGTAAACCCTTAGGAATGAGTAAATCCTTGGGCATTGCTCCTTCATGGATGTGGTGGCTGGGGTGTCTAAGGAAGAGGGTTAGCCAAAGGAGACGAGAACCTCCACCCATATCAGTTGGGTCTAGTAGGAAGAGAGTCCGATAGGTTTGATTGTATGCGCTGATCCTCAGGTGGTTGATGACTCGGCCAAATTGTTGCAATGGTCAGTGATGGTGCATATGAAGAGCGGGATATCCCTTCAAGAGATTCGAAGGTGGGTTAAAGAGGTTTGCAGGATTTTCGAGGGGGGTTGGCAGTCGGATCGAGGGTTGAAGTTGGTAAGCTGCTCAGTCACATGGGACGCTGATCATCAACTGCAGGAGGTGGGTTGATGTATCCCTCTTTGGTGTGAAGGAGGGTTTGGATTTTGCTTTGGGGCATCCCGTTAGAGCTATGGTTATCGGAGATCTTCATAGCCCTGGGGTCTTGCCTGGGTGAGGTCCTCACTATCAATCCAACTACCGAATCAAGGGCCGAAGTCAATGCAGCCAACATTCTCATCCATTCCAAAAGGGAGTTTGCTATCCCTAACTCCATTCCACTGAAGATTGGTTCTGCTACAGTGCAAGTTAGGGTGAAGATTGAGCCAGGGGTGCCGAACTGTAGGTGGGGAGAGGTAAGGAGGAAGGCGAGTGGGACATGGGAGGCGCTCAGTGATAGTGACGATGACAAAGGATCACCATTTTCGCTCCACCACGGAGCACCAAATCTCAGGAGTATGTGGCGCATCTCTACTGATGCTCAGAGTCAGGCTGGTTCGGTGCTCCAACACACTCAATCAGGGACCAATGATCTTCATTAGATGGTTGAGAAGGAAAGGTACGATCCCTACGCGGTGTACCGGACACCACCCAAGTTCCATATGCAAGAGTGACAGACAGGCGGCCCGTGCATTTTGAATTTAAAAAATCAGGACAGGTGTCCTCCTTTGGAAAAGGGTGTGAGTCAAGGATGGGGTCGTGGTTAATGCGACACCATGCGACGACACATGTCGAAGAGACCCCATTCACACAATCGCAACATGCAATTCTAGCAATGACTCGGCAACAACTGGTAATGATGATGGGTTGGGAAGCAACTTTTTCGGGGCGGAGGAAGGCACGGAGGACTCCAAAGCTACAAGGCCCATTACATTAGGAGGATCGGATGACTCTGATGGTTCAGAGGCAACAGGTGGAGGCTTGCGACGGCCGCGAGGAAGATTTCAAGTCTAGGTCTGGACTCATAGCAATAGGAGTATTAGAGCCTGAGGACACTTCTCAAGGGGCAAACGCGGTTTTCAATGCCCCACATGTCGGTTATCCAATCCTGGCACTTGTGTCCTTAGTCTCACATGCTACGAGCTACTTGTGTCTGAATCCCTCGAATCCTTATCTTCCGAGGAAAATCTTCCCCTTCTCTTGTATCAAGGAGTTCGCACTTGACAAACCACGGTCTGAAGCTACTCTTGCTAAGGTCATTGTCGACAAAGGATCTCCAAGGAACTACTAACCCGACTTGGAGAAACAACGTTTCTGGTGCTCTTTCAGTGTCCTGTCCGACTAGATCTAGGTCGACTTCCAATGGCGGAAGCATCTTGCCCTCTAACCGGAGAGATCAGGACTTCCAATGAGTTGTTGGTCATATCCCCCTCCAGGTTGTGGATCAGGGAAACAACCTTCAGGCTACATCTAATGATCCACAAGCATTGTTGGACAATCAACAACACCCAGGTATGCTGCTTTTGCAGGAGAAGACTGTTGAAGTCTATTGGCCTTTAGGCAAAGATAAAAGATGGATGAAGGATGCCCTGGGTAGGGGAGGGAGAATGAATGGAGTCACCTGAGGAGATTTTGATGATGATATGAAGGCATTCATGCAGTTTGTCACGGAAAGAGGCAAACAATGTATTCAGGTTCAACCGGCAATCAGAACTAGGAAATCCCTGAAGGGATGGAGGGAACTGCAATACCTAGACTCATCCTTCACATACGACTCAGATAGCAGAATCGATACACTAAGAAAGGGCAAAGGGGGAAGGAAAAGTGCGCAATTAAGATCATGTCTCGGAACATTAGGGGCCTGGGTAGCAAGGAGAAAAAACGACATGTTTGAGAAATGTGTGGCAAATCCAAGGCGCAGGTGATTGCTTTGCAAGAAACGAAGATTCAAGATACAGTTGCGAATCTAATTGACTCGATCTGGGGCGTCACTAAAAAAGACTAGGTGGCACTCAACGTTGCTTGTGCAACATGTGGCGTCCTCGTAGCTTGGAACAAATCTCGATGGGTTAAAGAGGATTCATGGTTGGATCCTTCTCGGTTTTTGTTTTGCTGAAGGATAGGGTCTCGGGTTTTCGATGGGTCTTTACATCAGTTTATGGACCATGCCAACCCTCTCGCAAACCTCTGTTATGGGATGAGCTTGATTGAATTTGGGCGAGGCAGTCGCATCCATAGTGTGTCGGTGGAGACTTCAACGTCACTGGATTCACTTATGAAAGATTGGGAGGCAGCAAGATATCGTCCAGCATGAAGGGCTTTTCAAATTGGATTCAACGCAACAATGTGGTCGATCTCCCATCAGAAGGTGCTCTTTACATGGTCAAAGAGCCAAGCTAACTAGTTGATGTCTCATATTGACAAATTCCCAGTCTCCATGGAGTGGATCGAGTCCTTTCCAATATCTAAGCAGATAAGGCTGCCTAGAACAACATTCGACCACGGGCCTATATTACTAGATGCCAATGAAAAAAATTGGGGCCCTAGACCTTTCCGTTTCGAGTTATGTTGGCTAGAGTTAGATGGCTTCCACAAGATTGATGCTAATTGGTGGGATAGTTTCAAGGTTGAAGGATATGCAAGGTTCATTTTATTCCAAAAACTAAGGATGCTTAAAGGCAAGCTAATCACGTGAAAGAAGGAGGTGCTTGCCAATAGGGAATAGGAAAACGATCTCATCCTCGCTGAAATCCAAGACTTGGACCTAAAGGATGAGGGAGGGCTGATTTCAAAAGAGGAGAAGAGTAGAAGAACGGAATTGACATTGACCTACACCAAAAGGTTCAACGAAGAAGAGATCAAATGGAGATAGAGATACCGTGCATTGTAGCTCTAAGAAGGGGACAATAACATGAAATTCTTCCAAAATAATGCTAGTGCAAGAGCAAGGAACAATTGCATCAGCAGCCCACTGGTTGATGGGAGCAAGGTGATAGACAAAAGTAGGGTTTGCAACTCCATGGTGCAATTCTACAAGCAGTTACTATCTACTGAGGGGAGTAGGCCATCACTTGATAATGTGGATTTCCCTACTATCTCAGACTCATAAGACGCGACCCTCAAAAGACTAGTTTTGGAGGAAGAAGTGAAGCTAAACCATCAACTTCCTTGGGAAAGACGAAGCCCTAAGACCCGATGGCTTCCCAATGGCTTTCTTTCAATCTTTCTAGACAGAGGTTAGGGAAGATGTTATGGCATTTATTAGAGAATTCTTTGACAGTGGCAAGTTGTCCAAGGACATGGGAGCATCATTCATAGCTATCATCACCAAGAAGGAATGAGCTAAAAGCCTAAAGGTCTTTCTGCCTATTAGCCTAATTGGAAGCTCATATAAGATTTTAACGAAGATCATTACATCCAGATTTCAAGAAGTTATTGTGACAATCGTAGCCAGCAACCAAAGCGCTTCAGTGGTGGGGCGCCAAATCTTGGACCATGCGCTTCATGCACACGAATGTGTGGACTCTCAATTCAAGGAAGACAAAGTAAGTCTAGTGCAAGGTGTTCCGTAACGGTAACGGTGGCTGTAACGGCCACCACTGTTACTTGTACGGTACGGGGCACAATGGCTGTTATGGCCCCTTAACGGCCATTACGGTCTCTCTTTTTTATTTTTTTATTTATTAAAAAAACTCCTGAAAAACCTATATATGCCCCGTAATGTTGATTAAAAAGTATGAAAAACGTATATATGTCTTGTAATAGACCATTACGGGGCTATTATGGCCTTTATAAGGGATGTAACGTGTTGTTAATGGCAAGGTCATTTTTTTTCCATAACGGCCGTTATGGCCGTTACAACCCCGTAACGTGTAACAGTTGCCACCGTTACCTTTACGTAATAGCCTTTATGGCCCCATAACGGCCTTTAAGGCACACCATGGTCTAGTGTAATCACATTGAATGAAATTTCTTGAATTTACATGTTGGGTAGAGTTGGATGCAACAACAAATAGAGAATGTGGATTCAGTAATGTGTAAGATTGGCCTCCTCAATCCTTGAAATGGATCCCCTAAAGGTTTCTTCAAGGCTACACGAGGGTCGTGTCAAGGTGACCCTATCTCCCTTCCTCTTCATTATGGTGGTGGAGGCCCTTGGTAAAATGCTGGGAAAAGGCCAGGAAGTGGGCTTAATCCGCAGGTTCGAAGTTGCGGATTTGGGACCTACTATTACACACATTCAGTTTGCAGACAACACAATCCTTTTCTGTGAAGCAGAGATAGATATGGTGGACAAGTTGCGTAAAATTGTCGCCTGCTTCAAAGCTCTGTCAGGGCTAAAGGTGAACTCCCAAAAAAGTGAATTGCTAGGAATCCACATGCCTAAGGAGGAGGTTTGAAGATTGGAGGATTCATTTGGGTGCGATATGGGATCCTTCCCATCAATCTATCTTGGTCTTCCCCTCTGTATTGGTAAGCCAGCCAAGCATCTCTCGGATTGTCATAGAGAGGATAGAAAGGACCTTGATCAAAACAGTGTTTTCCAATATGCCTCTTCACTACATGTCGATGTTCTAGTGCCGAAAATTGGTTCTTGATAGACTTGAGAAGCTATGTTGGGACTTCCCGAGGAGTGGCAAAGAAAAGAGGAAGAAATTCCATCTCTTGAATTGGGAGGAAGACCTCTATCTTTTGTGTGTGTGTTGGGGGGGAGGGGGTGAATCGGGCGCTTTGGGGCAAATGGTTGTGGTAGTTTGCAACGAAGGAACATTCTCTTCAGAGGGTGGCGGCTGCTTCTAAGTACAGTATGGGGCCGAGAGGTTGGTGGATCAAAGCCTTGTCCAGATACAACACTTTTTTTGGAAAGCAGTGCTTTCTGTAGCCCCAAAGTTTAATCAAAGCATCTCTTTAGTTGTGGGGGACAAATCCCAAGTTCGGTTTTGGGAAGACTTGTGGCTAGATGATTGCATCCTGAAGGAAGCCTTCCCTAGCATTGAGAATGTAGCCGTGGACAGGAATATTTCAGTTGCCTCATGCTTCTTTAGACTGGGCAATGAGATAATATGGGCATCGCCTTGCAAAAGAGGCCTTTCTAACAATGAGTTTGGGGCTTTCTTGAGTATCCTTGATAGATTGAAAGCAGTTTCAATTGGGGAATCCGAGGAAGAGGCAGTGAGATGGACCGGCCATAGTTCTAGAAGGTCCTCCGTCAAGTCCTTTTATAAGCTCATGACTTCTTCCGATCTTACGCCGAATCAAAACTACAACTTCTTGAAATACGGAGCCCCCATGAAGGTGGCAACATTCGTTTGGCTCGCAGGAAGAAATAGAATCCTGACAATGGATAACCTGCGAAAGAAAGGGATGATTCTCCCCAACATATGCATCATGTGTACTAGCGAAGCGGAGTCGGTTGAGCACCTCTTTCTCCATTGCTCCATTGCACTACAGCGAGAAGACTTTGGGATTTCTTCCTTTTTAAACTGAACGTCTATTGGGTTATGCCAGCATTTCTCCGTCTCTTCTTGTCCTCTTGGCACAGTGGCAGGATTGGGAAAGACGGCAAAGTTATTTGGAGGTTGGTCGGGACGGATACTCTATGAACCATTTGGGGAGAGAGGAACAACCACTTGTTTCGAGAATAAGGCAGCTTCGGATTGGTTAACCGGGAAGGTGGTGGCTATGGTGATAGATTGGGCATCGGGTTTCAAGGACTTGGACGCTTGTGCCCTAATTGCCCTCTTGGGCTTGTAGTCTCCTTTTCGGTCTACTTTGTATTCTTTTAGCCTTTGGGTGTCCTCTTAGTAAAAGTAGTAATCTTTCAAAAAAAAATTATAAAAATAATAAAGTAGGACCCATGTTTCAATTATTCAGATTGATGATCTGACAGGAATCTCCATGCATAATGCCTCAGAATTCCCCATTACTGGTTGATCCTATACATCCAACCTTTGGTCTGCCTTCGGTTAAATGTGCCCCATCCTGTATTTCTTCCTCAACTATTTCCAAGCTGCTGATCAAAGGGTTAGGATGTCGAATCTGAAGGATTTCAGGATTCACCATCGACAGTGGGATCCACAGGTTAACTGTTAAAATTATTAAAACTGGGTCATGCTTGTAGATAATATGCATACCCTTAAGCTATAGATCATATGATTCTTTGTAAAGAGTATCTGCAATTGGTTATAAGGTTTCTAAAAGCATGCTGTGATGTTACATTTATATCTAGTACATGTATAACATAGAAGAAGCTACTACAAAAGAGTTTCAACACTAAGGTCATGGGTTCGAGTGCCCATTATGGTGTGTGTGGGTGTGAGGGTGTGTGTGTAAGAAAAAAAAAAAAGATCAAGTTTGAAATATTTTGGAAATTTTGAGCATTGACCGAGTATTACAAGAGGCAAAACATGCACAGTTATATGATATCACCAAGCGAAAAAAGTATTACATTGGGATCCAAAAGATTACCTGACTTGAGCTAAATGTACAAACCATTTCAGTTGGCTGAATGACCGAAGCAGATATTTTTTCAGTTTTTCTTTCTTTTCTTTTCTTTTTTTCTTTTTTGGAGAAGATAACAGAAGTTAGTGTAAATTAAAGGAGGGTAAAAGAATTCATAATACAAAGACAGGCACAACTTGCCCCAGATCTTGCAAGATTTTTTCCACTATTTTTGCAAGGTCTGAAGAACCCAATTCTTAGATTCTCAGTACCAGAGCTTCTTCTTCTTTTTCTTTTTTTTTTGGGGGGTCAGCAATTATGAAATTTTACTAGAAAAGAGGTAAAATGACTTGATATATATGCATCACCATTCAACGAGGATCCCGAGAAAGGACATAATAATCTAACCACTCAATACAAAAAAAAAAAGAAAGAAGGAGGCCACAACTAGTACCCTCCAAATTAGGGCGGCAAGAAAATAACATCATAATCTAACCTGATCAATTAAAATCCTGGCGCGTGCTGCATCCGGATCTATTGCAGGATCTTTTTGTGCATCATTCCGCATTATATCAAGAACTCTGCAACACAGGCAATAAACTTGCGATGAAATTAGCTTCAGAGCTAGGAAGTAATTCTGAGACTATTAAAATCAGACATGCAAGCAAGATTCCTTTGAGGACTATATGTGGCAAAAAGAAATACTTCAACTTTCTACATTCCATCCACAAATGCATTGAAATCTTCCAACATAGTCAACGGTGTATTAAATGCATGCAAGGAAAACTGAAAACAATGCTTTGAGTTGTCTGTAACTGGAGGTATTATATGATGCTTGATTGAAAGACAATGTTCTCTTGTTTGACCCAGATGGTACAGATGGGTTACACTAACCATTGATTTTGTGGGCCCATCATGGAAAGATCCAAGCAATGACAGAAACCATATCAGATAAACCTAGCTATACAACGTAAATTGAACAATTACAACAATGGTCCATATCCAACAGGCCCCAGTTGAACAATTAGAATCATCTGATGGTGGAAACTCTTGGCGTATCTTCCACCCGCCATGGGGCCCACCATATCAAGAATTTGTCACCAAAAGCTAGCCCCTGAATGTGCAGCTTAACCGCCAAGAAAATACTAATTCGGGATTGCATGTTGAGAAATTACAGGGCTGCTCATCAGGAAACATACAGTTTGCTGACGTGTATGATTCCATATATTATAGGGCAGTGGTTCAGTTATTCAAACCTCTGATCTGATTAGATGAAAAGTTGTGCAGGCTATCTCAGAAATCTTCAACATTGCAAGATCCTAACACTTAGATTAACAGACCACAAAAAGACCAGTAAGTAGACTGGCCCATATTCCAAGGAAAAAGTTCAATGATCACATGGTTGAAAAATCCCAATCTGGGAGATTTTTTTTGTCACCCATTCACGGGAGGCCCACCATATAAATGGTTTGGATTATTGGAAAATCTCTCCACGTGTACGGAATCCAGCCAGTACATTTGTTGATGAGCATGTCCCTGTAAGTACTTCTTTCAAACAAAGAAAACCATTAAAATATAGCATTCTGCCAATACATATAGACTGAACTGAGGCCGGACAAAGCAAGCATTTGAATAATTATAGATACCAGCATACCTAGCAGCTATTCCAGAGTAGACATCTGCAGGCTTCTCTCCAGCAACCAAGTTGACTGAAGTTGCCCCTATCTGCATGAAAAGGTTTGACAACACAATGCCAGAAATTAGACAGCCATTACAAAGAGGCAGTTGATAAAGAAGAAAAAGATATAAAATACTTTGTCCTATTAATCCATACGAAAATTCTACTCAAGTATAAAGGTAAAGATAACAACAAAATCATTATAACACAACTTCCTCACCTCTTCCAACACACCCATTAGAAGCTCAAAAACATCCCCTTCAAAATCCAATAGCTTACATCTAAAGGCTATGCTTCACGGCAATGTTACTTAAAACACGAAACCCTGCATGTTTTCCATTCCAGTTTGAGCGATCTGGATTATGGGTCTATTGAGATCTAGATTGAAATTTTTAGCAACCTGAAGTTATGGATCTATACTCTTACTATTGCTTAAGCTATATATATATATATACACACACACAACATTCATCATTTCAATTATAACTTGCATTATAAGTCCATATATAAAACTATATTGCATATGCAGTGGATGTATTGGAGTGTCGTACATGACCCTACCCCTAGCGTACCTCATATTGGAGGATGTATCATACTGCATGCAGTTCCAGATGCAAGACGTGAAACTAATCTAAAATGATGTCATGAGATCAATCAATGGATTAGCATATCAATGAGAAACATAAAAATATACAATCTACCACAGATATAAAAGATACTCAAGTAAGCAATTATGTTTAGATTCAAGACCTAATTACAATATTGTAGTATGGATCCTCAAAAAATATAGATCAAAGAGAAATACGCTCAATGGAAGATGGGACTTCCATTTATAGCATAGGGATTGATCTACGTTCAAGGGGATTCACACATGCCCATCAACAGTGAAGTATTCTAGGCTTGGATTAATTGGGAATTACGTTAAGGGTTTGAGATTGGGGATTCAAGGCTATAGAATTGGGGAATTAGGAACTTGGAGTTTAAAAGTTAGGAAAATAGCAGAAAAGAGGAATGAAAGTGAGAAGATCACTGTTCACGGCACTATTCACAGGCGAGGAAAAAAGAAGGTATTGGTTTAGGTTAGGGTCTGATACAGTCTGGATTGGGTTTTGATGTGATTTGGATTGAGTTTTGGTAAGAATGAGAGTTGGGAATGAATAATGGAGATGGGTTGAGAAAAGTGAATAATAAAAGGAAATTTGAAAGAAATACAGATAAAGAAAAGAAAACCTATCTAAATTAAGAGTAATGACTTCACACCATGGCTTTAAACCATTCCAATCACATGAAATTGCAAGGAGAAAAACTCTAGTAGAGAAATCTCATTCATAATAATCATAGCATGTTTAGATTAGGACCCCATAACCCTTAAATAGTCTCAACTTGGGGCTTTTACAAAAAGATGCCTCTCAATAAGGAAAAGACTTGAGTACCTCCTACTTTTAAGCAAAAATAAGACATAACTACCTAACTCTCTAACAAATATCAAATAACCCCTAGCTAAGGAGAAAAAAGTGTCTCCACATGAAAACGTATCTCCATGCTCCCAATAAGTAGCCACATTTATTTCCCGAATGTAGGGTCTTCAACGATGCACCAAATATGCATGTGGAGTCTTCCACGCACCTATGATCCGGAGTCGGGCCCCACGTAATGATCATCTAGTCATAAAGAAATTGAGGCATGGGCCACAACTCATCTCCTTCTCTAATATACTCAATATGGTGCTCAAATGTCCTCATCAACTCCCATAGTTGAGAAGAGATCGCCTCTGGCGATATAAGCTATGGTGATACTCAAGAAGATCTAGGTCAATACTCTGAAGCTCGCTCTCCATGATCCATGTACTATCTAACTTTAGCTTGTTCTCCCACTTGACGAGATACTTTTGAAAACCTCCATGCTCGGTGGAAACGACTTGCTCATCCAAAATACCCTCTATCTCTTCTCATCTAGCCAGTATGGATGATAAAGGGGGCAAAAGATGAGACGATGGGTCTAGTAAAGGCCATGGGTAACAAGGTATTCAAAATCAGTTACGTAACGGTAACGGTCATAACCGTTATGTGTTACGGGGTCAAAATAGCCAATACAGAAAAACGGGCCGTAACGGCCTCGTAAAGGTCCCATAACGGTCCAGTGACAACATTTTTCAAAAAATAAAAAACAGCCATAACGGCCATAACGGGGGCTGTAACGGCCGTTACTGCCTGTATCATAACGGTAACGGTGGTGGCCGTTACGGCCACCGTTACCATTTTGGAACACCTTAATGGGTAAGGGTAAGAAGAAGGGACAATGGGTGAAGCTTCTGGTCCTTAAATAGAGACGAGATCTTCCACATTGAACATAGAGCTAATGCCCATGTCAGGTGGAAGATCCACAACATAAGCATTAGGACCACTCTTTTCACTATTCGATAAGGTCTAGCACTACAAGCGTGTAATTTCTTCATGGCTGCTTGCGGAAACCGCTCTACCCTTATCCAAATCATGACATAATCAACCACTTGAAACTCTTTAAATCTGCGATAAGAATCAACAAGTATTTTATATTTCTCATTGCTTACATTAATCCGCTTCTTAATCTCATGATGGAAGTAATGAATATGATGAGAAAATGCATTTGCGGACTCTGACGGCCTATTGGAGACGGACACAGGAATGAGATCTAGAAGCTTCCTAGGCTTATAACCATGCACTACCTCTAATGCACTCATGCCCATTGACCTATTGACTGAACTATTGTATGCAAACTCTGCAACTGGTAACACTACATCCCAGATCCTAGTATGGTCACCCACAAGACATCGCAACAGATTACCCAAACTTATATTAACCATTTCCGTTTGACCGTCAGTCTGCAGGTGGTATGTTGACGAGAACGGAAGCCTTGAACCCATCATGTGCCAAAGTGTCTTCTAAAAATAACTCATGAATCTCACATCCCTATTAGACACAATGGTCTTTGGCAAGCCATGCAAACAAATTACCTCTCCAAATAATATTTTGGAAATGTTGAAGGCATCCGACGTTTTAGAACATGGAAGGAAATTGACCATTTTAGAAAAACAGTCAACCACTGCTAATATAGAATCATGCTTTCTAATCGTCTTGGAAAGCCCAAGTACAAAATCCATACTAATGTCTTGCCACAAAGCATGAGCCGCTAGCAAAGGCATATATAATCATGTATTGTCTTTTTTGCTTTGCCAGGTGACAAGTCCTACATTGCCCAATAATTTTCGCGATGTCTCACTTGATACTTGGCCAATAAAACCTATCTTCAACAAGGGCAATAGTCGTGTCTCTCCCACAATGTTCGGCTACTCCTTCGACATGAAGCTCCCAAACAAGGAAGTCTCAAAGGTTAGTATGAGGAATACAGAGTCCATCCCCTTTAAATAAAAACTCATCAATCAGGACAAACCCGCTATCACTCCACGACAAATCACTTAAAAGTGAAGTGTATATCTTCCCAAAATATTCGCACATGGGATATTCTTCTTTTAATTGCTCAAATCCAGTGGCTTCCATACTCGAACACTGAAGCAAGGCTACCGGACGACTAAGGGCATCGGAAAGTTTGTTCTCGACCTGGCTTTGTGCTTTAGAACAAACGTTTACTCTTATAGAAACGTAACCCACTTGGCATGCCTTCGGTTTAACTTCTTCTGAGAATTGAGGTATCTCAAAGCCTCATGGTCAGAAAACAAGATGAACTCTCGTAGCCGTAAGTAATGTCGCCAATATCTCAAAGATTGGACTACTGCATAGAATTCCTTGTCATAAGTAGAGTAATGTTACTTTGCCCCATTTAGTTTCTCACTAAAATATGCAACAAGGTGCCATTCTTGGCTAAGAACTACACATATACCTATGCCAGACACATCACAAACAACCTCAAGGACTTCAGAAAAGTCCGGGAGGCACGTGACAAGAGCCCCAATCATCTTTTCCTTAATGTCCTTGAAAGCTTTGGAGGCAGCATTAGTGCACTTGAATTCTTCCCTTTTTTTAATGCAATCAGTGATAGGAGCCATAATGGAACTAAAGTCTCGAATAAACTGCCTATAAAAGGTACCTAAGCCGTGGAAGCTACGCACCTCATGAATATTTTGTGGTTTGGACCAACTGACTATGTATGGCCTTGACCTTCTCGGGGTCTGCAGACATGCCATCAGATGACACAATGAACCCTAAGAAAATGACTTTGTTAGACATAAAAGAACACTTCTTCAGGTTGGCATATAATTTCCTTGTCTTAAGAACCCTGCAATCTTGCCTCAAATGGTGGAGATGTTGTTCCTTTGAGGTACTATAAATGAGGATGTGGTCAAAATATACTACTAGAAACTCATTCGTAAAGGGTCTCAACATCTGAGTCATCACTCTTATAAATGTACTCGGAACATTGGTCAAGCCAAAAGGCATGACTAACTACTCATATAGCCCATCATTCGTCTTGAAGCTTGTCTTCCACTCATCTCCTAGGTTAATAAGTACCTGACGATACCCACTTTTAAGGTCAATCTTGAAAAATATTGTGGCATTGGCTATCATGCCCAACATGTCATCAAGCACAGTATAGGAAACTGATACTTGACCGTAATCTTATTGATGGCCTCGTTGTCCACACACATGCACTAAGTGCCATCTTTTTTAGGTGTGAGGAAGGTTGGCACGGCACAAGAACTCAAATTCTCTTAAATTAACCCTTTTCTAAGAAGCCCATCCACTTGCCTCTTTAATTCCGCATAGTACGTGGGGTTCATTCGATAATGAGAAATGTTTGGTAGAGTCCCCAAGGACAAAATCAATGGCATGTTGAATGTTCTGCATGGGCGGAAGCTCACCCGGTAGGTCCTCAAGGAAAACATCTCTAAACTCCTCCAATACCAGATTCACCTTAGTTAGTAACCCTACGCTAACCTCAGGTGTGATCTCTCTTGCCACGAGGGCATACACCAATGAATCAGCCTTAGTTTCCCTCTCAAACTCTTTGGCGTTTATTATATGGAGAGATTTAGGCTGAGATTTTATCACTTCTTTAGGATTACCCTTCTTGACATCCTCTTTCTTCTCTAGGCACCTTTGGGCGAAAGAGGATTTAACTTTATTCTCTTACCTTCATACATAAATGAACACATATTCGAACAACCGAATAGTGTCACATCACAATCATAGAGCCAAGGTCAGCCCAAAATGATGTGGCCTACATGCATAAACGAGACATCACACCACAACGTGTCTTTGTAGGAAGCAAACTGAATGGGAATGAGACACTGCTAAGAAACTAGAATCGAGGACGCATCAACACATGAAACTCGATAGTGTTGAGGGTAAGGAACGAGTTTCAAACCCAAACGAGATACAGTGCTAATAGAGACCACATTAGTACAACTACCACTATCAATTATCACCTTCAAGTTTTTATCATCACATTTGACAAAAGTGTGAAAAAATGAATTCATGCGCCAATCATCACTCTCTTTAGCCTGAGACAAGTCACATCTGACAACTGCCAGTGGCACGGTCTCAACTCCTTTAGCTTCTTCATCACTACCACCAATTTTAGGCTGATATTCTTCTTGTTCACAATTTCCCTGATTATCCTCTTCTTCACAATCGCCAATCACGAGTACCTTATTTCTCTCTTTTGTGGGGCACTGGTGTGCGAAATGGCTATATCCTTGGCATTCGTAACACCGCATTTTCTCACCAACCCTTGAGCTAGTACTAGCTAACCCTTTGCCCTTAACGTCCCTATTATTGGAATGAGTACCAATAGGGGTGTTGGATTGGCTCCCAAAATTAGACTTGGCTCCCTGGAGAGTGGCCCTGACATTGGATTCACGAGGATCGAATCGCTCATGAATTGCAGTTTCAGATACCACTCGAGTTCTTACACCACTTAGTAGGCATGCTCTAGGGTGCTATTGTCGTGAGGAATAAGCTCATGTTGAAGCACGGGTTGGAGGCCCATCCTGAAATGAGAAAGAGTCATTAATAACTTAGGTCGGAGGCCCATCTTGAAACAAGAAAGAGTCATCAAACTTGATGATGTACTTAGTCACGGGCATTGATCCTTGACGAAAGGATTGTCACTGATCCAAAAACTTCTTACAGTAAGAAAGAGGAAGGTACTTTTCCTTCAATATCTCTTTCATCTCGACCCACAATGAGACCAAATCATCTCCAAACCTCTCCATCTTCCGCTCAACATTTGTCCAAAACAACTTGGCTTGGCCCACTAACTTCATCTTGGTGAGCCTCACCTGACAGCAATTGGACATATCGTACCACTCAAAATAATGGTCAATGTCAGCAAGCCAATCGAGGAAGGCCTTGGGATCCAAGCGACATCATAGTTCAGAGCCTCTGCCTTCACACTTTTCGTAACACACTCATCAAGATCATGGTGGTCCTGATACTCTCTAAGGGGTGGCTGGGTACGTACCCCACCATGGCAAACACCTCAACCATAGCCTCTTCCACTCACCCTAACTTGGTTTCCTCCAAATTGATCTCCAGCTTGAGATTGATCATCTTCCCCATTATCGGAGTTTGCCTGAAGGGAGTTTTCCAGCTAGGTCATGCGAGTATGGATCTCATTCCTGAGGGCCACTAGTTGGTTACTAGTAGTTTTATTGTAAGCCTCAATGGTCATGAGACAGTTATTGATGGCATTGATAGCCTCGGCAAGCTGTTCCGAATGCATAGTGGGATGCAAATCAAAACCACACCCAAAACGAGTGGGCATAAACCGGGGAACTAATGGGGACCCTAAAAACTAAAGACTCCCAATGCAATGTTATGAGAATGGGAAGTCTACCAACCCCAGGCACGATAATATGAAAACCTACCCTAATTGTGATATGAAAACTCTATGCTAAACCCGTTCTGATACCAAAATTTAATGCAAGACATGAGACTAGGCTAAAATGATGTCATGAGATGAATCAATGAATTATCATATCAATGAGAAACATAAAAATATATAATCTACCGCATATATAAAAAATACTCGACTAAGTAAACATGTTTAGATTCAGGACCTAACTACAATCCTGCAGTATGGATCCTAAAAAAATATACATCAAAGAGAAATAGGCCCAATGGAAGATGGGACTTCCATTTATAGCATAGGGATTGATCTACGTTCAATGGAATTCATACATGTCCATCAAGGGTCGAGTATTCTAGGTTTGGATTAATTGGGAATTAGGTTAAGGGTTTATGATTAGGGATTTAGGGTTTTAGAATTGGGGATTTAAGAACTTGGGTTTAAAAGTTAGGAAAATATGAGAAAAGAGAAATGGAAGCGAGAAGATCACTGTTCACGACACTATTCACGGCACTATTCATGGGAGGGAAAAAAGGTGTTGGTTTAGGTTACAGTTTAATGTGGTTTGGATTGGGTTTTGATGTGATTTAGAGTAATGACTTCACACCATGGCATCACACCATTCCAATCACAGGAAATTGCAAGGAAAAAACCCTAGCAGAGAAATCTCATTCATAATAATCATAGCATGCTCAAATTAGGGCTCCCATTACCCTTAAATAGTTTCAACTTGGGACTTTTACAAAATGATGCATCTCAATAAGAAGAAGTCCTAAATACCTCCTACTTTTAAGCCAAAATAAGACATAACTCCCTAACTCTCTAACAAATATAAAATAAACCCTAGCTAAGGAGAAAAACATATCTCCATGTGAAAATGTATCTCCATGCTCCTAATAAGCAGCCCACATGCATCTCCCCAATGTAGAGTCTTCAATGATGCACCAAATATGCATGTGGGGTCTTCCATGCACCTACGATCCGCAGCCGAACTCTACGTAATGATCATCTAACTATAAAGAAACCAAGGCGTAGGCCACAGCTCGTCTCCTCCTCTGACATACTCGATATGTTGCTTCCCATGCTACCAAAGTGACCCACAATCCAGTTAACCTTGCTCCACAAAAATATCCCCACAAATTTCAAAACATCCATTGACCAAAATGCTCTTACAGAGGCTAAGGCTGTGGAGCTGGGGAAAAGTCAAGGTGATGAGGGACTTTCCCACCTAAAGTTCTTTCCCATGATCTCACCCTTTCTCCATTCCCTGCTTTAGAGTGGATTCCCTCTTGGTGAAGATTTTTCTGACCCCCTTTGAATCATATCTGAAAATGATAATTGCTTTCCAAAGAAAGAATCAGATGAACATGTCAAAGGGGTCCTTACTCATGCCTTGGTGGTAGACTCACAAAAGTTTTAACACGAGGTCATGGGTTCGAGTAACCATTGTGGTGTTAGTGTGCGCATGGGTGGGGTGTGAGTGCATGTGTAAAATAAAAAATAAATAAATAAAAACATGTCAAAGAAGGTTCATCTCAATTTAACAGCTGTAAGATCCTGCAGACAAGCGTATCAAGCTCAATCTTGAAGGTCATGGCCACTAGCCAATTCTATGTACAGATATATGAGTCATGACTGTACAATATACATGGTAGATGTCATTAACAGAATATTATTCATAATAAGAAAAAGGAGTATAATACTCCGCATGAGTACACTATACACGTTATATTACTCAATATATCTCTACATTCAAAACAGGTTTGATCATTCGTTGCTTGCTTTTATTTTTGAATGTGGGAAATACCTTCATCAATTAGTCACTTACGGCTTCTGTGGAAGCCATTTTCCATGGGACATTAAGAGAGTTGTGCAATGGTGTCATTCTATTCTCGTTATGTCATGGAAGCCTTAGGTGGAAAGAAATAAGTCAATAACACAATTGTCACTGCCTCATCTGGACTGTAATTATAGGGATGCCATCCAAGGTGAGTGGGTGAGCTGTTGTGTTATTCTGCCTCTCAAGGATTTCATTGTCCAGGCATCATTGCTATCCATTTCACATTTGGCTGGAGTTCCAGTTGGTAGAACATCCTATTGTACTTAGGCAAACCACGCCTTCTGTCTATATTGTACTGAAGTTCAGCAGAAACGGTAGAGGACACCTAAGACCTGAAGCTTACAGAGGGGTTTGTGATGAAACAGATGACCAGGCCATATGCTGGACCATTTTATTGCGGTAGATTCTTCAAGGGCAACAGTGGAGGCTACAGTAATTTTGGGAATAATGTCATTCACGCCTGTTATCATGTTTTGTCCAAATTGAAAGGGGTTTTACTAATTGTTATTTGGTGGTGCTGCAGATGATTTGCATATATCGTTCATGATCTTTAATCCTGTTCTGGACTTCAATATTGAATATAGTGGCTTACAAGAATGCTAATGAATTAGTTAACTGTGGCGTCTTGATGGAGTACTTGGACTATTGTACCTCTAATGTATCATTAGTGCTTCTTGTATTCTATATATGAAATATTGAGTTTTGCCAAGGGCACATGGAATAAAGCTCATGTACACACCACAAATGTGCTCACATGGCATATTGGTGCAAGTTAAAATCCATCCATCGGGTTGGTATAACCTTTTACATGTTCTCCCAAAAATAAAATCTGGTCCAATCAGCATGTGGGCCACAATGTTGGAAACTGGTGGACTGGTTAGAAAACTTCAGCCAAATTTTTCAGAGCCATACAATTGTTTTCCAACTGAGCCCCACCTGACGAGTGTATCAACCTGATTCTTGGGCCAGGGCATCAATAAAGTGATGTCATTCTGATGGATAGATTGGATCTCAGACCTATTGTGCCATGTTAGCACATGCATGGCGTATGCCATGAGATTTATTCCATCCGGGCGCAGGCTTAGCAAAGCTTATGAAATATTTCGCTTCTTTTATTAAATATTTCGTCCAGTTCAATTTCACCATTTATGCAATAATAAACCCTGTAAGGTTATCAGATTACAACTACCAGTCTAACACACAAAAGCTACTTTATGACATGAAGTTACCCAAAAAAAAAAAAAAAAGCACCAATCAATAACAAAATTAAAAATTAAAAAAATAATAAAATAATAAAAAAAGAAAAAGAAAAAGATGAGTGTTACCTTGTCTCTTCCAAGCGCTGCGTAGTGCTGTAAACCATTACATGAACCATCCTGAAGAAGGAAAAGAAAAATCCGTAGAAAAATCTTCACAGATCACATTCCACATTATGAGATGGTAAAACTCTGAAAGCTCATCAATGATTACAGATAGAAGCAAAAGCTGGCTCTTGGTGGTGGCCCATTTTCAACAGGAACCATGTTTATAAATAAGAAAGAAAGCTCCAAAATCAATGCTGTTAGCATTTATCTTAGAGATTGCTCTGGCTTTGGTTTGACCGCATACAAGTAAAAATTCGTAAATTTAAAGGAACTTTCCTTATCACATCTGTATAGGCATTCATGAACGCGCCATGCGCACAATACAAGAAAGACGAAAGTTCTTTAATGTTGCATGGTGCACATATCAAAGTAGAGCTTCACCAAGCGCACATGCCTGTGAAATAAAGCTCATGTCCTCGCCACACATGCACCAACATAGCCCATAGGTGCGAGATCCAATCCATCCATCAGGTTGGTCCAAACTTCTACATGCTCCCAAAAATAAATCTGGTCCACTCAGCATGTGGGCCTCAATATTGGAAACAGGTGGACAGATTAGAAAGTTTTTTTAAAACCGTACATTTATTTTGTAAACCGTGCTCCACCTGACCAGTGGTGCCTTTCTGATGGATAGATTGGATGTCAGACCTATCATGCCATGCTAGCACATGTGTGGTGTCTAGATGAGTTTTATTGCACACGCTGTGGGGTCAGCAAAGCTCAGAGCATACTCTTAGAAAATGCACCCCAATGAGTTGGCTAACTTTCAAATGCAACAACAGATTGGAAATCAGATAGTAATGACAAACACACCCCTTGTAGATTCGAAGGATGGGAACAATTTTGAAGACATTCAAGGTATAAATTGTTTTCCAGCATAACTCATTATGCCATGAAAAACCAGATCACGCAACAAAATACGTATGCTGAACATCTCAGAGAATACTATTATGAAATGCAGTTCATAAAGTTCTGTAAAGTCCTGACCCTGCCAACCATACACACAGAAAACGTGTATCGTGAATGGAATCATTGATCCAATGGGCGACCATAAGAATGGGGCATAGGTTAAACATCATAGTGATTGGACAAATCTAACCATCCAATTTTGTGATTGTTGCCTGTTCGAATATGGATAGTTGCCCTGTTTTTCATTAACCATCATTTTAATTGGTCACCTATCCAATGGATGCTACAATCTGATTGCCCAGCCCTCTGGGCTAAGGGCCATCCACATAGTGGCCCACCAAACCAATGGTCACAATTGCGTGTACACAAGTGCCACGTGGAAAACAAAGATGCTCAGGTGTGCAATTCATGGACGTTGGTGAAGCATGCTCATCATGGGAGGCTACTAGGAGGTTTAAAATATCATCTGAAATTGGTACATATTGCCTAACAAGTACTGTTATTGTCCATGAACAATACAGCTGTATTGGCCCATATCGGCTCGAAACAGACTGTACAGGGCAATATGGGGCAAAACGGCCCCCTATTGGCAGTGCGCAATACAATACGCGAAAATCAATTTTTAATCTAACATTCCTCAACTTTCAATAAAAAATTACCTGATGCACAGGGATGTGCGAGATGGTAGTCTCTGGTGAGGTGCTCCTTAATGCTTCAGCAAGATTGATGCAGACAGCCAAGCACTGAAATGGATCCTCAGCACCCAGCCACCACCGCCTACCTTCAAGTGGCCTGTCTGCAGAATCAAATATATCATCCAAGTGATTCTCCGTAAATGCTGTCCGGCCTTCGTAAGATAACTTGTCCACACCACCAGCATATAAATTTGCTAGATGTATCTTCAACCAACGTAAGCCCGACTTCCCCAATGGGCGTCCCTCTGCGAACTCAAGGACACCGCGACATAGATCCGAACCTAGATGGTTTAAATATGGATGCATCGGATATGCACGGCCTCGGAAGTCCACATTGTGAGGGTAAAAGAAGCCATCTTCATCCTTCATTTTTCGGGCTACCTGTTCCCAAGTACAATCAGTATGCAATCAGCTCAGCTCTTTATGGCCGCAGAACATGACAATGAACATAGATGAAGAAACTTCTTACAGCAAGTTTAAGTTCTATGTCACACCACTGAGAATGCCTTTCACTATTTTCCTTCTTCGCTGCTCTAAGTTGCCACTTCCACTTCCTGATTTCAGCTTCATCTTCCGTTTCTGGCTGCTCTGGCAGAGGAACCTACAAGGCATAAAATGGAATGAAAACACTGGGGAGTTCTTTAGATAAATTTTTAATATCCTTCACAGTATGTCCATATCAGCCATTACGTAACATTATGTCACAATCAGTCACCAGTTACACTTTACAGGGGTGAATTGTGACCTTGGCCAATACACCTATACAGGGGCGTTACAGCCGATATGGCCGTAAAGGCCCCATTTTGATAATTTTATTTCCAAATTTTATCGCGCTTTCCACTTATTCATTTCAACTATGAAGTAATCTTTAGAAACTAATTTTAGACTTGATACAAGCCAATTTTGAGGATCAAAACATAAGATTGAGAGGCACTTGACGAATCAAAGGGGAATGGACCATTTTGGAAAATATCCTAAGCAACAAACCATTATTTTTTTGTTTTTTCTTTATTTTTCTTTTTTGGTCTTCTTTTTGTTCCATTCATACATAATGGGCCCTGAATCATGCTTGGTTTTTGTTTGATTAGAACCTATTTGGTTGACTTTCAGCAGATCAAGACAAACAACATTCTTATCAAAGAATGGTCAACTACAACATTGAATACATGCAAAAAAGAAAACAAAAAAGATTCTAATGTCTTCCATTTTTTTTCCGATTTTCCCATTACTTTTTCAAGATTTTTTTTTTGCAAAGAAATTTGGGCCATAGCCCTGTATCACATTATTTTTGGGCTCGAACAATACACCCACCATATCGTTATTCAAAACTTTGGGACTAATTGATCTAAAATATATAGTTTTAAAGAGGAATTCTCAGGTCTGACGGATAAGGATGTGAAGTGGCCTGATTGAAGGCATCCCTCATCCACAGTGGGACACATCAACGGATCCATGGTCTGGATCACCAAACCTTGTGCCCCCACTTATATGAAATGCTGCATTAGGACACTTCAGTTTCTTTTATATGCAAACCAATAATTTCTCATATTTAATAAATAGTAACAGGGAAGAATTTCCAAAGTGTAGTTGGAAAATCATCAAAGGCAATCATGTTATTTGAAAGCTATTACTGGGAAAAGCTTGACTTACATCTTCGCAGTCAACCAAGCGAGCAAGACAGCCTCCACTAGCCCATACTCTGTCTACGACACTAAGTACTCTTTTATTAACCCTCCATTTTGTATTCCCAAGTGTATCCAGGGCCTGGACAGCATATTCGCAAAACCACTTAAGAACTAGTCAAAGGGATTAAGAATATAAAACAGAAATATTTCAGGAAGGAAAAAAAAAAAACATATTGGCTCCTTATATCCCTATGCTCTTAGAGTGGTTATCATTTAACAAGTTTCGAAAATAGCTTCTCCACCTTTCATTGATCTCATTATACTTGGGTAGTACTCCCAGTCTCAGGTTATCACTCTTCACGCATTTGACAGTATCTAGGTGCCTACCCTTCTTCTCTCTCATTTTCAAAAGTTTGAGTACATCTTTCTCACCTTTTCTTGTCCGGTTATCCCCAATCTATTGTAAAGAGCATCATATGCCTTAAGTTTAGCCTCACCATTTTCTTAGCAATCTTTTTGGTATTTTTATATTGTTCAAAATTTTCATAATTTCTAGTCCCTTCCCAGGCTTGGAAACATGAACGTTTCTCATGACTAGCTTTTTGTACATCGTGATTCCACCACCAAGTTTCATTATATGATTGGCTTTTCTCTCTAGATACTCCTAAAACATATTTTACCATTCTCCTAATGCACTCGGCCATCTCATTCCTAACATTCGCTACTTCTTTGCAAATGGAGGAGAACCAGGGAGACATTTGTTTCAAAATGTTAGTAAGTATAAACAATTAGAATGAGCGAGCATGATTCAAAGAAAGAGTGGCACCCGAATAGAAGGATGGTGCACTAAGGACTTTGGACAAAGAGGAAGAGGGTTTTGTGGCGCCTATATTTTCTTCCAGTCCTTGGGTCAATTTGGTAGCCAAGAAAAGGATCTTCTTAAACAGATTCAAGCTGCCAGAGATTGTCTTCCAAAGGGCAAGGGGTATGGTTCTCAGCTGGGCATCAGGGCTAAATATCACCCCTGTTGTATGTATTCAGGAAGCTGGCCCACCACCATATGCAAGATGACATCTCAGCATTTTTTTTTAGCCAGTTGTTTTCAGCTCTTTCCATTTAGATATTGGCTCTTTGAGTCTTTTAATGAAATTTCTGTCACCTTTCAGAACAAAAAGGTTTAAGCGACATGCAGATTGCAAAATCATCATGCTCAAATATTAAATTGGATTAATAGCATTGAAATATTTATTCAGATCCATAAACAAGCTGAATGAAAGTATACATGATTGTATCCCAATATGAAACTTCAGTAGAAAATGTAACATCCAGCAACAGGCTCAAATGGAAGTAGACGCAAGTGTAATCCAACATGAAATTCCAGTGACCCAAACCAAAATATAACTGGTTGTACACACAGCAACTTGATTGGTTGTAAGTCAAACAAATGTGGGAGCAGGTCCTAAATTGTACGCTAGAAAATTTAGGTGCAAAGAGCAGTCTAAAATTTCTTTTCATGTGGACATTAACGAAGGGGTGGATGGCCAAGCTTGGCTTAAGAAAAACTGCTTATGAAACTATACAAATCCACGAAGCTGGGGGGGCAAGTGGTATGAAAGAGGTTAATATATCATTTTACATGAGTTTGAGTTCATTCCTTAACTCTTTTAAGTAGCCATACGGAAAGTAAGTAATAAACATGTTCTCCAACCTCAAAAACAGGTTGCAGCTGTCCTTTTGGAGCTCTATTGAAGCAATTCATTGCTTCACTCCGTTGTCTGGCTCCATGCGTACGCATGACATAAGACGGTAAGTGCAAGTAAGATCCTTTGTTATACCTATCAGGGTTTGAACAACCATAATATGCTAGAAACAAAACTGCAGCCAGCTAGAGAACACACACACACATCACTAATTCGCAGGAAACTTTTCAATCTACACAATATTAGCAATCAATTACTGATCATCATCACAATCATCTGAGCCTTATCCAAACTAATTGGGGTCAGCTACATGAATCCTATTCTGCCATTCCACTCTATCAAGGGCCATAACACCAGTTAGACCATAGGTGATCATGTCTTGTTTACAGATACCTTGTTTAAATAAATAAATAAAACCTTGAAAAGACAGAAGACTCTTGCAATCTAAGAATATAAGAAAATGTACTCCCGACACCATGCATGACATGAACAATGGGAATTACAAAAAGTTTGACACAATCGAAACAAAACCAAAGAACATTCTGGAAAAGGATGGCACGACAGGAAGCCACACAAAAGTACTAGTGTCATTACCCAAGTGGCTCCGTTTCTTCAAGTAGCCACTTGAGTCAAGGTGCTTGCCCGCAAGCCTACACAACAGCCTCGTCGACCCAAAGGCCTAGGCAGCTGCCCACAAAATTCAAACCTAGCTTTAGAATAAATTATGATTTATAAAGTAAAAGTAATTAAATGCATAAAGACATTTATGTGGATGATTGAAACACGGGGAATATGTGGATTTGGGTAGCCCTTTTTCATGGGCAACACCAAGGCAGCCAAGGGAGTATTTCATCAAGGCAATTCTAGGAATTTTGTCTACCTTGGGAGTAGCCTAATTGATTGTAGAATTTGGCTCAAGAACTGAAAAGCTGAAAGAACTAAAAAAATTATAATAAAAATAACATACCCTATCCAGTTCTTTGGGGGCACCAACATTGGCATGTAAGGGATCACCATATGCCTTGCCTACAGAACAAACAACAATTGTATATGGTCTACTCCAGAAAATTTTAAAAAAAATAAATAACTTTTATGTATCTTAACACATCTCGAGAACTTCAAGAATCCATGTAATGTTTCCTGGTAATATCTCATCTGGTATATACTCTGTCAGATGAAGAACTTGTGTTGCTAATCAAACAACACCAGTTTTTCCTGGAACGATGAGTCATACTTACAGTTCTATCTAGCCCTTTGCGAACTAGGGGGTCACATTCGATAACTCCATATCTTCTGCTCACTTTCCTGTTAAGGGAAGGATTGTTTATAAAAACACAAGGGATCACATGGACATAACTATAAAGCCTAGATAGAACAGAGAGGGAAAAAGTCTTACTGTTGTTCTTTTGTGACCATTTTGAGGGAGTGTCTAAAGGCAGGCCGAATATCAGGCGGGCCATCTGCTGACTGATCAACTGGAGGTTGAATATAGGCTGTGTTTATCAATAATTCAATGAGATAGCTCCCAATCTGAATTGGGGATAGTCAGGATATAGCCTTCAACATGCACTAATATTAAGATAATAACAAGAACTTCTATTTAGTAGTTCAACATCATCATCATCTTAGCCATCAAGCCAGCAATTTGGGATCAGCTTTTAATTGGTAAATGGTGAAAGTTCTATGATCAGCTGCCCACCGCAAAATCAAACTGCCTCTGTAACCAGGCTCTAAAACTGGCCATAGCAGAGGCTCACAACTTCTATTCAGTAGTTGCCAAGAAAAATACAAACCTTAGCTTGAGCCTCCTGACCCCAGGGCTTTGAATCATCCTTGACTATCTTCCTCACTTGATGCAGCTTTTGCTTTTTTATCAAGTTGGTAACTCTTTTACTCTGAATCTCTTGTTCTTTAGCAACAGGATCAGGTTCACCTCCATTGCTCTTCTCCTTGTTGTGCTTTTTCGTATTCTTTTCTAAGAATTTGTGGATCCTAACCTGAAGTATTCCACAGACATAGTTATAAACCAATAAACACAATTTACAAGTTGAACCCAAGATAGAAGCTTAAACAAAATTTCAACAAGTTAATGGTCCAGAATTTTTCAATCAGAAAACTCACATACATGGGTTCCTGGTACAGAATTTTAAATCAGAAAATGCACACACAGAGAAAGGGTTTCAACTCCAACCGGTTAGACCATAATTTATGGTCCACCCAATGAATGACTTCAAACCTATCACGTTCATGTGACATGCAACCCTTCCAATAGGTTGGCCCCCCCATGAGGATGGCCTTGTGCAAAAACTAGTCCCATCCACTTATAAGGTGGGCCAGACCACAGAAAACAATGTTTAGCCATTGATATTAACAAAGTATTAAGTGTGGTCCACTAGGTGAGTGGATGTGGCTCTTATTTTCACAAGGTTTCCCAATGATTGTGCCAACCTATTGGATGAATTGGATGTTGCACAGATGAAACTTTGGGAGTTATTAGCTGGGTGGACCATAAATTATGGTCCAACTGGTTGGACTTGAGACCTTCCCATGTGTGTATTTGTGTGATACATATAAATATATGGGAGATGGATCAGGCAGGGCCCGTCATGTCGTGCATAATGCAGGTAAATTAACTCATGAAGGGGTGGCCTATAGTTGCACGAAGCATAAAGCGAAACGGCAACAGATTTGCATGCAGGAAAGGAGACATGTTTGTTTCGAAATGGGAGCAGCACCTGGTTAAGGTTCATGCAAATAAGTGGTGGCCACATATTTACAAGAACAATGGACAGTTTAAAAAATTACCAACAGTCTACATTCAAAAAACACGTGGCCTGCCTAACAACGAGACCAGCCTAATTTCTTGGCCATGTATTTCCAGTGTGCCACAACTGATGCAACGTGTAGATGTCATAGACCAGGTGGACACATGTGGGCTTAGCAAAACTTGCGTAAGTCCGAGCAAAATTGGTTTTCTCTGCCTACAAATAGCAACACCTTGCAAGCATGGCATCAGTATATGATGAGAAATTTTGCTAGTGTCTTTCATGTTTGGAATTGTCTTTGTACTAAATACTGCAATCCTAAATGTTCACAGGTTTCCTCCAATATATGCATGATTAAAAGATCAACAAATTAAGGGGAGGATAGCCTGACTGCTAGCTAGGCCACCCTATAAGCCCAAACTTACCAACTAATATAAAATTTCAAATATCTTCGGCAACTATGAGTAAGAGAACTACATCTTTAGCAGGGAGTTGTCGCATTGGTTGTGAAAAGTGACTCGAGAAAATTCTGAGCCTTGGGAGTTGTGTTTCGCATTTGGCGATATCTGGGATGTATCCTCTAGGCTAAGCATTTTGCTCACCAGCATAGGTAGAAGGGAAAATTGTATTGCTGAGTCTTTGGCTAAAGAGGATGTGAGTCGTCCATCTCTATATTTGGGAACTCGTTCTTTCTTAATGCCTTTGGCCTGATACATTTTCGTTGTCTTCTCCCAAAGAAAATGACTATGAGAATTGTGCTGCACTATTGTTTTATTTCAGTCAATGTTAATGTGGTCTCTTCCAATGGTGAATAGATCTCTTCTGGGGTGAGAATGTGGACTCCCTTTTTTTAATAACTAAGCTGGGCTTGAATCCGAGACCTCGAGTTTGAAACATGCCCTGTCTGCCATTATATATAATGTCCTGTTTATCACAAGAGTCTAGCTGTTTTGAGGTATGACGCCAACATAAAAGTGAGGTGTCCTAGATTCTTCAATAAGGTGGTATGGCAGTTCACAATAGATTCATGGCAGCATCTGGTTGATGCTGGTGTCAAACGGCCAGAATTAACAAGCTTCGAAAGCACTGAAAGGGAAAAAAGGCTCTGTGTTTTGCAAATCAGTAGCAAGAAAACTGCTTGCTTAACGGATGTACATTTGACTTTTACATTGCAGTAATGAAGTTGCGAAAAAGTAAAATGTCTAAATTTTGGGTAGCCCCACTTTAATTAGAATCAATAACCAGATCTTAATTGTGATTACATTCATTCATGTAGGTCAGAAAACATGCTGCATTTGGATGTACTATTAAATTCAATCGAGTCACAGTAAATAGTTCAACATTAAATTGCAACTGCCTTCCAAAGTATTCATAGAATGGATCAGGCATCAAATTGCAATTAGAGCTCATTTGGAGTGGCCGAATTCTATTTTCTACCCTGGAAAAGAAATAATTTTCCTCATATGCGAGGTTTTCCTCCATTTGAGAAACAAAAGCAGTTGTGGAAATCGATTTCCATTTCCACAGTTTTCCATTAAAAAAACAAAAGTGATTTCCATTTGCACAGTAAAGCAGGAGCATTTTCACACCGGGCTTGAGTGGGGTGGCCTGTGTGAAGCGGGGGCACACTCGAGGTGGGCAGCCCCATGTAAGGCAAGACCCATGTAAAGTGGGGCCCACAAGGGGGGTTCGGCGGAGGGCCTAACCTGGGCTATGAGATAAATGGATTGATTCGCCACGCTCTATCAGTTTGAGCTTTTAGAGCAAGTGGTTAGTTGTCCTGCGTCACACAGTTTTCCTTGAAAAAACAGTGATTACCATTTCCTCAAGAAATAGAGATTTCCACATTTTTTTTAGAAAGAGCTCTCACTTTTTTACCATTGACCTATCCACATTTCCATGGAAATCATAAATGCTAAAACAAACATGTTATTTAGAATTACTTTCCACATATTTCTTCTGATGTGACATTTTCCTTTCCAAATCTAATTTTTGGATTCCACCAATCCAAACACACCCTTACACAACTTTCGACTCGGACTAGAAATGAATGTGGCTGAAATTTTGGGTTTTTCTATCTATTGAACTCAATAACTGCAATTCAATTCAATACTGCATCCAAACGCAGCCTCAAACATTGGGTCCAAGAACAACTAAGCATGGTCATTCACTTCACTTCGTTGCATCTAAATTATTGGAACCCAACTCAATAGTACATCCAAACAAAGCAAATATTGGAGAAAGAAGGAGAAAAGAAAGAAAGAAAGAAACCCTAGTAACCCACCTCATCCTCGATGGCTTTGCCAACCATGCAAGCCGCCTGGACTACCCTGACACTCCCATGCTCACTCCCAGTCATCAGCAGCCCCATCAACGTATGCATCGTGATGACCGCCATCTTGTCTGCCGGCAACTGATCAAAGTACATTGCATATGCTGCCTTGTTCTTTCCTTCCCTACACAACCCCTGCTCCTTGGCTATACAATTCCGCAACGGCTCAAACCAGCCCAGGAACAGGGATTTCATGTATGGCAAGTTTGGCGCCATCTTCTGCTGGCACATGTCCATGAGAAGTTCCTTGTATTCCTTCACTGACTGCTCCCATGCCTCCACCTCCCTCTTCTCTTGCCTTCTGAGAAGGGCACACAGCTTCCCGTGCCCAATTCCCCCTGGTGGTTTGTGCTGCTTCTGCCTGAATTCACCTACTTCCTCAACTACAGAGACCTCTTCATCAGCATCCGTCGAAGAGACTGCCTCCGCAACGCTAGCAAAACCCATCGCCGGATTCAAATGCTTACAAAAACCAAATGGATTTTCAAAATACCCACCAAATGACGACAATTTGCCATTTTGGCCAAAACCCATTTCGCGGATCCCAAAATTCGACCGGGCTTTGGGTCCGAAACACCTCCTCACAAAGAACGCGCCAGAAGATTTAATCCTCTCTTCATCCCAAGGCGATAATTCGCCATTCCGGTAGAAACCCATCTCCTCGGGAAACGCAAAATTTACACTGGGCTTGAGATCAAATGGCCGGATTTTATCAGGAAAGATTGGATTTTGGGAAGAACCCAGAAAGGCGGAAGTGGGTAGGAGAGATGGGCCACTGAGGAACCGAAGCTTCTTTGATGAGGAGGCGTGTTTCAAGATGTTCCGCAACATCTTTCGGGTGGATTTGGATGGATTTGAGTGGGATTTCTTGGGGTTTTGGATTGGACAAAAGGGATTGGATTGGTTGGAGTGATTTGTAGGGAAGATGATAAGAGAGATACAGCTTGTCGCAGCTGCTACAGTACATCAAATTGGGAGATTTTTGAAGGAGACAGGAGGAGATGAGAAGGGGAAATTGCATGAGATTGGCAGATGGACGAGAGGGTTGGAAAGAAATCGTGAGAGAGAGAGAGAGGTAAAGCGCCTTGAACCCTCCTAAAACCTTCTTTCTCGTATGCGTTAGTGTTTTGGAAGAGTAGATTTTTGGACGCGGGTTTCCCGCTCAAGGCTTTCGCTCCTGCGCTGGGATTTAGGTGGGATCCACTTCAATGTTTTTGAGAAATCCAAGCCGTCCATCCGTTTTGCATGCTCATTCTAGGACATTTATCAAAAAATGACCCTGATCGAAAGCTCGAGTGGTCCACACGAGAAACTTTGGCGATTCAATGACCGTATAAACGGCTTGGATGGCATATAAACGTCAAGATGTAGCCGGGAAGGTTTCAACGGTATGCATTTCTTTAACAATTTCCCCTCTTGTGTAAGCCACTTAAGTTTTTGATCTACCTCAATTTTTTGTAGCATGCCATAAAATGAGCTCTAAAAACGGATGGACAGCGTGGATTTCTCAAAAACATCACGGAGGACCCACCTACGTCCCAGGAACTTTCTGCGAGACTTTCGTGGGAAATCCGCGTACGAGATTTTTGCATTGGAGGTGCGCATTGCACGGACGTCGGATCAGCTATCTGCAGCGTCCGTAGCGAACCTTGCTATTGAAGTGACGTCACCAATTTCTATGCACCCACCATGATGTGTGTTGTATCCACGCCGTCCATCCATTTGGAGAGATATTTTTAAGGCCTGAACAAAGAATGATCAGATCGAAAGATCTAGTGGACCCCACTACAGAAAACAGCAGGGCAGTGACGCCGACCATTGAAACCTTTTTGGGCCCACCATAGGTTTATTTTAGATCTAGCCTGTTCATAAGTTAATAAAAACGTGGACAGAGGGAAAACACAAATACAGCTTGATCGAAAACTTTCGTAGCCTTAGAAAGTTTTTACCGGTAGGCGTTCAATCCTCACTGTTTTCTTTGGTGGGCCACTTGAGCTTTGGATCTACCTCTTGGCCTGCCCCTTAAAATGATTTCTACGTATTGATGAACGGTGTGGATACGACACATATATCATTGCGGGAAATAGAAGTTGGTGACTTCAGTTTAATAGGGAATTTTACCACTGTTGCCGTCAGTAGCCAATATCCCCTGCTAAAGCCCTTCACGGAAGTTCCTGCGAAAGAATGATGGGTGGGCCCACCAATATGTTTATGAGAAAACCACCGCGTTCAATTGTTTTGGGTTCTCATGCATGAAACAAAATAATTATGGGTATCCAAAACTTAAGTACGTCACACGAGAGAAAACAGTAAGAATTCCGTGTAAATTGTTAAAATATTCTTTTGGCCATAAAATTTTTGTGTCAGCAAATTTTTGTATTATTTTTACTTCGTCATAGTGTTAATGATCTTATATATGGTCTGGATGGCATATAAACATTTAGGTGGGGCTCAGACAGGTTTCAACAGTAAAAATTTCTTTTTCTAATTTTTCTTCTCATATGACCCAATTAAAATTAGCTCTCAAAACATGTGGACAAGTGGGTTTCGGAATCCTTGGGCAGGAACTGCGAAAGGATTTCCCAAAAAGCCGTTCGCAGGAGATTCCTTTAAACCTAGATGGGGACCCACCGTAAGGGCCATAAGAACACATTTTAGAATTTGAAACAAAAAATTAGATGAATCCAAGACTCAAGTAGGCCTCACTAAGGGGAAAAGTGGGCAGGAAAATTCCTACTCTTGAAAAGTCCCTGGGTCGACAGTGATGTTTACATGTCATTCCTATCGTTCGTAATGTCACTCCTGCTGAGATGAACCAAAAACATAAATATTAAGGTGATATAAAACTTCTATGGCTCCATGAATATTTCAATTGTGAAAGTTTAATCCTCATATTTTCAGCTCACTTGAGTATTGGATGTGGATCTTTTTTTGTCTCATGGGTTTAAATAATGTCACAAAACTGATGAACCGGGTGAATTTTTCACAAACGTTACAGAGGTCCACCTAGGTTTCCAGCGCAGGAACCTCCTGCGAAAGGCTTCCGTAGTAAATCCGCGTACGACGGTAGAGCGCTCGCACACCGGGGTTTTAGGAGTGGCCCCAGTTGCCCGAGAACGCGGATGAGATACTTGGACGTGGATTGCGTCCTACCCCTGCCCGGACAGTAGTATGTCCGGGCAGGGCTCCGCGGGGTCCACCGTATTGTAAGTGTTTTATCCACGCCGTTAAACACATTTTTATAATAATTTTAATATTTGAACCAAAAAATGAGGCAGGTCCAAGGCTTAAGTCGACCACAAAGTGGGAATTGAACGTCCACCATTAAAAAGTTTTAGGGAGGTAGAGAAGTTTTGGATGAAGCTGATATTTGTGTTTTCAGTTCATCCACGTCTACATGACCTTACGAATAGGTTTATGGTAAAAAAACATCACGTTGGGCCTTAGAAATGTTTCAACGGTGGGTGTCATCATCAGTGCAGCTTCCTTTGGTGTGGTCCACTTAAACCTTGGACCTACCTCATTTTTTGGTTCACGAATTAAAATTATCAGAAAAATACGTTTAACCATGTGGATAAAACACTTTCAACATGATAGGCCCCACAGAGCCATGTCCGGATGGATTACTGTCCGGGTGCGGGTAGGACGCAAATACTTACGGGTTGAGCAGCGAGACACACCATTGAAATGACGTAATCAAGTTGCGTGGACTCCATTATGATGTATGTGTTGTATCTACCACGTCCATCCATTTCGAGATATTATTTTAAAATACGAAGCTTTAGTGGGCCCCACCACACAAAAAACAGTGGTAAGATCGATGCCCACCGCTGAAACTTTCCTAAAGCTCACCATGATGTTTTTTCGAAATATAATATGTTAAAAAGTTAAAAAATACATTAAAAAAAAAAAAGCAGAAATATCAGCTTGATCGTAAACTTTTGTAGACTTTTGGAGTCTTTAACGGTGGCATCAGTCTCCCCACTGTTTTTTGTGGTGGGGTCCACTGAGCTTTGGATGTAATTCATTTTTCCAATATTATCCTAAAACATGCATCATGGTGGGGACTACAGAACTTGGTGACGTCACTTCATTAGCATTCTCGCTGCTCAACCTGTCAGTTGCCAATCGACGTCCGTTGCCAGAGGTAGGTTTGCTAATTGCACACGCGGGCACACGTGACAACGCGGAACATGTGTTCCGGATGTTAGCTTTCCGTGTAGTTTTAAACGATTATTAGATCTTCTTCGTGAAAAATCAGGGCCGTCCGACACCTCAGGTGGACCACAGTATACAAAGTAAACTGACTGTAAGAACAATTTTTATGGCCGTTCATTTGTTTTAGATCATGTGGCCCACCTGAGAAGTGAAATGGGCGAATTTCTAGGCAGAAGATCTAAAAGTGTTGCCCACATGACAGAAAGCTCTGATTTTCCCCGCGTGTTAGTAATGGCACGTGTGCCTGAGGGTGGATGGGCTTTGCTGGCACACGCGTGCCATATAGGACGATGACCGGGTGGAACGTGCATTTGCCCGCTCTAACACGAATTGATTACGAAGGGCTGTCAATGGGCCAGGCTGGCCCAGAGGGCTTTTGGGCCTGTCCTACCTTTGGGCTGGGCTTAAATTGGAATGTTAGGCTCGAGGGCCAGGCTTGGGCTGAAATATCAGGCCAATTATCCCAAAAAACCCATCAGCTCGGCCATTAGGGTTTAAAAGGGTAATTTTGTAGTTTTTTTATATGTTGTTGCTAAGATTTGTTTGTCCTGGTTGGACCATCATGTACTTGTAAAACCAAATAACGGCTTTAACAGGAGATCATCTACATAATTGGCACTATGCTACTACTATAAATAAGAACCTTACCTGCAGTAAAAGGTATGAACAAAAACCTTAGTTCTACTAAACCCGGAGTGCTAACAATGGTGACCCTGACTGTGACAGGGGACTATCTGATGTGGAAGTTAGAACAGACACTCCAGGTCTAATAGAACTAGGGTTTTTGTGCATATCTTTCACCATACGTGGTGTTCTTATTTGTAGTAATATAGTGCTGATTACGTAGATGGTATCTTCCCTACTTGGTAGGTGCTTATTGTAAAAGGGACTCATTCCGGGTACGTCGTGCTTATCATCCTGAGATCCTGGGCGAGGATCTTGAAGAGATCTTATCTTAATAACAACATCTCCAAGTGATCGATCTCTGAGGAGCTAGGGGTCGATAACTAAGTCCGACCTTATAAGCGAGGTGGCCAAGGTCCATGGTCAGTCTTCGATGACTAAGGATGACTTCAAGGTTGGCCTGATCGGAGTGTCGTGGTTCGAGTGAGATCGTAGATAATGGTCATGATCTTTGGTCGAGATAATGTCGATGCTCGGTTGAGGTTGGGGTCTCCATTGGTGGTCGAGGCTCAGGCTGCTCATTGAGGTCATGCTCGGTAGTGGGGACTGATCTCTCCTCCATGCTTCGTGTTCTCTCTCATGGAGGGAGTGGGCTGACTCTCCTGCATATCGTGTTCTTCCTCATGTTGGTCATTTTACTTGGTTTATTTTTACCCATAGCAATAGCCCTACGTCCGAGCGCTATTCAGAAGCTTGAGAAGTAGATGTATTGCAGGATTTTGCTCGAGTGTAGGAGCCCGTGTGCAAGTGGTTAGAGGTCGGGAACACTCGTCATTATGGCAAAAGAAGGAAAGACGACGAGTGCGGGAATCGAGGTGAATCTACTAATGATACTCCAGTAGCTCGAGAAGGTGTGCACAGTGGCGGTGTCTCTTTGTTTCTTAACGGGTGGCAAGGCGACACCTGTCTTTACCTTAATGATTGGGCCTGTCCGTGAACGGAAGAATGCCATGTAGATAAAGGAATGTCATGTAGATAGAGGCATGAGCCGTAGTGCCTCCTTGAATCGCGACAATAAATGTTGGCCATTAATGTCTTGACTAGGAAACCTATATGAAGAGGGTGGGGCACCTCAGCCCCCTCATTTGCTTATCCTTCTTCATTACTCTCCTTCCATAACGTCTCAGAAAAATCCGTACAAAGACCCGAATACCACCTCAGGTATAAAGACCTAAGGACCGTATTCTATAATAATTCAAACGGAAATTAATTAAATGTTAAACTAAATTAATCAATGGATTTAGCTCGAACCATCATTTACACAAATGGCAAGATCCAAAACTATCAATATCGCTAACTCAACAATACTTAAAAACGTAGGAGAAATCCCATGAGCCCGTCACTCTTGGGAGTACATTGAAACTCCGTAACAGACCTGGACCACATGTCGAAAGTCCGACGACCACAAAACTATAAGATTATATTCCATCTTACTGGGCTTGACAACTATCACAGGAATTGAGCCCAAATGATGTCCAGAAACGCATAACTTGAGTCTTGGGTACGGTGTGTGAGAAACGCGAATATCTTTAGAAAATGTAATGAAACTTAAGTAAATTGGGTCATTCGCTTACGTGCGAAATTGAAGAACTGTGAATTTCTAACCAAACTTCACCCATGAAAAAAGAAAATTTTCCTTCTCATATCCGTATACTTGTGGCCCCGATCGAGCAAGTTCAACTATTGATCTGAAACAGGTCCTTCACGGTCAATCAGCTTGTCAAATCGCACTGAAAACCATTTCCTGGCATAGATCCATGGTTAGGGGACTTACCCTACAACTTAAGCGAATAATGGGCCTCCTTATGTGCCCTGTTTGTCAAAAACAGTCGCCATTTGGATATAAACTAGGTATACTATGGCCCTAGGGCCATTTACATCACTTACAGGCCTATATATAGCCCTTAAACCACCTTATTTCTATTTTATACCAATTTCTCTAATCCTATGAGAGAGAAGAGAGAAAAAGAAGAGAAAAGAGAAATGAGAGGAGAGAGACTCTAGGAGATCATTGCTAGGATTCTCTCCCACTACTTCATGCACTGAATCACCTTTCCACTTCGCTACACAATCATTTTCGACTTCGATTTGGGTAAGAAAACCTAACCCTAATATTGATTTAGAGATCCAAATAGAGTAATCAATGAAATAGCTAACTTATTCCATCGCTTAGGTACCCGACGTTCTATTTTCGGGAATGTAGAATTCGAACCGCATCCGAATCAAGTATTCCGACAAAAGGTGCGGACTATAAACATTTAGGTTATATTTTTTAATACTTTCAATGTCAACTAATGATTTATGTTTGACTTGATTGTTGATATATTGTTTTAAATACGACGTATTCGATATATTATACGTGTGTGAACTATGTTGAATACAAGATGCATCCCGTGTGTTTGTTGAAATGTTTGAATGAACATGAAATTATAATTTATGCTTGTTATAACTGTTAATCTAGGATACATATTTGTCATATACATGATGATCTCTTTGTGTAAGGAATTGTCATAATATATGTCGTAACTAATCTAGTCTATGTATTTGGTGAAGTGTAACTTAAGTATTTGATAAAATGTCTGAATGAGAAAATGTTGATGATTTGTATTTATTAAGTGTATTAAGATAAGATTCTCAATTGCCTTAATCATATGTATAGTTTATTTCATGTAATCATATTTGTCGCTACACAATTTATAGATAAAATGCAAGTGCTTGATGACATTTTTAATGTGTTTGATGAAATGTTCAAATGAGGAATTTATTTGGATTATTTGTTAAATGCTGATATGATTATCACATGTGTCTACCTATTGCATCCGAGTAAGATCGGGGCTACAACGTGGCTCAGGCAATCGGTAATAATCCTTGTACAGGTGGCTCATTAGCTTTGTCACATTGGGTAGCTCGACGAATCTGTGTCGCACGGCGATTGTCGACAGTGGTTAAGCCACGAGGGGTGCTTATGCGCTCCATGTCGATTAAGTTAACGTGTACTCATACCAATCGACTTACTAAACAAACCGATTGGCCTATTGTGTGTTTACCATGTATGGACATCACTGCTTGAATCCAAGTACCACTTACCAATGTAAAAGCTCGTTTCAACTATGGTACTACGATCTGCTAAGACTCATGAGCCGGGCATGCTAGTATGGGATACCGTGGTCGAGCTGTTAGCCTACTCTTGGGTGACGAGCCTCCCCGTAGTAACCAGTAAGTGACCCAGATTCGTGAGCCGGGCATGATGGTATAAGACACCGTATTCGAGCTTTCGGCCTACACTAAGGTGACGAGCCTCCCCGTAGTGACCGCGAGTATAAACTTTTAAATTTTTCTATTCATTATTTTTCATTAGGAGTGATGCACTACAACTTTCTTATCGTGTGTGGTTAATTAGGATTGACGACCCTAGATGGATCTTCGTTCGGGTTAATGATATAAAGGGAAGTACATTAGCTTCCCAAATCTATTGTATGAATAAGCTTAATTAAGTACCCGGCTAACACGATCATACACCGCATTACATGTGCTTTGACGAGGAAGTTGCACTTTAGCAAGGTTGTCATGTGCGAACTTGGTTGTTGGAGTCGCTTGTGACTTGTGAGGGAGTTTTGTGCAAGAGCATACATCATTACTGCATCCCTACATTAACAAGAGTAGTTAGGAAGTGATTGTTGTATTGATTTATCATTACTGCTTGATTGACTTGATAACATGTTAACCTTTGCCTTATAGTACCACTGAGTTGATCACTCACTCCCGCCCTGGGACAATGTTTTAAAGCACCAACCAGACTCTAGTTTAGATGTAGGTATTGATGATGTCTATGCAACGAAGTTGGACTTCATAGATGAGGAGGAAGAATTCTCCTACGTTCAGCTCTCAGGCGGGTTTATGTAGACCTCATGATGATTTGATGGGATTGCAGGAACATATGGATTAGTTGGACACTTTACATTTTGATATTTTGACAATTTTAAAATAATACATGTTTATATTCAGCTCAGTAACATACTCATACTTTGGAGGTTGCAAAATACTTACATACTTAAATATTTATATGTTTCAGTCTTCCGCTTACTTGATTTAATCGTATCTGGAGTATGATATGTTGTTTTGGTATAATCTCACTCATGTTTAACTCATTAATATGGACAAAATCAGAACATCACCATCCATGTTGCATAAGTGATGTGCTGGATCTCAGGAGTAGAGCTTTGATCGACCCTCGAAATCTGGGGCGTTACACCTTCTCTGTCGGACTAGGCGATTTTTGTTAAGTCAGAAATTCCCCTGTTTTCCTTCTTTTCCAACGAGTTCTTCCATTTTCCCTTCTTTCTCCTCTTCTCTTTTTATTTGCTCAGGATGTCAGACATCTTAGATAGGTTGTTGCTCTCAGGGGCGTTCCACGAGGAGTCTGAGCCCCCAAGCGAGGACTCCTGATTGGGCGTCCCCTCTCCTGCATCTTCTGTGGTGTTGAGAGACCAGGAGGTAGTGGTCCCTCTCCCCCCAGCGAGATCAGTCATTTCGCTCACTGCGGGGTCTTCTCAAAATGTTGGACCCTTTAAGTAGAGATTGGGGGATGTTGATTTGGTTAGGATTAGGTTGGAGTATCACATCCCCAAGTCCGTGGTGCAATGGGCCCCTGAGCTCAAGTTAACTCCAAGCCACCTTCGAGAGGGCAAGGTGGCCATATTTGTAGTAGCCATGCGATGTGGTCTTCGGCCCCCTTCACCCCATAATAAGGGGAGCCACCATCGCTCTAAGGCTGGCCCCAGGTCAATTGATCCCAAATGCTTGGAGGGCATTATTTGGGACTTACATTTTGGGGCAACATCTTGGGTAACCCAAGCGTCTGTGGATGAGTTCTTGTGCTTGTACAGGGTGAAGTCCAACCCTAGCCACCGGGCCTGGTATTACTTCTCTACTTGAGCGAACAGAGGCCAAGCTCTCATCACCGACAACCCTTCATCCAATAAAGGTTGGAAGGATAAATGGTTCTTTGTGCGGGAGAGTGGGAGCCCCCAACGAGCTATGTGGGCAGGTTGTGCTCTCATGTCCTCGCCAAATTTGCACATCTAGGTCGAAAGTTTGTCGAGCTTTCAGACTTAGTAGATTTTGTGTAGTTATGTTTACTAATTGTAGGGTTGTTCACGTGTAGCTCTCCCTCGGCTACAGCCCAGGATTTTCTCGCAGCAACTTCAACAAATCGCCCACACAATGGTGCAAAGTGCCATGAATTGGAGTTGGAAGAGATTGATCACACCTCAATCTCTTTACCGGTTCGGCCTATCTTTAGTCGAGCCCAGGCCAGCAGGTATGATGTAATTGGTTGAATTTCATATATATGTTCCAGACTTTATCTCTTATCTGACTTGGCTGTAATGCTCTTTACAATTATGTCGAGCGTCCTCGTCCTCCCAAGAAGATAAAAACTCCCTTCCACAGCTAACTTGGAGCGGTTGAGGAGGGTTGCCAAAAGGGGCACTTCCCTTCCTTCCACCAGCCAAGGCGGATCTTCTAGCACCGCGAAGGGTAGGTTTGAGCCTGTCCTCGAGGTTCCAGTTGTAGAACAATCATCTTTAGCGGCTGAAGTCAGGGTGGTTCCTGAAGCCCCTCTCTATGAAGTTACTCCTCAACTTATAGCTATGGAGGTTGTCAATTTAGAGCAGCCCTCGGTTCGGGATGAGGTTCCAGGCGAAGGGCCCTCTACTACCCCTGCTCCCGATGTCGTCCTCGCCCGTGAAACCGAGGAAGCCAGCTGGTCGAACTCCTCCCCCTCGGGTCATCATTCGTCCCTGCTAGATCAATGGGCAACCCGCCATGTGTTCGAGGAGGACATTTTTACCCTTGTGGTCCTCCACCCGATAGACCTGCTGTGTGACTTGGCGGCTTCCTTCCTAAAGGTAGGTCGTGCTCCATGCCTCTCTTTCAAAATCTTTACTCTTTTGGTTTCTCGTCCCTTGACTTGTTCTTTGTTTTTGTTCCTTCTTCCAGGCTGCTCCAGTGCTCCCAGCCGTCGGCCAAGTTTTTCAAGAGGTCAGGCACGGCCATGAAAGAATGTAAGCAGAGTTCCAGACCAGAGTCGCTGAGCTCGAAACCATCGTGGCTGATAGGGATGCGGTCATGGCCCAAGAAGAGGCTTTATAAGGGGCCTTGTGCGTAATTAGGGAGGATCAAGTAGTTCTCAAGACTCAGCTGGAGGAGGCACCGCGGGAGGGGGCCATAATGCAGGCTATGCTGGAGGACATCAGATTGTGCCTCTCTTCCTCTGAGGCGAAGTGGGCAAGAGTGGCTGAAGATCTCGTATAAATGACGACCTGGTTGGCGGGGCTCGCCACCAAGTTGGCTAAGGTTGAGGCCTCCTTTCTCGTGGGATAGGCGGTGGAGGCGTTTAAGGCTTTGAAAGATTGGGCCGAAGAGCTCGAGGATTTTTTCAGCATGAGATATGCACGATGTGAAGAGCTTGTGAAGCAGAAATATTTGGAACTTGATTTAGATGACCTAACCGATGAAGTTGTTGAAGGTCCGATCCTACCAAAGTCGGGGCTGAAGACCTCCCCTGAACCCTTGTAAAAAATTTCCTTTTTGGTGTCAGCATTGTAAATTTCTTCATTATTAATAGAAAGATATCCTCCCATTTTTTGTAAAGATTGGTATTGAATATTGTTGTATGGATAATTTTCTTAAGTAGGTTTAGTGGATAAGACAAAGTAGAACGAGTAGAATAAATAGGTCAAGGAACATATATAAGTCGGCTATGTAGTGGCAAGACGTGCATTGTAGGATCGAAAAAGGTCGGCCTCGAGATATGAGGCATAGTGGTAGGCCGAGCATTAAGGATTTTCTTCCCTTATATTGAGAAAAATCTTTTTGGTTGATCGTACAACTTGGATAGTCAAAATTCTAAAAGAAATTATCTTCCCCTGACTTGGGGAAGTTCTTTCCTTGTAGCGTTCATAGTATGAAATGATTAATGTGCCGACCACTTAGTAGTGGACCGAGTAATTGGTAAGGGGACTTTATTCTGTATTAAGGGAAGTCCCCATAGTTAATCACGTAGTTCGGATGTTGGAAATATTTTAAAAAAATTCTCTTCCCCTGTCCTGGGGAAGTTCTTTTATTGTATAATTCACAAAGTAGATAGAACAATAATAAATTTTTGAGAACCCTTTTTCCCTTAGAGAATGGAGGCCGCTCTAGTCGAGTAGATCAGTCAGTTGATATGCTATTGGTCGGAGGACTTCTTGAGTACGTAGGGGTAATATATCTTCAGATGCTTGGCATTCCACGAGTGAGGTAAGGGTTGTCCATCCATGTTCTCGGGCTGATAAGCTCTTGGCCGTGTCGTGCCCGTAATCTTGTAGGGTCGTTCCCAGGTCGGTCCCAACTTTCCCAACCAGGGCTCCTTGGTGTTTTGGAATGTTTTGTGAAGGACCAGATTTCCTACTCGAAATCTTCATACCTTGACCTATGAATTGTAGTAACGGGCGACCCATTGTTGATGAACGACAATCCTTAGTTGTGCTCGCCCTCTTCTTTCCACAAGCAAGTCCAGACTTAGGGTCATATGCTCGGTATTCTGGACTTGGTCGAATGATTCGATATGTGCAGTCGGAAGTCCTATCTCAATCGGTACTGTGGCCTCAACACTAAAGGACAAGGAAAAAGGTGTTTCCCCTATTGATATCCAAGCAGTAGTCCGATATGCTCAGAGGACACGTGGCAGTTTCTCAGCTCAGACCCTTTTCGACTTCTCGAGCTTTGTTTTGAGGTGGTTTTTTAAAATCTTGTTCACTATCTATACTTGTCCATTGGCCTGAGAAAAGCAGATTTCATTCATACACTTCTCTAGCCATCACCGTAATGTTTTAGGAGCGTTGAGCGAAAATAGAAAACTTTATATTTTATTCATTTTAGGCATGTATATATTGGATTCCCCAATTGGGCAGACTTTGCAGTTTAGCTTGTTGAATGTATATTATGGTTTGTGTAGTTCACATTTAAGAGGACATCACTTTTGAAATTGTACATTTTAAGAATTAGCCATATATTTTTTAGTTTAGTTATTTTTGCATAACTTTTAATGTTGCTGATTTAAAACTACTTTAATTAATAAATATATGTTAATGTTATCTAAATTGTGCGGGCACATGAGAATTTATCCATGGACATTTTTGTTAAATTCATGTTTAAAAATTCAGGATCAAAATCTCCGCACTTGAATAGATATTCGAGCATGACAAAGAAAAATCTAAAGCTCAAGTGGACCATAATGGGGATTAAATGGCTAGTGTTGAAGATTTTCACGAACCATGGAATCTTTGAATCAAGCTGGTAGTTGTGCTTTCCAACGTTTCCACGTTACCTGTTGAGGGTCAAATATTACATATCTGACCCTGGTTATTTTCTGGATTTACGAGCATGATATTGTTTAATGACCCATGTTAACCGTGTTTGTGATACAGGGTGCATTCACGAGTTTGGGTTGAAATAAGACACTAAAATCACGGAATTAATGCTCAAAATGCACTAAGGCAAGGGAAAGACTCCATGGGACCAAGATTGATGGAATTACATGCCAGAGATCTGCGAAAATCAAGAAATTGAAGCTCAAGTGGCCCGAAATTGGTCCATAATGCAAGATCACGGGGTTCCCAATATCTGTTCGGCTCGAAACTTCATACGTGGCCTGAGGACCATAAATTAACCGTACACATCAAAAATCATCCATTGGATCATTGTGGAAGTGGCCTAACGGGCAGATCAGCCCATCAATCTTCAATTTGGGGCCCACCCGCTATCTGGATATGCTTGATAATTGTTCTCGACGGTTAAAATAATATGAGAAACAGAATGGGCGGATTAGATTTCTTGAAAGCATCATAGTGGACTCTATATGTACAGCGTGTGTACATAGTGTACACACGCCCGCCGTGCACAGGACCCGCCAGTCAGTCCAAGCAAGTCCTGACCCGACTCTCTCTCTCCTCTGCGCAATCACGCCAGTGGATGGATAGCGTCCCACCATTTTTCAGTAGTGGGGCCCACTCGTCATATTTTGTCAAGATCTGGACCGTCCATTGCATCCGTATGGGGGGAACAACCCTCACCTAGGTGTCCTTTTGGACCCATGAACGTGTGAACATGCAAATTACCGTCCAAAAGGAAGATGGACGGTGAAGTAAACTATTCCGTGGGTCAAACCAAACTCAATCTGAAACCAGTCATTTCTTACTAGTTTTTCGACGTGATTTCAATGGACGGCATGGATTTTCCATGCAATATCTTCCTGGGGCCCACTGACCATCACAAAAGCGATGTGGAACCTCTGTTTCGCGATCCAACTTGCAGTCCTCTGCTATGGGCCACCATCAAGATTCGAAGGATCAATCCGAACCATTCATTAGATCAATATGGCCCATATTACCACTGCCTAGGTGTCGAAATTGTGAAAGACAGTAGAGAACGGTTTTCGATCATCCAAACACAAGACTAACAGTGAATTGAAATCATTCGTGGGACAGCACGAATATGATAAAAAAAAAACGGTCATGTCTGACCGAATTTTCATGCACAATCCAATGAACGGATTGGATCTTGCGAGAAACTCGAAGAAATGGGCCCCACTCACGGCCAGCGTCGGTCCAATGGCTTTATGACGCACGGACTGCGTAGGGATTTCTGTTTTCCTGGCTGCGAGAGGAGTATTGCTGCGTAGCATCTAGCGTAAGGACTTCCACCGCCCTGGCAGCTATAAGAAGAGAGAGAGAGAGAGAGAGAGAGAGAGAGAGAGAGAGAGAGAGAGAGAGAGAGAGAGAGAGAGAGGACATTAGATCATCATGCACGGCTAGATCTTGGACGGGCACGACTGAAGACGTGGAACAAAGAGAGAGACAGGGAGAGTGGTTTTCTTTATAGTTTTTAATTATTATTTTATTTTATGATGGTTAGCCTAATCATGTTGTCAGGCTAAACCTCTTAGCTAGGGCTAAGAGGTGAAGCTTGTAGCATGATGGGAGAGATTTGCTTGTGCCTTTTGTTTAGAGTAAATTGACGTTGATTTTAGTTTTTATTAATGGAATGTTTTCAGTCTTTAATGGTCTGTTGTGACTGAAATTACAATGGGTTTGCGATGGCTTTGAATATTTCCTTTTCCTTTTGATGTTTATGACGTCAGGACGCCCTGTTGTTCACCATAGTCTCCTGAGCATGGTTGGATGTCGGTACCCTTCCTAACTTTCATAGCATGTGATTGGTTGGTACTTAGGTTAATTCTGTTGTTTGCCATAGTCTCCTGGGCATGGTTTGGTGATGGAATCCATTTTAATTCATATATCTTTCATCTCTTTAAAATTATGTCAACGGCAGTTCAGTTAAATTCCATGATTCTTGAAGCTGGCATAAGATCTCCCTGATCTCTACAAGCGGATCCTCTGAATCCCTAGTTTCCTATCTCTGATTCCTCCCAAGTTTTAGATTAATTAACCTACAATTATTTCACAATTGCTACTTGATTTAGAATTCATCATAATCTAGTTCTAGTTCTACTTATTTTTAGATTACGTACAGTTTCAGTCCCTTGGGATTCGACCTCGGTCTTACCGAGTTTATTACTACATCACAACCCTGCACTTGGGGAGTGAACATTACCTTATGAATAGGTTGGATGGCAAATAAAAATCATGGTGGGACACGTAACCTTATGAACAGGTTGGATGGCAAATAAGGATCATGGTGGGCCTGGGTAGGTTTCAATGATGGGCAGCGTTATCACCATTGCTTCCTGTGATGTGGTCCACTTGACCCTTAGATCTACCTCATTTTTTTTACCCTAAAATGATGTGGCAGAATCGATGGACCGTGTGGATGAAAACCATAAATCATGGTGGGCCGCTCAGAGCCCCTGACCTTGGCGAACTTGGGACAGGCGGAGGTAGTGCCCAATCCGAGTCCTTGTAAAACGGTGGCAGCTCCCTTCCTGCTGAGTCAACTCAAAAATTAGATATCTCTAGTTTCAACAAGTCAGTTTGGCTAAAGAAAAGGCATTTAAGTAAATTTAAAGAGAAGAAGATGAACACTGAAAAAAAAATAAAAAAATTTAATGATATTGATGAGCCATTGGTTGACCTGGGACTCATTGGGAGTCAATCCAGCTAGCGACCAAGTGACAATTAGCTGAGTCCAAGTTTATAAACTATGCCTTATAAATAGGCTGTGTGCGGCAGGCTCTCACTTTCACTCCTTGCGTCCAGCACAAGAGTGTGGAATTGGAGTGAGCGTGCAACAAAGGCTCTGTGAAGCCCACCTCAGAGGCCATGTGATACCTAGCTGCATGCAGGCTCATGTTAAGACATTAGCACAAAAATGTATGTAGGAGTGGGCCAAAGTGCCAGAAAAAGAGAAAGGGCCATCCACGGCTGAAGATGATTTTCCTTTCTCTCTTGGGCATAGCATGTGCTAGCATAGCTAGCATTAGGTATGTTGCCCATGAAGAAGCCACATGGGTTGAACTTTCATCAGGAGCTGTTTGATTTTCCATAAATAAGTAATTATTACTGTTTCACTTGTTGGAAAATGGGTGAGTAATTTCATCTAGAAAATCGGTCCTGACTTAAATCCATGGCCCCACCATAATGTATATGGTATATCCGTGTCGTCCATCTGTTTTACTAGAATATTTTAGGGCATGAGCCAAAAAATAAGGTAGATCCAATGCTCAGTCGGCACAAATGAAAGGAAACAATGGACTCAATTTGTCCACCATTGAAAGTTATTTCTTTTACTGGGCCCACATTGAGGTTTATTCACTATCTAACCCGTTCATAAGGTCACATAGACATGGATAAGTGACAAACATAAATATAAGCTTGATCTAAAACTTCTAAGGGCTCCAATAAGTTTTTTATGGTAGGCATTCGATTCTCACAATTTCGTATGGTGTGGTCCACTTGAGCTTTGGATCTGCCTAATTTTTGGACTCTTATCCTAAATTCAGTTGGCATAATGAATGGGCGGTGTGGATAAGACACACACATTACAGTGGCCCCATATTTATTTTGAAAAATTCTTAATTTAAGTGTTTGAAAAGTAACTGGTCAAGTCAGCATGGATAAAAATACAGTAATTACCTTAGTAAATAATGATTAATCATTTACAAGGTAATTAGAGATGAGCCATAAAATCAAACAGGCACTAGATCTAACCTATCAGTTGGATACACTGGCTCATCTCACCTTGCAGGCCACCAATGATTAGTCCTTGCAGGCCACCAACGAAACTAATCATTGCCAATGATGGGTTTTATATGCCATCCATTCCATTTAGACTCCTGGGATGAAAGAATTACCCAAAATTACCTTTTTCAAAACTCATGTGGCACATACTATGTGAATTTAAGCAACAGTTTGGATGGGAGTAGACGGAGGTGAACAGAGGGAATCGAGAGTAAATGGATGTAAATAGCAATTGGATTGTGTTTAGATGGGAGCAAATGCATAAAAATGAGATGAGATGTGAGTAAATGGGATGCTCTTTATGAGAGAGGATTTAGAAGTAAATGTGCTTGTGTGTGTGTGCGTGTGTTTTGGGGATGGAGAAAATCACATGAGTAAACAAAGGTGAAATGCTTTTTTGAGCTCCTTAGAAGAATCACATGAGTAAACAAAGGTGCCACTATGGACACTCCACCATACACGCGGCATATCAATGATACCTCAAACAATTCAATTATTGAACCATATCACTAAAGTCACACCAATAAAATAATCTAAACGGTTTATAAGTTAGCCATATGAATTGACAGTTAAGAAAAGTTGGTAAGGGGTCTTTTGGCGATTTGGAGGGATTTGAGGGGATTTCAAATCTCCTGTTATTTGGCATCCTAAAGTAACCAGGGGTTATGGGGATTTGAAATCTACAGTGAAAGCTTGGATTACATCTAAAATCCTTTCAAGAGTAGTAGCATGTGTAACAAGTGTGTCACCATATTATTATTCTATTGGGCACATGACCCACTAATAATATTCCCAAATAATTAGATTATCAATTGCATTACTATAATTACTTTAATATGATGATAAACACCGTCCAAACACTGTCCATGTAAATCAATGGTTAAAAATTGTTGGTTGGTCACTTAGACATGATCTTGTACTTGTGGCCCATATGAGACTTGGAATTTCATCATTTTCGGGCAAATTATATATTTCAGGAGCTTATTATATCCATTGCGTCAAATATTACATACCTCACTAATTAGAGATATTAAAGCTGATTTAGTAATTAAATTCAAACCCTGATAAATATACCATGCACAACTACTTTTGGATTAAAGTTGATTCTCGATCCAGGGTGTCAAATACAATGGGATGATTTGAAATCTAGGGGGTTCCAAATCCACTCTCCCAAACAAGCCCTAAGTTACTTGTTTGTGGTTCTTCCGCTTATGGCTCAAATAAGTCTCAAAATTTTCCTTATGTTTAGTCAAAGTAAATATTTCAATGAGCTTATAACAATCATTCTACTAAATATCAAATATGTTTCTGTGAGTATATTGAAAAATTCAAATACATTCTAATTCCTCCTAATTATTCTCATGTAAATAAAATATTTGGATTTCTAATGCATTTCATTTACTTACATTTAAACATAAGTGAGTAACCCATTTACTCTCAATTTATTTACCTCCAATTCCATTCCCCATTTACTTCCATTTACAAGCTCTCAGATGAACCCTAAAGTTTTAGGTATATTTTTATCGGTTGGCACACATGAGTATTAAGAAAACCTAACTTTTGAGATCAAGGCCTAACAATGGTCCATTTACCTAATGGATGGGATGGGGTGGATTTCATGTATGTGAAGTAGTTTAGCTCATGCTAGAGAAAGTGACCCTTATGAGTACCTATCAGTTGGCGTTTTCCATTACTGCACCCCTTCCCTCAATCTTGCCAACGGGCCAAGCTAGGGAGGCCAAGCCAAGCTTTTCCCAAGCCTTCATTGTTACATGAGCCAAGGACTATGCCGAGCCAACATATCCAACCCGAGTCTTGTCCTGTAATGTTTATACTGGCCAGAGTCCAAGGGTTGGTCTGATTGAAGCGCAAGGTACATGTGCATGGGTGAGAGCACTAATATGAAAAGCAAATGAAACTTATTGCATATTATATATACTACGACAAATCCTAATGAGGTTGGGCTAGGCTAGGTTGACATTTGTACATGGTCCCAACCCCCCAAAGCCTGAATTTTAAGTATGATCCCCGCCCTTGGGCCCAATACTCCAACCCAAACCTAGCTTGAGGAAAGCCGAGCATGATGGGCCGGCTCTGTCCATCAATAGCCTACTCTTGAGGGTGAGTGGAGATTAGATAAGAGGGAAAAATCATCATAAAATGTAGTTGCTTGGACTCCAACAATTGAGATTTACACTCCAATGTGGCAAAATTTGATTGGTCTAAGCAAAGCATGTTTGAAAGAATATAGATTACTTAGTGTGGGCCTCATAAAAATGTATATGTTTTATCCATGTCATCTATCCATTTTGCCTCATGATTTTAGGGCATGAGCCAAAATATGAGGTAGATCCAAATCTTAACGGACCACATCACTGGAAACATGGTGATTAAATGCTCATCATTAAAAACTTTCTAACTGGAAACATGGTGATTAAATGCTCATCATTAAAAACTTTCTAACGCCCATGAAATGTTTATTTGCCATCCAGTCTGTTGACATCTAGAAAGGACAGACAGAAATATCATCTTCATCCAAAACCTTTGGTAGCTCTCAAGTAGTTTTAATGAGCCATCAATCACCATTGTTTCGGTGGTGTGGTGCACCTCATATTTGAATCTCTTTCGTTTTTGTGCTCATGCCCAACAACGATTTAGCAAAAGTGGGTTGATAGCATGGACAAAACACATACATCGTGGTGGACCCAAAGAGTTTTTCCGGGAGAACACTACATGACCGTTGGCGTTGTCTGCTACACTGTGCAATCCTGGGGACGCGGATTGAGTCCTACCCCCGTCCAGTCTCTAGCCACGAACGGTCAGTTCTGTGGGCGGGCCCACCTTGATATATCTGTTTATCCACAATGTCTATCCTTTCCCTCGTATAATTTTAAAGGTATATGTAAAAAATTGTAGCAGATCCAATGCCTAAGTAGACCACACCAAATAATAAGCTTATGTTGCATTAAATACAAGAGTCTTCTGTGTGTTCCACTTGAGCATTGTATCTGTCTCAATTTTGTACTCTTATCTTAAAATGATCTGATAGAAGGGATGAACGACATGGATAAACAGATATATCACAGTGGGCTCACCAACAGAACTGTCTGTTCATGGCTAGAGAAGGGATAGGAAGCAATCCACGTCCCAAACCGAGTCCTATTTCAAGTGGACCCACCGTCACGCCACGCCATGACCGAACTCGGCGTTACCCCAACCTGCGGTAATCCGCTTCCTGGTTGAAAACGACCCGGATTGCCTACCAACATGTCAGCTGCAAGTAGGCGCACTGGAGGCCCCACCATGATGTATGTATCTTATCTACGGCATCCATCCACTCTTCCATATTAATTTAGGACATGAGCCAAAAACCGAGGCACAACAAGATCTCAGATGAACCACACTACATGATACAGTGGTAACTAAATGCCTACCATTAAAAGCTTTTTAGGCACTATTTATTTATTTATTATTATTATTTTTTTTGGGATCAAGCTGATATTTGTGTTTTCGCTTCATCTAAGTCCCTGCTACTTAATCAACAGGTTTTATAACATATAAACATTAAAGTGAGCTTTAGCAAGCTTTTAATGGTGAGCATTTGGTCACCGCTGTTTTCCTGTGATGTGGTCCACGTGGAGTTTGGATTTGCCTTATTTTTAGGTTCCGTGATAAAATGATAACAAAAAAAAAGGATGACTTAACTACTGTCGGTGTTATTAGGTATTCTGCGTCGATTTGGCATGGGCTAGTGGGTAGAGCTGTATACGAGTTGAGTTGAGCCGAGTATTGCCTTACTCATGCTTGGCTCGCACTGGCCGAGTCCTAGCTCGGGCTCGGCTCGGCTCGGGCTTCAAGCGTGAATGCCCAGCTCGTGCTCAGCTTGTCCGAGTTCGAGCAATTATCGAACCGAGTCGAGTCTGAGTTTTTCATGTCGAGTTCGAGTAGGGTTTTCGAGCCGAGTATCAAGTTACAAGTTTAAGCTTTGAGCCGAGTTTGAGTTTAAATTGAGATTAATTTGAATTTCAATTCGATTGTTAATTAGAATTCGAAGTTGAACAAAGTAATAAAATATATAAAATGCATAATTTATGATTAAAAAACTTCGATAATTGCATATTTACATTATTCAAAATGACAATTTACAGCTAATAACCTCTATAAGATGAGTGTCTTCCTATATTATCATCTAATCCATTGAAATTGTTATATATATATATTGGTTCACTTTCTCTGAGTCAGAAGGTGAAAAGATATTTCCTTTGTGTTTTTTTACACTTTGAGCTAGATTTTTCAAATTTTCTTTATGTGAAGAATTGTACGTGTTACCCAATGCCTTATAAAATTCACCGAGATGGGTCAGGAATTTGAATTCGTTACTCTTTTTCTTCTTCTTGTTTGTCATACTCGATCTTACTTCAATATCGTATTGTCTTTGACTCGAATATAGCTGAAGTATAGAAACTTCTTTTATACTGCGTTTTAAGGCGAGTTGGAATTATTTTTCTTCAAAGCCTTAAATCTGGCTTCCTCCTCTGCATCTGTTGTGAATGTCATTCGTGTACTAGATCTAAAAGCAGAAGGTTTGGATGAAGTGAAAAGTTTTCTATTCGAATCTAACAGGGCCTGAAAAATAATTTGAATATCCTTAGGGGCATTGGGGCATGATTTTGTATCATCACCTCAACATGACAAGTGTAACGGAAACCAACTAGTCTTGTTCACAAACTCTGCGCCACATAAACCATACTTAATTTTTATTTTTCCAGACATTGGTGGTGGTTTAACTAGGGAAATATGGTCCTAAATGTTTGTCGATAGGTCAGATGACGACATATATACACTCAATTTTTAATAAAAAAAATCAGAATATTGATAAATAATTTAAACTTGATATATGAACAAAATAAACCAATATAAATGTATCAAAAATAAAAATAAATGAATAGGCATATGTAAATAAATATCAAAGATTCAGAGTCTTCCAAATCATATTCTAACACTTTCATGTTTGAAGTGAAATAATATTACAGATCATTCAACTTTCAACCAAAAAGAATTGAAAAATCAAAAATAATTACTGATCTGCAGGTAAAGACTCGTTACGAGTCTCAATATCTTCTTCTTCATCATCATTCATATCTCCTCCCCATACCTGGCGCAACCAATCTTCCGTACAAATCAACGCTTTAACTGTATTTGGCGAAAGTGAGATATGATACTTGCTCACAACCATGCTCCTTATGCTGAATGTGGATTCTGATGCCACTGTTGAAATTAGTATTGATAATATATCTCGTGTCATCACAGATAATGTAAGGTATTTTGATTTACTAACCCTCATCTTCCACCATTTTAATAAATCAAATTCGGATCGCACTATGATTGACTTATTGAGGTACATTTCTAGCTTTGATTCCTTAGTCTCGACTCCCATTCATTCTTGTGTTAAGTATGATATGTATTTATTTAGCACATCCAAATTACCAGGTATAAAAATATTCGCATCTCTACTTTCTTCAACACCCGCTACAAGTAAATTAGTAACATACGAATTATACAAATTTTCAAGGGCTTGACGAACCTTGGACGTCTCTGTTACCGCTCTTTCAGTACGATAAAGCTTCATGAAAATAAACCTAACCCCATATTACAACGAGGATTAAGAACAACTACCAAGGACATTAACAGATGACATGCGTCCCAGTATTTATCGAACTTCGTCTTTATTCCAACTGTCATCTGGCGTATGAAATCTGGACCCGCACTGACATTTTTCTGTAGAGCATCTTTAATCTTTCAAAGAGACGAAAGAAACAGATTCGCGGTTGAATAATGATTTCCAGAAAAAATCTTCGTGCAATCTTAGAAAACTTTAATAAATGTATGAACTTGTTTTGCTTTGGCCCAATCATTTGTGCTCAACAATGAAGAATACGTTCTGTCACGCACCGCATATTCAGGAAATGCAAGCTGTAATTCTATTGTCATATTTAACATTTCATAGGTCGAGTTTCAATGTGTACACACATCTAACTTCAATATTTTTTTAGACGGCACATTCAAAAGTTAGATGATGTCATTCCATACACTCAGCCTTGATGGCGACCCCCTTATATATTTCACACTTTCTCTTATATTTTCTATAGTATTGTTAATTTTTTTCGGTCTTTCTTGTACAATCAAATTTACAATATTAGCACAACATTTGACCTGAATATTTTTCCTTCAAAAAATAAATTTTCTATAGCCTTGAACTAGTTATATAAGCATGAAATGACATTGTCATTTGCTGAAGCATTATCTAAAATTATTGTTGAAATTTTCTTCTCAATGCCCCAGCCTTCTAGACAACTGTAGATGCAATATGAAATAAGTAAACCAGTATGTGGAGGAGGAAGGTTGCGGAAGTTCAAAATTCTCTTGTAGAGTTTCCAATCCTTATCGACATAGTGAGCGGTTAATGGAATGTATCATTTTCTTTTATTGGATGCCATCCATAAATCAGATGTCAAACATATTCTGGACATTGAAGCCAAAACTTCTTTCAGTTTCATCTTTCCCTTTACGTATATTTTCATGCAATCTCTCTACACTGTGATACGGGAGACATTCTCGGCTCGAGGGTTAATGAATTGACAGAAAACCCTAAACCCTTTACTTTCTACCATTCTGAAAGGTTTTTCTTTCAGAATCACTAATCTAGCATACCACTCAGCTTCTTTTTGTTAAACTTATGAGTGGACACTACGCCTTGTGAGTCGTCCCCTTCTTACTTCATAAATGACAGTAACTGTTGGCCAAGAGGAGGGAATCTTGGTCTCTTAGGACACTTCTTTAAATGTCTGTTTTAATATGTCGTAGATCCTCCTAAAATCTTTTTGTATAACCCTTTGCAGTGATTACATTTTATCTTTTGTACACCATTAATTGTCACTTCTTCGAAGTCATCCCACATTGTTGATCTCTTCTTCTTTCCTTTGCCCGCAGTTGATGTGTCTCCCTCTACGATTAGAGGATATATAGCTGATGCACCCATTCCGGAGGTATTTGGGCTTTCGTCTTGACTAGTCATTTATGAAAATAAAGTTCTTAATATGTTATACAGTTATACCTAGATCGCTAGATAGACATACTTAACTGTATAAATCAATCACCCATTCAAGGTTGGATAAATTGTAATGCTTTCATTTTTCAATTTAAATGCTACAACAAAATTTCGGCAGCATCTCTTCTTATCTCTCCAGAATATATTAATCTTGCATTTGATTCTCATGTCAATCATCAACATAAAGTGTAAACATTTGACGACGGAAATAAATATAGGAAATATATCCAGAGATAAAAAGGAGAAACGAAACCAGAATAGACATATGTATTTAAATTGAAATAAATGAAGACATTACAATCTATCTAACCCTGAACTGTCCAAAAAGGAACAATTTGAGAATTTCTATGTATTCAAGAACACACTGAATTTATGTCTGACAATATAAAAATCTTCAAATGGGCAACTGATTATCCTATACTACAACTAGAACAATAAAGACAATTAATATCTATGCAAACAAAGGTGCAGGCTGAAAGAATAACTATTAAAAACATTTATACAAATAAAAGATATCCACATTAAGTTAAAAACTTGTAAATTGAAAAGCCAAAGGCATCTTAAAGTGGTAGCATTCAACACTAATGGTGGGATCCAGAAATCACATCCCACACATCAATGAATATTGATGGATGAAGCATTTTGTGAACATACCCTAGTCCTGCATATATATGTGCATATTCTAATCTAGGGCCATTAATTAGTGGAATTTGGAATCTGCTCATATAACATGCACGGGCCCAAAATTCAAACGGGTCCACTCATCAAGTGGTGTGAATCTCGTTTGTTCTAGGCTTTTAGCCTCATTAGGTTTGCTTGTAGTCCAATAGTTTGTCAGGAAAATAAACTCATCTATAGAGAGTGGAGAGGAGAGGGCTGCCAAGTAGGCAAATATGAAATTCTAAAAAAAATAAAATCAGATAAATTCAATTTTCTTGAATGTCCAAACTATGTCTAAATGTGATTCAATTTTTTGGGTTTCAATCCATATTTGTATATAAATTTACATTTGTGTAAAATGTGTGGGAAGATTGGTCAACTTGTAACAAGTTAGTAAAAGAATCAACTTGTAAGATTGGGACAGTGATGATTTTGGATTTAGATATGTATCATGCATATTTTATCACTTAAATGAGTGAAACCAAACAGTTTCATTTTTCACTGTCTATTTCTTTAAGCACGTGTGGCCCACTTTCTAAAATAAGATTTTACCAATTTTCAAGTGGGATAGAGCCTAGCCCAACAATTTCTTTTCAAGCTATGGCCAAAACCTGGTCCATTGCCACACCTAATTGTTGGTTTGGTGTAGACCATCTGCACTTAGGACCCACTCAAATGGATGGTTGACAACAGATGTGCATTGATCACAAATAAAGTATGCTGGGCCACAAGGATCTAGTGTGGTATATTTACTACACAATCTCAAGTGTAAAATAAGCTTTTCAGTTTTCACATCCCAAACAATTAACCGAATGATCCAAATAAAATAGACAATAAAATAAAATAAAAAATAAAAAATGAAGTGTCGTAATATATGTAATCAAAGGTACTTACCATGCGAGTTGCGGAAGGAACGACTAACACCGTGCAGCGCAGGGATGAGCGGTACGGACAAGTTGCAGCACTGGACAGGGGCACCAGGTAGGGTAGGGACGAGCGACAGGGACTACCGACATTAGACAAGGGAGAGAGAGAGAGAGAGAGAGAGAGAGAGAGAGAGAGAGAGAGAGAGAGAGAGAGGAAGAAGAAGAAGAAGAAGAGGGACAGGCTGGATGGCAAAAAACAGGGGAATGAGAGAGAGAGAGAGAGAGAGAGAGAGAGAGAGATGGGCCGGGCCGAACGACCAATGGTAGAGAGGGGACAGCTGACGGGAGAGAGCTAGAGAGGGGATGACCAATGGGAGAGAGCGTTGGACGCCGAACAAGTGCGGGGATGGGGTTTTTGGTTTTGAACGGGCGCTAGGAGGGAAGGAAGGGGCCGAAGGGGTGTAGGGTTTTTTTGAACGGGCGGACTGAAGTGACTGCTGAGAGAAGGAGTTAGGGTATTTTTGTTTTGGGGTACTATATATAATATACCCCTGGTCGAGTATTGAGTCGAGTACGAGTCGAGCCAAGTCAAGTCGATTCTGAGTAGTAATCGAGTTGAATTGAGTCGATCAGGGTCAAGCTCGTGCTTGGCTCGAAATCAATTCGAGCACCAAAAATTAGCTCGTGCTTGGCTTGAATTCATTTCGAGTTGAGTCGAGTAATTCCGAGTCGAGTTGAGCGAGTAATCGAGCTAACTTTGCTCGTGTTACAACTCTACTAGTGGGGTCCACATTTTGATGTAATGATCTTTAACTTGAAAAGAATGAGTACATAAGATTCAAGTGGACCAAATCAAAAGAAATAGTGAGATGTAACGTTTTCCTATAAAAATCTTATGAGGCCTTAGGAGCCTTGGATGAAGCTGATATTTATGTTTTTAAATAGACATACGAACAGATAAATCATGCCCAAGGGAGGCTTTAAGTACGGGCATTGTTGAGGTCAAAATCTGGTCCGCCCTCTGCACGTCGCTCTCTACGCGTCGACCCTGAAACCTGCACCACAAAAATAGGTAAAGGTGACCTTGGCTAAGCCGAGGGACCCTCCGATGCTAAGTTAGGACAAAGGAATCAGGGTCTAGGTAGAGTAGAAGAGAGCTCAATTTCGCGTACCTGTAGACATAGCACTGCGGGCTATTTATACTTGCCTGTGGGCCAGTCCGGATATGATGATCTCGGCACGATCAGAGGGATTTTGGGATCATGGAGATACTGCCCGCAATCTATTGATTGCGCAGCGTATCTGACGGATCGTGCACATCTGCAAGCGAAGTTATCGGCCACGTTTGGTTATGGCAGTTTCTATGTTTAGCGAGTGGGATACGCACGTCAGAAGGTCTGCTCGGCTCAGTTTGCCAGGCCATATCGAAGAACACTCCGAGTCGGACACCATCCAACCAGTCATATCGAATCCGATCCGACTGGCTTAAGCGCCTCAGAGTTGGGGGGTAGCGGGTTATCTGATCTGACAATTAAGACCAACTCCAAGCTGACTTTGACTCGAAGATGTTCGCGTGTTGTTGCTGCGATGTTGTAGTCTTGGTTAGATGGATCATGCCTTGGGCACCTCAGCTTGGACTTCAAGTCCGATTAACGTTTTGTCACGGGCTCAGATCTCTCCATAACATAAGCCCCCCACTCTTCGAGCTTGCTTGCGGGCTCGGAGAGTACTTATATAGGAAATCTTCCGCCCTTATCACAATAATAATGGGTCTCGAATTGCGTGTATTGGTCACTTTGATTAACGCGTGACGACGGTTACGATCACGGATCTTCTCCCAGCATATGAGAAGTTGTCACGCAAGCTTGAGGTGACGTATTTATGATGGCTCCGACTGCTGGGGCGTCGCTTCGCATGTCGAGGCACACTGTCCGATGTCAGAGCCGCACCGATGATTCGATACTCATCCAATGCGGTGTTATCATGTGTGCTCAGAGATCCGCTCGTGCCGATTCGGCTACTGCCATCAACGCTTGCCATCAATGCAAAAATCCTTCACTGCCTATATAAGGCGCCCCGAACTTTCGTTTGCTATTTTACGTTTTGATTTATAAGAGCACACTGGAGGAGGCGATTTTCGATGAGAGGCGATTCCGGCCGAATTCGAAGTTTTCGGTAGAAGGCGATTTCCGGCAATCACCCGGTGAGTCTCACTGACCTTCGCCCTTCTTTCTGTCATGTCTTCCGATCTGAAAATGGTTCGCTAATACGGCGATGACTCCGAGCTGGGGACTACTGAAAGTGGGAGTGGGTCTTCCGAAGGCCCTTTCGAGACCACTCTCATGTACCCCCCGCCTCGAAAGGAAAAAATGTTGAGTTCTATGACCAAGCAGCCCATTAAGAAGACAGCTCCCGAGCCCGCCGAGTCGAGACCACTGCTACCACCGAAATGCCTGCGAGTCTGTGTACCGCAGAGGTAGTTCTCGGAGGTTCTGTCATGTCAGAATCTCAGATGGAGTGGATTCGCTCGGAGTTTCAGATCCCTGACTCCGTTCAGATAAGGGCTCCCGGTCCTTTGGACACTGCTGGCGCTCCTGTCGAGGGGGAAGTGGCCATCTTCCTTTGTGCGCTGTGTTCACTCCCCAAGTGTAGGGTTGTGATGTAGTAATAAACTCGGTAAGACCGAGGTCGAATCCCAAAGGACTGAAACACGTATGTTATCTGAAACTAACTAGAACTAGAACTAGAATGAGACGAAATCTAAATCAACTAGAATTTACTGAATAATTGTGGATGAATTAATCTAAAACTTAGGAGAAATCAGAGATAGGAAACTAGGGATTCAGAGGATCCACTTGTAGAGATCAGAGAGATCTTATGCCTGCATCAAGAATCATGGAATTTAAACTGAACAGCCGTCGATATAGTTTCAAAGAGATGAAAGGTATATGAATTAGAATGGATTCCATCACCAAACCATGCCCAAGAGACTATGGCAAACAACAGAATTAAACTAATTACCAACCAATCACATGCTATGAAAGTTAGGAAGGGTACTGTCATCCGACCATGCCCAGGAGACTATGATGAACAACAGGGCTTCCTGACTTCATAAACATAAAAAGGAAAGGAAATATTCAAAGCCATCGCAGACCCACTATAATTTCAGTCACAACAGACCATTAAAAACTAAAAATATTCCTAACTTAAAATTAAATCAAAATCAGTTCAATATTAAACAAAAGGCATAATCAAATGTCTCCCATCACGCTACAAGCTTCACCTCTTAGCCCTAACTAAGAGGTTTAGCCAATCACAGGCATGATTGGGCTTAAAACTCTCTCAAAAGTATTAAAGGAGAGAAATAAAATAAAATAAAATAAAATAATAACAAAAACACTAACTATTTCCCTCTATTGTGCAGCCGGTCCAGCCCACGCCAAGCTCAACTCCAGCCGCGGATTTCCCTCCACGTTTTCTCCCTCTCCCTTATATAGTTGCTGAAGACGGTGGAGAGCTGTCGGTGGAGAACCGACCCTCTTTACGCAGAAAAACTTCATGCGCACGCTCAAATTTTCGCAGCAAGAAATGCAAGAAAAGCTGCGTCTGGATTCAATTTCGGAATGGTATATAGCCAAAAAAAAAAAAAACTATTTTGGCTGCGTGGTTGGTGTAAAGACCCCCTGACTGAGCATGTAGACGGTCCGGATCATGGATCCGATCGTGCCCTTGATCACATAATGGCCCACTGCGTCCGGTTTTTACGGACGCAGGGCCTGCGAAAATAGGGGCCGCTGACGTGTTTGGTGGGCCCCTCAGTGATCCTTTTTGAAGAATCCACCCCATCCATTGGATTCCTGACAAAAAACCAGTCGGGAAGGGGTATTTTTTCTCAAGTTTTGAGTGGCCCACAAGTCATTTCATTCCACCCTCCATCTTTTGTTTGGACGGTGATCTTCATGTTCGTACGTTCATGGGTCCAAAAGGACACCTAGGTGAGGGTTGTGCCCCCCCTACGGACTGAATGAACGGTTTGGATTTCACGCATGTGCAATGTGTGGGGCCCACTACTCAAAAAATGGGGAGCCAGCATCCGTCCGCTGGACTCCTTACGCAGAGAGGGAGAGAGAGACGGGTCAGCGCCCGTTTTGACCGGGAGGCCTGACCGGTGCAGTGCACGTGTACGTGCACTATATGCATGCTCACCCTCATATGGGTCCAATGTGATCATGTGAGAAATCCGCTCCGTCCAACCAATCTGTCATATCATTTTAACCGTCCAGAACATTTTTGAAGTATATCCATAACTCAGGTGGGCCCCAATTCACTGATTTATAGGTTGATCTGTCCATTGGTCCACTTCTGTAGGGATCCAGGAGCTGAAATTTGACATGTACGGCTCATTTGTGGTCCTTAGGTGATGTATGAAATTCAGAGCCGATCGGATGGTGGGAACTCTGCAATCTTGCATTCTGGACGACTGTCTGGCCTCTTGAACTTCAGTTTCCTGATTTTCTCATATTTTTTTCCGTGAAGATTTCGTCGATCTTGGTCCCCCGGAGTCTTTCCCTTGCCTTGGTGTTATCAGAGCATTAAATCCACGCTCTTAACATTCTTTTCGGTCACATGATCGTAAATTCACCCTGCAGCACAAATATGATAAAACGGGCCTTTAAACAGTATCATGCTCGTAAATCCAGGTAATAAATGAGGTCTAATATGCAATATTTGACCCTCAACACAACCCTCAACCAGCATTTTGCTAGTCCCGAGTAAAATATGCGAAAAATAAGTTGAGAATTACAGGATAATTTTCTATGAAACCGAGTGATATTTTGAAAAACGAATTAGATACGAGAAATTTAAGATTCATGAATGTTGGAAATTACTTTCTCCTAGACTCAAACACACAGAAAACTTCATAGTCAAGTTCAAAGTATTAATCCATCAATTAGAATAATTCTAAACATTGAGTTCAATGAGTGTATAATGTAATCTCGGCTTTATCAACATTAAAATTCACTTCTCTATTTTAGGATATCATTGATAACCAATAAGAGGATTCATGACAACAAAAACCTGAACCAAAACCTGCCTCATAGATCAACCTACCAACTTTTGATTTTTCCATTAAGAGTAATGCCAATGAAATGAATCAAATCCTCACCTATAGGGAGCAAACCTATGGGTGAAGGCCAGTCATTCGATATTTTTTGCATGTCATTCTTGGGGAATCAACCTTCACCTGTAGGGAGTAAACCTATGATGAAGACCATTCACCTAACCTTTTCAATTGATCATCTTTATAATCATGATGGTAAAATTTCTCAGGCCGGTTCTTTTCATGCTTAGTGATTACCAAGTTAATCCTTCAATATTGAGCTGAAACCTTAATGTGCAAGCGAGATGTGTTTTGTGAAATCATGACTCAATAAATGTTTAAAACTTCTAATCATGGATTAACAATTCAAACTTAACTATGAAATCTAAGAGATACTGAATCCAAGAGTCATAAATTATCAACATCACGTTTCTTGAAAATCTAAATTAGAGATATCTGTCAAAATCACTTCGAATTCACAGGATTTTTCAGAAAAAATTTTTAAAAATTTTACAATTTTTGCTCAAGACCAAGAAAACACTGATTAGGTTACCTAATCTCTCACCCCCAACCTAAAATCTACATTGTCTTCAATGTAAAAGATATGAGCATACAATGCACATGAGATAACAAAAGTAAATGAGAAGTGATGGGAAGATAGTACCTGGATAACGAATCGAGAGATATTTTTCACGAGATCACAGTATGGAAGCTGGTTAGCACGAGAGAGAAAGAAAAATAAAAATAATGAAAATAAAATCCTACTTATACCACTTTCGCAGGTGCTCTTGATTGCATTTAGCGTATGCAACAAGCCTTTAAACCCCTAAGTTACCCTTAGTGGACGAGTTGTAGTCTCGTGAGGGTTTGCAGTAATGTTACCCACAAACATTGAACTAACTACTAGAAAAATGAAATGGAATAAAAAGCTGGGTAGCCTCCCAGGAATGCTAAATTTACCGTCTTCAGCCAGACACAAAAGTAACTATCCTAGTCCTATGAAAGCGATAAACTTACCTATACCTCCATCAGACTAGGAGATCAGTCCTGGTAAACAGGAGTAATCAGAGGCATGGACATGTCCTCTGAATCAAATGTCTCGATAAATGGCTTTAATCGATATCAATTGACTTTAAACTCCTTACCATTGTCGGGATCTCTTATCTCGACGGCCCCATGAGGATAAGCAGTAACAACAATGTAAGGACCGGTCCAACGAGATCGAAGCTTACCCGGAAAGAGATGTAGTCGAAAATCGTACAAAAGGACTTTCTGGCCTGGCGTGAATGATTTTCGTAGAATATGTTGATCATCCAAACGACTGTAGTCGGCACCCCAATCGTGCCAAGCTCCGTTGCTCCTCGAGCTCCCACTGTCGTCGTTCCCCCCACCGCAGAGGTGCCTGCCGCAGCCTCCGAGCTCCCCATAGCTGTTCCCTCCTCCTTTGAACGGGAGGAGGCCAATAAAATCGCTGACAATACGCTTCCCCCCCCCCCCCCCCCCCCGAGGTTGGGGGAGAGGTTCACGCCGAGGGTCAAAAACTCGGCCGGCAAAAGGGTGGAGGCCGAGGGGGCTGAGGCCTCGGTTCAGGCGGGCACAAGCGGTGAGAGGTTTGAGCCCGGCTATCATATGACGTGCTTGGCTCTGTGGGCTGCCAAGTATACTAAGGAGGAGGATATCGCTCAGAACCTTGAGCGGTCGGAGGGCGGTTTCCTGAACGACTTCGCCTCTGTATGCTACATGGTATATCTCCGAGAAGACTCTCTTTCTTTCATGTCATTTTATATATATTCTGTAGATTCTGATCTTTATTTCCTGTTCAGGCCATCCCGGTGCTGCTCTCGATTCGACAGAGGGTGTAGGAGCACAAGAGGAGGGAGGCAGAGTTGGAAGCTCTTCAGGCCGAGACAGCGGTCTTGAGGTCTGAGCAGACTAATCTGCGCCAACAGCTCACGGGCGAGAGGGCCAGGGTTAGGCGACTGCAAGGAGTCGTCGTCGACTTGGAAGTCAGGGAGCTGCATCTGCAGGACAAGGCAGATGACTTTAAGAAAAGTGGCGATGCAGCGACCGCTGAGCTGACTCGCGCCAGAGCCCACGCGAACTCTTTGGCCATGGAGACCGTTCGGCTCGGTGAAGCCCTGAACTGCGCTAAGGCCGAGGCGGCTGAAGTATAGACGCGAGCCGTGAATCAGGCCGTGGAAGCTCAGCGGGCTAAGGACGAGGCTTCTTTATCCGCAGCGGTTGCCGCCGCAGTTGAAGGTTTCAAGACCTCCAAGGAGAGGGACGCTGAAGCTGCGACGTTCTACAACCGTAGTTTTGACGCTTGTCTCGAGGCAGTCCTGAGTTTATACCCAGACCTTGATCTTGATTCCCTCCTGCCTGACGACTCCGAGGATGCCCTAGCTGAAGTAGCCCTCTCAGACCAAGCTCCTGACGCTTAAGCTCCTCCTCCGACCTGAAGACATTTTATCATTTTTGTTGTTTTTTTTAGAAACCATCGATGTATCTTAACCAATGTATTTTTTTCCCTCCGAGGGGATTCAATGAAAAACATTCTTTTTACATTATGTCAACTTGCTGTGAGCTGTTGTCGAGCTGATTTTTTTTTACGGGCCTAGTCCCTTGTCGTTTAGTTGGTTCCTTAGGATCGGTTCTCCGAGCTCTCTCGGCCCAAGTCTTAGTTGAGTCCGATCTCTTAGGATACTCGGCTCATCGCCTATCTGGCGAGAACCCTTTGTTCCTTCGCATGTTGAGCCAATCGCTTTAATGAAGGGTCAGACTATTATTAGGCTTTGTCCCTCGGGGGGATGCCTTGTCAATTTTTCGTTAGGTTAGGCTCTGATCTCTTAAATGATCGGGCTATTTAATTCGTGCTCGTGTTGATAAGATAATCGGGCATGCATACAAAATAGAATTGATCTTTTATTAAGAGCCTTAAAGGCTATCTGCTCGGAGGCGTACATTTTATTATGAGCCTTAAAGGCTAGTTCCTCATGGGTAGTAGATCTTTAAGTGCTCGGCGTTCCAAGGGTGAGGGAGATGACGGCCTTCGAGGTCTTCCAGATGATACGAGCCTAGTTTGGCGGATCTAACCACGCGATATGAGCCTTCCCAATTGGGTCCGAGCGCTCCTGCCCCTGGCTCGACCGTGTTCTGGAAGATCCGTCGGAGGACTAAGTCCCCTGGTCGAAAGCGCCTGGCTTTAACCTTTGAATTGTAGAAGCGCCCTACCTGCTGGTGCCGAGCAGCCGTTCGGAGCTTTGAAACCTCTCTGAGTTCTTCGAGCAAGTCCAGATTAGCAGCGATCTGCTCGGAGTTCTGATTTTCTTCGAAGCTCCTAACCCGTGCCGTTGGGAGTCGAATTTCTACTGGCACCATTGCCTCCGAGCTATAGGATAACAAAAATGGGATTTCACCCGTCGAGATTTGGGCTGTGGTCCGGTAAGCCCAGAGGACGAAGGGGAGCTTCTCTGCGTAATTTTCCTTTACTTTTTCCAGCTTTGTCTTGAGATGATGTTTGATGATCTTGTTGACCGCCTTTACCTTTCCATTCGACTGTGGGTGCCGAGGCGATGAGTAAGCGTTCACAATGCCAAGCCCTTGACACATACTACAGAACTTGACATTATCGAATTGATGACCGTTATCGAAAATGATGGTTCATGGGATTCCTAACTGGCAGATGATATTTTTTCACACGAAGTCGATTACTTTCTGCTCAGTGTTCTTTGCAACTGGCTCGGCCTCGGCCCACTTGATGAAGTAGTCGACCGTAACTATAGCGAACTTTACTTGTCCCTTCTCATTGGGCAAGGGACAGATGATGTCGATCCCCCTTTGGGCGAACGACCACGACCCACTCATGGGGATCATTTCTTCTGTCGGTTGCCTCGGTACGACAGCAAAACGCTGACACTTATCACACTTCTGGACAAAGTCCTTGGAGTCTTGCTTGAGAGTTGACCAGAAATACCCTTGACGAAGTATCTTCATAGCTAAGGTGCGACTGCCAGAATGGTTCCCGCAGATTCCCTCGTGAATCTCTCGAATCACGTAGTAGGCCTCGTCCGGTCGGAGGCATCTAAGGTAAGGCTGAGAATGCCCCTTCTTATACAACACTTCGTCCAATATAGCGTATCGGGCCGCTTTGATCCTAAGTCGCTTCGCCTCTAGTTTGTCCGAGGGGGTTTCACCGGATGACAGATAATTGAAGATTGGGTCCATCCAACTAGGAATGGACTGGACGGGATTGACTTTCTCCGATTGGCTGATGCTTGGGTGTTCAACGAACTCGACCGGGACGAAACGCGGGATCTTTCCCTCGAAGGACGAGGCGAGTTTTGTTAACGCATTGGCCCATGAGTTCTCGGCTCTAGGGATCTGCTGGATGGTGCAATTCTAAAATTTCTTGATCAGTTTCCTCGCTTTCTCTAGGTAAGTGATCATTCTGACTTCCTTAGCTTCGTACTCAGAGGAGATGTGGTTCACCACCAGCTGTGAGTCGCAACGGACTTGCAGGGTCTGAACGCCCAGGCTGACTGCTAGCCTGAGCCCAGCTAATAACGCTTCGTACTCGGCCTCGTTATTTGAAGCTTTGAATCCGAGTCTGATTGCATATTGGATTGTCGCTGAATCAGGTGCAACCAGGACAACACCGGTTCCTGCTCCTTTAATGTTGGAAGAACCGTCAACATAAAGTACCCACCCCGGGTCTGATGCTGCCTCTTGGTTGTTCAGAGGGACAGGTGTCATTTCGACTTCCTTACTGACTTGTTCCTCATCCGGAGTTGTGAATTCTGCGATAAAATCGACTACAGCTTGACCCTTGAGTGCCGTTCTAGGGTGGAATTGAATGTCAAACTCTTCGAGCTCTACAACCCACTTGGTCATTCGACCTGACACTTCGGGTCTCTGGAGGACCTGCCTTACAGGAGAGTCTGTTAGCACCACTATGGAGTGGGCTTGGAAATATGGTCGCAGTCTTCTGGCCGAGACGACGAGGCAGAGCCCCAGCTTTTTCAAGGACTGGTATCTCGTTTCAGCTGACACCATGGCTTTGCTTACATAGTACACGGGGTACTACTTGCCTCCGACTTCTCTGATCAGAGCCGAACTGACAGTTGAAGCCGAGACAGCGAGGTAGAGGAGCAAAGGCTCCCCTTCTTAGGGCTTGGACAATAGGGGTGGAGAACCCAAGTAGTGTTTTACTTCCTGGAAGGCATGCTCACACTCTGGCATCCACTCCGCCTTCTTGTGGCCCTTCAATTGCTGGAAGAAGGGAAGACATTTATCTGTAGCCCTATATATGAAACGTTCGAGGGCGGCAACCCTTCCCGTGAGACACTGTATATCCTTAAGAGTTCGAGGCGAGCTCATGTCGAGGAGAGCCTTGATCTTATCCGGGTTGGCCTCAATACCCCTCTGACTGACTTGAAAGCCAAGAAACTTTCCTAACTCAACTCCGAATGCACACTTAACGGGGTTCAATTTCATCTGATATTCTCGGAGGACGCTGAATGTTTCTCCGAGGTCAGCAAGGTGGTTGGAGGCTTAGGTACTCTTCACTAACATGTCATCCACATACACCTCCATGGTGCACCCAATCTGGTTGGCAAACATCTGATTCACCAGCCTTTGATATGTCGCCCAGGAGTTTTTCAGGCCAAACGGCATAACCCGGTAACAGTAGAGTCCTTTGTCGGTGACAAAGGTAGTCTTCTGCCTATCTAGGGGATGCATAGCGATTGGTTGTATCCGGAATAAGCGTCCAGAAACGAGAGTAACTCGTGTCCGGCCGTGCTGTCGACCAGTTAGTCGATCCGAGGTAACGGGAAGCTGTCTTTGGGACACGCCTTATTCAGATCGGAATAATCTACACAGACCCGCCACTTCCGTTGGACTTCTTGACGAGCACAACATTTGCTATCCAATCAGGATAGTACACTTCCTCTATGAAACTCACATCGAGTAAGACTGAGACTTCCTCGGCAATGGCCTCATATCGCTCGGCATCGAACGGTCTTCTTTTTTGCTTAATTAGCCGGTGGTCCGGGTCCACATTCAGCCGATGGACCAGCACATCGGATGAGATCCCCGGCATATCTGCGTGTGATCATGCGAAGATGTCTCGGTATTGCTTCAAGAAGGCCAGTAATTCGTTCCTCCGGTCGGGATTCAGTGATGATCCGAGCTGAACGGTTTTGCTCGGGCCTGATTCATCGAGCCGTATTTTCATCAGATCTTCGACGGAGGAGCTTTCTATCGGTCCTCGAGGATCCAAGGCGTCCACCACGAGCGTTTGTTTGGCAGCTCCTTTTCTCACGGCTATCGCATAACATCTCCGAACCTCGCGTTGATCGCCTCGGAGATAACCAATCCCACCTTCAGCTGGGAACTTCATTATCAGATGATAAGTTGAGATGACCGCTCTCATTGCGTTGAGGGAGGGTCGGCCCAGGATCACGTTGTGAACTAATGGAACATTGACAACTAAAAAGTTCACCAAAAGTGTAACTTGATGTTGCCCTTCTCCTGCTGTTACTGGGAGGGGATGGCCCCTTCGGAGATGACTCTCTCTCCGGCAAAGTCGTGCAAGGGAGTTTTCATAGGTCTGAGCCTGGACCGTGGAATTTTCATCTTCTCAAATACCTCGGAATACTTAACATCAGCCGAACTCCCAATGTCGACTAAGATACGGTATACTTTGTGATTTGCTATGGTCATGGTAACCACTAGCGCGTCGTCGTGGGATGTTGGATCCCGCGCGCATCATCTTCCGTTAAGGTCAAGCTACACGGAGTGACCCGGAGTTCCTTACTGGGACGTTCCACCAGGTGAACGTGGTGTTCTAGTTCGGATCTCCGGAAATGGGCTTTTCACGCCCTGCTTGAATCTCCTCCCTCAGCTGAACCCCCGAAGATGGTGCGAATTTTGGCGGGCTCCTTTGGGGGGTTGTTTGGTTGCTCTCGCGGCCATTCCTCCCTCCAAGCGGATTTCTCCTTTTTGGTGTAACGACGTAGATGTCCCTTGCGGATGAGGGACTCAATCTCGTCTTTCAAATCTACGCAATTTTCCGTGTTGTAACTGTGGTCCCGGTGGAAATGACAGAATTTTCGCTTGTCCCGGTGCTTTGGGTTAGCCCTCATGCAGACCGGCCAATTTAGTAATCTATCTCCTCGGATATCCAGCAGAATCTGTTCGGCGGATGTATTAAGCGGGGTATAGGAACAGAAGTTTCCTTCCGGCCTACGGTTCTGTCGACGATCGCGAGAAGCGCGGTCATTCGTCCCTTTGCCAGTCGGCTGAGAATCTTCATTTCGAGGTCTCTTCCCTTTGTTCGTCGAGTCGGACACTTGTGCGCCTTTTCTAGCGTTAGTGAACTCCTCGGCATTAGTGTACTTCTGGACTTTCGCCATGAAGTCCGCTAGCGTCTTTGGCGGATTCTTCCCGATAGAAAAAACGAACTTTCCTTCTTTCAGTCTGCTCAGAATGACAGCGAGGGCCATCTTATCATCATAATCCTCGACATGTAACGCTTCTTCGTTAAAGCGTGCAATGTAATCTTTCAGCGACTCTTTCGGTGCCTGCTTGATGGTAAGCAGGTGAGTGTTGGGCTTCCGACTTCTCTTACCGCTTATAAACTGCGTAAGGAATAGTCGACTCAGTTCCGTGAAAGAGCCCACAGAATTAGGTTTCAGCTGGCGGTACCAAATTCGAGCGGACCCTGTGAGGGTGATTGAGAACCCCCTACACATCATTGCATCCGTTGCAGTCTTGATTTGCATCCACGATCGTTAGGACTCCAAGTGTTCGGATGGGTCCCCTGATCCTGAATACTATATGACGGGAGACATCCGAAACCTCTGTGACATCACTTCGCCCATGATGGCTGGGGTGAAGGGAGGCTCGGTCTCTTCCATCATCGCCTATATCGTGGCTGGAACCGTTGATTGCTCCTGTTTTTTCTTTAATGTCAGGAACTTATTTTTCAACTCCGCAAATCGTGCTTCCCATGGGTCTCTATTTTCTGTGACGACCTCTGAGGTATGCTCGACCTATAATGTTCTCCTTTCTCTCCTCCGTTCTAACTAATGACGGAGGTCTGTGGGCGGCAGGACAGATGTGACCGAATGAATGGTTGTTGGAGCCCGAGAGGTGGCATTCCGCGCGGATATCTCGGCCCGTGCCACAGGAGGATTTTGACCTGAGTGCGGCACCCCCGAGTGTTGGGGGGCTTCATGTCTCATGCTCCTCGGCACAGAGTGAGTCTCCACGTACAACCCCACCGGCTCGAGAACGGGTTGTTCTTGAGTCGGGCGTAGCTCTGGTTCTCTCTGCTGTTTCATTCGGTTTATCTCGTCGCGTAGGGCCTGAATCTTGTTCTGCATGGTGCGATACTTGCTCGACCGATTGTGCGAACGCTGGGAAGGCCCTGGTGCGGACTCGGCATGAAGCGGTGACGACGACCGAGTCTGCTCATTAGCTTGCGGCTGCACCACTGCAGCTTTCTTCTTCCTCGCCATTGTTTGAGAAAATGAGAACCTGACTTCTAGTTTCAAGTTTCCACAAACGGCGCCAAAAAATGTTCAGGTCAAAATCTGGTCGGCCCTCTGCACGTCGCTCTCTACGCGTCGCCCTTGAAACCTGCACCACGAAAACAGGCAAAGGTGACCCTGGCTAAGTCGGGGGACCCTCCGATGCCTAAGTCAGGATAAAGGAATCAGGGTCTAGGTAGAGTAGAAGAGAGCTCGATTTCACGTACCTGTAGACATAGCACTGCGGGCTATTTATACTTGCCTGTGGGGCGGTCCGGATCCGATGATCTCGGCACGATCAAAGGGATTTTGGGATCATATAGATACTGCCTGCAATCTATTGATTGCGCAGCGTATCTGGCGGATCGTGCACATCTGCGAGCGAAGTTATCGGCCACGTTTGGTTATGGCAGTTTTCATGTTTAGCGAGTGGGATACGCACGTTAGAAGGTCTGCTCGGCTCGGCTTGCTAGGCCATATCGAAGAATACTCCGAGTCAGACGCCATCTGACCAGTCATACCGAATCCGATCCGACTGGCTTAAGCGCCTCGGAGTTGGGGGGTAGCGGGTTATCTGATCTGACAATTAGGACCAACTCCGAGCTGACTTTGACTCGAAGACGTTCGCGTGTTGTTGTTGCGATGCTGTAGTCTTGGTCAGATGGATCATGCCTTGGGCGCCTCAGCTCGGACTTCAAGTCCGATTAACGTTTTGCCACGGGCTCAGATCTCTCCATAACAGGCATCTTTGTCACCACTTTTTCATGTGATGTGAATACTCAATACTTTGATATTTTTTCATATTTTCCCATGTCTTAAAATAATCTATCAAAATAAATGACTCGTGTAGATAAAATACACACATTACATCACAGGAGCTCACATAGACCCTAACAAGAATTTTTGTCTCATACACAGATACCTTGGGAAATATTTTCCCAACAACTTCTTGCTATGTGAGCTTAGGTGGACCATTTGTAAGAAATACAATCAGTTCATCCATATTTTTAGTTCATTTTAGTATATCAGGCAAAAATTGTGCTGGATTCACCACATAAATGGACTGAAAATGTGAGGATTGAATGTTCACGATTAAAATATTCATGAGGTAATATAAGTTTTGAATAAGCTTAATATTTGTATTTTCAGCTCATCCTAGTAGTAATGGCGTTGTAAGCGTTATAGATGTCATGTAAACATCACTGTCAACCCAGGTAAGATTCAATGACAGAAGTTTTCCTACTCACCTTTTCTTTTAACGCGGCCCACTTAAGCCTTTGATATTTATTAATTTTGGCCTAACGTGGTAAAATGAACTCAAAAAATAGATATGCAGGATGTATTTCTCACAAACATCACGGTAGGGCTGGAATGTCCTGTGAAAGATTTGGGAGGAAATCGGCGTCCGTCCGTCTCTTGTCAGATCCTAGTGGAGCAGGACGCGGATTTACAGTCGAAAGTCTTTCGCACCGATATCCGCCCTGGAAACTTAGGTGGGCCACTTTGTTGTTTGTGAGAAATCTAATCCGTCCATTGGTTTCGTGAGTTCATTTTAGTACCTGAGGCCAAAAGTGATCAGGATCCAATACTCAAATGGGCCACAATAAAGAAAAAGGTGGTTAGTGAAATTCTTACCCATGAAATCTCCATGGGTCGGCAGTGATGTTTAAATGCCATCCATACCGTTTAAAACGTCATTCCTACTGGGATGAACTAAGAACACAAATATTAAACTGATTGAAAACTCCTACTAACCCCACGATTATATTTCAACGGTGGACGTTAAATCGTCACGTTTTCGGCCCACTTTAGTATTAGATCCGGCTCATTTTGGGTATCATGTTCTAGAAATGAGTTTACAAAAACGGATGGGCTGAGTGGATTTCTAACAAACATCATGGTGGGCCCCACCTATGTTTCCAGCGCACGAAGTTCCTGCAAAGGCTTTCGCAGGAAATCCGCGTCCGTCGGGGCAGTTGAAATCCGTGTCCCGTACGCACGCGCGCAGGCCGAACTTCTCACCGAAAGCTATTTCCGGTGATCCTTCACAGATTCTACCCTATTTCAAGCTCCGCAAATCAAGAGTCTGGGTCCGGATCAGCAGCTTCAGGTTCTCCGATCATTCAACTTTAATTTTCACGAATTCTCGCTTTTTCTCTCGTTCTAGAGTCACCTTTAAAAAAAAAAAAACAAAAATTTTCCTGCATTTTCGTGGATTTAAGGTCAGAAATCGGATTTTGAGATTTTCATCGTTCGGAGTCTCGTAAAGAGATTTCCAGGGGAGAATCGTTTGGAGGTGTTTCTGTTTTGCAGTTTTTGAGATTTAGGGTTTTGGACGTATCGGAGAGGGTTAGGTTTCAGATTCTGATTGTTTTCGTGCGGTTTTTATAGCTTGGTTAGGGTTTCGAGTACAGGGATACTGCTAAGGTTGTAATCTGAACGAAGAGATTGAAGTTTCAGGTTTCGGAACATTTTTTATCTGGTCGTAATTTACATCGCTGTAAGGAATTCGAGCTTTCGGATGAGTTGTTAGGGTTTTTGCAGACGGAAAGTTCAAAATCTGGTTATTATTCAGAATACTGGTATGTTCGAACAGCTTCATTGGTACTGTTGAAGGGCTTTTCTGCATTCGGAACCGTTACTTTTGAGGCGAAAAAGGCTCTGCTTTTACGATGCCACCACTTTCATCGGCTTCAAAGGCAATTGGAAGGTTGCTGTCACGCAAAAATGGGGCGGAGTTGTTGAGAAGCTCTGGTAGGTGTAGAGGGCAGTTTCGAGGTTTGAGTAGCATTGTGGGTGTTGAAACTCCGTCCGTTTGTAAGTTGATTGATGCTGATAAGGAGGGGAATTTATCCTTCTCAAGAAGGCATAATGCTGTCCAGACCAGGTGTTTTCTTGGCTGTGGAGATGGAGAAGAGGGTAGTGTTCTTTCTAAGACTCATGAGGAGAGGCGCGTGATGGGGTAAGTTTCCATACCTTTCTTGATTCACAGATCTTTTACTGTCTATTTGCCCGAGTTTTTAGTCTGCCCTGGCTATCATCTTCTTTGTATTGAAATAGCTCTTACATGGTTGTGGATGGTTGTTTTATGCATGATTTTCTCCCAATTCTGAAGCTGTTTGGTGCTATACATAGATTTCCCCCCCCCCCCCCCCCCCCCCCCCATTAGAGGTGTTAACTGTTAAGTATGACTATGGATCATTATTATCATATGTTGGAGGGTCTAAATAAATGATGCACCATTTGTATTATGGTCAAATGGACCGGCCATTGCCATCACCATTGATCGAAGGCTAGGACTACCTTCCAAAGTGATTTTTTTTTTTTTTTTTTAGAGTAATGGGCAATGAAAGGTGGGACTCAGTGATGGATATCTGGGTCAATGATTAGGCCATTTTTAGTATGTTCAATATGGACAATTCATTTTCCTATGCATTGTTAGGATCATCTAGCACACTTATTAGATGCAAGTTCACCAACCCTGGGTTTATGTAGGCCTTCCAATTTGGGTTGAGTCATGCACGAAGTTCATCTAGGATTCGATTATGTCCTGTCCAAGTTTGAGAAATGTATGGTGGTGTGGAGCCACAACCATCGCCCATTTATCGCTAAAAAAACTCTCTCTAATTTGTCAGTTGTATTACCTTAGTCAAATCTTCCCTAGTCAACCTTCCTATATGTTACCTTTCTTATTGAAGATCCTTCTTTGGTTGTTAAAAATTCTGAAAATTGTAAAGAGATTTCCTATGGAGGGCAAAGGTGAAGGAAAACGTTATCATCTAATTTAATGGGTAGATTTTAGAAGTCCAAGAGGAAGGTTAGTTGGATGAGGGTGCCTTGGGGGATAGAGAAATTGGACTTCAAATGGTCGTGCCATGGTGGAGATTTGGATCGACAACTAAGGGTTTATGGAGGTAAATTATATATTGCAAAAGTGGTGCTAATTAGGGACTCTGAAACTTATGGAGAGTTGGTAGAAATCCACGTGGGCCAATGATTCGGAGAAATATTTCCAAGATTGGGGTTGTGACCAAATTAGAATACAAGACCATCGAGGAAGTGATTAGGTTCAAGTTGGGTGACGGTTTTGGAATTGCCTTCTGGAAGGGGGGAAAGTATTCTTGTATTATTTTTCCCTCATCTCTTGAGGGCAGCTTAATCCAAGAAAAATCACGTCATTTTTTCCTATTAATTCGCCTAAGGGAGACTCGTTTGGAATATCGTCTTCCAAGGAATTTAGAGGTAGAGGAAATGGTTGATTTTGGGAATAGCTTAATCCTCGCCACTAGAGTGTACATTTTTCCCGGGAAAGAGGATATCATCTTCCTACACCTCTAATGATTTCACTGCTCTCTGTTAGGTGGTCCCATGATAAGAGTCTCGGAGTACAGCTCAGGAGAAAGAAAATGAAGCTGGCAAAGAGGCATGGACCTTGGTTTTGTTGGAATGTTGAAGCAAACAGACAGTGAGCTGAACTAGCGATTGGCACGCACGTCACTTTGGGCTAAGTAGCCCTCGACATGCGAGAATGTATACACTGCAGTGGCATATTGGAGAAGCAGTTTAGCTATCTTATCTATATAACTTATTGCAAGTGTTACTTTTTCTGTGTGCTTATGTCATTTATTATTTATTTATTTTGGGAAAGCAGTATCCTTTCATGTTTCCGGTGGATGGTGGAAGTTCGCAAAGTTGATGGATGGTCCAGGAAGTTCTGTAAATGCCGGATGAAGGAATTCTTGGGTTCTTCATGAGAAACATGTTCACTCTTTGCCATGACTATATACTTCACCAAAAGTGTTTGCCTGTAGAAAGTGGTTTTACATCCTTTTGTATCACCTCATTATATTTGTGCTCTGACTAACAGGATTTGCAATAATCAGGTACTCCCCAGAGCAGTTATTTGCAGTGGTTGCAGCAGTTGACATGTATGAAGATTTTGTTCCATGGTGCCAGCGATCGCAGATAGTCCGGCGCAATGATGATGGATCTTTTGATGCCGAGCTTCAGATTGGTTTTAAGTTCCTGGTTGAGAGTTATGTCTCTCATGTGGAACTGAAGAAACCAAAGTACATAAAGGTAATCTTCATTCCTTGCATTTGGATTCATTCACATGAATACATGATTATTTACTTCAACGTTTACTATCTGTGGGACATGAAACTCACCTCACATTGTTTAGTTTCTTTACCAAGCTGGTTTAAAGGAGATTGTTACTTAATGATACCATTGGAGCTTGTTGGCATTTAGTTTCTTTACCAAGCTGATTTAAAGGAGATTGTCACTTGATGATACTATTGGAGGTTGTTGGGAAGGAGCAGAATTCATGCTGCATGTGATATAAATGATTCTCTTTTTTATATATAGCAAATGGTGCCTTCTGTACCGAAAAATGTGTAAAAACAAAACATGCCTTGTGCCTTGTGGTTGTAGATAGGGGTGTACATGGGTCGGTTCGGTCCAGTTCTGGGGTGAAACCGGAACCGAACTGTTCCTAACAGTTCTAGGATTTTTGGAACCGGAACTGGACCCTTAGCACCCTAGAACCGAACCGGAACTGGAACCGGACCGTGAAAACCGGTTTGGTTCTGGATCGGTTCCACAGTTCTGGGCTTTGTAAAATCCAGCCCAAATTTAGAAGCTACACTGACTATCAACCTGTGAAAAGTTCCTGACCTGGAGCTGCCAAATTCAGCAGTAAAATAGTCAAGTCTGTGATGTTCAGGGTCAAGTCAGCACCTTCGTCAAGCAATGCCGAGGTGGCAGATGGCTCTACAAAATTTGGCATGTTTTAAACAATGCGCTCCATCCCAAGGGACCATGATTTGGAGGGTCTGGATTTACTTACATGGATCCGGAGTCTCAGATAGGGAGGAAAATGCATATTGTATTAAATAGACATCCTATATAATGCTCAGGTTGAATGGTTGTTCAATACCTTTTAGGTTATGAGTTAAAGCAAGTGGGGGGTGCAGTTCAGTGATCTAAACAGTTCGTAGAATCTTAACCCTTCACTGGTTGGTGAACAAATTGACAAATAAGCGTGAAAATACAGTTCCTTTCAACCGAGAAAAAGGTCAAATGTTATACAGGTAGGATCTGCCAGTCTAGGGGACTTTTTTGTGCAAGATCCACCCACAGCGTGGCCTGTCATATCAACAGATTGGATCGATGAACTATGACCACCACTTGTAAAAACTGAAAATCCAAACAATATGTATTTGGCCCGAGCATGAATGCTACCTCTAATTAAAATTTGAGGCCTAAAACACCTCAGCAACAAAAACAGGAATACATTCTCGTACATGTTGCTCATTAAACCTACTTTTCAAGTGAAATAAATTTCACATTTCCACAGCCCCACGGCAACCACAATTAGTACCATCACTAGAAGTGTGCTTAAAAATTCCTACACCTAATACTCCCATATTGAAGCAGGGCAAATCATATTTAGTGTGAACCTTGAAGCAAAGACAACACCATTGAATAGAACTTGGTACTCTGGCTCATGAAATGGCATTGATGCGTCACAAGATGTAGATTTTGAGGATCTAGTAAATGGTTATTCTAAAATTCCATGATGAGGATGAGGATCACCATGAAAACAGAAAAAGCAAATCTTTGAGACGCCACCATGAAAAGTACAAAAATGTAAGTAACATCTGCCAGAAAACAAGGAAAGAAAACTATGATCATCAAGGCATGTAGATTACAGTTAGGGGAAGTTGAAGTTCAACGATTTTAACTGTAAACTGGAAACATGAATGAATGCTCAAAATTTTGCTCCTCTCCTCAGCACACCTATGTGTCATCCCCAAGATCACCTAATGTTATACATCCCTTGCCGTTCATGACTTCATGTACCCTCCTTATCCACACCCCCAGGAGTACCAAATGGCACCTTTGCTATGAATAGCAACATGTTTCATACCAATCATATGCCATGACAATGCAACACGAACCTGAACACATCAGGATTTATTCCAGGGACAGTATGGCTAGGCTGTCATCCAATGGAATTCTCTGTATTACACAAATTAAGTATTCCACAAGGGTAGTAGCTGAAAATTCGTTGGAACTAAAGTAGTAGCTGAATAAGCGTAGTAGCATTCCAATCACAAGAATAGCATTCTATGTGTAGCATTCCAATTACAAGAATAACATTCTGTGTAGCATTCCAATCACAAGAATAACATTCTATGTGTAGCATTCCAATCATAAGAATAACATTCTTGAGCATTCCACAAGTGTAGTAGCATTCCACAAGAATATGATAAGCAATAATAAGCGTAGTAGCCGAAAATTCCAATCACAAAGATGTAATTTAAGGAACTAAAGTTCTAATACATCCAGTCTTATACTCTTATTACATCTTATGCAACGAACTCTGAACGCAATCTCATATCTTAGAATAGAAAAGTGCAGCAACATGTCAAAAATAGTAATACTAAAACAATACAAGCCAAGGAGAGAGGAAGAACTCACAATACTAAAAAATAGTCAATATTGCTCGATGCATAAACCCAAGTAAACTCGATATGAAAGTCCTCAAATAGAAGTTAGGGCTGCAAAAATATAATAATTTATTAAAATCAAGAAGAACACAATAAGTAGAAGTAAATTATATGACAAAATTAAATTGATCAAATTAATATTTACTTGATTCAAGAACTTCAATTTCAGCCATATTTTCTTTAACTTGAATTGGGAGAGGCGAGGCGAAGCTCGTAACCAATCTTGTGCACAAATTAAACATTCCACAAGCTTACGGGTAAGAGAACTATGAAATTGATATAGAATACGACTTCCAGTACTAAAAGCCGATTCAGAAGCAATGGTAGATATAAGAATGGCTAAAATATCTCATTCAACTTGAGAAAGAATTCTATACTTTGAGCTATGCACCTTCCACCGATTCAAAATTTCAAAGTGTGGATCATCCTTTTCACAAGATTCCTCCAAATATTTGTCCACTTCAGACTTGCCTCCATTACTCTCTTCTTCTTCCAAATGTTTTTGAAACTTCGATTTGAGATAAATTAATTGCTCACTTGTACAAATAATTGATTGGTCAACATCCATGTCGAAAACGGTTTGACTTGAAGAAGAATCAACTGACTGAAGCTTTTGAAACTCATCATAAATGCGATTGAATGCCTCTCTTATCTTCTTAGTGAGCTCAATCACCATGGCAGGTTCGTAAACTTCAGAATAATAAAACTTCACATATTTCAATTTATAACGGGGATCCAACACAACAACAATCAATAACATCATATTCACCTTTTCAATATTTTTCCAATACTTCTCAAATTTAATCTTCATTTTCTTAGCCATGGCATTTAAAGTAAAATCCATACTAATTGACCATTCGGATAAGAAACTTTCAATGCCACAAACTTCATGAAAATATGAATTAGAAGTGACATATAAAGAACTAGACATGCGAACAGTCGCATCATAGAATTTCTGCAAAATTTTTGTAAAAATCTGAGCATCATCCCAATCACTAGTGGTAGGTCCATCATGAAGTTCTATGGAGAAATGTGGATCTTCCTCTTCTAATATCTCAAATGCCTTTTGAAACTTTGTCGCAGCATCTAGCATGAGATATGTGGAGTTCCATCTAGTTTGAACATCTAGGCACAAAGAACTTTTATATGTTATCCTCTCTTTCTCTATACAGGCCTTGAAGCATTGTTCTCTTTGTGGAGAATTCCTAACATACCTCACTGCCCCACGAATTTGAGTTAATGAATCTTTTAATTCAATTAACCCATCTTTCACAATTAAATTAAGAATATGTGCACAACACCTCATGTGAAAGAATTCACTGCCTAAAATGAAAGTATCACTCTTCTTAGACATCTTTATCTTCATATATGAAATAGCAACATCATTGGAACTCACATCATCCATAGTAAGCGTGAATAAAATGAGCTGTAAGGCACATGTAAGAAAGATTTTGCACTGAGGTCCATGAATCCATAGTGAGACAAATTCTTTGATTTGAGTTCACTAACAAATACTTCAATTTTTGTTCTCACTCACATACATTGCCATATAATCCCTTGCCATTGTAGTACATGAGAATATTTTGAAATTAGGTTGCATCACGCTACAAAAGTAATGAAATCTTTTATGCTCAACAAACTTAAAAGGCAACTCATCTACAATTATCATTTTTGCAAGTGCTTCTCTATATAGATCTTGGTCAAATTTTCAAACACCAAGGGAACTACCACCATCTTCTGATATCGAATGCATTGACAAAAGTTTTTGTTTCTTGTCTTTATTGTAGGAAATCTTTGGATAGTTTGATATATGTTTTCTCAAAGAGCTAATCCCATTCTCAGTTGACCATGCATATGATGAATTACAGTAGTTACATCTAGCTCCTTTCGCTTTTCCATCCCCGTCATTAACAATTTCGGTAAAATGATCCCAAACGTCAGATTTACGACCATTTTCTTTAGGAAGACATACCTTTGCATGACAGGGATTAGTAATAGAGAGCTCTTGATGATTATTTGTTTCTCCGGTACTCGATATCTAATAAGAATTAAGATATACAAAAAAAAATTAAAAAAATAGCAAAAATCAATAAAACACCCAACATTCAATAAAATATTTACAAAAAATCAAAAAGATTGATAATTAGTAATTACCGTCACAAAGAATGATGATGAAGTCGTTGTTGAAATCCACAGAGAGATACAAAGAAGTCAGCAACGGTAAGGGGGTCAGTGGTGGCTGGTCACTGTGGAAAACAAAGATCAAAAGAGAGAGAGAAAGATGGAGAGAGATCTGCCTTGGTGGACCGGCGGTGGTGAATGGCGAGAGAGGGGGGGAGGGGGGCAACCGCACTCAAAGTTGTAGACGGCGAGAGAGAGGGAGACGGCGAGAGATGAGAGTGGGCAGGGGTCGCACGCAGATAGAGTGAGAGACGGCGAGAGAGAGAGATAGGGTTTTTGTTTTTTTTTTTTTTGTTTTAATCTTAAGTTCGGATCCACGGTTTGGGTCCACGATTCGGGTCCACGGTTCGGTTCAACGGTTCACGGTTTAGTTCGGTTCTACAAGCCCCTAAACCGGAACTGAACCATATCCAACGGTTCTTGAATTTCTGGAACCGGAACCGGAATCGCGCAGTCTAGAACCGGACCAAACTGGACCGTTGGATCGGTTCCGGTCCGGTTCCACGGTTCTGCTGGTTTGGTGTGCACCCCTAGTGTAAGCATACGGTGGTACCGGCGCCACTTTCCAGTGGTGCCGGTACCACCGTATGCTTACACTCATATTGGGCAGATGTGGGCCCTAGTGATGTTTTCACTGAACCCAACCCTAAGATGTGTAACCCTAGAAAAACTCTAGGGCCTAGGAATCAGCCCAAACTCAGATGGGCCACTTCACCGGGAACATATTGAGAGGATATGCCCACTGTTTATTAGCATGGGGTGCCCACCATGTTATGTATATATAACCAAAGACCGTTTGTACCCTTCACCGAGTCCAGATGAAGGTTTGGAAAAAATCCAGGCTGTTTTGCAACTCAGGTCGGCCCCTGTGAAACCAAGGGCGAGCATTCCCTCCCAGCTTGTTCTCTTTTCTGTGGCCTACTTTACTTTTGGACCAGGCTGGGTTTCGGGTCCTTCAGGTTTTCTGAGGTGATGTGTCTGATAGACGGTTTGGATAGTGTGAATACATAACGTGGCCCCCACATATCCCCAATAACACTGGAGCATACCCCTTAAAAACAGGGTAAGATTTGTGCCATGAACCTTTGACTCTCAACACATTTCCAAGGAACTCAGTGGTAGTTGTTTCCTTGTTGAAATCTGTGTTCCACCAATTTAAACTTCATGTGCAACGTCTCTTCCGGAATGTAGATTTAATAACGCACACTCCGATGCTGACGTAAATCATGTTGGATCTGATTTCCAATGGCTATTAGTTGAAATTTACAGCAGATTTTGAGGTGTCAGTTTTAAAATTGAAATAAATAAATGGGTGTTGTCTGTCCATTCTTCATCATAGAAATGGTTTACTCCATGCTTCAGATTTGATTTTCATATGGCATTTGGTGCGTGTTGCTTGCAGACGGCTGCATCAGAAAGTGGCATTTTCGACCATTTGATAAATGTATGGGAATTTAATCCCGGACCCATTCCAGGAACTTGTGACCTTTATTTCTTGGTGGATTTCAAGTTCCAGTCACCGCTTTACCGACAGGTATTTACTTCTGCTTGCAGTTTTGATGTTCTTTCCCCTATTTTTTTTTTCAGAATCCTAACAATTTTGATGCTTGATTATGCCATTTTATTCTCTTGTTTGTGCAATTTGTTTTTCTCTAAGAGTTGTTTGTGCAAATTCATCATCATCATCATTTCTACATGAATCCTGTTCTACCATTCCAACAAGGGTTTGTGCAAATTGTTAGAAAAATTTAATTGCCGGTGCACACAAGTGAGATGTAATCAAAGTCGAACATTGGCAGAATGCAACAAGGTTTTGTTCTCACAGCTGCTGATAGCCTGATCCACAAATTATGAGTTTGGAGATCTGTGCATCTGCAAATTGCAAATTGCCACGTGGCGCCCAAAAATCAGGTTTGGCAGAAAACAATGTTTATGGGGATTATGGAATCCACCATCTCTTCTTTCTCTACACGAATTTGGTGCATCCATGGAAAACAGGGTCTCTGGTTCAACACTGCTGTTTCACCTGAGTTTCCTACCCAATTTACAGATGGGATAATGATAGGGTATGACCTTTTGTTATGTCATTTCCAACTTTGGTAGCCACCCAATTGTCCCATCTATGAGGGCTGTAAGATTTAGAGAAATAAACTTTAGAGCATATGAGAGATGGTAAATTGTGTTGCATTGCTGAGAGGTCAATGACCCTTGCAGATAAAGAATAGATAGGATATATCCAAAGCTTGGATACCAAAATATTTTTAATGACCTTAGGACAATGACTCGGTGAAGATATCAACATTGTGTTGTCTAGAAAAGATATACATGTGAAGATATCAACATTATGTTGTCTAGAAAAGATATACATGAGCTTATCTTTCAAAACAAAAAAGGGTGTAACTTAACCAGCTGGACATTCCATGGCTCCCCTTTGCTTGCTTGCCATTTGGGGTGTGCAAGTATTGGTTGGCCCAGGGATTATCTCTGGGTGGGACTGTTTATTCATTTTTGTAAAAGCATGGTGAGCCTCTGCCATGGTAGGTTCTGAAGCCCAGGTGAATGATGAAGGTTGATGTCTGAGGGGGGAGCTGACTGTAAAACTTTTACCAATATACCATTCAAAAGTTGATGCGATATTTGGAGGCAGCCAAGGCGATGATGGGAGGAGGAGAGGATAATGATGACACTGGTGAACTTCGGAAAATGCTACATGTACAAAGTGATAGTCAGTTTCAATGTGTTTAGTATGTTCACGGAAGGCATGATTTATGAAACGACAAAAAAGTACATGATTTATTGACATTACCATTGTAGTCCTGTTGTCACCTAAATTTGAAAACTCGAGAAAACTTGACTCGACTTGGTTGAGTTGACTCAATTGCATAAGATTTCATCAAGACTCCAATTCAATTTAGGCGGAACTTCGTCAGGATCAGTTCAAGACTCAAATCTAATTCACTCGACAAAACTCAGGAAAAAATGCAATATAACCGGACAGCACAACTCGACTTGCTGAGATGCTATAAAATTTAGAAGTGTTAAATGTTACCAAGTTTTGGTCTTCAAGACTCAAAATGACTCAACTAGAGCTACTCAACTTGACGAGACAGATGTTTGAGTTGGGCTGGGAAGGGATATGAAGATTTGTTCCTTTTTTTGGTCTGGACTTCTTGGGGCCTCACTTTGAGGAATCCTGTGGGCTCTTGAACCTGGGTCATGGCTGGTGAGAGTTGGGGACTGCTTGGACAACTTCTGTAAAACCCCTTTTCCTGCTAATGCATATTTTCGGTTGACTCGCCGAAAATCAATCTAATTGGTATTTGACGAGTTGGTTTTTTATCACGTCTCTTCCACTGGAGGATAAAACAGTGGCTGCAGAAATCCGTCCAAATGCACGACTCGGTAAGGGGTTTGTCATTTAGGTGTCAAAACTACCTTTTGAGGGTGTGTCCAAACAAGCCCTAGGTGTCACTACCAGCTGCGCCATCCAATTAGAGACAGATATGAAGGTTTGTTCACTTGCTAGGTATAGGGACTAGGATAGGTTTGACTGGAGAAACAAGATTCATAAACCTGAGCCCAAATCTTAGGAGAAGGCTTTGATGATGGTGATGACAAGAAATCACAAAACTAATTTGTTGAGATGATGCTTTTGGGAGATTCAACTTCTGTGAAACATCCTAGGGGATAGACCTAACGACTGGCTGATTGTTAGGTGAGTGGAAGCTGACAGTTAACTGTGCAAAGCATGGGAAACAAAAAAAGAGGATTGAATCGGGAGGCAACAGCCTGAGGCAGCAATTACCTATGGGCTGGGCATGGTCGGGATGGGGGAATTCCTGCTAAAAGAGGAGAGTTGAAAATTCTTATCAGAAGGTGTGTGGGGCTGCTGTTTTGATGGTTAATCCCTGGCTTGGAGAGAGAAGCTGTTGAAGGTGGTGGTTGTTGTGAAGGATACTTTGGTCACTTACTGGAAGCTGATGCTCAGGGCATGTTAAGTGGGCAAAGATGGACTTTGGAAGTTTTTCTTTGGAGGCCGTAGAAAAATGGGCCAGTGATAATTGTAAAAAGATGATCATGGTTAGGGTAAGGATGGTGGATTGGTGCTTAGTCCTGTTTAATTGCAGTCAGCGGAGCAAGCGGTAAGTGTCTTGAATGGAAGTTGGGTGATTCTAGGAAGCTTGATTAAATTGCTTTAGAAATGAAGTGATGCAGGACATGAAAATTAAATGTGATATGCAAGATTTCAGGCTTAAGATCACGTTAGTTCATAAACAATTACACAAATTCCATATCCCACACGAAAGTCCAAACATTCAATTAAGGGGAATCTATGCGGGTCCAGGCCTACACATGATAGGGCTGGATCAATAAAAATTATAAACCAAACGACACTCAAAGATAAGAAATAATCACCCACACATGCATAATAATCAGCCCTTAATCCAAGGGATTCAGAAATTTCAATTCGGGGAACCCTAGAGTGAGAAAAGAGGCAAATAAATTAAGGATAATGCGATCTAGGGTTAGGGTTTATGAAAAACTGGTATGAAAGGGTAAAATAAGAAGAAAACCTGAACCGAAAGACACTTCCCATGCGCGGACAGCAACAATGGCCCAAACGCTCGTGCGTGTGATCACGGCCGCACATGTGTGGGGCCCACTATTCAGAAAAAGGCCACCTTGGCCCTGGTCGGCCAGGGATGGACTCCAAAACCCCCAAATATCAGCTCGATCCGATGTACGGTTTGTGCGTGGTGCTCTGCCGAAGTTTCAGCTCGCCGGCGGGTTGAAATCTGAAAATCTGCTGTAATGAAAAAATTTGACGCAACAAAAGGGACAAATTCGAAGTATGGATGGTGGTGAAAGATGAAAAAGAAGATGATGGAGGATGGGGGTGAATCGGGGTCGATGTGGCTTCGCACCACGGTAGTTAACCCTTCGATGAAGGGAGGGCTTCACACCCAATTAGGCTTCACAACTCAGAGAGTAGGAAAACGCAGAATTTTTATTAATCTTCAATGAATTAAAAGAACTACAAGGGGTGCCTATTTATAGGAAAAATTCTATACCTCAAAACTCGCACCATGTGCGTAACCTATTACTTAGCAGTGAAGTAAACTAAAATTAAAACCAAACAAAGAAATCTAAAGCGTTCACGATGTTCTAAATAATAACAATAAGTAAAACCTAAAATATGACATCAATCCGACAAGTGGGCCACGATCATGAGATCCAATGATGGGCTTTTCTTGACTATCGGACCCACCCTTTTGAACCAAAACTTCGTCTTCTAGCTAGCAGGCCCTCCCTAGACATTGCCATTGAGCCAGATCGATGGTGGGGCCCTCCTTTCGCTTACGTATATGCGTAGGGGATGGTGTGCGTGTGCATGTGCACATGATGTCCCAATCAATTCTCCCCGGCTGTGAAAATTTCGTCACTGGCGAAATAAAACTCCTGAACCGATCCAAGATGTCAGGATCAAGTCTCTGAAGTTCTCCTCAGTGAGCCACGTGTCATCTGAAGCTTGGCGTAACTTCCATTTAACTAGGTACTTCTGAAACCCGCCGTCCGACGTTGAAACTATCTGATGGTCCAGGATATCTTTTATTTCCTCGTTGGGTGTGTGAAGTTTAGGTATGAGAGGTAAAGGCTGAGAAGAAAGGTCGGGAAGAGTAGGTATGAGAGGTAGAGGCTGGGAAAATAGGTCGGGACGGGTAGATATGGGATGTAGAGGCTGGAAAAACGGGTTGGGAGGGGTACGTATGGGAGGTAGAGGCTGCGAAAATGGGTTAGGATAGGTAGGTATGGGAGGTAGAGGCTGGGAAAATGGGTTGGGATGGGTAGGAATGAGACGTAGAGGCTGAAAAAATGGGTCTGAAGGGGGTCATGGATCAAGAAAAAGGTTTAAGGAATCAAGATGGTTAGGCGAAAGGCTGGACAATGCATCAATGATCCCTTGAAATGTAACTAGATCCTCCACATTGAATATGAAACTAATTCCCATGGAGGGTGGAAGATTTTCCATATATGCGTTGAGACCGTTTCGTTTTATAATTTTGAATGGTCCAGCACTATACACGTGTAATTTTCGAACGGCTCCCCGAGGGTACCGCTCTGGCCTGATGCGGATCATCACAGAATCCCTTACATTGAATTCCTGAAAACATTTATGTTGATCTGCAGAAAGTGAGTAATGTTCATTAATAGTCATGGTCTTCTGCCTGATTTCTTGATGCCATGAATGAATGTGATACGCAAAAGACTCTGCAAGCTTTGACGGCATATGGGACAGTGACATAGGGACAAGATCAATAGGTTTTCCTTGTTTATAATCAGTAACGACTTCATAAGGACTGAGACCTGTGGACCTATCAATAAAACTATTAAACATAAACTCGGCTTTAGGTACTAAAGTGTCCCATGTTCTGATGTGCTCTATATCCTTCTTAGGGGAAGACTCATTCGGTAGATCATTAGGAATGACATCACGAAACTCATCTAATACCGGAATGACCTCAGTAGGTAACTCTACACTAGTCTCTGGTGCACTCTCTCTAGCCACGAGGCCGCACATGTTGTACCCCTCAAAATAATGGTCTTGATGTCCCTCATGGGGTGGGGGTACGGGTGCATGCCCATGACTGATTCCTTGGCCACCTCCATTCATTATTCTATCCTCCTGGCCACCTGCCTGAGATTGGACATCTACCCCAATGGTGGGGTCTGTCCTAACGATGGTCTTTAGTCGGGTAATACGTACATCAAGTTGTTCACAACATTGGTCCATTTCCAAGCGCTTAATCATAGACTCCAACGTCTGAGATATCTTGTTTAGTGACTCTTGCAATTGTTCCATGTTTAGTGTAGGGTGCCAACCAAAATTCAGCAATATAGTTGTCAAAATATAAGATTTTTTTTTTTTTAAAAAGAAACAACTTAGTTTCAAAAAACAAAAAAAGGAAAGTTTCTAAAAAAAACAAATTAGGAAAGTTTCTAAATTTAAAAAAAAAAAGAAAAAGAAAGAAGGGAAAATTTCTAAAAAAAACAAATTAGAAAAGTTTCTAAAAAAAACGACCTAGTTTCTAAAGAAAAAGAAAAAGGAAAGTTTCTAAAAATAGAAAGGAAATTAGTTTCTAAAAATAGATTAATAAAGTTTCTAAAAACATTATTTAAAAAAAAAAAGAAAAGAAAAAAAAGAAGGAAAGTTTCTAAACCTATAAATAGAAAGATAAGTTAATTTCTAAAATAATTCAAATAAGGGGATAACAAAATTTTTCAGCAGCTTATGTCAGGGTTATGGACCTCTAAACAGCTATATATGATGAGAATTGTTGCGTAATGGACATAACCAAACCCTAAACATGTAATGAATTCCCCTACAAGAACCCTGTGCTCTGATACCAAATTTGATGCAGGACATGAAAATTAAATGTGATATGCAAGATTTCAGGCTTAAGATCACGTTAGTTCATAAACAATTACACAAATTCCATATCCCACATGAAAGTCCAAACATTCAATTAAGGGGAATCTATGCGGGTCCAGGCCTACACATGATAGGGCTGGATCAATAAAAATTATAAACCAAACGACACTCAAAGATAAGAAATAATCATCCACACATGCATAGTAATCAGCCCTTAATTCAAGGGATTCAGAAATTTCAATTCGAGGAATCCTAGGGTGAGAAAAGAGGCAAATAAATTAAGGATAATGCGATCTAGTGTTAGGGTTTATGAAAAACTGGTATGAAAGAGTAAAATAAGAAGAAAACCTGAACCGAAAGACACTTCCTACGCGCGGACAGCAACAATGGCCCAAATGCTCGTGCGTGTGATCACGGCCGCACATGTGTGGGGCCCACTATTCAGAAAAAGGCCACCTTGGCCCTGGTCGGCCAGGGATGGACTCCAAAACCCCCAAATATCAGCTCGATCCAATGTACGGTTTGTGCGTGGTGCTCCGCCGAAGTTTCAGCTCGCCGGCGGGTCGAAATCTGAAAATCTGCTGTAATGAAAAAATTTGACGCAACAAAAGGGACGAATTCGAAGTATGGATGGTGGTGAAAGATGAAAAAGAAGATGGAGGATGGGGGTGAATCGGGGTCGATGTGGCTTCGCACCACGGTAGTTAACCCTTCGATGAAGGGAGGGCTTCGCACCCAATTAGGCTTCACAACTCAGAGAGTAGGAAAGCGCAGAATTTTTATTAATCTTCAATGAATCAAAAGAACTACAAGAGGTGCCTATTTATAGGGAAAATCCTATATCCCAAAACTCGCACCATGTGCGTAACCTATTACTTAGCAGTGAAGTAAACTAAAATTAAAACTAAACAAAGAAATCTAAAGCGTTCACGATGTTCTAAATAATAACAATAAGTAAAACCTAAAATATGACATCAATCCGCAAGTGGGCCACGATCATGAAATCCAATGATGGGCTTTTCTTGACTATCGGACCCACCCTTTTGAACCAAAACTTCGTCTTCTAGCTAGTAGGCCCTCCCTGGACATTGCCATTGAGCCAGATCGATGGTGGGGCCCTCCTTTCGCTTACATATATGCGTAGGGGGTGGTGTGCGTGCGCGTGTGCACATGATGTCCCCATCATGAAGCTTGATTAAATTACTCATCGGGAAGAGTGATTTGGTTGGAGATTTGGGGTGTTCTGTTGCATGCTTCAGACGTAGGCACATTCATGGCAATAACTTCCTGCATTGGCACCATTCTTGGAAGTGGACTCCGAGATCCTTTTTTTTTTTGAAAGGTTACTCAAAGATTGCATGTAATGAAGAAATTGAAGTCAAGAGAGTTAAAATCCTATTTGACAGTGTCGCTGATCCAAATTGCTCCATTCCTATCTTGGTTGAGGGAGAGGTTAGGAGGATGGGATCTGTGAGAGGCCAGGAAAGATTTCTTTTCTTTTTGGATTTTCCCACCTTCTAGCGGGAGATATTGGTGTGATGTGTGGTTAGATGATGCATCACTTGTAGAAATTCTTCCCTTACAATTTTCACCTACCAGTTAAGATAAGAAGCTAAACTCACTGATTGTTACGATAATGCTAGGCATTCTAATGCAAGAGCATTTTTACACTGGGCTCGAGTGGGGTCGCCTTTGAGATGCGGGGGCACATTCGAGGTGGGTGACCCATGGGATTTGGGGTCCACGGGGGAGGTTTCGTGTTCGAGACTCCTCACCAAGGGTGATTAATGCGCATTTCACACTGGGCTCGAGTGTGGTAGCTCGTGGGATGCGGGGACACACTCGGGGTGGACGACATATGTGATTGGGAGCCCATGAAGGGGGTTCGGCCGAGGTCCTAAACCCATGAGATGTGGGGCCTGGGCTATGAGATAAATGTATTAATTCGCCATACTCTAATAGTTCGAGCTTTTAGAGCAAGTGGTTAATTGTCCTGCATTAAATTGGTATCAAAGCGGGAGGTCTCGTGTTCGAGACTCCTCACCGGGGGTGATTAATGCAGGGGCATTTTTACACCGGGCTCGAGCGGGGTCGCCTGTGGGATGCAAGGGCACACTTGGCGTGGGTGACCCATGTGATTTGGGGCTCACGGGGGAGGTCTTGTGTTCGAAACTCCTCACCAGAGGGGCTATGAGATAAAGGGATTAATTTGCCATACTCTAACAGTTCGAGCTTTTAGAGCAAGTGGTTAATTGTCCTGCATCACATTCTATGGTATGTAATGCTTTTGAGAAATATTCACAAGGACAACATAAGATCGATGTGGTTTTGGATTTGGGGTGTTCTGTTGCATGCTTCAAATGTAGACAGACTCATGGCAAACGAATCCGCATCGGCACTATCCTGAAAGTGACTTCAAAGATTGTACTTAGAGAAGAAATCAAAGTCGAGAGTGAAAAATCCTGTTCGACAGTGTGGCGGATCCAAACCTCTCCATCCTTCTTGCAGTGTGAGTTCTTGAAGAACGAGAGCTGTCAGAGGCCAAGCTTCAAAGATTGTACTTGGAGAAGAAATCAAAGTCAAGAGTGAAAAATCCTGTTCAACAGTGTGGCTGATCCAAACTGCTTCATCCTTTATTGCAGTGTGAGTTCTTGAAGAACGAGAGCTGTCAGAAGCCAAGAGAGATTTCCTTTCTTTTCTGATTGGCCCACCTTCCAGGATCAGATTTGATGATACACTGCACAGAATTCTTCCCTTCCCTTTTTAGCCTCTCAGTTAAGGAGCCTGAATTCTCTGATTGTTATGATAATGCCAGGGACTCTTATGGTCTGGATTGCATCACTCTACAGAAATCTGCATGAGTACAATGTTGCCATTCTTTCGGCCATCCATTATTTTAGCAAATTTTTTCTTGTTGGTTACAGGGGAAAGCTTGTTTTGTTTGGGATGTTTATTTCTTTGCTTTTGGGATGATCTTTCCTCATCTACCTTCAACTCTTGTTTAGAATAAAAAGACTGAAATACGTACTTATGTGGCTGTTTTGTGTGGCAGGTGGCATCCATGTTCTTCAAAGAGGTGGTTTCTCGGCTCGTCACCTCATTCAGCGATCGCTGCCGTATGATTTATGGGCCAGGCATACAAGTCCTAGAAAATTCTTACGGGGAGCAGAGGGCATAACAACACTTCAGTCACACCCTGAATACAAAGGCAGATGCAAATGCTCTCCACAGCTTGTTGGTTGGAGCACTCTCCGCATCTGTTCAGTCATAGAAACAAACTTATTGTATTTCACTCACACCGCCCTCTTTTGCCTTCCATTTTCCCTTGAGCCATTGTCTGCTCTCATTTAAGAATAGATTTATGAATTTTTTGATGTGTAACCATAAGATAAAATAACTTCTTAACGCATTTGATTACAACTTACAGCTCCAAAGTGATGTTCTTACTTCACCATGGAGTGGTGATTCATTCATGGATTTTATTCATTTTCTGTATCTAGAGATCATATTTCATTGATAAAGCATAAGCTGTACAAATCTAGAAAATCTCAGATGTGTGATGTAATCTTATCCATGGCTCTAAAAACTAGTTTTACACTCGTACTGGGCCAAGTCAAGATGAGATTTTGAGCCAGTCTCATGGAAACTCTCGTACAGGTGACTTGGTCAGGTCTGGACAGGACGCCTTGAGTCGGCTCAAAAACTCTGCATGACTCGCCGAGTCATTGGCCCAGTCAGCCACTGTGTGATTTAAAACCAAGAAAAGAAAAAAAGAAAAAGAAAAAGAAGAAAAAGAAGAAGCTTGAGCTAAGATTCAAAGGGGCAACATCATGCTACCACCAGACTAACATTGCACAGATGTGTTTACCTGTTTGAATTAGTTTATCCATTCCGAATAATTTTAAATACATTAAATATAGAGTTGAGTTGATTAAAGACTCGGTTTTGAGTCTTTGAGTTAACCCGACTGGCTGGACATTGGGTTGAGTTTTTGAATTTTTGAACTATGGTCTTATCATTGCTAATTTTAAGGGCCATAAAGAGAAGAAAGGATCGAACCATTTAAAGGGGTGGAGTAGGAATCTTGAGACCATCTCCTAATCTGAATCTTTCAAAATCCAATTTTGAAATGTATGCAAAAATTCCCGCCTGGTGTTTGATATTGTGTTTTTGTGCTTGGTGGCTGGAAGCATCCATCTGGCGGGTCCCACCTTGGATGGGTGGTTGGCATAGCAGAATCCTACCAATGGGACCAATGCAGTGGTTCACACCATGGCTTGCAAACCCACTGGTAGGAGTAGAATATGGCTAACTGTTCATTTTCAAGGAGCTGAGTCTACTAAAGATGAGATCTTTAGGCCCACCTTGGAACGCAGCACGTGCCACGCTGCAAGTGTGTGGGACATCTTGTTGGTGCGTAAGGTGGACAACATCAGTCTTGTCATTTAACAAGCATGTAGCAGGTTAAAATCCATATGTTGAAATTTTAAATATGGCTGATATTCATAAGAACTAGGACCGTTTGATCAGGTGGATGGTCATCTCCAGCACTACCAAATTGCTCATCTTTAATATCTGCCCAATCGAACCGTTCATCTTTAATATTGGTCCAATCGGATCGTTCATCTAAAGTATCACTTGAATCAGACCATTTTCCTTGGTCCAATCTAAATATTAGCCCAGATAGACCATTCATCTCCGGTTTTAGCCCTGTTAGACTGTTCATCTTTATTACCAATGTAATCTAGCTGTTGATCTTCAATTTTGAATTGATTAGACTGATTGTCTTTGGTATAGATCTAATCTGATAATTTATCTTTAATATCGTTTTAGCGAGACCATTAGGCTTTTGACATTGGTCTGATGAAGCTCTTTATTTTTAATATCAGCTTAGTTGTAACAGTCTCTGACAAATACTAATTTTGGATAAAATGTGTGGCCCATGTGGACTTGGACTATCCATCATGTGTGCCCAACGGTTGCTTGACTAACAAAGAGAGAAGCAAGCCTCAAAAGCTATCAAAGGAGTATTTACGTCCAATCACTATTCTTTCTCAATTCATTCAACCATACCATAGGGAACAGTGGTGATTGAAGGCTTTACCATTAAAAACTTCTTAGGGCGCACGTTAATGTTTTTGTAGTGTTTATTTGCCATCCAATTTGTTGATAAGGTCACATAAACTTGGATGAAGGATAAAAACAAACATCAGCTTCATCCAAAATTTTTGTGGCCCATTCATGGTAATTCACCGTGATAAGGTTCACCTAACAATTAGATCTGCTTCATTTTTTGGATAATGCTTTTAAATGATCTGTGAAAACGGATGGACAACATAAATACATGATAAATACATCAAAGTGGGTCTCATGGAAAGGGTCACGCTGTCTTGGGTGAATCTGGGTCTACTTAATCCACTCCCCTTAGAAGCATGGGCTGGATGATCAAACACACTCTATCTGCCACTGAACCATGGGTCAGAACCCTAGCTTACTGAGGGTTGACGCGCGTGTTCCAACGGAAACTAAGTTGTCTGTCCATTTGTAAGATTTATCGGAGAATGTCAAGGATATGCTTAAGACTACAGCCTGCAATAACGCGGCAGTTTAAGTGGATTTCAAATAGTCATCACAAAAAATTCAAAGGGGACATCTCTCTTCCAAATGTTTCTTTTGGTGTAGCCCACCTGAACCATATATCATCCTCATTTTTTAGCCCTGGGCTTAACATGGAATTACACATTTAATAGTAAGAGCGTGGATCTCACATAAACATTATGGTGGGCCATGTCAATAATCAAGGGTGAGTGCTCCCTGCATGTATGTGGCCTTCCATTCCTCTTCTTTCATAAACTGTGGTTAGGGCCTGAGTTCTGTACAGTTACGACAGGGCAGGATTTACCAATGCAGGGGTTGGAACTCTAGCTGCCAGCAACATGTTAATGCGTAGGTGGGCCACTTGATACATGCATCTGTGATTAATAACTCCATAGAGTCATGCAGAGTCGCCGAGTCGTGTTGAGTTGACCGAGTAGATGAGCTGATGATCATGCCGAGTCTGAACCAAGACGAGCTCACAAACAAGTTTCATAGTGACTCAGCTCAATTTCTGACCAAGTCGAGTTCACTTGGCCGAGTTTTGAGTCGAGTCACCAACTTAATTTTAGAGTTATCCACACAAGCCATCTGAGCAAAACTCAACAGGATTTTTTATGTCAACAATATCATATATACAAATTTCATTTGCTATCCAAAAACCCTAAAGTTAAAATCTATGTTTCAATGGTACCTATGAAAATCATGGTTGAATAATTATTACTATTTTCTTTCTTTTCTCTTTACTTTCATGTATCACTCTAAAATTCTTTATGTACCAATTATATGGGGTTTGAAGTCTTGAATCATTTAGAAAGAGGGCTTGTACATTGACAGACTATTCAATGCCATTGTTGATGACATCGAACGGTGCTCAATCCCATTGAGAATTTTCGGATTTCCTCTGTTAGTTGTTGGACATATTGGTGTCATTTTTTGATGACATCGAGAAATGTTCAATTACATTGAAGTTGGGTTTTTGCAATTGAAGGAATTCAGAATTCTATGTGTTGTCTCTGGACTATTTTGGCATTAGTTCGATGCCATCGAAGTGGCTTTGATATTATCAAATGTTAAGGGTCGATGACATTGAAGGGTGTTCGATGACATCGAACGATTTCACACAGAATTACACAAATTCAGCGGATATATAGAATTTGTTTTCGATTTCATTTGGGATTCTTCCCAGGACTATGTATATAGGTGTAAACGGTATTAGAAGGCATCACTAGGGTTTCAAATTCGTCCAAGGGGTTTCAAGGGTGTAACAAGGGTTTGATTTGAGGTTGTTCAAATCGGGTAAGCTCTCGTCTTTTGTAATTTCTATTTTTTTTTATAGTGATCGTCTGTCCCTTTGTGTCGTGATTTTTTTTGAAAGGATTTTTCCTCTTTAAATCCTTGTGTTCTCTTTGTGCGTGCTTGATGCGATTATGTTACTTCTTTAGATTCATCTCTATGTGCTTTCATGGTCCCCCAACAAGTGGTATCAAAGCAAACGTTTGGGCGTAGGCTTGAATATGTAAGGAGAAGTATCAATGACTAGAAATCCTACGTATGATATTGAGAAATATTCAGGCAAAAACAACTTTGAGTTATGGAAGGTTAAGATGACTAGCCTGTTAACTCAACAAGGGTTAGATGAGGCTCTTGAGGAATGATATGTGTCTATGGATGATGATGAATGAAAGATCCTAGATAAGAAAGTTAAATTCTCAATTCGATTGTGCCTAACGGATGAGGTTCTCTACAATATTATAAGGGAGAATACTGCAGCGGCAAAATTTGAGGACATTTATGCGAAGAAGTTCCTAGAAAATCGCCTACACATGAAGTTGCAGTTGTTCAACTTCAGGATGATAGAGGGTGGAGACGTGGAGGCCCATATTAGTAATTTTAACAAGTTGATTTGCAAGTTGCTAAATATGGAGGAAGTAGTTAAAGATGAAGATCAAACATCTATTTTGTTGAATTCTTTTCCAACATCGTATGCGTCTTTTAGGAACTCTTTTTGCATCGGTAATACATCCATGAGTGTGAACATCATTATCTTAGCCCTTCAAGGAAAGGCCATGAGAAAGAAAAATGGTAGCACGGGGGCCTCTACTGATGCACAGTTCACGAAAGGCATAAATCTAAGCGAGATACATGATCTTCTCGATCAAGATCTAAATCTAATAACAAATTAAAGTGCTAGAACTGTGGGATGGCTTGACACATAAAGAAGGATTGTATAAATTCTAAAGCAAAGAAAGAGAATATATATAGAGTCTTCTGCCAGGGATGCTAATACTGCCACGTCTGATGAAGAGGCAAGCAGAGGTGACGTGTTGTTCAGTGTATATGATCACACACTTATATGATGATTGTAGAGACGAGTGGATTCTTGACACAGGGGTTTCATATCACATGACTCTTCATCAGAGTTGGTTCGCCAACTACAATGAGTGTAATGATGGACATGTATTTATGGGCAATGATAATGCATGTAACGGTGTGACTGTTGGTGCTGTATCAAGGTGTTTGATGAGATGGAGCATACCTTGATTGAGGTGAGACACATTTTTGACATAAGAAAAGTTTGATATCTCTTGGTGCACTCGAGGTGATTGAGTGTAAGTTCACCGATTTTAATGGGGTCCTCAAGGTTTCAAAAGGGGCACTCATGGTCATGAAAGCACAGAGGAGTGAGAACCTTTATAGGTTGATCGGGAACGCTTTAACAGGTGAAGTTGCAGCAACTGTAGCGGATTCCACGTTTACATGTATGTGGCATGTACATCCGGGCCACATGAACAAACGGAGTATGACGATACTTTCTGGTCGTTATTTAATTCCAAGTTTTAAAAGTTCTGATTTAAATATATTTTATAGCACAAGCCCAAAATTAAAGCACATCCAAAGCTTAAGCGGACTACAACATACAAAATAGTGGCAATTGAAAGTTTCCTATGGTATGATCCCCTTTATCTTTGAATATGCTTCAATTTTAGGATAATACCCTAAAATGAGCTGGACAAACTTATGAACGGTGTGGATAAAAATAAATACATCACAATAGGCCTTACAAAATTTTCTCACCACATTATAGTGTGTGGGAGTTATTCATTACACATTCCACATCTGTCGGTACGCAATCCAGCTAGACCCGGGCGCAGGATGACTCGACTCGACAAACTCAACTTGTCCGACTAGTCTAAATCGAGTGGGTGAGTTGATTTGAATTGAATTGACTTTGTCCAAACCGAACTCAAACTGAGTTGAGTTTGAGTCACCCAATAACTCGACTTGCACTTGACCCGAAATTCAACTCGGTACTGGCTCGACTTGATCTAAAACTTGGCTCGTGTGTGTGTGTGTGTGTGTGTGTGTGTGTGTGTGTGTGTGTGTGTAATGTTTCATATTTGAGATGCCATCTAGCTGATGGAGAGGCTGTAATTCATGGCAAGTGAATCTGGTTTCGAGTTGTGATTTAGGCTCGTGGATACCCACTGCACCCGACCTGACTTGGTGCTGACCCAATCTGACTTGGCACTTGAGCCCAGGTCAGACTCGGTCCGCATTAGTACAGGCCAAACTCGGACTTCGATCGGGTCAGGCATGCTGGACTCGATACTGAGTCTGTCGGGTTCGGGTCAAGCCTATTTCAAAACCGGATCAAGTTGGGTCAGCTCTAACTCAGTCTAACTCGACTGGATGCCGAGCTCTGAATCCACCTCAGCTAGTGTCTAGGGCAGAAAACCCGTGGAGTTATGCAATGATCCGCCAGTTGTACAGTGAGTAACTCACCCTGCAATCACATGGTGAGTAAACTGTTCAGGGCTCACCATTATGTTTGTTCATTATGCATGCTGTCCATCCATTTTTCCATCTCATTTTGTGGCATAATCTCAAAATTGAAATATATCCAAAGCTCTAGTGGACCACACCTTTGAAACCAGTGCCAGTTGAAAGTTTCTTGTGGTTTGGTCCACTTGCAATGGACATGCTTCAATTTTAGGCTTATACCCTAAAATGAGCTGGAGAAATATATGGACCGTGTGGATAAATCTAATACATCATAATGGGTGCCACAAATTTATTCACCACATTATATGGATGGTGAGTTGTTCCTTACACAATCCAACACCTAAAATGGTAGGCAATTGTGGAGTGAGTAACTCACTATGCTATCCTATGGTGAGTAAAATCTTCAGAGCTATCCATTATGTATGTTCATTATCCACCCTATCTATCTATCTTTCCATCTCATTTTATTGCATAATCCCAAAATTAAAGTATAATCAAAAGCTCCAATGGACCACATCATAGAAAACCCAGGAAATTTACAGTTTCTTGTGATTTGGTCCACTTAAGCTTTGGGTACGCTTCGATTTTTGGTTTATAATCTAAAATGACCTGGAGAAATATATAGACGGTGTGGATAAAACAAATCCATCACAATAGGCGCCACAAATTTACTCATCAAGGTATAGCGATGGTTAGTTATTCACGGATATAATCTCCGTCAACCAACTGCTAGGTCCTAAATTTCTAGGATTGTGGAGTGAGTATCTGACCACGGTATTTTGTGGTGAGTAAATACTTTGGGTCTACTGTGATTTGTGTTATTATTCATGCTGGTCATCCATTTTTACAACTCATTTTATGTCATAATCCCAAAAATGTTGTATATCCAAAGCTCAAGTGGACCACATTATAGAAAATAGTAGGAATTGAAAGTTTCTTATGGGGTGGTCCACTTTAGGTTTGAATACACTTTAATTTTGGATTCAAAACCTAATATGAGCTAGAGAAATATATGAACAGTGTGGATAAATGGAATACTTAATAATGACTGCCACAAATTTATCCACCACATTATAAAGCGATGCAGACATTATGCCCTTCTACAACCCTCGATGTGAGGGGGGTTAGGAATCTATTGGATTGTGCAGTGAGTAGCTGACCATACTATTGTCTGGTGAGTAAATTTTTTGAGTCTTACCGTGATGTATGTTATTATCCATGTTGGTCATCCATTTTTCTAACTTATTTTATGTCATAATCCCAAAATTATAGTATATCCAAAGCTCAAGTAGAACACACCGTAGAAAACGGTAGGAATTGAAGGTTTCCTATGGTGTGGTCCACTTGAACTTTGAATACACTTTAATTTTAAGTTCAAAACCTAAAATGACCTAGAGAAATATATGGATGGTGTGGATAAATGGAATACTTAATAATGACTGCCACAAATTTATCTACCACATTATAGTGAGTTAGCGATGCAAATAAAATGTCCTTCTACCCCCCTCAATGTGGCTAATGTGAGGCTGACAATAAGTCGGATTGTGCAGGGAGTATCTGACCACACTAGCTATTATGTGGTGAGTAAATACTTTGGATCTCACTGTGATGTATATTAGTATCTATGCTGATCATTCATTTTTCTAACTCATTTTATGTCATAATCCCAAAATTGTAGTATATCAAAAGTTTAAGTGGACCACATCATAGAAAACAGTGGGAATTGAAAGTTTCCTATGGTGTGGTCCACTTAAGCTTTGAATACACTTTAATTTTGGGTTCAAAACCTAAAATGAGCTAGAGAAATATATAGACGGTGTGGATAAATGAAATACTTCATAATAAGTGCCACAAATTTATCCACCACATTATAGCGATGGTATTTAGTGATGCAGATATAATGTCCTTTTACTACCACCACTATTACCCTGATGTGACTATATGTGACCTAAATGTGAAGTTGGAAATCTATTGGATTGTGCAGTGAGTACCTGACTATACTATTGCGTGGTGAGTAAATACTTTGGGTCTCATTGTGATGTATGTTAGTATCCATGCTGGTCATCCATTTTTCTAACTCATTTTATGTCATAATCCCAAAATTGTAGTATATCAAAAGTTTAAGTGGACCACACCATAGAAAACAGTAGGAATTGAAAGTTTCAAATGGTGTGGTCCACTTGAGCTTTGAATTCACTTTAATTTTGGGTTCAAAACTTAAAATGAGCTAGAGAAATATATGAATGGTGTGGATAAATGGAGTACTTCATAATAAGTGTCACAAATTTATCCACCACATTGTAGTAGCGATGGTCTTTAGCGACATAGATATAATGTCCATATGCTATCACCGTGATGTGACATAGGTTAGAAATCTATTGGATTGTGCAGTAAGTACCTCACCATGCTATTGTGCGGTGAGTAAATACTTTGGGTCTCACTGTGATGTATGTTATCATTCATGCTGGTCATCCATTTTTCTAACTCATTTTATGTCAAAATCCCAAAATTGTAGTATATCCAAAGTTTAAGTGGACCACACCATAGAAAACAGTAGGAATTGAAAGTTTCTGATCGTGTGGTCCACTTGAGCTTTGAATACACTGTAATTTTGGGTTCAAAAACTAAAATGAGCTGGAGAAATATATGAATGGTGTGGATAAATGGAATACTTCATAATAAGTGCCACAAATTTATCCACCACATTATAGTGGCATGGTCTTTAGTGATGAAGATATAATGTCCATCCGCTGCCACCGTAGCTACCACCGTGATGTGACGTAGGTTAGAAATCTATTCAATTGTGCAGTGAGTACACATGACAATGCTATTGTGTGGTGAGTAAATACTTTGGGTCTTATGTGATGTATGTTATCATCCATGCTGGTCATCCATTTTTCTAACTCATTTTATGTCATAATTCCAAAATTATAGTATATCCAAAGTTTAAGTGGACCACACCATAGAAAACAGTAAGAATTGAAAGTTTCCAATGGTGTGGTCCACTAGAGCTTTGAATACACTTTAATTTTGGGTTCAACATCTAAAATGAGCTAGAGAAATATATGGATGGTGTGGATAAATGGAATACTTCATAATAAGTGCCACGAATTTATCCACCACATTATAGTAGCGATGGTCTTTAGCGACATAGATATAATGTTCATATGCTACCACCGTGATGTGACGTAGGTTAGAAATCTATTGGATTGTGCAGTGAGTACCTCACCATGCTATTGTGTGGTAAGTAAATACTTTGGGTCTCACTGTAATGTATGTTATCATCCATGCTGGTCATCCATTTTTCTAACTCATTTTGTGTCATAATCCCAAAATTGTAGTATATCCAAAGTTTAAGTGGACTACACCATAGAAAATAGTAGGAATTGAAAGTTTCTGATGGAGTGGTCCACTTGAGCTTTGAATACACTTTAATTTTGGGTTCAAAAACTAAAATGAGCTAGAGAAATATATGGACGGTGTGGATAAATGGAATACTTCATAATAAGTGCCACAAATTTATCCACCACATTATAGTAGCATGGTCTTTAGCGACGCAGAAATAATGTCCATCCGCTGCCACCGTGGCTACCACCGTGATGTGACGTAGGTTAGAAATTTATTCGATTGTATAGTGAGTACACATGACATTGCTATTGTGTGATGAGTAAATACTTTGGTCTCACTGTGATGATGTATGTTATCATCCATGCCGGTCATCCATTTTTCTAACTCATTTTATGTCAAAATCTCAAAATTGTAGTATATCCAAAGTTTAAGTGGACCACACCATAGAAAACAGTAGGAATCGAAAGTTTTCGATGGTGTGGTCTACTTGAGCTTTAAATACATTTTAATTTTGGGTTCAAAACCTAAAGTGAGCTAGAGAAATATATGGACTGTGTGGATAAATGGAATACTTCATAATAAGTGCCACAAATTTATCCACCACATTATAGTAGCATGGTCTTTAACGACGCAGATATAATGTCCATCCACTACCACCGTGGCCACCGTGATGTGAGGTAGGTTAGAAATCTATTCGATTGTGCAGTGAGTACACATGACAATGCTATTGTGTAGTGAGTAAATACTTTGGGTCTCACTGTGATGTATGTTATCATCCATGCTGGTCATCAATTTTTCTAACTCATTTTATGTCATAATCTCAAAATTATAGTATATCCAAAGCTCAAGTGAACCACACCATAGAAAACAGGTGGAATTGAAAGTTTCCTATGGTGTGAACCACTTGAGCTTTGGATACACTTCAATTTTGGGCTCGTATATTAAAAGGAGCAGAGAAGTGGATGGACGGTGTGGATAAAATAAATTCTTAATTAACGGTTACACAAAGTTTACTCACTATGTTATAGCTTGGTGAGTTACTCATAAAATAAAATAAATACATCCTGTAAAACCCGTATGGTTTGTACCGTGAAAGTTGGATTCACACTCGATCAAAGACTAAGCGTTTCTAATGAAGAAACGGTCCCGTTGGTCGGCCACGATCCCAACGGAGGAATATGGGACTTGAAATTTAAGTTGTGGAAGCAGGCGAGTAATGGTAGCATGACTTACGTACTAATAGGGCAATGGGACCGTATGGTAAGTCAAAACGGTTGGAAGATGGATGATCAGGTCAGTATCTGGGGCTTTCCCCATGCAGGTGTTAAAGATGGATGGCGGTTTGGACCAGATCACAGCTACAATGAAGTTCACTTTCTGTTCACCGTGTAGCAGCCAAAGGTATGTTTTATCCTTTTATCCTTCTTTCCATTAATACGAGCTATTAGTTTGGAGAACATTTTTTTTTATTTTTAGATTGGATAACATATATAGATGAAGTAGATGCAAATCTCACGATTTGAATTCCCTCTGTTAAAAAATCTCACGATTGAATTCCCTCTGTTAAAAAATTTTGGAGATACAAAAGTTTTTTTTTATAGTTTAGATAACATGTATAGATGAAGTAGATACAAATCTCACGATTAAATTCCCTCTGGTAAAAATTTTTGGAGATACAAAAGTCATTTATTTATTTATTTTTATTTTCATAGTTTGGATAACATATATAGATGTAGTAGATACAAATCTCATGATTGAATTCCCTCTGTTAAAAAATTTTGGAGATACAAAAGTTATTTATTTATATATATATATATACAAAAGTTATTTATTTATATATATGAATAAATTTTGGAGATACAAAAGTTATTTATATATACAAAAATTTTGGAGATACAAAAGTTATATATATATATATATATACAAAAGTTATTTATTTATATATATGAATAAATTTTGGAGATACAAAAGTTATTTATATATATACAAAAATTTTGGAGATACAAAAGTTATTTATTTATATATATGAAGTTGACACACACACACACACATATATATATATATATATATTATAATTTGGATAACATATATAGATGAAGTAGACACAAATCTCACGATTGAATTGCCTCTGTTAAAAAATTTTGGAGATACAAAAGTTTTATTTTATTTTATTTTATAGTTTGGTTAACATATACGGATGAAGTAAATACAAATCTCACAATTGAATTCCCCCTGTTAAAACATTTTGGAGATACAAAAGTTTTTTTTTTTTTTTTCAAAAGTTTGGATAACATATATAGATGAAGTAGATACAAATCTCACGATTGAATTCCCTCTGTTAAAAAATTTTGGAGATACAAAAGTGTTTTTTTTATTTTTTAGTTTGGAGAACATATATAGATGAAGTAGGTACAAATCTCACGACTGAATTCCCTCTGTTAAAATATTTTGGAGATACAAAAGTTTCAGTTAAGCTACCTTATTAGCCCAGGCTAATGGGAGAGTTCATCATCATCATCCGCATCTTATACCAACTAATTGGGGTTTGCTACAAAGTCTATATGTATAGCAAATATCTAAAATAAATAAATCCTACTCTGCATTTAGTCATGGTTCTAAAACCCGACTCGGCTCAACTTAGTGAGTTTCGAGTTGAGTCACTCCAAAACTCGCTTGGTGAGCTTGACTGGCTAGACTCGTGGACTTGTACTCTAGCACCTGATTCAGTCAACTCAATACAACTCAGCATGACTCGATCCACTTCTTTCTATCTGTTTTTTCCTTTGTTTTTTCAAAACAACAGTAGCACTTTTTGTCATTGTATTAGCAGTAAGGGTGGTTTTAAATACTCAACATGCCTCCATAAAAAAACACATGCTTACTGGCTTTGGAAAAGTAGTTTGCACAAGTACAGTGTTGCTACTAATGCAGTGGCCCTTTAAATCAAGGGTAGTGATCCATTTCAGCTATCTGCATGCACCATCCATTAGGTCAAGCCACCCTTGAAAAAATCGTACTGATTGAATGATCCAACCCATCCATTCAGTGGTTTGAAGAAATTGATTGACAAGATTGTTCATTAAAGATAGAACCGTTTGATTGCTACTGTTTTTGCACAATAACAACAGAAGATTAGACTGCACCTAAAGAACGGACCAGATTGGAGAAGTGAATGATGACAAGTTCAAATGCAACTATGTGCATGTCAAGGTTTCCATACACATGGTCCACTAGATAATTTCTCCAGTGAAAATATCCACTAGTATCAGAAGATGCTGCCCAAGTGCTTAGGGTCATGAATTTTAATCTTACAAACTGGAAATTATTTATTTTTATTTAAAGGTACACATTGAGTTGGAGTCATGCCGAGTCGTGTTGAGTTGACCGAGTAGATGAGCAGATGATCATGCTGAGTCGTGCCGAGTTGACTGGGTAGATGAATTGATGATCATGTTGAGTCTGAACCAAGTCAAGCGCACGGACGAGTTTCATAGTGACTCAGCTCATTTTCTGGCCAAGTTAAGTTAACTCGGCCGAGTTTTTAGTCGAGTCACCAAGTTTTAGACGAATGAGTTTCATAGTGACTCAGCTCAATTTCTGGCCAAGTTGAGTTAACTCGACCGAGTTTCGAGTCGAGTCACCAAGTTTTAGAATTATCCACACATGACATATGAGCAAAACTCAACAGGATTTCTTCTGTTAACAATACCGAGCATGCATATTTCATTTGCTGTCCAAAAACCCTCAAGTTAAAATCCATGTTTCAATGGTAACTATGGAAATCATGGTTGAATAATTATTACTAGTTTCTTTCTTTTCTCTTGAATGTCATGTATCACTCTAAAATTCTTAGCGTACCAATTATATGTTGGGGTGACTGTATAACCAACTGCACGATATTTATAGACCATGTGGTTCCCAAAACACCATATGGTTTGTATATAAAGGTGCTTGGGTTAGAAATTGTGGGCCATTTATATAGCTATCACAGAGAGATCTGGCTCAGGTTGAACCCTACCAATCCCGACCCACTTAAATAGCTATTGCAGAGACTGGACCAAAGACCCAATCCTACCCGACCTTTTTAATTTTTATTTTATTTTTTTAAATTTTAATTTTTTTAATTCCAACCGGACCGAACCCAAAAGAAATTTATAGATGATAGGTACAAATACATCCACATGACGTCTGTATGTTTGCATGCATTCACTAATTGGGATGGATTGGGCATACCTTTATTTCATATTCCATTCTTAAACTCAAGCTGCAGTTGGGATAGGTCAGGTCGGGTTGATCAAGCCTGATGAGATTATAATTAAATTGATTGGGTCAGGGCTTGGGGACAGTCTCAGTGAATTTGAAGTGTATCATGTCTGATCACAAGATAATTAGTCCCGAATCGGTTTTGGATGAAATTCTTACCCTCTTAGCAAATGCGTCAGGCTTGGGTTGACACCATCCTAATCAACAATCAATACATTGCCTTTATGATGATGTAATGCATTAAGAATTTTTTTTATTTTTTTTAAACTACCAAATTAATATAGAATTTACATTCTAATACCTTTTTCAAAAAGTTTCCGATTAGTTACCTCATTGATATAAGTAGGGATTGGTTCACGTGCATAAGGGGCCTGCTCGGGTGGGCCCCACTGGATGTTTTTGCAAAATCCACCCCAATGACAAGGTGCATAACCTTATTGGTCACAGGGCTGAAATTACTCAGCTCCATCCTGATACAGGTGGACTACATATTGGAAACATTGTACGAGACAACGTTCACTTTCCAAACTGTTTTCCATGGCATGGCTCACATGAATCATGGATGGGACTATTTTTTGAGCCCCGTGACATTTAATGGTTGGAGTGGATTTCATATAATCATCAAGACAAGCCATGTAAAAATTAAAGGTAATCATCTTTCCCAACTGCTTCATTTGATGTGGCCCACCTGAATCATGAGTCAACTTAATTTTTTGGCTCTAGACCTAAGGTGGAATTACATATCAAATGGTCAGAGTGAATTCATGTGCACGTCATGGTGGGCCTATCAAAAATCGTTTTGCCAGGCCTCTCCCAACTTGATGTTCCGTCCTAAAAAATATGGCATTTGGATCCTCAGTCATCCAACAAATTCAACTCGCATATAGAACCTTAGTTGAATTTTCCAAAACGTATTTATGCACCTGTAGCCAACCGAATCAACAGATGAATTAAAAGTGTTCACCTGGAAAATAGGGATTGGGGCCAGGTCCCGTGTTCTGTTCAGCTATGTTGGGTTCAGGCCTTGGACATTATACTATGGGGCCGGACGGGCCATCCCTTCCAAACCCAGCCCATTGCCACACGGAACTACGATCATCAGTCCGTGTCTGTCTACAATGGACCATCCATGGTTTGAAGAGATATAGAACCTGGACTCATCCATCCACAGCCAAATGTATGGTGTTAGGCCGCGATGAACCACAAAACGATTCATCGTGCATAGGGTAGTCATGGGCCTGGGCCTAGAGATACAAGCATAGCCTGAACAATTCAAAATCACGGGCCATGGCCTGGCGGGTCGGATGACTGCTGGGCACTAAACTCTTTGGTGCCCCCATGATGTACGTTCATCATCCACACTGTCCGTATATTTTTTGAACACATTTTATGGCGTAAGCCCAAAATTAAAGCATATCCAAAGCTTAAATGGACTGCAACATACAAAACAGTGGCAATTGAAAGTTTTCTATGGTGTGGTCCATTTTAGCTTTGGATATGTTCAATTTTTGGATCATATTGTAAAACGAGCTGGAGTAACAGATGGACGGTGTGGATACAAATAAATATATCACAATAGGCCCCACAAAGTTCTCTCACCACGTTACAGTGTGTGGCGAGTTATTCATTACACAATCCACCTCAGTCAGTATCTACGGCAGAAAACCCGCTGTTGTAAAGTGCATAACTCTTCAAGGCTCACCATTAAGCATGTGATATAATGACTCGTGATATAATTTCAATATCCTAATGTTGCCAACTTACGGTTTGAAGCGGAATAATAATAACTGGGCCAATCATACGTATTATTATGATGATATTGTTGGATTATGTTGCGGGTCAACTATTGCGCATATTATTATGAAATTTATTGTTGAGTTGTGTTGTGGGCCAACCATTGTACATAACATCGCATCATGCAATATTAAATAGACAACTTAAGAATTATTTATTTTGTATTACCATTATTTTCTATATTTGATTATACCTATAACTTGTGTAACTTGCTTATTATTTATGCGTTGGAGGTAATATGTTTGAGATTATTACATGTAGACATATGTATTTGTCGTGAACTTACTTATAATTAAAATGACTCAGGTAAAATCTTGGGAATATTTCTTCACTACGTTCGCATTTGAAGCATTCTATTTGACATATGCATGTGACTCAGGAATAAGACCAGATGGTGGTGGGTTCGGGACGCCCCAGTCAACTCGCAACTCCATCACTCTGGGTAGTTGTATTTTTCATAAATATTACATTTATTATGGTTTGTATACTTTTCATATAGGCAGACACCACGTCCACGTTTGGAATTGTATCTTTGCATATTAGCTGTATATTTTTAGATTTTGTTATCTATATATTGCTTTGAATTCGTTAAATTGAGATGTGTTACTTTGATTACTTGTGTATGGATGAATGCGAATATAAATGAAAATATTTGTGCATTTCTCTTAAGCTCATACTCGAGAATTTGGACTAGAGTCTCCATAGTCAGTTACTGAATTTCGGGGTATGACAAGAAATATACAGACGGTATGGATAAAAAAAAATGTCATAATGGGTGCCACAAATTTACTCACCGAGGTATAACAATGGTGAATTATTCCTTGGTGAAAATCTGCATCAACTGCCCTCAAGGTCAGAAATCTCTTGGATTTTGCAGTGAGTGACTAGGCTATTGTGTGGTGAGTAAATTCTTTGGGTCTCACTGTGATATATGTTACTATCCATGTTAGTCATCCATTTTTCTAACTCATTTTATGTCATGATCCCAAAACTGTATGAAATCCAAAGCTAAAGTGGACCTCATTGTAGAAAACAGTAGGAATTGAAAGTTTCCTATAGTGTGGTTCACTTGAGCTTCGGATACACTTCAATTTTGGGCTCATACCTTGAAAGATGCAGAAAAGTAGAGGGATGATGTGGATAAAATGATGGGTCCCACAAAGTTTACTCACTATGCAATAGCTTGGTGAGTTGCTACACATTCTGCCATCCCTTTTAGTCAAGTTTCATGTCTGATTTGGTGGTGCGTTGTTTCTTCTTTGACTTATTTTCTTGATTTCAGAAAAGGTTCTCAATGGCTAGAGAAGATAGCAACCTCCCGATTCTCCTCAATCAAGCATTGATAGAACTTAGGAGGCAATTTAGCATAGAGATCGAGGGACATGATGAGGTTGATCACTGTCTATTTTAGGGATATCTACTCTGAATCCATGGAGCTCTCGGGACTCCTCATAGAACTTCCTCGAATTTATCTACGAGGGATAAAAGCGTGAATAATTCCTACTAAATTCAAAATAATTTAATTGACAATAAAAAATGAATTTACAGCCCTTTAAATAATGAGCTCAAATCTAAGATGGAGTTTTAAACTTAAAATCTAACTCAAACACCCTAAAAAAGTGACTTACTATAAATAATATTATTTATAAATGGTCTCTATTCCTACAAGGCTTTAGGGTTTTTGGCAAAAAAAATAGTTAGTGTCTAATTTGACCCAGCCACGTTATTCTCCCAACTTTCCTAAGCCATTTTCATGTTGGACACGACTTCTACAACTCAAAGGGTCAAAAGTTATTATTGAAATAAAGCTTACTATTTATCGTAAAAACAAAAATAAATGAGACTTTTGACCAGAATCTTGCAAATCTAGCATGAGCAACCTAGCGTAGCAGGGTTGGTTGGCTTATGTAGCTTCTACTACCCTAAAATCATATATAATATGTTGAAAATCATATCCTAATTTGCAAGATACGAATAATTTAAGGTTATGATCATGATGGTCCAGGTCAATTCTGCCTCCGATCGGGCTTTCTTTGGTCTATCTTTCTCATGCAAGTGTCTGTGACCTACTCTACATCACGATCCCACTGAATTGGGTCGTGTTGCGAATGAGACCCACAAAATCAACGGCACAAACGTATACTTACATGATTAGGTGATCGAGTGAGCCCAATGATGCCTTTTCGCTTAATTTATGGCAAGAAGCTGGCAAGAATCCATTTTGTTTATTGGAAAGCGTTTGGTAGAGGAATCAATTTTTCAATGCCTCACACTCGATCAAAGACTATGCATTTGTAATAAAAACTTGGTCTCATTGGTGGGCCACGACCCGAACAGAGGGAAATGGGACTTGAAATTTAAGTTGTGGAAGCTAAAAAGTAACGATAGCATGACTTCTGCACGTCTTACTTGGGCAATGGGGCCGTATCGTCAGCCAGAACGGTTGGAAGATGTACGGGCGATCAGCTTCCCTTATGCAGGTGTTACAGATGGATGGCAGTTCGTGCACAAAGAGCATGTTTAATTAGACTTTTTTTTTTTTTTTTTTTTTTTTTTTTTTTTTTTTTTTTTTTGGTTTTTTCATTTTTGATTTTTTTGGTGAGACCCTTATTATAAGAGGCTACTTTCATATATGTGATGTATATTAATGTCGTCTATCATTTTTGTCAATTCATTTTTTGTCAATTCATTTTAGGGCATGGTGGAAAATGAAGCAAATACAAATCTCAGATGAGCAAAAACTCTGTTGGGCCCAATGTGAATGTATGTGGTTTATCCATACCCTACATCCACTTTTCTAGATCATTTAAGGTGTTGAGACCAAAATTGAAGCATATACAAAGCTCAAGTGGACTCTTCCATAAGAAACAGTGGGATTGATGATTCCCACCATTGAAACCTTGTAGGCACCACAGTGATGTTTATTTGTCATTGAACCTGTTCATGAGATCAAAAAAATATGGATGAAGTGAAAAAACAAATATAAGCTTGATCCAATACTTTAGTGGCCCTCAAGAAATTTTCAACGGTAGACGTTCTGTTTCCAATACTGTAGTCCATTTGAGCTTTGGATATACTTCATTTTTGGGCTTAAGCCCTAAAATTACCTAGTAAGATGAATGGAATGAGTGGATAAAATATATAAATCATGGACCCCATGGAGTTACTACATAATCCGCTTCCTCCCATGTATGCTATGAATGTACAGTGTGCGTGATGTCTTCCTTCTTGGACCCTTTCATTCTCTCAACCCTTAACACATGAAAACCTCAACTTTCGATAATCTCAACCTATAATACATGACCACCTCGACCCTAGTAACCTTGACCTTAACAACCTTGACATTTAATATAACCCTGACAATCTCGACCCTTAATACATAACAACCTCAACCCTGAACATTTTTTTATTATCGATTATTATTTAAAAATAATCAAGTTATTAATTATAAGATCATCAAATCTCGACCCTTAACACATGATAATCTCAACCCTTAATATATAACAAACTTGACCCTTAACCCATGATAATCTCGACCCTTAACACATGACAATCCCAACCTCTAATACATGACAATCTCGATCATTAACACATGTCAACCTTGACTAAGCATTGTTTTTTTCTATTATTATCTAAAAATAATCAAATTATTAATGATAGGAAGAAACCTAGACCCTCAACACATGACAACCTCAACCCTCAACATGTACATAATAATGTCAACCCTTAATACATGACAACCTCGACCCTCAACATATGACAACCTTGACCCTTAATACATAACAACTTTGACCTTGACAACCTCGACTCCTAACACATGACAACCTCGACACTTAACATATAATAAACTCGACCTTGACCCTTTACACTTTAAGAACACTGTCTGTGGGCCCCACAATCAAGTATGTGTTAAGGGTCGAGATTGTCATGTGTTAAGATTCTAGGTTGTCATGTGTTAAGGGTTGTGGGGCCCACCATGGGATGTGTCAAAGATCTACTCTGTCCATTGGATTCAAAATTTAATTTAATGCTATGGTAGATTTTCAATCTCACCACTTTATATGACAAAAGAATGAGTTACATCCAAAGGCGAACCTCAATACAAGAAAATAGTTAGGTGTGAACGGCTACTGGACACTGTTATTGGTTGTTATGGAATATCATGGATGTATATAAGAAAACTTTTAAGGGCATTCGTACACTGTCTATCGGGTTCATTATCACATATGTGCGGAATCCACTCCATCCATTAATTTTAAAATTTCATGGAAGACCATAATTGGAAGCATGATCAACATCTGCCAGTCACATTAACCATATCATAAGCAAATAGTTCGTATCGAACGAACATTATCATGAGTTATCAAGTTTTGTAGGCCACAAAGATATCATATCAGTAAGAAATTAGTATATTTCAATATAAATAAAGTTATATAAAGAAAATGAATGGATTGGATCTAGAATCTAGTAGACCCAATAATAACTTCCATCTACGTCACTATTTCAGTATTGAATAGGACGTAACTTCTTATACACTAAAAAACCGTACAACTACTCATACAAGGACAATAACAATTTGGTCAAAATTTTTTTTTTCAAAACTTGTTATATAATTACCTTCAAAATATTTAAAACTTCGCTTCAATTTTGAGAATTTGGCCATACCACAATGTTAATATGGTCAAAATCCCATATGAAAACTAGGCATGACTCAGGCCCTGTCACTAGCCCAGTCAGTTGCTCTAGCTGAGAATCAAAGAGGCAACCTCATCTGTGAAAGATCAAACTACCATCACACACCACATTACATTGCACAGATGTGTTGTTTTATGCATTTTAACTAGTTAATCCATTCGCAACAATATTAAATGCATTAAATATTGAACGGAGTTGATTAAAGACTCAGTCAAATCTTTGAGTTGACTCGACCAGCAACACGTCGAGTTGAGTTTCGAGTCTTTTAACTAGGATCTTATAATTGCTAATTTTTTAAGGTCCGTAAAAAAGATGTAAGGGAACTTGAACCAACGAAAGGGGGTCGGTACAGATCTGGAAAGCATCTCCTAATATGAATATTTCAAAATCCAATTTTGAAATTCATGCTAAAATTTTCATCTGCATGCTGTTCGAGATTGAGTTTACGGTTGGTGGCTAGAAACATTCATCTAGTGGGTCCCACCTTGGATGGATGGTTGGCATCACAGAATCCTAATAATTGGACAATCCAGTGGTTTGCACCATGGCCTACAAACGATCGAACTGTTAGAAGTAGAATATGGCTTAAATGTTCACTTTCAAGGAGCTGAGTCTGTTGACAATGAGGTCTTTAGGCCCACCTTGGCACGCGGCACATGTGCCACACTACACTACAAGTGTGGCGCAGGCAGGAAAGTGATGAGGCCCATCATCATCTTCCTCAAGGAATAACTACTCCGAATCCATGTAGCTCTCTGGACTCCTCACATACCTTTCTCAAATCCACGATGGATAAAAGCAAGAATAATTCCTAATAAATTTGAAATAATTTAATTAATGATAAAAAAAAATTAAATTATAACACTTTAAATAATGAGCTAGAACAGAGTTCTAGACTTTTAAGACTTTAACTCGAACACCCTAAAAACGTGCCTTACTATAAATAGTAAACTTACTATTTATAGATGACTCCATTCCTACTGGACGTCATAGTTTTCACCAAAAAATTAGTAAGTGGCTAATTTGGCCCAACCATATTATTCTCCTAACTTTTCTAAGCTCTTTTCGTGTTGGGCACAACTCCTACAACTCAAATGATCAAAAGTTATACTTGAACTAAAACTTACTATTTATAGTAAAAACAAAATTAAACACGACTTTTGACCCTTGATCTGATGGAATCTCACAAATCCAGCGTGAGCCCCAAAATCATATATAATATGTCCAGAAACTCATCTCAATTTGCATGATGTACGACTGATTTAAGGTCCTGATGGTCTGGATTGTTTCAGCCTCTGATCAGGCCTTCTCTTGTCCTTCTTTGCTATAAGAGTGTCTGCAATCCGCTCTACATCAAAGTGTATAGGACATATCCTTCATGCGTGGGGTGCACAAAATCTTCCTTATCATTTAACAAGCATGCAGCGGGTGAAATTGGAACATAGGAAAACTAGAAAAATGCTATAATAGCTAATTGCAATAAATAAATAAATCCTACTCTACGTTTAATCATGATTCTAAAACTTGGTGACTCGGTCTGAAATTTGGCTGAGTCAACTCGACTAGATGAGACTTCGAGTTGAGTAACCCCAAAACCTGCTGGCGATCTTGACTCGTCGAGACTTGCCAGACTTGTCGAGTCATCTAGCTGACTCAGTCACGACTCGGCACAACTCAACCCATACATCCTTTGCTTCTCTCTTTTCAATACAATAGTAGAACCTTCTGCCATTCTTTATTACTAATATGGGTGTGTTTAAATAGCTAAACCCAAACTAAACATGCTTGCATAAAAAACACAAGCCTACTTGTTTTGGAGAAGTAGTTTGCACAAGTTTAGTGTTTTTACTCATACAGTGGCCCTTTAAATCAAGTGCCTTGATTCATTCCATGCTACATAATTCTTTCTCCTCTTTGATTTTCTCCTTCCTCATTAGATAAAGCTAAAACAATGGCTAATAACTATAGAAACTTTGCTCAAGCATCAACACCAACGATAATGCAATAATCATATGGAATGTTGCCCACATTTCCCATGGGACCCACAAAATCGATGGCACAAACGTATATTAGAAGGGCTAGGCAATGGGCAGAGCCCTATGATGCCTCTACGATTAATTTGCCAGAAGGATCTAACGAAAACGGACCTGGGATATTGTCACAACAAGGGTTTTATTATGGGAAAGAAATATGTGGAAGGAGCCATTTTTCCATGCCTCACAGCTGATCAAAGACGAGGCATTTGTGATAAAAACATGGCGGTCCGAGTGGTGGGCCATGACCAAAAGGGAAAGAAATGAGAGATGGAATTTAAACAGGAGAATGATGGTAGCATGACTTACGTCTTAGATGGGCAATGGGCTGATATGGTGAGTAAGAACGGTTGGAAGGTGGACTATAAGCTTGGTATCTGGGGCTTCCCTTATGCTGATGATAGAGATGGATGGAAGTTTGGACCAGATAATGGCTACAATGATGTTCACTTAGTCTTCACCGTACAGCGTTGAATGGTGTATTTTATCCTTTTATCAGTTATTTATTTATTTAATTACATTGAGAGATAATCAGTATAAGTAGTTATGAAAGATTATGTTAAATAAAACCGAATTATTATATATATAATAATAGTCTACGAGTAGTACAAATTTTTAGGGCCCACCTTCATGAATATTTTGTATATCCACACCGTCCATCTGTTTTTTGAGCTCATTTTAGGATGTTATGCCAAAATTTAAGTAGTTTCAAATATCCGTTGGACCACACACAATTAAAAACTTTCTGTAGGCCACAAAAGTTTTGTTGATCATTTTATTTTCTTTTCATCCAGGTCTGATTGGCCTTATCAACGGGTTGGATGACAAATAAACATTATGGAGCTAAGTACAGTGGGCCATGGAAAGATTTTAATGGTGAGCGTTAAATAATCACTGTTTCCTTTGGTGTGGTTCACCTGAGATTTGGATCTGCTTAATTTTTGGGACCACCTAAGTTTTTATTTTTTCTAAATGGCTTTACGAAATTGATTGACAATATTATTCATTAAAGATAGTTCGACTAACAGATATTTTGGACCATTTAATTTGCTGTTGTCTTGGGACAGTGATGAGAGAAGATTAGACTACATCTAATGAACGGACCAGATTAGAGATGTGAATGATGAAAAGTCTAAATGCAACTATGTGCATATCAAGGTTTCCATACACATGGCCTACTAGATAATTTCTCCAGTGAAAATACCCACTAATATTTCAGAAGATGGGATATACAAAGCCTGGTAACGGCCGCGATGAATCTGATGATCATAGGGTCGGCTAGTATGGACCATCTATTTGGTGGGCCATTCTAGGACGCAAGGTAGAAAAGCGACACAGATTGACCGACCATTGCCTTCGTATTGATGGGCTTGAACCACATGGAATGATGACCTAAAACCTTATTATTTTCAATTTCTGTCCTGTCTTTGGAGTAGCGTTGGACACTTTAGCTGGCCCCTCGTCAGATCTGGGCTCGGTATGTATGGCTCGATTGATTGTCAAAAGGGCTTAAACTTAAATCATTATAGCTAGCATGGCCCACTTCAGTCAACCAATAGATGCATCTGGCAATTAGACGCTTGGTTGAATTTTCCTATATGTATTTGTGCATGTGTGGCCCACCTAATCAACAGATGATTTAGAATCGTTCATGTCAAAAATAGGGATTGGGCCAGGTCCGGACCTAGCCAATTTTTGCTAGGCATGGTTTGGGCCTGCTCTGATAAACTATGTTGGGTTTAGGCCTTGAACCTTATATATAATCTCGGGCTGGGTGGGCCATGCATGCCACCCAAACCTAGCCCATTAATCATCAGTCCAGTCTTTCAACACTGGGCTATCCATGGTAGGATGAACCAGATATAGAACCTAGATTCATCTATTCACAGCCAAATGTATGGTGGTAGGCAGGCCTGGGAATAGAAAGTACAGGGACGGCCCAAACACTTCAGAGTTGGTGAGGCAGGGAAGGACGTGTTGAGGTTGAGCACCATCTTTCTCAAGGGGATAACTATACCGAATTTACATAGCTTCTCTGGATGGACGCGTCACAGAGATTACCTGAATTCACGAGGAAAAGAAGAAAATTAAAAATAATTTTTAGAAATTTCAAATAAATCGATTGATGATTAAAAAATAAAAATAAACGAGTTTACAACCTCTAAAATAGTGACACAAACCCTACGAATAAGTTTTGGAATCAAAATACAACTAAAACTCCCTAAATCATGACTTACTATAAATAGTAGACTTACTATTTATAAGCAGTCATGATTTCTAATGGACCTCATAGTTTTCAGCCAAAAATAATAAGTGTCCTATTTGGCTTAACCATGTTATTCTCCTAATTTTTCTAAGCAATTTTTATGTTGGACACAACTACTAAAGTTTAACAAATGAAGTGTTACAATCAAACTAAAACACACTATAAATAATAAAAATGAAAATAAAATGAGATTTCAATGGTCTCACGCCAATTTGGTGTGGGCAATCCAATGTAGCTTCTCCTACCCAAAATCATATATGGCATTTCGGATGACTCATTTTGGTTTGCAAGATTTGCCCGTTTTTAAGTTTTTGACAGTCCAGACCACTTCCGCTTCCAATAGTGCCTTCTTTGGTCTATCTTAGCTATAAAATTGTCCGCCACCCACTCTACATCAGTAGGCCTGACTGGTTGACAGCCCTAACTGCAGAGCAGAAACTCTGGATCATGAGTCAAACCACTGAAATTGGAAAGATTTCAATTCTCATTTACAGCATCCCATTGAATCTGCCTGCAGCACGATCTGGACCACAGATTTGGACCCAGATTGTCCAATCAAATTGATGGCATGGTTACGATCAATGCGATTTTTAGGCCATGGCCTATCCATAATAAGGTCCCCAAGATGGATGGACCAGATCACTGGGGGTGTCCACCAGATGTAAGGTAGAGAAGGCATGAGAAATATATAATGCCATAGAAAATGACCTTGAATGAAAAAGGAATAATACGGGCCGCTAAAAGTGGGGAATACTCCAATCAGTTTCTGTTTTGCTTCAATCTCCACCATCCATGGGACACCTCTAAGTGATCGAGATCATCTCTCCTGTACTCCCCACCATTGAATAAAATAATAATAGCAAAATGCAGGCCTCAACAGATCAATGTTTTAAGATACAGAGCAGAATGGAATGGTTGGACTAGTTTGGGAAGGAACCAGTGGCCATTATGGGCCAGGTCGTATGTTGTGCCTGTTTTTGTAATGGACCGTCGCAAGTCAGATGGGTTTTGTCGTCTAACCATGGAATATTAGTTCAATGAAGACAGTTTAGACCTTCGTATTTTTCACAATTTTTTTAGTATATTCTTAATTAAGGTTGTGTTTGGTTGCACTGAATATTACGATATTTCGTGATAAATCAGTATTATTACAAAATTTCATGATATTTGGTGCAGCCAAACACACCCTGATATGATTATTAGGCCGTGGTGACACCTTACCCAGTTGGACAGGCAGTCAACCCATCCATTCAGTGGTTTGCAGAATTTGATTGACAAGATTGTTCATTAAAGATAGAACCGTTTGATTGCTGCTGTTTTTGCACAGTAACAACAGAAGATTAGACTGCATCTAAAGAGCGGACCAGATTGGAGAAGTGATTGATGACAAGTCCAAATGCAACTATGTGCATGTCAAGGTTTCCACAGTGCTTAGGGTCATGAATTTTAATCTTGCAAACTGGAAATTATTTATTTTTATTTAAGGGTACACATTGACTTGGAGTCATGCCGAGTCCTGTTGAGTTGACCAAGTAGATGTTCTGATGATCAGGCCGAGTTGTGTCCAGTTGACTGAGTAGATGAGCTGATGATCATGCCCAGTTGTGTGGAGTTGATCGAGTAGATGAGCTGATGATCATGCCGAGTCTGAACCAAGTTGAGCTCACCAATGAGTTTCATAGTGACTCAGCACAATTTCTGACCAAGTCAAGTTAAATCAGCCGAGTATTGAGTCGAGTCACCCAAGTATTAGAATTATTCACACATGCCATATGAGCAAAACTCAACATGGTTTTTCTGTGTCAACAATACCGAGCATATATACAAATTTCATTTGCTATCAAAAGACTCTAAAGTTAAAATCTATGTTTCATGGTACCTATGGAAATGATCATGGTTGAATATTAATTATTACTAATTTTTTTTTTTTTTTTTTTTTCTTTTCTCTTGAATTTCATGTATCACTCCAAAATTCTTAGCGTACCAATTATGTGGGGATGACTGTATAACCGACTGTATGATGTTCATAGATCATGTGGTTCCTAAAACACCATATGGTTTGTATATAAAGGTGCTTGGGTTAGAAATGTGGGCCATTTACTTAAACGGGTCTGGCTCAGATTTAACCCTACCAATCCCGACTCACTTATATAGCTATATATCACAGAGGCTGGACCAGATGATCCAATCCAACCCGACCCAAACGCAAAAGAAATTCATAGATGATAGGTACAAATACATCCACATAATCTATGTATGTTTGCATGCATTCACTAATTGGGATGGATTGGGCATACCTTTATTTCATACTCCATTCTTAAACTCAAGTTACGGTTGTGATATGTCATGTCGGGTTGATCAAACCTAGCCAGATTATAATTAAATTGGTTGGGTTGGGGCTTGGGCACAGTCTCAAATAATTTGAATTGTATCATGTCTGACCGCAAGGTAATTAGTCCTGGGTCCGTTTTGGCTGGAATTCTTAGCCTGCGTTGAGTCAGGCTTGCGCAGATACCATCATAACCCATAACAAATGCATTGCTTTTGTAATTATGTAATGAGTTGGGAATTTAATAAAAAAATAAAAAATCAAATCAAATTTATATAAAATTTATATTCTAATACCTTTTTTCAAAAAGGTTTTTGATCAGCCTGCTCATTGATCTAAGTAGGGTCCGTTAATGTGCACATGAGGCCTACTCAAGTGGGCTCGACCAGACGTTAATGTGAAATCCACTCTATAACTGTATTGGTTATAAGGCTTAAAACCCACGGTCATCCCTAATTCAGGTGGACCATAAGATTGGAAACATTGTACAGGACCACACTCACTCTCCAAATTGTTTCCCACGATAGCTCACATGAACCACGGATGGAACTATTTTTTAGGCCCCATGACTTCTAATGGTTAGAGTGGATTTCATATAATCATCAAGACCAAGCCATGTAAAAATTAAGGGTGGACATCTATCCTAACGCTTCATTTGATGTGTCCCATCTAAATCATAAGTCAACCTAATTTTTTAACCCTGGACCTAATTAGGAATTAGGTATCAAATGGTCAGAGTGAATTCACATGCACATCATGGTGGGCCTATCAAAAATCAATTTTACCCGACCTCTTCCAACTTGATGTTCCATCCTAAGAATATGGCATTTGAATCCCTAGTCATCCAACACATGCACCTGGCATGTAGAACCTTGGTTGAATTTTTCAAAATGTATTTATGCACGTGTAACCAACCGAATCAACAGATGAATTAGAAGTGTTCCAGTGAAAGATAAGGATTAGGGCCAGGTTGGGACTAAGCTAAATTATTTTTTTTTCCAGGTACGGCTTAGGCGTGCTCTGATTAGCTATTTAGGGTTCAGGCCTTGGACATTATACTGTGGACCGGATGGGCCATGCCATCCAAACTCAACCCATTGCCAGGATCATCGGTCCAGTCTTTCTACGTTGGACCATCCATGGTTTGATGAGATAAAGACCCTGGACTCACTATCCACAGCCGAGTCTATGGCGATAGGTAGAGGTGTACACGAGTCAATCCGAGACAAGTTTGGCACAGCTCGACTTGGCGGCTTGGCCACTTGCCGACCCCACTTGAAAAATAAGGATTAGGGCTAGTTCAAGCCGAGTTCGCCTTTGCTGCATTTTTACAAATACATGGACTACATCTCAAATTCTCACTGTTTGTAAGACAGCGGCAACGGTTTTTACAGGTATTTCATCAAATACCTTATAGGCAACTTGAAAATGAAGAAAAATGAGTATTTGTTTCACATACATACCTTCCTTGCCATCGGCTGAAACTTAGTTGAGTTATTTCATCAAACAGTTGGTATGGATTTAGGCGAACGACCAAGAGAATTTGGACAAATGGGTTAGGGTTGGGCGAATGGGTTAGGATTTGGGCGAATGGGTAAGGGTTATTATTATTATTATTTTTAAATTAAACCTATATATACTCGACTCAAAAATTGATCCGGGCCTAACCAAGTCGAGTAGAGCTCGATACTGAGTTGAGTCGAGCTAGGTCCAGCTCAGACTCGACTTGAAATGTTTTGAGCTCATTAAAACTGGCTTGACTTGCAGCTCGAGCACAGTTTCAATCTGAGTCGAGTCAAGTTGATCCGAGCGAGCTAACGAGTTAACTCGACTCGTGTACACCTCTAGTGGTAAGTAGCAATGTACCACAAGTGATTCATCGTGCATAGGGTAGTCAATGGGACGTGGATTGCGTCCTACCCCATCTCGATAATAATCTATTCGGGCAGGGCTCTATGAGGCCTACTGTGATGTAAGTGTTCAACGCTATTCTCAGATCATTTTAAGATATGTACCAAAAAATGAGATAGGTCTAAGGCTTAAGTGGACCACATATTTGGGATTGAACATCCACCGTTAAAAACTTCATGGGAGCTGAGAAGTCTCGGATCAAGCTGATATTTGTGTTTTCACTTCATCCACGTCTACATGATCTTATGAATAAGTTGGATGGTAAAAAAACATCACTTTTTCCCTTAGAAATGTTTCAAAAGTGGGTGTCATTATCAGTGCATCTTCCTTTGGTATGGTCCACTGGAGCTGTGGACATGCCTCATTTTTAGGATAATACCTTAAAATGATTATAGAAAAGCAGTGAACGGCGTGGATAAAACACTTACATCACAGTGGGCCCACAAAGACCTGGGGGTAAGGCGCAATCCGCGTCCTAGTCAATGGTCTGGGGCTAGAGGTACATGGATAAGCCGAACATTTCAAAATCACGGGCCATGGCCGGGCTGGTTGGTTGATTGCCCAGGCAGTAAACATTTTGGTGTCCCCATGATGTATGTTCATCATCCACACTGTCCATCCATTTTCCAACACATTTTATGGCATAAGCCCAAAATTAAAGCATATCCAAAGCTTAAGTGGACTGCAACATAAAAAACAGTGGCAAATGAAAATTTTCTATTGTGTGGTCTACTTTAGCATTGAATATGTTTCAATTTTTGGATTATACCCTGGAATGAGCTGGAGAAATAGATGGACGGTGTGGATAAAAACAAATGCATCATAATAAGCCCAACAAAGCTTCCTCACCACATTATAGCGTGTGGTCAGTTATTCATTACATAATCTACGTCGGTACCTATGGCAGATTCCTACAAAACCGAAATAAACCTGCCGATGGCCAATCGTGGAGTGAGTAACTCACTACGCTATCCCATGGTGAGTAAACTCTTCAGAGCTGACCATTATGTATGTTCTTTATCCGCTCTATCCATCAAATTTTCCATCTTATTTTATTACATAATATCAAATTTAAATAATATCCAAAGCTCCAGTGGACCACACCGTAAAAAAAACTGAAAATTTAAAGTTCCTTGTGATTTAGTCCCGTTTGAGTTTTGGATACACTTCAATTTTGGGTTCATAATCTAAAATGAGCTAGAGAAATATATAGACAGTTTGGATAGATCAAGTACTTTATAATAAGTGCCGCAAATTTATCCACCACATTACGGCGATGGTGAGTAATTCTATTTACAATCCACCTCATAGGAATTTCAAGAAATGATCCTTGTGTGGCCAATCGTGGACTCCAATTGTGGAGTGATTAACTCACTATGTTATCTTATGGTGAGTAAACTCTTCGAGGCCAACTATTATGTATGTCTATTATCCATCCCATCTATCCATTTTCCATCTTATTTTATCATATAATTCCTAAATTAAAGAATATCCAAAGCTTAGGGGACCACACTCTAGAAACAGTGGCATTTTAAAATTTTCTTGTTATTTGGTCTACTTGGGCTTTGGATACACTTCAATTTTGGACTTATATCTTAAATTGGGTTTGGAGAAATATTTGGACGGTGTGGATAGATTGAATACTTCATAATGGGTGCCACAAATTTATTCACCACATTATAGCGATGGTGAGTTATCCTCACAAAATCCACCTGCAAAGGAGTTCCTGCAGCGCCCGAATCCCCCGCAAATCTGCCTGTGGCCAATTGTGGAGTGAGTAACTCACTATGCTATCCCATGGCGAATAAACCCTTCAGGGCTAACCGTTATGTATGTTCATTATCCACCTGTCCATCATGTTTTCCATCTTATTTTATTATATCATCTTAAAATTAAAGAATATCCAAAGCTCCAGTGGACCATACCTTAGAAAAAAGTGGCAATTTAACGTTTCTTGTGATTTGGTCCACTTTGAGTTTTGGATACACTTCAATTTGGTTCAAAACATAAAATTTATCCACCACATTATAGCGATGGTGAGCTATTCTTTATACAATCTACTTCAAGTTTGGTTGAGAAAAACACCGGGGTTCAATTGTGGAGTGAGTAGCTTATTATGTTATTCCATGGTAAGTAAACTCTTCAGGGCTAAATATTATGTATGTTCATCATCCACCCTGTCTATCCATTTTTCTATCTTATTTTATTACATAATTCCAAAATTAAAGAATACACAAAAGCTCTAGTGGACCACACTATAGAAAACAGTATGATTTTAAATTTTTTTTGTGTTTGGCCCACTTGAGCTTTGGATACACTTCAATTTCAGGCTTATACCCTAAATTTAGCTGGATAAATATTTGGACAGTGTAGATAGATCAAATACTTCATAATGGGTGCCACAAATTTATTCACTACGGTATAGTGACGGTGAGTTATTCCTTAGCGATGCAGATGTAATGTCTATCAATCAACCCTCAACGACAGATCGTGGAGTGAGTATCTAACCACGCTGTTGTCTGGTGACTAAATTCTTTTAGTCTCACTGTGAGGTATGTTATTATCCATGCTGGTCATCCATATTTTCAACTCATTTTATGTCATAATCCCAAAATTTTACTATATCCAAACCTCAAGTGGACCACACCATAGAAAACAGTTGGAATTGAAAGTTTCCTATGGTGTGGTCCACTTGAGCTTTGTATACACTTAAATTTTCAACTGATATGTTAAAACGAGCAGAAAAGTAGATGGACGATGTGGATTAAACAAATTCGTCATGATGATCCCACAAAGTTTACTCCCCATGCTATAAGGTTGGTGACTTACTCACTACAGATTAAGTCAATTTTCTTAGCTTCGGTGCTGCAATCTTTCTTCCTTTCAGTTCTTTGGCTTTGGTTGCTTTGAGAAAAGGTTAGACAATGGCTCGAGAAGATAGCAACCTCCAAGTTCTCCTCAATCAAGCATTGATAGAACTGGGAGGTGATCCCACGGAATTAGGGCGGTGCTTCAAATGGGACCCACAAAATCAACGGCATCAACGTATACTTACAGGATTGGGTGATCGAGTGAGTCCGAAGATGCCTCTGCGCTTAATTTATGAGAAGAAGCTGACGAGAACAGATGTGAAGCGTCACCACAACCGTTTGGTTATTGGAAAGCGTTTGGTAGAGGAATCCATTTTCCGATGCCTAACACTCGATCAAAGACCGTATTTGTAATAAAAATGTGGTCTCGTTGGTGGGCCATAATCCGAACGGAAGGAGATGGGACTTGAAGTTTAAGTTGTGGAAGCAGGAAAGTAATGATAGCATGACTTTCGTCTTACTTGGGCAATGGGGCCGTATGGTCAGCCAGAACGGTTGGAAGACATGCGATCAGCTCAGCATCTGGGGCTTCCCTTATGCAGGCGTTATGGATGGATGGCAGTTTGGACCAGATCACGGCTACGATCAAGTTCACTTCGTATTCAACGTATAGCAGTGAAAGGCATATTTTATCCTTCTTTCTTTCTTCTTCTTGTAACTGCGGCATGCTCACCGTAGAGCCATGCAAGGCGTATTTTATCATCATCATCATCATCATTATTATTATATTTAAGCGCATTACCAGTTGTAAATATAGTTTGGAGCACAAAGAGCATGTTGAATTATGGGTTGAGCTAGACTTTTTTTCATTTCTGATTTTTTTTCTATTTGGGGTGAGACCCTTATTATGGGTCGAGCTAGGCATCGAGTTGAGTCGGACTGAGTTAGCGCTGACCCAACTCAATCCAGTTTTGAAATAGGCCTGAGCCAAAATCGACCCAACTCGGTACCAAGTCTAGCGTGCCTGCCTCCATCCGAGTCAAGGTCTGGCCTGGACTAATCCGGACCAAGTCCGACCTGGTCACAAGTACCGAGCCGGGTTGAGTCGGCACCAAGTCGAGTTACGTGCAGTGGGTATCCACAGGCTGAAATCACAACTCAAAACCTATATTCACTCGTCAGAATTGCAGCCTCTCTATCAGCTACACTGCATCTTAGAGCTGAGTTTCTTTTTATTTATTTATTTATTTTTAATGTGTACAAGTCGAGTTTCGAATTGAGTTGACTCAGTACTGTGTTGGATTTTGGGTCGAGTCAAGTCGTTGAGTTACTCGGGGACTCGAACTCAACTCGCTTTGAGTTTGGATTGAACAAAGTCAACTTAATTTGGATAAACTCACCCATGCAGTTCGGATCGAGTCAGATTTGAATGAGTCAAATGAGTCGAGTTTGCCGAGTTGAGTCATCGGTGCCCAGCTCTAATTATGGGGCTACTTTCATTCATGCATGTGTTGTATATGGATGTTGTCCATCATTTTTGTCAACTTATTTTAGGGCACAATCCAACGAAAAAAATGAAGCAAATACAAATCTAAGGTGGACCAATTGGATTGAATTCCCAACGTTCAAAAATATTGGGGCTAAAAAGGTTTTGGATCAAGGTTGTCCATGTGAGGTTTTTTATGGTTGGTGTTCAATGAACATTGTTTCATGTGATGTGATCTACATGAGATCTGTATTTGCTTCATTTTTGGTACTAAGACTGAAAATAATCCAGTAAAACTGGGGGACGGTGTGGATATGTAACACATACATGGAGGTGGGCCTAGTAGTCAGGGCTCATCCACATCGTGGATATGGGGTCCCAGCAAATCTGCTTCCAGTGGCGTGGATGGTGTGTTGTACTTAAGTACGAGTGTGACTAGGGTGACAATGGGCCCAGGTGTCAGCTGGCCCAATATGCTTCTCAGGTAAGTTTGAGCCAAGCTAATTAAATCGATAGTAGGTCAGCTTGGGTTAGAAATGTGGGTCGTTTAATTGAGGCAGGTGCAGGTTGAGGCCTACCAATCCAACCCACTTACCTAGAGGCCGGACTAGACGATCCAACCCGACCCAATGAAAAACTAAATTCACAGACTATGTATAAAGACTTATACATGATGTAATCAGTTGCGGGTAGCAATATGCCAAAATCCCAGATTTGCGACGGACCAAATTTGTCGTAAAACCAAATAAACGACGGATTTCTTCCGTCGCCTGGTCCGTCGCTGTTTACTGGGTCGTTTTTCTTTTCCGACGGATAAAATCCGTCGTTCAATCTCCGACGGATAAGATCCGTCGCAAAAAAATAAAAATTCGTTGCTGAATTTCGGAATAACCTAAATGTTCGTCGTTAAAAATATTAGCGACGGATAGAGTCCGTCGCTAATTTCAGGAGCGACGGACCTCAAACCGATGGTTCATCGCACGGTTCAGAAATTAGCGACGGATTTGGTCCGTCGCTAAAATAGCTGCGAATTTAACAAAAATTGCCGGATTTGTTTGTATTTTTTTTCTTTTGAATCTTACACCAGATAGGCATTCAAAAAGTAATTCACACGATTGTTTAATAGTATCATAATCAATCAATGATTAAACATGTGCGTGCATGTTTCGTCCATTTAACATTCATCAAGACTATAACAGTACAATACCAATAAGACAGATAACATTATTTAATGTTTTCAAACTATAAATGCACATAAATTTCCATTTTTCATGCTACAAATGTTTACAGCAATACAACTTTTCATGCAGCCACATAGCCTGATATAGCCAAACAGGCAAAACCGTACAACTTATAGGCAACAATTTTTGGAAACACTATCTTTGAAATCTTTAAATCTATTGTGCCAAACTGCACCAACCGAGAACCCGTCTCCAATATAATCCTTTTCTGGAGGCTAACAGTTGTCCAAAAGTCTCCCTAGTAAACAGCATCAGCTTCAGGTGGAAATCCTTGTTGAGGCATAAAGTATCTGCGATGAAATGCCGCTTTGTGATTAATTCAACCTGTAACATGTACCAGACTGAATATCAATCTAAGAATCCAAAATTTTATATCTGATTCCTCTTTATGGAAGAGATCTGTTTCATCTAGAAATTCTGTTTCATCCTAATTGCAGACGCTCCTACATTCACTAATCATACAAGCGAGAATCTTACCTGCATTCAATAGGGCCCATTGGATCAACGGTCTGTATTTCCCAACCTCCCAACTAGGATTACCAGTTGAGAACCAAGGGCTCACGGATTCCATAAACAATCCTTGAGGTTGAGAATGCTAAAACCTTCACAAAAATCCGATTCTAAGATTCCCAACCCATTTATCACAAAGGAGCAAGATGATCTTTGGCCTGAGTATATGTGCAGTGTATTAGGATTTTTCTCATAGAAGCATAATTTTCCTTGATTAGCAGACCAACATCAGTTTTTAGCCCAGGGCATGTGCAATGTGTATACTACCTGATGAATGAGCTGGATTTTTGACATGTATGCCATCCAATGGACAGAATAATGGTTCACTCGTGTGGATGGATCCATTTCTGGACACATTTTGGTCCCCAGAGAGCAATCAACATACACAGATTAACCTCGATCATACAAATCATGGAGTGATCCGTGATTTTTTTGTTCTTTTGCATACTTTGAATTATTTCCTAAAAGCAATTCACATGCATTTTACTAATAGCATCTAGTTATGAATATTGACTAGAGCAAGGCGTAATACTTGCCTTACGAAGCTCAAGTTTTCCACCATTTTCTGTTGTAGAACATCTGCATGAAAGAGTCACTCCATGTTTGTCAAGCACCTACATTAAATAACAAAATCTTTTGAGCATTACAACATCTATTCAATGGAAACTAGTAACAAAGTAGCCACAGAGGCTAAAATAATACCTTCACATGGTAATGCTCTCTCTGATGCATTACCAAATTCAGTCCTTGGGCAACCAGATCTTCAACAGCTTACATATATTCATCAGGAACATTTGTATAAAATGTCTTCCTCACTTTAGCTTGAGCTGGAGAAGAGTCACATTCCCCGGTGTCAATGGCAACCCCAAATCAGAAAGATGAAAATAAGAAATGAGAGTATCTGTGTCTATTTCCGAACTGAGTTAAGCTGATTTAGGCCACTTTTGGATGCACAAGTGAATTGAATTCCAAACAAAGATTACTGCCACTGCCCATAGGTAAGCTGATAAGAGTCACCAAACAAACCAAAAACAATAAAGGATCCAGCCAAATCAGAATATTCTAGTGTCATTAAAGAGAAAGGAAGTCCCTGCGTGGTTATAAAAATCACGCATTATCAACCAAGCATGTGGACAGCAGAAGTGTGGAAGTTAAAAGAAATGCCAGTTCAAGGATTAAAAATGCCGAGTTTCATTTCTGTTTTGCTTGTAGTTTTCATCTAGTTAGCTCCTTTGTAGTTTTCCTTGGTCTAGTTTCAACATTGTTTACCATTTGTTATGCAGGAAAGGCCTCACATGTTTCAATTTGTTCCTAACAGAATAGTGTTATATTGGATGACATAATACCACTGGATGAAGAAACAAAACATCCAGTGTATGCAATGGATGCAATTACATTACATGGAAGCAGTTATTGAGGAATCAATGGCTTGATTTTGGCTAACAACTATTGTTTATCTGATGTCCATCTTACATAACAATTAGCTATTGGGTGTGCAATTAGCTACTGGGTGTGAATCTCAAGAGTGGGCTTCCAAGCTCAGCCTATACCTTGTCCAAAGTGGTTTGGACTCAGTCTCTAAGCTGATTCATTAGCTACAATCTCTCACTTCCTGTCATAGATTGTCCAAGCACATTTTTTTAACAGACTATAAAGCTCAGTTATCTTCTTTTCTCAACAAGATTGAAATTGACGTGGGCATTATAAAGCTCAGCTATCTTCTTTTTTAACAGACCCTGTTTTGTCATAGTGTTTCTTAACAAAAACTCAGTAGGGCTCTTGCCACACATTTCCAAAGGAGGCATGAAATTTTTTTTTTTTCTTTCTATTTGAGGTTTTTACATATATCTAAGCAGGTTGTTCATTAGACTCACTTTTGAATTGCACCGCTCCTAAATTTGACATATTTTGAAGAAAGTTGCTCATAAAGAATTGAATTGGAAAGCTCCAAACAAGTATCAACTCACCAAATTTGGGGATATGACTACTTGTTTTTCCAATAGTGCTCCAACTTGTTTTTGGAAAGATGATGATAGGTAGCATGCAGGTTTTTGTGCTGCATATCATTCTATAATTAAAAAACAGACATCCCATATCAGCCATCTATTATGGATGACAAACAAACATCCCACATCACCATTATAAAAAATTTTTAAAAAAAATGCTCTCAGTTGATTGGAGACACCGAACCTTGTGTTATATGAAAAGTCCATGGAATAATCCGACACATCATGCTTTTGATCCCAATCTCCACATTAGGCAACTGATAGCCACTCATTTTTCTGAAAAGCAAAGAATTGCTCTCAGTTTTTTTTTTTTTTAATAAAACAGGGTGTATCCATCTCATCTCTGTCTATTATAGTAACAGTGGAAAGCAAAATCAGTTAACGTTGGCATATGCAGTACCACGAACACTAAATTATATATATATATATATATATATATATATATATATATATATATATATATATATATATATATATATATATATATATATATATTAGTGGATGGGATTGACTCCAAAATCAGATTGGTGGAGAAACTCTAACCCATCTTTAACCATTGTGTAGAAAGCTCCCTAAGCCTGTGTTCATATGCAACATTAAATTGAGTTGCAATGATTTATTCAATAAAGTGGAAATGACCAAGATGTAAATGGCCCTTAGCCTTGATCTTGAGAGACAAGGAACTAGTGGTGAATGGATGTTTGGTTTATCCAAAAGGTATCCAGTTCGAAGCTGAAAGGCATAAAAAGTGCCTCTTCCAAGTTTTTTACTCGGTCTTCCACTCAAAACAAAATGCTTACTAGGGATTATTTTAGGGATTTATTCCAAAAATGAGAGGTATATAAATCTCAGGTGGACCACACCACATGAAAATAATAGTGATGGAATATCCATCATTAAAATCCTCCTAAGGCCCACTGTACTGTTTATTTGACATTCAATTTGTTTATTAGGTCATACAGGCCTAGATAAAGGGGGAAAACAAAAATCATCTTGATCCAAAACGTACCATCTCAAAGTTGACGCCGAGAACCAGGAGACTTCATAGGTGCTCGATGTTGTTGCAAATGAACTGTAACTCAGAGAAGTAAAATGTTGCACATAGCAACAGTGATGAATTCTCCAAATAAAACATAAAAACATGAAATTGTTGCATCATGTTTTCATGTTTGGATTAATATTTTCTGTTATATCAATTTTTAAGACTTCGTTGGACATTTAGAAAACATTAAGACTCATAATTTTTTAATACTCGAATTATTTCTTAATATCACAAGGTCCAGCCAGCTCCAGCCCCTCCCTCCATGCCAATAAAGCATAGGAGAACAACTCCAATATATTGTATATTCCACCAAATAGTTGTTTCGTCCTCCTTTTTCTGTGGGTAGGTAAATTGGGATCACACTGGAGACCTAAATGTTGCCTCAAAGAGCACCATCTATGGAGCAACATTATGGAACCAACTCATAGTTACTACTTACTACATTCATCCAATTGTTAAGCGAATGAAATAATTTTTTGTTAAACAAGAAATACACAGTAAGCTTAAAGAGAAGACATGAAACAATACAAATGAAAATTTCCAGATCACAATGAAGAAATCATAAGTATGCATCTTTGACTTGAGGCATTCCATGAGCTAAAACATGAGAGTTTCGACAAGATTTCCATTTGCATTTTCCAGGTAAAAAGTCTTGGAAAACCTTCAAAAGCGAAAGAAAAACCGAAGTGTAAGGACAACAATGAATCAAAACAAACTAAGAACAAATATGGTTTGCAAAATTTTTACAAGAATGGCATCACTTATCCACTCACATACATGGGTGCAAAATAAAGACATCAATGCAAGCATGCAAGGTTACAAGGCAACTACTCAATTGAGCTGCCTTGCCACCATATCTAATAATTTCATTGCTTGGATTATTAGTTTGGCCCATCCAAGGTAAAGCCGGCATGATGATTAGTTTGGATCTTGTACATATTCACCAGGTTTGAAAATTGAGTCACTTCAGCAAAAAAGGTGACAAACAATAGACCTTAATGATGGTTAGTTTTCTTCATTTTAGAATCCTAGAGCTTCCAGTTGACCGATAGTTGTATATCATTTGAATGGGCAGATGCGGGCAAGAAAGTTATGGTCACAAATAGAGACCACCTACAAGCAGATGGACACTGTTGGAACAGAACTTGAGTGTTTTTGAGCTTTGCAGAAACACGAGCAATTTGCAGCAACTCACAGAATCAATGGCTTGCTTGTAGAAATCAATAAGTAGAAAGAACTTGAAAGAAATCTGCAGCAGCGCTACGGAAGCCTCATAGTGGAGCAGGATAGGATTCAAAGGCTTCTAGAGGAGTACAAGTTAGAATTACAAAAGCAGGCAGAAATTGCTGCGATAGAACTGCAGAAACAAAAAGAAATTGCTGCAATAGAATTGCAGAAGCAAAAAGAAATTGCAGCAATAGAATTATAGCAGAAATTTCATTCTCATCCATAGTTTCACATCTTAGAAGTATAAGTAGACTTGTAGCTGAATGGACCCTTGTTCCTGTATACAATCCAGTTAGCTCAATGAATCCCTCAATATCGCTAGCTGGAAAAAATCGAAGTTACCTCCAACATAATAACTAACAATAGAAATAATTGGCACCATAGTTCAACATCATATTTGTTATAATGCTTGGGATGGGCATCATTTTCTGGCACACGATCATATCAAATGAAGGACAGAATGTGAAAATCAATTTGCATGTATAAAAATGGAGTGAATAAAGGAACCCAGTTACCATTTCAACTTTGACTTCCTGTATACCAGTTGCCAACCTGAGTAACCTAAAGCAAAATAAGGAAGACCATCATTATCATCATTTAAGCCTTATCCCAACTAATTGGGGTCAGCTACATGAATCCTTTTCCACCATCATTATCATTACTTGCTTTTGAGTGTTTGTCACTTACCACATCAACCTACATATCAGAAATCATGGATCTCAATTGCTAGGCAACAAAGTCCTCTGAAACATGGAACTCCCTGGTTATAACAAAATAACTCCATTAGAAAAACCTTATTTCAAGATGAGGCATGAGCAAAAATTGAATAGCACTAAGGAAATTGAATAAAGATATAGAACAACTGATAACATCTTATAAAAGAAAATGCTTTGAAGAACGATTGCATACTGATGTAGAAAATTTTCTAAATTATATCAACAAAATAACACATAAACCTTGACTTCAAAGAAAGAAGAAAACAATACATAGAAATGCAGAACCAGCTTCATTAATTGGAGGAACCGAAAGGCTAAAAAGAAATAGAATTTGACATCATGTGGGGTGATGCCTAACCTTAACTTGGGTGAGCAGTTCTTCAGGTAGAGGACCACCAGAGTAGTAAATGAAATCAAGAAACACATCAACAGCTCCAGGCTCCAGTTCTGTAAGTAGTATCTTTTGAATGAGCTCATATGTTGCCTTGGAAGTGTCATAGTAACACTGGAAGCCACCCATCAAAACATTCATGATAGCCACAAAGGAAAAGTTTTAGTAAATTTGAGCAACAAATTCATATCCAAACATGGCAGCACAACTTTTATATAAAAGCCAACCCAAAATTGCTGAGGGGCTGCATATATATGAGAAAATTGCGCGCATGTTGAAAATTCCACAAGGGAAGATCCCAAGATAGATGAAGCAACTAGGATTGAAATCTAACTAATTGCAACAGATCTGAAATGTACATACAACTTTTTAGAAGAAAATTTCTACAATGGAAGATCCCAAGATAGATAATTAAAGGCCAGATAGAAAGATAATGGAAAGATAAATGAGAAACAATACATTTGGAAAATAAATGAAAGTAAGCGATAATGGAGAGACAAAATAGTTGATGCGTAATTGTAAATGGTCCATAACCAGGGGCAATTCAAACTGGAAAATGTAGTGGTGTTGGCAATTTAGGTAACATTGTTGTGTCAGAATATTTCAAAAGTATGTAGGCTATTGGCTATCAAAGGAGACTGCAACTTATTAGGACAAGAAATAAACACACAATCTGGGTTATGGGTCGAAGAATCACATCAAGAAGACTAGTATAAGGTGCAAAAATAAAATAAAATAGTCAACATGGAAAACCAACTCTCGAATCAGATTTCATGGAAAACATTTCCAACATGCCTCATTATAAAGTATAAATCAATCATGACGCTCTACATGGTTAAAGCCTATATAATAGTGCCGTGATATTCAATATTTCACATGGGATGGGAGCCCATAAAGCAGAGTTATGTAAATTGCCTAAGCCAAGTCCTAATTATTGGTTGAAAAAGGGAAGGGAAGTCTTATTCACTGGTTTTGTGGAAAGATTAAAAAACAAATGCACTTAAATAGCTCATTTATATCTATCCACCTTGCAACAAAGAGAGCACGTACACCTTTCAATATTATCAAAATCATTCTTGTTGTTAGCTCACAAAGGCAGAATTTTGTGTATCACAGTTTTTGTCTTGGGAATTAGGAGTAGTAATCTTTAACTAGTAACAGAATTTTGTGTTAATTAATCTAAATATGAATACTAGTCTAAATAAAGCTGACACTACACATGGATATCTAACAGGAAATCAAAATGCCTGAATTTTCTTGGTTATTGGACTGAAACTTCCGAAGCTCATACTTTGCATCCAACCATAGGATTGTGATAAATCATAGATGTAAAACTTCCTGAAAGATGATTGGCAAATAAGAATGCACAATCTGGCCCACAAAGCTTATCAAGCCAGCTCTTTTGAACATTCCCTTATACTTTGTTCCCCGCAAAGTGTAGTTCAGCTTTGTGTGTTCTCAAGCATATCAGTTACAAAAGGATAAGCTGAGAGTAGCATATCAATTACTTAGAGGAGAACATTGTCCGCTTCTAAAGCGTAACTGTTAGATCATTGAGTGTGATGCTCATGTTTTTCTCCACCCACATAATTGACAACAAAAATGCAAGCCATTTGATCAATGACCATTGATCAAATGGCTGGATTCATCCAATCAAAGTACTTCCCAAGAGTTATTATCAATCAAACGTGGGGCCTAAATGATTGATGATCAAGGTTAATGATTCAAACTTTTTTTTTTCTATCTTCAAACCCTGCAAAAAAATAAATAAAAAGGAGGTTCTTAAATGAATCAACACACAGCCATGTTGTAATTTTTTTTTATTTTTTTAAAAATGATATCTACTACCCTTTAAAAAGTGCCCTTATTTCAACATGTTACCAAGCATGCTTATTTTAAATAAGAGCTGTTTTCAGATTTGAAGAAGTAATTTTACCAAATGAGCTTATTTAAAACAACTGTTTGAACAAAAAGAGGTTATTAGAGTAGCTCTTATTTTAAAAGTTCTTATTCCATTAGAGTAGAGATGCCAAACGAGATAATGCAATGTTTAAACCATTGGAAAAAAATCTGATTATATTATACAGTAGACACAATTAACTGCTTTCTCTAAATATACATACGTTTCCTCCATCTTTCACATCTCTACTGTGTATAAGGAGGACATGTTGCACCCCTAGATCCATCTTCAATCCAAATCCACCTGTCCGAGTTTCACCGCTAACTGCAGCTAGATCCAGGGCATGTTGCAATGATCCAAATTGCCTATATGGACAATGCGGAGTGGGTGGTACCCAAAACTTTCAAAACCAAAGACAACACATGTCGGGGAACAGTTGAAATAGTAATTCCCACCACCAAAATCATCCAAAGTACATACATGTTCCACCCTGATATTTATATGCCATCCAATCTACTTATATGATTTGCCACACTGGGATGAATGGATTCCCCAAAAATCAGGAAATTCCAAGACTCATCTTGGCCATATATAGTAAATTTAGCATGATTGGACACTATTCCTTGTGGCGTGGCCTTGATTTTTAGGATCCATCATGAAAATTAGAAAGAGAACAGCAACAGAATGTTAAAAAAAAATAAAAATAAAAAATAAAAATAAATCTGTAAAATCAGAAAATCCCAATTTATAAAATCAGAAAATCCCCAATTTGCAAAATCAGAAAATCCCCAATCTTAAAAGTCCGAAAATCCCCAAAATCCCAAAATCCCCAATTTGGGGTCCACATTCAAATTTGTAAACCCTAAAATCTCCAGATCCTGAAATAAGGGTCCACATTCAAATCAGGAATCTACAAACTACTAACTCCCAAATTCCTAAATTGGCATTAATATTGAGAGAGATTGAGAGAGAGAGAGAGAGAAAGAAATACTTACACCTGTGTGAATATGATTTACCCCGAGCTTCAAATCTACCTTTTCCATCAGGCGACTCACCAGATTTTCACCATGAAGAGAGAGAGGAGAGAGAGAGATCGACAGGAAGAGAGAGGAAGGAGAGATCTGTAGGAAGGGATAGAGGAGAACGTATGAGAGAGGGGCTGAAACAGAGATCGGTTAGGGCCGGCGCCCTAACCAGTCCTCAAAGCTCAAACGAGAGTGGACCAGCGCCCTAATCCGCTCGTGAGGGACGCGGATTTGATACTGACGGGTTTGAGTAGCGAGACTCGCTACTGAAGTGGCGTCACCAAGTTCTGTGGACCCCACTATGATGGATGTGTTGTATCCACAACGTCCATTCATTTGGATATATTATTTTAAGGCATGGCCCAGAGAACGAGGCAGATCCATAGCTTTACTGGACCCCACCAAAGAAAACAGCGGGAAGATTGATGCCCACCATTGAAACCTTCCTAAGGTCTACCATGATGTTTTTTCGAAATCCAACTTGTTCAAAAGTTAACAAAGACATTAAAGAAAGGAAAACAAAAATTTCAGCTTGATATAAAACTTTTGTGGACTTTAAAGGTTTTAATGGTGGTGTCACTCTCCCCACTGTCTTCTCTGGTGGGGTCCATTGGAGCTTTGGATGTGACTTATTCTTTGAATCTTACCCTAAAATGATCTCTCCAGATCGATGGACGGTGTGGATACAAAAAATATATCATTGCAGGGCCCACATAACTTAGTGACGTCACTTAAGTAGCAGCCTCTCTGCTCAAACTTGTCAGTAGCCCATCCGCGCTCGCGAGAGAGGGGCTGGGTGACGTCAGCAAGTTATGTGGGTCCTATCATGAGGTGTGTTATATCCAAACCGTCCATCCATATGGCGAGCTTGTTGTAAGGCTTGAGACAAAAAATAAGACTGATCTAACTATCAAGTGGACCACACTGAAAAAAGCAGTGAGGGATTGAACGTCTACCATTGAAACCCTTTTGGTGGCCATAAAAGTTTTGGGTCAAGCCGATCTTCTTTTTTTTCCCTTCATCAAGGCCTGTATGATCTAATCAACAGATTGGATGTCAAATAAACAGTACTATGGGCCTTAAGAGGATTTTAATGGTGGATATCCAATCAATATTGTTTTCTTATGATGTCGTCCACCTTAAGTTTATATCCCTATCATTTTTTCGATCATGCCCTAAAATGATCGGTAAAAATGGATGAACATAATGGATGAAATACATACATCATGGTGGGAACCACATAGCAACGAATACTAGCCAATGGGCGGGTGACATTGGAGTATCCAATCCATTCTCATCAATGCTGGTATTTGTGGGGCGGTCCATTTAATCTTTGGATATGATTCATTTTTTGAATAATTCTCTGCAATGATCTCAAAAAATGGATGAACAGTGTGGGTTGATCTCAAATTTTCGATAAATCCAAAACTCAAGTGGACCATGCCACACGAAACAATGTGGAATAATGATTTCCACCATTGATACCTTCCTTAGGCCCACAGTAATGTTTATTTGCCATCCAACCTATTCATGATATCTAATATATATGAATGAAGAGAAAACACAAACATCAGCTTGATCCAAAACTTCTATGGCCTCCAATAATTTTTCAATGGTAGAGGTTCAATCACACTATTTCATGTGCTGTGGTCCACTTGAGCTTTGGATATGCTTCATTTTTGTACTTTAGACCTCAAATTATCTGTTAACATGGATAAACGGAGTGGATAAAATAAATAAATAATGGTGGACCCCGCAGAGTTTACTCTAGTAAGGGTAATAACTAACTTACCTAAATGTAGAGGGGTTTCTTTAAAACATTAATCTTAATCATATATTGGACTTGCCTTAATGTGATTCATATATCATGTGTGTCCCACTTGGATAAGAGGTCAGACCAAGTTTTAGCCGCATCCAAAACTCATGTGGGCCCCACCAAGTGCTTTTATATTTTTTAAGATGTCTTGACGTGGTTTTAGATCGTATGGCCCACCTGAGTTTTGTTTACGGATGATATTTGAGATATCTCATAACCTAAAGGGGACACATTAAATGCACGGTGTTGATGTTCGACATACATCATGATGGGCCCCACAAAACTTATTAACATCAATTTGTAGGTTCTCGCGGGGTCAATAAGTTGGGTCACAATTTTGACAATAATATTTAGCCCATTTTATATGTATAGTCCATTCACTCTATTTTATTGATCAGTACCCTCAATTTGACAAGTTACTCACCCCAATCAGGCTAGCTACATGTGAGAAAGGCATTGAGAATACAAGATTAATCAACAATTTGAGTGAAATTTAATTTAAACATATGAAGTTATCTACTCCTCAATCTAGATTAATTCGATTGTCTAAAAATGGTTAAATGTTCAATTAGTGGATGTGCCTGATAATTTATTAAAAAATATTTTTTTCACAGATAAATTTCAATTTCCATTTAAAAATAAGATTTTTTTTCAAAATGTATATTTTTTTACTCTTAATTTTTCTTTAAAAACTTTTAACAAAATATCAATTTTATTATACAATATTTCAAAAAATAAATTAAAATACAAATTCTGAATTTTTATTTTCAAAATATATTAAATTTTCACAATTTTTAATTTTTTTTCCCAAAAATTCCAAAATGCCGATTTTTTTTTTCTTCAAAAGCATCATGTTGTTTTCAACTTTTCAAATTTTGTTTTTAAATTACATATATTTTTTCAAAATCTTAGTGTTTTTATAAATAACTTTTTCTTTTAATTTTGAATTTTGAACATTTTCAATTATTTTTCAAAATCAGAAATTTTTTCAACTTATTTATTTTTCGTTTCAAAATGTTTGTTTTTTGATAAATTATCGATTTTTTAATATCATTTTATTTTAAAAATTTCAATTCTTTTTCCCTTCTCCATTTTTTTAAAGCATTTTATTCGAACTAGTCAATTTTTATTGAACTTCACTTCTTTTTTTTTTCTTCAAATTTCAAACTCTCATTTTCTTTTTAAAAATATTTTCATTTTTCAACATTGTGAAAATTTTCATATTTTTTAAAATATTTTTAATTTTCTTTTTTAGGATATTAGTTTTTCTCAAAATCAAATGCTTTTTTTTTTCCTTCAAATTTATCAACTTCATTAAATATTCTTTTTTGTTCCCACAATAGATTTTTATTAAATCATGATTTTTATTTTTTCAAAATGTAATTTTTTTCTTCTCAAACATTGTTAGATTTTTTAAACTTCTCAATATTCTTTTTCATGTGATATTACAAATCATTTAAATATTAGTTTTAAATTAAAAAATAAAAATAAAAATTTAACTCATTTAATATAAAAATCAATAAATTCTCTTTTTGCATTCAATCAATTGTTAATAAATAATCTTAGATACAAATATGTACAATTAAACCACTGAAATTGTATAAAAAAATAATTATTAGACTACAAAAAAACTAAAATTTCCACCATATTCTAAAAAAAATGAAAAAAAAAAAAAGCCACTTTTACGACGGATCTGATCCGTCGAAAAATTAACTGAAAACCGTGCCGTTCTGTATTTTGGGCGGCAATTTGCAGTTCAGATTCCGTCGCCAAATCCAACTTTCGACGGATTTTATCCGTCGCCTAGTTACGACGGACAAAAAACCGTCGTAAATACGTCGTAAATTAGATTTTAGCGACGGATTTTGGTCGGTCGCTAAATTCCGCGACGTTCGGCCGATATTCGAGAATGACGAGTTTAGCGACGGACCTTTTCCGTTAGCGACGGTTTAAATCCGTCGTTAAACCAAGAGATTTTGCGACGGACGAAGTTCGTCGCAAACATATGTCGTAAATTCGCCTTTTTGGCGTAGTGTAGGGTTTGATCTGGAATTCTTAGCCTGCTTGGCATTGCCTTCACGATGGTGTAATATGTTGGGATTATATATATATATATATATATATATATATAGAGAGAGAGAGAGAGAGAGAGAGAGAGAGAGAGAGAGAGAGAGAGAGAGAGAGAGAGAGAGAGAGAGAGAGAGAGAGAGAGAGAGTCATGCTCCCCTACGCACGTGCGCACCTTTTCACAGGTGCCTTGGGTGTCTAATCTGAACGGTCCATGTGATGTGGAATCCCATGAAACCCCATGTGACAAATTTTTACCCCCATCTAAAATTCTGGTGGACCATAGAAAAGAGATGCAAATCAAAGGGGAAAACTGTTTTCATTTTCATGGCCTATCAAAGTCTTATATCAAAGTAAAACTTGGGACCGGGGGGTTTCATGAGGTGTTGCTTCACATGAACGGTTCAGATTTTGGATCCACATCACGTATGATGGGTTTTCAAAAAAGTTTGTAGGTGAGCATTCCCAGGTGAGCGTTTTCGGATATATATATATATATATAATATATATATATATATATATATATATATATATATATATATATATATATATATATATATATATATATAACCAACCAAATAAATATAGAATTTGTACATTCAATTCCCATATCTTTTTCGGAAAGGTTTTTAATAAGCTATCTTATTAATTAATAAGAAATATTAGGGTTTTGGGTATGACCCACCGTGATGTTTATGTGAAATCCATCTCAACCATAGGTGCCTCACCTCCTGTTGATCCAAGGGTTTAAAACTCAACTCCATCTGTGATTTAAGTGGACCACTTAATTGGCTGCATATATAGGGTAACACTCACCCTCCAAACTATTTCATGTGTAGCCAACCTAATCAATAGATGAATTAGAAGCATTCATGTGCAATATAGGCACTGGGGCAAGGTCCGGACGAAGCTAATTTTTGTCAAGCACTGCTTAGGCCTGTTCTGATAAGCTATGTTGGGTTCAAGCCTTGGACATTATAATGTTGAGTTGGGCGGGCCATGCCACCCAAACCCAGCCCATTGCCATACAGAACTAGGATCATTGGTCCAATCAGCCCATTGCCATTGCCATGCAGAACTAGGATCATCGGTCCAGTCAGCCCATTGCCATTGCCATGCAGAACTAGGATCATTGGTCCAGTCTTTCTACAGTGGACCATTCATGGCATGGTGAACGAGATATGTAACCTGGATTCATCTATCCACAGCCAAATGTACGGTGGTAGGTAGAGCTGGGCATTGAGTCAAGTCGGACCGAGTTAGGGCTGACACGTCTCGATCTGGTTTTGAAATAGGCCTGACCTGAACTCGACCCGAGTCCAGCATGCTTGACCTGATCTGAGTCCGGGTCTGACCTGGTCACAAGTACCAAGTCGGGTCAGGTGCAACGTGTATCCATGGGCTGAAATCACAACTCAAAACCTAGATTCATTTGCTAGAATTGCAACCTCTCCATCAGCTACACCTCAGATCTGAAACATCATATCTTCTTCTTCTTTTTTTTCTTCTTTAAATTATATATGTACAAGTCGAGTTTCAGATTGAGTCGAGTCAGTACCGAGTTGGATTTTGGGTCGAGTCAAGTCGAGTTACTGGGTGACTCGAACTCAACTCGGTTTGAGTTCGGATTAGATGAAGTCAACTCCATTTGGATCGACTCACCCACTCAGTTCAGATCGAGTTGGATCTGAATGAGTCGGATGGGTCAAGTTTTCCGAGTCGAGTCATCCCATGACAAGCTCCACAAGCTATTCATTGCGCATAGGGTAGTGATGGGGCCAGGCCTGGGCCTAGAAATACAGGCATGACCTGAACAGTTCAAAATCATGGGCCATAGATAACCTAGGCCCTGCGGGTTGATTGACTGCCCTAACCACAGAAAAGATAAAAGGAGTTTCTTGCTCCACTGCCTCTGCCTGTACGATCTGAACCACAGATTTGAACCCAGATGGTCCTAGCAGATTGATGTCCGTTTATTATGCAATCATTGATGGTCTACAATCAATGTGGTTTTTAGGTAATGGTTATCCATAGTGCCCACCGTATGAGATGGCATGAGAGAAATAGATCACAATGCCACAGAAAGGGACCTTGAATAAAAAAGGAATATCATCCCCTAAGAGTGGGGAATGCCCCCATTCAGTGTCTGTTTTGCTTCAATAGATAATTACAATCTAACTTATAACCACCCAAAAAACGTAGCTTACTCTAAATATTAAACTTACTAATTATGGACGGCCTCCATTGCTAGTAGAGTTCATAGTTTTCGGCCAAAAATAGTAAGTGTCCATCAAATTATTCTCCTAACTTTTCTAAGCCCTTATCATGTTGGGTACGACTCCTTCAATTCAAAGGATCACTTATTATTTATAGTAAAAACAAAAATAAATTGGACCTTTGACCGTTTATCTAATGGAATCTCACAAATCTGGCGTGAGCCCCAAAATTATATATAATATGTTAAAAAACTCATCCTGGTTTGCGAGATACGACTGATTTAAAGTCCTAATGGTCTGGATTGTTTCCACCTCTGATTGGGCTTTCTCTGGTCCATCTTTGCTATGAAACTGTATGCTGACTTGCTCTACATCAAAGTGTCTGGTACATCTCCTTCATGTCGTGGACAAAATCTGCATTATCATTTAACAAGCATGCAGCAAGTTAAATCCGAACGTGGGAAATTTAAATTTCGCTGATATTTATAAGAACAGCAACCGTGTGATCAGGCGGCCAATCATTTCTGCCCATGTACATTTTATCATGCATCATTGAACAGTTAATCCCATTGGCTGCATTCAACCCCACAAATAGATAAATGGAAGATAGTTCATCATCATCATCATCATCATCTTCATCTTATCCCAACTAATTGGGGTAAGCTAGAAAGTCTATAATAGTTACAATAAATAAATAAATTAATCTTACTCAACGTTTAATGATCATGGTTCTAAAACTTGGTGACTCGGCCTGATATTAGGCTGAGTCAATTCGACTAGATGAGACTTCCAGTTGGGTAGCCCCAAAACCTGCTGGCAGGCTTGACTGGTTGAGTCTTGGCTAGACCTGTCGAGGAATTAATCTAGCTGACTCATTCACGACTCGGCACAACTCAACCCATTTATCTTTTGCTTCTTTCTCTTTTCAATACAATAGTAGAACCTTCTGCCATTGCATTACAAATAAGGGTGGGTTTAAGTAGCTAAACCCAAACACAACATGCTTGCATAAAAAACACAAGCCTACTTGTTTTGGAGAAGTAGGTTGCACAAGTATAGTGTTATTACTCATGCAGTGGCCCTTTAAATCAAGGGTCTTAATTCATTCCATGCTACATTCTTTCTCCTCTTCAAGTTTCTCCTTCCTCATTAGAGATAAGCTAAAACAATGGCTAATAGCTATAGAAACTTTTCTCAAGCATCGACACAACGACGAAGCAATAATCCTATGGAAAGTTGCCCACCTTTCCCATGGGACACACAAAATCGACGGCACAAACGTATACAAGAAGGGCTAGGCAATAGACAGAGCCCTACAACACCTCTACTATTAATTTGCCAGAAGGATCTAACGAAAATGGACGTAGAATATTGTCACAAAAAGGGTTTTATTATGGGAAAGGAATATGTGGAAGGAGCCATTTTCCCATGCCTCACAGCTGATCAAAGACGTGGTATTTGTGATAAAAACGTGGCAGTCCAAGTTGTGGGCCATGACCAAAAGGGAAGGAAATGGAAGATGGAATTTAAGCAAGAGAATGATGGTAGCATGACTTACGTATTAGATGGTCAATGGGCTGATATGGTGAGTGAGAACGGTTGGAAGGTGGACTATCAGCTTAGCATCTGGGGCTTCCCTTATGCTGGTGATAGAGATAGATGGAAGTTTGGACCAGATAATGGCTACAATGATGTTCACTTAGTCTTCACCGCACAGCGTTGAATGGTGTATTTTATCCCTTTATCAGTTATTTATTTATTTATTTGCATTGAGAGATAATAAATATAAGTAGTTATGAAAGATTACGTTAAATAAAACCGAATTATTATATAATAATAGTCTACAAGTAAGTAAATATTTTTAGGGGCCACCTTCATGAATATCATGTATATCCACACTGTCCATCTGTTTTTTGATCCCATTTTAGGATGTTATGACAAAATTTAAGTAGTTTCAAGTCTCCACTGGACCACACCACTGGAAGAAGTGAAGTACAATTAAAAACTTTTTTGGGCCACAAAAGTTTTGCTGATCATTTTATTTTCCCCTCATCCAGGTCTGATTGACCTTATCAACCGGTTGGATGACAAATAAACATTATGGATCTAATTAGAGTGGGCCATGGAAAGTTTTTAATGGCGAGCGTTAAATCATCCCTGTTTCCTTTGGTGTGGTCCACCTGAGATTTAGATCTACTTAATTTTTGGGACTACCTGAGTTTTTTACTAAATGGATTTACGAAATTGTCTGTCAATATTATTTATTTTCCCATATCATTATGGTGTATGTGTATGTGTGTTTTATCAAAGCCGTCCGTATATTTTCCCATATCATTATGGTGTATTATACCAAAAATGAGGGATATTAAAATCTCTAGTAGACCACAACACAAGAAAACAGTGGATATTGAATGCCCACCATTAAAATCTTCCTAGGGCTCACTGTAATGTTTATTTGTCATCTAACCTGTTGATTATGTCACGCACACCTGGATGAAGAGAAAAAACAAATATAAGCTGAATCTAAAACTTTTGTGGCCCTTAAGAAGTTTTTCCTTTGGTGTGGTCCATATGAGGTTTAAATCTGCCTTATTTTTGGGCTCAGGAAATGAAATAGTCTGCAAAAATAGGTGGATGGCGTGGATAGGACACATACATCATGATGTGGCCCACAGAGCACTGTCAGTAGCCACATCGCTACTGACGCGGTTAGTACGCAATCCGCGTCCGTTCGAGTAACGGATATTTTGGACCATTTAATTTGCTGTTGTCTCTGCACAATGACGAGAGAAGATTACACTACATCTAATGAAGGAACCAGATAAGAGATGTAAATGATGACAAGTCCAAATGCAATTATGTGCATGGCAAGGTTTCCATACACATTGCCTACTAGATAATTTCTCCAGTGAAAATACCCACTAATATTTTAGAAGATGGGATATACAGAGCCTGGTAACAGCTGCGCTCAGATTCATCTATCTGGTGGGCCATTGTAGGACCCAAGGTAGAAAAGCCACACAGATTGACCAATCATAGCCTTCCTATTGATGGGCTTAGACCACATGGAATGATGACCTATAACCTTACTATTTTCAATTTCTGTCCTGGCGCCCCTGGTCAGATCTGGGCTCGACATGTATGGCTCGATTAATTGTCAAAAGGGCTTAAACTTAAAATCATTATAGCCAACATGGCCCACTTCAGTCAACCAACAGATGCATCTGGTATGTTGACCCTTGGTTGAATTTTCCTATATGTATTTGTGCATGTGTGGCCCACCTAGTAAACAGATGATTTAGAAGCAGTCATGTCCAAAATAAGGATTGGGGCGAGGTCCGGACCCAGCCAATTTTTGTCCGGCATGGCTTGGGCCTCCTCTGATAAACTATGTTGGGTTTAGGCCTTGGACATTATGATGTCTGGCTGGGTGGGCCATCCCACCCATACCCAGCCCATTGATCATCAGTCCAGTCTTTCAACAGTGGGCCATCCATGGTAGGATGAACCAGATATAGAACCTGGATTCATCTATTCAAAGCCAAATGTATGGTGGCCTGGGTCTAGAAAGTAGAGGCACGGCCCAAACACATAAGATTCCCGGACAGTAGGTGAGGGAAGGACGTGTTAAGGTTGAGTATCGTCTTTCTCAAGGGAATAACTACTTTGAATTCACTGAGCTTAGCTTCTTTGGACGCTTCACAGAGATTCTTTGAATCCACGAGGAGAAGAAGAAAATAGAAATAATTTTTAGAAATTTCAAATAAATTGATTGATGATCAAAAACGAGTTTACAACGTCTTAAATAGTGATATGAACCCTAAGAATAAGTTTCAGAATAAAACTACAACTAAAACTCCCTAAAATCGTGACTTACTATAAATAGTAAACTTAATATTTACTATTGGTCAAGATTTCTACTGGACCTCATAGTTTTCGGCCAAAAATAGTAAGTGTTCTATTTGGCTTAACCATGTTATACTCCTAATTTTTCTAAGCAATTTTCATGTTGGCACAACTACTAAAGCTCTATGGATGAAGAGTTACAATCAAACCAGAACTTACTATAAATAATAAAAATGAAAATAAAATGAGATTTCAACTGTCTTTCTTTCTGATGGAATCTCATGAATTTGGCATGGGCAACTCAGTGTAGCTTCTCCTACTCCAAAATCATATATGACACGTTAGATAACTCATTCTGGTTTGCGAGATATGCCCATTTTAAGTTCCTGACAGTGTAGATCATTTCTACTTCCGATCAGACCTTCTTTAGTCCATCTTAGCTATGAAATTGTTTGTGACCCGCTCTACATCAGTAGGCCTGGCTGGTTGACAGCCCTAACTGCAGAGCAGTAATTCTGGCTCATGAGTCAAACAATTGAAATTGGAAAGATTTCAATTCTCATTTACAACATTCCATTGACTCTGCCTACAGCATGAACTAGACCATAGATTTGGACCCAGATTGTCCAATCAACTTGATGGCTCAGTTACAATCAACAAACATTTTAGGCCACAGTCTATCCATAATGAGGTCCCCTAGATGGATGGACCAGACCACTGGGAGTGTCCACCGGATGTAAGGTAGAGAAGGCATGAGAAATAGATAATGCCATAGAAAATGACCTTGAATGAAAAGGAATATAGGCCGCTAAAAGTGGGGAATACCTCAATCATCAGGTGGACCATACAATGTATTTCATTTTTTTATTATGAAATAAATTTACGTACATTGCGCATTAAAATTATAGTTGGTAATAATTTATTAAGCAAATCATTTTGGGGGACGCATGAAAGTAACCCCGAATTATAATCAAACAATAAGAAATCAATCAAATTAAGCACAAACAGAACATAAATATTTATAAGGAAAAACCCTTATGAGAAAAAAAGCACAACACAAAACGACAAGGAATTCACTACGAAATCAATATTTACAAGAAATGAAAGAGCTTACCGATCGAAAATAACCTCGAATATCACAAAAACCCTACCTTTGACTATCTTTGCTCCCTAAAAGCCCTAGTCACATTTTTCTTACCGTAATCCCCAATTATAGCCCCTTTAATAGGTTAAAAACTCAAATAGGAAATAAAACCAGCAATTTTGCAAAACTATGCAAGTTGTTTGATGGGAGCTTCGATCATATCGAGTGCCATTGACATTCATTGATAGGATCAAAGCCACTTTCGATTATATCAATTTGGACTTAAAAACTGTCAAATGAGCAAAGGCAAAAAATTAAAATTTTCTTGATGGGATTGAACCGTTTGTCGATCCCGTTGCTAGACCCAGTTACAAACAGATTTAAGATATTAAACAACAATCTCTCTCATGTCTTCAATCTTCACAAACCATAACTTCAAGTTCCATCTCTAATTGTGTTCATCATAGTTATATCATCGCCATTACTTCCCGTGCACACTCCTCCTTTGTCAAGTCTTCACCAAGTCCAAAGAAGTCGTATAAAATTTAAACTTTTCTTTGGAAACCACCTTCATAAGCATGTCCGCTTGATTCACCCTTGTGTGGATCTTCTTAAGAGTCACTACGCCTTCCTTAAGCATCTGTTGGATAAAATGATGATGGACATCAATATGTTTAGTAGGAGAGTGATAAACAGAATTCTTCGCCAAATTCATCACCATTTTGTTATCACAATTAACTAGCAGGGCTTCCTACTGAAGCCCAAGATGATTTACCATCTCCCTCAACCAAACACCTTTTTTGAATGCTTCTGTTACTGGCATATACTTAACTTTAGTTGTAAAAAGAGTCATCACAAACCGATGCTTTGACATCCAACAAATTGTACCACCCACTAGCACAAATGAGTAGTCAAAAGTAGATCTCTTGTTATCCACATTTCCTATATAATTGACATTCACATAGCTTGTCAACTTGGCCTCTTACTTTTCAAACATTAAGACGTAGTCTACTGTACTTCGAATATACCAAAGTAACTATTTCACTGCCTCATAGTGTTGCTTACTGGGGTTAGTCATGTATTTGCTCACAACACTCACCGCATGTGAAATATCAGGTCTCATAGAGATAATGACATACATCAAACTGCTAACAATGCTTGAATAGGGCAAACAAGATATCACTTACTTTTTTTTATCTGCAGTATGACATTGTTTAAAAGAAACTTAAAGTGAGCAACATGGGGTGTGCTAATCAGTTTTGCCTTGTTCATACTGAACTTTATCAATACATTCTCAAGGTATTCAGCCTATAATAATCGTAGTTTGCTCCTCTGTCTATCTCTGTGAATATCTATATAGAGAATCTTCTTTGCACCCTCAGATCTTTCATTTTAAATGTCTCTAACAATTGAGTCTTCAATATATCGATCTAAGGCATGTTATAGCTGGCAATAAGCATATCATCTACTTATAGTACCAGTTCAATGAATTGTCTATTATCCAATGTCTTTTAATAGACACAATGATCATACTCACTTCTGTTAAATTGTTGGCCTACTACGAAAGTATCAAACTTTTTATACCACTGCTTAGGCCACTGTTTCAGACCGTATAACAACATCCACTAATTGGTTCATTTTTCATGATTTCTCTCTCTTCTTTTGTTTATGATTTTTTTAGTTTTTAATTAATTAAAATAAATGGCAAAAAAGTAGATAAACTAGTGTGCACTAAAATGCAGAATGTAAATATAAGTAAATAGACCAATATACACCGGAATGTAAAATGCTAGTACATGAAAATAAATGGACTAATATAAACTAAAATATATGATGCATGTATAGGAAAGTAAATAGACTAATATAGACTTAAATGTGGTATGCAAGAATAAGAAAGTAAAGGAACCAATATACACTCGAATGCTAGATGCAAGTGCAGAAAAGTAAACAAACTACTATACATTGAAATGTTAGTTAGCTAGCAACTTAAGTTAGCAATTAGCAGGTAAGTAAGTTAGTGGGTTAGTAAGGACCATTGTTCTTTGAGGTATAAGAAAATAAATGTAAGAAAGTAAATAGACCGGTGTCTCGCTAGAGTAGCTAAAGTTAAAAAATTTTTAAAAATATATGTGAGAAAGTAAGTGCATCAGTATTTCACTTGAGTAGCTAAAGTTAAGGAAAAATAATTTTGAAAAATTTTGTGTTTTGAGTTCGGTCTTGACTTAGCTAGCACACATTCTCTAGTAGAGTTACTAGTTTTGTGCACACCACCCACACCGTTTTGGGATCTATTCGTGTGTAGGTGAATAATGTCGCGTTTATGACTCGAATATTAGATATGTTTAGACTAGAGTTGCCACTATGCAATTGAAATCTTGGAATCATGTGGTTGGTTAAAAATCGTAAAATTGTTCATGGATTAGAGGGTTCAAGGTTCTCCTTCTCTCTTGACTCAGACAATTGATCTGCACCCTAGATTTTAGGTGTTGATAAGCAGAAATGTACACTTTTCAAGTTGTTGAAAATTGGGGTCCTTACTCTTGCTCGGGTGGTAGACTCTCAGGAGTTTCAACTCCCGATCAAGGGTTCGAGTACCCATAGGTGGTGAAATTCCACTAGTGTGAGTGTGTGGGGGTGTGTGTGCGTGTTTAAAAAAAAAAAAGTTGTTGAAAATTGGATAGTGCATGTGACTCATGTTTGAGACAACAAACGGAGGGGCAAATGTTGTCGGATTAAGATGATTTCTCAAGTTGTATAAAATTAGACAGCACATGTGACTTGTGTTCGAGACAACTAACAGAGAAGTGAATGGTGTCTGATTGAGGTGATTTTGAGCCATAAAAAAGTTCATCAAGTATACTTGTTTCACCATAATCCGGCTTATAATGAGGGAGATTTGTGCTAAACAATGAAGAAGTATGCTCATGACCAAATAATCAAAAGTGAAGACACACCCTGATCCATAGCTTAAGTGGTAGACTGAGTGAAAGATATCTCGTTTCAACACTGAGGTCTTGGTATCAGTTCCCCAGTGGGGGTAGCTAACACTGAAGGGTTAATTGACAATGGGTGTACTGACAAGCTAACATTAAAATAATAATAATAATAATAATAATAATAATAATAATATATATTTTTTTTAAAAAAAACCCAAAAGTGAAGACACCTTGTCTATGTTACGAGCCCTATTTATTGGACCAAATTAATGACATCCAATCAACTTAATTTTAGACTTATATCCTATCCAACCGTTTGCAAAGAAAATATAGCTATATTTTCTCAAGACCATTTTGTATAGAGAAAAATAGGATGCACTGATTAAGCAAATTAGACATGTGGTTTGTCATATGACAAGTATTGCTTGATTGGATATAACCGTCGGACAAATACGCATGTAGAACAAAGAAAAGTGTGTCATATGACAAGTATTGCTTGATTGGATATAACCGTCGGACAAATACGCATGTAGAACAAAGAATAAGTGCCACATGTTAGCCATTCTTCCCCTCTATAAGCCTCTTCCCATTTGCTAAACAATAAGAAAAAAGAGGACCTTTCCTCCACGTCTCTCCCTCTCTCTCCTATCCTCTTTCTCTCATGCGACTCAGAGCTTTGACCATTGATCATTGGCCAGCAACTAGTGGCCATGATCAATGGTCAGCGATGGGTGCCCACGATCAATGGTCAACGATCAATCTCCAAGGGAGATGGATGGCTAGCTGACCACGAAGATCCATGTCCAGCGGCTGTACTGATGGAGATCGTTTGTTTAACGGCCATCGTGATCTACTACCAACGTTCAGATCTATCTAGATTTACGATCAATGGACACCAGATAATCATCTCACGCCAGTCGCAGGACATCCATGGCCTCATCAGCTTCTTCCTTTTCTCATTTTCCTTCTGAAAAAGCAGAGATCTGATCGGATGATCTGAAAATTAATCAGATTGATTCCAATCTCCTTGGATCGGTCGGTGCTCTATTGGCCCCAGCATGATGCATGTGTTTTATCCATGCCGTCTATCAATTTTTCCAGATCATATAGGGTCTTATTTGAAAAATGAGGTAGATTTAAACCTTAGGTGGACCACACCACAGGAAAACAGTAGCGATTGAATGATCACCATTAAAAACCTTCTAAGGTCTACTGTAATGTTTATTTGACATCCAACCTATTGATTAGGTCAAAAAGACCTGGATAAAGGGAAAATAACAAATATCAGTTTGATCCAAAACTTTTGTGGACCACAAGAAGTTTTTAATGGTGGGCATTCAATCAACACTGTTTCAGGTGATGTGTTCCACTTGAGATTTCGATCTAGCTTATTTTCGGGTTCATACAATAAAATGATATGTAAAAATGGATGGATGGCATGGTTGAAACACATACATAATAGTGGGGCCCACAAAGCACCGACCACAAGCCATTGGCTAGTGGCAGCAGGGTCACTAGCCAATCCGCGTCCATTTTACATGATTCGGTCTGATTCACCTGGTCACAGCTCATAGTCCATGGCCTAAGGCCCGTCCAAATGTAAACTGTCTAGAATGCTGACAGTTGATTATAGTTCAAACCCCTTTAATGCATATACACAGACTCCCATCCATATTAGGGCCGGAAGTCAGGCGGGTTGGGTCGGGTTGGTGCTCAATCCGAACCCAACTCAACGATCCTATGCCTCAACCCTAACCCAATCCAATCCAACCTTGGGCTAGAAATTCTCAACCCAAGCCAACCCAAGTGGGCTTGGTTGGGTTGGTCGGGTTAATACATGCTAATATTTTTGTTATTACATTATTCTATTATATTTTCAACACATACCTAAGATTTTATTAATTATATATAGTTATTGATTGTAAAGAACTTCATTTTTTTTAAAAACAAATAAGTTAAAATAGAGGACAACTACTCCTTTAAAAGTTGTGTTGTATAGCATGCAATGTATTTGGGAGAGAGAAATATGACGTATCTCATTAGCTTTGAGTAATCGAAAATTACATTGACCAATGAAATCCGATGACTTAGAAATTTCTTATGCCTTCAACACAAACTGCACTCAAATATAATTTATAATTTATATATCAATCGGGTTCGGATTAGGTCGAGCAACCTGAGCGCGACACAAGTTTTATTGGGTTGGTGTTTGTACAGCCCAAGCCTGAGACCAAACCAGATACATTCTACCCAAGCCCAACCCAATGTCAGGTCGGTCGGGTTGAACCCGCCCGACTTTCAGCCCTAACCATATGGGATTGCTACCCTCAGATGACTTCTTATCCACGTGCAATTGTTAATGGTTATTAACATGTGTTCCCATTCACATAATATGTATTTACAACACAGTAGGGCCTAAAGGCCGTTCCATTATTCCAGAACAAGGCCCATTCATTTAGCCTTTGGTCCACTTCATATGGTCTTTGGCCCACTCCCGTTCATCTGTCCTTTGACTTACGCCTACTGACACACTCATGACCCACCTAGCTGGCCGGTAACTTATATTCATGGCCCATGGCCTCCTTCACGTCCCATTGCCCATTTACATGCCGACGACCCATCTTACAGCCCACCTAATCCACCTTTTTTTTGGTCCACCCTTTTCTTTCTACCTTTATTTCCATGCAACATAGTAGATCTTTCCGCCATTGTGTTACCAAAGTATAAAGAAATTGTTCCACACAATGAGGGTGCGTTTAAATGGTTAAACCCAAATACAACATGCATAAAAATCACAAGCCTACTTTTGGAAATATAGTTTGCACAAGTATGTTGTTGTTACTCATAAAAATGGCCTTTAAATAAAGAGTGAGAGTGTTGATCCATTCCATAATATAATCCATCTTCTCTTTGAGTATCTTCTTTCTCGTTAGAAATACGCTCAAACAATGGCCAATCAAAATTTCGATAATTTGATCAATCAAGCATTGATAGAACGTGGAGGTGATCATGATGAACTGGGCTGGCCTTTCTTGTGGGACCCACAAAATCAAGGGCACAACTGTATACGAAGAGATCTAGGAGGTTGAGTGAGCGACGGGACGCCTCTACGCTTGGTTTATGAGAAGGAACTAACGGCGACGGACGTAAACAGTCACCATCACCGTTTTGTTATACAAAGGCAACCTGTGGAGAATTCTATTTTCCGATGCCTCACTCTTGATCAAAGAATCAGCGTTTCCAACGGTGATGGGGTCCGAGTGACTGGCCATAACAGAGAGGGAACAACATGGGACTTGAGATTCAGAAAATGAGGGCGGGAGAATGATGGTAACATGGTTTACGTGTTAATCGGGCAATGGGCCGATATGGTGGCTCAGAACCAATGGAGGGTAGGCAATCGGCTCACTATCTGGGGCTTCCCTTATGGTGGTACTAGAGATAGATGGGAGTTTGGACCAGATCACGGCTACAATGAAGTTCACTTCGTGTTCACAGTACAGCGGTGAACTATATATATATATATATATATAGAGAGAGAGAGAGAGAGAGAGAGAGAGAGAGAGAGAGAGAGAGAGAGAGAGAGAGAGAGAGAGAGAGAGAGAGAGAGAGAGAGAGAGAGAGAGAGAGAGAGAGAGAGAGAGAGAGAGAGAGAGAGTCACCAGTTATAAGGATATTCGATCATAAATGATTATATTAATTAAAGTGAATGATTAAGAATCTCAATCCTGAGCTCGCCACAATCATAAAATTTCTATTTTTCTGCATAGTAAACAGTGCATATCATCACTGACATTGTCAGGATTGCTGAATGCAGTGTGTGATGATGTGGCCCAATTAGATCTCTCTATATATAGAGAGAGAGATAATCAGCAGTTATAAGAATATTTGGTCATACATGATTATGTTAAGTAAACTGAATGATTAAGAATCCCGATCCTTAGCTTGCCACAATCAGAAAAATTATGTTTTTCTACATCGGAACTGGTGCACGTCATCACTGACCTTATCAGGACTGCTGCATAAAATCCTTTGTGTGATAATGTGGCTCAATTAGATTACAATAAGTAAGATTTTTCTGCTTTAGGCAAGCAAGGATCCAGATTCAATGATTAAATGAAGTATACAGCCGGCCGTCTTGGTAAATGGCATCATGCAGCTAGGTCTAATGAAGCCAGATTAGCCCTTCGGGATTTTAATTTGTCTCGACGTATGGGTCAAACTCAACTTGCAATGTAGACCCAAGGATAAAGTGGGCCTTGATTTTACAAAATTGTCTATAAGGCCTATTTATAACTGTTATGATGGGGGTTGAGCCTGAAATTACTCAGCCAAGACAAATCTGATCATACAGTCGGCTACTATAGACGGAAGTGGATTGCATCCTAACCCCGCCAGTGCCATAATCCGTCCAGGCAGAGCTCTGTGGGAGAGTCTTATCCATGCCATCCATACCTATTAAAAGATAATTTTATGATGATCCAAAAAATGAAGCAGGTTCAGATTTCTAGTGGACCACACCAAAAGAAGCAGTGGTGATAAAGACACCCACCATTGAAACCTCTCTAAGGGCCACTGAGATGTTTTTTACCATCCAACTTATTCATAAGGTCATTTAGACCTGGATGATTTGAAAACACAAATATTAGCTTGATCTGAAACTTCTGCAGCTCCCAAGAAGTTTTTAATGGTGGACCTTCAATCCCCACTTTGTGGCCTACCTAAGCTTTGGTTCTGCCTCATTTTTGGGTTCCTACAGTATAATTATCTGTAAATAGGGATGGACAGCGTGGATAAGACGTTTGCATCACGGTGGCTCCCACAATGCTCTACCCAGACAGATTACCGTCCGGGTGGGGGTAGGACGCAATCCGTTTCCACTAGAGACTACCTATCTGGTGGGCCATTCTGGGATCAAGGTATATATAAAAACCACATGGATTGACCAATTCAGGCCTTCTTATTGATAGACTTCAACCGCATGGAATAATGACCATTAAATCTTAGTAATTTTCAACTTCTTTTTAAAGAATTCAAATATAAATGCCAGAATTAGGGGTGGCAATAGGTTGAGTGGCTCACCTGGCCCAGCGTTTGGACTAGGGTTGGACCCATAAGCTTGGATCCTGGTCAGGTTTGGGCTTGAAATGTGTGGCTCAATCAATTTTCAGTGGCCTTTGAGCCTAAATCATTATGGCCACCTGGCCCAACTTCATACTGATCCATCCTAGAAATACACCAATTGAATTGTCAGCCAGCCAACACATGCATTCCATTGGTTGAATTTTCCTAAATGTCTTCCGTTCATTTGCGACCCACCTAATTAACCGTTGAATTAGATATGAAAATTAGGGATTGGGACCACGTCTGGACCAAGCCATTTGTTTTTGTCTTGCCTGGCTTGGGCCTGCTCTACTATGCCCTGTTGGGCTTTGGGCTTGGACATAATGTTGGGTGGGGGTTTCATGCCACCTTAACTAGAGCTGGGCAAGGGACGACTTGACTCAGCTGACTCAACTCATCCGACTCGTTTAGACTCAACTCGACCCGAACCGAGTAGGCTTCATCCAATCCGAGCACAAACAAAGTCGAGTTCGAGTTACCCAATAACTCGACCCCTACTTGACTCCAAACTCGATCCAATTAGACTTGGCTCGATTCAAAATTCGAATGACTCGACACTGGTTTGAGTACATATATAAAATAAAAATTTTAAAAACCTAATTTCTAACATCTCTAACCCTACCCGCCACATCCGACCCTGACCCAATCCCAAACTCTCTCTCCCTCCCTCATCCTCCTCTTCCAAGACCCGCAGCCACCCACCACCACCACCACCCTCCTCTCTCTCTCTCTCTCTCTCTCTATCCAACTTGGTACTTCTGACTGGCTCAGACTCGGTCCGAAGCAGTACAGGCTAGATCAGACTCGGATTGGGTTAGGCATACTAGACTCAGTATTGAGTTGGATCAAGTTCAGATTAGGCCTATTTCAAAACCGGATTGAGTCCGGTCAGCCCTAACTCGGTCCAACTCGACTCAATGCCCAACTCTAACCTTAACCCAACCCATTGCCTCTTTGAGCTAGGATCATTGGCTTGATCTTTCTATGGTGGACCATCCATGGCAGGATGAACCAAATATAAAATCCTGATTCATCTATTAAAAGCCAAATGTATGGTGGCGGGTGGCAATGGACTGGGCCTGGGCCTAGAAGATATAAAAGATTGAATAGGCATGGCCTGAACGAGCTCAAAATCCGAGCCACAGATAATCTGGGCCCAACTGGTTGACAGCCCAAAACACAGAACAGATTAAAAGAGATGTTGGCTCATGATTCAAACAACTGACATAAGAAAGAGTGAAAGTCTCATCAACAAGGCCCCTTTGCCTCTGCCTGAGTGATCTGGACCACATATTTGGACCTAGATGGTCTTATCAGATTGATGTCCATTGATTATTTGATCATTGAAGGTACACTGATTTTACAGTTATGATTGATGTGCTTTTTGGGCCACGGCTCATCCTTGGCGAGGTGCACAAGATGGATGGGCCAGACGACTATGGCGCCCACCGGATGTAAGGCGAGAAGGCATAAGAAATAGATAATGCCACAAAAAGTGACCTTAATGAAAAGTAACATTAGCCGCTAAATGTCAGGAATGCTCCAATTGTTATCTGATTTGCTTCAATTACCATCATTCATGGGCCACTCTGTGCAAAACTTCCACACATTAAATGATACCAATGATGTAGAGCAGGCTGCAGACCTATTCCTGGCTCAAACGGACCAAAAAATATCTGAACAGAAGCGGACATAATCCATCATATTTGGGCTCAGTCCTATGTAGGGCATGATGTAATTGAGCCCCAGGCGCGTTCGGATCAGGAAAATTCATTCTAGGATTGAAAAAATGTTACTCAAAGAGCAAATCGTAAATCAACCGTAACTTTTGATCCAAAATGAGTTATGAGAAGACACACGACCTATAAATTTCAATTGAAATTATTTTATGGGCCGACCAACACATAAGCATGTTCCGTCACTCCATTTCACAAGAAAATGACTCATTCGTAATCAAGTCTCCCATTTTTCAAAAAACTTACTATTTTTAGTAAGTTTTAAGTTTAACGTAACTTTTTATCCTTAGAATTTTAGTATTTAGTACCTTCTTGGGGTCTGCTTCTTATCATGCTAGAAATATATCATTTAGATTAGAACTTTTTTATTTTTTATATGTTTTTTTAATTTCTGCAAAGTTTTAATTTATTTGTATTAGAACTCTTAATTATAATTTTATTTTATTATTTAAAGCTTTGTAATCTCGGTTGAAAAACAGATTTCAATAACGTATTTCAAATTTTCTTAACTCTTGTGAATTTGAGAACACCATCACACGTTATGGATTAAGGTATTATTCACTTGAGAAAGATTGACATTTATGGTTATCCCTTCATGCTTTTCCCTACATCAACCAATTACCCAATCACCTCCATATCCATGGACCATATCTCCACTTTTGAAAAGAAATTTTGCAATATTTCATGAAGTATTTGTATGTTCAATTTGGAGCATTGGCAAATTCCAAAACCTACATTGGTCCGGATTGAAATGCGATGGATATAGATACGTCCACATAATGAATGTATGTTTTCATGTATTCACTAATTGGGCTGGGCTGGGCATCTCTATCTCATATTCCATTCCTAAACTCAAGTGTAGTCATAAGCCTGACCCAGTTATAATTAAATGGGTTGGGTTGAAGTTAGGCCTCTTTAATGGATTTTAAGTGCATCTGCAGCCAGGTCAAAGCAAGACTACATCTTTGAAACTAAGGCTTAAAGAAATCAGGTTGGCCTTTCACATATGAGTCACACTCAACTTGCAATTTTTATGGGGCCCATTTATAACTTTAATGACTGGGCTTGAGCCTGAAACTGAATAGAAAATTTCAAAACAGGCCAAAGCTTAGCTTGAACGTTATTCCAATGAAATATCAAGTCATTCATAACCTGGTCCAAAGTTCAAACTCTGTAAATTTGCTGTTGATTGACTTAAATCACATGGAATGATGAACATTAACCTTACTGGTGGGCCATATTACAAAAACCACACAGGTAGACTCACAAGAGTTTTAAAACGAGGTCACGGGTTCAAACACCTATTGTGGTGAAATCCTATTATGGTGTCAGTGCATGTGTAAAAAAAAAGAAGCTACAGATGCATCCATATTTTGTGTTAGCATTTTTCGCTGATTGGGCTGGATTGGGAATTTCTCTTTAGTTAGTGTTCCTTTCTCAGCTCAAGCATGTTCGTGCTAGGTTAGGTTGGGTTGTTTGAGCCTGACCTGTTATGTTAAATATGTGAGTTGGGTTGGGCTTGGGCTCTGGCTTAACAAATTTTAAGTGTGTCAGGTCAGATCACAGGGTAATGGATCACGGCTCTGGTTTGGACTCTTAACTCTTTGCCTACTTAGCAAATGGGTCAGGCTTGGGCTGACACCGACCTAACCCAAACCTGACCCATTGCCTTTGCAGAGTTATAACATGTTCATCTCCCATTTAAAATATGAGGCTGAATCTACTACGTAGCTCTGTAGACTAAGTCAAAACTAGAAAGGGATTGGTTTTATCTTTTGATCACAAAGGAGTCGCAAAGATTCAAAGGAGTTATTCCAATCAAGCTGTATATTTTCAAAATTGGCCCCAGGTACCAATTAAGGAGAAATGCTAGACCCATCATCTTGTAGGTCTACCTATTATCATTTTGGATCAAAGGTACGACCAATATGAACTTGGACTTTCAATCGTACGTTTTTGCCCAACAACTGCCTGACTAACAGAAAAAAAGAAGAAAACCTTGAGAGCTATTTTTATGAAAATATATGTAGATGTGGACTTCCTAGGGTCGCTGCAACGAAATAGGTGAGAAAGGTTTCCAAGCTGATGAGGGATTCTCCCACTAGAAGATTCCTCTTCTTTTCTATTAACCATCAAGAATCCAAGATTGCGTAGCGGGCAGTTTTGAGGGGGACCCCACATATGACTCTTGCATTTAATACTCTCTTTCTGTGAATGGTGAGGGGGCATTCGAGACACCGCGCTCCCTTAGGCTGGAGGACGTATACAGCCATAGGTGTCCGAAAGAGAGGATTAGCATAAGAAAATAGTCTCTTTATCGGAAATCTTCCTTTCAACTGTTCTTCAGAAGACCTGATTAAAATTTTCCAAAAATATGGTAGGGTTTCAAAGGTCTTTCTTCCACGGTTCCCTGGAATGAGCAAATCCAGGGGATATGCTTTTGTTCGATACTTGTACGAAGACAATGCATGAGCAGCTAAAGGCGTGCTCGATGGGAAGAAGATAGATGGGAGGGCGGTCTCTGTTAAGGATGCTTGCCCAAGAGCATATCATCGGCCGAGGGATACCAATGGTCTCTTAGGGCCTGTTTGGATGCCTGTAAGTTGGGTAAGTGGGAAGTCACTTACAGGTGGTGTCTGGGGGAGAAAAATTGCCTGTAACTTACAACATGTAATTCACTTACAGGCAAATCTACTAAAAAACTGCAGGGCGAGGGGGGTGGGAAGTCACTTCCCTGTAAGTCACTTACATGCTCAACGGTCATATTTTTAAAAAGAGGGGAAGAGGGAGAAACGCACCAACTCACCAACCACCGTTATAGCCTTGAAGCTCCAGCCAATGAAGCAGAAGCAGCAGCCATTGAAGGAACTTCAGCAAGCCTTGCAGCAGTTCAGCCAATCCACATCTTACAATACTATTACCGCAACAAAGCTTCATTATTACCGCACCAACAACCGCCATTTACCACACCAACAACCACCATTAATAAGCTTCTATAAAAAGGGGATTGCAGGTTTCGTCTCTCCATCCCAAGCTCTCTCTATCTCCCTCTTTGCAATCTCTCTCCCCCTCCCTCTCTGCAATCTCTCGCTGGTAACTCGCCGTAGTGCCTTTCATCTCTTCTCCTCTCAAAACGGTAGGGTTCATCCACCCTGTTTTTTACCCTTTGAAACGGGAGTGGTTTGACGTTACTGTTTAAGGCACGCTGGCACACCTGACGCACATGCGTATTTTTTCACAGCTGTTATTGGCCCATAATGCGAACGGACCATGTGATGCAGCATCCCATGAAAACGTTTAGGGACTAATTTGGGCCCTGATTTAAAATTCTGGTGGGCCATAGAAAAGAGAGATGCAAATCAAGGTAGGAAAATGCTTTCTTTTTTCATGGCCCATCAATATTTTGGATCAAAGTATAAGTTGGCTAATGGGGGTTTCATGGGGTTTTGCATAACGTGGATTTTAGACTCAAATCACGTATTATGAGTTCTCAAAAAGTTCTTAAAAGAACTCTTGCTAGAACTTTGGTGCCAGATGAATATTTTTACTTACAACTCATTGGGTGAAATCAGACCATTAACTTTTTATGCATTCATTGTGATTGCTTCTTTAAATCAATGTTATTTTGAGACTAATTATCAATGACGTCCATGCACAAATTCTTGGAGCTTTTATCCATCTGATCACTGGAGTTTTTCCAGTTGAATGTGGACTGTTCTCTCTCTCTCTCTCTCTCTCTCTCTCTCTCTCTCTCTCTCTCTCTCTCTCTCTATCTTACTGTTAGTTTTCTGGCTGCTGATGAATGTTTACAATTATTTGATTGGTTTGATTTTGGGCCGAGATCCATCCATACTGGGGGTGTTTTGATCCCTGTACATGTGGCCACATGCATGGTGGAGAAAATCCAACTGACAAATTTTTATCTGGCCACCTTATCCGAATGGTGTGATTCTTGGGCCCATTTATGGTAGGGCCCACTGGAAGAGTGGCCCTGATTCCTTTTGCAGATGGCTTTGTGTGGTGAAGGCACATCATTGGTTTTTATCTGGCCAATGCATTTGCATGATGCATTGTTTGGGCTATGTCCATCCATGGTGTGCCTATTGGATGAATGGTCAAGATTCTTGCAGTGTGGATACGTACAAGGTGTAGAAGGTATTTTTAATGGTTTCCATCTGTGTCATTGGGATTCTGCATTTTCTTGGCTTTAGGTTTCTTTTGGTTTTAGACTTGTTAAAATGAGTTTTGGAGTATTTGTCATCTATTTTTAATGGTAGTCAGTTTCTCCACATTCTGAGGCTTGAGAGTTGCTAGAGCATGAATATGATACTATGTACAGCTTCACACTTGCAAAAATGAAGTTGTACAACTCTGATGCTTGATTATTCAATTCTCGTCTTCTAGTATTAAGGATGGGTCTGTTTGGCACCTAAGTTCTTGCGAGAGAATTTGCTTTATTGTTGTGTAGGACTGAGACTTGTCAAGGCCTGGCAGTGAGCTAAGCTCAAGCCCAAGATGGCCTACTAAGGATCCAACACTAGGCTTGCCTGGCCTGCTAACCAAAGCCTAGGTCCAGCAATGTTTAAAAAGCTGGGCTGTTGGCCCTTTTGGTAGACATAGGCTTGTGCCCAGCTTTCCTTGCTTAGACATAGACTCAGTCTGTGCCTGCAAAAAAAAAAAAGAAGAAGAAGAAGAAGAAGAAGATTGCATAGACCTTTTAGGTTGCCTGAATTGTTGTTGTCTTTTTCTTTTCTTTTCTTCACAATCTATTGGAGGTGATTGCATAGACCTTTTAGGCATAAATTGACTCTAATCCTGACAAGGGGCTGTCAATCAGTTGTTGCACATACACATGCCACTTCTATGCATAAATGGTGCATGGCTCTTTTACACATGTGTGGCTTAGTACAAATGTGGTCTCTTTGTATGGCTCTTTGTGAGCTTGCAAATCATTTGTTTCAATCTTTATCTTATCTTACTATATATTTATTCTTTGATTTTTAGATCTATTTGCGAAATGGATTCGAATTCTGAGATGGATTTTCATATGATGTCTACAATGACCATTGCTTGTGCATTAATGACCATTTGGCTTGATAAAAATAATATGTTAGAAGAATCACAAGAACATCAACGAAATTGGACAAGCGCACAGGCTGCGAATGCGATTATTAATGGACCGGGGCCAACATGCTTCAACTACATTCGTATGCACAAAGATGCTTTCTTTAGCCTTCGTGATATAATACAAGAAAAGAGTAACCTGTGAGGCACATTTGGCGTATCACTAGAAGAAGAATTAGTAATTTTTCTTCATATAATTAGCCATAATATTAAGAACCATATCATGCAACATCATTTTAACCATTCTAGGGAAACAATTAGTCGTCACTTTAACAGAATGCTTAATGTAGTTATACTTTTACAACGCGATATTATAAAACCACCTAGAAATGGTGTACCACTCGAAATAATGAATAGTATGAGGTTTTTCCCGTACTTTAAGGATTGTGTTAGAGTCATAGACTGCTCACATATTGCAGTGATGATCAATGTAAAAGAGCAAGCCAAGTGGCGTAATCGAAAGGGATTTATTTTCCAAAATGTGTTAGCAAGCTGCTCTGTTGATTTAACATTTCAATATGTACTAGCGGGGTGGGAGGGATCGGCATCAGATTCACGAATACTGGCAGATGCTCTTAACCGACAACACAAATTGATTGTCCCAGCAGGTACTAATCTAAGTAGACATATATATATATATATATATATATATATATATATATATATATATATATATATATATATTAACAAGAAGATTATATTTACATGACTTTTAAGGTGTGTTTTTTTTTTTAAAGGCAAATATTACTTAGTAGATGCTGGTTTTGTGAATGTGCCGAATTTTTTTAGCACCATTCCGTGGCGTTTGGTATCATCTAAAAGAATTTAGGTAAGGTTGTCAACCTAGGACAAAAGAAGAGTTGTTTAATTTTCATCATTCCTCATTGCGGAATACTATAGAACGCGCTTTTGGAGTATTGAAGGTATGATTTTCTATATTGAAGATTACTTTAGGCTATCCTTTAAATACACAAGTCAATATAGTCGCTGCCTGTTGTATCCTACATAATCATATTATCAATGAAAAACGTGATCAAGAGCTTGATTTTGAAAATAACAATGATATCGGTGATGGTGAAGATGAAAGTGAGATGCATGAAGATGAAGGTAATGAGACTAGTGAAGAGGAGAATGAATGCGACTTCCGAAATGAATCTACAGCTGCTAAGAGGGAAAAACAAAGATGAAGGGAATTTCGACTTGGACTTGCATCAGCTATGTGGGAATCATATAAGTCAAAACAGAACATCAATTAGTTATATATATATATATATATATATATATATATATATATATATATATATATATATATATATATATAAAATGTGGATGCTGATATAAAGATTATTGCAATTTATAATATTTCTACATCTATTTACAATTTATCTAGTATTTCTATATCTTATGTGGCTTTACATTTTATAATATTTAAATGTACAATGTTTTAAGGTATGTCACGAAATGCAAAGGCAAGCAGCAGTGGTCGAAAGGCACAAATTAACTGGACATCATACATGGATGAATGTATAACAAATGCCTTAGTTGAGGAAGTATCGCTGGAAAAAAAATCTGACAACGCTTTTCGAGAAGCTAGTATGAATAAAGTAGCAAAAATTGTGATGGAGACATTTGCTGTGCAAGTGGATGGAGAAAAGTGCAGGAATCGGTTACGAACGCTTAAAAAGAAATATAACTTGGCAAAGCTTGCACTTAGCAAAAGTGGCTTCGGTTGGGACGAAGAAAGGAAATGTGTTACCACTGAATCAGACGTTTGGGATGAATTCATTAAGGTGAAGTTCATTCAAAACTTGAAGTCATTCATATACAGTGAAAACTAACTAAATTCCATTTGTTTTATAGGTAAAACCTGAAGCTATTCATATCAGAAACAAGTCATTCCCACTGCTAGCTCAGTTTGATATTGTATGTGGGGACGATTTTGCTACCGGGAACGCAGCACAAACCACAACCGATCTTGAGGAAGAAGTCCTCCATTCATCTCATTGCATGGATGACATCCCATTGTCCTCATACCCCTCTGGATCATATAACACCATTTACACCACTCGATGATATATATTCCGACGGAACACAAGGTCAATATCAATATGGCGAAGGAAACAGTCAAAGGAATGTGAGAAACTCTGCTCCAAGGCCATTAAAGAAGAAGAAGAATGCCTCTATTGCATCAACTGTTATTGAAAAGTTTGAATGCATGCAGGAAACAATGGATGAATATGTTCCATTCAAAACTAAAACAATAGGAAGACTATGGGATGAGTTAGAGAATATGACAACCATTGATTCTGACATGATGTATAGGGCCTATACATTCCTTGCGGAAAGACCGCATTTTGCTTCTACATTCCTAGATCATGTAAGTCCTATTCAAAGGAATGAATGGTTGGAAAGGATGATTCCCTAATAAAAAATTTTAAATGTCATTTCTATAGTTAAAGAAGACATTGGTAATGTAATTTAATTATTAGATTTTCTATTAATGTTAATAAGTTTATTCTCAATGCTTAAATTGAGTTATTACTCCATATTATAGATATTTTAAATTTGTGGGCCCACTTTTATAGCCCACTTGATGATTTGTTTAGCTTAATAATTATCTCAAATATTCATCTTGATGGGCTTAACAAAATAACATTTTTGATCCTATGTTTTTTTATTATATATGATTATAACATTTTAGAACGATTCCCTAATCCAAGCTCTGGTTAATGTGAATATACAGCTTTCTACCTGTAAGTAACTTACAGGCTATCCAAACAGAAAAACTAACTTACTTGTAAGTGACTTACAACTTACATCCAAACAGGTTACTTGTAAGTAACTTTCACCTGTGATTGACTTACAGGTAAGTCACTTACAACTTAAAAGAACTTACAAGCATCCAAACAGGCCCTTACAGGAAATAGAGCATTATGCTAAGGAGACAAATCCAGAAACTACTAATTTGGGGGAAGTGCTGCCTCCCGGAAGAGGATGAGAGGAGACAACAGTGCCCCCTAATTCAGAGCAACTAGAGAGTGGATGTATGAATGCGGACCCTGCAGTCATTTTTCAAAAACTTGGAGAGCTAGAACTAGGGCTGGTGGGTTTCACAGGTGGGAAAATAGTCTCTATTCTCCAGCTCATTGATGGATTCAGGGCCTCCAGATTCAGGGCCTCGTCTATAGATGCAGCTAGACATTCCCACATCCAATTCCTGATTACCTTTAAAACAAGGTCTGAACTCACAGATTTCGTGGTTGATACTCTCTTTTGGTAGAATTTGGGGTCTCCCAAGATTCATCTAGAAGGGGAAGAAGCATGGATCCGACTTTATGGGATCCCAGCGCATGCATGGTTCAGATCAGTGATCTGAGACTTGGGAAGTTCCTTTAAAAGGGTGATTCAGATTGACGCTTTTTCCATATTTGGGATCTTTCAGATGTTTGCCAGAGTAAAGGTTAATATGATTGTGGGGTTGTTTTTCAACTCGCCCCAAGAGCTGGAAGTAGCTGGTAAAACATACAAAATCTGGGCTTAACTTGAATGCAAGATGGGGGATATCAAATCTTGGGAGACAAGTTTAAGAGGAGAGCAGATTGGAGGAGCTACAAACAGTGATTTAAATCGGCCGAGCAGTAGGTTCCAGGGAGAGAAACCCAATTCAGAGAAATACATTGGTGATGTTTGTAGAAATGTCAGCACCAGCAGGAGGCAGGACTCATTCATTCCACGTGTTCATGGAAATGCCAAGGAGAACCAAGCCCTTTCCCCAGGTAGTATAGTAGCTCAACAACGCTCCCCTCCTTTGAAAATGTTAGGGGGAACAACTAAGGAAGAATCACCCATTAGGAAGTCTCAGCAAATGGCCAAGACTCAGGTTTTTGATTCCAACCCAATGGAGGGTCTACCAGCAGCAGAATAGTAGAAGAATTTCAACTATTCAGATCAACATAACTCTGCAGGGATGGACCATAGAAGTGCCCAGCCCCTCAGTGGACCAGACTCTTCTTCGCATCTCCCTTCCATTCCAAGAATTTGGCCACTCAACCAGGTGCGCATTTTAAATAGGGAGTAAGTAGTGGAGATTTCCAGCCCAGATGAGCATGTTCCAAACAATTTGCCCATTGACTTTGTTTTGTACTGCCCTCTACCTCAGGTTAGTCCTATTGGATGTGAGAGCCACAATTGGAGCTTCTCCAATCAACAGCTCATTCGCCTGTTAGCCCCTTAGAAGGCAGATATAATGAGAGGGAGTATTAAGTAGGGAAATTCTCTGATCTCACCCCCTGGCCACAACATGAGGTAGGAAGGGACTCTTCGCCTCTCAATGGCCTCACAGATGGCTGTATATCGATATATGGATAGTTAGATCTCACTGTGGACCTATCTCCATATCAAATAGCTCACGGTGATGTGGGTCTTTGATTTAGCAGAGGTCAGGAGGACGGTGGAGAGGCAAATTCCAGGCCTGAGAAGCAGCCTACACAAGATGTGAATCAACCTTTTTTTTCACAAAATTTGGAGCAGCCCCGAACGTAGGACCCACCAGCTATATATATGGCAAAAACATTTTACAACCTAGGCTATTTCGGGTGGGGCTTGTAGCACCATAGTAAGCCTGCCTATCATATCCTATACAATTGGTCACCTATTTAGCTTCCTAACAGAGCTAAGACCGGCTTTGTCCAAAAGAAACCAGCCCTTGATCAGCCGAGGGAGGGGGGGAACCTCCTGGAAATATCTGTCGGTTTGCGTCCTACTCCCCTCTTTGGCCAGCTTGTCTGCTAGCTCATTCGCTTTTATAGGGATTAGGGAGATCCAAAAGGATCCCCTACCACAGAGATTCTTAATTCTAATCATCTAATATTTCCATTTTCAGACATAGGTGGACTTCTTGGATATGCATTCCACTACCCATTTGGAATCAAATTCAATGAGAACTCTATCTAGACCGGAAGAAACACAATACATCAAACCATCGAACACAACCCGAAGCTCAGCCATGTTGTTGGATGCGTTCCCGTATCCGCTAAAGAAAAAAAATTTCATATCGCCATGACTATTCCTGCATATGCCCTCACCACTTGCTAGCCCTGGATTGGATAGGGAGGAGCCATCGACGTTTAACTTAAACCAGCCCCTGGAAAGCCTGATCCATTTGAGGATGTTGACTGCCGGCGAGGGGTGGAAATGGCATGCTGGACGCATGGCAGAGGGGTCAGCTGAGACTAGTAACGGCTGCCAAGGGATCCTCTTGTCGCGAAGAAAAATGAACTTCAACCACCATTTAATTTTTCCAAACACACCAGAAACTGAGATAAGGCAACCATCATATCTTGCTTCGTTCCTGCCCCTCAAAATTTCCCAAAGAGCAAAGACTGGGGTTAAATGGAGGACAACAAGGATCCTTTTGAATGGGAGAGGCCTAAACCACCACTAGTGGAGCCGGTCCGGGACCGAGAGTGACAAGCTGGGGAAATCCCAAAGAATCTCACAAGAAAAAGCCAAACCTTACTTGCCAGACTCCCGAATAAGAACAGGTGCTACATAGATTTTGAATAGGGGTTGGAATTCGTATCTACCCCACACCAAACACACTTCGAGGCAAGGAGAATCATTTTTTTTGGATGCATTCATCTATAGGCAAGCCCCTCTGCATTACTTTCCACATAAATGTTGAAATCTTAGGGAGAATTTTAGGGTGCCACACCCATTTCGCCCAATCTTTCTTCAGCCCACGATCTTTACTGACATTCCAGGCCGATTTAGACGAGAAATTCCTAAAAGGGTCATAAGGCCAAATTTGTAAGTCGTTAACTGTGGAGGTGCAGAACCCTCCTTGTTTTATAGGGGTCGAGACCCGGACAGGAAGATCGAATGGGGCATCCGGCTTGAGCCCACCATCCCTAAGAAAGTCAGCAACCCGCAGGGCCCTCTAATCAGGCGAGATATCAAAAGATGGCAGTGATCCTAAGGGACCTCGCCCAGTCCAGTTGCATTGCCGCATATTGAGATTCCCTTGGCCCGCTTCCTATTGAACGTTTTTGTCCAAAACAAGGAAGAGACCCACCATAACTTTCCAGATTGAAGAGACCCCTAAAATAGTCCTGCTAGAGCCGTGGAAGGCCCATTTTGTTGGTATTTAGACCATATAAACTCCGCCTAAAGACTGTTTTCCTTTCCAAACCTTATTACCTATGCCATCTTCAGATGAAGAGCATCCATCGCATCCTTTATTTTCCTGATGCCGAGGCCCCCCTCTTCCTTTGGTAATGAAATGGTGCTCCATTTCTTCCAATGTAGCTTCCTTTTGCTTTCCCGCCAACCCCAAAAGAAATTAGTAAAGGATTTCTCCAGAATATTCAACACTTTCTTTAAGATAATCATGGTTACCAAAGAGTGAACCAGAATTCCACTCAGGACAGAGGAGATTAGAGTTAATTTGCCAACTTGGGAGAGAACTTTGGTGTTCTAACCTTCGATCTTGGTTGCCACCTTATCTAACAGAGGATTGAATAGGCTGCATTTAATTCTCCCTTTAGCAATAAGTACCCCCAGGTAAGAGAAACTCGAGGCTGATTTTCTGAGGCCAAGGATTCTCTCAATGCTTCTAATTCTAGCAATGACCAACTTGGATGAACAGTGGAAGGAGCTTTTCCTCAGGTTAATTCTCTGACCAAATACTGCTTGAAAGTTAGAGATAAAAGAGTGAACCTCGTGAAGTGATTTGTGGGAACAGTTCAGGAGTAACAATGTGTCAGGTGGGAGATATGTTTACACCCCTGCTTCATTTTGAAAGGCTTACATTGCCCATTAGAAACCAATTCAGAGAACCCTTTGCTGAGAACTTCGGTCGCAAGGATAAATAGACTAGGAGAGAGGGGATCGCCTTGCCTTAGCTCTCTAGTGGATTGGAAGATGCCACAACTTTCACCGTTAATAAGGATGGAGAACAAATTGTTGCTCCAAAAGGATTCTACCATCTTCACCCAGCTGGAGCAAAACTGACACAGGGATGAACATGATGATGTCGATCACCATCTTCCTCAAGGATAACTACTCCGAATCCACGGAGCTTCTTTGACTCCTCACAGAGACTTCTCAAATCCACGAGGAGAGAAAGCAAGAAAATAGAAATAAATTGTAATAAAATCAAATTTTAATTGATTAATGAAATAAACGAGTTCACAACCCTTTAAATAGGGATACCAAACAATGGGAGAGAAATCAGAAGCAAACTATAACTAAAACTTGCTAAAATTCGTAACTTATTATAAATAGTAAATTTACTTTTATACTATGTGGCTTAACCATGTTATTCTCCTAATTATTTTAAGCACTTTTTCGTGTTGGACACAAATCCTAAAGCCCAATGGATGAAGAGTTATAATCAAACTATAACTTACTAGTTATAGTAAAAACAAAACTAAACATGAAATTCGGCCATCAATATGATGAAATCTCAAAAATTCGGCATGGGCAACCTGGAATAGCTAGGTTGGTTCCCTAAAGTAGATCATCCTACCCCAAAATCATATGCGGTACGTTGAGGAAGTCATTCCGATTTGTGAGATATGCCTGTTTTAAGGTTTTGACAGTCTTGGTGGCTTATGCCTCTAATCGGGCCTTCTCTGGTCCACCTTGGACATGAAAGTGTTCGCGACCCGCTCTACATCAAAAAACCAAGGTTGAGAAGAACCTGTTTCAAGAAACTCCATTTTACCCTGTCATAGGCCTTCTTCATGTCAAGCTTGAAGACAAGATTACCTCCCCAAACCTTCCTATCTATTTCTCTAAAAATTTCTTGACCAAGGGTGATATTTTATCAATTGAGCGACCTTTAACAAAGGCCCCTTGTTTGGCTAAAATCAAATTCAGGACTAAGGAACTAAGCTCGACGACAATGATCTTGGTAAAGATTTTGTAGACAACGTTGCACAAGCTAATTGGCCTAAAATCAACAAAGGATTTAGGACCTGACGATTTAGGAACCAAACAAATTAAGGTGGAAAAGAAGGCTCTGGGAAGACAGCTCCCTTGGAAGAATTCCACAACTGCTTTGTGGATGTCTATCCCCACGATGCTCCAACACCTTATAAAAAAGGCCCCAGAAATCCCATCTGGCCCAGGGGCGCCATCTATAGAAAGAGCAAACACTGAATCTTTAACTTCCTCAAAGGAGGGGGCCCTCATACGGTGAACATTGTCTTCTTCAGAAACCATGGAAGGGATACATTCCAACAGCTCGCCTGCAGCCAAGAAGGAGCCCAAGTGGAATTTCGAGGAGAGTAAAGCTTTCATAAAAGCCATTGCTTCTAACTTGATTAATGTTTGATCGGAAGTAGTATCTCCAGACCCCAGCTGGATCTCATGAATCATGGCCCTTCTAACTCTCTCTGAGGCTAATAGGTGGAAGAACTTTGTATTCCTATCTCCCTCTCAAAACCAATTACTGTGGGCCTTTTGTTTTCATAAAATTTCTTCAGCGAGTTCCAAATTGGCAAGCTTTAGCCTGGATTCTAAAAATTCTTTTGAACTGATGACTGAGGATGATTAGGTGTGGGACTTTAAGAGGATCAACTCTTGTTCAACGTTTTTGAGATTTTGAAATACATTTCCAAAAACGTCTTTGTTTCAGGCTCTCAGCCGCACTTTGGCCTTCTTGATTTTCAGCAGCAGATTTAAAATGGGTTGATCTGACATTTAGAGGCTCCAAGCGTCTTCGATCAGCTGAGAGAATGAACCCTCCAACAACCACATTTGCTGAAATCGAAAGGGCCTTGGGACGGAAGAGGCTGGAATATGAAATGACAAAAGAAGCGGGAAGTGGTTTGAATTCATCTTAGGGAGATGACTGACTTGGAATCCATTGCATTTGTAAACCCATTCTATGTTACAAAGTACCTTATCCAACTTGGCCCACACTCTCGAGCTACCCGCGTGATTATTACACCAAGTGAACTTGTTGCCATTAAAACCTGCATCCAATAGCCCTGCCATGTCTATAGCTTTCCTAAATTCAGCAGAGCTTGTTTGATCTTGGTTTCTACTACCCAGCCTCTCAGAAGAATCGAGAACAACATTGAAATCACCGCAGATAGCATTCGGACCTAAAGCAAGGGATTCCATGGAATCCCAGAGAAATCTCCTACTAAACCTAGAACATTTAGCATATATAAAGGATAGACGACAAGAAGCAAGCAGATTTAGAAGAGAAACATCTTAGGAAACAATTTGGTTAGTCATACCAATAACCGAAATAGAAAGAACATCCCTGTGAAAAATTCATATTTTACCCCTCTCGTCAACATTGGAGATGAAAAAGTGGAACCCAAGTTTTAAACCAATGCCCACCCTCGTCCTATCCGAGGCCATGAGCTCAGGGATGGCTACCATCGAGGGGTTATGTAACAGCCCGTACCTTCAGTACTCGGGAGCTACCACAAAGATATAGATTAGTATAAACACAAACCTAACTTACATCTATAAATTCGGATCTTGATCTATAAGATCCACTGATCATTGAGTCCACAACATCCTGTATAATAATCCAGTACATGAACGCAGTAACCAAACAATCTAGGTATTGGGTCGAGCATTTTAGTTGATCAGGATAGTTCTTAGGACTACTAGATCATTGATAAACAATTTTGAGACAAACCAAACCATCCAATCGATTTATTCTCCAGATGGACCTTTGCATTAAAGAATAAATCTATTTTTAAGATTTTCATTTCCTGGTTAGACTAACCTAAACATTCATCTTAGGTTTAGAAGTCCGAACCACAAGATCCATCATTCATTAGGCCTATAATGCTTCTGTTGTGACCCATCTAACACTTGATTTTCCCGAAGTCAACTAGTGGGCTACGAAAATGACTTTTAAGCCGCAATTAGGCAGTCCTCTAAGCCATCGGAACCATCCTATGTGGGCCATGGAAGGCCTTGAACACAAATCATCTTAAAGATGAGATCAAATTCGCCAAATCCATTGATCTAGAATGACCTTCATTCATAGAACAAGCCGCCCATCCAAGTGGCCTTCAAATGATCCATCTCCACTTCAAAGGCACCTATTTTAGGATTTCAATCGCCTGGGTAGAGAAACCTAATAGTCCATTTTCAATATCGGGCTCCATATCATCGGACTCACTGTCCATCAGGCCACGAGGCCAAGGATCAATGATATGGGTTAATTACATCCTAAACAAAAAAGTAAACCATCATACTTCCTCTAAACTAGGTGGGGAGCCCCAAAGATCATTGATGATCAAATCTAGATGAGATCTCACTGTTGAATGGACGGATATCACCATAGGGAATGCAAATTGTTAATTAAGGCCCACCTAGGACTTTGATATACCTGATCCTTAGTCAGGGGACCCATTTAGACTCATAGAGCACCATGAATGTAGTGGATTTCTCAAAAACACCACTGTGGATCCCACCCTAGTCGTGCATGAACACAAATCATGTGTACTAGAGGTGCACTGGACCAAAAAGACATGGTCAAACAGATTTGATCATGTTTTCCTGCAATGGGAAGCACCCCCTTTTTCACGGCAACGGACGAGGGAGGCCCGTTTCTTTGATCAATGGCCCACCTACATTGGCCGTTAGAATGATCCAAACCGTCCATCTGACTTGGGTGGTGGGCTCGACCAAAAGCCAGTAATTCTCACGTGTTGAGACATCCACGTAAGCACACAGATTTCAGCGCAAACAGGGCTTAGAAGCAGATAGTTTCCAAAAAAGTAAACTATTCATTGCTAGCTGAGCAATCCGCATGCGCCCTCATCCTTAGATCTTAGCCGTCCGTGGGAAGAAGATCCTGGTTGATGCCATCTGATCCAGCCGTGTGAATAAAAGAAAAAAAAAAGAATGAGAGGGAGAGAAAGAGCAGCCGAAAATCAACTCCCTCCTATCCGTTTGAAACCACCAACTAAACCTCCTTGAACCTTCAAAAATCCACGTCTCTAAGATCCTCTGAGCCTATACACACCACCTAAAACAGTCAGCTCAAAGAAAAGCCCATCAATTCATGATCCGCCATTAGAGCTTGGACTGTCTTCCTCGAATGCTCGTGTCGCACTGAACCATTGTCGAGTCTTTATGTCGACTCGGCTCATCGTGCTACTGAGCCTGGTTTGGTTCAAGTCATCATAGGAGAGAGAGCAGAAAGAAAAGAAGAAGAAGAAGGAGAGAGGAAAAGAGACAGAGAGAGGTGCGACTACACCAAGCGGCTATCCAACTCAGTCGGGTTGTTGCTGGATCGAGTCCAGAGGTTGTCAGACCCCTCTGAGTGAAGGAGAAGGTGAGAGGAAATAGAGAAGGAAGGAAAGAAAGAAAAGAAGGGAGAAAGGATGAGAAGTGAAATGAGAGAGAGGTTGGCTGCTCGGTGCGGCAACAACTTAACCGAACTGAGTTTAGGCTGAGTCAGGCCAAGCTCGGCACCCATTGCTAGAGTTCCAACACACACATGCACACAAGAAGAGAGATGAAGAGTAGAAACACAAAAGAAGTGAGGAGAAGAAAGAGATGAGAGACAGGAGAAGGAGAAACGAGAGAGAGAGAGAGAGAGAGAGAGAGAGAGAGAGAGAGAGAGAGAGAGAGAGAGAGGAGGTGGCTGGCAAAACCGGCTGAGTCAGGCTCGAATCGAGCCGAGTCTAGCTGGGTCAGGTTAGGTCTGGTCTAGCCCAAAAACCTCGCTGGCCTGGTTGTGCTAGCAAAGAAGAAGCTTAGAAGGTGGAGGGGTGTGTGGATTGTGGCTATTTAGTCACACCTGAGTTGACTCAGCGAGTTGACGTGTTGCATCAAGTGGGCCAAGCCCTGGGTTGAGCTGAGCATAGATGGACTGAGTTTAGACTCAGTCTAGCTCGCCCTTGAGTGAAAGAAGAAGAGAGAAAGAAGATAGAAAGAGATAGTGGGAGGAAGCCGAGTTGACAAGGTGCGTCCACCTTTACTTCCCATATTTAATTTTTTCCAATTATCATTGTTACTACTATTACCATCTTTGGATTATTAAAATTAGATATGATTGACCATTAGTAAATTATTCGTTCAGGTATTAGTTGATGCATATAAAAATTATCATTATTAAAATATTAATATTTTACCTTGTCGTTCTTAAAATGTTATTATTAATGCTAGAACACACTATTTATTTTCATCAAAGTGACTATTAGTGTCACGTTGGGTAAATGTTAAGTATATTATTAATATTAATGATTGTTTTGGAATTATTAATATTATTATTCATCATAGGTTGTATTAGATAATTTAATATAATAGTATCCATTGTTAATATTCCTAAAATTAACTGATTAATTTTATTCATTTATTCTTTCCACTGACAGTATCATAAATGACCACACAAAATAGGGTTCAAATCCCATAACCAAAACTTAAAAATCTAGCCTAAGCCTAAACCCTAGGGTGAAACCTTAAACCTAAGTGATCCAAACCCTAGGTTATTATCTCAACCATAAATGCATGTAGAACTTGATCTAACCATACAATTTCAAAATTCATGATAGGACCCGATTCTAAGGGCGTAAGCACTTAGTGACACTAAAACGAAATTCGAAGTATAAGGTGATGATTTCTTTCCCTTGAGCTTTTCATCTTCCCATTAGTTTAAGTTATAATTTTATTTTAATTTATAATTGATATCTCTTTGTTATAATCACGTGTTAGCTGGTGGAAATTGAATTGCTATATTACCTACTTAATGCTCATCCTGTATATTTGTTCATGCTTGTGGATTAATTATGGATTGCTTATGGAACTTAAACTGGTACATCAGTGGGAAACCCCCACCTATATATGTACACCCATACTTAGGATGTAACCCGACTGGTTGTGATAGTAATGGACCTTCCGGTTAGTAGTTATTGAATGGTGGTTTAAATTGACCATTGATGTGGGCTTACCATATAGGGTTGTTATGTCCAATGGTTTTCAAGGATGGTTTTTTATTACATGGTTTTGATACTCACCCTATATGGCCTATTTTGATAATTGCTTTATATGGCCTATTTTGATAATTGCCCTATGTAGCTTGTTTTGATATAGCCCTATGTGGCTTGTTTCTGGTATTTTTTCTATATGGGTTAGTGATCTTGAGCTTATCTGAATTGGCTGATTGTAATTGGACTAATAATGGTTTGGCTAATCATGCATCCATATCATATTAGCGATGATGAGTGGCTAATTCTAGATGCTATAGCACGTGCCCTTCGGATCATCGGGGTATTATTTCGCTAGCTCCCAGACCACCGACTATCGATCTATTGTTCCGACTGGATGATTTTCCTAAGTCGATGATTTGCATGGGTGACGAGACAACTTTCGAACGGATGTGCATCCCCGGGGCATGACTGCATTCATGCATTCATGCATCTAATAAGATCTGCGTTGTGTATTATTTTGTATGCTTTGCTTTTATACTATTTCTTGCCTAATGTGGTAGTGTGTAATCTTGAGGAGAATTCACACTGAGTTGGCCACTTATCCATTAAATATACAACCATACAAATAGCACAGGTGACCCAAATGATATTCATATTCATACTGGTGAGGAGCAGGGTATGGTTGATAAAGGTGCATGATTGTATTTGCTAAGGGCTGCTACAGGATTTCACAGCTCAAGATTGAAGCAATTTACTTTATTTTACATGTAATGTTATTTCATTTTGTATTATAAGAATGGAGACATTGGTTTGTATAAGTCATTATGGACAACCTCTTGTAATTCTAAATGTAATTGTAAAATTTTTCTTTATGCTTACTTGTTCATTCTACGCTCATTTGCTTACTCTGATAGTTAAATACACACACACACACACACACACACACACACACACACACACACACACACTCGAATTTGACCATCCTTTAAGGTTAACAGTCAGGTTTTTGAAAAACGAGTCATATACTCGGGTCCTGAAAAGTTGGAGCATTACAGTTGGTATCAGAGCATAGTTTAGACAAACTTGGCCTTGAGAAATGATCTTATACAAACTTTAAATGTCTCAAGTTAGGATATTTAAATTAGAAAGTTGAACTTAGTTGAAATTCCCTTAGACTTAGGAAAGTGATCGAGAACATAGAAATCCAAACTTAGGTTCCCTTGAGAATTATTAGATTAGTTATTTGAATGTATGCAGGATTCCCTTAAAATAAGAGAAAATTTGATACATAGAAATTTCAAACTCTAGACTCCCTTGAGAATTTTAAGTTAGACCGCTGGACTTTAAACTTACATAGAAGTCCCTTAGAAATGATTAGAATAACCATTTGAACTTATGTAAATGTCCCCTATAGTTAGGAGAAACTGGGAACATAGGAACTTGAAATACTAGGCCCCTAGAAACTTGTTGGATGCCCAAAAGGTTTAGAAATGAACTTAGGCCCTCTTCAAACGTTTTAGGCTTAATCAATTGAACTTGGAAATGGAACCTTTGGTTCTCTTGCAAACTACCAGGATAGTCATTTGGACTTAGAAACTAAGCTTAAGCATTGTAGAAAACAAGTGCCCATCTGGACTTAGTAACGTGGTCTGAATCCTTTGCCCTTTTTTTTTGGTAGTTGAAATTAATTAGAGAAAGAATTATATAATTTCAACCCTAGGTTGAACTTATAAGGACTAGGATTGGGAATCTGGATAAAATTTCAAATTTAGAGTTTCAAGTAGAAATTTTGGTTGTAATTTTTTTTTTTTTTTAGTGCATTAGGCGACTAGAGTGCGCACTGGAAGCATAATGGTCGTTCACGTCTATTCACATAGAGTTTGGATGTTCTCATTGAAAAAAAAAAAGAAAAAGAAAAAAAAAAACTAGTATGATTAAATGCTATTTCCCATGAGTCTAGAACAACTGGGATCACGGATTGATGGAACCATATTTAGGTGAAGCTTACGCGGTTTGACTCAAGTTCTAAGTCCTATCAAATCTCAGTGATTTTAATGCCTTGATTAGGTAGAAGATTGAGATCTACCAAGACTAGGAAACGATACAGTAAATCATTTGTTCTGCGTAGACATAGGACCCATGCATCAAGCTCAAACCCACCACGACCATCTATCCATGACAGCTCGAACACTGAAAACCAGAAGATTGTGTCATACTTTAGATAGTGGGGAACTATCATTAAAGGAAAAAGAAAATCAAGAGAAAGATATGAAATAGTATAGCAAATTTTAACATTGATAAGCATTAAAATGAATCATTAGGTTTAGAATGATTCCTACCTTGAGTGGGGCTTAGACACCTTAATTGAATTGCTAGACAAGAAACCTAGGGGTTGTGAGAAATTGAGATAAAGCTCGCTAGGATTTCATACATAGATGTAGGGCACATCTTTCAGATAATTGAACCGCTCGTAACATTAACAATGGGTACGTATATTATTAAATATTGAATTAGAACTTTATTTATTTTTCTTTAAAGGGGCTAGATTGCAATGACCTTGGTCCTAGTAGTAAGTCATGAGCACTTGCATATATAAATAAACTTAGCATGGAGAACTAGCGGATGCATATGGACACCATAAGGTGGGTTGTTATCCATATTCATAGTCGAAGTGTTGAATTTCGGGGGTGAAATTCTCTTTAAGGGGGATAGATTGTAACACCTTGTACCTTCAATACTCGGGAGTTGCTACAAAGATGTAGATTAGTATAAACACAAACCTGACTTACATCTATAAATTCAGTTCTTGATCTATAAGATCCATTGATCATTGAGTCCACAACATCCTGCATAGTGACCCGCTACATGAACGCACTAACCAAACAATCTAGGTATTGGGTCAAGCATTTTAGTTCATTAGGATAGTTTTTAGGACTACTAGATCATTGATAAACAATTTTGAGACAAACCAAACCATCCAATCGATTTATTCTTCAGATGGACCTCTGCATTAAAGAAGAAATATATTTTCAAGATTTTCATTTCCTGGTTAGACTAACCTAAACATTCATCTTAGGTTTAGAAGTCCGAACCACGAGATCCATCATTCATTAGGTCTACAATGCTTCCGTTCTGACCCATCTAACACTTGATTTTCCATAAGTCAACTAGTGGGGTACGAAATCAACTTTTAATCCATAATTAGGCAGTCCTCTAAGCCATCAAAACCATCATATGTGGGCCATGGAAGGCCTTGATCACAAATCATCTTAAAGATGAGACCAAATTCGCCAAATCCATTGATCTAGCATGACCTTCATTCATGGAACAAGCCGCCCATCCAAGTGGCCTTCAATAATCCATCAACACTCAACACTTCACAGGCACCTATTTTAGGATTTCAATCCCCTGGGTAGAGAAACCTAATAGCCCACTTTCAATATCAGGCTCTGTATCATCAGATTCACCGTCCATCAGGCCATGGCGCTAAGGACCTATGATATGGGCTAATTACATCCTAAACAAGAAATTAAACCATCATACTTCCTCTAAACTAGGTGGGGAACCCCAAAGATCACTGATGATCAAATATGGATGAGATCTCACCGTTGAATGGATGAATATCACCGTAGGGAATGTAAATCGTTAATTAAGGCCCATCTAGGACTTAGATATACCTGATCCTTAGTCAGGGGACCCATTTAGACTCATAGAGCACCATGAATGGAGTGGATTTCTCAAAAACACCACTTTGGATCCCACCCTAGTCATGCATGAGCATAGAACAAGTTTACCAGAGGTGCACTGGACCAAAAAGACACGATCAAACGGATTTGACCGTGTTTTCCCGCAATGGGAAGCACTCCCTTTTTCACGGCGACGAACGCGGGACGCCCGTTTCTTTGATCAATGGCCCACCTACACTAGGCGTTAGGATGATCCAAACCGTCCATCTGACTCGGGCGGTGCGATCTACCACAATACAATAATTTCCACGTATTGGGACATCCACACAAGCACACAGATTCCGGCGCAAACAGGGCCTAGAAGCACATAGTTTCCAAAAAAAGGAAACTGTCCATTGTCAGCTGAACAATCCGCGTGCGCCCTCATCCTCGGATCTCAGCCGTCCATGGGAAGAAGATCCTGGTCGTCCAATGCCATCTGATCCAGCTGTGTGGATAAAAGTAAAAAAAAAAAAAAAAAAGGAATGAGAGGGAAAGAAAAAGCATACCCCTTAAAAATAGGGTAAGATTTGTGCCATGAGCCTTTGACTCTCAACACAGTTCTAAGGAACTCAGTGGTAGTTGTTTCCTTGTTGAAATCTGTGTCCCACCAATTTAAACTTCATGTGCAACGTCTCTTCCGGAATGTAGATTTAATAACGCACACTCCGATGCTGACGTAAATCATGTTGGATCTGAGTTCCAATGGTTATTAGTTGAAATTTACAGTTGATTTTGAGGTGTCAGTTTTAAAATTGAAATAAATAAATGGGTGTTGTCTGTCCATTCTTCATCATAGAAATGATTTACTCCATGCTTCAGATTTGATTTTCATATGGCATTTGGTGCGTGTTGCTTGCAGACGACTGCAACAGAAAGTGGCATTTTCGACCATTCGATAAATGTATGGGAATTTAATCCCGGACCCATTCCAGGAACTAGGATAGGTTTGAGTGGAGAAACAAGATTCATAAACCTGACCCCAAATCTTAGGAGAAGGCTTTGATGATGGTGATGACAAGAAATCACAAAACTAATTTGTTGAGATGATGCTTTTGGGAGCTTCAACTTCTGTGAAACATCCTAGGGGATGGACCTAACGACAGGCTGATTGTTAGGTGAGTGGAAGCTGGCAGTTAACTTTGCAAAGCATGGGAAAAAAAAAAAAAAAAAACGAGGATTGAATCGGGAGGCAACAGCCTCAGGCAGCAATTACCCATGGGCTGGGCATGTTCGGGATGGAGGAATTCCTGCTAAAAGAGGAGAGAGTTGAAAATTCTTATCAGAAGGTGTGTGGGGCTGCTGTATTGATGGTTAATCCCTGGCTTGGAGAGATAAGCTGTTGAAGGTGGTGGTTGTTGTGAAGGATACTTTGGTCACTTACTGGAAGCTGATGCTTAGGGCATGTTAAGTGGGCAAAGATGGACTTTGGAAGTTTTTCTTTGGAGGCTGTAGAAAAATGGGCCAGTGATAATTGGAAAAAGATGATCATGGTTAGGGTAAGGATGGAGGATTGGTGCTTAGTCCTGTTTAATTGCAGTCAGCGGAGCAAGCGGTAAGTGTCTTGAATGGAAGTTGGGTGATTCTAGGAAGCTTGATTAAATTGCTTTAGAAACGAAGCTTGATTAATCACTCATCGGGAAGAGTGATTTAGTTGCAGATTTGGGGTGTTCTGTTGCATGCTTCAGACGTAGGCACATTCATGGCAATAACTTCCTGCATTGGCACCATTCTTGGAAGTGGACTCCGAGATCCCTTTTTTTTTTTTTTTGCTTGAAAGGTTACTCAAAGATTGCATGTACTGAAGAAATTGAAGTCGAGAGAGTTAAAATCCTGTTTGACAGTATCGCTGATCCAAATCGCTCCATTCCTATCTTGGTTGAGGGAGAGGTTAGGAGGAGGGGATCTGTGAGAGGCCAGGAAAGATTTCTTTTCTTTTTGGATTTTCTCACCTTCTAGCGTGAGATATTGGTGTGATGTGTGGTTAGATGATGCATCACTTGTAGAAATTCTTCCGTTACAATTTTCACCTACTAGTTAAGATAAGAAGCCAAACTCACTAATTGTTATAATAATGCTAGGTATTCTAATGCAGGAGCATTTTCACACTGGGCTCGAGTAGGGTCACCTGTGGGATGCGGGAGCACATTCGGGGTGGGTGACCCATGTGATTTGGGGTCCACGGGGGAAGTCTCGTGTTCGAGACTTCTCACTAAGGGTGATTAATGCACATTTCATACTGGGCTCGAGTGAGGTAGCTCGTGGGATGCGATGACACACTTGGGGTGGGCAGCCTATGTGATTTGGGGCCCACAAAGGGAGTTCGGCCGAGGTTCTAAACCCATGAGATATGGGGCCTGGGCCATGAGATAAAGGGATTAATTCACCATACTCTAACAGTTCAAGCTTTTAAAGCAAGTGGTTAATTGTCCTGCATCAAATTGGTACTAGAGCGGGAGGTCTCGTGTTCGAGACTCCTCATCGGGGGTGATTAATGCAGAGGCATTTTCACACTGGGCTCGAGTGGGGTTGCCTGTGGGATGCAAGGGTACACTTGGGGTGGGTGACCCATGTGATTTGGGGCCTATGGGGGAGGTATCATGTTCGAAACTCCTCACCAGGGGTAATTAATGCACATTTCACACCGCACTCAAGTGAGGTAGCCCGTGGGATGCCTGTTCGACAGTGTGGCTGATCCAAGCCTCTCCATCCTTCTTGCAATGTGAGTTCTTGAAGAACGAGAGCTGTCAAAGGCCAAGCTTCAAAGATTGTACTTGGAGAAGAAATCAAAGTTGAGAGTGAAAAATCCTGTTCAACAGTGTGGCTGATCCAAACCGCTTCATCCTTATTGCAGTGGTCTGGATTGCATCACTTTACAGAAATCTGCATGAGGACAATGTTGCCATTCTTTCGGCCATCCATTGTTTTAGCAATTTTTTTCTTGTTGGTTACAGGGGAAAGCTTGTTTTGTTCGGGATGTTTATTTCTTTGCTTTTGGGATGATCTTTCCTCATCTACCTTCAACTCTTGTTTAGAAGAAAAGGACTGAAATATGTGGCTGTTTTGTGTAGCAGGTGGCATCCATGTTCTTCAAAGAGGTGGTTTCTCGGCTCGTCACCTCATTCACCGATCGCTGCCAAATGATTTATGGGCCAGGCATACAAGTCCTAGAAAATTCATACGGGGAGCAGAGGGCATAACAAAACTTTAGTCACACCCTGAATACAAAGGCAGATGCAAATGCCCTCCACAGCTTGTTGGTTGGAGCACTTTCCGCATCTGTTCAGTCATAGAAACAAACGTATTGTATTTCACTCACGCCACCCTCTTTTGCCTTCCATTTTCCCTTGAGCTATTGTCTGCTCTCATTTAAGAATAGATTTATGAATTTTTTGATATGTAACCATAAGATAAAATAACTTCTTAACGCATTTGGTTACAACTAACAGCTCCAAAGTGATGTTCTTACTTCACCATGGAGTGGTGATTCATTCATGGATTTTATTCATTTTCTGTATCTAGAGATCATATTACATTGATAAGTCATAAGCTGTACAAATCTAGAAAATCTCAGACGTGTGATGTAATCTTATCCATGTCTCTAAAAACTAGTTGAGTTACACTCGTACTGGGCCCAGTCAAGATGAGATTTTGAGCCAGTCTCATGGAAACTCTCGTACAGGTGACTTGGTCAGGTCTGGACAGGACGCCTTGAGTCGGATTGAAAACTCTGCATGACTCGCCGAGACATTGGCCCAGTCAGCTGCTTTGTGATTTAAAACAAAAAAAAAAAAAAAGAAAAGAAAAGAAAAGAAAAAGAACAAGAAGAAAAAAGAAGAAGCTTGAGCTAAGATTCAAAGGGGCAACACCATGCTACCACCAGACTAACATTACACAGATGTGTTTACCTGTTTGAATTAGTTTATCCATTCCTAATAATTTTAAATACATTAAATATTGAGTTGAGTTGATTAAAGACTCAGTTTTGAATCTTTTACTTAACCCGACTGGCTGGACATTAGGTTGAGTTTTTGAATTTTTGAACTATAGTCTTATCATTGCTAATTTTAAGGGCCATAAAGAGAAGAAAGGGTCGAACCATTCATGGGGGGGTAGTAGGAATCTTGAGACCATCTCCTAATCTGAATCTTTCAAAATCCAATTTTGAAATGCATGCTAAAATTCCCGCCTGGTGTTTGATATTGTGTTTTTGTGCTTGGTGGCTGGAAGCATCGATCTGGCGGGTCCCGCCTTGGATGGGTGGTTGGCATAGCAGAATCCTACCAATTGGACAATGCAGTGGTTCACACCATGGCTTGCAAACCCACTGGTAGGAGCAGAATATGGCTAACTGTTCATTTTCAATGAGCTAAGTCTACTAAAGATGAGATCTTTAGGCCCACCTTGGAACGCAGCACGTGCCATGCTGCAAGTGTGTGGGACATCTTGTTGGTGCGTTAGGTGGACAACATCAGTCTTGTCATTTAACAAGCATGTAGCAGGTTAAAATCCATACGTTGAAATTTTAAATATGGCTGATATTCATAAGAACTAGGGCCGTTTGATCAGGTGGATGGTCATTTTCAATTTCAGCACTACCAAATTGCTCATCTTTAATATCTGCTCAATTGAACCATTCATCTTTGACATTGGTCCAACCGGATTGTTCATCTAAAGTATCACTTGAATCAGACCATTTTCCTTGGTCCAATCTAAATATTAGCCCAGATAGACCATTCATCTCCGGTTTTAGCGCTAGTAGCCTGTTCATCTTTATTACCAGTGTATTCTAGCTGTTGATCTTCAATTTTGAATTGATTAGACTGATTGTCTTTGGTATAGATCTAATCTGATAATTTATGTTTAATATTGTTTTAATTGGACCATTAAGCTTTGACATTGGTCTGATGAAGCTCTATATATCAGCTTAGTTGTAACAGTCACTGACAAATACTAATTTTGGATTAAAGGTGTGGCCCATGTGGACTTGAACTATCCATCATGTGTGCCCAACAGTTGCTTGGACTAACAAAGAGAGAAGCAAGCCTTAAAAGCTATCTGAGTATTTACACCCAATCACTGTTCTTTCTTAAGCCATTCAACCATACAATAGGGAACAGTGGTGATTGAAGGCTTTATCATTAAAAACTTATTAGGGTGCACATTAATGTTTTTGCAGTGTTTATTTGCCATTCAATCGGTTGATAAGGTCACATAAACCTAGATGAAGGGAAAAGACAAATACAAGCTTGATTCAAAACTTTTGTGGCCCATTCATGGTCAATTACCACTGTTTTCTGTGATACGGTCCACCCGATAATTGGATCTGTTTCATTTTTTAGATAATGTCCTCAAATGATCTATCAAAATGGATGAATGGTGTAGATACATAATTAAAACATCAAAGTGGGCCCCATGGAAAGGGCCACTGTGTCTTCGATGAGTTCATGGTCTACTTAATCCACTCCCCTTGGAATCATGACCTCGATGTTAAACACACTTAGTCTGCCACTGAGCCATGGGTCAAAATCCCTTGTTTTATTGAGGGTTGACATGTTTTTGGTTGACGTGCGTTCCCGAGGTGATGTAACGTGCAAGTGCAATCTAGGTCGTTGTGTGCGTGTGCAAGATTTTTTGGAGAATGTTTAGGATATGCTTAAGACTACAGCCTGCAATAATGTGATAGTTTGAGTGGATTTCAGATAATCATCACGTAAAAATGAAAGGGGACATCTCTCTTCCAACTATTTCCTTTGGTTTAGTCCACCTGAACCATATATCATCCTGATTTTTTGGCCTGAGCTTAACATGGGATTACACGTTTAATGATCAGAGTGGATCTCACGTAAACATTATGGTGGGCCCTGCCAATAATAAAGGGTGAGTGTTCCCTGCATGTATGTGGCCTTCCATTTCTTTTATTTCATAAACTTTACTGGTTAGGGCCTGAATTCTATGGTGGCGACATGGCAGGATCTACCAATGGAGGGGTTGTTACTCTAGCGGCCAGCAACAAGTTAATGCGTAGGTGGGCCACTTGATACATGCATCTGTGATTAATAACTCCATAGAAAGAAATCAGGCGTGGACTCTGTATGGAGTAACACCATGCTATAGCATGGTATGGTGAGCAAACTCTATTGGTCCGCCATGATGTTTTGTGAATCACACCACAAAAAAACAGTAGGAATTGGTAGTTTACTGTGGTGTGGTCCACTTCAGCTTTGGAAATGCTAGAATTCCGTGCTAATATCCTAAATGAGTTGGAAATGGACGGTGGATAAAATAAATACATTACACAGGGTCTACAGTATTTACTCACCACGCTGTAGGGCGGTGGGTTACTGCACAATCGGCCTCTAAAAATGAGAGGAAGCATGATCAAGGGAAGGTGATATATATGGATCAACCCCTTCTCCCGCCAAAGATCTCACTCCTTAAGGAGGAATTGGATTTACTCTCTTTACAGCTTTCATTCAAGAGTTTTTATGTGTTTCCACGCTTGGTGGTCCACAATTCCTCCTTTATGGGGAATATTAACATCCCTTATCAATGTATGAACAACTATATCTTGAGCACAAGTTTTAAGTTCAGCTCGATCAAAAACTTCCAAGGCCCCAAGAGGTTTTCAACAGTAAGAGTATAATCCCCCATTGTGTGGTCCTCCTGTGTTATGGATCGACCTCATTTTTTGCTCTTTATCCAGAAGTAATATGGAAAAATAGATGGACGGTGTGGATAAAACCCATAACAGTGGCCACTCAAAGCTCCTGCCCGTTTCCGTAGACCGGCGGAGTTAGGACCCAATCCGCATTCTAACAGCTTGGTGAGACCCTGAACGTAGGCCCCCTCGTTGTACGTGTTGCGTTTGCATTCCAACAAAAAGGAGAGGGTCCAACTTTGACGTGTTGGGACGCGGATTGCGTCCTACCGCCGCCCGGGCGATAATCCATCTGGGCAGGGTTTTATGGAGACCACCGTAACGTAAGTGTTTTATCTACGCGGTTAATCTCTTTTCTATGATCATTTCAAGATGTTATCCAAAAAAATGAGGGTGTTGTAAGGCTTAGGTGCACCTCAAAGTGGGGATTGAACGTCCACCATTAAAAACTTCTTGGGAGCTGGAGAAATATCGGATCAAGCTGATATTTGTGTTTTCACTTCATCCACGTCTACATGACCTGATGAATAGGTTGGATGGTAAAAAACCATCACGGTGGCCCTTAGAAATATTTCAACGGTGGTGTCATTATCACTGCAGCTTCCTTTGGTTTGGTCCGTGGAGCTTTGGACCTGCTTCCTTTTTTGAGTAATACCTTAAAATGATCTGAGAAAAGAGATTAACGGCGTTGATAAAACACTTACACCACGGTGGGCCCCACATATCCCTGCTGGGTATAATCAATCCGCATCCCGACGTGTAGACCTTTATAAAGTTTTTACCACGTACACCTTTTACCCTCCGTCTTTTCTACACGTCCCATGCTTTACTTTCACAGACTAACTATTCTGCACGGACATATCACTTTCAGACGAAAATAATACCCTTGCTGGGGTTTACGGTCGTAAATTTCTTATCGAATTCCTAATATAAAAACTTCCTCCGGCAGTGTTGTCTGTCAAGTAAAGATGCGATTTAATTGCATTGCATGTGCATTTGGGGTAAATTAATGGGTGTTTATCTTTACCTAATGTGCCAACCTTGAAGAATTTTTTGTATATCCACACCGTACATCGGTTTTCTCAGCTCCTTTTAGGATATTATCCTAAAATTTAAGGAAGTCCAAATCATTGATGGATCATACTATTGGAAAAAGTTGTAAATGATGATTAAAAACTTATTGTAGGGCGTAAAAGGTTTGAATCAACCTGATCTTTGTATTTACCTTCATCCACTTCCTTTTGACCTTATCAACGAATTGGAAGGAAAATAAAAGTTATGCATCCACTTATGATTGGTTTGGGTAGTTTTTAATGCCAAGCATTTAATAACCACAGTTTCCGGTGGTGTGGATCAATTAAGCTTTATAGATATATCTTGTATTTTGGTTCCATCATATAAAATAATATGTAGGAATTTATGAAAGGAGTGGATATAACTTATAGATCACATCGGACCCCACAGATATTAGGTTACAAGGATGCAATATGTGTCAGTGCAAATCACTCCACAAGTGGAACCATCCTAATTTTGGTAGCCACTATAGATTAACATACATTCCAATCTCACTTTTTCAAAAAAGTTAACAAAGAAGGAAAAGTCATTACATCGTTAGAGGGTAATACCCATGAAGACATCCAAAATTACGATGATGCGAAATTATGATTGTGCCACATATCACATCAGACCTCATAGATCTTAAGATACAATAAAATGTAATCTGATCCATAGCTCAGTGGTAGACTTAGTGGAAGATACATTGTTTCAACAATGAGGTCATGGCATCGATCTATAAATAGTGGTGGCTAACAGTGAAGTGTAGACTGACAGTGAGTATACTAACAAGCTAACAAAAAAAAATAATAATAATAAAATCTTGTTATTGCAAAAGACTCTGTACCATCGTAAAAGCCACGTGCAGAGGATCCGAACTCTGAATGTTAATACCACAATGGCTACTAAAATTACGGTGGTATAGAGTGTGTTTTTTTTTTTTCTTAGCTTGTTAGTATACCACACCGTCAGTTCATACTTCACTGTTAGCCACTCCTACTAAGGATTGATATCAAAACCTTAGTATTAAAACAAAGTATCTTTCACTCAGTTTACCGCTTTAGCTATGGATCTAAGTGTTGGTACGAAGTCTTTCAGACTAACAAGATCACATACTTGTATCCTAAGATCCATGGGTCTGATGTGATCTGTGGCACAATTGTAATTTGACATCATTGTAAAATTTGATGTCTTCATCGGTTTTACCATCTCACCTGTAATGAGTCTCCCTTCGTTGTTGACTGTGAAGACATCGAAAATTATTATTGTGCCATGAAGACATCAAAAATTACAATTGTGTCGCTCCACAAAATTGACACTCCAAAAATTACAATTGTGCCGCTCTACAAAATTAACACTCCAAAAACTTACAATTGTGCCGCTCCATAAAAATTAACACTTTACAAAATTACAATTGTGCCACTACAAAATTACAATTGTGCCACTACGATTATGCCACTTCAAAAAATTATGATTGTGTCACTCCACAAAATTTTGAAATATTGGCCCTCCACAAATTGCCACTTTAGAAAATTACGTGTGCCACTACACAAAATTACGATTGCGCCACTCCACTCCACAAAATTACAATTGTGCCACTATAAAATTGCTACTCCAAAAAATTACGATTGTGCCACTCTACAAAATTACGAAAAATTGTCACTCCACCAAATTACGATTGTGCCAAATTACGATTGTGCCACTCGACAAATTGCCACTCCACAAAATTACGATTGTGCCACTCGACAAATTGCCACTCCACAAAACTACGATTGTGCCACTATGAAATTGACATTTCAAAAAATTACAATTGTGCCACTCCACAAAATTGCGAAAAATTGTGCCACTCCACAAAATTACAATTGTGCCGCTCTACAAATTGCCACTCCACAAAATTACGATTGAGCCACTACAAAATTGACACTTCATAAAATTACGATTGTGCCACTCCACAAAATTACGATTGTGCCACTCGACAAATTGCCACTCCACAAGCCACTCCACAAAATTACAAAAAATTGTGCCACTCTTCAAAATTACGATTGTGCCACTACAAAATTGACATTTCAGAAAATTACAATTGTGCCATGCTAGCTTGGAGATTTCCCTTCTCTCTTCCTTCTGAGTTCCTTCTTCTTAATTAGAGAAAGCCTTAGAAAATGGCTCCAGGGGATGGAAACTTCAAACATTCTCCTCAACCAATCATTGATCGATCTCGGAGGTGATCCCACAGAATTGGGCCCCTGTTTTGAATGGAACTGCCAAAATCAACAGCACCAACTTATCCTGACAGGATTAGGCAATCGAGTGAGCTCGAGGACGCCTCTGCGCTTAATTTATGAGAAGAAGCTGACCAAAACGGATGTGAACCATCACCACAATCGTTTCGTTATAGGAAAGCATTGGGCAGAGGAATCCATTTTCCGCTGTCTCACACTCGATCAAAGACTCAGCGTTTCTAATGAAGAAACGGTCCCGTTGGTCGGCCACGATCCCAACGGAGGGATATGGGACTTGAAATTTAAGTTGCGGAAGCAGGCGAGTAATGGTAGCATGACTTACATACTACTAGGGCAATGGGACCGTATGGTAATTCAAAACGGTTGGATGATAGATGATCAGGTCAGTATCTGGGGCTTTCCCTATGCAGGTGTTAAAGATGGATGGCAGTTTGGACCAGATCACGGCTACAATCAAGTTCACTTTCTGTTCACCGTGAAGCAGCCAGTGTAGCAGCCAAAGGTATGTTTTATCCTTTTATCCTTCTTTGCATTAATACGAGCTATTAGTTTGGAGAACATATATAGATGAAGTAGATACAATCTCACGATTGAATTCCCTCTGTTAAAAATTTTTGGGAGATACAAAAGTTTCAGTTAAGCCACCTTATTAGCCCAGGCTAATGGGAGAGTTCGTCATCATCATCATCCGCATCTTATACCAACTAATTGGGGTTTGCTAGAAAGTCTATATATATAGCAAATATCTAAAATAAATAAATCCTACTCTGCATTTAGTCATGGTTCTAAAACTCGACTCGACTCGTGGAGTTGTACTCTGGCAGCTGATTCAGTCAACTCGATACAACTCAGCATGACTCGATCCACTTCTTTCTAACTGTTTTTTCCTTTATTTTTACAAAACAACAGTAGAACTTTGTGTCATTGTATTAGCAGTAAGGGTGGTTTTAAATACTCAACATGCCTACATAAAAAAACACAAGCTTACTGGTTTTGGAAAAGTAGTTTGCACAAGTACAGTGTTACTACTAATGCAGTGGCCCTTTAAATCAAGGGTAGTGATCCATTTCAGCTATCTGCATGCACCATCCATTAGGTCAAGCCACCCTTGAAAAAATCGTACTGATTGAATGATCCAACCCATCCATTCAGTGGTTTGAAGAAATTGATTGACAAGATTGTTCATTAAAGATAGAACCGTTTGATTGCTACCGTTTTTGCACAATAACAACAGAAGATTAGACTGCATCTAAAGAACGGACCAGATTGGAGAAGTGAATGACGACAAGTTCAAATGCAACTATGTGTGTTTTAAGGTTTCCATGCATACACATGGTCCACTAGGTAATTTCTCCAGTGAAAATATCCACCAATATCAGAAGATGCTGCCCAAGTGCTTAGGGTCATGAATTTGAATCTTACAAACAGGAAAATATTTATTTTTATTTAAAGGTACACATTGACTTGGAGTCATGCTGAGTGTGTTGAGTTGACTGAGTGAGTTGTGTTGAGTTGACTGACTAGATGAGCTGATGATCATACCGAGTCGTGCCGAGTTGACTGGGTAGATGAGCTGATGATCATGTCGAGTCTGAACCAAAGTCGAGCTTGAACAAGTTTCACAGTGACCCAGCTCAATTTCTGGCAAAGTTGAGTTAACTCGGCCTAGTTTTGAGTCGAGTCACCAAGTTTTAGAATTATCCAGCCACATATGACATATGAGCAAAACTCAACAGGATTTTTTCTATTAACAATACCGAGCATACATATTTCATTTGCTGTCCAAAAACCCTAGAGTTAAAATCCATGTTTCAATGGTAATTTATGGAAATCATGGTTGAATAATTATTACTATTTTCTTTCTCTTCTCTTGAATTTCATGTGGAAAATTCTTAGTGGACCAATTATATGGGGGTGAGTGTATAACCAACTGTATGATGTTCATTGACCATGTGGTTCCCAAAACACTATATGGTTTGTAGATAAAGACGCTTGGGTTAGAAACGTGGGCCATTTATATAGCAATCACAGAGAGATCTGGCTCAGGTTGAACCCTACCAATCCCAACCCACTTATATAGCTATCACAGAGACTGAACCAAAGATCCAAATCCTACCCAACCTTTTTATTTATTTATTTATTTAATTCCAACCCGACCTGAGCGAAAAAGAAATTTATAGATGATAGGTACAAATACATCCACATGACGTATGTATGTTTGCATGCATTCACCATTTGGAATGGATTGGGCACACCTTTATTTCATATTCCATTCTTAAACTCAAGCCATGGTTGTGATAGGTCACGTCGGGTTGATCAAGCCTAACGAGATTATAATTAAATTGATTGGGTGGGGGCTTGGGCATAGTCTCAGTGAATTTGAAGTGTATCTTGTCTGACCACAAGATAATTAGTTTGGTCCCGGGTCGGTTTTGGCCGGAATTCTTAGCTTACTTAGCAAATGAGTCAGGCTTGGGTTGATATCATCCTAATCAATAATCAATGCATTGCCTTTATGATGACATAATGCTTAAAGAATTTTTATTTTTATTTTTTTAAAAAAAAATCACTACTAAATTAATATAGAATTTACATTTTAATACCTTTTTCAAAATGGCTTCTGATCTGTTACCTCATTGATCTAAGTAGGGTTGGTTCATATGCATAAGGGGTCTGCTTGGGTGGCCCCCACTGGATGTTTATGCAAAATCCACCCCAACGACGAGGTGTATAACCTTATTGGTCATAGGGCTTAAATTACTTAGCTCCATCCTGATTCAGGTGGACCACAAGATTGGAAACATTGTACAGGACAACACTCATCCTGCAAACTGTTTTCTATGAGATGGTTCACATGAATCTTGGATGGGACTATATTTAAAGCCCTGTGACATTTAATGGTTAGAGTGGATTTCATATAATCATCAAGACAAGCCATGTAAAAATTAAAGGTATACATCTTTCCCAACTGCTTCATTTGATGTGGCCCACCTAAATCATGAGTCAACTTAATTTTTTTGGCTTAGACCTAAGGTGGAATTACATATCAAATGTTCAGAGTGAATTCATGTGCACATCATGGTGGGCCTATCAAAAATCATTTTAGCCAGCCTCTTCCAACTTGATGTTTCATCCTAAAAATATGGCATTTGAATCCCAAGTCCTCCAACACATTCACCTGGCATGTAGAACCTTGGTTGAATTTTCAAAAACATATCTATGCATGTGTATGTAGCCCACCGAGTCAACAGATGAATTAAAAGTGTTCACCTGGAAAATAGGGATTGGGGCAGGTCCCGTACTCTGATCAGCTATGTTGGGTTCAGGCCTTGGACATTAAACTGTGACGCCGGACGGGCCATGCCATCCAAACCCAGCACATTGCCACACAGAACTAGGATCATCAGTCCATGTCTTTCTACAGTGGACCATCCATGGTATGATGAGATATAGAACCTGGACTCATCCATCCACAGCCAAATGTACGGTGTTAGGCCGTGATGAACCACAAACGATTCATCGTGCATAGGTAGTCAAGGCCTGGGCTTAGAGATACAAGCATACCCAAGCATTTCAAAATCACGGGCCATGGCCCAGCGAGTTGATTGACTGCCGGGCAGTAAACTCTTTGGTGCCCCCATGATGTATGTTCATCATCCACACTGTCCATCCATTTTTCCAACACATTTTATGGCATAAGCTCAAAATTAAAGCATATCCAAAGCTTAAATGGACCGCAACATAGAAAACAGTGGCAATTGAAAGTTTCCCATGGTGTGGTCCTCTTTAGCTTTGGATATGCTTCAATTTTGGGATCATATCCTAAAATGAGTTGAAGAAACAAATGAACGGTGTGGATTAAAATAAATATATCACAATAGGCCCCACAAAGTTCGCTAACCACATTGTAGTGTGTGGCAAGTTATTCATTACACAATCTAGCTCAGTAGGAATCTACAGTAGAAAACCCGCTGCTTTGTGCAATGACCAAGTTGTACAATGAGTTAATAAACTCTTTAGGGCTCACCATTATGTATTATGTATGAGATATAATGACAATATCCTAGTTTTACCAACTTACTGTTTGAATCGGAAATAATAATAACTTGGTTAATCATGCGTATTATCATGACAATATTGTTGGGTTATGCTACGGGTGAACTATTGCACGTATCATTATGAAAATTATTGTTCAGTTGTGTTGCGAGCCAACTATTACATATAACATCGTATCATGCATTAAAAACCAACTTGAGAATTGTTTTTTTTTTTTTTATATTACCATCATTGTCTATTCTTGATTATGTTGATAATTTGCGTAACTTGCTTATTATCTATATGTTAGAGGTAACATGTTTAATAGTATTACATGTAAAAATATGTATTTGTCGTGAACCTACTTATAATTAAAATGTTTTAAATAAAATCTTAGAGATATTTCTTCACTATGTTGACATTTGAAGTATTCTATTTGACATATGCAGGTGACTCAGGAATATGACTAGATGGTGGTATGCTCGGGGCGCTCTAATAAACTTATAACTCTATCACTTTGGGTAGTTATATTTTTCATAAATATTGTATTTATTATAATTTGTATAATTCTCATATGAATAGACACCACGTTTGGAATTGTATCTTTATATATTAGTCGTATATTTTTAGATTTTGTTATCTCTACATTGCTTTGGATCCGCTAAGTTGAAATACGTTACTTTGATTATTTATGTATGAATGAATGTGAACATAAATGAGAACATCTGTACATTTCTCTTAAGCTCATACTCGAGAATTTAGACCAGAGTCTCCATAGTTAGTTGCTGAATTTTGTGTTGTGACAAGAAATATATAGATGGTATGGATAAAAAAATATATCACATTGGGTGCCACAAATTTACTCACCAAGGTATAACAATGGTAAGTTATTCCTTGGCGAAAATCTGCATCAACTGCCCTCGAGGTCAGAAATCTCTTGGATTTTGCAGTGAGTATTTGACCACGCTATTATGTGGTGAGTAAGTTTTTTGGGTCACACTGTGACATATGTTATTATCCATGTTGATCATCTATTTTTCTAACTCATTTTATGTCATGATCCGAAAATTGTAGTAAATCCAAAGCTAAAGTGGACCCCACTATAGAAAACAGTAGGAATTGAAAGTTTCCTATGATGTGGTTCACTTGAGCTTTGGATACACTTCAATTTTGGGCTCATACCTTGAAAGATGCAAAAAAGTATATAGACAATGTGGATAAAATGATGGGTCCCACAAAGTTTACTCACTATGCTATAACTTGGTAACTCCCTACACATTCTTGTCTGACATTCTTTCTTCTTTGACTTCTTTTCTTAATTTCAAAAAAGTTTATCCATGGCTCAAGAAGATAGCAACCTCCGGTTCTCCTCAATCAAGCATTGATAGAACTAGGAGGCAATTTGGCATAGGGAGGGACATGATGAGGTCAATCACTGTCTATCTCAGGGATATCTACTCCGAATCCACGGAACTCTCTAGACTCCTCACAGAGCTTTCTCGAATCTGCGCAGGATAAAAGCATGAATAATTCTTAATAAATTCAAAATAATTTGATTGATGATAAAAAATGAATTCGCAACCCTTTAAATAAGGAGCTCAAACGTATAGGATGGAGTTTTAGACTTAGACTCTAACTCAAACACCCTAAAGATGTGACTTACTATAAACACTATTATTTATAGACGGTTTCTATTCCTACTAGACTTTACGGTTTTTGGCAAAAAAACAAAAAAAGTTGGTGTCCAATTTGAACCAACCACATTATTCTCCTAACTTTTCTAAGCCCATTTTATGTTGGGCATGACTTCTACAACTCAAAAGATCAAAAAGTTATTATTGAACTAAAGCTTACTATTTATCATAAAAACAAAAATAAATTGGACTTTTGACCATTGATCCGATGGAATCTCGCAAATCTAGGATGGGCAAACCGGCATAGCAGGGTTGGTTGGCTTAAGTAGCTTCTCCTACCCTAAAAACATACATAATATGGTGAAAAACTCATCCCGGTTTGTGAGATACGATTGATTTAAGGTTCTGACGGTCCGGATCATTTCTGTTCTGATCGGCCTTCTTTGGTCCATCTTTCTCATGAAAGTGTCTGTGACCCTCTCTGCATCACGATCCCATGGAATTGGGCCCGTGCTTCGAATGGGACTGAAAAAATCAATGTCACCAACGTGTACTTTTTTTTTCATCAACAACAAGAAACTGCAATTCATCACCTTTCGCATATACAAGCATTTCCATAAACATTGCGTATAAATTAGTTCAAGATACACATATATTACAGATTGCATGCCAAAGAAATCATAGCTGTTGAGTTTGCAATTTCAATTCCTTAGTTTCATGGGACAATGAAACTCTGTTTTGCAAGAAGCAAAAATCACCAAATGAAAACAGAGGCAAGGATTTTTATCTATTTCCGGCTGAACAAACTCCGCAATTGATCTCTCTCTAGACGCTCAAACAGCTTCTTAGCACCAGGTCGCAGAGCTTCTTGAGATAACCGATGGCGCCGTAAGAAATCATCAGCTTCTTGCATTTCTTGCTCGATGACAAGGACACAAGGCAAGTGACAGCGTACTTCTTAGCCGTATTCTGTGGATTTGAATCAAGCAACTGAACAAGATTCGGCACACTCATCTCGATCTTCTTCACTTCCCTGCGGTTGGGCGGGAATCCTAACAAGCTACAAATTGCTTGAGCTGCAACTTCCCTCACGCTGTTTGTTTTCGCCTCGAGCATCTTCACAAGCAGAGGAATGCACCCTGCTTCACCGAGCGATTTCTTCATTTCCATCGAACTGCTATTTCTGCAAATAGCGGAAGCTGCGGCTTGTTTTGCACCCAAAGATCCTGCTTTCAGTACATGAATTAAACGTGGAAGCAGCCCAATTGAAACCAGATCATGGATTGGTACCGATACTACCAGATTCCTCAGCGCCCCAACCACAGATTCTTGCAGCAATGGCCCATCAATGTAAGCCAAAAGGGTATTGCTCCTTCCAAAACGACAGCCCTTTTAAGACTCATTGCCGGCGGTTAGATTCTGTAAGCATTCAGCAGCAAACTCTTTAGAACCCAACAAGATCCCACAACCCAAGAGATCAATCATGATTCTGATGATCCCTTGTTCTGCTAGAGCCTGTCGCAATTCCGGCACAGCTGACAGATTCGTCAAAGTACCAACTGCAGCTGATTGAGAAACAGAGTCCCCTGTCCGACAAATCTCAATCAAGGGAATTACCCCAACATGCTCAATGATCGAGCTCGCTGTCTCAGCTGCCATAGACAACCTTTGTAGCGAAATCATCGCCTTCTCTCTTCCCACTGCACTTGCAGATTCAACCAGCCTAATCAGAGATGGAACAATTCCTTCAAAAACCAGCAAATCCTCACAATTCCCTGTCTCCACAAGCCAGCAAATAATCAAAGCCGTCTTCTCACGAATTCGCAGAGAATTCACAAACGTGTACTTACATGACTAGGTGATCGAGTGAGCCCGATGATGCCTTTGCTTAATTTATGGCAAGAAGCTGACTAGAACAGATGTGAAGCGTCACCACAACTGTTTGTTTATCGGAAAGCGTTCGGTAGAGGAATCTATTTTCCAATGCCTCACACTCGATCAAAGACCATGCATTTGTAATAAAAATGTGGTCTCATTGGTGGGCCACGACCGGAACGGAAGGAAATTGGACTTGAAATTTAAGTTGTGGAAGCAGGAAAGTAACAATAGCATGACTTGCGTCTTATTTGGGCAATGGGCCCGTATGGTCAGCCAGAACGGTTGGAAGACATACGGGAGATCAGCTCATCATCTGCGGCTTCCCTTATGCAGGTGTTATGGATGGATGGCAGACCAGATCATGCAGTTGGATCACAAAGAGCATGTTTTATTAGACTTTTTTTTTTTTTTTTTTTGGGTGAGAACCTTATTATGGGGCTACTTTCATATATGTGTTTTATTAGGTTGCCGTCCATCATTTTTGTCAGTTCATTTTAGGGATTGATAGAAAATGAAGCAAATACAAATCTCCGGCGAACCAAAACTCTATTGGGCTTGATGTGAATGTACCTAGTTTATCCACACTATCCATCCATTTTTCTAGATCATTTATGGGGTTGAGACTAAAATTGAAGCATATACAAAGCTCAAGTGGACAATACCACAAGAAATAGTGGGATTAATGATTCTCACCATTGAAACCTGTTCATGAGGGCGAAAAGACATGGATGAAGGGAAAAAACAAATATAAGCTTGATCCAAAACCTTAGTAGCCCGTAAGAATTTTTCAATAGTAGACATTCAATTCACACTGTTTCTGGTAGTGTAGTCCATTTGAGCTTTGGATATGCTTCATTTTTGGGTTCAAGCCCTAAAATTATCTTGTAAAATGAATGGAAGGAGTGGATAAAATATATAAATCACGGTGGACCCCATAGAGTTACTCACTATGCAATTCACTTCTGCTCGGTGTATGCTGTGAACGTCCAATGTCCGTGATGTCTCCCTTCTTCGACCCTTCATTTCTCTCGACCCTTAACACATGACAGCCTCAGCCCTTGACCCCAACAACCTCATACATGACCACCTCGACTCTAACAACCTCTACATTTAATATAACTCTGCCAATCTTGACCCTTGATATATGACAACCTCGACCTTGAATGTTGTTATTTTATAAAAATTAGAGTTGTACACGAGTCGAGCCGAGCTGAGTATTACCCAGCTCGTACTCGGCTTGCACTGCCCGAGTCCCAACTAGTACTCGGCTTGCACTGCCCGAGTCCCAAATCGTACTCAGCTCGGCCTTCGAGCTTGGATGCCCAGCTCGTGCTCAGTTCGTCCGAGTTCTAGTAGATATCGAGCCAAGTTCAAGCAGAGTTTTCGAGCCGAGTAATCAAAGGTACTTACCGGGCAAGCTATGACAGGAACAACCAGCACCGTGCAGGGCATGGATGAGTGGTAGGGACAAGCTGTGGCACCAGACGAGCAGCAGGGACGAGCTACGGCACCGAAAAGGGGCACCGGGCAGGGCAGGGACGATCGACACCGAATAAGGCAATGAGAGAGAGAGAGAGAGAGAGAGAGAGAGAGAGAGAGAGAGAGAGAGAGAGCATCGGACGGTCACTGTGGCCACCAGAAAGGTCGTCGGATAGGTGAGGGAAGAAGAGGGACAACCGAAATGTAACACCTTGGTTCTCGAAACCTGAGTACACTACTAGTGTTCCAAGAACCCGAGCGTTAACCTTTGAAAACACTCAAATTCCATGTATATTTTTTCCTTTTTATCTTTTTATTAGAGTTAATAAACTAATGGGACAGAAACAATCAAGTATAAGAGGGAGTCTAAATATACATAATCAAATGTTCTTGTGGTTACTCAAAAACTTATACATACTAATGTCTTAATCTTTACAAACATAACAGTATAAATTTAATACAAATAAAATCAGGAATGGAGAGTCACAAGATCATCTGGCTCCTCCCATTTCACATGAACACCAGTATACGCGTCCTCTGCGTTTCCTGCATACTGAATACGGTTTGATAACGTCAATGGCTATCCAGTGAGGTATACCCCTCAAGATTTATCGTATCATCAATATAATTAAGTATAGTTAACAAATGCGGTGTATAATAAATATTACACAATAATTATCATAGAAATCAAATAAGGTTCATCAGATACACATTCATTAAATAAATTTCACAAAGATGATCTTGTTTAAATGCATGGATGCATGTACATGCTCACATACCTAAGGATGCACATCCAACTGGTAAAAAGTTGCTCAAGGAGAACTAGCCACTCGGAAAAGTACTCAAAGGTACGCCTAAGGAAAATCAGTCACCTGGAAAAGACTATGATATAGATTGCCAAAGGAGGATTCGTCACCCGAAAAAGTACACAAAGGTACGTTCAAAGAGAATTAACCATCCGGAAAAGACCATAATAATATATAGATCGCCTAAGGAGGATTAGTTACTTGAAAAAGTACACAAAGGTATGCCTAAGTAGAATTAACCACCCCGAAAAAGACCATAATAATATATAGATCACCTAAGGAGGATTAGTCACCCGAAAAAATACACAAAGGTATGCCCAAAGAGAACTAATCACCCGAAAAAGATCACATGCCATGAAAATGCATGATTAGCCCAACCATTATTATTCCAATTTTAGACAATCTATTTAAGAAGACTCAAATGTCACTATGGGGGGTTTGTCACCCAGCATAGGCAGACTGCTCAGGTATAGTGTTTCATTCCACCATCCCTGGCTCATAAGACTAACAAATATGATATTTAAAGATAACCTATTTAACTAATGGCTAGTACTAATTAAACAAGTGGAACTTACCATCATGAAGTTGTACGAAAATCATCCATAAAAGCCACTTAGGGCAATTATTCTATCAAGGCCACAAAGGGCAAACGTATAATCAAGCAATATAGGGCAACTAGCCAATCGAAACCACATATGACAAATAATTCATTCAAGGATACAGAGAAAGTGATTGACCTCAAAAGCCACAAAGGCACAACGATTTCTCAAATAGTAAGTCCATAAAAAACTTTGATTTAATTTATTAGATAGAATGACCACTAGTTAGAGGACCTCCATAAACACCGTCATATCATCCCAAGTAGTAAAACGAGTCACATACAATGTCAATAGTATTCACACATGCAAAATGCACATTTAAAATCAAAACAGGGATATTTGCAATCCGTAGCATGTCCAATCATGGAATTTAATTCAGTCATCAAATATTTATAAAAAATCACTCAATTTGAACTAACATTTATCATCATTTCTATATGATATGGTATCAAGAAATCAATAAGATAAATGAATGAATATAATTAAAAAATGCTAACTATCATGATGTAGAAAGGCTTGAAGGGTGATCCTCACCTTTCAAGTCGAATTTTCTTGCTTATGTTGCATCCTAAGCACGATGACTCACATGAGTTGGTTTCCAACACAACTCATACCAATTACATGATCTATGGGGGCGTTTGGGAGTCAACATTCTCTACATTTCACTTAAAGGTCTAGGTTAGCTTAATACAAGATTTAACTCTAAAATTTATGAGATCAGAACTCACCAAACTAGATTGTTGACTCGGTGACTTGACTCAGGCGAGTCACATGACCTCCACTCCTTCTCCTTTCTCTCCTTTCTTCTTCCTTTCCTTCCTTTTTCTTTTCTTCTTTTGCTACTCTGCTGTGAACTTCCAGTAGGGTCTAGACCCAACCAAATGGTGGGTCAGAGGCCCGAGTCGGTTTTGAACCGAGTCAACTCAGTGACTCGCCTCTCTTCTCCTCTTCTTTTCTTTTTCTTTTTCTTTTCTCATTCTCTCTTCTTTCCTCACTTCTGTTTCTCTGCTTTCTGAGCTGGTCAACAAGGAGCTTGGCCACAGACCTGATTCATCAGATATGTCCCGGTTCAACCCAGCACCTGCCAACTCGGTTGGACTCGTTGCAACCGAGTCAGAACCGAACAGGCCGCCACTCCCTCTCCAAGCCCTTCTTCTCTGCTTCTTCTTCCATCTGCTTCTTCCTCTTCTTTCTTGCATCTTCCTTTCTTTTCCTTTCTTTCTCTCTCCCAGCTGGAGAATGTCCAGCAGCGGTCACCTGACTCGGTCTAGCCTCAGCTCGATTCGAGCTGGGATGGCAGCGCACCCTCTTCCTCTCTCCATTATATCTTTCTGCTCTTCTTCCCTATTTCCTTTCTGTTTTCTCCTTCTTTTCCTCCTTCTCCTCTCTCTCTCTCTCTCTCTCTCTCACACACACACACACACAACCAAAGCATGCCTGAACTCGGTCCAGACTCGGACCAAGTCGACTCAACCCATTGCGGTATGGCAGACGGCGCAATCTCCCTGTCTCTTATTTTCTTTCCCTATTTCGGAAAGGTTGCCCTAAAAAATAGCTATTCTAGAGATTAGTTATAGATTTTTAATCCACTAATCGGCAACTCTATTTGACTCTAACCACTGATTTCATCTTGATTAGTTTGCAACGCCTTAATCCACTTGCACTAATGAGTTACTGGGAAGCTGGCCCACCTCAGGGTTAGCTTTGATCAAGGTTTTGAGGGTCCAAGGCTGATGTGTGGTTTTCCCAGTCGATCGAGGAAGATGACTCCCTTAATAATGGTAAAACTCCAAAGGTAAGTAAATCCGATGATCTGGATGGTCCGATCGGTGTGGATTTGTACTCTGATCCTTGAGGGACCCATGTTTTGGACGGTCAATCAATATCCCTAGATGGTACGCAAACATCTCTCGTTCCGCACCCGATTTCTCGAGTCAACAAGATCTCGCACGATATCTCCTAGCTAAATGTCCTGGCGATTCTAAAGATGATACAAGATCGTTTCTAGAAGGATCCTAACGGCTGGGATAATGCCAGCAGTCTAACAGAAAAGATTCCCTTGAAGCTTCCCTAGCGGCGGAGAGAAGCAACGTTGGTTGCCCTAAGAGGAATGGTTTAGATGGTGTTCATCCAACGGCTGACGATGTAGGAGGTTACGGTTGCCAGCCTGGCAAACAGGATGAGAAACGGAGTTTTTCGTTTTTGGAAAATGCCGGACGCACTCCTGTCTTGTGCATGTGATTGCGTACATGCACAAGTTCTTCCACGTGTGGGATGAGTTGGGTTTTGTGTCAAACCGACCCTCCGAACCAGATTAACGGTTTAGATTTTGATGATGGAGCATGAGGTGGGCCACAGATCATGCACAAGCTAGCCAGTTTAAACGGCTTAGGCAGAAGACGGAAAAAGTGCCTTTAACTGCGCCTCTTTTCTTTCCTAGGAAACCCTAAAACGCGGCAATAATGGAGGGCTAGGATGTATTCATTTCAATGGCTGGGGTTCGAAAGGGGTTTTTCTCGGATTTGCCAGCTTGTCAGAAAGAAAATCTTCCGTTTGTAGAAAGCGTTGTACACACGCCCGTTTTGTGTCAGTGATCGCAAGCACGTGCCTTCATATCAGCGTGGAATAAGACCTAGGGTCAGGTCGGATCTGAGGTCTGTGCATGATGGACGGTTTAGATCTTTCTTATCGTTGAAGTTGGTGGGCCATGATTAGCTCCAACGAGGCAGGCTGCAAGTGCAGGTGATCGTGCCTATGTGTAGAAGAAGTCGTGGACCACACGCGATGGACGGTTCGGATCCACCCAATGATTACCGTGGTGGGACCCATTTTGAACAACGGACGACCGTCCGTTTGCAATAGATCCGGCGGCAAAGGAGAATTTCCCCCCTTTTGCCAATTCCTCGGGTCAGCGCCCGGTCTGGGCCGTTGACCAGTTCGGTGTGCTGCAGGTGTACATGCTATCGTGCACACAATACCTGTGTGGGGTCCATATGGATGTCTTTGACAAATCCAGTCCGTCAGTTAGTTTTTCAAGATCATATTAGGGCAGAGGTTTGAAGATGAGGCAGATCCATAGCTTAGGTGGACCATAATGACTAAAATATAGCCGTTAAGCACCATTTATCATCGATCTGACGATTGGATCGGTTTTAGTTTGTATATTAAGGGCACTGATGGTCCACAAAGTTGATTAGTGAAATCCACTTCATCCATTTATCTTGAATAGGTTTGTTATGCCCTCCCACCAAAGTTGAGGTGGATCCAATGTTCAAATGGGCCATACGTTTAGATTTCAGCCTTCTAATTGTAGATTTTTGTCGATCCAATGGTCAAATTGCATTTGATCTGGTCGCCAATGGTTGTAATGGTCCTAGGGTCTACCTAGATGGGATTTAATGGTTAAATTAGTGGTTTAATGGCCTACGTGTGATGATTGCGAGTTACACCAAAATCTAGGTCTATTGACCAACTATTTGTATGATTTGGATTGTCACATATGACTTCGTTTGATTGATATGAATTAGTTGCAGTAGATTTGTTTTGATTCAGGGTTAATGATCTTATAACACTAAAGTTTCGTTTAAGTAGCTTGTAGAGCTTTTTGACTAGCTAAGTAAGGGTGTATGGTAGGTCGCTACTAACCAAAATCGGATAGTTGAGACGGGTGGATAAATAGGTGGTCGGATGATGGTGTACAGGGTAGATTTTTTTACATGACTCCATGCATATGCATATACTAATTATGTATCCAAGGTAAACACTCAAGTATAGAAAGTACGGGGTGTTACATGGACAGGGCGATCGAGTGGCTAGGACAGCCAATGGGAGAGAGGGGAACGAGCGCTGGATGCCAAACGAGCGCTGGAATGTGCCAGATGGCTGATGGGATGACTGAGAGAGGGTAGGGGCTTAGGTTTTTTTTTTTTTTTTTTTTTTTTTTTAAGGGTTGGGGTTTTTTGTTTTGAACGGGTGCTAGGAAAGAAGGGGCGGACTTGGGGTTTTTTGTTTTGGGGTTTATATACCCCTGGTTGAGTACCGAGTCGAGTTGTTTTTGAGTACTATTCGAGTTGAGTAGGGTTGAGCTCATGCTCGTGCCCTGCTCGAACTCATTTCGAGCCGAGCCGAGTCGAGTTGAGCAAGTTACCAAGGTAACTCTGCTCGTGTACAACTCTAATAAAAATAATCAATTTATTAATGAAAAGACCAAATCTCGACCTTTAATACATGATAACCTCAGCCCTTAACATATGACAAACTCGACCCTAACAACTTCGACCCTCAACACATGATAATCTCGATCCTTAACACATATATGACAAACTCGACCTTAATAACCTTGACCCTCAACACATGATAACCTCAACTTTGAGCGTTGTTTTTATCTATTATTATCTAAAAATAATCAAGTTATTAATGACAGTAAGAAACCTTGACTCTCAACACATAACAGCATCAATCCTTAACACATGACAACTTCGACCCCGACAACCTCGATCCTCAACACATGACAACCTCGACCCCTAACACATGACAACCTCGACACTTAACATATAACAAATTCGACAACACTATAAGTACATCATCTATGGGGCCCACAATCGAGTATGTGTTAAGGGTCGAGATTGTCATGTGTTAAAGTTCTCGGTTGTCATCTGTTATGGGTTGTGGGGCCCATCATGGGATATGTGTCAAATATCTACTCTATCTATTGGAATTTATTAATTTAATGCCATTGTAGGTTTTCAATCTCACTACTTTATATGATCAAATAATGAGTTACATTCAAGGTGGATCCCACCATAGGAAAATAATTAGGAGTGAACGGCCATCAAACACTGTCATTAGTTGTTATAGGTCATTGTGGATGTACTACACTACAAGAAAACTTCTATGGACGTTTGTACACCGTTTATGGTGTTCATCATCGCATGTGTGTGGAATCCACACCATCCATTAACTTCAGAATTTCTTGGAAAGCCATTGTTGGAAGCATGATCAACATCTGTCAGCTACATTGACCATGTCATAAGAAAATAGTTCGTATCGAATAAACATTGTTATAAGTTATCAAGTTTTGTAGGACACAAAGAGATCATGTCAGCAAGAAGTTAGCATCTTTCCATATAAATAAAGGACTACAAAGAAAATAAATGGATTAGATGTATATTCCAATAGGCCCAATAACAACTTTCGTCTACGTTACTAACTCAAGATTAAATACGACGTAATTTCTTCCTCGTTCAAAAATCATACAACTACTAATACAAGGATAATAGCAATTTGATTTGAAAAACTTTTCAAAACCTGTTATATAACTACCCTCAAAATATTTAACACTTCCCTTCAATTTCGAGAATTTGACCATACCACCAAGTTAGTATGGTCAAAATCCCACATGAAACTAGGCATGAATAGGCCTCATGTCACTATCCCAGTCGGTTGCTCTAGCTGAGAATCAAAGAGTCAACCTCATATGTGAAAGCAAGAACATACTACCATCATGTATACATTGCACAGATATGTTGTTCTATGCATTTTAATTAGTTAATCCATTCCCAACAATTTTAAATGCATTAAATATTGAACCGAGTTGATTAAAAACTCATTTGAGTCTTTGAGTTGACTTGACCAGCTAGTCATTGAGTTGAGTTTCGAGTCTTTGAACTAAGATCTTATAATTGCTAATTTTTTAAGGTCCGTAAAAAAGATGATAGGGTACTTGAACCAACGGAAGGGGGTCGGTACAGATCTGAAAAGCATATCCTAATATGAATATTTCAAAATCTAAATTTGAAATTCATGCTAAAATTTTCTCTGCTGTTTGAGATTTGAGTTTACGGTTGGTGGCTAGAAACATTCATCCAGTGGGTCCCACCTTGGATGGATGGTTGGCATCACAGAATCCTAACAATTGGACAATCCAGGGGTTTGCACCATGGCCTACAAACGATCGAACTGTTAGAAGTAGAATATGGCTTAAATGTTCACTTTCAAGGATCTAAGTCTGCTGACGATGAGGTCTTTAGGCCCACCTTGGCACGCGGCATATGTGCCACACTACACTACAAGTGTGGTGCAGGCAGGGAAGTGATGAGGCTGATCATCATCTTCCTCAAGGAATAACTACTCCGAATCCAGGTAGCTCTCTGGGCTCCTCACGTACCTTTCTCAAATCCATGATGGACAAAAGCAAGAATAATTCCTAATAAATTCGAAATAATTTAATTAATGATAAAAAATACAATTACAACACTTTAAATAATGAGCTAGGACGAGTTTTAGACTTCTAAGACTTTAACTCGAACACTCTAAAAACGTGACTTACTATAAATAGTAAACTTACTATTTATAGACGCCTCCATTCCTAGTAGACTTCATGGTTTTCACTAAAAAATTAGTAAGTGGCTAATTTGGCCCAACCATATTATTCTCATAACTTTTCTAAACTCTTTTCATGTTGGGCACAACTCCTACAACTAAAATGATCAAAAGTTATACTTGAATTAAAACTTACTATTTATAGTAAAAAGAAAATTAAATAAGACTTTTGACCCTTGATCTGATGGAATCTCACAAATCCAATGTGAGCCCCAAAATCATATATAATATGTTAAAAAACTCATCTCAATTTGCATGATGTATGACTGATATAAGGTCTTGATGGTCTGGATTGTTTTCGCCTCTGATCAGGCCTTCTCTTGTCTTTCTTTGCCATAAGAGTGTCTGCGATCCGCTCTACATCAAAGTGTGTAGGACATATCCTTCATGCGTGGGGTGCACAAAACATTCCTTGTCATTTAACAAGCATGCAGCGGGTGAAATTGGAACATAGGAAAACTAGAAATGCTATAATAGCTAATTACAATAAATAAATAAATCCTACCCTACGTTTAATCATGATTCTAAAACTTGGTGACTCGGCCGGAAATTTGGCTGAGTCAACTCGACTAGATGAGACTTCGAGTTGAGTAACCCCAAAACCTGCTGGCGATCTTGACTCGTCGAGACTTTGCCAGACTTGTCGAGTCATCTAGCTGACTCAGTCACGACTCGGCACCACTCAACCCATATATCCTATGCTTCGTTCTCTTTTCAATACAATAGTAGAACCTTCTGCCATTGTATATTACCAATATGTGTGTGTTTAAATAGCTAAACCCAAACACAACATGCTTGCATAAAAAACACAAGCCTACTTGTTTTGGAGAAGTAGTTTGCACTTGTATAGTGTAATTACTCATGCAGTGGCCCTTTAAATCAAGTGCCTTGATTCATTCCATGCTACATACTTCTTTCTCCTCTTTGATTTTCTCCTTATTAGATAAAGCTAAAACAATGGCGAATAGATAACTACAGAAACTTTGCTCAAGCATCAACACAACGATAAGGCAATAATCATATGGAATGTTGCCCACATTTCCCATGGGACCCACAAAATCGATGGCACAAACGTATACTAGAAGGGCTAGGCAATCGGCAGAGCCCTATGACACCTCTACGATTAATTTGCCAGAAGGAACTAATGAAAATGGACTTAGGATATTGTCACAACAAGGGTTTTATTTTGGGAAAGAAATATGTGGAAGGAGCCATTTTTCCATGCCTCACAGCTGATCAAAGATGAGGCATTTGTGATAAAAACGTGGCGGTCGGCCGAGTGGTGGGCCATGACCAAAAGGGAAAGGAATGGGAGATGGAATTTAAACAGGAGAATGAATGTAGCATGACTTACGTCTTAGATGGGCAATGGGCTGATATGGTGAGTAATAACTGTTGGAAGGTGGACTATCAGCTTTGCATCTGGGGCTTCCCTCATGCTGATGATAGAGAAGGATGGAAGTTTGGACCGGATAATGGCTACAGTGATATTTAATTAGTCTTCACTGTACAGCGTTGAATGGTGTATTTTATCCTTTGATCAGTTATTTGTTTATTATTTGCATTGAGAGATAATAAGTGTAAGTAGTTATGAAAGATTAGGTTAAATAAAACCAAAATATTATATAATAATAGTCCACAAGTAGGTATAAATTTTTAGGGTCCACTTTCATGAATATTTTGTATATCCACACCCTCCATCTGTTTTTTGAGCTCATTTTAGGATGTTGTATCAAAATTTAAGTAGTTTCAAATCTCCGTTGGATCACACCACTGAAAGAACTGAAGGACAATTAAAAACTTTTCTAGGCCACAAAAGTTTTGCCGATCATTTTATTTTCCCCTCATCCTGATTGACCGTATCAACGGCTTGGATGGCAAATAAACATTATGGATCTAATTACAGTGGGCCATGGAAAGTTTTTAATGGTGAGCATTAAATCATCACTGATTCCTTTGATGTAGTCCACTTGCGAGTTGGATCTGATTAATTTTTGGGACCACCTAAGTGTTTATTTATTTATTTATTTTTTAATGGCTTTACGAAATTGATTGACAATATTATTCATTAAAGATAGTTCGACTAACGGATATTTTGGACCATTTAATTTGCTGTTGTCTTTGGACAGTGATGACAGAAGATTAGACTACATCTAATGAACGGACCAGATAAGAGATGTAAATGATGACAAGTCTAAAATGCAACTATGTGCTTGGCAATGTTTCCAAACACATAGCCTTCTAGATAATTTCTCCAGTGAAAATACCCACTCATATTTCAGAAGACGGGAGATAGATAGTATGGACCATTTATCTGGTGGTCCATTGTAGGACCCAAGGTTGAAAAGCCACACAGATTGACCAATCATAGCCTTCGTATTGATGGGCTTGAACCACATGGAATGATGACCTATAACCTTATTATTTTCAATTTCTATCCTGTCTTTGGAGTAGCGTTGGACCCTTTAGCTGGCACCTCGTCAGATCTGGGCTCGGCATGTATGGCTCGATTAATTGTCAAAAGGGCTTAAACTTATATCATTATAGCCAGCATGGCCCACTTCAGTCAACCAATAGATGCATCTGGCAATTAGACCCTTGGTTGAATTGTCCTATATGTATTTGTGCATGTGTGGCCCATCTAATCAAAAGATGATTTAGAATCGTTCATGTCAAAAATAGGGATTTGGCCCGGTCCGGACCTAGCCAATTTTTGCTAGGCATGGATTGGGCCTGCTCTGATAAACTATGCTGGGTTTAGGCCTTGAACCTTATATATAATGTCGGGCTGGGTGGGCCGTGCCACCCAAACCTAGCCCATTAATCATCAGTCCAGTCTTTCAACAGTGGGCTATCCATGGTAGGATGAACCAGATATAGAACCTAGATTCATCTATTCACGGCCAAATGCATGGTGGTGGGCAGGCCTGGGACTAGAAAGTACAGGGACGGCCCAAACACTTCAGAATTGGTGACGCAGGGAAGGACATGTTAAGGTCCAGCACCATCTTTCTCAAGAGGATAACTACCTCGAATTTACATAACTTCTCTGGACCCGTCACAGAGATTACCCGTATCCATGAGGAAAACAAGAAAATAAAAAATAATTTTTAGAAATTCTAAATAAATTGATTAATGATAAAATAAATAAATAAATAAATGAGTTTACAACCTCTAAAATAGTGACATGAACTTTAGGAATAAGTTTCGGAATCAAACTACAACTAAAACTCCCTAAATTATGACTTACTATAAATAGTAAACTTACTATTTATAAGCGGTCATGATTTCTCCTAGACCTCATAGTTTTCAGCCAAAAATAATAAGTGTCTTATGCGGCTTAACCATGTTATTCTCCTAATTTTTATAAGCAATTTTCGTGTTGGACACAATTACTAAAGCTCAACGGATGAAGTGTTACAATCAAACTAAAACTTACTATAAATAATAAAAATGAAAATAAATTGAGATTTCAATAGTTTTTGGTGAATTTGGCATGGGTAACCCAATGTTCCTACTCCAAAATTATATATGGCATGTCGAATAACTCATTTCAGTTTGCAAGATATGCCCGTTTTAAGTTCCTGATGACCCGGTTCACTTCCGCTTTGAATAAGGCCTTCTCTGGTCTATCTTGGCCATGAAATTGTCTGTGACCCACTCTACATCAGTAGGCCTGACTGGTTGACAGCCCTAACTGCATAGCGATAAATCTAGATCATGAGTCAAACAACTCAAATTGGAAAGATTTCAATTCTCATTTACAGCATCCCATTGACTCTGCCTGCAGCATGATCTGGACCAGATTGTCTAATCAAATTGATGGCATGGTTACGATCAATGCAATTTTTAGGCCAGGGCCTACCCATAATAAGGTCACCAAGATGGATGGACCAGATCACTGGGGGTGTCCACCGGATGTAAGGTAGAGAAGGCATGAGAAATATATAATGCTATAGATAATGAGTCAATGACCCTGAATGAAAAAGGAATCATACGGGCCACTAAAAGTGGGGAATACTCCAATCGGTTTCTGTTTTGTTTCAATCTCCACCATCCATGGGACACCTCTAAGTGATCGAGATCATCTCTCCTGTACTCCCCCCCACTGAATAAAATAATAATAGCAAAATGCAGGCCTCAACAGATCAATGTTTTAAGATACAGAGCAGAATGGAATGGTTGGACTACTTTGGAAAGGAACCAGTGGCCATTATGGGCCAGGTCAGTATGGTGTGCCTGTGTATGTAATGGACCGTTGCGAGTCAGATGGATTTTGTTGTCTAACCATGAAATAGTTCAATGAAGACAGTCTGGACCTTTATATTTTTCTCATTTTTTTAGTATATTCTTAATTAAGGTTGTGTTTGGTTGCACCAAATATTATGTGGTGCAAAATATCACAAAATTTCATGATAATTGGTGCAGCCAAACACACCCTGATATGATTATTAGGCCGTGGTCACACCTTACCCAGTTGGACAGGCAATCAACCCGTCCATTCAGTGGTTTGCAGAATTTGATTGACAAGATTGTTCATTAAAGATAGAACCGTTTGATTGCTGCTGTTTTTGCCGAGTAACAACAGAAGATGAGACTACATCTAAAGAACGGATCAGATTGGAGAAGTGATTGATGACAAGTCCAAATGCAACTATGTGGATGTCAAGGTTTCCATACACATGGTCCACTAGATAATTTCTCCAGTGAAAATATCCACTAATATCAGAAGACCCTGCCCTAATGCTTAGGGTCATGAATTTTAATCTTACAAACTGGAAATTATTTATTTTTATTTAAGGCTACACATTGACTTGGAGTCATGCTGAGTCGTGTCGAGTTGACCAAGTAGATGAGCTGATGATCATGCTGAATCGTGTCGAGTTGACTGCGTAGATGAGCTGATGATATGCCGAGTTGTGTCCAGTTGATCAAGTAGATGAGCTGATGATCATGCCGAGTCATGTTGAGTTGACCCAGGAGATGAGCTAATGGTGATCATGCTGAGTCTGAACCAAGTTGAGCTCACCAACAAGTTTCATAGTGACTCAGCTCAATTTCTGGCCAAGTCGAGTTAACTCAGCCGAGTTTTCAGTCGTGTCACCAAGTTTTAGAATTCTTCACACATGCCATATGAGCAAAACTCAACATGATAATTTTGGTGTCAACAATGCCGAGCATATATACAAATTTCATTTGCTATCAAAAAACTCTAAAGTTAAAATCTATGTTTCAATGGTATCTATGGAAATAATCATGGTTGAATATTAATTATTACTGTTTTTTTTTTCTTTTCTCTTGAATTTCATGTGTCACTCTAAAATTCTTAGCGTACCAATTCTGTGGGGATGACTGTATAACCAACTGTGTGATGTTCATAGACCATGTGGTTCCCAAAACACCATATGGTTTGTATATAAAGGTGCTTGGGTTAGAAATGTGGCATTGAACCCTACCAATCGGTCCTTACTTTTGCTCCGGTGGTAGACTCTCAAGAGTTTCAACTCCCAGTCAAGGGTTCGAGTACCCATAGGTGGTGAAATTCCACTAGCGTGAGTGTGTGGGGGTCTGTAAAAAAAAAAAAAAAAACAAAAAAACCCTACCAATCCCGACTCACTTATATAGCTATATGTCACAGAGGCTGGACCAGATGATCCAATCCAACCCGACCCAAACGCAAAAGAAATTCATAGATGATAGGTACAAATACATCCATATAACATATGTATGTTAGCATGCATTCACCAATTGGGATGTGTTGATATCAAAATCTGGTCGGCCCTCCCTCCACGTCGTCTTCACCTCAGCGTATCACCCCTGGAACCTGCACTAGGAGAACTGGCAAAGGTGACCCTGACTAAGCCAGGGGACCCTCCGATGCCTAAGTCAGGTTAAGGGAATCAGGGTCTCAGTAGAGAGTAGAGGAGAGAGCACTTACTATTGCGTACCTGTAGACATGGTGTAGGTGTGCTATTTATACTTGCCTGGAGAATGGCCTGGATCCGATAATCTCTGCATGATTAAGGGGATTCCAAGATCATGGAGATACTGCCCGTAATTCACTGATCACGTAGCGTATCGAACACGTGGTGCGTATCTACGAGCAAGGTTATCGACCACGTATGGTTATGACAGTTTCCACGTTCTGTCGCTCGGCTCGGCTCGGCTTGTCTGACCGTCTGCCACTGCGCTTCTTCTATTGGACAAGGGCGGTTCCCAGATCCGAGCGACCTTCACACCCGATCTGACCTTATAGGTCCGAGTCAATCTTGCTGGTCCGAGCTGAAGTGGGAGGCTCTATTCTCCAAGGCTCTCGTCGCCTCGGACTTAACATGTGCTCGGATCTTCACAGGATGCTCGTATCCGGTTGGATGGGTTGTGCCTCGCACGTCATGGCAATGAGTCGGCTCAGACTGGAGAAGCCCCCAACTCTTCAAGTCTGCTTGTAGACTCGGAGAGTACTCATGCAGGAGATCTCCCGCCCATACCGCGCTAATGATGGTTTTTGGATTCGAAGCATCCCATCTCGGGATCATGCGCATGTGGGTTGCTTTGATGGACGCGTGACGACGGTTACAATTCCAAATATCCTTCCAGCCTATGAGGGGTTGCCACGCAGGTCTGAGGAGACATATACAAGACGGCTCCCACTGCTTGGGCGTTGCTTCGCATATCGAAGCACGCTATCCGATGTCAGAGCCGTACCGTCGGTTGAGTGCTCCCCTAACGAGGTGTGGCCACGTATACTTGAGGATCGGCTCGTGCCGATTCGGCTGCGGCCATTATGGCATGCCATTAATGCAGAGATCCTTCATAGCCTATATAAGGGATCCCGAAATTCCTCCTGTTATTTTGCATTGTGAATCTTGAGAGCATACCGGAGGAGGCGATTTCTGACGAGGCGATTCCGTTCAAATTTAAAGTTTTCGGTGGGCGATTCCGACCGATCACCCTTTTCCGATAGAAGGCGATTTTCGGTAGTCGTCTGGTGAGTCCCTTCCGTTGACCTTCATCCTTCTTTTCTTAATATCTTCCGACCTCGAAATGGTGTGCGAGTACGCTAAGGACTCCGAGCCGGGGAGTTCCAACGATGGAAGTGGGGCTTCCGAAGGCCCCTTTGAAATTTTACTACTATACTCCCCGACTCAGAGACAAAAGGGGACGGGTGCTAAGACCAAACAATCCAGCAAAAAAGCCACCCAAGCCCGCCAAGTCAACGCTGCTGAGGCCACTGAAATGCCGATGAGTGGACGCATCACAGTAGTAGTCCCGGGAGGTTTCGTTTTGTCGGAATCTCAGATAGAGTGGATCCGTTCAGAGTTTCAAATCCGGAACTCCGTTCAGATAAGGGCCCTTGGGCTTATGAACACAGCTGGTGCTCCTGCCAAGGTGGAAGTCACAATCTTCCTCTGTGCATTGCAGTGTGGGCTTCTGCTCCCACTTCACCCATTCATTCGGAAGGTTACGGCCTACCTCGGGCTGGCTCTGGGGCAGTTCACTCCCAATGCTTGGAGGCTGCTGATCTCCGCCTTCATCATCTGGCGACAAGTCGGGAAGTCCGAGCTGACCCCGGAAGAGCTGATGAGTTTGTACATGGTCAAGCACGACAACAATGACCCATGGTACTACTTCGTGACTCGAGGCAGCAAGGGGTTGGGACTGGTAATGAACCTGCCGTCATCCAATAAAGACTGAAAAAATAAATGGTTCTAGGCGGCAGGCGAATGGGAGGTGCCAGCAGCAGAGCTCAGAACCTTAACAACATGAGTTCTGACCCACTTCCTAAAACCAGGTCAGAATTTAATCAGTATCTGTATTACTGCCTTTGTTTTCATTTGTTTCAATTGAAGTAAAGCTCTCTGTCTCCTTTTGTAGCTTTCCAGAAGGGGCTGTCGCTCCTCGACTAGGCCCAGAAGAACCGCATCGCGAAGGTTAGGGCGCGATCGAAGACGCTTTGCTCCTGGACTAACCTGGTCACAGCAGACAATCTTCATTGGTCCGGGCTCTGCAAGTCACAGCCCTTGCCCACGTCCTTCAGTAAGTTGTCCCAACGTTTCTGATGAGCCCGATTATGCCTATTTAGTTGTTGACACTGTCACTTATCTCGCAGGTATGGCTGAGGTGTCTGGCACTCGAAAGAGGAAGGCGGTTTCGACAGCGGCAGAGTTGTTGAGGGATGCCCCCTGGGTGAAGATCACTCGGAAGAAACAGGTCCCTCCTCTAGAGGGGAAACCTTCTACCACGCCGATCTCTGCAGCCCCCATTCTGAGGCTCGCTGTCTCGACTCTTGCGGTGCTTGCTCACCCACAGGCGTCGGGTGCAGCGCCGACCCCGGTGAGCCCTAGTGCGGTTATGGCTCCTCCGGCGGCTCCGCTTCCGGTGCTGTTTGGTCAGACCAAGGGCCCGGTAGTAGCTCCTCCCTCAGTGCTTGTTCGAACGACCGTAGCCGGCACCCCAGTCGTTCCGAGCTCTGTTACTTCCGCGCCCCAGCCGTTCTGAGCTCTATTCCTTCCACCGTCGTTCCCCCCCTCCCCTGCGAAGGCTCTTATCACAGCTCCCGAGCCCCCCATTGCTATCTCTTCTTCTTCCGAGCTGAAGGAGGCCAATCGAGTGGCCTATAATGTATTTTTTCCCTCAAGGTTGGGGAAGATGTCCGTGATGAGGGTCAAAACTCGACCGGTAGTAGGGTAGGGGCGGATGAGGCTGTGGTCTCGCCCCAGGTGGGGACGAGCGGCGGGAGGTTCGAGTCAGGCTACTACATGGCCTGTTTGGCTTTGTGAGCCACCAAGCATGCCCCCAAGGAGGACATAGCTCGAAATCTTGGCAGGTCGGACGACTCCTTTTTGAACGACTTAGTTGCCGTGTGTTACATGGTATGTCTCCAAGAGAATCCTCTCTTTCCTTCGTATTATCAATGTATATGTTTCCTTAGATAATGAGTGATGTTTTCTATTCAGGCTGTCCCGAAGTTCCTCTCGGTTCGGGAGAGATCGCGGGAGTATCAGAGGAGGGAGATGGAGCTTGAGGCCCTCAAGGCTGAAATGGCGGCCTTACGAGATGAATCTGTCCTCTTGAAGTCCGAGCAGAGTGAGCTGCGCCGACAGCTTTCGGACTAGAGGGCCAGAGGGAGTCGGCTGCAGGGGATTGTGGTCTACCTAGAGGCCAGGGAGCTGCTGCTACAGGAGAAGGCGAATAATCTTAAAGCCAGCAGCGATCGCCGAGCTAACCCGTGCAAGAGCTCACGTGGATTCCTTGGCTGTGGAGACCACTCAACTGGGTGAGGCCTTGAAACGCACTAAGACTGAGGCAACTAAAGAGCGGACTCGTGCCATCGCTCAGGCTGTGGAGGCTCAGCAGGCTAAGGATGAGGCTTCTCTGGCAGAGGCAGTCGCCGCCGCAATTGAAGATTTCAAGACCTTCACGGAGAGGGACGCCAAAGTTGCGACATTTTACAACCGCGATTCGATGCCTGTATCGAGGCAGTTCTGGGTTTATACCCAGACCTCGTTCTTGATCCTCTTTTGCCCGAGGAGCCTGAAGACGCCCCTGCCGAAGTCTCCCGTTCGGATCAAGCCCCCAACGCCCAAGCGTCTCCTCCCGTGTGAAGACCTTACGTTTTATATATATATATATATATATATATATATATATATATATATATATATATATATATATATATATATATATATAAAACTGTTGATGTACTTTTTGTCCCTTTGAGGGGGATTTATTGAATGAGAAACATTTCCTTGGTATTTATCAACTATTGACTTGCGATGTCGTTTTGTGGCCGAGCTGACCTCTTTAGGGTTTGGCTCTTTCATTATTATTTAATTGGTTCTCCGAGCTCCCTCGGCCCAAGTTTTAGTTGAGTCCGATCTTTTGGGGTACTCGGCTCGTCGCTTGTCCGGCGAGCACCCTCCATTACATCGTGTGATGAGCCGAGTTCTCCATTGGAGAGTCGGGTCATTATTAGGCTTTTTCCCTCAAGGGAATGCCTTGTCGAACCTTTGTAGGATTAGGTTCTGACCCCTTTCTTAAAGGATCGGACCATTAAGTTCATGCCCGTATCGGTAAGGCAATTGAGTAGACAATCATGAAGTAGAACTGAAACTTTTATTAAAAGCCTTAAAAGCTAGTCGCTCAAAGGCGTACACTTTATTAGGAGCTTTAAAGGTTGGTTCATCATGGGTAGTAGATCTTCAGGTGCTCGGTGTTTCAAGGATGAGGGAGCTGACGGCCTTCGAGGTCTTCGAAGCGATACGAGCCCGGTTTGACAGATCTGACCACGCGATATGGTCCTTCCCAGTTAGGTCCGAGTGCTCCTGCTCCTAGTTCGGCTGTGTTCTGGAAGACCCGACGAAGGATTAAGTCCCCCTAACTAAAACGCTTGACCTTGACCTTTGAGTTGTAGAAACGCGTTACCTACTGATGTCGAGCCGCCGCTCGGAGCTTGAAAATATCTCTGACTTCCTCAAGTAAATCCAAATTAGTGGTGATCTGCTCAGAATTTTGTTTCTCTTCGAAGTTTCTCACTCGCGCCGTAGGGAGTTCGATTTCTACCGGCACCATTGCTTCCAAGCCGTAGGATAACGAAAATGGGGTTTCACCCGTTGTGGTTTGAGCTACGGTCCTGTAAGCCCAAAGGACGAGGGGAGCTCCTCGGCCCAGTTGCCCTTTGTCTTTTCCAGCTTTGTTTTGAGATGTTGCTTGACGATCTTGTTGACCGCTTCCACCTATCCATTTAACCGTGGGTGCAGAGGTGATGAATAAGCATTCGTGATGCCAAGTTCCCGACATATACCATGGAACTTATCATTATCGAATTGTTGGCCATTATCAGATACGATGGTTCGTGGAATTCCAAACCAGCCGATAATATTTTTTCACACAAAATCAATCACTTTTTACTCGGTGATCTTAGCGACAGGCTCGGCCTCGGCCCACTTGGTGAAGTAATCGACCGCAACTATGGCAAACTTGACTTGTCCCTTCCCTGTGGGCAAAGGACCGATGATGTTGATCTCCCATTGGGCAAACGGTCACGGCCCACTCATGGGAGTCATTTCTTCCTCCGGTTGCTTAGGCACGGCTGCAAAACGTTGACATTTGTCGCACTTTCGAACAAAGTCCTTCGAGTTCTGTTTAAGAGTTGACCAGAAATACCCTTGACGAAGTATCTTCATGGCTAGGGCTCGGCTGCAAGAGTGGTTTTCGCAGATTCTCTCGTGAATCTTCCGAATCACATAGTCGGACTCATCTGGTTGGAGGCACCTAAGGTAAGGCCGAGAATGTCCCTTCTTATACAACACTCCATCCAATATGACGTACCGGGCCGCTCTGACCCTAAGTCGCCTCGCCTCTAGCTTGTCCAAGGGGATTTCGCCGGATGATAGATAATAAAAAATCGGGTCCTTCCAGCTTGGAATGGACTGGACAGGATTGACCTTCTTCGACTGGTCAATGCTCGGATGGTCAATGAATTCAACAGGAATGAAACGCGGGATCTTTCCTTCCTAGGCTGAGGCGAGTCTTGCTAGGGCATCGGCCCATGAGTTCTCAGTCCTAGGGATCTACTGGATGGTATAACTCCAGCACTTCTCAATCAGTTTCCTCGTCTCTTCGAGATAGGAGATCATTCTGACTTCTTTGGCTTTATACTCCGAAGAGATGTGATTTACTACCAGCTGCGAATCGTAATGGACTTGCAGAGTCTGAACTGTCAGGCTTGCCGCTAGCCTAAGTCCAGCTAATAACGCCTCATATTCAGCCTCGTTGTTAGAAGCTTTGAACCCAAGTCTAATTGCGTATTGGATTGTCATTGAATCGGGTGCGACTAGGACGACATCGGCCCCTGCCCCTTTGACGTTGGACGACCCATCAACATGGAGGACCTATCCCGGTTCCGACACTGCTTCTTGGTTGCTCAACGGGATAGGCGGTGTCATCTCGACTTCCTTACTGATTTGCTCTTCACTCGGAGTTGTGAATTCGACGATGAAGTTGGCTACAGCTTGGCCCTTGATTGCTGCCCTGGGGCGGAATTGAATGTCGAACTCTCCGAGCTCAACAGCCCATTTGGTCATCCGATCGAAAACTTCGGGTCTCTAGAGGACCTGCCTCAGAGGAGAGTCGGTCAACACAACTATGGAATGGGCTTGGAAGTACGGCCGCAATCTTCTGGCTGAGACGACGAGGCAGAGCGCCAGTTTTTCCAAGGATTGGTATCTTGTTTCCGCTGGTACCATGACTTTGCTCACATAGTACATGGGGTATTGCTTGCTTTCGACTTCTCTAATCAGAGCTGAGCTGATAGCTGAAGCTAAAATTGCGAGGTAGAAGAACAAGGGCTCCCCTTCTTCAGGCTTGGATAAGAGAGGCGGTGAACTCAAGTACTGTTTCAACTGTTGGAAGGCTTATTCCATTCTGGTGTCCACTCCGCCTTCTTGTGACCCTTCAGCTGCTGAAAAAGGGAAGACACTTGTCTATAGCCCTAGATATGAAGTGTCCGAGCGCTGCCACTCTTCCCATGAGACACTGTATTTCCTTAATGGTTCGAGGTGAGTTCATGTCAAGGAGAGCCTTGATCTTATCTAGGTTGGCCTCAATACCTCGCTGACTAACTTAAAAACTAAGAAACTTCCATAACTCAACCCCGAATGCATACTTAGCGGGATTTAGCTTCATTTAGTATTCTCGGAGGACGCTGAATGTTTTTTCGAGGTCAGCTAGATGGTCGGAGGCTCTGGTACTCTTCACTAGCATATTGTCAATGTATACTTCCATGGTGTGCCCAATCTGTCTAGCCAACATTTGATTTACCAGCCTCTGATATGTTGCCCTAGCATTTTTCAGGCCAAATGGTATGACCCGGTAACAGTAGAGTCCTCTGTCCGTGACAAAGGTAGTCTTCTGCCTGTCTGGGCGATACATGGCGATTTGGTTGTACCCGGAGTAGGCGTCCAAAAATGAGAGTAGCTCATGCCCGGTCGTGCTATCCACCAGTTGATCGATCCGAGGTAAAGGGAAGCTGTCTTTAGGGCACGCCTTATTCAGATTGGAGTAGTCTACATAGACCCGCCACTTCCCATTGAATTTCCTAACGAGCACAACATTCGCTATCCAGTCAGGATAATATACTTCTTCTATGAAACCCGCATCGAGCAAGACAAAGACCTCCTCGGCAATGGATTCATATCGTTCAGCATCAAACGACCTTCTTTTTTTCTTAACTGGCTTATGATCTTGGTCCACATTCAATCTATGAACCAACATGTCAGGAGGGATCCCTGGCATATCTGTGTGTGACCATACGAAAACGTCTCGGTGCTGCTTCAAGAAGGTCAATAACTCGTTCCTCTGCTCAGAATTCAACGATGACCCGATCTGAATAGTTTTGATCGAGTCTGATTCATCGAGGGGGACTTTTTCCAGATCTTCGACTGATGAACTTCCTGTCGGTCATCGGGGGTCCAAGGCGTCCACGACAAAAGCCTGCTTGGCGGCTCCTTTTTTAACTGCTATCGCATAACACCTTCGGGCCTCGCATTGGTCGTCCCGAAGGTAGCCCATCCCATCTTTAGTTGGAAACTTCATCATCAAATGGTAAGTTGAGACGACCGCTCTCATCGCGTTGAGGGAGGGTCGGCCCAGGATCATATTGTGGACAGAGGAACATTGACAACCAAAAAGTCTACCAGAAGTGTGACTTGATGTTGCCTTTCTCCCGCTGTTAATGGGAGGGAAATAACTCCTTCGGAGATTACTCTCTCTCTGGCAAAGCCGTACAAGGGAGTCTTCACATGTCGGAGTCGTGACCGTAGAATTTCCATCTTTTCGAACACTTCGGAGTACATTACATTGGCCGAACTTCCGGTGTCGACCAGAATGCGATATACCTTGTGATTTGATATGGTCATTGTGACCACCAGCGCGTCATCGTGCGGATGCTGGATCCCGCGTGCGTCATCTTCCGTGAAATTCAGGCTACACGAAGCGACTCAGAGTTCCTTACTGGGACGTTCAGTCAGGTGAACGTGGTGTTCCGGCTCGATTTTCCTAGAATGATCTTTTCGGGCTCTATTTGAATCACCTCCCCCAGCTGAGCCCTCAAAGATGGTACGAATTTTAACGAGTTCTTCTGGGGAGTTGCTCAGTTGTTCTTGTGGTTGTTCCTCTTTCCGAACGGACTTTTCTTTTCTGGTGTACCGATGTAGGTGTCCCTTGTGGATGAGGGATTCAATTTCGTCTTTTAAGTCCATGTAATCGTTCGTGTTGTGACCGATCCTAGTGAAAGCGACAGAACTTCCGCTTGTCTCGATATTCTGGATCAGCTCTCATGCAGACTGTCCAGTTAAGTAGCTTGTCTCCTCGGATATCCAAGAGGATTTGTTCGGCAGAGTATTAAGAGGAGTATAAGAACAGAATTTTCTTTCTATCCAGCGGCTCGGTCGACGATCGCGAGAAGCGCGGTCATCCGTCCCTTTCCTGCTCGGCTGGGACTCTTCGTTCCTAGGCCTCTTCTCTTTGTTTATCGGGTCAGTTACTTTCGTACCTTTGCACCGTAGGAGGATTTTGACCCGATAAACAAAGAGAAGAGGCCTATGCTGAATGATCCACTAGAATCTTGCAAATCTAGCATGGGCAACCCAGCGTAGCAGGGTTGGTTGGCTTATGTAGCTTCTACTACCCTAAAATCATATATAATATGTTGAAAAACATATCCTAGTTTGCAAGATATGACTAATTTAAGGTTATGATCATGACGGTCCTGGTCAATTCCGCCTCCGATTGGGCTTTCTTTGGTCTATCTTTCTCATGCAAGTGTTTGCGACCTACTCTACATCACGATCCCACTGAATTGGGTCGTGTTTCGAATGAGACCCACAAAATCAACGGCACAAACGTATACTTACATGATTAGGTGATCGAGTGAGCCCAATGATGCCTTTTCGCTTAATTTATGGCAAGAAGCTGGCGAGAATCCATTTTGTTTATTGGAAAGCGTTTGGTAGAGGAATCAATTTTTCAATGCCTCTCACTCGATCAAAGACTATGCATTTGTAATAAAAACTTGGTCTCATTGGTGGGCCACGACCCGAACAGATGGAAATGGGACTTGAAATTTAAGTTGTGGAAGCTAAAAAGTAACGATAGCATGACTTCTGCACGTCTTACTTGGGCAATGGGGCCGTATCGTCAGTCAGAACGGTTGGAAGATGTACGGGCGATCAGCTTCCCTTATGCAGGTGTTACGGATGGATAGCAGTTGGTGCACAAAGAGCATGTTTAATTAGACTTTTTTGCTTTTTTCTTTTTTTTTTTTCATTTTTGATTTTTTTGGTGAGACCCTTATTATAAGAGGCTACTTTCATATATGTGTTGTATATCAATGTCGTCCATCTTTTTTGTCAATTCATTTTAGGGCAGGGTGGAAAATGAAGCAAATACAAATCTCAGATGAACAAAAACTCTGTTGAGTCCAATGTGAATGTATGTGGTTTATCCACACCGTACATCCACTTTTCTAGATCATTTAAGGTGTTGAGACCAAAATTGAAGCATATACAAAGCTCAAGTGGACTCTTCCATAAGAAACTGTGGAATTGATGATTCCCACCATTGAAACCTTGTAGGCACCACAGTGATGTTTATTTGTCATTGAACCTGTTCATGAGATCAAAAAAATATGGATGAAGTGAAAAAACAAATATAAGCTTGATCCAATACTTTAGTGGCCCTTAAGAAATTTTCAACAGTAGACGTTCTGTTTCCGATAGTGTAGTCCATTTGAGCTTTGGATATACTTCATTTTTGGGCTTAAGCTCTAAAATTACCTAGTAAAATGAATGGAATGAGTGGATAAAATATATAAATCATGGACCCAATGGAGTTACTACATAATCCGCTTCCTCCCATGTATGCTATGAATGTACAGTGTCCGTGATGTCTTCCTTCTTCGACCCTTTCATTCTCTCAACCCTTAACACATGACAACCTCAACTTTCGATAACCTCAACCCTTAATACATGACCACCTCGACCCTAGTAACCTTGACCTTGACAACCTTGACATTTAATATAACCCTGACAATCTCGACCCTTAATACATAACAACCTCAACCATGAACATTTTTTTTTATCTATTATTATTTAAAAATAATCAAGTTATTAATTATAAGATCACCAAATCTCGACCCTTAACACATGATAACCTCAACCCTTAATATATAACAAACTCGACCCTCAACCCATGATAATCTTGACCCTTAACACATGACAATCCCGACCTCTAAGACATGACAATCTCGACCATTAACACATGTTAACCTCGACTAAGCGTTGTTTTTTTCTATTATTATCTAAAAATAATCAAATTATTAATGACAAGAAGAAACCTAGACCCTCAACACATGACAACCTCAACCCTTAACATGTACATAATAATGTTAACCCTTAATACATGACAACCTCGACCCTCAACATATGACAACCTTGACCCTTAATACATAACAACTTTAACCTTGACAACCTCGACTCCTAACACATGACAACCTCGACACTTAACACATAATAAACTCGACCTTGACCCTTAACACTTTAAGGACACTGTCTGTGGGCCCCACAATCAAGTATGTGTTAAGGGTTGAGATTGTCATGTGTTAAGATTTTAGGTTGTCATGTGTTAAGGGTTGTGGGGCCCACCATGGGATATATGTCAAAGATCTACTCTGTCCATTGGATTCAAAATTTAATTTAATGCTATGGTAGATTTTCAATCTCACCACTTTATATGACAAAAGAATGAGTTACATCTAAAGGCGAACCTCAATACAAGAAAATAGTTAGGTGTGAACGGCTACCGGACACTGTTATTGGTTGTTATGGAATATCGTGGATGTATATAAGAAAACTTTTAAGGGCATTCGTACACTGTCTATCGGGTTCATTATCACATATGTGCGGAATCCACTCCATCCATTAATTTCAAAATTTCATGGAAGGCCATAATTGGAAGCATGATCAACATTTGCTAGTCACATTAACCATATCATAAGAAAATAGTTCGTATCGAACGAACATTATCATGAGTTATCAAGTTTTGTAGGCCACAAAGATATCATATCAGTAAGAAATTCGCATATTTCAATATAAATAAAGTTATACAAAGAAAATGAATGGATTAGATCTAGAATCTAATAGGCCCAATAACAACTTCCATCTACGTCACTATTTCAGTATTGAATACGACGTAACTTCTTATACACTCAAAAACCGTACAACTACTCATACAAGGACAATAACAATTTGGTCAAAAAAAAACTTTTCAAAATTTGTTATATACCTTCAAAATATTTAAAACTTACCTTCAATTTTGAGAATTTGGCCATACCACAGTGTTAATATGGTCAAAATCCCATATGAAAACTAGGCATGACTCAGGCCGTGTCACTAGCCCAGTCAGTTGCTCTAGCTGAGAATCAAAGAGGCAACCTCATCTGTGAAAGATCAAACTACCATCACACACCACATTACATTGCACAGATGTGTTGTTTTATGCATTTTAATTAGTTAATCCATTCGCAACAATATTAAATGCATTAAATATTGAACGGAGTTGATTAAAGACTCAGTCAAATCTTTGAGTTGACTCGACCAGCAACACATCGAGTTGAGTTTCGAGTCTTTTAACTAGGATCTTATAATATCTAATTTTTTAAGGTCCGTAAAAAAGATGAAAGGGTACTTAGAACCAACGAAAGGGGGTCGGTACAGATCTGGAAAGCATCTCCTAATATGAATATTTCAAAATCCAATTTTGAAATTCATGCTAAAATTTTCATCTGCATGCTGTTCGAGATTGAGTTTACGGTTGGTGGCTAGAAACATTCATCTAGTGGGTCCCACCTTGGATGGATGGTTGGCATCACAGAATCCTAATAATTGGACAATCCAGTGGTTTGCACCATGGCCTACAAACGATCGAACTGTTAGAAGTAGAATATGGCTTAAATGTTCACTTTCAAGGAGCTGAGTCTGTTGACGATGAGGTCTTTCGGCCCACCTTGGCACGCGGCACATGTGCCACACTACACTACAAGTGTGGCGCAGGCAGAGAAGTGATGAGGCCGATCATCATCTTCCGCAAGGAATAACTACTCCGAATCCATGTAGCTCTCTGGACTCCTCACATACCTTTCTCAAATCCACGATGGATAAAAGCAAGAATAATTCCTAATAAATTTGAAATAATTTAATTAATGATAAAAAAAATAAAAATTACAATACTTTAAATAATGAGCTAGAACGGAGTTTTAGACTTCTAAGACTTTAACTCGAACACCCTAAAAACGTGACTTACTATAAATAGTAAACTTACTATTTATACATGACTCCATTCCTACTAGACGTCATAGTTTTCACCAAAAAATTAGTAAGTGGCTAATTTGGCCCAACCATATTATTCTCCTAACTTTTCTAAGCTCTTTTCGTGTTCGGCACAGCTGCTACAACTCAAATGATCAAAAGTTATACTTGAACTAAAACTTGCTAATTATATTAAAAACAAAATTAAACACGACTTTTGACCCTTGATCTGATGGAATCTCACAAATCCAGCGTGAGCCCCAAAATCATATATAATATGTCCAGAAACTCATCTCAATTTGCATGATGTACGACTGATTTAAGGTCCTGATGGTCTGGCTTGTTTCAGCCTCTGATCAGGCCTTCTCTTGTCCTTCTTTGCTATAAGAGTGTCTGCAATCCGCTCTACATCAAAGTGTATAGGACATATCCTTCATGCGTGGGGTGCACAAAATCTTCCTTATCATTTAACAAGCATGCAGCGGGTGAAATTGGAACAAAGGAAAACTAGAAAAATGCTATAATAGCTAATTGCAATAAATAAATAAATCCTACTCTACGTTTAATCATGATTCTAAAACTTGGTGACTCGGCCTGAAATTTGGCTGAGTCAACTCGACTAGATGAGACTTCGAGTTGAGTAACCCCAAAACCTGCTGGCGATCTTGACTCGTCGAGACTTGCCAGACTTGTCGAGTCATCTAGCTGACTCAGTTACGACTCGGCACAACTCAACCCATATATCCTTTGCTTCTTTCTCTTTTCAATACAATAGTAGAACCTTCTGCCATTCTTTATTACTAATATGGGTGTGTTTAAATAGCTAAACCCAAACTCAACATGCTTGCATAAAAAACACAAGCCTACTTGTTTTGGAGAAGTAGTTTGCACAAGTATAGTGTTATTACTCATGCAGTGGCCCTTTAAATCAAGTGCCTTGATTCATTCCATGCTACATAATTCTTTCTCCTCTTTGATTTTCTCCTTCCTCATTAGATAAAGCTAAAACAATGGCTAATAACTATAGAAACTTTGCTCAAGCATCAACACCAACGATAATGCAATAATCATATGGAATGTTGCCCACATTTCCCATGGAACCCACAAAATCGATGGCACAAACGTATATTAGAAGGGCTAGGCAATGGGCAGAGCCCTATGATGCCTCTACGATTAATTTGCCAGAAGGATCTAACGAAATCGGAATTGGGATATTGTCACAACAAGGGTTTTATTATGGGAAAGAAATATGTGGAAGGAGCCATTTTTCCATGCCTCACAGCTGATCAAAGACGAGGCATTTGTGATAAAAACATGGCGGTCCGAGTGGTGGGCCATGACCAAAAGGGAAAGAAATGAGAGATGGAATTTAAACAGGAGAATGATGGTAGCATGACTTACGTCTTAGATGGGCAATGGGCTGATATGGTGAGTAAGAACGGTTGGAAGGTGGACTATAAGCTTAGTATCTGGGGCTTCCCTTATGCTGATGATAGAGATGGATGGAAGTTTGGACCAGATAATGGCTACAATGATGTTCACTTAGTCTTCACCGTACAGCGTTGAATGGTGTATTTTATCCTTTTATCAGTTATTTATTTATTTAATTACATTGAGAGATAATAAGTATAAGTAGTTATGAAAGATTATGTTAAATAAAACCGAATTATTATATATATAATAATAGTCTACGAGTAGTACAAATTTTTAGGGCCCACCTTCATGAATATTTTGTATATCCACACCGTCCATCTGTTTTTTGAGCTCATTTTAGGATGTTATGCCAAAATTTAAGTAGTTTCAAATATCCGTTGGACCACACCACTGGAAAAAGTGAAGGACAATTAAAAACTTTTTGTAGGCCACAAAAGTTTTGTTGATCATTTTATTTTCTTTTCATCCAGGTCTGATTGGCCTTATCAACGGGTTGGATGACAAATAAACATTATGGAGCTAATTACAGTGGGCCATGGAAAGATTTTAATGGTGAGCGTTAAATAATCACTGTTTCCTTTGGTGTGGTTCACCTGAGATTTGGATCTGCTTAATTTTTGGGACCACCTATGTTTTTTTTTTTTTTTTTCTAAATGGCTTTACGAAATTGATTGACAATATTATTCATTAAAGATAGTTCGACTAACAGATATTTTGGACCATTTAATTTGCGGTTGTCTTTGGACAGTGATGAGAGAAGATTAGACTACATCTAATGAACGGACCAGATTAGAGATGTAAATGATGACAAGTCTAAATGCAACTATGTGCATATCAAGGTTTCCATACACATGGCCTACTAGATAATTTCTCCAGTGAAAATACCCACTAATATTTCAGAAGATGGGATATACAAAGCCTGGTAACGGCCGCGATGAATCTGATGATCATAGGGTCGGCTAGTATGGACCATCTATTTGGTGGGCCATTCTAGGACGCAAGGTAGAAAAGCGACACAGATTGACCGATCATTGCCTTCGTATTGATGGGCTTGAACCACATGGAATGACGACCTATAACCTTATTATTTTCAATTTCTGTCCTGTCTTTGGAGTAGCGTTGGACACTTTAGCTGGCCCCTCGTCAGATCTGGGCTCGGTATGTATGGCTCGATTGATTGTCAAAAGGGCTTAAACTTAAATCATTATAGCTAGCATGGCCCACTTCAGTCAACCAATAGATGCATCTGGCAATTAGACCCTCGGTTGAATTTTCCTATATGTATTTGTGCATGTGTGGCCCACCTAATCAACAGATGATTTAGAATCGTTCATGTCAAAAATAGGGATTGGGCCAGGTCCGGACATAGCCAATTTTTGCTAGGCATGGCTTGGGCCTGCTCTGATAAACTATGTTGGGTTTAGGCCTTGAACCTTATATATAATGTCGGGCCGGGTGGGCCATGCATGCCACCCAAACCTAGCCCATTAATCATCAGTCCAGTCTTTCAACAGTGGGCTATCCATGGTAGGATGAACCAGATATAGAACCTAGATTCATCTATTCACAGCCAAATGTATGGTGGTAGGCAGGCCTGGGACTAGAAAGTACAGGGACGGCCCAAACACTTCAGAGTTGGTGAGGCAGGGAGGGACGTGTTGAGGTTGAGCACCATCTTTCTCAAGGGGATAGCTATCCCGAATTTACATAGCTTCTCTGGATGGACGCGTCACAGAGATTACCTGAATTCATGAGGAAAAGAAGAAAATTAAAAATAATTTTTAGAAATTTCAAATAAATTGATTGATGATTAAAAAATAAAAATAAATGAGTTTACAACCTCTAAAATAGTGACACAAACCCTACGAATAAGTTTTGGAATCAAAATACAACTAAAACTCCCTAAATCATGACTTACTATAAATAGTAGACTTACTATTTATAAGTAGTCATGATTTCTAATGGACCTAATAGTTTTCAGCCAAAAATAATAAGTGTCCTATTTGGCTTAACCATGTTATTCTCCTAATTTTTCTAAGCAATTTTTATGTTGGACACAACTACTAAAGTTCAACAAATGAAGTGTTACAATCAAACTAAAACACACTATAAATAATAAAAATGAAAATAAAATGAGATTTCAATGGTCTCGTGCCAATTTGGTGTGGGCAATCCAATGTAGCTTCTCCTGCCCAAAATCATATATGGCATTTCGGATGACTCATTTTGGTTTGCAAGATTTGCCCGTTTTAAGTTCCTGACAGTCCAGACCACTTCCGCTTCCAATAGTGCCTTCTTTGGTCTATCTTGGCTATGAAATTGTCCGCCACCCACTCTACATCAGTAGGCCTGACTGGTTGACAGCCCTAACTGCAGAGCAGAAACTCTGGATCATGAGTCAAACCACTGAAATTGGAAAAATTTCATTTCTCATTTATAGCATCCCATTGACTCTGCCTGCAGCACGATCTGGACCACAGATTTGGACCCAGATTGTCCAATCAAATTGATGGCATGGTTACGATGAATGCGATTTTTAGGCCATGGCCTATCCATAATAAGGTCCCCAAGATGGATGGACCAGATCACTGGGGGTGTCCACCAGATGTAAGGTAGAGAAGGCATGAGAAATATATAATGCCATAGAAAATGACCTTGAATGAAAAAGGAATAATACAGGACGCTAAAAGTGGGGAATACTCCAATCAGTTTCTGTTTTGCTTCAATCTCCACCATCCATGGGACACCTCTAAGTGATCGAGATCATCTCTCCCGTACTCCCCACCATTGAATAAAATAATATTAGCAAAATGCAGTCCTCAACAGATCAATGTTTTAAGATACAGAGCAGAATGGAATGGTTGGACTAGTTTGGAAAGGAACCAGTGGCCATTATGGGCCAGGTCGAATGTTGTGCCTGTTTTTGTAATGGACCGTCGCAAGTCAGATGAGTTTTGTCGTCTAACCATGGGATATTAGTTCAATGAAGACAGTTTGGACCTTTATATTTTTCACATTTTTTTTTGTATATTCTTAATTAAGGTTGTGTTTGGTTGCACTGAATATTACGATATTTCATGATAAATCAGTATTATTACAAAATTTCATGATATTTGGTGCAGCCAAACACACCCTGATATGATTATTAGGCCGTGGTGACACCTTACCCAGTTGGACAGGCAGTCAACCCATTCATTCAGTGGTTTGCAGAATTTGATTGACAAGATTGTTCATTAAAGATAGAACCGTTTGATTGCTGCTGTTTTTGCACAGTAACAACAGAAGATTAGACTGCATCTAAAGAACGGACCAGATTGGAGAAGTGATTGATGACAAGTCCAAATGCAACTATGTGCATGGAAACCAGTGATTGATGACAAGTCCAAATGCAACTATGTGCATGTCAAGGTTTCCATAGTGCTTAGGGTCATGAATTTTAATCTTACAAACTGGAAATTATTTATTTATATTTAAGGGTACACATTGACTTGGAGTCATGCCGAGTCGTGTTGAGTTGACCAAGTAGATGAGCTGATGATCAGGCCGAGTTGCGTCGAGTTGACTGAGTAGATGAGCTGATGATCATGCCCAGTTGTGTGGAGTTGATCGAGTAGATGAGCTGATGATCATGCTGAGTCATGTCGAGTTGACCCAGTAGATGAGCTGATGATCATGCCGAGTCTGAACCAAGTTGAGCTCACCAATGAGTTTCATAGTGACTCAGCACAATTTCTGACCAAGTCAAGTTAAATCAGCCGAGTATTGAGTCGAGTCACCCAAGTATTAGAATTATTCACACATGCCATATGAGCAAAACTCAACATGGTTTTTCTGTGTCAACAATACCGAGCATATATACAAATTTCATTTGCCATCAAAAGACTCTAAAGTTAAAATCTATGTTTCATGGTACCTATGGAAATGATCATGGTTGAATATTAATTATTACTATTTTTTTTTTTTTTCTTTTCTCTTGAATTTCATGCATCACTCCAAAATTCTTAGCGTACCAATTCTGTGGGGATGACTGTATAACCGACTGTATGATGTTCATAGATCATGTGGTTCCTAAAACACCATATGGTTTGTATATAAAGGTGCTTGCGTTAGAAATGTGGGCCATTTACTTAAACGGGTCTGGCTCAGATTGAACCCTACCAATCCCGACTCACTTATATAGGTATATATCACAGAGGCTGGACCAGATGATGCAATCCAACCCGACCCAAACGCAAAAGAAATTCATAGATGATAGGTACAAATACATCCACATAATCTATGTATGTTTGCATGCATTCACTAATTGGGATGGATTGGGCATACCTTTATTTCATATTCCATTCTTAAACTCAAGTTAGGGTTGTGATATGTCATGTCGGGTTGATCAAACCTAGCGAGATTATAATTAAATTGGTTGGGTTGGGGCTTGGGCACAGTCTCAAATAATTTGAATTGTATCATGTCTGACCGCAAGGTAATTAGTCCTGGGTCCGTTTTGGCTGGAATTCTTAGCCTGCGTAGAGTCAGGCTTGGGCAGATACCATCCTAACCCATAACAAATGCATTGCTTTGGTAATTATGTAATGAGTTGGGAATTTTTAAAAAAAATAAAAAATCAAATCAAATTTATATTCTAATACCTTTTTTCAAAAAGGTTTTTGATCAGCCTGCTCATTGATCTAAGTAGGGTCCGTTAATGTGCACATGGGGCCTACTCAAGTGGGCTCGACCAGACGTTAATGTGAAATCCACTCTATAACTGTATTGGTTATAAGGCTTAAAACCCACGTTCATCCCTAATTCAGGTGGACAGGACCACACTCACTCTCCAAATTGTTTCCCACGATATGGCTCACATGAATCACGGATGGAACTATTTTTTAGGCCCCGTGACATCTAATGGTTGGAGTGGATTTCATATAATCATCAAGACCAAGCCATGTAAAAATTAAGGGTGGACATCTATCCTAACGCTTCATTTGATGTGTCCCATCTAAATCATAAGTCAACCTAATTTTTTAGCCCTAGACCTAATTAGGAATTAGGTATCAAATGGTTAGAGTGAATTCACATGCACATCAAAAATCAATTTTACCCGACCTCTTCCAACTTGATGTTCCATCCTAAGAATATGGCATTTGAATCCCTAGTCATCCAACACATGCACCTGGCATGTAGAACCTTGGTTGAATTTTTCAAAATGTGTTTATGCACGTGTAACCAACCGAATCAACAGATGAATTAGAAGTGTTCAAGTGAAAAATAAGGATTAGGGCCAGGTTGGGACTAAGCTAAATTAATTTTTTTCCAGGCACGGCTTAGGCGTACTCTGATTAGCTATGTAGGGTTCAGGCCTTAGACATTATACTGTGGGCTGGATGGGCCATGCCATCCAAACTCAGCCCATTGCCAGGATCATCGGTCCAGTCTTTCTACGTTGGACCATCCATGGTTTGATGAGATAAAGACCCTGGACTCACTATCCACAGCCGACTCTATGGTGGTAGCTAGAGGTGTACACGAGTCAATCCGAGTCGAGTTTCCGAGTCAAGTTTGGCACAGCTCGACTTGGCTCGGCCACTTGCTAACCCCACTTGAAAAATAAGGATTAGGGCTAGTTCAAGCCGAGTTCGAGCTAAGTTTGCCTTTTGTTGAGGGTCAAATACTGCATATTAGACCCCATTTATTACCTGAATTCACGCACATAATGCCGTTTAATGATCTGTTTTGCCGTGTTTGTGATACAGGGTGTAGTTGAAAGCATGAAATGCAAAAAGTTGCTAAAAGTATGAATTTAACACTCTGTTGACGCCACAGGCAAGGGACACACTCCAGGGGATCAAGATTGACAAATATACACGGTCAGAAATTCGAGAAAAGTTAGAAATTGAAGCTCAAGTGGCCTGAAGGACGTCCAGAATGCAAGATCACGAGGTTCCCACCATCCGTTCGGCTCGAAACTTCATACGTCGCCTGAGGACCATAAATTAACCGTACATATAAAATTTTAGCCATTGAAGATCTCGGGAAGTGCCCCAACTGACAGATCAGCCCATAAACCGTTGATTCTGGGCCCACCTGATATTTGGAACTGCTTCAAAATTATTATTGACGCCTTAAATGAGGAGTCAAAACAGATGGACGGTGCAGATTTCTCCAAAACAGTGCAATGGACCCCATATGAGATGAGCGTGTACAGTACACATGTGCACTCGCCGTGCACCAAAATTTCCAAAAGTCGGTCAGCTGCGCTGACCGACGTTTCCGTCTACAACTCTAAAAAAAAAAAAAAAAAAAAAAAAAAAAAAAAAAAAAAAAAACTTGCAGCGGACGTACGGCGCTGGCTGTTTTTGCGAACGGTAGTGGGCCCCACCCATTGCTTGTATGGCCAATCTGATCCGTTCACCGTGTAGAGGGGCTCGAATACTACAAAAACATGCTGAATTTTTGTACCCATGCGTGCACACGTGTGAGATACAGAGGCCACAAAAGGGCTGCTCGGTAGTGTTCAAAACTGATTCTTTTGTAATTTCTTCTCTGGGACACGTCAATGGACGTTCAAAACCACCCATTCTTGACTGAAATTTCGTTCTGAATCCAATGGACGGGGTGGATTTTCCAGAAAATGCTTCTGTGGGGCCCACCGACCACAACAGCGAAATGGTGCGAAAGGTTTCGCACGTACGCGAAAACCGACTTTTCCGGACGGTTTTGGCCCACCATCTTTGATCATATGGCAGATCTGAACCGTCTATCATGTAGGGGACCCAAGAAAGTACTAAGGGACAGTGTTTTTTTGGAATTTGAGCAAGGAAAGTGGCGTGTTTCGAGGCACCGAACTTGGCTGCGAAAATTGCACTCCGTGTCCTGCTACAACTCTGTCACTGACTCCAGCCTTCCAGCAGCTATAAAAAGAGGTTTTTGGACGTGGGGAGCATTCATTCAAGGTCTGAGGAGGAAGAACAGAGGGCTCGAGCTTGGGTTTCAACGTGGGCAGAGGAGAGAGAGAGGAGCTTGGTTTTTCTTTCCCTTTTCTTTTCCTTTTCTTTTTCTCTTTATTTATTTGGATTGAGCCCATCCATGGCAGGCTAAATTCTCCTAGCTAGGGCTAGGAGGTGAAGCTTGTAGTGAGATGAGAGATTATATGCTTTTAATTTAATTTTAATTTTTGAATTGAAGTTGGTTTTAGTTTGATTTTAATGGAAATATTTTAGGTTTTTAATGGTCTATTGTGACTGAAATTACAATGGGTCTGCAATGACTTTTAATATTCTCATTCTCTTTAATGTTTATGACGTTAGGAAGCCCTGTTGTTCACCATAGTCTCCTGGGCATGGTTGGATGACGGTACCCTTCTTAACCTTCATACATATGATTGGTTGGTAATTAGTTTAATTCTGTTGTTTGCCATAGTCTGTGGGCATGGTTTGGTGATGGAATCCATTCTAATTCATACACCTTTCATCTCTTTGAAAACTAGATCAACGGCAGTTCAGTAATTTTCATGATTTTTGATGCAAGCATGAATTCTCCCTGATCTCTACAAGTGGATCCTCTGAATCCCTAGTTATCTTTCTCCTGATTTCTCTCAAGTTTATATAATTATTTCACCATTATTTCTCAAATTACATTTAGTTTAGATTTCATCTTAATCTAGTTCTAGTTCTGGTTAGTTTTAGATAACGTACAAGTTTCAGTCCCTTGGGATTCGACCTCGGTCTTACCGAGTTATTACTACATCACAACCCTGCACTTGGGGAGTGAACAAGTTTTTGGCGCCGTTGCCGGGGACTGATGGCTACGTTTTTCTGAAATTAATTAGTTTTAGGATTAGTTTAAGATTAGGATTTTTACTAACTTTAGTTTTAGGTTTAGATTTTTCTGATTTTTTTTAGAACTAACTTGTTTTATCTTATTTTGTAGGATCTTAATATAAGAATCTCTAATATGGTAACATCTTTCTAACTTCTCCCCCTCTTACTCTCCACTTTGCTGTAGGACTTTCTCTTCTATTTTTCATAGGATTAAATTCAAGTTAAGGGTTTCAGCATGTATATGCACGAGTGGCAACGTCAGTATGCTGAGAAGAATAACTTATTTTGGGATGATGATGATATAAATCAACCTATGTCTCAAAACTTTTCTGAAACTATCATTGAGAACCGATCAAAATATAAAAATCCACCGGTTAAGAAGTCTTTACGTGATTATATGCAGGAGAACAATTACACCCCACGGATTAACAAAACAGTACGTGAGTGTTGGGGTTATCATAACTATGGTTGTGAGAATTATTATCACTCATCCGATAAAACAATGCGTGATTGTATCATGAGTGATAATAAGTATTACCAACCAGCAGATCCTCCCACTTATGATCAGTATGACTATAACCAGTGGAAACATCAAAATTGGGAAAATGAACCAACTACATGTTATGATGATTATTCTCTTGGATCCCCTACCTTTGAAATCCATCCAGAAACGATCCAAGAGGATTCATATCAGCGTAATCTTTCAGCCTGTCTTGTGGAAATGAGAAAAGTAATGGAAACAATGAAAGGACTCGATGCGCGTCTTGATAGGATAGAGGAGGCTCGGTCATCCCAGCCACGACCTAATCTAAAAATACAATGCGAAGAAAGTGATCCACACTCACTTTTAAAAGAATCTGGAATTTGGAATGAGGAGTTGGATTCCGTTAATGAGCATGTGGTTCAATTTTCCGATGAGTCAATCTCGATGACTGTCCGAAAGAATGGTGAAGATACATGGGTGTCTTTTAAATACATTGATGATGACACAGTTTCCTTACATGACACACAAGATTTCAATGATGAGGAAGAAGTTAGTTTATGCAAACCTCAACCCATGTTAGGTGTAGAATGTGAGGAAAGTGATCTCATCCCGAATGTACACTCCATTGGACTAGACAATGATGCGTATTGGGATGATGGTCATGAATGTGCAGCCCAAATTCTCCCTGAATCAATCTCAAATCTGGTCCAGGTCAACGATCAAGACGTGCACGAAGTGATCGGTCAGGACGATCTACTCCACTCATCTGACATGCCTGATTTAAATGTGGAGAATGAACCTCTTACAACCGACTCTTCTAACTCTTGTGAGACATATTTAGACCACTCTCTTGAATTGAATGATGATATGATTCGGGAAGAAGAGTTGCCCGCTACGACTTTGGAATTTGAAACCACTCAGTTGAGGCCACCATCTGAGCTGCAAACAATTGAGAATTCAGCGCCTCGATTGAGTAATTTCAATGAACAGAGTGATCACATCAATGCTTCACTTACTGATTTTCAATCTATCTGTGCAGGACTGGAGCAAGAGAGCGCACCTCCATCCACTTTCAAAGATGAGGGATTCTTTGCGCAGATCATCACAAGCCACAAAAACAAGTCACACTCATCTGAATTTCCCAACTCGTGGGATTGCTTGGCACACTTTGCGGTTTCAAACGATTTCATGTTAAAAGACAAAGTGGATACTTTGCGAGACAACATCTCGGTAGTCATCACTGACCAAACGAACCCTTATTTTGAAACCCTCTCTTCCCCTGATCCTAAACGTCTACTAGTAAAGGAAGAGGAGCTGAATCTAAAACCGAAGTTTGGAACTTCGGAATATGTTGAGACTACATTACTTTTTAAGAAGTTTTCTAAACTTTATTTACTTGTAGTCTTTGATTCACCATGTAATACTAACGTTGAAACTTCTTCTGTCTTAGGTGAATCGTATATATTACGGATACCTTCAGCAATTCAATGGAAGATTTCTTATGAGGTACATAAGTCTTTCTGGAAAGTCATGCTCCAGGGCGCCCAAGCCTATTGCAAAAAGGGCTTTTGGATGATCCTGTTGAGGAGCTTACTGAGAGACTTATCAAGATATTGGCCGGAAGGAGAACCTTGCGGCATGATCGATTCAATGTTTGTGGGTAACATTACTGCAAACCCTCACGAGACTACAACTCGTCCGCTAGGGATAACCTAGGGGTTTAAAGGCTTGTTGCATATGCTAAATGCAATCGAGAGCACCTGCGAAAGTGGTATAGGTAGGATTTTATTTTTGTTTTTCTTTCTCTCGTACTAACCTGCTCTCTCCCAGTGATCTATTGGAAACTCTCTTGATTCGTTATTCAGGTACTATCTTCCCATCACTTCTCATTTACTTTCGTTGTCCCATGTGCATTGCATGCTCATATCTTTTACATTGAGGACAATGTAGATTTTAGGTTGGGGGTGGAAAATTAGGTAACCTAATCAGTATTTTCTTGGTCTTGAGCAACAATTGTGAAAAAATTTTAAATTTTTCTGAAAATTTTTATGAATTCGAAGTGATTTTGACAGATATCCCTAATTTAAATTTTCAAGGTACATAATGGTGGATTTATGACTCTTGGATTCCGTATCGGTGGCATTCTGCAGTTACGATCGAGTTGCTAAGACATGATTAGAAGTTTTAAACATTGATCGCATCAGGATTTCATATGTCACATCTCGCTTTCACGTTAAGACTTCAGTCTGATATTGAAGGGTTAATTTGGTAATCACTAAGCACGAAAGGAACTAGCCTGAAATATCTTGCCATCATGGTATAAAAATTGGAAAGGTTGGATAATTAATCTTCACCATAGGTTTGCTCCCTATAGGTGTGGAGTTAATTCCCCATGAATGATATCTAAAAAGAATCAGGTGTACGATCTTCACCATAGGTTTGCTCCCTATAGGTGAGGATTTGATTCCCCTTCCTTGGCATTACTTTGAATAGAAAAATCACAAGTTAATAGGCTAATCTATGAGGCAAGTTTTGGATTAAGTTTGGTTATCATGAATTCTCTTGCTGGTTACCAATGAGATCCTGAAATAACAAATTCAATCTTAATGTGATTAGCTGAGATTACACTATACATCCATGGATCTCAATGTTTAAAATTTTTCTAATTGATGGATTAATGTTTTACACTTGATTATGAAGTCTACGGTGCGTTTGAGCTCAGGAGAATACAATTTCTAACATTCATGAATATTAAATTTCACGTATTTTGTTCAAAATCTCACTTGATTTCATAGAAAGTTCTCCTATAATTCTCAACTTATTTTTCGCATACTTTGCTCGGGACTAGCAAAATGCTGGTTGGGGGTTGTGTTGAGGGTCAAATACTGCATATTAGACCCCATTTATTACCTGAATTCACGCACATAATGCCGTTTAATGACCTGTTTTGCCGTGTTTGTGATACAGGGTGTAGTTGAAAGCATGAAATGCAAAAAGTTGCTAAAAGTATGAATTTAACACTCTGTTGATGCCACAGGCAAGGGACACACTCCAGGGGATCAAGATTGACAAATATACACGGTCAGAAATCCGAGAAAAGTTAGAAATTGAAGCTCAAGTGGCCTGAAGGACGTCCAGAATGCAAGATCACGAGGTTCCCACCATCCGTTCGGCTCGAAACTTCATACGTCGCCTGAGGACCATAAATTAACCGTACATATAAAATTTTAGCCATTGAAGATCTCGGGAAGTGCCCCAACTGACAGATCAGCCCATAAACCGTTGATTCTGGGCCCACCTGATATTTGGAACTGCTTCAAAATTATTATTGACGCCTTAAATGAGGAGTCAAAACAGATGGACGGTGCAGATTTCTCCAAAACAGTGCAATGGACCCCATATGAGATGAGCGTGTACAGTACACATGTGCACTCGCCGTGCACCAAAATTTCCAAAAGTCGGTCAGCTGCGCTGACCGACGTTTCCGTCTACAACTCTAAAAAAAAAAAAAAAAAAAAAAAAAAAAAAAAAAAAAAAAACTTGCAGCGGACGTACGGCGCTGGCTGTTTTTGCGAACGGTAGTGGGCCCCACCCATTGCTTGTATGGCCAATCTGATCCGTTCACCGTGTAGAGGGGCTCGAATACTACAAAAACATGCTGAATTTTTGTACCCATGCGTGCACACGTGTGAGATACAGAGGCCACAAAAGGGCTACTCGGTAGTGTTCAAAACTGATTCTTTTGTAATTTCTTCTCTGGGACACGTCAATGGACGTTCAAAACCACCCATTCTTGACTGAAATTTCGTTCTGAATCCAATGGACGGGGTGGATTTTCCAGAAAATGCTTCTGTGGGGCCCACCGACCACAACAGCGAAATGGTGCGAAAGGTTTCGCACATACGCGAAAACCGACTTTTCCGGACGGTTTTGGCCCACCATCTTTGATCATATGGCAGATCTGAACCGTCTATCATGTAGGGGACCCAAGAAAGTACTAAGGGACAGTGTTTTTTTGGAATTTGAGCAAGGAAAGTGGCGTGTTTCGAGGCACCGAACTTGGCTGCGAAAATTGCACTCCGTGTCCTGCTACAACTCTGTCACTGACTCCAGCCTTCCAGCAGCTATAAAAAGAGGTTTTTGGACGTGGGGAGCATTCATTCAAGGTCTGAGGAGGAAGAACAGAGGGCTCGAGCTTGGGTTTCAACGTGGGCAGAGGAGAGAGAGAGGAGCTTGGTTTTTCTTTCCCTTTTCTTTTCCTTTTCTTTTTCTCTTTATTTATTTGGATTGAGCCCATCCATGGCAGGCTAAATTCTCCTAGCTAGGGCTAGGAGGTGAAGCTTGTAGTGAGATGAGAGATTATATGCTTTTAATTTAATTTTAATTTTTGAATTGAAGTTGGTTTTAGTTTGATTTTAATGGAAATATTTTAGGTTTTTAATGGTCTATTGTGACTGAAATTACAATGGGTCTGCAATGACTTTTAATATTCTCATTCTCTTTAATGTTTATGACGTTAGGAAGCCCTGTTGTTCACCATAGTCTCCTGGGCATGGTTGGATGACGGTACCCTTCTTAACCTTCATACATATGATTGGTTGGTAATTAGTTTAATTCTGTTGTTTGCCATAGTCTGTGGGCATGGTTTGGTGATGGAATCCATTCTAATTCATACACCTTTCATCTCTTTGAAAACTAGATCAACGGCAGTTCAGTAATTTTCATGATTTTTGATGCAAGCATGAATTCTCCCTGATCTCTACAAGTGGATCCTCTGAATCCCTAGTTATCTTTCTCCTGATTTCTCTCAAGTTTATATAATTATTTCACCATTATTTCTCAAATTACATTTAGTTTAGATTTCATCTTAATCTAGTTCTAGTTCTGGTTAGTTTTAGATAACGTACAAGTTTCAGTCCCTTGGGATTCGACCTCGGTCTTACCGAGTTATTACTACATCACAACCCTGCACTTGGGGAGTGAACACCTTTGCTGCATTTTCACAAACACATGGACTGCATCTCAAATTCTCACTGTTTGTAAAACGGCGGCAACGGTTTTTACAGGTATTTTATCAAATACCTCGTAGGCAACTTCAAAATGAAGAAAAATGAGTATTTGTTTCACATACATACCTTCTTTGCCACCAGCCGACACTTAATTGAGTTATTTCATCAAATAATTGGTTTGGATTTGGGCAAACGGCCGAGAGAATTTGGACAAATGGGTTAGGGTTGGGCGAACAAGTTAGGCTTTGGGCGAATGGGTAAGGGTTATTATTATTATTTTTTAAATTAAACCTATATATACTCGACTCAAAAATTGATCCGGGCCTAACTGAGTCGAATAGAGCTCGATACCGAGTTGAGTCGAGCTAGGTCCAGCTCAGACTCGACTCGAAATGTTTTGAGCTCATTAAAACTGGCTCGACTTGCGGCTCGAGCACAGTTTCGATCTGAGTCGAGTCGAGTTGATCCGAGCAAGCTAACGAGTTAACGCGACTCGTGTACACCTCTAGTGGTAGGTAGCGATGTACCACAAGTGATTCATTGTGCATAGGGTAGTCAATGGGACATGGATTGCGTCCTACCCCGTCTCGACAATAATCTTTCGGGGCAGGGCTTTATGAGGCCTACTGTCATGTAAGTGTTCAACGCTTTTCTCAGATCATTTTAAGATATGTACCAAAAAATGAGATAGGTCTAAGGCTTAAGTGGACCACAAATTTGGGATTGAACATCCACCGCTAAAAACTTCATGGGAGCCGGAGAAGTTTCGGATCAAGCTGATATTTGTGTTCTCACTTCATCCGCGTCTACATGACCTTATGAATAAGTTGGATGGTTAAAAAAACATCACTATTTCCCTTAGAAATGTTTCAAAAGTGGGTGTCATTATCAGTGCATCTTCCTTTGGTATGGTCCACTGGAGCTGTGGACGTGCCTCATTTTTAAGATCATACCTTAAAATGATTAGAGAAAGGCTACGGCATGGATAAAACACTTACATCACAGTGGGCCCCACAAAGACCTGTGGGTATACGCAATCCGTCCTAGTCAATGATTGGGGCGGGATAAGTCGCACATTTCAATATCACGGGCCATGGCCGGGCTGGTTGGTTGACTGCCTAGGCAGTAAACATTTTGGTCTCCCCATGATGTATGTTCACACTGTCCATTCATTTTCCAACACATTTTATGGCATAAGCCCAAAATTAAAGCATATCCAAAGCTTAATTGGACTGCAACGTAGAAAACAGTGGCAAATGAAAATTTTCTATGGTGTGGTCCAGTTAGCATTGAATATGTTTCAATTTTGGGATTATACCCTAAAATGAGCTGGAGAAATAGATGGACGGTGTGGATAAAAACAAATACATCATAATAAGCCCGACAAAGCTTCCTCACCACATTATAGCGTGTGGTCAGTTATTCATTACATAATCTACGTCGGTATCTATGGCACTATTGCAGATTCCTACAAAACCGAAATAAACTCGTCGAGTGAGTAACTCACTATGCTATTCCACGGTGAGTAAACTCTTCAGAGCTAACCATTATGTATGTTCATTATCTACCCTATCCATCAATTTTTCCATCTTATTTTATTATATAATCCTAAATTTAAAGAATATCCAAAGCTCCAATGAACCACACTATAGAAAACAGTAGAATTTTAAAGTTTCTTGTGATTTGGTCCAGTTTGAGTTTTGGATATGCTTCAATTTTGGGTTTATAAACTAAAATGAGCTAGAGAAATATTTGGACGGTGTGGATAGATCGAATACTTCATTAGGGTGCCACAAATTTATTCTCCACATTGTAGTGATGGTGAGATATTCCTTACACAATCCTCCTGCTAAGGAGTTCCTACAACGACCGAATCCCCCACAAACCTGCCGGTGGCTAATTGTGGGCTGAGTTACTCACTATGCTATCCCATGGTGAATAAACTCTTCGAGGCTGACCATTATATATGTTCATCATCCACCTGTCCATCCCTTTTCCATCTCATTTTATTATATCGTCCTAAAATTAAAGAATATCCAAAGCTCTAGTGGACTACATCATAGAAAAAAGTGGCAATTTGATGTTTCATGCGATTTGGTCCACTTTGAGTTTTGAATACACTTCAATTTTGGGTTCGTAACCTAAAATGAGCTAGAGAAATGCATGGACGAGGTGGATAAATCAAATACACCATAATAAGTACCAAAAATTTATCCACCACACTACAGCGATGGTGAGCCATTCCTTATACAAACTACCTCAATAAGTGTAGGGAAGAAAAAAAACACCCAGCCACCGTTCAATTGTGGAGTGAGTAATCTATTATGTTATCCCATGGTGAGTAAACTCTTCAGGGCTAACTATTATGTATATTCACTATCCACCCTGTCTATCCATTTTTCTATCTCATTTTATTACATAATTCCAAAATTAAAGATATACGATAGCTCTAGTTGACCACACTATAGAAAAAAGTAGTATTTTAAAAGTTTCTTGTGATTTCGCCCACTTGAAGTTTGGATACACTTCAATTTCGGGATTATACCCTAAATTTAGCTGGAAAAATATTTGGACGGTGTGGATAGATCAAATACTTCGTAATGCGTGCCACAAATTTATTCACCACGTTATAGTGACGGTGAGTTATTCCTTAGTGATGCAGATATAATGTCCAGCGGACCAACCTCGACGACAGAAATCTTTTGGATCGTGGAGTGAGTATCTAACCACGCTGTTGTCTGGTGACTACATTCTTTGAGTCTCACTGTGATGTATGTTATTATCCATGCTGGTCATCCATTTTTCCAACTCATTTTATGTCATAATCCCAAAATTTTACTATATCCAAACCTCAAGTGGACCACACCATAGAAAACAGTAGGAATTGAAAGTTTCCTATCGTGTGGTCCACTTAAGCTTTGTATACACTTCAATTTTCAATTAATATGTTAAAAGGAGTAGAAAAGTAGATGGACGGTGTGGATTAAAAAAATTCGTCATGATGATCCCACAAAGTTTACTCACCATGCTATAAGGTTGGTGACTTACTCACTACAGATTCCACGTCCATTTATAAGTCAATTTTCTTTGGCTTCGGTGCTGCAATCTTTCATCTTTTGAGCTCTTTGGCTTTGGTTGATTTGAGAAAAGGTTAGACAATGGCTCGAGAAGATAGCAACCTCCAACTTCTCCTCAATCAAGCATTGATAGAACTGGGAGGTGATCCTACGGAATTAGGCCGGTGCTTCAAATGGGACCCACAAAATCAACGGCATCAACGTATACTTACAGGATTAGGTGATCGAGTGAGTCCCATGATGCCTCTGCGCTTAATTTATGAGAAGAAGCTGACGAGAACAGATGTGAAGCGTCACCACAACCGTTTGGTTATTGGAAAGCGTTTGGTAGAGGAATCCATTTTCCGATGCCTAACACTCGATCAAAGACTTTGTGTTTGTAATAAAAACGTGGTCTCGTTGGTGGGCCATGATCCGAACGGAAGGAGATGGGACTTGAAATTTAAGTTGTGGAAGCAGGAAAGTAATGATAGCATGACTTTCGTCTTACTTGGGCAATGGGGCCGTATGGTCAGCCAGAACGGTTGGAAGACAGGCGATCAGCTCAGCATCTGGGGCTTCCCTTATGCAGGTGTTATGGATGGATGGCAGTTTGGACCAGATCACGGCTACGATCAAGTTCACTTCGTATTCAACATATAGCAGTGAAAGGCATATTTTATCCTTCTATCTTTCTTCTTCATTTAATTGCAGCATGCTCACTGTAGAGCCATGAAAGGTGTATTTTATCATCATCATCATTATCATCATCATTATTATTATTATATTTAAGTGCATTACCAGTTGTAAATATAGTTTGGAGCACAAAGAGCATGTTGAATTAGACTTTTTTTCATTTCTGATTTTTTTTTTTTATTTGGGGTGAGACCCTTATTATGGGTCAAGCTGGGCATCGACTTGAGTCAGACTGAGTTAGGGCTGATCCAACTCAATCCAGTTTTGAAATAGGCCTGACCCAAAATCGACCCAACTCGGTACCAAGTCTAGCGTGCCTGCCTCCATCCGAGTCAAGGTCTGGCCTGGACTAATCTGGACCAAGTCCGACCCGGTCACAAGTACCAAGTCGGGTTGAGTCGGCACCAAATCGAGTTACGTGCAGCGGGTATCCACAGGCTGAAATCAAAACTCCAAACCTATATTCACTCGTCAGAATTGCAGCCTCTCTATCAGCTACACTGCATCTTAGAGCTGAGTTTTTTTTTTTTTTTTTTAAATGCGTACAAGTCAAGTTTCAGATTGAGTTGAGTCAGTACCGTGTTGGATTTTGGGTCGAGTCAAGTCATCAAGTTACTCAGGGACTCGAACTCAACTCACTTTGAGTTTGGATTGAACAAAGTCAACTTAATTTGGATAAACTCACCCGTGCAGTTCAGATCGAGTCAGATCTGAATGAGTCGAATGAGTCGAGCTTGCCGAGTTGAGTCATCCGTTGCCAGCTCTAATCATGGGGCTACTTTCATTCATGCATGTGTTGTATATCGATGTTGTCCAACATTTTTGTCAACTAATTTTAGGGCACAGTTCAACGAAAAAATGAAGCAAATACAAATCTAAGGCGGACCAATTGGATCGAATTCCCAACGTTCAAAAATATTGGGGCTAAAAAGGTTTTGGATCAAGGTTGTCCATGTGAGGTTTTTAATGGTTGGCGTTCAATGAACATTGTTTCATGTGATGTGATCCACATGAGATATGTAACTGCTTCGTTTTTGGTACTAGACCGAAAATAATCCAGTAAAACTGGGGGACGGTGTGGATATGCAACACATACATAGAAGTGGGCCTAACATTCAGGGCTCATCCACATCGTGGGTCTGGCCCGGGTCCCAGCAAATCCGCTTTCGGTGGCATGTTGTACTTAAGTACGAGTGACTAGGGTGACAATGGGCCCAGGTGTCAGTTGGCCCAATCTGTTTCTCAGGTAGGTTTGAGCCAAGCTAATTAAATGAATAGTGGGTCAGCTTGGGTTAGAAATGTGGGTCATTTAATTGAGGCAGGTGCAGGTTGAGCCCTACCAATCCAACCCACTTGCATAGCTATTAAAGAGGCTGGACCAGACGATCCAACCCGGCCCAATGAAAAATTAAATTCATAGACAATAGGTATAAAGACTTACACATGATGTAATCAGTCGCGGGTAGGGTTTGGGCTGGAATTCTTAGCCTGCTTAGCATTGCCTTCACGGTGGTGTAATATGTTGGGATTTATTTATTTTTTTTCTTTCAAAACCACCCAAATAAATATAGAATTTGTACATTCAATTCCCATATCTTTTTCGGAGAGGTTTTTAATAAGCTATCTTATTAATTAATAAGTAATATCATGGTTTTGGGTCTGACCCACCATGATGTTTATGTGAAATCCATCTCGACCATAGGTGCCTCACCTCCTGTTGATCCCAGGATTTAAAACTCAACTCCATCTGTGATTCAAGTGGACCACTTAATTGGCTACAATATATAGGGCAACGCTCACCCTCCAAACTATTTCATGTGTAGCCAACCTAATCAATAGATGTAGAAGCATTCATGTGCAATATAGGCATTGGGGCAAGGTCCAGACGAAGCTAATTTTTGTCGGGCACCGCTCAGGCCTGTTCTGATAAGCTATGTTGGGTTCTGGCCTTGGACATTGAAATGTTGAGCTGGGCGAGCCATGCCACCCAAACCCAGCCCATTGCCATGCAGAACTAGGATCATCGGTCCAGTCTTTCTACAGTGGACCATTCATGGCATGATGAACGAGATATGTAACCTGGATTCATCTATCCGCAGCCAAATGTACGGTGGTAGGTAGAGCTGGGCATTGATTCGAGTTGAACTGAGCTAGGGCTGACACGACTCGATCCGGTTTTGAAATAGGCCTGACCCGAACTCGACCCAACTCGGTACCAAGTCCAACATACTTGACCCGATCCGAGTCCGGGTCTGACCTGGTCACAAGTACCAAGTCGGGTCAGGTGCAACGTGTATCCACGGGCTGAAATCACAACTCGAAACGTAGATTCACTTGCCAGAATTGCAGCCTCTCCATCAGCTACACCTCAGATCTGAAACGTCATATCTTTTTTATATATATATAAGTAATTATATATGTACGAGTCGAGTTTCAGATCGAGTCGAGTCAGTACCGAGTTGGATTTTGGATCGAGTCAAATCGAGTTACTGGGTGACTTAACTCAACTCGGTTTGAGTTCAGATTGGATGAAGTCAACTCGATTCAAATAGACTCACCCACTCAGTTCAGATTGAGTTGGATCTGAATGAGTCGGATGGGTCAAATTTGCCGAGTCGAGTCATCCTGTGACCAGCTCCACAAGCTATTCATCGCGCATAGGGTAGTGATGGGGCCAGGCCTGAGCAAAGAAATACAGGCATGACCTGAACAGTTCAAAATCATGGGCCATAGATGACCTAGGCCCTGCGGGTTGATTGACTACCCTAACCACAGAAAAGATAGAAAGGAGTTTCTTGCTCCATTGCCTCTGCCCGTATGATCTGAACCACAGATTTGAACCCAGATGGTCCTATCAGATTGATGTCCATTTATTATGCAATCATTGACGGTCTACAATCAATGCGGTTTGCGTCATGGTTATCCATAGCGCCCACCGTAGGTAAGGCAGAGATGGCATGAGAGAAATAGATCATAATGCCACAGAAAGGGACCTTGAATAAAAAAGGAATATCAACCCCTAAGAGTGGGGAATGCCCCCATTCAGTGTCTGTTTTACTTCAACAGATAATTACAATCTAACTTATAAGCACCTAAAAAACGTAGCTTACTATAAATATTAAACTTACTAATTATGGACGGCCTCCATTGCTAGTAGAGTTCATAGTTTTCGGCCAAAAATAGTAAGTGTCCATCAAATTATTCTCCTAACTTTTCTAAGCCCTTATCATGTTGGGTACGACTCCTTCGATTCAAAGGATCACTCATTATTTATACTAAAAACAAAAATAAATTAGACCTTTGACCGTTTATCTAATGGAATCTCGCAAATCTGGTGTGAGCCCCAAAATTATATATAATATGTTAAAAAACTCATGCTGGTTTGCGTGAGCCCCAAAATTATATATAATATGTTAAAAAACTCATGCTGGTTTGCGAGATACGACTGATTTAAAGTCCTAATGGTCTGGATTGTTTCCACCTCTGATCGGGCTTTCTCTGGTCCATCTTTGCTATGAAACTGTATGCTGACTTACTCTACATCAAAGTGTCTGGTACATCTCCTTCATGTCGTGGACAAAATCTGCATTATCATTTAACAAGCATGCAGCAAGTTAAATCCGAACGTGGGAAATTTAAATTTCGCTGATATTTATAAGAACAGCAACCGTGTGATCAGGCGGCCGATCATTTCAGCCCATGTACATTTTATCATGCATCATTGAACAGTTAATCCCATTGGCTGCATTCAACCCCACAAATAGATAAATGGAAGATAGTTCATCATCATCATCATCATCATCTTCATCTTATCCCAACTAATTGGGGTAAGCTAGAAAGTCTATAATAGTTACAATAAATAAATAAATTAATCTTACTCTACGTTTAATGATCATGGTTCTAAAACTTGGTGACTCGGCCTGATATTAGGCTGAGTCAATTCGACTAGATGAGACTTCCAGTTGGGTAGCCCCAAAACCTGCTGGCGAGCTTGACTGGTTGAGTCTTGGCTAGACTTGTCGAGTAATTAATCTAGCTGACTCATTCACGACTCGGCACAACTCAACCCATTTATCTTTTGCTTCTTTCTCTTTTCAATACAATAGTAGGACCTTCTGCCATTGCATTACAAATAAGGGTGGGTTTAAGTAGCTAAACCCAAACACAACATGCTTGCATAAAAAACACAAGCCTACTTGTTTTGGAGAAGTAGTTTGCACAAGTACAGTGTTATTACTCATGCAGTGGCCCTTTAAATCAAGGGTCTTGATTCATTCCATGCTACATTCTTTCTCCTCTTCAAGTTTCTCCTTCCTCATTAGAGATAAGCTAAAACAATGGCTGATAGCTATACAAACTTTTCTCAAGCATCGACACAACGACGAAGCAATAATCCTATGGAACGTTGCCCACCTTTCCCATGGGACACACAAAATCGACGGCACAAACGTATACAAGAAGGGCCAGGCAATAGACAGAGCCCTACAACACCTCTACTATTAATTTGCCAGAAGGATCTAACGAAAATGGACGTAGAATATTGTCACAAAAAGGGTTTTATTATGGGAAAGGAATATGTTGAAGGAGCCATTTTTCCATGCCTCACAGCTGATCAAAGACGTGGTATTTGTGATAAAAACGTGGCAGTCCAAGTTGTGGGCCATGACCAAAAGGGAAGGAAATGGAAGATGGAATTTAAACAAGAGAATGATGGTAGCATGACTTACGTATTAGATGGTCAATGGGCTGATATGGTGAGTGAGAACGGTTGGAAGGTGGACTATCAGCTTAGTATCTGGGGCTTCCCTTATGCTGGTGATAGAGATAGATGGAAGTTTGGACCAGATAATGGCTACAATGATGTTCACTTAGTCTTCACCGCACAGCGTTGAATGGTGTATTTTATCCCTTTATCAGTTATTTATTTATTTATTTGCATTGAGAGATAATAACTATAACTACTTATGAAAGATTATGTTAAATAAAACCAAATTATTATATAATAATAGTCTACAAGTAGGTACAAATTTTTAGGGCCCACCTTCATGAATATTTGTATATCCACACCGTCCATCTGTTTTTTGAGCCCATTTTAGGATGTTATGCCAAAATTTAAGTAGTTTCAAATCTCCGTTGGACCACACCACTGGAAGAATTGAAGGACAATTAAAAACTCTTATAGGCCACAAAAGTTTTGCTGATCATTTTATTTTCCCCTCATCCAGGTCTGACTGACCTTATCAACCGGTTGGATGACAAATAAACATTATGGATCTGATTAGAGTGGGCCATGGAAAGTTTTTAATGGTGAGCGTTAAATCATCCCTGTTTCCTTTGGTGTGGTCCACCTGAGATTTAGATCTACTTAATTTTTGGGACCACCTGAGTTTTTTCCTAAATGGATTTACGAAATTGTTTGTCAATATTATTTATTAAATGTAGTTCCAGTAGGACGTGGCCCCGTAATGTATGTGTGTTTTATCAAAGCCGTCCATATATTTTCCCATATCATTATGGTGTATTAAACCAAAAATTTGGGATATTAAAATCTCTAGTAGACCACAACACAAGAAAACAGGGGATATTGAATGCCTACCATTAAACACTTCCTAGGGCTCACTGTAATGTTTATTTGTCATCTAACCTGTTGATTACGTCACGCACACCTGGATGAAGAGAAAAAAACAAATATAAGCTGAATCTAAAACTTTTGTGGCCCTTAAGAAGTTTTTCCTTTGGTGTGATCCATATGAGGTTTAGATCTGCCTTATTTTTGGGCTCAGAAAATGAAATAGTCTGCAAAAATAGGTGGATGGCGTGGATAGGACACATACATCATGATGTGGCCCACAGAGCACTGTCAGTAGCCACTTCGCTACTGACGCGGTTAGTACGCAATCCGCGTCCGTTCGAGTAACGGATATTTTGGACCATTTAATTTGCTATTGTCTGCACAATGACGAGAGAAGATTACACTACATCTAATGAAGGAACCAGATAAGAGATGTAAATGATGACAAGTCCAAATGCAATTATGTGCATGGCAAGGTTTCCATACACATTGCCTACTAGATAATTTCTCCAGTGAAAATACCCACTAATATTTTAGAAGATGGGATATACAGAGCCTGGTAACAGTTGTGCTCAGATTCATCTATCTGGTGGGCCATTGTAGGACCCAAGGTAGAAAAGCCACACAGATTGACCAATCATAGCCTTCCTATTGATGGGCTTAGACCACATGGAATGATGACCTATAACCTTACTATTTTCAATTTCTGTTCTGGCGCCCCTGGTCAGATCTGGGCTCGACATGTATGGCTCGATTAATTGTCAAAAGGGCTTAAACTTAAATCATTATAGCCAACATGGCCCACTTCAGTCAACAAACAGATGCATCTGGTATGTTGACCCTTGGTTGAATTTTCGTATATGTATTTGTGCATGTGTGGCCCACCTAGTAAACAGATGATTTAGAAGCAGTCATGTCCAAAATAAGGATTGGGGCGAGGTCCGGACCCAGCCAATTTTTGTCCGGCATGGCTTGGGCCTGCTCTGATAAACTATGTTGGGTTTAGGCCTTGGACATTATGATGTCTGGCTGGGTGGGCCATCCCCCCCATACCCAGCCCATTGATCATCAGGCCAGTCTTTCAACAGTGGGCCATCCATGGTAGGATGAACCAGATATAGAACCTGGATTCATCTATTCAAAGCCAAATGTATGGTGGCCTGGGTCTAGAAAGTAGAGGCACGGCCCAAACACATCAGAATCCCGGACAGTAGGTGAGGGGAGGACGTGTTAAGGTTGAGTACCGTCTTTCTCAAGGGAACAACTACTTCGAATTCACTGAGCTTAGCTTCTTTGGACGCTTCACAGAGATTCTTTGAATCCACGAGGAGAAGAAGAAAATAGAAATAATTTTTAGAAATTTCAAATAAATTGATTGATGATCAAAAACGAGTTTACGACCTCTTAAATAGTGACATGAACCCTAAGAATAAGTTTCAGAATAAAACTACAACTAAAACTCCCTAAAATCGTGACTTACTATAAATAGTAAACTTAATATTTACAATTGGTCAAGATTTCTACTGGACCTCATAGTTTTCGGCCAAAAATAGTAAGTGTTCTATTTGGCTTAACCATGTTATACTCCTAATTTTTCTAAGCAATTTTCGTGTTGGCACAACTACTAAAGCTCCACGGATGAAGAGTTACAATCAAACCAAAACTTACTATAAATAATAAAAATGAAAATAAAATGAGATTTCAACTGTCTTTCTTTATGACGGAATCTCGCGAATTTAGCATGGGCAACCCAGTGCAGCTTCTCCTACTCCAAAATCATATATGACACGTTAGATAACTCATTCTGGTTTGCGAGATATGCCCATTTTAAGTTCCTGACAGTCTAGATCATTTCTACTTCCGATCGGACCTTCTTTAGTCCATCTTAGCTATGAAATTGTTTGTGACCCGCTCTACATCAGTAGGCCTGCCTGGTTGACAGACCTAACTGCAGAGCAGTAATTCTGGCTCATGAGTCAAACAATTGAAATTGGAAAGATTTCAATTCTCATTTACAACATTCCATTGACTCTGCCTACAGCATGAACTAGACCATAGATTTGGACCCAGATTGTCCAATCAACTTGATGGCTCAGTTACAATCAACAAACATTTTAGGCCACAGCCTATCCATAATGAGGTCCCCTAGATGGATGGACCAGACCACTGGGAGTGTCCACCGGATGTAAGGTAGAGAAGGCATGCGAAATAGATAATGCCATAGAAAATGACCTTGAATGAAAAGGAATATAGGCCGCTAAAAGTGGGGAATACCTCAATCATTAGGTGGACCATACAATGTATTTCATTTTTTTATTATGAAATAAATTTACGTACATTGCGCATTAAAATTATAGTTGGTAATAATTTATTAAGCAAATCATTTTGGGGGATGCATGAAAGTAACCCCGAATTATAATCAAACAATAAGAAATCAATCAAATTAAGCACAAACAGAACATAAAGATTTATAAGGAAAAACCCTTATGAGAAAAAAAGCACAACACAAAAAGACAAGGAATTCACTATGAAATCAATATTTACAAAAAATGAAAGAGCTTACCGATCCAAAATAACCTCGAATATCACAAAAACCCTACCTTTGACTATCTTTGCTCCCTAAAAGCCCTAGTCACATTTTTCTTACCGTAATCCCCAATTATAGCCCCTTTAATAGGTTAAAAACTCAAATAGGAAATAAAACCAGCAATTTTGCAAAACTATGCAAGTTGTTTGATGGGAGCTTCGATCATATCAAGTGCCATTGACATTCATTGATAGGATCAAAGCCACTTTCGATTATATCAATTTGGACTTAAAAACCGTCAAATGAGCAAAGGCAAAAAATTAAAATTTTCTTGATGGGATTGAACTGTTTGTCGATCCCGTTGCTAGACCCAGTTACAAACAGATTTAAGATATTAAACAACAATCTCTCTCATGTCTTCAATCTTCATAAACCATAACTTCAAGTTCCATCTCTAATTGTGTTCATCATAGTTATATCATCGCCATTACTTCCCGTGCACACTCCTCCTTTGTCAAGTCTTTACCAAGCTCAAAGAAGTCGTATAAAATTTAAACTTTTCTGTGGAAACCACCTTCATAAGCATGTCCGCTTGATTCACCCTTGTGTGGATCTTCTTAAGAGTCACTACGCCTTCCTTAAGCACCCGTTGGATAAAATGATGACGGACATCAATATGTTTAGTGGGAGAGTGATAAACAGAATTCTTCGTCAAATTCATCGCCATTTTGTTATCACAATTAACTAGCAGGGCTTCCTACTGAAGCCCAAGATGATTTACCATCTCCCTCAACCAAACACCTTTTTTGAATGCTTCTGTTACTGGCATATACTTAGCTTTAGTCGTAAAAAGAGTCATCACAAACCGAAGCTTTGACATCCAATAAATTGTACCACCCACTAGCACAAATGAGTAGTCAAAAGTAGATCTCTTGTTATCCACATTTCCTATATAATTGACATTCACATAGCTTATCAACTTGGCCTCTTACTTTTCAAACATTAAGATATAGTCTACTGTACTTCGAATATATCAAAGTAACTATTTCACTACCTCATAGTGTTGCTTGCTGAGGTTAGTCATGTATTTGCTCACAACACTCACCGCATGTGAAATATCAGGTCTCATAGAGATAATGACATACATCAAACTGCTAACAATGCTTGAATAGGGCAAACAAGATATCACTTACTTTTTTTTATCTGCAGTATGACATTGTTTAAAAGAAACTTAAAGTGAGCAACATGGGGTGTGCTAATCGGTTTTGCCTTGTTCATACTGAACTTTATCCATACATTCTCAAGGTATTCAACCTATAATAATCGTAGTTTGCTCCTCTGTCTATCTCTGTGAATATCTATGTAGAGAATTTTCTTTGCACCCCCAGATCTTTCATTTTAAATGTCTCTGACAACTGAGTCTTCAATATATCGATCTAAGGCATGTTATAGCTGACAATAAGCATATCATCTACTTACAGTACTAGTTCAATGAATTGTCCATTATCCAGTGTTTTTTAATAGACACAATGATCATACTCACTTCTGCTAAATTGTTGGCCTATTACGAAAGTATCAAACTTTTTATACCACTGCTTAGGCCACTGTTTCAGACCGTATAACAACATCCACTAATTGGTTCATTTTTCATGATTTCTCTCTCTTCTTTTGTTTATAATTTTTTTAGTTTTTAATTAATTAAAATAAATGGCAAAAAAGTAGATAAACTAGTGTGCACTAAAATGCAGAATGCAAATATAAGTAAATAGACCAATATACACCGGAATGTAAAATGCTAGTACATGAAAATAAATGGACTAATATAAACTAAAATATATGATGCATGTATAGGAAAGTAAATAGACGAATATAGACTTAAATGTGGTATGCAAGAACAAGAAAGTAAAGGAACCAATATACACTCGTATGCTAGATGCAAATGCAGAAAAGTAAACAAACTACTATACATTGAAATGTTAGTTAGCTAGCAACTTAATTAGCAATTAGCAGGTAAGTAAGTTAGTGGGTTAGTAAGGACCATTGTTCTTTGAGGTATAAGAAAATAAATGCAAGAAAGTAAATAGACCGGTGTCTCGCTAGAGTAGTTAAAGTTAAAAAAATTTTTAAAATATATGTGAGAAAGTAAGTTCATCAGTATTTCACTTGAGTAGCTAAAGTTAAGGAAAAATAATTTTGAAAAATTTTGTGTTTTGAGTTCGGTCTTGACTTAGCTAGCACACATTCTCTAGTGGAGTTACTAGTTTTGTGCACACCACCCACACCGTTTTGGGATCTATTCGTGTGTAGGTGAATAATGTTGCGTTTATGACTCGAATATTAGATATGTTCAGACTAGAGTTGCCACTATGCAATTGAAATCTTGGAATCATGTGGTTGGTTAAAAATCGTAAAATTGTTCATGGATTAGAGGGTTGCAAGGTTCTCCTTCTCTCTTGACTCAGACAATTGATCTGCACCCTAGATTTTAGGTGTTGATATGCAGAAATGTACACTTTTCAAGTTGTTGAAAATTGGGGTCGTTACTCTTACTCGGGTGGTAGACTCTCAGGAGTTTCAACTCCCGATCAAGGGTTCGAGTACCCATAGGTGGTGAAATTCCACTAGCGTGAGTGTGTGGGGGTGTGTGTGCGTGTTAAAAAAAAAAAGTTGTTGAAAATTGGATAGTGCATGTGACTCATGTTTGAGACAACAAAGGGAGGGGCAAATGTTGTCGGATTAAGATGATTTCTCAAGTTGTATAAAATTAGACAGCACATGTGACTTGTGTTCGAGACAACAAACAGAGAAGTGAATGGTGTCTGATTGAGGTGATTTTGAGCCATAAAAAAGTTCATCAAGTATACTTGTTTCACCATAATCCAGCTTATAATGAGGGAGATTTGTGCTAAACAATGAAGAAGTATGCTCATGACCAGATAACCAAAAGTGAAGACACACCCTGATCCATAGCTTAAGTGGTAAACTGAGTGAAAGATACCTCGTTTCAACACTAAGGTCTTAGTATCAGTTCCCTAGTGGGGGTGACTAACACCGAAGGGTTAATTGACAACGGGTGTACTGACAAGCTAACATTAAAAAAAAATAATAATAAAAATAAAATAAAAAAAATAAAAAAACCCAAAAGTGAAGACACCTTGTCTATATTACGAGCCCTATTTATTGGACCAAATTAATCACATCCAATCAACTTAATTTTAGACTTATATCATATCCAACCGTTTGCAAAGAAAATGTAGCTATATTTTCCCAAGACCATTTTGTGTAGAGAAAAATAGGATGCACCGATTAAGCAAATTAGACATGTTGTGTGTCATATGACAAGTATTGCTTGATTGGATATAACCGTCGGACATATACGCATGTAGAACAAAGAATAAGTGCCACATGTTAGCCATTCTTCCCCTCTATAAGCCTCTTCCCATTTGCTAAACGATAAGAAAAAAGAGGACCTTTCCTCCACGTCTCTCCCTCACTCTTCTATCCTCTTTCTCTCATGCGACTGAGAGCTTTGACCATTGATCATTGGCCAGCAACTAGTGGCCATGATCAATGGTCAGCGATGGGTGCCCACGATCAATGGTCAACGATCAATCTCCAAGGGAGATGTATGGCTAGCTGACCATGAAGATCCATGTCTAGCAGCTGTACTGATGGAGATCGTTTGTTTAACAGCCATCGTGATCTTCTACCAACGTTCAGATCTATCTAGATTTACGATCAATGGACACCAGATAATCATCTCACGCCAGTCGCAGGACATCCATGGCCTCATCAGCTTCTTCCTTTTCTCATTTTCCTTCTGAAAAAGCAGAGATCTGATCGGATGATCAGTCGGTGCCCTATTGGCCCCAGCATGATGCATGTGTTTTATCCATGCCATCTATCAATTTTTCTAGATCATATAGGGTTTTATCTAAAAAAATGAGGCAGATTTAAACCTTAGGTGGACCACACCACAGGAAAACAGTAGCGATTGAATGATCACCATTAAAAACCTCCTAAGGCCCACTGTAATGTTTATTTGACATCCAACCTATTGATTAGGTCAAAAAGACCTGGATAAAGGGAAAATAACAAATATCAGTTTGATCCAAAACTTTTGTGGACCACAAGAAGTTTTTAATGGTGGGAATTCTATCAACACTGTTTCGGGTGATGTGTTCCACTTGAGATTTCGATCTAGCTTATTTTCGGGTTCATACAATAAAATGATATGTAAAAATGGATGGATGGCATGGATGAAACACATACATAATAGTGGGGCCCACAAAGCACCGACCACAAGCCATTGGCTAGTGGCAGCAGGGTCACTAGCCAATCCGCGTCCATTTTACATGATTCACAGTCTGATTCACCTGGTCACGGCTCATAGTCCATGGCCTAAGGCCCGTCCAAATGTAAACTGTCTAGAATGCTGACAGTTGATTATAGTTAAAACCCCTTTAATGCATATACATTGACTCCCATCCATATTAGGGCTGAAAGTCAGGCAGGTTGGGTCGGGTTGTGCTCAATCCTAGCCCAACTCAACGATCCTATGCCTCAACCCTAACCCAACCCAATCCAACCTTGGGCTGGGAATTCTCAACCCAAGCCCAACCCAAGTGGGCTTGGTTAGGTTGGTCAGGTTAATACATGCTAATATTTTTGTTATTACATTATTCTAGTATATTTTCAACACATGTATTATTTTTTGTACCTATGATTTTATTAATTATATATAGTTATTGATTGCAAAGAATTACATTTTTTTCTAAACACATAAGTTAAAACAGAGGACAACTCCTTTAGAAGTCGTGTTGTATAGCATGCAATGTATTTGGGAGAGAGAAATATGACGTATCGCATTAGCTTTGAGTCATTGAAAATTACATTGTCCAATGAATCTGATGACTCAGAAATTTCTTATGCCTTCGACACAAACTATCTCACTCAAATATAATTTATAATTTACATATCGATTGGGTTCGGATTAGGTCCGGCAACCCAAGCCCGACACAAGTTTTATCGGGTTGGTGTTGCCCAAGCCCGAGACCAAACCAGATACATTCTACCCAAGCCCAATCCAATGTCGGGTCGGTCACGGGTCAGTCGGGTTGAACCCGTCCAACTTTCAGCCCTAATCCATATGGGATTGCTACCCTCAGATGACGTCTTATCCACGTGCAATTGTTAATGGTTATTAACATGTGTTCTCATTCACATAATGTCTTTACAACACATTAGGGCCTAAAGCCCGTTCCGTTATTCCAGCCCAATGTCCATTCATTTGGCCTTTGGTCCACTTCATATGGCCTTTGGCCCACTCTTCATTCATCTGGCCTTTGACTTACTCACGGCCCACTGACGTACTCATGGCCCAACTAGCTGGCCGGTAACTTATATTCATTGCCCACGGCCTCCTTCACGTCCCATTGCCCATTTACATACCCACGGCCCATCTTAAGGCCCACCTAATCTACCTTATTTTAGGTCCACCCTTTTCTTTTTACCTTTATTTCCATGCAATAGTAGAACTTTCCGCCATTGTATTACCAAAGTATAAAGAAATTGTCCATCACAATGAGGGTGGGTTTAAATGGTTAAACCCAAATACAACATACATAAAAAATCACGAGCCTACTTGTTTTGGAAATATAGTTTACACAAGTATGTTGTTGTTACTCATAAAAATGACCTTTAAATAAAGTGTGAGTGTTGATCCATTCCATAGTACATTCTATCTTCTCTTTTGAGTATCTTCTTTCTCATTAGAGAAGCTCAAACAATGGCCAACAAAATTTCAATAATTTGATCAATCAAGCATTGATAGAACTTGGAGGTGATCATGATGAACTGGGCCAGCCTTTCTTGTGGGACCCACAAAATCAAGGGCACGAGCGTTTACAAAGAGATCTAGGAGGTCGAGTGAGTGACGGGACGCCTCTGCGCTTAGTTTTTGAGAAGGTGCTAACGGCGACGGATGTAAACAGTCACCATCGCCGATTTGTTATAAAAAAGAATTCAGTGGAGAACTCTATTTTTCGATGCCTCACTCTTGAACAAAGAAGCAGCGTTTCCAACGGCAATGAGGTCTGAGTGACCGGCCATAACAGAGAGGAAACAACATGGGACTCGAGATTTACAAAATGGGGGCAGGAGAATGATGGTAACATGATTTACGTCTTAATCGGGCAATGGGCCAATATGGTGGCTCAGAACCGTTGGAGGGCAGGCAATGGGCCAATATGGTGGCTCAGAACCGTTGGAGGGCAGGCAATCGGCTGACTATCTGGGGCTTCCCTTATGGTGGTATTAGAGATGGATGAGAGTTTGGACCAGATCACGGCTACAATGAAGTTCACTTCGTGTTCACAGTACAGCGGTAAACTCTATATATATATAGAGAGAGAGAGAGTCACCAGTTATATATATATATATATACACACACACACACCAACGCTCACCTGCGAACCAGTTCGTATATTAGGTACAAACTTTTTTTAGAACCCATTATACGTGATGTAGATCCAAAATCTGAACCGTTCATGTGAAGCCGCACCTCATGAAACCCCTTGGACTCAAGTTTTACTTTGATATAAAACTTTGATGGGCCATGAAAAATTAAACAGTTTCCTCCCTTGATTTGCATTTCTCTTTGCTATGGCCCACCAGAATCTTAGATCAGGGTGAAAATTCACCTTCTAAGGTTTCATGAGATTCCGCATCTTATGGACCGGTCAGATTCGACTCCCTTGGCACGTGTGCAAAGGTGTGCACGTGCGTAGGTGCATAGGGGAGCATGCCTCATATATATATATATATATAGAGAGAGAGAGAGAGAGAGAGAGAAAGAGAGAGAGAGAGAGAGAGAGAGAGAGAGAGAGAGAGAGAGAGAGAGAGAGAGAGAGAGAGAGATAGTCACCAGTTATATAAGGATATTCGGTCATAAATGATTATGTTGAGTAAACTGAATGATTAAGAATCCCGATCCCTAGCTTGCCACAAGCGAATAAACTCTGTTTTTCTGCATCGTAATTGGTGGATCGTCATTGTTGGGGAAAAATGTGTCAATCTCGGATAAAAGTTCTGAGATTCGTATGAGAGTAGGTCGGCTTTGCCGACACTGCCTGAAGAATCCGAGACAACACCGACAGAACAGAAGGTAGGCCGGGAGGCGCAAGCAAGGACGAGTAAAGTCGCTTTGTCGGAGTGATAACCTCGCCTGCGTGACCCCACTAAAGGCCGAGTGTGTGAAAGCCATTCAACTGATAGAGTAAGATCTCCTCAGGGATTGATTCTGTCGGGCACGGCTGGGAACCCGTCCTCCTGTATCGGCCGAGACTCCCCCGGGGTCGGTCACGACCTGGCCGAGACTCCCCAGAGTCGGTCGAGATCCAGCCGAGACGGAAAGTGGCGGAACGAGGACAGATGCTAATCTACGGAAATCTAGGGATACGGGCAGCGGATCCCGATATTCTCGGGATCCTGAGCGATCCCAGGAGAAGAATCCTCTGAAGATAAGGATTGGCAAACTGTATAAATCTCTAAGCTTGGAACAGAAGAAGGTACGCAATACTAACCGAGACAAGCTCTTGGCTATTGACCAGATAACTGACTTAAGCATCGAAGGTTCCCCGGCTCTAGCCAGGGTCCCCTTGACGTTGTTTCTGTGCAGGTGAAGGAGGGTCCGTCACAGGGAAGCCGTCCCATAAAAACACAGCAACAGCTTGGCGCCGTCTGTGGGAATCGAACAAAAAACTGCTTTCCCCAACCATTCAAATGGCAAGAACAAGAAGGACGGACCCAGATGAAGTTAGGGAGGCCACCGCTAGCGTCGCTCAAGGAGCTCCCCCGGCAGCACCGCCTGCGACTACAAGCCAGCCCAACCAAGGGAACGTATATCTGGATCGCGAGGTTCAGGAAATGCGTTCCGAGATGGCTGCCATGAAGCACATGCTGGAATAACTGTGCAACTAGCAGATACAGCGTCAAGAGTCGACACCAACTCATCCACCAGCGTCTGTCGCGCAGCCTCCCGCGCCACAGTCGCCTAAACGACCAAGTCAGCCTCGAGAACCAAGTCACCCAGCGCCTGCTCGTTCGGCAACAGCCGTTCTGCCTCCCTCTGATTTGAAGCATAGAATAGATCAGAGGAGACGCAGTCGGCTACCTGCAGACGCTGAAGAAACCACCGAGAGCGCCGAACCCTGAAAGGCTGACATACAGGACTTCAAGAATGAGGTCCGGGAGAAGATGGCGGATATAAAGCACGGTCGGAAGTCGGATCCGACCAAACACGAAGAAAAGGCTTCTCCGTTCGTGGACGAGGTAATGCGGGCCCGGTTGCCGGAAAGGTTCCGCTTACCCCAGATAACTCCATTTTCCGGAAAGATCGATCCAACAGAGCATCTCGAATGCTTCAGGACTTACATGGAATTGCACGACGCCTCGGACGCTGTCATGTGCCGAGCGTTTTCTCTGACATTGACGGACGTAGCTCGACTTTGGTTTAAGCAATTGAAACCCAGATCGATAAAGTCATTCGCTGAGCTCAGTGACGCTTTCCTCAGCAATTTCATCGGCGGCAAGAAGAAACTGAAGCCTCCCGCCCATCTGAACAACATAGTTCAGAGGGAAGGAGAGCTACTAAAAGACTACATTAAACGCTTCAATTTCGAGTCCCTGCAAGTTCGAAAGCATTCTGAGGAGACAGCTCTCAACGCTTCATGCAGGGAGTCAGAGACAAGCCTTTTTTGGCGTCACTGGACAAGAACCCGCCCGATACTCTGGGCGAGTTTATGGTTCGGTCGGACAAATACGCCGATGCGGAGGAAACGCGACTCCTAAGAGAGAAAATTCAGAATACGAAACCATCGGCAAAAGAGTCGACCAAAAAAGAAGCCGACTCAGCCGGAGGAAGAAAGTGAAAAGACGACCGGGGGCGAGACGACAGCAGGCCAGGGAAGCGACTAGAAAGAAAATTCTCTGCATATACCCCCCTGAACAAATCTCCTGAACAAGTATTGATGGAGATCAAGACCGAGGGCTTCGTCAACTGGCCTCGAAAAATGCGAGGGAACCCTGATCGTCGGAACAAGAACAAATATTGCCACTACCATCGTGATCACGGTCACAACACGAGTGACTATTATCACCTGAAGGACGAGATTGAGCGGCTGATTAAAGAGGGCCGGCTGAGAGAACATACGGTAGGGACCGGCGACGCCGCGGGACCGAGTGAAGAGCGGCCCCAAGAAGAAATCCGAACGATCGTCGGGGGTCATCGAGGCGGCGGGGACTCAAATAACGTCCGAAGAAACCACGCCAGAAGCCTCGACCGCCCCGAGTCCGAGATTCTCCTACTATCTCGGCCTCCCAAGGAGAAAAAATGAGAGAAATATTGTATCTCGTTCACTGAAGAAGATGCTCGAGGCATTCATCATCCTCACGATGATGCGCTCGTAGTCACCCTCACCATCGCGAATAGAAAAGTGTTCTGAATACTGGTGGATACAGGGTCATCAGCGGACGTCCTATTCGCTCCGGTATTCGATAGAATGGGCATAGGTCGGTCGGTACTACGGCCTGTCCGAACCCCGCTCATCGGTTTCTCGGGCGGACAGGTACTCCCAGAGGGAATCGTCTCGCTGTCGCTCACCGAAGGAACCCCGCCCCATCAAAGGACCGGGATGGTCGATTTCCTGGTCGTGGACCAATCATCAGTGTATAACACCATCCTCGGCCAACCGTCTCTCAGTCTCCTTCAGGTCGTGGTGTCTACCTACCACCTTTCCATGAAATTCCCGACCGAGTCGGGAGTAGGGACAGAGAAAGGAGACCAGCAAGAGTCTCGGAAGTGCTACGCCATCGCAGTAAAAGCCCCGGCTGAGATTTCAATGATTGAATCACTGGACCCCCGTATCGGGTTGCACGAGCGGGGAGAACTAATGGAAGAACTCGTCTCGGTGCCGTTAACCGAGACGAACGTTTCAAAAGCAGTCCGAATCGGCTCATCCTTGAGCCAGCCTCTTAGAGAACGGATAATCACCTTGCTTCGACGGTATGCCGATGTCTTCGCCTGGAGTCATGAAGATATGCCTGGGATCGATTCCTCGGTCATAACACACCGACTCAACATCGACCCGACCTACAGGCCCATCCGACAGAAACGCCGCCCGCTCGGTCCGGAAAGGTACACTATCATAGGAGAGGAGGTCGGCAAGCTTCTTAAAGCCAAGTTCATCGAAGAGATATATTATCCGGAATAGATAGCTAATGTCGTACTCGTGAAGAAAGCCAATGGGAAATGGCGAGTCTGTATAGACTATACGGACCTAAACAAAGCCTGCCCCAAGGATAGCTTCCCTCTCCCTTGCATCGATCAGCTGGTTGATAGTACAGCGGGTCATGAATTGCTAAGCTTCATGGACGCCTATTCAGGCTATAATCAAATTGTAATGCATGCGAATGATAAATCAAAAACCGCCTTTGTCACCGACAAAGGCCTTTACTGTTACCGAGTGATGCCGTTTGGGTTAAAGAATGCCGGAGCGACATATCAGCGGTTGGTGAACAAAATGTTCGCCCGGCAAATTGGCCGAACGATGGAAGTTTACATTGATGACATGCTCGTCAAAAGTAAACAGGCGTCTGACCATGAGAAGGACTTGGAAGAAATGTTTTTGACTCTGCGTAAATATCAAATGAAGCTGAACCCCAGCAAGTGTGCGTTTGGCATGAGCTCGGGAAAATTCCTCGGTTTCCTCGTTAGTCAGCGAGGAATCGAAGCGAATCCTGAAAAAATCAAAGCCTTACTCGAAATGGAATCTCCCAAAATGATCAAAGATGTTCAAAGGTTAACAGGAAGAGTGGCCGCGCTCAATCGCTTCCTCTCCCGAGCCACAGACAAGTGTCTCCCATTCTTCAAGCAATTGAAGGGACGACAGACAATGATGTGGACGGACGAATGTGAGAAAGCGTTTCAAGAATTAAAGGTTTATCTTGGATCTCCACTGCTGTTATCTAAGCCCGAGCCTGGTGAAGTGTTGTTGTTGTATTTGGTCGTGTCTGAAGCCGCAGTAAGCTTAGCATTAATACGAGAGAGTCAAGGGAAACAGCTGCCAGTCTACTACGTTAGCAAAGCCTTGCTGCCAGCTGAGACAAGGTATCCTCAGCTTGAAAAAGTAGCCTTCACTCTTGTAGTCTCATCACGACGCCTTCGACCATATTTTCAGGCCCACACCATCGTCGTTGTGACCGACTTACCACTCTGTCAGATTCTTCAGAAGCTGGAAGCCTCTGGTCGACTTACAAAATGGGCAGTCGAATTAAGTGAATTTGACATACATTACCGGCCTAGGGCTGCTTTAAAAGGACAGGCCGTCGCCGACTTCCTTGTCGAAGTGGTTCCTAATCCCGATAATATGCTTGAACCAGAGGAAATTAATGTACCCGAGGCTTCCTCCTCCCTCGGGCCGACACCCTGAAAGCTCTTTGTGGACGGATCATCCAACTCGAAGGCAAGCGGGGCAGGGGTAATATTAGAAACTCCCGACCAAACTTGTATGTAATATGCCTTGCGACTCGGCTTTCATGCGTCCAACAATAGAGTAGAATACGAAGCCTTATTACTAGGCCTCAGACTCGCCGCGAGTCTGGGCGTGACCCATTTGAACGTTTTCAGCGACTCACAATTGGTTGTTAACCAAGTTTCCGGCGTTTATCAGACTTGAAAAGAACAGTTAAAGGCGTACATGGAGAAGGCTAAAGAATTGATCAGCGGATTCCAGAAGTGTGAAATAATTCGAATACCCAGAACCGATAACGCCAAAGCTGACCTACAGCAAAGCTTGCCTCAGCAGATGAGAAAAATATACCTTGGTCAGTTCCAATTGAACATGTCCCTGAACCAAGCATAAACGAGCCGACAGTCTCGGTCTTATTTTCCATCGATCCAGCGACTGCTTGGTTTGACCCACTCGTCCGCTACCTCAACAACGGTGAACTGCCTGAAGACCGAGCCGAGGCACGACGATTAAAAATTCGAGCCTCGCGCTACACTATCTTGAATGGATTCTGTACAAAAAAGGCTTTCATACTCCTCTACTAAGGTGCGTCGACTCCCAAGAAGCCGATTATATCTTACGAGAGATACACGAAGGAATATGTGGAAACCATTCAGGAGGACGCTCGCTTGCCAACAAAGTATTGTGGCAGGGATATTACTTGCCAACCATACAGCATGACTCCAAACGATTCGTCCAAAGGTGCGACAAGTGTCAGTGGTTCGCAGTGATCCCGAGATAACCCCCCGAGGAGCTGACTCCGATGTCGGGACCGTGGCCTTTTGCGCAGTGGGGAATAGACATAATCGGGCCCTTTCCATTGGAGAAGGGCCAGACTAAATTTGCCGTGGTAGCGGTGGACTACTTCACGAAGTGGGCCGAAGTAGAACCGTTGGCGAAAATTACCGGGCAAAGGGTTACGAGTTTCGTGTGGAAGAATATCATATGTCGGTTTGTGTAACGCCCGTGAAAAATCCGTACTTGGAATCGAGTACCGATTTGACCCGAAATCGCGTATAAATAATTTTCATGGAAATTAAACGTAAGTTAGCTAGCGCAACGCTAGAGTAGCTGGGAAATAGTCCCTGATCACTTTAAATACGTTCTACAAGACCCAAATCGAGTAGAACAGACAACTCTACAATACTCTATAACCTTGGATCAAACTCTAAGCAGGTTTGTCCTCTGGACCATGTTGAACTTTTGTATTAGATTTAGACCGCGCGTCGAAGGTCTGATACCTCCTATCTTAGACCGTTAGAACCGCCCCGCTGGACTTGACAATCATCTCGAAAATCAAGTCAAACCGATAATCACAGAGTATTTCGTTGAACCCGGACTGAAGCGACCGCGAATAGGGACGAATTGGGAATTTCAAATTCAAATCTGGCACACGACTTGACGCGTCAGTATTGAGCGTTCTGACCGTCAGAATTCATCCAGATTACACCCTCGGATCAGGAAAAATATCTATTTATTATCATGGGACTTTCAGCCCTGATCTATGTGCGGTGACCGCTGAACTGAAACTGGTCCGCCACGTGCGATCTGCGAACCCTGCCAGACTGAAAACTTAATACGAGGTACATCTGGTACCCATGAGCTTAAGTCTGATCGCAATCGACCAGGGGACCACCAGAAATCAGTTTTTGGACCGAAACAGCCCCGAAATGGATAGGCATTAAGTAAACTTCGTCCCGGAGCCTATTTTCGGCGTTTCCAAGCTTATAAAAGGGGTTGAAACCCTCATTCCTTCCTTGCATCCGAATTTCACAAACCCTAGAAAAGAGAGAGAGAGTTTGAGAGAAAGGGAAGAGGAGATTTTTCCCGCATCCGAGCCCCTGACAGTGCTGCTTCAACACTTCATTCCAATCACCTGGCTGATGATTTTTCCACTTTTTCAGGTATAGAAAAACCCCAAAAACTTGCTGATTTAGGGTTTACGTAGATTCTGAGCATGGTAGCTAACGTAATCCATGAATCAGGTTCTCTTACAGCCGTAGACAAAGCGTACACGCTCCGTTCAAAATTCCGCGACCGTAAGAGACTAGGTGAGAATTTTAGACGCTTTGATTGACGGTTTACAACGCTTTCAATGTCGTTTAATAGTAGATTATCGACGGCATCGCCGTTTGACATGTACAACATGCTCTCCGTTTCCTGTTTCGTAAATTAACGAAGAATATGAGATTTAGGGCATTTTAGTCATTTGTAGGAAGTACGGTCTCTATGCATATTTTGCTGAAGTGATTGACATGATTTGTCGCCGCATTAGAGAGTTAGGAATGCTTGCATAATCAGTTTGGCGAAGAGATTCGCCAAGTTGCGCACTTTGGGTCGACATACTATATGTGGACTTAAGTGTGTAGTGTATGTGTTTGTATAAATGCTTGTATTAGTATGTATTGTATTGAATGATGTTATGTAGTAGTTTGAGATTGATTTCATGATTAATATGCTGACCTAAATGATTTCCTATATGTTGACCTTATGCATGATCGCATTACATGTATAGAAAGTATGCCTTGAGGATTTGCTTAGGTTGAATATGCATGGGAAGTATGCCTTGAAGATTTGCTTAAGTTGAATGTTATAACATGTGCTAACATGCTCACATGATGTGTTTCAATTCCAATACCCTGGTATATAGCGTTAATGTAATTCAATAGATGTGTGGGACTTGACTTAGTCCAGGCAGTCGGTAACCGAACGAATTCGTGGCTGACTGGTCATAGCCACGAACGACGCGTCGATGAATGTGATTCGTGTTGAGAGTTGGCGGCAGTGGTTAGGCCACGCGAAGTGTTTTACGCACTTCATGTCGTTCAATTCGAGATGCGATCGCGCTAGTCGAGCCCGTCAAGTAACCCGACTGGCCGATGTTTGTTCACCTTGTATGTATCATAACTGCTTGAACCTAGGGTACTGAACTTGCCATTGTAAACCCTATTAACCGTGGTACCTTGATCCACGAAGACTCATGAGCCGGGCATGGTGGTATGGGACACCGTGGTCGAGCTGTCGACCTACGCTGGGGCCACAAACCTCCCCGTAGTGACCAGTGAGCACCTTGACTCGTGAGCAGATTACGGTGGTATGGGACACTATATTCTAGCTGTCGGCCTACACTGATCAGGCGACGAGCCCTTTGTAGTGACCGCGAGCGTATTCTGAGTCCACGGGAGGCGACGACCCTTCCGTGCAGTAGAGTACAGTAGGCCTGTATTGATAAGGTGATGGGGGAGCGGTGCAACGAGTGCGAGCAACAGCCCTGGCAGCCCTTGCAGTGACCTACGAAATGTACATCGTATGAGATTACTAGGAGTGACGACCCTAGACAGGATCCGTGTTGGGATTGATACAAGGGAAGTACCTTAGTTTCCCAATCCTGCTGTTTGAATGGACTAATAACAACTTGGTAATCATATCACCATAGCATTGCATGTGCCTGGAAGATGTGGAACACTCTAGGGAGTGTGGCATGCCGCGGTCGTAAGATGTTGCCGCATGAGGGTGATCGTCGGTGAGGGCATACATCACGTCATATCATCTTGCATTAACAACAGTATTAGGATTTGTCTGATTTACTGCTTTACTATTATCGCGTGATTGAATTGTGAACATGCTAATCTTTGCTCTATGATTCCACTGAGTTGATCACTCATTCCCACGTTACGGGATGGTGTTTGCAACACCCACCAGACCCTGTTGTAGCTGCAGGTGAGGACGAGATTCAGGAGGTGGAGCCGGAGATTGACGATGACCAGGATGAGTTCTCGTATATGCAGTATCATGACGGCTTCCCGTAGGTGACCTGGATCGAGGGGACATCAGTGGGACTTTACTTTTTGAGCATTATATTTTTGTTATGTATATGTACATGAGACTCAGAGATGTAGTCATACTTTGGAGACAGATGAGATTACTTTGTTTTTCCATACAGTGATATATACATTGTTTAGTCTTCCGCTTGCTCTTATCACTGGATCTGAAGTATGAATTGCAGTTTTGGTATACTTTTACTCATGTGAATGCTTTAAATCAGACAACATTGAATCATAACCATTTTTGTTGCATAAGCGACGGTCTGGAACTCGGGAGTTGAGTTTATACACGACCCCCGATTTTCAGGGTGTTACAGTTTGGGATACCCCGGACGATAGTGACAGACAATGGAAGGCAGTTCAATAACAAACAATTCCGGGAGATGTGCGGTAACCTCGGAATTCGTAACGTGTACGCTTCGCCTCATCACCCTCAGACGAATGGACAGGTCGAAGCGACCAACAAAATCATAAAGCAGCATCTCCGGACGAGACTCGACGAAGCAAAGGGAGCATGGGCCGAAGAACTTCCGAATATACTGTGGGCCTATCGGACCACGGCACGAACCGCGACGGGAGAAACCCCCTTCTCACTATGTTACGGTGCGGAAGCAGTCGCGCCGGTTGAGATCGGTATTGGTTCAACCTGAGTTAACTCATATAATGAACGAGAGAACGGTGAACTCCTCTCATTCGCACTCGATTCGTTGAAAGAAAAAAGAGAAAGTGCTCGCTTGAAGATGATGGCACGACAAAGACAGGTATCTCGGTTTTATAATCGCCGAGTTAAAATCCGACGATTCCGAGCCGGGGACATGGTCCTCCGAAGGACCTTCCCAAATACTAAGGAAATTGGGTAGGGTACATTAGGGCCGAATTGGGAAGGTCCCTATGTCGTCTCAGGCACCATCTGACCTGGAACCTACCGGCTGAAAGACCTGAACGGGCAGCTATTGCCTCATCCTTAGAACGCCGAGAATCTGAAGATTTATTACCCGTAAGATACAATCAAACACGCTGTACTTGAAGTCGACTCAATAAAAGTTCCATTTCATTTAAGTACCCAATGTCGAGTCAGATACAAAAAAAAACTTTTACAAAAAAAAAGGTACAATGTCCGACTCTCGCATTTAGTCGGAATGTGAATCCTAGGCAACGCCCGAGGAACCAGCCTCGTCAGCAGCGGCATCTCCTTCAGCGGCTCCGCCCTCGGCGGACGGACTGTCGACCTCGAAGGCGGAGAGATCGAGATCAGGGAAGGCCGCCCTCATCTCCAAAACGCAGGCCTTGTAGCCACCTTGGTAAAGGTGGTCCCTCTCCTCCTCAAATTCGGTAGATTCGAGGAAGGCCTCTACCGCTCGGTCTCGCTCCTCCTTGGCTCGACGCGTCTCTTCCTTAGCTTCCTGAACAAGCTCGGCAGCCTCGGCCTTCGCGCGAGCAAGGGCGCCCTCGCACTCGCCGTGAACTTGGAGAAGACGCCGCTCCCTCTCCTCGGCCTCTTGAAGGAGCGAAGTAAGGCGAGCATTGTCGGCCTTCGTTCCTTCGAGAGCTGCACGGGCGTCAGCGGCCATCTTCCGGGCGATAGAAAGATCATCGGTCATGATGCCGATTCGGCCCTCAGCGATTTCTCTACGGCCCTCAGCCTCGGCCGTGATCTTCTTCGCAGTCTCTGCCTCGGATGCGAGCTTCTGGGAGGCGACCAGCTCCGAGCTTGCCTTGACGAGGCAAGGAGCCAGCTGCAATACAGAGACGGTGAGTTGTGTTGGAAAACCTAGACAGAGAGCGACACAAGAATGAAGAAAAGTCTACCTCAAAAAACAGTCTCGCTGCATGCCCGAGAGTCTGGGCCGTCGGAGCGTTGTAATAGTTGGCGAAGTCTCTCTCGCTCCCGTGGGCAAGCACCTAGGGAACCATCCCCGCAATGATCTTCGTGAAGGGGGACTCCGGTTGAGTCATCTCCCTTCTCGGAGATTCATCGCGCGGGGCCTCCCTCGGCCCTGATACCTCCTCAGCGGCGGGCCTCAGCTCAGGTGTCACCTGAGTCACTGGATGGGTCGGCCCCGCTTCCTCGGCCCTCTCATCAGGGTCGGAAAGGACGACCACCTGGGGAACGGCGGGCGCAGCAGCAGGTGGGGCGACCGTTTCCTTCCCCTTGCCCGTCGTCTTCTACTGCTTAGAGGGTCGAGACCCGGACAGCAGAGCCGATCTTGGGGGTGCCTTCACTTTAGAAAGAGGCTTCAAGGCGGGTCGAGGCTCGGCCATGCTCTCGGGCGCAGGTCTCAGAATTGGACGAGCTTCGGGGAGGTCTGCAAGGACGAATGATACGATTAAGAGGTCTGCACTGAAAACCAAGAAGACAAATGTAAGGAAGAGCGAAATACCCGAGACGAACGAGTCTAAGCCAGCAAGGTGAAGACGCTCAGGTTGCAGAAGCAACTTCCAAGATCGCTCTGCCGCGCTAATCTTCCTCAACTCTCTTATCCGAATCAAAGCCCCGGACTCGAGCTTCCCTCTACTCTTCGATATGTCTGCAAGATATTGCAGAGTCAAGATCAGCGGGAGAGAATATATAAACGGGGAGTAAGAAAAGGAAAGATCAGTAAGCCGATGCGCCGAGTCACCTGCTCTACGGAATGTGCGGGATACTTGAGGTTCGTACGGCTACGAGTCGGCCGACTCCCACCGACCGCATGCCCAAAACCACCTCTCCTTCCAGAACTTGTTCGAAGTCGGTGGGTCGGTTATTAGAGATCCCCCCTTGCCTCTCCACGTGCTCAGAAAGTAGAGGCCAGGGAAGTTAGGGTTTGGTCGGACTTGGTACAGGTAGAGGAACTCGTCGACCGTGAGGGAAGGTTGCTCTAGCTCGGACCAAAGCACGGCACACCCGAACAAGTTCCTCCACGCGTTTGGGACAATTTGGCCGGGGGCTATTTTGACTCGAGAAAGAAAGTCACGGGCAATGGGCTGGAGCGGCAGGCGCAAGCCACACTGCATCGAGACTTGAAAAATTGCTACCATCCCTGTGGGGGGATGGTCGGGCAAATCACCCGGACGAGGGAGGTGAAGGATGACCGAATCAGGGACGTGGTAACCGGCCCTGATCCAGTTTAAATCAGATTCGGTGAGAATAGAAGCAACGAGACCGCTGGGCTCGTCTCCTTCCCCTTTCGAAGACGACCTAGAAGCCTCCGCAGTTCGAGTCACAGGGTATGGAACGGCCGTTCCTTCGCCGGTGACTAAATCATCCTCCCCCTCTCCATCCTCGTCTTCCATCTGATCCGCCCGGGGGTTAGGTCTCCCTGGACGAGTCACCAGAGAAGTCCCACCGCCGAATGGACCTGTCTGGGCCGGATACTCAGCCGGTGGGCTGCCGGATTCTCTGACAAGCCGAAATGTGGCGTCAGCTCCGACGGCGAACTCCGTCAACAGGGATGGCGGGTCTGTAATGTCCCAAAGGTGTTGGGACACGCCCTCATCTACTGACATCTCCTCCCGAGGGCTTTGAGAGCCGTGTGCGGCCATTAAAGCTGATTAAAGGAGAAGGAAAAGACTCACTGAAGGAATCGACGACGACTGCGAGGAAAGGTTGACGGAGAAAGAGGCGACAGCGGAGGAGAGGGAGAAGAGAGCGAAAATGCGCTCGGAATGAGACACGGACGGGAGGAAGGAGGGCGGAAACAAAGTTCGAACCGTCCTCCCGCCCGGGCTTTTTATAGCCTTGCCACGTAGACGGGTCATTATGGCAGGAGCGAACCGACGTTCGCCTCGGCTCCCCCATTCGACGGGTGGCGACTGCTGATTGACTGCGCCGAAATCGTGGCCACGTGTCCGCCATTTATACGTGGACGGAGCGAGTTGACGGCTGGCCGCACGTGTGACCTTGGGAGGCGCAACGACGCACGTTAGGGACGACTCAAAAAACATTAAATGCCTCATCATTGTCTCAAATGCTAATGCGAACCGACCGATAAAATCGTGCTCCTTGTTGCCATAGACGACACAAGGAGCAGGGGGGGGCTCACTGTTGGGGAAAAATGTGTCAAGCTCGGATAAAAGTTCTGAGATTCGTATGAGAGTAGGTCGGCTTTGCCGACACTGCCTGAAGAATCCGAGACAACACCGACAGAACAGAAGGTAGGCCGGAAGGCGCAAGCAAGGACGAGTAAAGTCGCTCTGTCGGAGTGATAACCTCGCCTGCGTGACCCCACTAAAGACCGAGCGTGTGAAAGCCATTCAACCGATAGAGTAAGATCCCCTCAGGGATTGATTCTGTCGGGCACGGCTGGGAACCCGTCCTCCTGTATCGGCCGAGACTCCCCCGGGGTCGGTCACGACCTGGCCGAGACTCCCCAGAGTCGGTCGAGATCCAGCCGAGACGGAAAGTGGCGGAACGAGGACAGATACTAATCTACGGAAATCTAGGGATACGGGTAGCGGATCCCGAGATTCTCGGGATCCTGAGCAATCCCAGGAGAAGAATCCTCTGAAGATAAGGATTGGTAAACTGTATAAATCTCTAAGCTTGGAACAGAAGAAGGTACGCAATACTAACCGAGACAAGCTCTTGGCTATTGACCAGATAACTGACTTAAGCATCGGAGGTTCCCCGGCTCTAGCCAGGGTCCCCTTGACGTTGTTTCTGTGCAGGTGAAGGAGGGTCCGTCACAGGAAAACCGTCCCATAAAAACACAGCAACAGTCATCATTGACATTGTCAGGACTGTTGCATAAAATACGGTGTGATAATGTTTCCCAATTAAATTGCAACAAGTAAGATTTTTCTGCTTTAAGCAATCAGAGGATCCGGATTCAATGATTAAGTGAAGTATAACAGCCGGCCGTCTTGGTAAATGGCATCATGCAGCTAGGCCTAATGAAGCCAGATTAGCCCGCCAGGATTTCAATTTGCCTCGGGTATGGGTCAAACTCAACTTGCAATGTAGACCCAAGGATAATGTGGGCGTGGATTTTCCAAAATTGTCTATAACGCCTATTTATAACTGTTATGATAGGGGTTGAGCCTGAAATTACAGTCGGCTACTATAGACGGAAGCGGATTCCGCTCCTACGCCGACGGTAATCCGTCTAGGCAGAGCTCTGTGGGGGCCACCGTGATGTAAATGTCTTATCCATGCCGTCCATAACTATTAAAAGATAATTTTATGGCATGATCCAAAAAATAAAACAGGTTCAGATTTCTAATGGACCACACCAAAGGAAGCAGTGGTGATAGTGACACCCACCATTGAAACCTCTCTAAGGGCCACTGTGATCTTTTTTTACCATCCAACCTATTCATAAGGTCATTTAGACCTGGATGATTTGAAAACACAAATATCAGCTTGATCTGAAACTTCTGCAACTCCCAAGAAGTTTTTAATGGTGGGCCTTCAATCCCCACCTTGTGGCCCACCTAATCCTTGGTTCTGCCTCATTTTTTGGTTCACACAGTATAATTATCTGTAAATAGGGATGGACAGCATGGATAAGACGTTTGCATCCCGGTGGCTCCCACAGAGCTCTGCCCGGCAGGGGTAGGACGCAATCAGTTTCCTCTATAGACTACCTATCTAGTGGGCCATTCTGGGATCAAGGTACAAAAACCACACCGATTGACCAATTCAGGCCTTCTTATTGATAGACTTCAACCGCATGGAATGATGACCATTAAATCCTAGTAATTTTCAACTTCATTTTAAAGAATTCAAATATAAATGCCAGAATTAGGGGTGGCAATAGGTTGAGTGGCTCGCCTATCCCAACGTTTGGACTAAGGTTGGACCCATAAGCTTGGATCCTGGTCAGGTTTGGGCTTAACATGTGTGGCTCAATCAATTTTCTGTAACCTTAGAGCCTAAATCATTATAGCCACCTGGCCCAAGTTCATACTACATCCTAGAAATACACCATTTGAATTCTCAGCCAGCCAACACATGCATTCCATTGGTTGAATTTTCCTAAATGTTTTCCGTTCATTTGCGACCCACCTAATTAACCCATGAATTAGATGTGAAAATTAGGGATTGGGACCACGTCTGGACCAAGCCATTTGTTTTTGTCTTGCGTGGCTTGGGACTGCTCTGCTATGCCTTGTTTGGCTTAGGGCTTGGACATAATGTCGGGTGGGGGTTTCATGCCACCTTAACCAGAGGTGGGCACGGGACAACTTGACTCGGCTGACTCAACTCGTCCAACTCGTTCAGACCCGACTCAACCTGAATCAAGTAGGCTTCGTCCAATCCGAGCACAAAACAAGTCGAGTTCGAGTTACCCAATAACTTGACCCCGACTCGACTCAAAACTCGATCCGATCAGACTCAACTCAAATCGTAACTCGAATCGACTCGACACGGGTTTGAGTACATATATAATATAAAAATAAAAAATAAAAACCTAATTTCTAACATCTCTAACCCTACTCACCGCACCCGACCCTAACCCGATCCCAAACTCTGTCCCTCCCTCATCCTCCTCTTCCAAGCCCCACAACCACCCACCACCACCACCACCACCCTCCTCTCTCTCTCTCTCTCTCTCTCTCTCTCTCTCTCTCTCTCTCTCTCTCTCTCTCTCTCCCCGACTCGGTGCCAACTCGACTCAACTCAGTACTTCTGACCGGGTCAGACTCGGTCTGGACCAATACAGGCCAGATTGGACTTGAATTGAGTCAGGCATACTAGACTCGGTATCAAATCGAATCAAGTTTAGGTTAGGCCTATTTCAAAATCGGATTGAGTCTAGTCAGCCCTAACTCGGTCCGACTCGACTCAATGCCCAGCTCTAACCTTAACCCAGCCCATTGCCTCTTTGAGCTAGGATCATCGGTTTGATCTTCTATGGTGGACCATCCATAGCAGGATGAAGCAAATATAAAATCCTGATTCATCTATTAAAAGCCAAATGTATGGTGGCGGGTGGCAATGGGTCAGGCCTGGCCCTAGAAGATATAAAAGTTTGCATAGACATGGCCTGAACGAGCTCAAAATCCGAGCCACAGATAACCCGAGTCCAACTGATTGACAGCCCAAACCACAGAACAGATTAAAAGATATATTGGCTCATGATTCAAACAACTGACATAAGAAAGAGTGCAATTCTCATAAACAAAACCCCTTTGCCTCTGCCTGAATGATCTGGACCACATATTTGGACCCAGATGGTCTTATCAGATTGATGTCCACTCATTATTCGATCATTGAAGGTCCACTGATTGCACAGTTATGATTGATGTGCTTTTCAGGCCATGGCTCATCCATGGTGAGGTGCACAAGATGGATGGCCAGACCACTATGGTGCCCACCGGATGTAAAGAGAGAAGGCATAAGAAATAGATAATGCCACAAAAAGTGACCTTAATGACAAGTAACATCAGTCGCTAAATGTCAGGAATGCTCCAATCGTTATCTGATTTGCTTCAATTACCATCATTCATGGGCCACCTCTCAATGATCGAGATCTTCTCTCCTGTTAGAACATTAACACACCCTATGCAAAACTTCCAAGTATTAAATGATACCAATGATGTAGAGCGGGCTGCAGACCTATTCCTGGCTCAAATGGACCAAAAAATATCTGAAATGAAGCGGACATCATCCATCATATTTGGGCTCAGTCCTACGTAGGGTATGATGTAATTGAGCCCAAGGTGTATTCGGATCAGGAAAATTCATTCTAAATTAAAAAAAATGCAGTTCAAAGCGCAAATCGCAAATCAACCACAATTTTTTTTATCCAAAATGAGTTATGGCAGGACACACGACCAATAAATTTTAATTGAAATTATTTTATGGGCCGACCAACACTTGAGCATGTTTCGTCACTCCGTTTCACAAGAAAACGACTCATTCGTAATTAAGTCTCCCATTTTTCAAAAAAATCACTATTTTTAGTAAGTTTTATTATCCTTAGAATTTTAGTATTTAGTATCTTCTTGGGGTTTGCTTTTTATCATGCTAAAAATATATCATGCGTATTTAGATTAGAACTTTTTTATTTTTTATATGTTTTATTATTTTTGCAAAGCTTTAATTTATTTGTATTAGAACTCTTAATTATAATTTTATTTTATTATTTAAAGCTTTGTAATCTTGGTTGGAAAACAGATTTCAATAAAGTTATTATTTAAAGCTTTGTAATCTTGGTTGGAAAACAGATTTCAATAAAGTATTTCAAATTTTCTTAACTCTTGTGAATTTGAAAACCATTACGTGTTATGTGTTGAGGTCAAAATCTGGATAGCTCTCTCCTTGCTCTCCCACACTCTGGATCACTTCGACGTCTTGATCCTGCACACTGGGAACAAGTAAAGGAAACCCTGACTAAGTCGGGGGACCGTCCGATACCTAAGTCAGGTCAAGGGAATCTGGGTCTAAGTTAGAGAGTAGAGGGAGAGTGCAAGATATTACGTACTTGTAGTAGTGGAGTCTCATTGTATTTATACTCGACTGTCGGATGGTATGGGTCCGTTAATCTCGGCACGATTCATTCAATCTGTGGAATTTTCATATCGTAGAGATATTGTACGCAATCCAAGGATCGTGTGACATATTATGCGCATGATGCGTATAACCGGTCACATCCGCTTATGGTAGTTTCCAAGTTTGGTGCATAATGCACTCACACGTCGCCCTGACCTCCGTTTGGGACATGTATAAAAAAATGAGGATGAGGACGAGCCATCGGCTCGAACATCCTTCTTCAGAGGAAGATGAGGATGAAGACGAGCCCTCGGTTCGGACATCCCTCTTCGAATGAAGATGAGGACGAGGACGAGGATGGGGCCTTGGTTTACGTCGTCGCTCATTGGTTGAAGTTTACCGTACCCGACCCAGGGTTTGGCTCAGACATTGCTCTCTTTAGCAGTGTTCGTCATTTTGAATACTCTCGCGTCTGATCGGACTAAAAAGATGTTGATCCTTGGAACTATAAGGGGCTCAGATCTTTCCATAACAAAAGCCTCCTACTCTTCGAGGTCGGCTACAAACTTGGAGAGTAATCATACAGAAGATCGACCGCCTCATCTGCTGAACCTCCCACGCATGCCGTTATTATTATGATTTTTGAATTCGAAACGTCGTATCCTCAGGATTTCACGCCTGTGGACTGTTCTTTAGCGGACACGTGGCGATGGTTATAATTCCAAATAATAGTTAAGCCTATAATAGGTTGTCGCGTGTGCCCGAGGAAGCGTCTAAGTGACGCTTCCCTTGCTCGGGCGCCATTTCGCATACTAGAGTACGCTGTTCGATGTCAGAAACGTACCATCTAGCAGGGGCTGAGCCAGTAGCGAACGGCCACGTGTACTAGAGTCGACTCGCGACGATTCGGCTGCGACCATCATTCTCTGTAATTAATACAAGGATTCTTTATGGCTTATATAAACTCCTTTCGGACCCACTCTCCTCACTTGTATTCTAAATTCGAACGCATGCCGGAAGAGGCTATTTCCGGTTGACTTGAAGTTCCCGGCAGGCGATTCCGACCGACCAAGCATTTTCGACAGAGGCGATTCCCAGTGATCATCCAGTGAGTCTCTTCCTCTTTTTGCTTCTTTATACTCCTTTCAAGATGTCTTCTAATCTGGAAATGGTCCGGGATTTGAATGATGACTTTGAGCCGGGGAGCACTGATGATGAAAGAGGGACTTCTGAAGGCCCCTTTGAAGCTGTCTCTCTTCTCTCCACCCCGGAGATAGAAGGAGGCGGGGGCTCGGACTCAACGAGCTGGCAAGAAGAAAACAGCCAGAGCCCCCCAAGCTCCAGTCACGGAGGCCGCTGAGATTCTCGCAAGTGGGCTGGCCTCGGAGGCTGTTACAGGGGGCTCCGTGTTGGCGGAGTCTCAGATGGAATGGATCCGCTCAGATTTCGACATCTCGAACATTGTACGGATAAGGGCACCCAAGGCCCTAAACACTGCCGGTGGGCCTGCTTAAGGGGAGGTCGCCATTTTTCTTTGTGTGTTGCAATGTGGGCTCCAACTCCCTTTGCATCCTTTTGTCCGAGCTCTAACAGCTTACCTTAGACTGGCTCCAAGGCAATTCACCCTCAATGCTTGGAGGGTGATGATTTCTTCCTTCGTTATCTGGCGTAAAGTCAGGAATCCGGAGCTGACCCCAGAGGAGTTGATAAGCCTATACCTGGTCAAGCACGATAGTCAAGAACTATGGTACTACTTCGCGACCCGAGGCAACAAGGGGTCGGGGCTGGTAATGAATCTTTCATCCTCCAACAAGGACTGAAAGAATAAGTGATTTTGGGCTGCGGGTGAATGGGAGGCCCCAACAGTTGAGCTTAGGACTTTGACAACTCGAGTCCCCACTCGATTTTCGAAACCAGGTCGGACTAATCATTCCCTCCCCTTCTTTTTTTTTTTGGTATCCTTCTCTTTTACTCTAATCAGACTAAAGCTTTATCCTTGTAGATTTTTCGAGGGGCACGCCACTCCTTGACTCGGATCAAAAGAACCGCATTGCTAAGGCTAGGACGCGATCGGGAGAGCTTCGCTCCTGGTTGGACTTGATCACAGCTGCTAACCTTCACTAGTCCGGGCTTTGCAAGTCTCAACCCCTCCTAACATCTTTTAATAAGTTTCTCTTTTTTTAGGAGGTCGAGCTTATTCATTCGGTTGTTGGCTTGCTACTCTTTGCGCAGGCATGGCCGAGGAATCTGGTTCTCGGAGGAGGAAAGTCGCCCTGACAGTAGAAGAAATGTTAAGGGCCGAGTCCTAAACGAAGACCACCGTTCGGAGGAGTCAGGCCGCTCCTCGCGGGGAGGGCCCCTCTAGCCCAGTTTCCGTCACTGCAACTCCAACTGTGGTGTCCTCCGAGACTCGGGTCCCACCAATCATTGTTCTGACTCTAGCAACCATAACTCCTTCCCCAACAACCATAACTCATTCCCTTCTGCCCACCGTCGTTCCCCCACCAAGAAGGCTCCTCCTGCAGCCCCGGGCCTTGTATTGTTGTGCCCTCTTCCTCCGAACGAGAGGAGGCAATTAGAATGGTTGATGACATGATTTATCCTCCCAACTCCGGGAATGATCTTAGGGCCGAGGCTCAAGTTTCGGTGGGCAGCCGGACCGGGGCCGGGGAAGCAGTGGGCTTGGCCCAAGTGGGGACGAGCGACGGGAGGTTTGAGCCGGGCTACCATATGTCTTGCCTGGCTCACTGGGTCTCCAAACATGCCCTGAAGGAGGAGATCGCCAGCCTCCTGACAAAGCCGGACGATTCTTTTTTGAATGACTTGGCTTCTGTCTTCTACAAGTACTCCCCGCTTTCCTATATGTTCTTTTAGCTTCCATTTTCCTTTGTTCATACGCTCATTCTTCTATTCTTGTTCAGTCCATTCCGAGACTCCTCTTGGCTTAGGAAAGAGTGCGAGAGCGTCGGAAGATAGATCCCAAGGTGAAGACTCTTGAATGAGGCAGGGGTCCTTAGGGATGAGGCCATTTTTCTCTGACTTAAGCAGGGCGAGCTGCACCGGTAGCTTGAAGATTCTAAGGCTAGAGAGCTCCAGCTGCAGAGGGTCGTGAGTGACCTCGAGGTCCGATGCGGAGGAGCGGCGGCTGAGCTGACATGGGCCCGTGCCCATGCAGATTGGTTAGCTAAAGAGGTCACCCGATTGAGTGAAGTCCTAGAGCGAACTAAGGCCGAGGCGGTGGAAGAACGGAACCAAGCCATCTCGCAAGCAGTGGAAGCTCAACGGGTCGAAGATGAGACCTCCATGGCTGTGGCGGTGGCCGCTGCGGTGGAGGCCTTCAAGAATTCAAAGGAGAGGGAGGCCAAAGCCACCAAGTTTTATAACTGTGGCTTTGATGCTTGTATTGAGGCAGTCCAGGATTTGTACCCGGACCTTAACCTTGAGCCTTTGTTGTCTGACGAGGCCGGAGAGAAGCTGTAACACCCTGAAAATCGGGGGTCGTGTATAAACTCAACTCCCGAGTTCCAGACCGTCACTTATGCAACAAAAATGGTTATGATTCAATGTTGTCTGATTTAAAGCATTCACATGAGTAAAAGTATACCAAAACTGCAATTCATACTTCAGATCCAGTGATAAAAGCAAGCGGAAGACTAATATATATATCACTGTATGGAAAAACAAAGTAATCTCAACTGTCTCCAAAGTATGACTACATCTCTGAGTCTCATATACATGTAAATAGACAAAGAATAAGTTCAAAATAGTCCCACTGAAGCCCCCCTCGATCCAGGTCACCTACGGGAAGCCGTCGTGATACTGCATATACGCGAACTCATCCTGGTCCTCGTCAATCTCCGGCTCCACCTCCTGGATCTCGTCGTCACCTGCAACTACAACAGGGTCTGGTGGGTGTTGCAAACACCATCCCGTAACGTGGGAATGAGTGATCAACTCAGTGGAATCATAAAGCAAAGATTAGCATGTTCACAATTCAATCACGCGATAATAGTAAAGCAGTAAATCAGACAATTCTAATACTGTTGTTAATGCAAGATGATATGACGTGATGTATGCCCTCACCGACGATCACCCTCATACGGCAACATCTTACGACCGAGGCATGCCACACTCCCTAGAGTGCTCCACATCTTCCAGGCACATGCAATGCTATGGTCATATGATTACCAAGTTGTTATTAGTCCATTCAAACAGCAGGATTGGGAAACTAAGGTACCTCCCTTGTATCAATCCCAACACGGATCCTGTCTAGGGTCGTCACTCCTAGTAATCTCATACGATGTACATTTCGTAGGTCACTGCAAGGGCTGCCAGGGCTGTTGCTCGCACTCGTTGCACCGCTCCCCCATCACCTTATCAATACAGGCCTACTGTACTCTACTGCACGGAAGGGTCGTCGCCTCCCGTGAACTCAGAATACGCTCGCGGTCACTACAAAGGGCTCGTCGCCTGATCAGTGTAGGCGACAGCTAGAATATAGTGTCCCATACCACCATAATCTGCTCACGAGTCAAGGTGCTCATTGGTCACTACGGGGAGGTTTGTGGCCCCAGCGTAGGCCGACAGCTCGACCACGGTGTCCCATACCACCATGCCCGGCTCATGAGTCTTCGTGGATCAAGGTATCACGGTTAATAGGGTTTACAATGGTAAGTTCAGCACCCTAGGTTCAAGCAGTCATGATACATACAAGGTGAACAAATATCGGCCAGTCGGGTTACTTGACGGGCTCGACTAGCGCGATCGCATCTCGAATTAAACGACATGAAGTGCGTAAAACACTTCGCGTGGCCTAACCACTGCTGCCAACTCTCAACACGAATCACGTTCATCGACGCGTCGTTCGTGGCTATGACCAGTCAGCCACGAATTCGCTCGGTTACCGACTGCCTGGACTAGGTCAAGTCCCACACATCTATGGAATTTCATTAACATTATATACCAAGGTATTGGAATTGAAATACATCATGTGAGCATGTTAGCACATGTTATAACATTCAACTTAAGCAAATCTTCAAGGCATACTTCCCATGCATATTCAACTTAAGCAAATCCTCAAGCACATATATTCCATGCATGTAATGAAATCATGCATTTTGTCAACATGTAGAAAATCATTTAGGTCAGCATAATAATTGAAAAATCAATCACAAACTATCAAATAACATCATTTAATACAATACATACTAATACAAGCATTTATACAAACACATACACTACACACTTAAGTCTACATATAGTATGTCGACCCAAAGTGTGCAACTAGGCGAATCTCTTCGCCAAACTAATTATGCACGCATTCCTAACTTCCTAATGCGACAACAAACCATGTCAATCACATCAGCAAAATATGAATGTAAACAGTACTTCCTACAAATGACTAAAATGCCCTAAATCTCATATTCTTCGTTAGCTTACGAAACGGGAAACGGAGAGCATTTTGTACATGTCAAACGGCGATGCCGTCAAGAATCTACTATTAAACGACATTGAAAGCATTGGGAACCGTCAATCAAAGCGTCTAAAATCCTCACCTAGTGTCTTGTAGACTCGGGAATTTAAGCGGAGCGTATATGGTTCGTCTACGGCGAGTAAGGAGCCTAATACATAAGATCCATAAGCTACATCGCTATGGAAACAAGGAAAACTCAAATCAACAACTATTTAGGGTTTTTACTTACCTAGGATCGCGGTGGAATCGCCGGGAAAGCGGTAGAGGAGTGTTGCTTAAGCACGTGCAACACGTAGCACAAGTGGCAGGAAGAACTCTCCCACTCTCTCACAATCTCTCACTCTTTTTCTCTCTCCCAAGCTAGGGCTTCTCTCAAATTCGGATGGGAGAGAGGAGTGAGGGTTTCAACCCCTTTTATAGCCTAAAACATTCCCAAAATAGGCTTGGGAACAATGTTTACTTGGTGCCTAACCAAATCGGGGCCGTTTCGGTCCAAAAGGGCATTTCTGGAGGTCCCCAGGCCAAATGCGGTCGGACTTAAGCTCATGCATACTGGATCTAGCACACATCCAGTTTTCAGACCGGTTGGGTTCCCAGATCGCACGTGGCGGCCCAGTTTCAGTTTAACGGTCACCGCACCAAGATCAGGCCTATAAGTCTCGTGATATATAATAGATATTTTTCCTGATCCAAGGGTGTAATTTGGCTGTATTCTGACGGTCAGAACGCTCAATACTGATGCGTCAAATTGTGTGCCAGATTTGAATTTCAAATTCCAATTCTAACCCTATTCTCACTCTCTTCGGTCCGGGCTAAATGAAATAGCCTGTGATTATCGGTTTGACTTGATTTTTGGAATGAGTGTCAAGTCCAGCTAGACGGTTCTAACGGTCTAAGATAGGAGGTATCGGACTTTCAACGTGCGGTCTAGATCCAATACAAAGATTCAAAGTGGTCCAGAGAACAAACCGGTTTAGAGTTTGATCCGAGGCTTTAGAACATTATAGCACCCTTGGTTCCACTCGCTTCGGGCCTTGTAGAACGTATTTAAAGTGATCAGGGACCATTTCCCAGCTATTCTAACGTTGCACTAGCTAACCTAGTCATATTTTCTAAAGGAATGAATTCTACGCAATTTCGGGTCGAGTTGGTACTCGAGCCCAAGTATGGATTTTTCACGGGCGTTACAATCTACCCCCCTTAACAAATAATTTCGTCCTCGAAATTTTGTACCTTTTCGTACTCCTCGAGAAGCTGTGGGTAGTTCTTTCTGATCTCGGCTTCTGTCTCCCAAGTAGCCTCCTCCTCAGTATGATGCGTCCATAGTACCTTCACAAGGGGAATCACCTTGCTACGCAGTACCTGCTCCTTCCGGTCTAAGATGCGTGTCGGTCGCAGGATATAAGTAACATCCTCTCCTAACTGCACCTGCTCCCATCTGATGATATGAGAAGGATCAGCAACGTACTTCTTCAGCATAGAAACATGAAATACGTTGTGGACGCTCGCGAGGGGCGTGGGTAAAGCCAATCGGTAAGCCACTGCTCCCACACGATCGAGGATATGAAATGGACCAATGAATCGCGGTGCCAGCTTCCCCTTCTTCCCGAACCGAAGGACTCCCTTCATAGGGGAAACTCGCAAAAACACATGATCCCCGACTGTGAACTCTAGTGGTCTCCGTCTCGTATCGGCGTAGCTCTTCTGTCTGCTCTGCGCTGTAAGAAGCCGACGTCGAATAATATCAATCTTCTCTGACGTCGCCTGCACCAACTCTGGGCCAATCAAGCTGCGCTCACCGACCTCTAACCAGCAATGCGGTGCGCGACAAGGTCGCCCATACAGCGCCTCATAAGGTGCCATGCCGATACTCGCCTGGAAGCTATTGTTGTACGCAAACTCCGCATATGCAAGACAGTCATCCCAACTGTCCTTGAAGTCCAATGCACAAGCTCGCAACATGTCCTCCAGGATCTGGTTCACTCGCTCCGTCTGTCCGTCCTTCTGTGGGTGGAAGGCAGTACTGAACTTCAACTTCACACCCATAGCCTCCTGAATGCGAGTCCAGAAAATAGAAGTGAACCGCGTGTCTCTGTCCGACACGATCTCCAACGGAACTCCATGCAGACGCACAATCTCTCGGATATACAATCTAGCCAGCTCGTCTGCAGAGTTCGTAACTCTGATCGGTAGGAAGTGCGCCGACTTCGTCAATCGGTCGACGATCACCCAAATGGAATCATGCCCCTTCCTCGTCTTCGGCAACCCAGAAATGAAGTCCATGGAAATGAAATCCCACTTCCACTCTGCAATCGGCATAGGCTGCAAAAGTCCAGGTGGTCGGCGATGCTCTGCCTTCACCTGCTGACAAGTGAGACAACGGGACACGAACTCAGCAATGTGGGTCTTCATACCTTCCCACCAATACGTCCTCTTCACGTCACGATACATCTTCGTGCTGCCTGGATGCATCGCGAGTCTAGTAGAATGCGCAGCCTCGAGAATCTCTCGTCTCAAGTCAGGGACATCAGGAACGCATAGGCGGCCACGGTAACGTAAGCCCCCATCCATACCAACTCGCCAGTCGGCGTCAGCATCATCACTGGCCTGCTCTCGAAGCTCAGTAAGATGCGCGTCGTCCCTCTGCGCCTCGATGACACGGTCATCGATCTGGGATCGCACCTGTACGTGTGCGATGAACTCAAATGGCTCCTCTACGGTGAGTTTCTGCTCAAAGTCTCGCAGAAACTCAACCATATCCCACTCGGCAACCATCAGCGGAGCCGCAAACTCTATCGCCTTCTTGCGGCTCAACGCATCAGCCACAAGGTTCGCCTTCCCAGGATGGTAAGAGACTTCAAACTTGAAGTCCTTCAGCGTCTCCATCCATCGCCGCTGCCTCATATTCAAGTCCCGCTGCGTGAATATGTACTTGAGGCTCTTGTGGTCGCAAAAGAGCTCGAACTCCTCTCCGTAGAGGTAATGTCTCCAGAGTCTCAGTGCGAATATCACGGCTGCCAACTCCAGGTCGTGTGTAGGGTAATTCTCCTCGTGCTTCCTTAATTGTCTCGAGGCATACGAAATTACCCTGTCCCTCTGCATAAGGACACAACCCAAACCAACGCTAGACGCGTCAGTGTATATAGTGTATTTAACCCCTTGCTCTGGCAATACTAGCACAGGGGCGGACGTAAGTCTGTCCTTCAGCTCCTGAAAAGCTGACTCCGCCTTATCATTCCAGGCGAACTTCACGTCCTTCCGTGTCAACTGAGATAAGGGTCTCGCGATCTTCGAGAAATCCTGAATGAAGCGCCGATAGTAGCCAGCGAGACCCAAGAAACTCCTCACCTCAGTGACAGAACCAGGCTGCTCCCAGTCCTGCACCGCAGCTACCTTAGACAGGTCAACTGCCATGCCATCCTTGGACACCACGTGTCCCAGAAACTTCACCTCCTGCTTCCAGAAGTCGCACTTCTTATACTGTGCGAACAACTGATGCTGTCTAAGCGTATCAAGGACCAAACGCAAGTGCTCCTCATGCTCCTCTCGACTCCTAGAGTATACCAAAATGTCGTCGATGAAGACAACGATGAATCGATAGAGGAAAGGCCGCAATACCCTGTTCATCAGATCCATGAACACGGCCGGTGCGTTCGTGAGACCGAACGACATCACAAGGAACTCGTAATGACCAAAACTGGTCCTGAATGCTGTCTTCTGCACGTCCTCATCTCTGACGCGCAGCTGATGATATCCTGACTGAAGCTCAATCTTCGAGAAGTACTGTGCTCCTCTCAACTGATCAAACAAGTCATCGATCCTGGGCAAAGGGTACTTGTTCTTCACCGTGAGCTGGTTCAGCCAGCGATAATCAATACACAATCGCAGCGAACCATCCTTCTTCTTCACGAACAAGACCGGTGCTCCCCAAGGAGACACGCTAGGCCGTATAAAGCCAAGCTCTAGCAGGCCATCAATCTGCGTCCTCAACTCCTCCATCTCACATGGTGCCATGCGATACGTCGGCAGTGAGACGGGTGTAGAACCAGGAACCAGATCGATAGTGAAATCGATCTCACGTCGGGGCGGCAAACCAGGGATCTTCCTGAACAGATCCCCGAACTCAGAAACAACTGGCGTCTGCTCAAGTACCTGGGCACCAGTGTCGCGCAATAGAGTGGCGTAGCTAAGAATACGGAAAGGAAGATTTACCCGCACTGAAAATGTGAAAGGCGTGCCCTCAGGCTCGTACACCGTCACCACACGAGCCTCGCAGTCAATCTCGGCTCTCGCTGCAGTCAACCAGTCCATGCAAAGAATGACGTCGAGATATACGAGCGAGGGATCGACGACCAGATCAAGAGTCATCGTCCTGCCTCCCAGATCAACTAAACAACCCTCACACATCTGGGTGACATCCGAATAATCTCCATGAGCTGCAAGGACTCGCACGCTATCCATCGTGATAGTCTGCAACCCAAGACGTCTGACTACGGCACGTGATATCAAAGAAATTGTGGAACCAGTGTCCACCATGACAAGAACGGGAGTACCTCCGATATGGCCCGTGACCTCGAAGGCTGAATGCTGAAAAGTCGACGTCGTAGATGCCTCAGCGGTCAGTGCATGAACCCGAGCCTGTTGTGGCCGGTTCGGCCGCTGTGTCAAGGGCCGTGGGGACTGTCGAATCTGCGATACTGTGGGTGTGAAAGAGGGATGCGCAGGAGCTGACCGTATAGGCGGTGCTGATATCGCCTGTGGACGTACACGATCAATCTTCTGCGGCGGCGAGAACCCACTGTCCCGCATCCTCGAAAAGCAACTCTGCGCTAGGTGGCCCGTCCTCCCACAGTATGTGCATGATAAATCAGGGCGCCGAAACGGTCCTACTGGCGCCGTGGTCCTGGTAGGAGGATCAATGCGAGGCCTCTTGCCCGCGAAGGGCCTATCTGGTAACTCCGGTCGCGGCCTGGAAGTAGTCGGGCCTCGTGATCGCGCAAGTCGATCCACGTCCTGCTCTGCCCGCATGGACATGTGAACCAACTCCGCATAGGAGGGGAAACTGATACAGCACATCTTCGACCGAATATCCGGTCGCAAGCCCTCCAAAAAGCGTCGTATGCGCATCTGCTCATCAGCTAGAATCGTCGGGACGTACCTGCCCAACTCTGTGAACCGATGCTCATACTCGGTAACCGTCATCGCTACCTGCCTGAGACGGAGAAACTCATTCTCCCTCTTGTGCCTGTAGGTCTGAGGATAATACTTCTCATGGAAGCGGAACTCGAATGCTGCCCATGTCCATACGAAATCGGCGGTAACAGTCCGCAATATACTATCCCACCACATACTGGCCTCTCTCTCAAACTGGAAGGTAGCCAGCTCTACCTGCTCAGCCTCGGTACAGTGCAACATGCGTAGAATCTTCGACACTCGGTCGAGCCAGAACTCGGCCTCCTCGGGTCTGTGAGAACCCGTGAAAGTAGGAGGCCGCAAGCGCTGAAATCGCTCCAGAAGGCCCCGTGTGTCGGCAGGATTCCTCGCAGGGAAAGCAGGCTGCGCAGGATGTGCTATGCCCTCATCCTGGGCGTAAGCATAGGCATCCTCAGCTGGATGCGCAGGTGGTGCTGGCGGAGTAGATGCAGTCGCACCCCCACCCTGGGCTAAAGTCCCGACTATAGTAGTCAATAGCTGCTGCTGCTGTAGCATCATAGCCATCATCTGCTCGAATCTATCAGGTGGTGGAGCAGGCTGTGGCGGATGAGGTGCGGAAGTAGATGCGCGCTGTGGCTCTCTAACTGATGGTGTAAATGGCGGTGGTCCATCTGTAGGACCAACAGCAGGCTGAGACGACCGAACCGTCTCAGGAATCGGGCCCACAGCAGGGTCCGGACGAGTGCCAGACTGAGAGGGAGCCTGATCCATCTGCTCTGACAATGAAAGCCGAACCGCGCTCCTCGTAGTCTTAGGTGGCATTCCCTATATTCAAAATAGGGCGCAACCTTGTCAGTCTCAATTGCTCAAATACACCACAATCATTCACTAAAGAGTCAAAGGCATTCCATGCATTTCAATTAATCAAAATTGTCACAATACAAGGGATATATCCTCACAAGCATCATGACTAGAATGACATGGAAATTAAGACAATTAAGCAACAACAACATAAGCAAAGCACTAGCCCTAATAGGCTTTACACACATAAAACAGAAAATGGCTAACTACTCATAACAACATCAAAGATCGCGTCGCTAGTCGGAGTCTGGCGACGGAAGAGGAGCACCCTTATCCTGTAAGCAACACAGGATTGCCTTCAAGGTGCGAGTCACCTTGCCAAACTTCTTCTTTGTAACAGCCTTGGCATCAGCGACTTCCGCTCGAAGTTCTTGGACTTCCCTTCGCAAAGCGGTCTGACTCTCCTCCATCCGAGCAATGCGGTCGTCGATAGTAGTCTGCGCAGAAGGAGGAGGGCTCTCATCAGTATCCTGAGCCTCCTCTTCTGCTTCTTCCTGAACCTCTTCCTGAACCTCTGCTCTAGGTTCTTCTTCGCTTTGATCTTCCTCTTCATCAAAGTCATCCCCACTATCCCTTTCAAGTTGATTTTCACGGTATTGCGACCCAATCTTCATCTTAACCATTGTCGACTCATCGATGGTGTGAATCGATACTGGCAATTCGGGTCCAAGTCTATAGGCAAACTCAAGCGCAATCTTGCAAATGAGTCGGCCAAAGGGAAGGGATTCGGATGTTCTCCTCGACCTGGCTATGAGAACTATCTGCCGTAAGATGAAAGTGGCCATACATACGTTCTCTCCCTGGGCCACCAGAAATAAGAAATCGACCATAAGACGTATACATTCAATGTGGTTCGTCGACCTAGGATAAACATTGAACGTGCAGATGTGATGCAGCAGACGCAAATCCTCAGACATGTACGTCGCCTTGAGGCTATTATTAGGCTGCCATGGAACCAACTTACCGCACAGAAACCTGGTGCGGCGATCTCGTTCATGTCTAGTCCTCAAATTCTTCTCACTTGGATGTACATCACCTAGAGGCACATTGAGAAGTCGCGCAATCAACCGGACGTCGATCGTAGCCATCCGATCTCTGCCAAAAGGGATTTTGAACTGCAAAGGATCCAAGGTGGGATTCTGGATGCTAGCATAGAAGGCACGAACAGTGCTCACATTAGCACGAGCGCGAGCTTCAAAGATCGGTCCCCAGTGCGCGGCTTCAATGCATTCGAACAACAGATATTCGCCGAATAATCGCCCATCTACGTCCGCCTCAAATAACACTCTACGATCAGTGTATTTACCATGAGGCATCTCTGATAGGATGGTACGTCCAAGATGTGCATGGGGATCCAAATCCCGCTTTGTACGGCACTCCAGGACTGCAGCTGGACCTGCGGCGGCGCTTGAACTTGCGGCACCACCCCGCGGTCTTCTCGATCGAGCAGGGCGGCTCGGCCCAGCCTCGTCTGTCGCAGTTTTCCTCTTACCCATCAAAGATATGATGGATGAGAGCGACAAAAGGCCCAAAATGGCTTCCACGAAAGCCATGAAAAACGCCGAAAATGCGGAGAAATGGCTGCCCAATCTGAAAAAAGGAAATCTAGGCGTCGTAGAGGGATGCTTCAAGCTTCCCAAGGCTGTACTTTCAGGGAAAAATAAGAACAAAAAGATGGGATGGAGCACCTCACGATTTCAGCACTAATTGGGGGATTTTGGAGCTCCAAATGGGGAAATCTTCAAGGAAAGGGGCTGCCAACACCCAATAACTGATGGGTGGTGGTTGGTTTTGGCCAAGGAAGGGTTTAAGAGTGGTTTGGGTCGCCGGGGTTTGGAATGGAGTGCTGAAAATCGAATCTAGGGTATGCAAGGGGGCTGTTTGTGAAGGAGAGGTGGGTTTTAGGGGTTTTCGTGGGATGGGAGGTGCATAGGGGTGATGTGGACCCTATTTAAGAGGGTGCGCCCGAAGGACAGCACGAACCGTGCTCGCCGGCCGGCGATGCATCGCCTAGCTGGCGATGGCATCGCCGGCCAACCTTCAGGTTGGCCAGTGGGACCCCATGGGTCTGGTCCCCCATGGTCCCAGGGTCCCAAAAAGTTAGGTCCCACCCCTTGGTTCATAGTATTTTGGTCTGTATGAGCCCAAACATGTGTTTGGGGCTTTCCGGGTCCACATCGCAATCTCGAATACCAAACCATATGATGCAGCATATGAATTTGGGATAGAAGGAGCCAGTACATCTTTCTAGCTCCTTAGTTGCTAAAGAAAGTGAAGTTAGAATGGCCTTATGGCCATTTTTCATGAAATTTTACTATTCACTGTAAAATTTGGTGAATATATTAATTTGTGTTATTTTCACATTAGGTTTGATGCCTAACATGAAATGGATAAGAAAGAACTGAAGGTTGAAGTGTTTAGAGAAGGAATTTTGAAGATTTTTGGTGAAACGGGGTTTTTAAGCCCCGGCGATTGATTACAGGAGTCGTGGTCATTCCACGGCCCATGGATTCACTTTTGCGGTTTAAAACCGCTCATAGGACGCCTCAACCCGACTTCCTACAGCTTAGAAGTGATTCGGGTTGCTTTACTCGACCCGAGATACGTTACAGACTCGATCTTGCGATCGATTCTTATAGACTTCGTCTATCGGCGAATCTGTGATCCTAGAAGTGTTTCTAGACCCTTCTCGCACCCACCTAAGTCAAAGGAAGCGACAGCGTACGTCGCAAGACCATAACCCAGGCCCAGTATACTCTCATTCATGCTCTGATACCAACTTGTAACACCCTGAAAATCGGGGGTCGTGTATAAACTCAACTCCCGAGTTCCAGACCGTCACTTATGCAACAAAAATGGTTATGATTCAATGTTGTCTGATTTAAAGCATTCACATGAGTAAAAGTATACCAAAACTGCAATTCATACTTCAGATCCAGTGATAAAAGCAAGCGGAAGACTAAACAATATATATATCACTGTATGGAAAAATAAAGTAATCTCAACTGTCTCCAAAGTATGACTACATCTCTGAGTCTCATATACATGTAAATAGACAAAGAATAAGTTCAAAATAGTCCCACTGAAGTCCCCCTCGATCCAGGTCACCTACGGGAAGCCGTCGTGATACTGCATATACGAGAACTCATCCTGGTCCTCGTCAATCTCCGGCTCCACCTCCTGGATCTCGTCGTCACCTGCAACTACAACAGGATCTGGTGGGTGTTGCAAACACCATCCCGTAACGTGGGAATGAGTGATCAACTCAGTGGAATCATAGAGCAAAGATTAGCATGTTCACAATTCAATCACGCGATAATAGTAAAGCAGTAAATCAGACAATTCTAATACTGTTGTTAATGCAAGATGATATGACGTGATGTATGCCCTCACCGACGATCACCCTCATACGGCAACATCTTACGACCGCGGCATGCCACACTCCCTAGAGTGCTCCACATCTTCCAGGCACATGCAATGCTATGGTCATATGATTACCAAGTTGTTATTAGTCCATTCAAACAGCAGGATTGGGAAACTAAGGTACCTCCCTTGTATCAATCCCAACACGGATCCTGTCTAGGGTCGTCACTCCTAGTAATCTCATACGATGTACATTTCGTAGGTCACTGCAAGGGCTGCCAGGGCTGTTGCTCGCACTCGTTGCACCGCTCCCCCATCACCTTATCAATACAGGCCTACTGTACTCTACTGCACGGAAGGGTCGTCGCCTCCCGTGAACTCAGAATACGCTCGCGGTCACTACAAAGGGCTCGTCGCCTGATCAGTGTAGGCCGACAGCTAGAATATAGTGTCCCATACCACCATAATCTGCTCACGAGTCAAGGTGCTCATTGGTCACTACGGGGAGGTTTGTGGCCCCAGCGTAGGCCGACAGCTCGACCACGGTGTCCCATACCACCATGCCCGGCTCATGAGTCTTCGTGGATCAAGGTACCACGGTTAATAGGGTTTACAATGGTAAGTTCAGTACCCTAGGTTCAAGCAGTCATGATACATACAAGGTGAACAAACATCGGCCAGTCGGGTTACTTGACGGGCTCGACTAGCGCGATCGCATCTCGAATTAAACGACATGAAGTGCGTAAAACACTTCGCGTGGCCTAACCACTGCTGCCAACTCTCAACACGAATCACGTTCATCGACGCGTCGTTCGTGGCTATGACCAGTCAGCCACGAATTCGCTCGGTTACCGACTGCCTGGACTAGGTCAAGTCCCACACATCTATGGAATTTCATTAACATTATATACCAAGGTATTGGAATTGAAATACATCATGTGAGCATGTTAGCACATGTTATAACATTCAACTTAAGCAAATCTTCAAGGCATACTTCCCATGCATATTCAACTTAAGCAAATCCTCAAGCACATATATTCCATGCATGTAATGAAATCATGCATTTTGTCAACATGTAGAAAATCATTTAGGTCAGCATAATAATTGAAAAATCAATCACAAACTATCAAATAACATCATTTAATACAATACATACTAATACAAGCATTTATACAAACACATACACTACACACTTAAGTCTACATATAGTATGTCGACCCAAAGTGTGCAACTAGGCGAATCTCTTCGCCAAACTAATTATGCACGCATTCCTAACTTCCTAATGCGACAACAAACCATGTCAATCACATCAGCAAAATATGAATGTAAACAGTACTTCCTACAAATGACTAAAATGCCCTAAATCTCATATTCTTCGTTAGCTTACGAAATGGGAAACGGAGAGCATTTTGTACATGTCAAACGGCGATGCCGTCAAGAATCTACTATTAAACGACATTGAAAGCATTGGGAACCGTCAATCAAAGCGTCTAAAATCCTCACCTAGTGTCTTGTAGACTCGGGAATTTAAGCGGAGCGTATATGGTTCGTCTACGGCGAGTAAGGAGCCTAATACATAAGATCCATAAGCTACATCACTATGGAAACAAGGAAAACTCAAATCAACAACTATTTAGGGTTTTTACTTACCTAGGATCACGGTGGAATCGCCGGGAAAGCGGTAGAGGAGTGTTGCTTAAGCACGTGCAACACGTAGCACAAGTGGCAGGAAGAACTCTCCCACTCTCTCACAATCTCTCACTCTTTTTCTCTCTCCCAAGCTAGGGCTTCTCTCAAATTCGGATGGGAGAGAGGAGTGAGGGTTTCAACCCCTTTTATAGCCTAAAACATTCCCAAAATAGGCTTGGGAACAATGTTTACTTGGTGCCTAACCAAATCGGGGCCGTTTCGGTCCAAAAGGGCATTTCTGGAGGTCCCCAGGCCAAATGCGGTCGGACTTAAGCTCATGCATATTGGATCTAGCACACATCCAGTTTTCAGACCGGTTGGGTTCCCAGATCGCACGTGGCGGCCCAGTTTCAGTTTAACGGTCACCGCACCAAGATCAGGCCTATAAGTCTCGTGATATATAATAGATATTTTTCCTGATCCAAGGGTGTAATTTGGCTGTATTCTGACGGTCAGAACGCTCAATACTGATGCGTCAAATTGTGTGCCAGATTTGAATTTCAAATTCCAATTCTAACCCTATTCTCACTCTCTTCGGTCCGGGCTAAATGAAATAGCCTGTGATTATCGGTTTGACTTGATTTTTGGAATGAGTGTCAAGTCCAGCTAGACGGTTCTAACGGTCTAAGATAGGAGGTATCGGACTTTCAACGTGCGGTCTAGATCCAATACAAAGATTCAAAGTGGTCCAGAGAACAAACCGGTTTAGAGTTTGATCCGAGGCTTTAGAACATTATAGCACCCTTGGTTCCACTCGCTTCGGGCCGTGTAGAACGTATTTAAAGTGATCAGGGACCATTTCCCAGCTATTCTAACGTTGCACTAGCTAACCTAGTCATATTTTCTAAAGGAATGAATTCTACACAATTTCGGGTCGAGTTGGTACTCGAGCCCAAGTATGGATTTTTCACGGGCGTTACAGAAGCCCGCTGAAGATGCCTGCCCGGACTAAGCCTTCGACTCCCAAGCACCTCCTCCAACCACAGTTTTTAGTATTCCTCCCATGGTTTAATTGTTTTGTGCATGGTGTGATGAATAATGTTTTTTTTTACCCTCCAGAGAGGGCATATGGATGATGATTTTTTACCCTTTGGAAAGGGCGCTCGGATGATGATTTTTTCTTTATATTAGTTAATCCGTAGTTAATTTTTAGATGTTGACTCCTGATTATTGATTGCTGAACTGATTTGTTGAAAGGTCGGTTTATTTCAGGGCATGGCCGAGCCGACCCTTTGGTGGGTCGGCCCCCTCCAATGTCGTCTCGCAGAACATTTAAGCCTTTATGGCCTGATCACTGTTGAGTCCAAACCTCTAAGGGGTTGGCTTGTCCCACGATTGACGAGAAACCTTCGCTCCATCCGTTAGTCGGGCGATGAGCCGACTCCTCTGTTGGGAAATCGGGTCATCTTTTGGCTTTTTCTCTGACTTGAGAGGGGATGCGTTATCGAGTTTTTCCACGATTGACGAGAAACCTTCGCTCCATCCGTTAGTCGGGCGATGAGCCGACTCCTCTGTTGGGAAGTCGGGTCATCTTTTGGCTTTTTCTCTGACTTGAGAGGGGATGCGTTATCGAGTTTTCGTGGGATTACGCTCTAACCCCTTCTTTAAGGGATCATCTCGTTCAGTCCACCCCTACATATGAGAGACAACTTTTCCTTAGTAGATAATCTGATTATGTAGAAAAGGAAAGACGATGCATGAATTTCATTAAAAGCCTTAAAGGCTGGTTGCTTGGAGGCGTACACTTATTGGGGGCCTTAAAGGCCAATACATCGAGGATAATAGATCTTTAGGTGCTCAGCGTTCTAAGGGTGAGGGAGCTGGAGGCCCTCGAGGTCTTCTAAGTGGTAGGAACCCAGTTTAGTCGATCGGACCATGCGAAAAGGTCCTTCCCAATTAGCTCCAAGTGTCACAACCCCCGGCTCGGCGGTGTTATGGAAGACTTGGCGAAGGACCAAGTCCCCTGGCAGAACCGTCTGGCCTTGACTTTAGAATTATAGAATCGTGTGACCTGCTGATGTCCAGCGGCAACTCGGAGCCTTAAGATATTTCTAATTTCTTCAAGTAAATCCAAGTTAACGGCAATCTGCTCGAAATTCTGATTTTCTTGGTAATTCCTCACCCGAGTAGTTGGGAGGTCAATCTCAACTGGCACAATTGCCTCCGAGTCATAAGAAAGCGAGAATGAAGTTTCCTCAGTTGATGACTGAGCTATGGTCTTGTAGGCCTAGAGGACAAATGAGAGCTCCTTGGTCCAACTGTCTTTCGCTTTCTCTAACTTCGTTTTAAGATGATGTTTGATAACCTTATTAATCGCCTCCACCTATCCATTGGACTGGGAGTGTCGAGGAGAGAAATACGCATTTGTGCTGCCGAACCCTTGACACATAATTCGAAACTTGTCGTTGTCGAATTGCCGGCCATGGTCTGACACAATGGTTCGCGAAATCCTAAACCGGCAGATAATATTTTTCCAGATAAAATCGATCACCTTCTGCTATGTGATTTTCGCAACGGGCTCGGCCTCGGCCCATTTGGTGAAGTAGTCAACTGCAACGATGGCAAACTTGACTTGCCCCTTTCCTATAGGCAGAGGGCCAATGATGTAGATTCCCCACTGAGCGAACGGCCATGGACCGCTCATGGGGGTCATATCTTCTTTGGGCTGCCTTGGTACAATCGCATAGCGCTGGCATTTGTCGCACTTCTGAACGTAGTTCTTGGAATCTTCCTTAATGGTTGGCCAAAAATATCCTTGTCGGAGTATCTTTAAGGCTAGGGTTCATCTGCCAAAGTGACTTCCACAGATTCATTCGGGAATCTCTCGAATCACGTAATCGGCTTCGTCGAGTCAGAGGCACTTGAGGTATGGTTGGGAATGCCCTTTCTTATATAGAGTTCCATCTAGAATGATGTACCGCGCCGCTCTGACTCTCAATCGCCTAGCCTCCAACTGATCCGAGGGGACCTCGCCAGACGTGAGGTAGTTAAAGATTGGGTCCATCCAGCTCGGAGTAGCATGCACTGGATTAACTTCTTTCTTCTCCGCCTGGTCGATGCTTGGATTTTCTATGAATTCAACGGAGATGATTCGCGGAATCTTCCCTTCTTCAGCCAAGGCGAGCCTTGCTAGGGCGTTTACCCATGAATTTTTCACTCTCGGGATCTGATGGATAGTGCAACTCTAAAATCTTTCGATTAATTTCCTCGCCTCATTTAGATAAGCGATCATCCTTGTTTCCTTAGTTTCATACTCGGTGGAGATGTGGTTTACTACCAGCTGAGAGTCGCGTTAGACCTGAAGAGACCGAACACCCAGACTTGCAGCCAATCTGAGTCCAACTAGTAAATCCTCGTACTCAGCCTCATTGTTTGAGGCCTTAAAGTCGAGTCTGATCGTGTATTAGATAGACGTGGAATCGGGTTCGATCAGGACGATTCTAGCTCCGGCTCCTTTGATATTAGATGACCCGTCTACATAGAGAATCCATCTCAATTCCAACATTGCCTTTTGGTCACCCAGGGGAACAGGTAGAGTCATTTCGGCCTTAGTACTGATTTCTTCTACACTCGGAATGGTGAATTCGGCAATGAAGTCAGCCACAGCTTAGCCTTTAATTGTTGTCCTCGGGCGAAACTGGATGTCGAACTCACCAAGTTTGATGGCCCACTTGGTCAGGTGACCTGAACTTGTCTAAGAGGAGAATCGGTCAACACAACGACGAAATGGGCTTGGAAGTACGGACGTAACCTCTGAGCTGAAACAACGAGGCTAAGCGCTAGCTTCTCCAGGGGCGGATATCTTGTTTCTACAGGTACCATAGCCTTGCTCACGTAATATATGAGGTGTTACTTACTTCCAACCTCTCTGATCAGGGCCGAGCTGACGACCGAGACCGAGGCCGAGGCCGAGACTGCGATGTACAGGAATAGGGACTCACCTTCTTCATGCTTGGATAGTAAGGGGTGAGCCCAGATACTATTTCAGCTGCTAGAAGGCTTATTCGCATTCTAACGTCCACTATGCCTTCTTATGACCCGCAATTGTTGAAAGAAGAGGAGGCATTTATTCGTTGCTCTGGATATGAAGCATCCGAGCGCAGCAACTCTTCCCGTGAGGCACTGTATTTCCTTGACAGTCCGAGATGGACTCATATCTAAGAGCGCCTTGATCTTGTCGGGGTTTGCTTCGAGGCCTCTCTGGCTGACCTGGAACTCAAGAAATTTTCATGATCCAACCCCAAAAGCGCACTTCGCGGGGTTTAGCTTCATCTGATACTCTCGGAGGACATTGAATGTCTCCCTGAGATCTGTCAAGTGATCGGACGCCTTAATGCTTTTTACCAGCATGTCGTTGACATACACTTCCATAGTGCGTCCGATCTGTTTGGCGAACATCTGATTTACCAACCTTTAATATGTCGCTCAAGCATTTTTCAGGCCAAATGGCATGACCCAGTAACAGTAGTCTCTTGTCTGTGACGAAGGTAATCTTCTGACTGTATGGGAGATGCATTGCGATCTGATTGTACTCGGAATAGGCGTACATGAAGAAGACTAATTCATGACCGGCTGTACTATCCACCAGTTGATCGATCCGAAGCAATGTGAAGCTATCTTTGGGACACGCCTTATTCAAATCCGAGTAGTCTACACAGACCCGTCATTTCCCGTTGGATTTCTTGACAAGTACTACGTTTGCAATCCAATCGAGATAATATACTTCTTCTATGAAACCGGCATCGAGTAGGATGGAGACCTCGTTAGCAATGGCCTCGTAGCACTTAGCATCAAATGGTCTTCTCTTTTGCTTTACCAGTTTGTGGTCAGGGTCCACGTTCAGCCTATGGACCAAGATGTCAAAAGAGATCTCGAGCATGTCTGCATGTGACCATGCGAAGATGTCTCTGTGTTGCTGTAGGAAGTTAGCATTTCGGACCGTTGCTCGGAACTTAATGACGTTTCAAGCTAAATGATTTTACTTGGGTCTGCTTCATCGAGCGGCACCTTCTCCAGGTCTTCTACAGATGAGTTTCCTGTTGGTCCTTGGGGATCCAAGATGTTGATAGCAAGTGCTTACTTCACGAATCCCTTTCTAACTGTTATTACATAACATCTTCGAGCCTCGCACTGGTTGCCTCGGAAGTAGCCTATTCCACCCTCGGCTGGGAACTTCATCATTAGGTGATAGGTGGAGACGACCGCCCTCATTGCGTTAAAGGAGGGCCTACCTAGGATGACATTATGTATAGATGGTATATTAACAACAAGGAAGTCTACCATAAGGGTGACTTGATGTTGGCCTTCTCTCGCAGTTACTAGGAAGGAGATGACTCCCTCAGATATCACTCTTTCTCCGGCAAAGCCATGTAAGGGGGTCTTCACAGGTCGAAGGCACAACCGAGGAATCCATATTCTTTCGAAAGCCTCGGAGTAGACCACGTTGGCTGGGCTGCCGGTGTCGACCAGGATGCGGTACACTTTGTGATTGGCCATGGTCATGATAACCACCAAAGCATCATCGTGCGGATGCTGAATTCCGCGTGCATCGTCCTCGGTGAAGGTCAAGGGCTGACCCAAAGTTCCTTGCTAAGCCGCTCGGTCAAGTGGACGTAATGTTTCGGGTCAGGCTTCCGAGAGTGGGCTTTCCGAGCCCTGTTTGAATCTCCCCCACTAGATGAGCTCCCGAAAATTGTACGAATTTCGGTCGGCTCTTCCGTGGCGTTATTCGGCTGTTCTCGTTCTCACTCTTCTTTCCGGGTGGTTTTCTCCCCCTTAGTGTAACGGTGCAGGTGACCTTTACGAATAAGGGTCTCAACCTCATCTTTGAGATCCACGCAGTCAGCAGCAGTATTGTAGCCGTGATCTCGATGAAAGCGGCAATATTTGCATTTGTCTCGATGATCCGGGTTGGCCCTCATACAAACAGGCCAATTCAGCAGCTTTTCTCCTCGATGTCCAATAGAATCTGCTCGGTGAATGTGTTAAGGGGAGTGTAGGAGCGGAACTTTCTCTCTGGCCTTCTGCTCGGGCGACATCGCGAGACACGCGGTCATCAAGCCCTTTGTTGGACGGCTGAGATTCCTCGTTCCTAGGCCTCTTCCCTTTACCATTTGTATCTGCCACTTGGACATTTTTGCTGGCATTGGAGAATTCTTCGGCGTTAGTGTATTTTTGAGCTTTGGCAACAAAGTTCTACTAACGTCTTTGGGGGATTCTTTCCAATGGAGAAGGTGAATTTTCGTTCTTTTAGACTGCCGAACATGGCTGCGAGTGTCATCTTGTCATTGTAATCTTCTATTAACAGTATTTCCTCATTGAAGCGAGCGATGCAATCTTTCAATGATTCCTTCGACTCTTCACTACAAGAAATCTCACTTTTAGCGACGAAAATTAGTCAAATTTTCGTAGCTAAAATGTTTTAGCAACGAAAATTTTCATCGCTAAATTCGTCGCTAAAAGCCCGAGGCATAAGGGTTTTATCGGCAAAAAATTTGAATCGTCGCAAAATACAAGCTTTTTAGCGACGAAAATTTTCAATAAAAAATTCGTTCCACTTTTTGCAATGAAAATTTTCGTCGCTAAAAAAACTGTACAAGACTTTTAAAAAATCGTTCCACTTTTAGCGACAAAAATTTTCGTTGCTAAAAAATCCTTACAAGACTTTTAGTAGTGAAAATTTTCGCTGCTAAAAAAATTCATTCCACTTTTTGCGACGAAAATTTCCATCACTAAAAAATCTTTACAACTTTCGCTGCTAAAAAAATTTATTCCACTTTTAGCAACGGAAATTTTCGTCGCCAAAAAACCTATGCTTTTGTCCCTAATAAAAATTTACAAGAATTTTAGTGGTGAAAAAATTCGTTCCACTTTCGCCGCTAAAAAACTTTACAAAACTTTTAGTTACAAAACTTTTAGCTACGAAAATTTTCGTAGGTAGCACAAAATTCCTAATATACACCTATTACAATATATACACCTGTTATAATATATTTCATCATATTCTTCCTGTTATACACCTATTATATAATATATTTCATCACATTCACATTCACATCTATATAAACCCAAACTAGAAAATCCATCCAAACATAAAAGTACATTCATCCAAACACAAACAATCTTATCCACATCGAATGAGGCCTTCCACATAAGAATTGATCTTTTCACAGATGGACATCCATGAATAACAGGCCTGCAAGTATGACACTGTTGAGGATTTTATTTATTATTATTATTATTTTTTTGTAATGTGTATTACTGCTGAATTGGTTAAAGGAAACAACACAAATTGTTAATTGCTTACAACATTTCAAAAAAGGAAACTGCACTTACGTTATAAGGGTTCTCATCTTTACATATCGAAGCTCCTAATATGTTGATCATGTCCTACAAAAGACAATAATAAAAATAATACATTAATTGCCCAGAAAAAGATGGCTGGAGATCAGATGTTATGAAACTCCCAATTAGATTTAGGTCATAATTCATAACAAATAGAGAAGTTTTAAAATTATAGGAACATTACTAACATGAACAATTTAACTTTCAAAAAAAAAAAAATATATACTAGCACAAACAAGTTTCAAGCTCATGATGTGAATATGGACTATCATGGAATGAATGCAAACAAATCCAAAAGCATTGGCTTCTCAATGAGTTCTCTATATACAATAAAAACTACACTACTGCAACTGAACATTATACATGTTGTAGCGCCAACTATCATATGGGACCAAACAAGTGAAAAACCAAATGAAGTAAACATAAAACAGAGGTTAAGCCCACACTTGTGTGGATTCATGACCATCCACATGCAGTCACACATACCAATATGGAAAATGCGTGTGAGATGCCAGCTTACCCTTAGATGAGTCATGTGCAAATTCAGGCTTTTGTTCCTGAAGTTGGGCACAATATATAAAGGAAATGGATGGCTAATACAACTCTTTCTGACATCCATTTGTTTGTATACAGTGGTCCATCAAAGGAGTAAAACACTTTTTAAGCCAGAAGTTCTAAAAATAGAAAGTGTAACCCACTTGATAGAAAGCTTTGATCTCACATCCTTGTGCTGCATTGGTGCATGTGGCTACATTTTGTTGGGCAATGCTCCGGACACTCGTGGGCTTAGGAAACCTCACCTACAACTTCTGCGTGAGTCCAAGAATCAGGTTGGATGCAAATCAGGTGAACTAATCTTATGTGAATGAAATACATACATGTATGGAACCATTCTAGATAAGAACATTTTCTTTCAGTGGAGTCATTGAGGTTCTTTACTTGGCTTATTCATGGATGACAGTTTGTTAATTCATCGTCAGACATTTGATTCATCCAAACAATCCTCTTAGCAAGCTTATTGTGAATGACTGCTATTTGAAAATCAAACTAAAAAGATGATGCTGATCATATGAACAATGTCCTTCGAACAAAAAATGGCCTACAGTCCACATATAACAAGGAATAGTGTGAGACCCGTATCTTGGTCCGTACCTTTCCGTACACTTCCGCGGTCGTACCGGTCGAATTCCGGCAACTTTCGACCCTTAAACAATATCGACGCGCGACCTGGATTCTTGTACCGACAACCCGAGTCGACTCAACCCGAGACCAATACCATAGCGACCGCACCGTCGCCGCGGTTCCGATACCGCGACTCGCGCGTCGAGGCGATACCCGGATCAAGAGATATGGACCAACGTTCGGTGCGAGAAAACGCCGCGCGTTGCGAAAACCAAGGGAATCTCAACAATGTGTCACATCAATCACATCAATCCCATCAATCAATCACCCATCAAGCCATCACATGTCAAGTACACATCACTTCCATCCCTTTTCCCAAGCAACCACCAAAGTCTCCCAAGCCCATACCTCTCTTACACAAAAAGCCACAAAAGTCTTCATTTCCCATACTTCTCTTACACAAAAGCCACAAAAGTCAAGTTTCTCTTACACCACCATCACTCACCCATCCATCCATCACTCTCTCTCTCTCCCTTTACATCACTCTCTCTCTCTTTCTCTCTTTCTCATTCCAAAATTCCAAAGCAACAAAGGAAATCCAAGAGTTCCATACGTATGGAATTTCTCCAAAATTCCTAAGCTCCAAGTGGCCCACCTTCCTACCCCAAAATCTCCCATCTCAACCCTCCATTCTTCATCCTAACCGTTGAAGTTGAAGCCAAGGTGCCAAGGAACCCCTAGGAGCGAGAAGATCGGACGGTGGGTGCTTCTATAGGGTAAATTTTTCTTATTTTTATGGTGGATCAAGTGAGGCCCACCGATCAATGGTGTGGATCTCACTTGGGACCCTTATTTGTGGCCGATGGACCACTTGGATCACCATGATCATTCCATGATGGGGCCATTCTCCATGGACCCCATCATGATGTTTATTTCTTTATGAAAGGTCATCTAGACCGTCCATAACGGTGGAGAATGGATCTCCACCGTTGATTTATAATTTTGATGGTCCCATGATCAAAGGGATCCATTTATTGTATGTTTCATTGCAAGGGAGGACCCATAATGACGGGGTCCCTCCATCACAAGCCGTGTCCCACTCTCCATCTCTCTCTCTCCCTTTTATTTCTTTTTATTTTGCTTTATTTTATTTTATGGGATAGGGTGGTGTGGCCCACTTGAATGGACACCACTAGAATGCATGTTGTGGACCCGATCCATTTTTAGGTGTGGCCCACCATGTATGTGCATGGGGTAGCCATGTGATGGCCCACCTAATCAGGGCCCACCCCAATGCATGGTTTTATTTTATTTGTATTTCGTTATTAAAAAAAAATAAATAAAATAAAATCAAACTGTCCAGCGTCTGAGACGCTGGACGTCCCTGCCCAAGCAAAGAACAAAAAGGGAAAGCTTAGGTGGGCCGGCTTATGCAGGCCCCACCTTGATACATGTGTTCAATCCATGACGTTCATCCTCTTTATCATATAATTTTAGGCGTTGAGCCAAAGAAAGAGGTCCATCTGACGTTCGGGCGGGCCATACCATAGAAAACGATATTTTTATCCTTCAAAGGCCTTTAGTGGACATTTTGTTGTGTCTACACTCCAAATCAATGGCAAAAGTGGGGTTTGTACGGCCTGTTTGGACCCTAGAATTAAGTGGGCGGAGTGGATTTCACAGAAGTGGGCCCCATGTATGATTTTTTTAAAAAGGAAAGAAAAAAAAAAAAAAAAAAAAAAAGGTGCAGCAGCGCTGCCACCGTCTGAAGCAGCAGGCGCTGCCTGCATTGGATGGACGGACGAGTGGGGTCCCACGGCTGCTGCCGTGGGCCCCACCATGATCTTTGTTTGACATCCAACCTGTTAATGAGGTGGGCCACCCTCTAAAGTGGCTCCCCTCCAAGAATGAAACAGATCTAAAACTCAGGTGGCCCACATCACATGAAACAGTGTGAATGAACGCCTTCCATTGAATTCTTTACCGAGGCCCACAGAAGGGTTGGATCAAGCTGAAATTTTTACTGTCCCTTCACACTGGTCTGAGTGACCGTATGAACGGGTTGGATTTCAAATAAACATTTCGGTGGGCCACATTTGTGGGACCCACGGTGATTTATGTGATTCATTTGCACCGTCCACGGCCCGTGGACGGTGAGACTCACCCTGTTGTATGTGTTTTACACACGCCGTCCACCTGTCTTGATGATGGGGCCCACTACCAACTACCCATATTATTTTCTGTGGGACCCACCATTATATCTTTATGTATATTATATAGTTTAAATGTATATTTTATATTATGAAAATTGTAGTGGGCCCTAGACCATGTGTCCCTATGATTAGCTTGGATGGAAATAAATGTTTTGTAAGGCCCATGAGTCGGGACCCATTGAATTTCAAAAGGGCTATGGGCTAGGCCCATTTGATGCATTTTAGGCCTAGATCTAGGCCCATTTGATGTGTTGCAAGTCCTTGGGACTAGGCCCATTGGATGTACTTCAAGGCCCATGCTCTTGGACCCTTCTGTTGAAATTTTAGAGCCCATGGAAGTAGGATATTTGATATATGGTAGGACCTATGGTACTAAACCCCTTTTGTTTAAAAAAGGGCCCATGGGATTAGACCCACTTGATATGCATGCAAGCCCATGGAGGTAGGCCAATTGTTATATGTAAGGCCTAGGGGTTTAGGCCCACTTTGACATACGTACAAGCTCATGGATTAGGCCCATTTGAATTGTTTAAGGCCTAGGGATTTGGGACCATTCGACTCATATAAGGCCTCTTGGTTGAGGCCCATTTGATATACGTTTGAGGGCCTAATTGGTGTGGCCCATTTGATACATATTAGACTCATATGACTAGGTCCAATTGATGCAATCCAAGGCCCACGGGTTTCGACCCATTGCAATGCACATAAGACCCATTGGTATGGCCCATTTATGTGGCCCATCTGATGAATAAAAGCCCATAGGATATGGCTCATTTGATATATATATATATAAGATCCAATGGGGACAACCTACGGTCCATTGCAATGTGTAAATCCATCATAGACTAAGCACGATGTTCACACCGATCGTGCCTTGGGAGCAATGTTGGTTTGACGTCCACATTGCGAGCGTAATGCTGGTTGGATGTCCACATTACGACTCTCCTTAGGGCCCAACACCAGGCCGTACTTGCTGTGTCCAGGCCCATCTGCATCGTAAGATAATTCATTTTATTATAACATGTTTAGTATAACCATGATCATGCGCATCATATGTATGCTCGGTATGAGGATTGACTGATCATAGCATTTGCCTTCGGGCAGGTTGATTATGGGCTCCCGGTTAGGCGGTGTTGCCCTACATGAGCGCACGGTATGTGCAGGATTGGTTGCATGACTGGATAGCGTGATTCATGCATTCCGCATTGTGTGACATGGTTATTGCACGCCCTAGCGACATCAGGGCCGTAGCCTCCACAGACGCATCGTGGTTGGCAGGGTTGGATACCGGAAATCTTGTTCTACATGGGGTACTATAGATATCCCTGGGTGAAAGTCCCTAAACCCTTATGGTACCAAGAGGTTGCTCCAACGTCTAGACCGAGTGGGTAGATGAGCGTTGAGTGCCGATTACCAGACGGTTACGCTCTCCACTGTGTCGTGGTCGGTTGGAAGGGGGTGCGGCCTTACCCGCCCGAGTGTAGGGGGCAATGCTAGGCTGAGTTTGACCAGCTCGAGGAATGGGTCCGCTATCGACGAGTCGCGCCCGATATTGGCAGACGGATAGTGAGGTCTCTTCCACTTACCTTATTGCGCGCGATGTGGCGGCAATCTGGTTTAGAGTGTACTAGACCCCGGTGATATTCCATACTTTGAGCTGTATTGACGTGTGGATTGATGAGTATCTGTATGCTTGAGTTGCATTGTACATTGCATGGCCTTGGGATGGCCGATACCATTCATGTCTTGTATTGCATAGCCTTGGTACGGCTCATGACGTTTTGGTTCCATCTGTATATTCCGCATTACTCTGACATTACATTCATATTACTACCTTGCGCACACACTTTCACCACCCTCTAAGCTTTCTGTAAGCTTATGCACGACCGTTGCGTGCAGGTGACGTTGGACTGCAGCAGCGTTGAGGCAGGAGCGCGTCGCTGATCATTTGGAGTTTTCTGTTATTTACCATTGTATTTCCCTTTATGCTCATTGTACTTGTAAAATTTTTGATCATAGTGGAAATGTAATGGAGTGCTTGGTTGTTGTTTGTGGGTTATGCCTTTGGTTATGCTTATTACGAATCAAACTGATATTTAAAATCCTCCTCGTAGCATCCCAGGATCGGAACCTGGCGAATGAGAGCTAGGAGCCGAGAATGGGGTTCTACGGAGGCTGTCGGCGCCGGATTCGGCGATCGGAAATTTTGTGAGCCCGGTTTCCGAGTTTGGGGCGTGACAAATAGTCATTGATCTAACAAATAAAGTTGTCAAATCATTGAGAATTTATACAATGGTCCATCGAAGAAGAGTCAGGTTCACTAGATGGCTGATACAGTGATTTCTTTCTACCGTACGATGACCTGTGTGTGTTAAACTGGAGGACCTCTAGCATGGTTTTATCCTAAAAGGGTCCTGGTTGAGTCATTTCTTCAAAGACTAGTGCGCAAATTTCTATATATAAAAAAATAATAATAATAAATTGAATACTTTACAAAACTACAAATTACTATCTTCCTTACAATTCATAGATACAAAGCAGTATGTTTGAGAAGCTTACTGATGAAGATTGTTGAACTATATCCTCTTCCAATATGTAGCCTGCATGGACATTCGAGAATGATTACTGTGTGAACAACTACAACAAGCTAAAATGAAAGACGTGGCTGCTATTAAGTACATTTAGGAAGCCCCACCGACTACAATCAAGCAATATATCCAATTGCCACCTAAAATGATGCATAGGTTGCCGCTAGAAGCCCCATGCTAGGAAAATGAAAGATGTGGCTGCTATTTTCTGAAGCATTATTATCAAGTCCCAATCACCAGAAATGTACACAGAATGACCTGAATTGAACTCAATGGAAAACGAAAAAAAAATAAATTCCAAAACAGAGTTTAAATATCCATGGCTCCTACCACTGAACTTATGCAGTTTAAGAACCAGCCCATGTTCTGTGACAATCAAAGACTAAAAAGTGACATGCTAATGCTTATAGTTAGAATTTCTATAATGCTGCTAAGCATAATGATATCAGATTGATACTTTGGCTAACACCTGAAGACCTTTTGTAAGGAGCAAATATCAGATTACATATATGTCCAAACAAGGGTAGTTAGCTAGCTGCAGTCATGAAACTCTCTACGTTTTAGGAGTGATCATATCCAAACAAGAGATGTTGTTTCGCAAGTTGATCTGGCTTGTTTGAAATAAGTTTCCTTGAACAATTAAGTTTCAACTGAGATGCCCAAAATGAAGCCCAAACTGAGATGCCCAAGCTGAAGCCAATGCAAAATCCTCTGTACTGAACCAACTTGACCCAAACACACATGATTATTCCAAATCCAACATTTTTACTGAAACAAACCTGATTTCAAGTTGGGTATGCATTTTCTAACCCGAATGTGAGCCAAGGGCCTTGGCACCTATCCTTTTTTTTTTTTTTTTGGAAGAATGGGCTACAAAAATTTATTTCTAAAAGAATTAATCATAGCCAAGTTTTACGGTGTAATGGGAACAGAAGTCACTTACCTCTTGAATCCATCAAGATGAAACTATACAACACCCTTTATTGGCAGACCCATTGATTCCATAACACTACACACCTTTAAATCCAACCATCCACAACGCACTGCTACCAACGCATTCTGAAATTAAAAAAGAAAATGCACCTTCTCATCAAGCAGACCTGGTAATGAATGGCCATTATCTGTAGCCATTTCTTAAAAATAAATAAATAAATAAAATTTAATATATATATATATATATATATATATATATATATATATATATATATATATATATATATATATATATATATATATATATATATATATATAAAATAATGGTGTCTCTTACCATTGCTAGTACATGCCCTAATTGATCAACTCATCTAAGCTAATACAGATAAAGACTTCATGGCTTACAAACCCATATACCCAACTAAACTAATACAAATAAAGAATAATAGAATATAAACATATGAAGTGATTCACACCCATCTTCCACATCACTTCACCTTATAAAACTGTTAGAAAATTGGCATTAAAAGGAAGAATCAAACAATTTATTGCTTACCTTCACTTCAAATTCAGTTTCAAGGTAGAAATTGTGATAATAGAAATGACAATCATTCTCAATCAAAAAACATGCAATCATCTCAAGTTGTTTCTATATGCTACAAATTTGGGTGATTTCAGGCAATTGAGAATTATGAAAGATTCATCTCCATCTTCAAGGTCTAAATGCCAACAAACCACACATGTTGTGATGGGATACAGCTTGAAAATCTTATAATTGGGTTCCACCAACCCAAGTTTCCCATAACAAGAAATAAATAGCAGTTCCACTCATCACATAGGCCTTTATCCCACCAAGTTTGGATCGACTAATAAATGTATGCTTGGTGCATGCATGAATGTTTCGAGATATGCAACAACAAATTCAGTTGGATAAAATTACCAAGATTTTTTATGCTGCTCTCTAAAGGCTCGGTAAAGAAATGACCAAAATGACAAAAAATAAAGAATAAAATCGAAATGTGCCCATGAATTATGCAAACTTCCATCATAAAATATAAGTTAAAATATGAGTGAATATGAGTTGACACCATCATTTCCACTATGAGTTAAAATGCCTCAACATGGTATATTTCAGTGATAACATTCAATTACAGATATCTATAATTTTCAACAACAAATTTTAGAGAGCTTTACTAAGCCCACATGCATATACAAGTCAGCTAATGAACAAGCCACCACTTATGCCAGCTTGGCACATAAGTTGGCTTTGGCTGTGTTTCCTTAATCTAAAACTGCAGCAGATATTATCTAATAGACTCAAAAAGTTGTGATCTAACAATTTTAGAAAACATCCTTTGACAGGACAAAGGCAACACTCTTGGTTGACATAAGGTGTTTCACATGCCGTACAAACCCAAGAAGTAATATCTTTCTTGCTTCATAGCATTCCTTGAAGGCTAAGGGTTAAAAAATCGATAGCCTTAAAAGAAAGATCCCATGTCAACAAAATTTTCAGCTAATACTATATCAATGAGATTTGTCATCAGCTTCACCTTGAAACATAAATAAACAAGTAAAAGAACTATAAAACAAGGAACAAAAAATCCCTTTGAAAAAAAAGGAAGGAAAAGCATGAATAGTAAATAAATGAAAGATCTATAGAATGGAAGCAAGTTAGGCATATGTAATAGCATGAAACCCAATCATGACATCAAATCTCTCTATACTTTTATGTGCAGAGACAGTAATGCAATACCATCTGGATGGTAACCAGTTGCTATAGAGTCTAAGATGGAAAAGGAAATCCCTTTTTTGGGCCTTAGAAAAAAATATCCCATTTCAATATATTTTATGTCAAGCACAAATGCAACACACACTTAGGATGTGTGCTATTTGGGATCATATGATCCCACGAGTCCATGTGTCCTTATCCAAAAAAAAAAAAAAAAAAAAGTTATCCACTCATCAGGTGACATATGCCTTGCGAACAAAATGCTAAACATTTACCAAAACTAATCAGCTATTTCGAGAAGGTTCTTACTTACTCAACTACTTCAACTCAAAACTACTCATTTCTGCAATCAAATATTATAGAATTAGAAATAAGAATCTGGGAGGGAAAAAATGAACCAGCGAAACTTCAATTACATGAAAGGATACAAAGCATCATACCGCTGCAATTGAAGGGCAAACAATAAGCATTTTCCTATAAATGACAGATGATACAATCCAACTTATCCATTAATGTTTAAAAGGAAAAAAATCTGTCTTACACACACCATTGCTCTAATTCACCTAACCCAAATTTCACATATTCTCCATTGTTGAAGGTGCAATAGTCACGACGCAAGAGAAGGTTGTAGCAACATTATATAGTTCTCCAATATCAGCAATTTGCAGACACTCTCCTGAAGCCGAGCATCCAAACGAATTGCCCATGATGCTTAGAAATCTCATTAGGACCAACAAGCTTTACAGAACAAAAAAAAAAAAAAGGAAGAAGAAGAACAATAAAGAAAAGAAAAAGAAAATCTATAAAATTCTCATATTTTTTCATCAAAAGAAGAACAACCCAACATTTGATTCTGGGACTGAAACTACAAATGAGAAATATGAAATGTATCCATTAAAAGAAGAACAACCCAACATCAGTTCGACGTGTCATCAATATACAATGAGGAGAGAAGCATCTTCTTTTCAACCAAAACGCAAAGGATTAAAGAGCATATATTGACTTCTGTTTATGGTCATGTTCTTCATGATCATGGCGATGATGATGATGGTCATGGTTGTGATCATCCATCGAACATTCAGCATTGACAACACTCTCTATCCTAGGAGTGTTTAAATGAACAATTAACATAATCTAAGAAAAATGTTAAGATATTGAAGAAACATAACAGTTAGAATAAGATGTGTGATGAAACCAGAAAGCATGTGGACTTTAGAAAAAATGAAAACTAAGTAATGGGAATGGGAGAAGTTCAAGAGAGAGAAATGAGCTGAACCATGATCTATCAAGCAGCCTAGCCATATTGTCAAAAATCCCCTGTGCATCATCCTGCCACAAATCTCGAAATCCCTCAAAATGAGAATAAACAGATGCCCATTTAAGAAATTCATGTATTTGACAATGTCCAATAAAAATGTCACGCCCCAAAATTCGGGTACCCGAATAGGGTGTCCAGGACCCAAATTCCAGACCCATGACTTATGAATAAAAATAAAAGATAAAGTATGACAATTTCATATGCATTTCATTTTCTTTCACACCATAGCCCAACACTTTAATATCCAAACACAAACTAGAATAACTAATTACATAATCTGATTTACATCGATGCATAATTATTTAACTTAACTTGAAGTAAGAAAATTAAACCAAACATTACTATATTCAGAGTTCTAAAATAAACTAAAATTTATCCTATGTAGAATGACATGCCACGTGCATCTAACCACATTCCATGCTCCACTACTAATAGTAATGTCCTGCATCTTCAAAATATTCATAACCTGAAACGGTTAAAACATAATGAGTTGACAACTCAATAGGATCACATCAATCCCGAGTTGAAAATCTCACAAACATTACCAATTTTAATCTCGACATATTAATCAAAATAAAGCAAACATTGGATGTAAAATCATAGTTAATAAATTGATATTCATGAACATGAAATAAATGAATTATTTAACATATCTTTTCTAAAAATACTAAGATTTGGAGTGGGCAAAACACTCATGTGTGCTGATCCTTTTAGGGGATGACCCACGGCAGAGCATCGGTGTTGATCCTTTCAGGGTATGACCCTCGATAGAGCACTGGTATAACCTTTTAGGGACAAAAACCAGGGCAGTGCACCCGTGCATACTGATCCTTTTAGGGAATCACCCAGGGCAGAGCACCCATGCTGATCCTTTTGGGAATGACCCTGGGCAGAGCACCCATAAGAATCATTGCATAAAAATAAATAAATTACATAAAATGCATCTAATTTACAAGCCGATATGACAGATATAATGTCAATGTTCACATAATGAATATTCATTATTACCACCAGATAATATTAAATAAATAAATAAAATAATGATATTTGCATTGGTTCAATTAAATAAAGAATATCTCACTGTCTAGATTAAATAAGGCCATTACTTATGAAATTTTCAAATAAGGATCGATCACCTACCTGTTATGGAAAAATTGTATGAGGAAAATAATCTGAAGCGATGCTGATTAGATTAAGTCAACTTGGTGGAATGGCTCGATATACGCTACCTCCACTCAAGATCTCTCTCTCTAGAATAATTGCAAAGGATACTGGAAAAACCGACAACGCATCATTGGGGATTGAGTCAGTGAGGTATGGACTCGATGTTGAACCCTCACGGATACTCTCCCTTCACCTAATCTCTCTCTTTTTTTTCTCACAATCTTTCTTTTGTGATTTTTTCCAGATATAATGAGAAAACGGGGTATAAAAATATTGTCATGTGAGTTAGTGGGTTGGGAGTTCATTGGACGGTTTAGATTGAGGAATGGGTCCCACCATGATGATATCATGCATGGTGGATGAGTTCATGTGCGCAACTGCACAGCAAAGAACAAGGAAGGAGAGAGAGAGTCGTGGAGGAGAGGAGTGGTTGTGGGTGACGTGCGTCAGCACATCACTTGCTTTGCTCTTTTTTTTTTTTGAGAAATGGGCCCCACAGGAATAACATGATAAATCCACACCGTTCATCAGTCTTGCCCTTCAAAGTTAGGGCATGAGCCAAAAAATGAGGGCCATTCACAGATCAGGTGGGCCACATCATATGAAACAATGGGTTAACGGTGGAACCCACTGTTTACAATAACAAAGTATTACAAAAAAAATCTCTGATTTTAAAAAGTTACCAGCAAGATTGCTTGAAGAACATGTATAAGCTCTTCATCTTGATAGACTATATTGTCATCGAATTTTAGCTCAATGTTGAACCAAAGGATCTATTTCTCCAGGCCAAAGCTGTATATATAATGTATTCTCCATTCCCACAAACCACAACAAACCTCCCATTTGGGTTGTGTTTGAAGCTCTAGATAAGAAATATATAATCAGAACAACAACACCCAGTCACCCAATCAATATATATTGTCCAGAAACCATAGACGGACTGCAATCCAAAAAGTATAAACAAGCATTTAGATCAGTTACAAAACCAGAAAGCAAAGATAAGTTGGCATGTAGCCTTTCTGGTAGCTAGAGTATTTCTGTTCTACCAACTAGGAGTAATTCCTACAGCTTTTGTCCTGACGATGGAACAAAAAGACCCCATGCTATGGTTTAAGTTACCTAGGGGTAAGGCTAGTAGCTTGTGTGAGTGCTAACTCTTTCATTGACAACAAATATGATAAAAACATATATTAAAAACATTCAAGTCAATGGCACTTTACAAAAATTGTATGTCAAAGTCAATGGACTAGGATCTAGTGTTTCCTACAGACCATAAATGGCATACAAGTCATCAGTCACTCAACAGAAGTATGTTCACAGATTGGAAATGCCACACTTTCATTCCTTGTTAACTTCAGCTATGTCAAATAAAGAAAAAAAAAATCCCGGTAATTAATTTGATTCCCGAGTTCTCATCTGAATCCAAATGCACTTTGGTGCATGCTGTGATAGTTCAGCCACAATGATCAACCAGATCTCAGCCCGTGCAATTTAAATGTTAGGTGGGATTGTAAGATGATGGTTAAAAAGATGAGAAAGGCATCAAACAAGACTAGGCAAACATCTTGAAAATCACTCTCAAAAGAAAATTAAAGTTCCCTTTCTCATCAACAGCATTCGTAAGTTACGGTTGACATAGACCCAAAACACATCTCCATCTTCTATGGTTCTAATGCAAATTTTCCAAACCATCTAATCTAATCTCAACTCTTTTTTTTATTAAGGATATCTAATCTCAACTCTTGAAAGGACTGTTAAAACAATCTCTCTCTTTTTTCTTACAATAAACCAAGAATAAACTGATTTTCACAGTTAAAAGGACTCCTAACTGATACCTTGGGTTTCCAATAATTTCAGATATCAAGACTAGTTAAACTTGTGACTTAAGTTTCACCATTGTTATATGTCCTTCCTAAGTGAAGTACACAGTACCACTGTTTCACCTCTAATGGGGGAAGCACCATTAGAGGTGAAACAGGGCTGAGTCCAGCAGGTCAGTGGACTGATTTTTGAGACCCAAGAGGTTATTCTTTGGACATGGCATCCTTACCTATATTGATGATGGGGTCCATGATGAAGAGATGCTTATAATCTAGGTCTGGTTGAAGCATTTCTTCAAACATGTAGGGGGCCATGTTCTGTCGCCTTTCTGGTAGCTAGAGTATTTCTGTTCTACCAACTATGGAATGTTCAACACTGCATTCCCTTAAGAAGCGTCCATGTGAAATTATGGAGTCCAAAATCTGTAGTAATAATAAGTAAGCACAGGTAAATATTTGTATCAAAGAGTTAAAGGCTCATAAGCAAGAATAGTAAATACAAATCATACCTGGCTTTTTCTATCTTTGTTGGTGGTAGAAACCTAGGAGACGTGAAGATTGGCTTCAGCAGATCATAAAATTGAAACTTGGGAGGCTTCACCAAACATTACACAGCTTCAGTTTGAAAAAAAAAAAAAATGTCAAACTCAAAAATAAACTATACATCAAAAAAGGACTTAATGGTCCCAATATCTTCCCAGTAGTCATTAAATAGATATGCCTGCCAAGATATGAATGTGACAACCTTGTTAGAGACTTCTACTTCTATGGTTTAAATGCAGCTTTTCTCCATTTACAGAAATCTCAACTTGACTCATTCAAATGCAGCAGGTGCATTAAGAAATAAAAATAAAATAAAGTAGGAGATTATGCACCAAAAGAATATATGGACCAGGACCAGCACTGTTTCCTCCAATAGCAGACATAACACAGCTAAAAAATGGATTTGTAGCTTAGCTTCCAAACTATGAAGTAGTTTTACCAAATCCAAATCCAGTGCAAATCCATGAATTTGATTAGTTCATGGATTTACCAAATTTATATTCTCATTTCCTGATCCCAAATGGGGCCTAAGCACCCATTTTAGAGCTTTATCTTTATAACCTCTTTCTTTCCCCCTAAAGAACTAAGCACACAAATTATTTGGGTCAACTGATCAGGTTAATGGATCCCATCCAATGATAAATGGTTTGGGATGTGAAATTGGATCCACCAGGTCGAGTATAGGACCAAAACACCCAATGCATACAAAATCCCAATTACTGAAAATCTAAAAACCCAATGTAATCCACATATAAATCAAAATTGAAACAAGATTTCAAATTAAAATAAATCTATTACCTGTTGCACATCTCTCCCACTGTAAGTTTGAAGATTCCTTCTCCATTGGGCTTTGTTGCTACCATGTCTAAGGGTGAAGAAAGAGAAAATGGTATAAATCAACAATACAAAAGAAAAAAAAAATGTGTCAGGGAAAATCGACACTCCAAGAACATCTCGAACTCAATATACCATATCATTTCCACAAACCACATCTTCAGTAGCTTTATTTCTTCAAAAGGGTTACAAGCATCATTTAAAAAGCATTGCCAATCTACAAAATGGACACTTTTAGCTTATTTCTAAGGATATGAAATTTACAGACAATGCTGACAGATGGTGATTGAGAAGCTTTTGACCAATCCGGCATGTAATTACTGATGAAACCAACAAAGTCTCATACACTTGTGCGCAGCACAACTCAGATAACAATGATGATGTACAGAGATCCAAACAACCAAGTCTAAACATGCACAACTGCATTTATTATGGAAGAAAAAAAAATGAGACCTGTTTTGTTCTCATTTCATGAAAAAAATCTAAAAAGAAAAGAGAAAAGAAAGAAAGAAAAAGATTCTATTCAAAATAACAAAAAAAATAAAATCAAAAGAAATACAATTTCATCCCAAATCCCAAAGAGATGCCCATATCTATTATATATATATATATATAAAGAGAGAGAGAGAGAGAGAGAGAGAGAGAAATATTGGATAGAAAAAAAAAAAAAGAATCAGATAATCTTAAGAGTACATACAATATTATGGTCATAAATGGTGGTGGTGGATGGCTTCTAGGCATTGGGTTTGAGAGGGCAGCGATAACCGTGGTCGAATTTGATGCTCCTGCAGCTGAAAACGTTTGTCCGGCTGTGGATCTGGAACTTGGGGCAGTAGCTAGAGAAGGATTTTCGATTAACTAGAGATGGGTTGTCAAAAAATAGTTAAAGGTTCAATTAGTAGATGTGCCTAATAATTTAGTATAAAATGTTATTTTTTTCACAGATAAATCTCAGTTTCCATTTAAAAATCATGTTTTTTTTTTTCAAAATGTATATTTTTTTAGTCTTAATTTTTCTTTCAAAACTTTTAACAAAATATCATATTTATTATTAAATATTTCAAAAAAAAATTACAAATTTTAAATTTTTATTGTCAAAATCTTAAAAATTTTATCAAATTTTATTTTTTTATCAAAAAATTCAAAATGTCGATTTTTGGTGACGATTTATGTATTTCATCAATAAAAAATACCTTTACCAATGATTATTATCGTTAGTAATAAAATTTTATCAAATTTAACTTTATTTTTATCAAAAACTCATATGGCCCCACCAAGTGCTTTTATATTTTTTAGTATGTCTTCACAGAATTTTAGATCGTATGGCCCACTTAAGTTTCGTATACAGATGATTTTTCAGATATCCCATAACTTAAAGGGGACACATCAAATTCACGGTGTTGATGTTTGACACACATCATGATAGAGCCCACAAAACTTACTAACATCAATTCTTAAGTTCTCACGAGGTCAGTAAGTTGGGTCACAATTTTGACCAAAATATTTAGTCCGTTTTACATGTCTAGCCTATTCAATCTATTTTATTGATCAATACTCTCAATTTGACTAATTACTCTCCTCAATCAGGCTACATATGAGAAAGATATTGGGCAAACAAGATTGATCAACAATTTTAGTGAAATTTGATTTAAATATCTAAGTTATTTACTCTTCAATCCAAACTAATTAGATTGTCTAAAAATGATTAAAGGTTCAATTAGTGGATGTGCCTAATAATTTAGCAATTTTATTTTTTATCTCATGTCATAAGATAATCTTTAAAAATAGATGAACGGCATGGATTAAACACATACATCATGGTGGGGCTCACACAACACCAACTACCAGCCATTGGATGGTGTAGGGGGAGGAGCCGATCTGTTCCCCTTATTTGTGGTGTGCTTCATTTAATCTTTGGATATGATTTATTTTTTGAATAATTCTATAAAATGATCTCGAAAAACGGATGAACGGTGTGGGTTTATCCCAAAATTTTGGTAAATCCAAAACTCAAGTGGACCATGCTATACAAAATAGTGTGGAATAATTATTTCCACAGTTGATACCTTCCTTGGGCCCATAGTAATTTTATTTGTCATCCAACATGTTCATAATATCAAAAAGATATGAATGAAAGGAAAACACAAACATCAGCCTAAATGTGGGTCACACCACATAATATAATGGAGAAAGGTTTCCTTAAAACATTCATAATCATATATTGGGCTTGCCTAAATGTGATTCATATATCCAACCCACTCATTATGTGTGTCCTACTTAGTTGAGGGGTTGGACCAAGTTTCAACTGCATCCAAAACTCATGTGGGCCCCACCAAGTGCTTTTATATATTTTTAGGATGTCTTCAATTAGTTTTAGATGGTATGGCCCACTTGAGTTTCGTTTACCGATGATTTTTGAATATCTTATAACCTAAAGGGGACACATCAAATCTACGGTATTGATGTTCGACACACATCATAATGAGGCCCACAAAACTTACTAACATCAGTTCTTAGGTTCTCATAAGGTTAATAAGTTGGGTTACAATTTTGACCAGAATATTTGACCCGTTTTACATGTCTGGTCCATTCACTCTATTTTACTGACCATTACCCTCAATTTGACTAGTTACTCGCCTCGATCATGCTACATTTGATAAAGATATTAGGCAAATAAAATTGATCAACAATTTGAGTAAATTTTGATTTAAACATCTAAAGTTATTTACTCATCAATCTAAACTGATCAGATTGTCCAAAAACAGTTAAAGGTTTAATTAGTGGATGTGCATAATAATTTAGTAATTTTATTTTTCACAGATAAATTTCAATTTCCTTTTGAAAATAACATTTTTTTCTTCAAAATTTATATTTTTTCTTTTTTAACAAAATCTTATTTTTATTAAAAAATATTTCAAAAAATATTTAAAATACAAATTCTGAATTTTTATTTTCAAAATCTCAAAATTTTTCTCATATTTTAATTTTTTTTTAAAAATTTTAAATTGCCGATTTTTCTTCAAAAGCATTATTTCGTAGTTAAAAGTCTCATCCACGTTTTTAAGCCATGAAAATTTTCGTAGCAAAAAGTAAAACTTTCGATATATACAGCCTTTAGAGACGAAATCTTTCGTAGCTACAAGTAAACCTTTCGAATTGTTTTGAAAATTTGTATACAACCTTTATCGACGAAACTTTTCGTAGCTAAAAGTAATAGAAAAATTATGTACTAGCTTTAGCGACAAAACTTTTCATCACTAAAAGTATCATCCACGTTTTTTAGCTACGAAAATTTTTGTAGCTAAAAGTAACTTTCGTCGCTATGAAAATTTTTGTCGCTAAAAGTCTCATCCACATTTTTTAACTACGAAAATCTTCGTAGCTAAAAGTAACTTTTCGAATTTGTTTAAAAAACTGAAAACAACCTTTAGCTACGAAACTTTTCGTTGGTAAAGGTGACTTTTAGCTATGAATTTATAATTTCATCGCTAAAAGTAAACTTTTAGTGACGAAAATTTATTTCGTCGCTAAAAATGACTTTTAGCGATGAAAAAAATTTTCGTTGCTAAAAACCCTCTTCTTGTAGTGCTTGCTTGATAGCAAATATGTGAGTGTTGGGTTTTCGATTTCTCTTACCATTTATAAATTAGGTAAGGAATAATCGACTCAACTCTACGAAGGAACTAATGGAATTTGGCTTGAGCTGCTGATACCAACTCCGAGCGGAGCCCGTGAGTGTGATCAAGAACCCTCGGCACATCATGATATCCGTCGCTGTCTAGATCTGCATCCATGAGCGATAGGCTTCTACGTACTCGAATGGGTCTCTGGACCCAGATTATTGGTTGACGGGAGGTATCCGGAACCTCTGAGGCATCACCTCGTTCATGATCTCCGCGGTGAAGGGAGGCTCATCTCTGCCATCATCGTTTGAACAGTGGTAGGAACTGATGTCAGCTGTTGTTTCTTTTCCAAGGCTAGGAATTTGTCGTTGAGTTTCCTGAACCGTTTCTCCCAAGGGTTCTTGTTTTTCGCTACGATTTCTTGGGTGTTTTCTATTTATGGAGTCTTCCTTCCTCTCATCTATTCTAGCTGATGATGGAAATTCGTTGGTGCCAGGGCCGAAGTGACTGAAGCATTGGTTGGAGCTCGAGCGGCTGTATTCTGAGCCGAGACTCGAATTTGGGTCGGAGGAGGATTCTGACCCAAAACCAGTATCTGGGAGTGTTGAGGCGCCTCAAGCCTCATACTCCTCGAGGTGGAGTGAGCTTCCATGATAAGACCGACTGGCTCGGGAATAAGGTTTTCCTGAGTCGGGCATGGTTGTGGCTCCTGTTGTTGCTTCATCCGGTTTACTTCGTTGTACAGGGCCTGTATCTCCTTCTGCATGGCTTGATACTTACTCGCCCGATTGCGAGAACGATGAGAAGGCCCCGGGGCTGATTTGGCATGAAGTAGTGAGGAGCAACGAGTCTACTCATTCTGCTCCAGTTCTGTACTACTACTTTCTTCTTTCCTCTTGCCAATGTATTTGAAAATAGGAACTTGACCTTTCGTATCAGATTCCCACGGATGACGCCAAAAAATGTTTAGGTCAAAATCTAGAGAGCTCTCTCCTCAGTCTCCCACACTCTGGATTACTTCAACGTCTTGATCTTGCACACTGGGAACAAGCAAAGGAAACTCTAGCTAAGTCAGGGGACCCTTCAATACCCAAGTCAGGTCAATAGAATCTGGGTCTGAGTTGGAGAGTAGAAGGAGAGTGTAAAATATTGCGTACCTGTAGCAGTGGGGTCTCATTGTATTTATACTCGACTGTCGGATGGTCTGGGTCCGTTAATCTTGGCACGATTCATTCAATTGGTAGGATTTTCAGATCGTGGAGATATTGCATGCAATCCAAAGATCGTGTAGCATATTATGCGCATGATGCATATCTGCGAGCGAAATAACCGGTCACGTTCGCTTATGGTAGTTTTCAAGTTTGGCGCATAATTCACTCATACGTTGCCCTGATCTTCGTTTGGGACATGTACAGGAAGATGAGGATGAGGACGAACCCTCGCCTGGAACATCCTTCTTTAGAGGAAGATGAGGATGAAGACAAGCCCTCGGCCCGGACATCCCTCTTTGAATGAAGATGAGGACGAGGACGAGGATGGGGCTTTGGTTTAGGTCATCGCTCATTGGTTGAAGCTTACCGTACCCGACCCAGGGTTCGGTTTGGACATTGCTCTCTTTGGCAGTGTTCGTCATTTCGAGTACTCTCGTGTCTGATCGAACTAAAAAGATGTTGATCCTCAGAACTATAAGGGGTTCGGGTCTTCCCATAACATTATGGATTAAAGTATTATTTACTTGAGAAAGATTGATGTTTATGGTTATCCCTTCATGCTTTTCCCTACGTCAACCAATTACCCAATCACCTCCATCCATGGATCATATCTCTACTTTTGAGAAAGGATTGCAATATTTCATGATGTATTTGTATGTTCAATTTGGAGCATTAGCAAATTCCAAAACCTACATGGCCCAAATTGAAATGTGATGGGTGCAGATACGTCCACATAATGAACGTATGTTTGCATGTATTCACTAATTGGGCCGGGCCAGGCATATATCTCATATTCCATTCTTAAACTTGAGTGTAGTCACAAGCCGGACCTGGTTAAAATTAAATGGGTTGGGTTGAGGTTAGGCCTCTTTAATGGATTTTAAGTGCATGAGCCAGGTCAAAGCAAGACCACATCTTGAAACTAAGGCTTAAAGAAATTAGGTTGGCCCTTCACATATGAGTCACACAACTTCAAATTTTTTATAGGGCCCCTTTATAACTTAAATGACCGGGTTTGAGCCTGAAACTGAATAGCAAATTACAAAACAAGCCAAAGCTTAGCTCGAACTTTATTCCAATGAAATATCAAGTCATTCATAAACTGGTCCAAAGTTCAAACTCTGTAAATTTGTTGTCGATTGACTTAAATCACATGGAATGATGACCATTAACCTTATTGGTGGGCCATATTAAAAAAACCACACAGGTAGACTCACAGGAGTTTTAAAACAAGTTCATGGGTTTAAGAACCGCTTGTGGTGAAATCCAATTGTGGTGTGAGTGCATGTGTAAAAAGAAAAAAAAAGAAAAAAAAAGAGCCAAGGATGCATTCATATTTTGTGTTAGCATTTTTCACTAATTGGGCTGGATTGGGCATATCTCCTTAGTTAGTATTCCGTTCTCAAGCTCAAGCGTGTTCGTGCTAGGTTAGGTTGGGTTGATTGAGCCTGACCTGTTATATTAAATATGTGAGTTGGGTTGGGCTTGGGCTCTGGCTTAACAAATTTTAAGTGTGTCAGGTCAGACCACAGGGTAATAGATCACGGCTTTGGGTTGGGCTCCAGCTCTTTGCCTTCTTCGCAAATGGGTTAGGCTTGGGCTGACACCGACCTAACCCAAACCTGAACCATTGGCTTTGCGGTGTTGTAACATGTTCATCTCCCATTTAAAATATGAGGCTGAATCTACTACATAGCTGTGTAGACTAAGCTAAAACTATAAAGGAATTAGTTTCGTCTTTTGATCACAAAAGAGTCACAAAGATACAAAAGAGTTATTCCAATATTCAAGCTGTATATTTTCAAAATTGGCCAAAGTTATACCAGTTAATTATTAGAAATGCTAGACCCATCATCTTGTAGGTCCACCTATTATCATTTTGGATCAAAGGGGCAGCGAATGTGAACTTGGACTATCAATCGTACCATGTGTGCCCAACAACTGCCTGACTAATAAAAAAAAAAAAGAAAAAAGAAAACCTTGAACGCTATTTTTATGGAGTATTTAAATCCAAACACTATTCTTTTGCAAGACATTCTTCTCTTAGTGATGAAATTTCATTTTGGCAGGGTACATATTGCTTGTTTACATGAAATGATTTTCGAACACACCTTAATCTTGTTGGGGAACCGCAGAAGTACATGGAGATGAATCAAGCAAAGTACTCCAATCACAAAACTAAGTTCAAACACAAATAAACCAGATTTTACGTAGAAAAACCCTTGTGGGGAAAACCATGACACAAAGCATTAGTATTGCACCATTAAAGTAAAAAATTACAAGCAATAAAGATTACCAATATGAACAAGCCTCTCAAATCTCCATCACAAGCCAAGCTATGCCCTTGAAACTCTTAGGAATGAGTTTAGAAAACCCATAACACCTTTGTTGCTACCCAAAATCCCGATGACACCTGCTATATATAGCATAACATCATATCACAATCGGAATAGGAAACATATCTCATACTTGCGTAATTTTGCACATGCGTTCGATGATTCCTTCAATGGGACTTCAATGGCATCAATGATCCACCGATGGCATCAACTAAAATAAATAAACATTCTAACGATAAAACTTGATTTTTTTGGATTTTTCCGATGACATCGAACATGTGTCGATTGCATCAACATTTGCGCGATGGCATCGAGTAGCACATATTTAAGATATCAACAACAAATCTAATGTGTAGTCATGGTCAGATCAGACCCACATCCTCCTTTAAATCCATTAATGGGCTTAGAATAGAGTTCATGCATGGCCTTGGTAGGCTGTACGTTTGCAATCTAGGCTGTCATGTGCACATGCATATGCTTAAGATGACAACCGTTGATATGATGATCATTGGGATATCGGTTGTCTAATATTAACATTTTTTTTTTCCATCCATGCAACCTAACAGGCATATATTGCCTTTTTTTCTATGTTAATGCCAAAATTTTGATGCATTTTAGTCTAATAAATTTGTTATATTTTAAGGATTTTAATCTAGTAAATTTTCTAATACAGAGATAATTAATACCTCAATCCACTATATTTGATTGTTCACCCTTTTTCTTTCTACTTTTTTTCTTCAATACAATAATAGAAATTTCTGGCATTATATTACCCAAATACAAAGAAATTGTGAATCACAATAAGGGTGGGTTTGAGCAGTCAAATCCCAAAGAAAACATGCCTATGTAAAAATCACGAGCCTACTTGTTTTGGAAATGTAGTTTGCACAAATACTGTGTTATTACCCATCCAATGGCCTATAAAAAATGGTCCACATTAACCTAGCTGATGGGCCATGCAATTGGCTAATATGGACCACCCATTTAATGGGCCATTCTAGCACCAAGGCACGAAAGCCACACGCATTGACCAATTCAGGCCTTCTTGTTTATCTTAAATTAACCACATTGAATCATGACCATTAACCTTACTATTTTCAACTTGATCTGTTTGAAGACCTCAAATAATTACGGGTGGCAACAGGCTGACCGGCCCCACCTGTCCAGCGTTTGGACTAGGGTTAGACCCATAAGCTCGGCCCCTGGCCAGTTTTGGGATTGGAACAATTTTCGAAAGCTCTTTAGCCTAAATCATTTTTGCCAGTCTAAGCCCAACTTCATGCTCCATCCAATAAATACAACATTTGAATTCTTTGGTCGGCCAACACATGCACTCCATTGTTTGAATTTTCTTAAATGTCTTCTATTCATTTGTGGCCTACCTGATCAACACATGAATTAGAAGCATTCATGTGGAAAATAGGGGATTGGGATCAGGTCCGGTCCAAGCCAAATCTTGGGCCTTTTCCTCTAAGCCGTATTGGGCTCAGGCCTTGCACATTATAATGTGAGTCTTGGGGTGCAATTCTTATTAACAGTGCCCCTTTCCCTCTGCCTGCATAATGCCTAGTGGGCCTGGCTTGGGTTAGAAATGTGGACTATTTAAGTAAATGGGTCGAGATAACTCATTCATAAACCATTAATTAAATTTACTCTTGCACGGTGGGCCACGGATTTAAAAATAAGGTCAATCTCTTACTTAGGTGGGCCACACCATAGACAACAGATGACAGTGGATTCCTACTCACAGAAACCTTCCTGATTGTTTTTAGTGCCCATCGAGATGTAGTTTAGACATCTAACCTATCCATTCTGTGTGTCTTGCTTGGATGAGAAGCCACACCAAATTTCAGGTAATTTTCAAAACTTAGGTGGGCCGAACAAGTGATTTCAGATGTTTAAGGCATGATTTTACATGGTTTTAGATTGTGTGGTCCACCTGAGTTTGTAACACGGCTGAGTTTTTGGAGATCCCATGATCTATACGGGACCCTCCAAATGCACAGTGTGGATGTCTAACCCACATCACAGTGGGGCTGACAGAGTTTGACCTCATATTAAGTAAGTTCCCATGAGGTTGATCCCATATATAGAACCTTTTCAAATGTGTGTATAAAACTGTACGTCAGGTCACCTTTGTGTGGGACAAGTGGATGAGCTCATGCTTGGGTTGGGTCGTGCCATAATGTTCATGTGAAATCCACTCCGAACATTAAGTGTATGATGGAAATTTAGTAGTACCACTAAAAAACTAGGTGGATTCTTAATTCAGGCAGGCCACACAAAGAGATTCAGTGGGTGAGGGGACACCTACCCTTATTTTTATAAGGCCCACCGTAATGTTTATGTGAAATCAACTACAATCACTTCCTCATGACATGTTTTGCATGGGTACAAAAGATTAGGCTCACATGTGATATAGGTGGCCCATACTAAGTGAAACAATTTGGATGATGGGTTTTTGCATATGTGGCCCACCCGAATTGTGGATGTGAATAATGTTTGATCCCTATAGCTAAATAATCACCCTACACCGAGAGAGAGAGAGAGCATATTGTATATTGTACTTGGGACTGTAACAGAATAAGCTGTGCATGTAAACGCGAGAGTAGCTAGGTAGCGAAAATCTGTAAGAGAAATTTACAACTGTACGACCCATTTACGGTCATTTACATTTGTTCGCCACTTCTATTTACCTTTCAAGAATAATCCCCATACGTACATACGGACAGCTTCCCAAAGGTCGAAAACGCCCCTGCTCTTCCTTCCGCAAGAGGATCGGCTGGTGCTCGATCGAGCGCGGATGCTCCTCGAACTCTGAGTTGTACGAACGGCTCAAAAGTTATCAAAGTTACATGGCCCCACAGTTATGTATTTATTATATCCACAACGTTCATTCATATTTCGAGATCATTTCGAAGCATTATAAAAAAAAAAAAAAAATCATACCTAAAGATCAACGGTACCACACTACAAAGAGTAGCAGAAAAATTGATTTTCGCCGTTAAAAATTTTGTAGGCCCACCATAACATAAGGTCACAAAGACCGGGATGAAGAGGAAAAACAAATTTCATAATGATCCAAAACTTCTGTGACCCCTAAAAGGGTTTCAATGGTAGAGGTTCAATCCTCCACTGCCTTTTACAGTGTTGTCTACTTGATAGCTAAATCTGTCTTATTTTTCATCTCAAGACTTAATATGAGTTCGCCAAATAGATGGACGGTTTGGATATAACACATACCTCATAAAAGGACTCACAAAAAGTGATGAAGATTATAAGAGAAAAAAAAAGAAGCCAGGAACTTATAACTATAGATTATAACCGTAGCCCATGCTTTTTCTATATGTCCTTCGCTATGTATCGAAGGTCTTTCGATATGATCGAAAAAGGTTAAGAACTGTCCAGCGAGTTTGCTTAAAAAATCTTGCAATTTTCGATACATATCAAAGTGTATTCGATATATATCAAGTTATAGCTACGGATTATAGCCGTAGCCATAACTGTAGTTCGAAATACTCTATGCAAATTATTTTTTTTAAAATTTTATTTTTTACATGAAGAACTTTATTCTACCTGCAATTTAATTAAATATATATTTATATAAATATGTATATATAATCATATAAAAAAATTTTTCTCTCTCTTTTCATTTCTTTCTTTATTCATTTAACAAGAGTATCTTCTAAACCAAACTTAGTCACTTGACGTACCATGTTATTTTGGGGTAGGAGAAGCTACTTTAGCCAACTAACCTTGTTATTTTCGAAGATTCCATCAGGTCGATGGTCGAAAATTCATTTTATTCACTTCATGGACAATTTCAATCAATTTGCATTCAATTTCATTTACTTCGCGATCAATTCCATGCATTTTACGGTCAATTCCAGTGATTCCCCTTCACTGCACGGTCAATTCCATGCATTTCACGGTCATTTCCAGCGATTTCGTTTAGATTCACAGTCATTTCCATGCACTTCACGGTTAATTACCTTCACTTCACAGTCATTTCCACGCATTTCATGGTCAGTTCGCTTCACTTCCGGGTCATTTCCATGCATTTCACAGTCATTTTCGGCAATTCCGTTTAGATTCATGGTCAATTCCCTTCGCTTCACTATCATTTCCATGCATTTCATGGTCATTTTCATGCATTTTACGGTCAATTCGCTTCACTGCACGGTCATTTTTGGTGATTTCGTTCAGATTCACGGTCATTTCCATGCACTTCACGATCAATTCCCTTCACGGTCATTTCCATGCATTTCACGATCAATTCGCTTCATTGCACGGTCATTTTCATGCATTTCACGGTCATTTTCGGTGATTCCGTTTAGATTCACGGTCATTTCCATGCACTTCATGGTTAATTGCCTTCACTTCACTGTCATTTCCATGCATTTCATGGTCAATTCGCTTCACTTCAGGGTCATTTCCATGCATTTCACAGTTATTTTCAGCAATTCCATTTAGATTCACAGTCATTTCCATGCACTTCACGGTCAATTCCCTTCACTTCACGGTCATTTCCATGCATTTCACAGTCAATTTACTTGACTTCATGGTCATTTCCATGCATTTCACAGTCATTTTCGATGATTCCATTTAAATTCATGGTCATTTCCATGCACTTTAAGGTCAATTCTCTTCACTTCACGGTCATTTCCATGTAGTTCACGGTTAATTCTTTTCATTGCACGGTCATTTCCAGCAATTCCGTTTACATTCACGGTCATTTCCATTCACTTCACGATCAATTGCCTTCACTTCACAGTCATTTCCACACATTTCACGGTCAATTCGCTTCACTTCAGGGTGATTTCCATGCATTTCATGGTCATTTTCAGAAATTCCATTTAAATTCACAGTCATTTCCATGCACTTCACGGTCAATTCCCTTCACTTCACGGTCATTTCCAAGCATTTCACGGTCAATTCGCTTGACTTCACTGTCATTTCCATTCATTTCACGGTCATTTTCGGCGATTCCGTTTAGATTCACGGTCATTTCCATGCACTTTACGGTCAATTCCCTTCACTTCACGATCATTTCCACGCATTTCACGGTCAATTCGCTTGACTTCACTATCATTTCCATTCATTTCACAGTCATTTCCGGCCATTCCGTTTAGATTAACGGTCATTTCCATGCACTTCATGGTCAATTCCCTTCACTTCATGGTCATTTCCATGCATTTCACGGTCAATTCACTTCACTTCACTTCACGATCATTTCTATGCATTTCATGGCCATTTCCGGTGATTCTATTTAGATTCACTGTCATTTCCATGCACTTCATGGTCAATTCCCTTCACTTCACGATCATTTCCATGCACTTCATGGTCAATTCCCTTCACTTCACGAGCATTTCCATGCATTTCATGGTCAATTCGCTTCACTGCACGGTCATTTCCATGCATTTCATGGTCATTTTTGGTGATTCTGCTTAGATTCACGGTCATTTCCATGCACTTCACGGTCAATTGCCTTCACTTCATGGTCATTTCCACGCATTTCATGGTCAATTCGTTTCACTTCAGGGTCATTTTCATGCATTTCACGGTCATTTCCTGCGATTCCGTTTAGATTCACGGTCATTCCCATGCACTTCATGGTCAATTCCCTTCTCTTCACGGTCATTTCCATGCATTTCACTTTCAATTTGCTTCACTTCACGGTCATTTCCATTCATTTCATGATCATTTCCGACAATTCCGTTTAGATTCACGGACGTTTCTATGCACTTTACAGTCAATTCCCTTCACTTCAGGGTCATTTCCATGCATTTCACGGTTAATTCGCTTCACTTCAGGGTCATTTCCATGCATTTCACGGTCAAATCTAAACAGAATCACCAAAAATGACCATGAAATGCATGTAAATGACTGTGAAGTCAAGCGAATTAACTGTGAAATGCGTGAAAATGACCGTGAAGTGAAGGGAATTAACCGTGAAGTGAAGGGAATTAACCGTGAAGTGAAGTGATTTGACCGTAAAATGAGTGGAAATGACCATGAAGTGAAGGGAATTGATCGTGAGTGTGTGGAAATGATCGTGCATCTAAACGAAATCGCCGGAAATGACTGTGAAATACATGGAAATGACCGTGAAGTGAAGGGAATTGCCCGTGAAGTGCATGGAAATGACCATGAATCTAAAGGGCTGTTTGATTTTTAATTTCCCTGGCAAATACATGGAATTACTTGATTATTACTTACTACACCTATTTGAAAGTCACCAGGATTTACGTTTTGAAAATCGGTCCATGCAAACATTGTTATTACTAATTTAAATATGTGGGCCCCACCATGATATATATGAGTTATCCACCATCCATCCTTTTAAAAAATACATTTTAAGGCATGAACCCAAAAATGAGGAAAATCAAAAGCTCAAGTGGACCACACCTTAGGAAACAATGATTATTAAAACGTCAATGGTTGAAAGTTATTTTTTCCCTATGGCCCACAGTGATGTTTATTTGTCATCTAACCTATTAATAAGGTCACACAATCATGGATAAAGTTGAAACAAAAATATCAGTTTGATCCAAAACTTATGGGTTCCTCAAGAAGCTTTCAATGGTAGGAGTTCAATTCCCATTGTTTCCAGTGGTGTGGTCCACTTGATCTTTTGATCTGCCTCTTTTTTTAGCTCATTCCCTAAAATGAGTTGGCTAAATGGATGGACGGTGTGGAAAATACATAGACATCAAGGTAGGCCTCACATTTTAACTTTTTTCTCCTCTAGTGGAGTGAGGAGTGCTATGAATGAAAGGCGGCAGTCAAATCACCTTGGAAATCTAACCGGAAATACGGAGGTAAATAATTATTACCCATTTCCCTTGAATTACCTCGATGATTAGAAAATCAAATAGGCCCTAAATGGAATCGCTGGAAATGACGGTGAAATGCATGGAAATGACCGTGAAGTTAAGCGAATTGACCGTGAAATTAATGGAAATGTCACGCCCCAAACTCGGAAATCGCATTCACAAGAATCTCGATCACCGAATTCGGTGCCGATAGCCTCCGTAGTATCCCATTCTGGGCTTCCAACGTTTATACGCCAGATTCCGATCCTGGGATCCTATAAGGAGGATTTTTTATTTTTTTTTGTACGTTTAACTCATAATAAGCATAATCACAAGTTTACCCAAATCACAAAGGCAACATCATCATCACATATCTACTAATATAAACATTTGAATACAATGCTGAAAGGGAAATACATATGTCAAAATCAAAACTCTAGAAGTCAGCTACATGCTCCATGCTCAACGCCACTCCAACCTAACATTGCCTGCACGCATCTATCATGTATAAGCTTATAGAAAGCTTAGAGGGTGGTATAAGTGTGTGCACAAGGTAAGTGCCGAGTATTCAATACAAAGTCATCATCATATAACACCGGAAATATTGATAATCCATAAATCACATAATATCGAAATAAGAAGAAATACTGACAAGATCATGAATTATCAGTGTAAGCAGGAATACTGACAAGATCATAAATCATACGATAATAGAGTAAGCGGAAGTACGGACAAGTCCATGAGTCATACAATATCGGAGTACGCAATACAGATCAGCTAGGAAAATGAGGAGTCATAGAGAGCCAAATATCTGATGCCAAGGATGCAATGCAATGTGTAAATCCTACTAAGTCCGTTTAGGTCATATAAGTGTAGAAACCTAGTAGCCCAAAATGCCATATGCCCGCGGATGTAATACAATATGCGATGCGGATGAAATGACCAAGCTGAAGTGTGAAGTCGGGATGATGGTACGTAGTATCGCAAGCTACGGGGTCTATCATAGAGGACTTCTATCCAAACCAGTCCTATACCTAAATTTGGATAGTCAGGCTCAATGTGGTAAACTCCTTATCTCAGGTTAGTTGCATGCTTCAACCGAAATCCTGGCCATTGCGAAGGTACACATAACAAATAGTTGCGCACCTCCATCCTGAGTGGATAGTGAATAAATGAATGAATGAGTATGCAACTCCTGCTCAATAAGTCTACATAACAGTGCAGTTCATCTTTGAGATCATCACTGGGGTTTAGTACACTCCAAATGGCACTGCCCCTCTCCCAACAACACAATCTAAGTGAGCGTAAGAAACCTCACTATCCGCCTGGCCAATAGTCTGCCAATACCTATCTGCCATGTCAATAGCGGACCCATTCACGAGCTGGTCAAACTCATCTTAGTATTGCCCCTTACTCTCGGGCGGATAAGGCTACACCTCCTCCCAACCGACCATGACATAGTGGAAAATGCGGCCTCCTGGTATTCGACACTCAGGCGCTCATGCATCCACTCAGTCTCAACGTTGGGGTATCCTCTGGTACCAAGAGATTTTTAGAGATTTTCAACCAGGGCCATCTATGGCAACCCAATGCTCAAACAGATTTTTGGTGTCCCATCTGGCCATCCACATATGCCTGTGGAGGCTACGACCCTGATGTCGCTGGGGTGTACAATAATCACAACACAATGCAAGATGCATGAGTCATACAATCCGGTTATGCATTAATCCTGTGCATGCCGTGCGCTTATATGAGATAACCTCCGCCTATCAGGGAGTCTCATATCATCTTGCCCAATGACATATGCAATGGTCAATCACATCTCATAACAAACATGCAAATGATGTGTATGGGCATGTATCATGATGCTATGTTATCACATACTCATAATCGATATCAATGATCGGCCTCAATAATGTGGACATTTAACTAACATTGCCCCTAAGGAATGGCCCACATAGGGCCAAACATATAATGGGCCCACGGTCTCACATAAGGGCCTAATATTCAACACAATAGGCCTTACTCAAGGGTTACATATACACAATAGGTGGGCCTTACTCATGGGCCTCAAAGACATGGCATGTGGGCCCTGCACATAGGTCTCGAATACATCAAATGGGTCATGCATCATGGGCCTAATACATATCACAATGGGCCTTGTCCATAGGCCATGAATACATCACAATGAACCTCAACTACGGGTCGCATATACATCATAGAGGTCTCGACAATCGGCCCTAGCAATTGAAATCGACACTTGCAATTGTCCTCTATACTCGGCCTCGACAAATCGGAATCGGCCTCGATACTTGGCCTTGATAAATCGGAATTGGCCAATGCAATCGGCCTTGATACTTAGAATCGGCCATCGACGTCGATGAGAATGGCCTAACAAGGCCTAAGGGAAGGTCATAATGAGGACATCTAACCGTCATTACCCATCAATGCGGATATTCAACCAACACTATTCCCAAGCAGTGGTCCACATAGAGTCAAATATAAGGTGGGCCCAAATGTCCAACAAGTAGCCTCAAATAGTCATCACAGGTGGGCCTTACACATGCAGCACGTGGGCCTACACATCACGGCGGGTCGATACATTGGGCCCCACCATTGGCCTAATTTACACATTACGGTGGGTCGCATCAATGAGGCGCACTAATGGGCCTTATACACATCAGGTTGGGCCTCGATAACTGGGCTGAAAACATATCACAATGGGCCGTGACATATGAGCCGAAAATACGTTACAATGGGCCTCGACCCATGGGCCGAAAATACATCTCAGTGGGCCTTACCAAATGGACCATAAACACATCCTAATGGGCCTCAACCATGGGCCTCTAACATATCATAATGGACCACAACCATGGGCCTCAAATGACCATAACCATGGGCTTCAATATACATGGCAATGGCCCGCAACCCATGGGCCTCACATACATCATGTGGGTTGCAATACACGGGCCTCAGATACATCCTAATGGGCCCTAACACCTGGACCGGGTATACATCATATTGGGCCTCGAACATGGGCCATATATACATCGCATTGGGCCTCGCCATCTGGGCCTTAAATACATACATCACGTGGGGTCACATGAATGGACGGTGTGAATATACAATATATATATCACGGTGGGTCCCACTATGATATGGGTCTCCCAGGAAGGTGGAGGGTTTGTAGATCACGATGGGAGCTAGGATTACATCTAAAATCATTTCAATAGTTGTAGGTGCAACATGTGCATCACTGTACACAATCACTCTGTAGGGGTACATGGCTCACTAATGGTAATCAGCATTGTCCAAATTTTGCCCATGTGAATCAACACCTTCCAGACATTTCCCAGCACCATCCAAACACTTTGGACGGTGTGGATACGAAACGTACATCGAGGTGGGGTCCGCAGCATCGCCCAAACACTATTCGACACCGTCCGAGCATGTCCAGCACCGTCCAGATCATCTGGACGGTGTGGATGAAACAAATACATCACTTTGGTCCCCACGTGGGTCCCACAACATATACATGTATATATGTATAATAATAATAATAATAATAATGTAATACTATCATTATATCTGACCAGCGCCTAGCCCTGGATGGGCGGCCTAGATACAAAATATATACATCACATGGGTTCGAAATACATCATATTGGGCCTTATCAAGTGGGCCCCAAATATATCAAATCGGCCTCATCAAATGAGCCCTTATAAATATCAAGGTGGGCCTCAACAACGGGCCACAAATATATCAAGGTGGGCCTCCTCAAATGGGCCCTATAAATATCAAGGTGAGCCTCAACAAACGGGCACACAAATGGGCCCCAGGTATATCAAATGGGCCACACCCAAATTATAAGTGGTGACAATGATTTCCACCATTAAAATTCCCAAGGCCCATGATAACATTTATTTCCCATCCAATCTGATCATAAGATCACAATGACCTGAAAGGGATTTTACAAACCCACTAATTTCTATAGTGTGGTCCACCTAATCCTAAATCTGTCTTATTGTTTTTGTCTCAAGCTAAAAATAAGTTTTCAAAATAATTGGATAGATTGAATGAAACACATGCATCACGGTGGGTGCCTTAAAGGCCCACCATCATGTATACATTATATAATATAATATATAAATGTGTGTGTGTGTGTGTGTGTGTGTGTGTGTGTGTGTGTGTGTGTGTGTGTGTGTGTGTGTGTGTGTATATCACAGGTGCAGCCCACACGTGGGGTGGGACCCATATAGATGGACGGTATGGATGAAACATATACCACATGGTGAGATCCCCCTGCCGTCCAACAGCCAGCTAAAATGGCTGGATGACATATATAAAACACGTACATCTAGGTGGGCTCCACCGTCCACACCAGTGGACGGTGTGAATAGAACACATACATCACTGTGGGTCCCACATAGGGCCCACCATAATATTTATATGCCATCCAATCCGTTGATAAGGTCACGTGGACCCAGATGAATAGGAAAAAAAATTCATAATGTTCTAAAATTTTTTGTGACCCAGAAAAGGGTTTTAATGGCTGAAGTTCAATCCCGCTGTTTCCTAAAATGTGGGCCACCTGAGCTCCAGATAGAGCTGATTTTTGGAGGGGGCCCACTTCAAGAAGGGGTCCATCAAATAAATGGTGTGGATGATAAAAATACATCATGGTGGGGCCCACAGCTGGGACCCGTGGGTCCCTACTGTCTGTCCACCAGCGCTGCTTGTTTGTGTGTTTTTTTTTTAAAATTTTTAAAATCATGTTTTCTCATGGTTTTAATGCATCGGGCCCGCATAGGAAGAATCTGCTGCATCCATTACACTTTATGGCTTAAGATAGATCAAATAAGCCCCATATTCAATGTGTTTCAGCGTGTAGGAAGAATTAAAGTGAATTTAAATGGTGAAATTTGCTATTTTCAAAGGTATGGCCTGCCAGAAAATCGGATTGGCTCCATTTTTCGTCTCAACGCCTAAAATGAGCTGAGGAATGGAATGGATGGCGTGGATAAGGTGTATACATCAAGGTGGCGCTTGTATGAGTGGCCCACCCAAAAAGCTTAAATCAAGCTATTTTTTTTTCTTTACAAATCATGTCCATAGATGCTACCCATTGTCTGTTCACTCTTCACTGTGAAGCCCGTCCAGCATCCAGCTGCATATAACACATTTAAGGTGGGCCCCACCCATAGACATGCTACTAGGGTGGGCCACCAAATGTTTGGATGGTGTGCATAAGACACACATCAAGGTGAGGTCCATTTGGTGAACGGTTTGGATATCTCACAACTTATTAAGTGGGCCACATAATCATATCTTCACACAAAAAACAAATGAAAAAGAAAGGGAGAGAGAGAGGAAAGCACCTACCTTTTATCTTCTTGGATTTCTTCTTCCATTAACGTATCTTAGAGCTCCAAGGGATGCATTTGAATGGTGGAGATTGATTTTGGAGAGTGAGATTGGGTGGTAGAGAGTGGGCCACACCAAGCTCCTCCATGGAAGCCATGGACATGGGTTGCTTGGAGAGAGGAGCTTGAAAAAATGAGAGAGAGAAATGAGAAAGGGAGAGAAGTTATTATGGTTTGCCATATTGGTGTAAGGTCATCATTAATGCATAGGTAAGGGTAGATGTTGACTTTTGGAAAAAGGGGAGGGAATGATCATCACCTCATGATGGCTTAGAAAATTATGTCATTGCAATAGGTGAGTCCCACAAATGCGATCAAGGTCCAAATAAAGTGTGGCCTACATCTTTTGATGTACAACTTGGATTTCCGCACAAAATGCGGTGTTAGAACCGCAGCGACAAGGCGGTCGTTATGGCACTAATTCCGAGTTGGTTCGGGTCGGGCTTACATGATTAGATTTAAGGGTCATTGCAGATGAAATCCGTAGGTCACGGGTCACCGAAATTCAATCGGAAAGACTGCGGGAACCTATGGAACGGTACGGGCTATGATACGGTCTCACAGGAAATGACTGTGAAGTAAAGGGAAATGACCATGAAGTGCATGGAAATGATCGTGAATCTAATCAAAATTGCCTGAAATGACCGTGAAATGCATCGAAATGACCCTGAAGTGAAGTGAATTGACCATGAAATGTGTGGAAATGATCGTGAAGTGAAGGTAATTGACCATGAAGTGCATGGAAATGACCGTGAATCTAAACAGAATCACTGGAAATAACCGTGCAGTGAAGCGAATTGACCGTGAAATGCATGGAAATGACCATGAAGTGAAGGGAATTGATCTTGAAGTGCATGGAAATGATTGTGAATCTAAACAGAATCACCTGAAATGACTGTGAAATGCATGGAAATGACCCATAAGTGAAGCGAATTGACAACAAAATGCATGGAAATGACAGTGAAGTGAAGGGAATTGACCGTGAAGTGCGTGGAAATGATCTTGAATCTAAACGGAATCGCTAGAAATGACCGTGAAATGAATGGAAATGACTATGAAGTCAAGCGAATTGACTGTGAAATGCGTGGAAATGACCGTGAATCTAAACAAAATCGCCGGAAATGACCGTGAAATGCATGGAAATGACCCTGAAGTGAAGTAAATTGACCGTGAAATGCGTGGAAATGACCGTGAAGTGAAGGAAATTAACCATGAAGTGCATGGAAATGACCGTGAATCTAAACAAAATCGCCGAAAATGACTGTGAAATGCATGGAAATGACCATGCAGTGAAGCGAATTGATCGTGAAATGCATGGAAATGAACGTGAAGTGAAGGGAATTGACCGTGAAGTGCATGGATATGGCCGTGAATCTAAACGTAATCACCGGAAATGACTGTGAAATGCATAGAAATAAATGTCTTTTTTTTTTTTCCTGTTGTAATCCCCACCACTTTTTGTGGGTCCTTTTATGAGGTATGTGTTATATCTAAACCCTCCATCTATTTGGTAAACTCATATTAAGTCTTGAGATGAAAAATAAGACAGATTTAGCCATCAAGTGGACCACACTGTAAAAAGCAGTGGAGGATTGAACGTCTACCATTGAAACCCTTTCAGGGGTCACAGTAGTTTTGGATTATTCTGAAAATTATTTTTCCTCTTCTTCCAGGTCCTTGTGACCTTATGAATAGATTGGATGGAAAATAAATGTTATGGTGGGTCCTACAAAATTTTTAAGGGTGAAAATCAAATTTTCAGCTGCTCTTTGGGGTGTGGTCTAGTCGTTGATATCTTTTGAACGGTTCGTACGACTCGGAGTTCGAGGAGCGTCAGCGCTCGTCTTCGAGCACTAGTCGATCCTCTTGCGGAAGGAAGAACAGGGGCCTTTTTGACCTTTGGGAAGCCGTCCATACGTATGGGGCTTATTCTTGAAAGGTAAAAAGAAGTGGCCCCCCAAATGTGAATGGGTCATAAATGGGTTATTGTTCACTCCCCAAGTATAGGGTTGTGATGTAGTAATAAACTCGGTGAGACCGAAGTCGTATCCACAGGGACTGAAACTTGTATGTAATCTGAAACTAACCAGAACTAGAACTAGAATAAGATGTAATCTAAATCAGACGGATTTTAAGGAATTAATGGTGAAATCTGAACTAAAACTAGTGAAAATCAAAGGTAGAGAACTAGGGTACCAAGGATCCACTTGTAGAGATCAGGGTGATTCTACGCTTGATTCAAGAACACAACTGGACTTCGAGTCCCATCTTCATCCAGTTGGAAAATATAACCTGTAAATCAATTTTGAACTTCATTTAATCCAGTTCTCAAGAGATCAGACGGGTGTAAATTAGAATGGATTCCATCACAAAACCATGCCCATGAGACAAAGCAAACAACATAATTAAACCAATTCACAGCCAATCCGAGTGATGTATGAATGTCAGGAAGATTTCCGTCATTCCACCATATCAAGGGGCGATGGTGAACAACAGGGCATCCTAGCTTCATAATCACAAGAAAAGAAAAGGAAATACTCAAACAATTGCAGATCTATTGTAATGTAAGTCACAATAAACCATTAAAAACTAAAGCATTCCTTAAAATCAAAACTAAATTAAAATCAGTTCAACTAGCATGAATCAAAGCTATAGAGTCTTCCCATCACACCACAAGCTTCACCTCTTAGCCCTAGCTAAGAGGTTCAGCCCAACATGAATGGTCTGGATCCCTTAACAAATACAAAAAATAAAAAGAAAAAGAAAACAAAATAAAACTATCTGTCTCTCTCCTACACGTTCAAGCCCAGCCCCCGATTCCTCATACTCTCTCTTTTTTAATAGGTGCTGGGGGTCGGCTGGTGCGGTGAAGAACTGCTTTTGGAAAGCCGACGTTGTTGGAGGTGGTGGAGAACAGCTGGTGCGAAATCTTTATGCAGCTGGCCGCGTAGCTCCTTACGCAACCTGAAACGGTGCCTCCTAACACTTTTCTTCCTTTGATTCTGTCCAAAAGAATAACGTCCATTGGGGCATTTTGGATAGGCCTATACGATGGACGGTCCAGATTAGCCGTCCGACCCAAGCTATGGATGCACAACAACTCAAAAAATTCGGGTTTCTTCGGATCGCGTAACAGAGCCCGCATAACCGAACACTGTGCTGACGTTGGGTCCCACTTCACTGTCATATTGCGAAATCCACTCCGTTAGTTGCATTATACTCGAGAAACCATGCAGGAAAGGTGGATTTTTTTCAAGTTTTTCGTGGCCGATTGTACCAGATCCTCTCATCGCTCATCTTGCTTTTGGATGATCAAAAATGGATATCCGGTACCTTTTAAAATTCATCCATCTAGGACTATGTTAAAGGGACCTCTTGAATCTCATGGATGGTTTGGATTGTCCATATGGATAATGGGTGGGGCCCACAACACGTCCCAGCGTCCGGCCGTGTGGACGCTGGTTGAAAAATGAAACTTTCCATTTTTGAAAGAGATGCGGGTCCAAGGCTGTTTAGGATTGTCTTGGAGATGTAGTGCACAGCTGGTGCAGTTGCACATTATGCACACTCCACATAAGGTGGAGTCCACTGTGATGTTAATCCAAAATCCGCTCCGTCCATTCATTTTATAACCTCAATTAAGGGGTTGAGGCCAACTTTGAAGTATATCCGTATATCAGGTGGGCCGTAAATCATGATTTTTAGGGCTGATCTGTCCTTTGGGCCACTTGCAGAGGGATTCACTAGCTGAAATTCGACGTGTACGGTCAATTTAGAGTCCTCAGGCCACATATAGAGTCTCGGGCTGAACGTATGGTGGAAACGCCATGATCTTGCATTCTGGATGATTTTTGGGCCACTTGAGCTTCAATTTCTCGATTTCTTCAGATTTTTGGCGTGTAAATTCACTGATCTTGGTCCCCTAGGGTCCGTCCCTTGCCTTGGTGAATCTTGAGTGCTAAAACTATGCTTTTAATATCCATTTTCAGTTCAAGCTCCTGAATATATCCTGCATTGAAAACACGATTAAAATGGGCCATTAAACAGTACCATGTTCATAAATCCAGGCAAGAACTGAGGTCTGATATGCAATATTTAACCCTTAACACCACCCTCAACCAGCATTTTGCTAGTCCTGAGCAAAGTATGCGAAAAATAAGTTGAGAATTATAGGATAATTTTTCTGAACTCGAATGATTTTTGAAAAAAATCTAGATTTTAGAAATCTAAGATTCATGAATGTTTGGCATTACTTCTCCTGGACTCAATCGCACAATAAACTTCATAATCAAGTTTAAAGTATTAATCCATCAATTAGAAAAAATTCTAAACATTGAGTTCCATGGGTGTATAGTGTAATCTCGGCTTATCATTATGGTTCACTTCTCTATTTCATGATGTCATTGGTACTCAACGAGAACATTTATGGCAACCAAAACCTCAACTTGCCTCACAGATCATTCTTTTTTCTTTTCTATAGCTTTTGATTTTTCTATTAAAAGTAATACCAAGGAAGGGAATCAAATCCTCACCTACAGGGAGCAAACCTATGGTGAAGACCAGTCGCCCAATATTTTTCGAATGTCAACTTTGAAGAATCGAACCTTCACCTATAGGGAGCAAACTTATGGTGAAGACCATTCGCCAAACCCTGGGTATTTTCTTTTTCTTCAATTCTTCTTTTTCTATTTCTATTGATCATGATAGGAAAATTGTCCCTGCTGGTTCCTTACATGCTTAGTGATTACCAAGTTAACCATTTAATATCAAACTGCAACCTTAATGTGAAAGCGAGATGTGACATGTGAAATCATGACTCAATCAATGTTTATAACTTCTAATTTTGGATTAACAATTCGAACTAACTGTGAAATCTAACAGATACTGAATCCAAGAGTCATAAATTATCAACATCACGTATCTTGAAATTCTAAGTGCCCTATATGGCCGTCAAAATCACTTCAAATTCATAAAAAATTTCAGAAAAATTAAAATTTTTTACAATTTTTGCTCAAGACCAAGAAAACACTGATTAGGAAACCTAATCTCCCACCCCTAACCTAAAATCCACATTGCCCTCAATGTAAAAGATGCAAGCATGCAATGCACATGGGACAACGAAAGTAAATGAGAAGTGATGGGAAGATAGTACCTGGATAATGAATCGAGAGAGACTTTTCCATAAAGATCTCAGCATAAAAGCAAGTTAGCACAAGAGAGAAACCAACTGAAGCAACCTATCCTAAAACAATGCAGAAAGCAAACTAACCTAGAACAACATAAGGCAACCTACCCTAATCCTATGAAAACAAGGAAAAACTACTTGATCATGACTCAAGGTTCCTCTTCCAGCCAATATCTTGATAAGTTTCTCAGTAAGTTCCTCAACATTATCATCCAAAATCTCTTTTTACAATAGGCTTGGATGCCCTAGAGCATGAATGTCCAGAGAAACTTATGTACCTCAACAAAAATTTATCGTTGATTTGCCTGAGATATCCAAAGTATATATGATTCACCTGTGACAGAAAAAGTTTCAATGTTAGTATCACATGGTGAATTAGGGACTACAAGTAAATAAAACTCTAAAAACTTCTCAGAAAGTGATGTAGTCTCGACACATTCCAAAGTTTCAGACTTCGGTTCAATTTTCGGCTCCTCCTCCCTTAATGGTAAACAGTTAGGATCTAGGGAAGAAGGAGCTTCAGAGTAAGGGTTCTCTCGGTTAGTAACAACTACCGAGATACTATCTTTTGAGGCATCCACTATTTCATGTATCATGAGGTCGTCAGAATCCAAAAAGTGTGTCATGCATGTAGTCAAAGGATTGGGACAATCAGCTAAGAGTGACGCGTCTCCTGCATCGAAGTCTGTGATGATTTGTCTAAGGATTCCCTCTTCTTTTGAAGTGGATGGACGCATGCTCGCTTACTCTCACCCTTCACAGACAGATGGACAATCAATAGGCGAAGAATTTATGTGAAGACTTTGGTCATTGAAGCTTCACAGTGGAGGCATTGAATCGTCTAAAGTGTGTAGCTTAGATTGTGGCCTCAACTGGGTAGTTTCAAATTCCAGAGTCATATCAAGCAAATCATCCATCACCCGAATTATATCATTATTCAATTCAGGGCCGTGGTCCAAACAGGCATCACAAGGGTTAGAAGGGTTAGTTGAAATTGGTTCACTTTCCACATTCAAATCAGTCATGTCAGACAGGTGGAATAGATCATTATGGTTGACAACTTCCTGAACCTCTTGATCATTGGCAGGGGCCACACTTGAGATTGAATCCCAATACTCATCATCGTCAAGTTCCATGCAGTGTGCACTTGGGATGGGATCACATTCCTCACATTCTATTCCTAGATTGGGTTGAGGTTCGAATAAACTAACCTCTACCTCATCAGTGTAATCATGTATGTCATGTGAGTGAAGTGTGTCACTATCATTATATTTGAAAGACACCCATATCTCTTGATCATTCCTTTGGACAGTCATCAAGATCGACTCATCGATGAATTGAACCATCTGCTCATTAATGGAATCTAACTCCTCATTTGTAATTTCAGTTTCTTCCATAAGTGAGCTATGATTATTTTTTTCACATTGTGCTTCTAAATTGGGTTGAGGCTGGGATAACCTAGCCTCTTCCTTCTCCATAAGGTGTGACTGAATTATTGGAATTAAGGATTTGAGCAATTCACATGATTGTATGAATAGTTGATTGAACTGCTCTTGTGCTTTCATGAGTTTCTGAAGTGAATCTTCTTGGATTGTTTCTGATTGGGTTTCAAAGGTAGAAAACCCAAGAGAATTATCACTATGATATATAGCTGGTTCAGCTTCCCATCATTGATGTTTCCACTGGTTATAGTTATACGGATCATAGGTGGGAGAATCTGATGGTTGATAATACTTATTATCACTCATAATATAATCACGCATTGTTATCTTTTTATCGGATGAGTGATAATAATTCTCACTCCCATAGTTATGATAACCCCAACACTCTCGTACTGTTTTGTTAATCCGTGGAGTGTAATTGTTCTCCTGCATATGATTACGTAAGGACTTCTTAATCGGTGGATCATTATATTCCAATCGATTCTCTATGATTGTTTCAGGAAAATTATGAGACATAGGTTGATATCTATCATAATCATCATACGTCCTTTCGCACTGTTTCGCATGCTCAAAAGTTATCTCAGCATATTGACGTTCCTACTCGTGCATATACATGGTGAAATCCGAACTCTGAGTCTACTCCTAATAAAATAAGAATCCTATAGCAATATGGAAAGTAAAAGGAAGGGAAATTAGAAAGAAGTTACCAGACTTAGAGTTCTATGTTAAGGTCCTGCACAAGAAAACAAAAGAACTTAGTTTCTAAAAATAGAAATCCTAAAGTTAGAAAATTCTAAGATGGAAATAAAAAGTTAGGTTTTTTATTATTATTATTTTTATTTTTATTATTATTTTTATATAAACTACGAAGATTTCTAAAAAGGAAAACACTAGCTTAGCTTCTAAAAAAGAAAGTTCTAAACCTAAAGTTGGAAAGTTCTAAATTAGAAATCTTAATCCTAAAATAGAAAGTAATGTTAGTTTCTAAAAAGGGAAGAATTCCTAAAAATAGAAATAAAAAATTTCTAAAATAGAAGACCCTAGAATTAAAAAACCTAAATCTAAATTAAAAAGTTTCTAAAATTAGTTAATTCCTAAAAAGGAAAGTTTCTAAAATTAAAAGAAATCCTATGAGAAATTCTAAAAATAGAAAATACAACCCTAAGCCTAAAAATAGAAAAAGTAGAGAAGTTAGGAAGCGATTACCAAATTAAAAATTTATCTCAGGATTCTACAAAATAGGAAAATATGTTAGTTTTTATAAATTATACAGAAAAAAAATTCTAACATAAAATTAGAAAAAAAAATCCTAATATTAAACTAATCTCAAATCTAGTTAATCTCAAAAAATATAACCATCAGTCCCTGGCAACGGAGCCAAAAACTTGTTCACTCCTCAAGTATAAGGTTGTGATGCAGTAATAAACTCGGTGAGACCGAGGTCGAATCCACAGGGACTGAAACCTGTACGTAATCTGAAACTAACCAGAACTAGAACTAGAATAAGATGTAATCTAAATCAGACGGATTTTAAGGAATAATGGTGAAATCTGAACTAAAACTTGTGGAAATCAAAGGTAGGGAACTAGGGTGCCAAGGATCCACTTGTAGAGATCAGAGTGATTCTACGCTTGATTCAAGAACACAACTGGACTTCGAGTCCCATCTTCATCCAGTTGGAAAATATAACCTATAAATCAATTCTGAACTTCATTTAATCTAGTTCTCAAGAGATCAGACGGGTGTAAATTAGAATGGATTCCATCACAAAACCATGCCCATGAGACAAAGCAAACAACAGAATTAAACCAATTCACAGCCAATCTGAGTGATGTATGAATGTCAGGAAGAGTTCCGTCATTCCACCATGTCCAAGGGGCGATGGTGAACAACAGGGCGTCTTAGCTTCATAATCACAAGAAAAGAAAAGGAAATACTCAAGCAATCGCAGATCTATTGTAATGTAAGTCACAATAAACCATTAAAAACTAAAGCATTCCTTAAAATCAAAACTAAATCAAAATCAGTTCAACTAGCATGAATGAAAGCTATAGAGTCTTCCCATCACGCCACAAGCTTCACCTCTTAGCCCTTGATAAGAGGTTTAGCCCAACATGAATGGTCTGGATCCCTTAACAAATACAAAAAAGAAAAAGAAAAAGAAAAGAAAACAAAACTATCTGTCTCTCTCTCCTACACGTTCAAGCCCAGTCCCCGATTCCTCATGCTCTCTCTTTTTTAATAGGTGCTAGGGGTCGGCTGGTGCGGTGAAGAACTACTTTTGGAAAGCCGACGTTGTTGGAGGCGGTGGAGAACAGTTGGCGCGAAATCTTTACGCAGCTGGCCGCGCAGCTCCTTACGCAGCCTGAAACGGAGCCTCCCAACACCTTTCTTCCTTTGATTCTGTCCAAAAGAATAACGTCCATTAGGGCATTTTGGACAGGCCTATACGATGGACGGTCCAGATTAGCCGTTCAACCCATGCTATGGATCCACAACAACTCAAAAAATTCGAGTTTCTCCGGATCACGTAACAGAGTCCGCGTAACCGAACACTGTGCTGACGGTGGGTCCCACTTCACTATCATATTGCAAAATCCACCTCATTAATTGCATTCTACTCGAGAAACCATTTAGGAAAGGTGGATTTTTTTCAAGTTTTTCGTGGCCGATTGTACCAGATACTTTCATCGCTCGTCTTGCTTTTGGATGATCAAAAATGGATATCCGGTACCTTTTGAAAATTGGCCATCTAGGACTATGTTAAAGGGACCTCTTGAATGTCATGGACGGTTTGGATTGTCCATATGGATAATGGATGGGGCCCACAACACGTCCCAGCGTCCGGCCGTGTGGACGCTGGTTGAAAAATGAAACTTTCCATTTTTGAAAGAGATGCGGGTCCAAGGCTGTTTAGGATTGTCTTGGAGATGTAGTGCACAGCTGGTGCAGTTGCACATTATGCACACTCCACACAAGGTGGAGTCCACTGTGATGTTAATCCAAAATCCGCTCCGTCCATTCATTTTATAACCTCAATTAAGGGGTTGAGGCCAACTTTGAAGTATATCCATATATCAGGTGGGCCGTAAATCATGATTTTTAGGGCTGATCTGTCCTTTGGGCCACTTACAGAGGGATCCACTAGCTGAAATTCGACGTGTACGGTCAATTTAGAGTCCTCAGGCCACATATAGAGTCTCGAGCTGAACGTATGGTGGAAACGCCATGATCTTGCATTCTGGATGATTTTTGGGCCACTTGAGCTTTAATTTCTCAATTTTCTCGGATCTCTAGCGTGTAAATCCACTGATCTTGGTCCCCTGGGTTCCGTCCCTTGCCTTGGTGAATCTTGAGTGCTAAAACCATACTTTTAATACCCATTTCAGTTCAAGCTCCTGAATACATCCTGCATTGAAAACATGATTAAAATGGGCCATTAAACAGTACCATGTTCGTAAATCCAGGCAATAACTGGGGTCTGATATGCGATATTTGACCCTCAACAGTTGTACAGTTGTAAATTGAGAAATTTGTGACTGTACGACCCATTTATGGCCCATTTACGGGACCAAGCCCACCTTATTTTACATTGTAAAATTAAGCCCCGGCTGTACGGACACCTTCCCAAAGGTCGAAAATGCCCCTCCTTTAGCCGACGAGTTCTACTGACGCTGCCAGCTGCGTCTCCACCGAAAAAACCTAGTTTTTTTTCCTTTTTCCTCTCCCTGATCCTTCATCCTACCCTTAAATTACCATTTTCTGATCACTTCTCCCCCCTGTGATTGTCCATTGTAGCAGTAAAACCCTTCTTTTATTGCTTTCTTCTTTCCCCTTTATCTGGTCGAGAATATAAACCTCATAGACGTCCTTTTCGAATTTTTTGGAGCCCTAGATAGGACGAAATATGGTCCCCCCAGCTAAGAAGCCTCGAATGGCAGGTATATTGAAATCCCTACTTTCGTTTTTTCGACCCTACTGTTTACTTTACTATATATGCGCACAGTCCACAATCCATTTTCAATTTTAAAAAATATTAAGCTTTCTTTGGGTGGACCCCACTGTATATTATATTATATATGCGAATGATCCCTAATCCAATTTCATTTTTTAAAAATGCTTAATGGTATGACATGTCCTGATAAAAGAGCGAAATCAGGACTCAAATGGCCCACATTGAGAGTTTTTTAAATAAAGAATGAAATTAGATGTGAAACCAAATGAAGACTATGAAAGAGACTGAGCACCGACTGAGTTAACAGACTGAGGACCCACTGAGTTATTGATTCTAAGCTAAAATGACTGTGAACCAAGGTAAAATGACCATGAAATGCGTCGAAATGACCATGAATCAACACGGAATAGGCGGGAATGACCATGATATGCATGGAAATGACCGTAAAGTGCAGTGATTGGACCGTGAAATACATGGACATGACGGTGAAGGGGCATGGCCGTGAAATGCGTCGAAATGACCGTGAATCAACACGGAATAGGTGGGGATGACCATGAAGTGAGGCGAATGGACCTTGAAATGCACGTAAATGACCGTGAAGTGAAGGGGCATGACTGTAAAATGCACCGAAATGATCGTGAATCAACACGGAATCGATGGGAATGACCGTGATATGCATGGATATGAGCATGAATCTTGGCAAATGGACCGTGAAATGTGCAGAAATGACCGTGAAGTGAAGGTGCGTGACCGTGAAATGCGCTGAAATGACTATGAATCAACACAGAATAGGCGGGAATGACTATGATATGCGCTGAAATGACCGTGAAGTGAAGCGATAGGACTGCAAAATGCGCGAAAATGATCGTGAAGTGAAGGGGCATGGCCGTGAAATGCGCCGAAATGACCATGAATCAACACGTAATAGGCGGAAATGACCGTGAAGTGGAGCGATTGGACCGTGAAATGTGCAGAAATGACCGTGAAATGCGTCGAAATGACCGTGAATCAACACGTAATAGGCGGGAATGACGTGGTATGCATGGAAATGACCGTGAAGTGAGGCGATTGGACCATGAAATGTGCAAAAATGACCGTGAAGTGAAGGGGCATGACCATGAAATGCGCTGAAATGGACCGTGAATCAACACGGAATAGGCAGGAATGACCGTGATATGCATGGAAATGATTGTGAAGTAAGTTGAATGGAACGTGAAATGCGCGAAAATGACCGTGAAGTGAAGGGGCTAGATAATGAAATGCGCTGAAATGACCATGAATCAACACGGAATCGCCGGGAACAACCGTGATATGCATAGAAATGAGCATTAAGTGAAGGAAAATGACCGTAGAGTGTATTCAATTACTCTAACAATTTTAAAGAAAGCAACAGATGTATTCAATATACAACATTCACAGTCGTATTACAAAAAATACACTTCAAATTACATTATTTTGAAGGTATTGGAAATTTGTAGCTCCGATGATTATGCCTCATTTGTTTGCAACGTCCGCATATTTTTATTATTTGTTCCTCTCCACAGGAAAGGATCCGTGCCTTCTTTGGTCTTCCAGCTGACCTCCTCTGTAGCGGGGGTCGGATTCTCAAACAATACTCCTTGAATGCAGGAGAAATTTTCCATTGACTTTTATCTTGTAATGGGTACACAGAATTTTTGTACGTTATCTGATAATTTCTCGTCGTGTACAATGGGGAGCAATACGAGTAATGAGTAAGATTGTAGTTTATACATGCTCACAGAACATAAAAACAAGGCAAATCCTTTACTTCAAATAAATGACATGTACATGAAAGCTCATTAAGCTTAACAATGTTATTGTAGTCTGCCCGAGAAATTGCGTGGCAGCGAACATCTCGTGCCTTCGGTATGAGATCCTTTATTTGTTTCTCGGCCCACGGTGTCAACGGTCCAATGAATGATGAGGCTAATTCTCTTCTATTATAGAACATCTCTTGAATTTTCAATCTGACCATCTCTATTAGCATAGTTACCGGATATTCTCATACTTTTTTGAATAGAGAATTACATACTCAACTATGTTTGTAGTCATCAAATTGAATCTTTTTCCTGAGAAATGCGAAGATGGCCACTTTTCATAACCTATTTCCCTCAGCCATGCATGTACCAAGGGGTTAGCAAGTTCGATATCATGCATTAAATTATCGAACTCAGCCCTCCTACAAGTCTTTACAGCCTGCCATTAGTAGATTTCTAATGACTTGTCTTTGAACGTATCCACCAAGTTTTGATATATATGGTACGCGCAGTACCCATGGATTGCTGTAAGACCCATATCCTAGTCCGTACCGTTTCGTTGGCTTCCGCGGTCATTCCGGTTGAATTTCGGCAATCCTCGACCCGTTTCTGACGTTTGTACGCGATCTTAAGCCGAGTCCTGCATGCCAAAGCCATCTCAACCAGAAATCTGTACCTTAGCGATCGCGCCATCGCCACAGTTCTAACACCGCGACTCGCATGTCGAACTGATACCTAGGCTGGAAGATGTCGGTCTGCGTTCAATTTAAAAAAAACATCGTGCGTTACAAACTTCGAGGGAATCTTTACGAAATGTCTCGTCAATCAATCAATCACTCATGTCAAGTACAGGTTAAGACACTCCATACCCCAAGTACAACAACCCATCCCTCTTTCTCCACAAAGTCAACTCTCTCTCTCCACCCATCCCTCTTTTACCAAAATTTCAACCCAACCCATATCTCTTCTTACAATACATCACTCCACCCATCCCCATCACACATCATCCCATCCATATCATCCCATCACCTCATTTTCTCTCTCATTTCTCAAATCTCCCAAGCAACATCCCACGTCCAAGCTCTCTCCCTCTCCCAAACACCAAGTGTGGCCCACTCTCTAATCTCTCATCCTCACCATCAAGATCTCATCATCCACTGTTAAACTCGAAGGCAAGGAGCTAAGGAAGCTAGGGGAGCAAGAAGAAAGAAGAGAGGTGGGTGATCCATTGTTTATTTCCATTTTAAGGGTCCACTTATTGTGGGACCCACTTGATGTATGTGTTATATCAATAGAGGACCCATAGTGACGGGGTCCCTCCTCTCAATCGTCGTTCTTCTCTTTTCCTCTCTTTCCCTTTCTTTATCCTTCCCCTAGAATGAAGTGGGCCCCACCAACTCATATTAAATCTACTCCATTCATTAAATGGTGCGGTCCACCACATTTTAGGTGATATGATACATATATACATACATATATATTATATTATATTATATTATATATATATATATATATATATATATATATATATATATATATATATATATATATATATATGTATATGTATATGGTGGGCCACGTACATGTGGGACCCACCATGATGATGTGTTTATCCATGCCGTCCAGTGTCCCTGGATGCTGGACGAGAGGCATGAGAGTGTCTAACGTGAAGTGTGTGTAATGGTAGGGGTGTGTACGTATAAGTTTTTTTTTTTTAAAATGGTGGGCCACTCATGTTAGCCCCACCTTGATGTATGTGCTTGATCTAAGCCGTCCATCCTTTTTCTCAGATTATTTTAGGCGTTGAGCCAAAAGATGAGGTTGATCTGATAAACAAGTGGGTCATACCATAGGAAATAGTGGTATCGCCATTAAAACCCACCTAGATTCTTCTATTTATCAGAAATATATCGCATATTGGTCTTGTTTGGCTTGTCTGGAGCCATAGAAGATAATGAGCAGGACAAATTTCTTTGATGTGGGCCCCACCTGTGAAGAACCACAAAAAAATGCAAAATTAAAAAAAGGAAGGTGGCAGCGCTGACGTTGCTGCTGTAGAACGTAGGTAGCACCTGCAGCTGCGTGGGCAAGCGGACGGACTAGTTGGGGCTCAGGGTCCCAGCTGTGGGCCCCACATGATGCGTTTCCAACATCAACAACGTGCATTGGGTGGGCCTTTCCCCTGGCTACGGGCCACCCAAAAATCAGCTGTATACGGAACTTAGGTGGGCCATACCATCTAAAATCATGTGAAGACGTGCCTAAAACGTATAAAATCACTTGGTGGGGCCTACCTGAAATTTGGATGTGGCTGAAACTTGGTCTAAACCCTTAGCCAAGTGGGACACGCATAATCACTGGGCTGGATTTGTGAACCACATTACTGTGGGCCCCTGACTGTGTGACCCAATGAACGGCTGGGTGGTAAATAAATGTTCCAGTGGTCCCCCCGGCCCGTGTAACCCAATCAACAGATTGTATGCAAATAAACATTACCGTGGGCCCAGGTCCACATAACCTTGTGAGCAGGTTGGACATCAGATAAACAGCACGGTGGCCCCCAGTCTAAGTGGCCTCATGAACAGTTTGGATGGCAAACAAACATCACTATGGGCTCTAGGTCCACGTGACCTTATGAACTGTTTGGGTGGCAAATAAATATCACTGTGGGCCCTGGACAGATTGGATGTAAATAAACGTTATGGTGGGCCCCTGGTCCTCGTGACCTCTGAACCGGTTAGATGTAAATAAATATTATGGTGGGCCCCTATCCGGGTGACCTCATCAACAGGTTGGCTGGAAAATAAACGTTACAGTGGGCCCCTTGGTCCATGTAACCATATCAATAGGTTGGCTGGAAAATAGGCATTTTGGTGGGCCTCCTATTTTTGTGACCTTATCAACAAATTGGATAGGAAAATAAACATTATGGTGGGCCTCATATGAGGCTTACTTTGGTAAATATGGGCCCATGTATTTAGGCTCATCTTGATGTATTTTTAGGTCCATTATTGAGGCCCACTCTGATATATATATGGGCTCATGTATTTAGGCCCATCTTGGCATGTATATAGGCCCAATGTTGAGGCCCAATTTGGTATATATGGGCCCATGTGTGTAGGCCATCTTGATGTGTTTATAGGCCCGTTGTTGGGGCCTACCTTGATATATATATAGGCCCACGTTATGAGGCCCATTTGATTTATTTGTGGCCCATTGTTGAGGCCCACTTTGATATATATAAGGCCTATGTGATTAGGCCCATTTGATACACATAAAGCTTATGTGATTGGGCTCATTTTAATGCATTCTAAGGCCCATGGGTGATGGCCCATTGTAAAGTACCTAAGGCCCATTGGTGAGGCTCATTGTGGTGGCCCACTTAATGAATATAAGGCCCATGAGATATGGCCCATTTGATGTATTTGAGGCCTAATGGGATGTACCTACTGCACAGTGCAATGTATGATTCCGCCATGATTTATTTAATGATATTTAAGGTGAGTCGAGCCTTGGGAGCAATGATGGTTTGACGCCCACATTGTAGGGATAATGTTGGTTAAATGTCCGCATTGTCACTCTCTCCCTAAGGCCCGCTGATAGGCCCATATTTATAGTGAGCAGGCCATCTAGGCCCATATTCGCTATGCGCAAAGCCCATCATCCTATGTCATGTTTAGTATAGATCCATGATTCATGATCATACGCATCATATGTATGTCTGATATGACGAGTGACTGATCATAGCATATGCCTTCGGGTGGATTGTTTATGGGCTCCCTGATAGGCGGAGTTACCCTACATGAGCATGTGACGCATGCAGGATTGTTGCATGTTTGGTAGGGTGATTCATGCATTTACATTTGTATGATCATAATTATTACATGCCCTAGTGACATCAAGGCCATAGCCTCCACAGACACATCGTGTGTGGATGGATTGAATATCGAAAATATTTGGTTCTAGCATACGGGTGCCATAGATGTCCCTAGGTGAAAATTTCTAAACCCGATGGTACTAGAGGATGACTCCAACATTGGGACTGAGTGGATACACAGTACGCGATGGCCGTATACCAGTAGGTCACATCTCCCACTGTGTCGTGGTTGGTTGGAAAGGGATGTGACCTTATCCGCCTGAGTGAGGGGGCAGCTTCTAGGTTGAGTTTGACCAGCTTGAGGAATCGGTCCGCTATCGACGAGCCGGGCCCAATATTGACAAGAGAATAGTGAGGTCTCTTCCACTCTCCCAGTTGTGCGTTCGGATAGGGATGGCAAGCTGGCGTAGAGCGTATTAGACCCCAGTGATTATCCAGAATGAGAACTGTATTGATATATATGATGAGGATTGACATGCTTGAGTTGCATCTCGCATTGTATGGTCTTGTTATGGCTGATAGCATTCACATCTTGCATCGCATAGCCTTGGTACGGCTGATTGCATTCATGTACTCATCAGCATGATTCCGCATTACTCTAACCTTGCATTCTGAGCACGCTTAGATTGCGCACACACTTACACCACCCTCTAAGCTTTCTATAAGCTTATGCACGATTGATGCGTGCAAGTGACACCAGGACACAATCATAGCATAGTAGCAGGAGGAGCGTGCAGTCGAGCTTTAAAGTTTCCGTTATTTGCACTATCTTGTATTTTTCTTTCCTACGTATTGTACTTAAAGTTTTTTATCATAGTGAATTTTGTGATGGTGTTCTTGTGGTTATTGTTCATGGGTTATGCTTGTGGTTATGCTCATTACAAATCAAATCATATTTGAAATCCTCCTTGTAGCGTCCCAGGATCAGAATCTGGTATATGGGTGCTGGGAGCTGAGAATGGGGTACTACGGAGGTTGTCGGCGCTGGATTCGACGATCGAAAATTTTGTGATCCTAGTTTTCGAGTTCGGGGCGTGAAAATTGCTGCCTGGAAGACCTGTGGAACTTCTTTCATTAGACCTTTATGACGGTCTAATATGATAACAAGACCAGGTAAATTCCCTAACGAATCACTGAAGTATGTAAGGAACCAGTTCCAACTGCTGTTATTCTCTGATTCTCCGATACCAAAAGAAATTGAAAAGATATGATTGTCACCATTTAATGCCATAACAACAAAGCCAAGACTCTTCGCAGAGATGTTTGAAAACTTCTGACACACTGTCCAAGTCCAACAAAACATCTCTCAAACTTCATTGTCTGTTGATTTACAAGTAGAGAAGTCAAAGTTCCTGGGTTCGCCATTCTCAACTCATGCAAGTACATTGGGAGTTCTTTGTAAGAGTCTTCATAAGATCCCATTATGTGATCGATTGCAATCTCCTTGGCGTGCCATGCTGTAGTATAGTTAATAAGAATATTATATTTTTCTTGCATTGCGAATATTATGTCCTTCGGCCTTAACCCCATGCGTTGTTGAATGCGATTGACAACCAGTTCACTAGCCAGCTTACTACTTGCTTGCCGATGATTGTTCTTCATCCATGATATTCCACAAGTATGTATGGATGTGTAGGTCTTAATCTTGAATATCCCCGCATCATTCACCCTAGATGCGTATACCCTCCATTCACACTTATCTTTCATACACGCCACGGTGAATTTCTTGGATGTGGAATATAGCACCTTGTATTGAAAGTTGTTGTGGATTGCAAATTGGCTCGAAATATACTTATATTGGCTCCTATCCTTGAACGTTTGGCCAACAACTATGTCAATTTGGTCATCAAGAGGACATGAATAAAGTGACAGGTCCGCATTAGTGAAACCAACCTCCTCGAAAGGCACGATGGGAAGCCTGGTGGTGGAGTCCAATGATCGACTCTGCTCAGGCAATGGAATGTCGCTTCCACTCACATTTCCGATGTTGGATGTTGAGGGCAAATCTGCTATCATAAATGAAGGTGTTGCCGTATATTCAGGTTTGAGGTTCACGTCGGCCGACACCCTCACTGGACTTGTCATGAAGTTTGATGTATGACCTTGACTTGTCATCAAGTTTGATGTATGAGCTGGCACAGGTACCGGAGTGTTGCTTAGAGAAACCTGTGAAGGTGAACACTTATATTCGTAATTGAAGGTATGTTCCTCACCCAAACTTCCTACTGCTGGGGTGTCATTAACGCGCTGCATTGTCTCAATGAATAATGAGATATAGTGATCCGGGCGCTTCTGTTGTTCTGTCAAAAATATTCTCACATCGTCATTGTCTTCAATTACAGCTGGAGGGACTGATTGGTTTGTGCAAGGATACAATACCCTCAACCTTATATCGTAATCCTCAAATCTACTCTTCGCAATTTTGTACATTTTCAATAGAAGCTGTTCATATGGAATGTCAACACATATAGCTGTAGTTTTCGATACTCCACCCTTGTACATATAACGGTCATTTTCGCAAACTAACTCCCCACCATATGAGCATAGGATGATTACCGAAGCCATTTCCTGAAAACAAACACAATAATATAACTCGTATGACAGGCTTATCCGTCAGATTTGCAAAATTTTAAATTACAGGGATGTATGCCACTCAGTTTACGATGATCTTTACTCACTTCACAGTCAATTTTACTCACTTTTAGGGAAGGTTCACATTTTTCGCGATGAATTTCACTTCACTTCTTGGTCTTGAAGTGATTGAAAATGACTGGAAAGTAAGTGAACTTAAGGGCCTGTTTGATTTTTGGGCTCACTTGTAATTACCATGTAATTACAAGTAATGGTTATTTACTTATGTAATTACCACATCTTTCCCAATGTAGATGTGACAACGTGCTTTTTAAACACTTAAATAGATATATTTGCAAAATTAATGTAGGGCCCACCTGTATGTATGTGATTTACATGTATGATGGAAAATCAAACAAGCCCTAGGGGAATTGAATTGACCATGAAGTGAAAGGGAACTGGCGGAATTGACCGTGAAATGCATGAAATTGATAGTGAAGTGAAGGGGGAATTGACCGTGAAGTGAAGGGGATTGACCGTGAAATGAAGGGAAATGACCGTGAAATGACTGTGAAGTGCATTGAATTGACCGTGAAATGAATGGACATAACCGTGCAGTGAAGGGAAATGACTGTGAAATTCATGGAATTGACCCTGAAGTGAAGGAGATTAACCATGAAATGAATAGAATTGATCTTGAAATGCATGGATTTGACCATTAAGTGAAGGATATTGACCGTGAAATGAAATGGATTGACCGTGAAGTGAAGGGGATTGACCATGAATTGCATGAAAATGGCCATGAAGTGAACGGGGAGTTGACTGTAAAGTGAATGGAATTGACCGTGAAATGCATTGAAATGACCGTAAGGTGAAGGGAATTGACCATGAAATGCATGGAACTGACCGTGGAATGAAACGGAATCACCATATTGACCGTGAAGTAAAGGGAATTGACCGTGGATTGAAGGGAATTGACCGTGAAATGCATGGAATTGACCGTGAAATGAAACGGAATCGACGAAATTGACCAGGAAATGCATGGAAATGATTGTGAAGTTAAGGGAAATGACTGTGAAGTGAAGCGAATTGATCGTGAAATGCATGAAAATGACCGTGAGTTGAAGTGAATTGACCGTGAAATGAATGGAAATGACCTTGAAGTGAAGGGAAATGATTGTGAAATGCATGGAATTGACCGTGAAATGCATTGAATTGAACATGAAGTGAAGGGAAATGACAGTGAAATGCATGGAATTGACCGTAAAGTGAAGGTAATTGACTGTGAAGTTAGGGGGATTCGCATGGAATTAATCGCACATATGCGTGGAATTGACCGTGGAGTGAAGGGGATTGACTGTGAAATGAATGAAATTGCCCGTGAAATGAATCTCTTATTGGAAATTTGAATCGTAGTGATAACAATTCACAATTTCAGGGCCGGTTTGGTTTTCTGGATAAAGTGTAATTATGTTGTAAATGAGTAATCATTATTTTCTAAGGTAATTACTTGCATTTTCCCAATGCTGACTTCACCAGTTACTTTTTAAGCACATAAATCGAGGAATTTGTAAGATAAATATGGGGCCCGCCATAATGTGTGTGGCTTATCCACACTGCCCATACATTATGCCAAATGAATTTAAGGCATGAGCCCAAAAATTAGGCAAATCAAAACGTCGAGTGGACCACACCACACGAAATCATGAGAATTGAATGCCTACAATTAAAAACTTGTTGAAGCCCTTAGAAATTTTAGATTAGGTTTATATTTATACTTTTCACTTATCCATGTCCATGTGACCCTATGAACACGTTAGATGGTGAATAAACCTCAATGCGGGCCTAGTAAAAGAATCAACTTTCAACGGTGGACAAATTAAATCCATTGTTTCCTTTCATGTGGGCCAATTAAACATTAGATCTTCTGAATTTTTTTGGATCAGGCCTCAAAATAATCTAAAAAAACAGATGGACGACACGGATATATTATATACATTATGGTGGGCCCATGGATTTAAGTCAAAATTTTCGGACCGATTTTCAGTATATTGACCAGAAAGTAAGTGAAATTCAGTAAATTGCGTGATAATCACCAAGTAGTGCATGAAGTTGACCGATCAATTCAGTATATTAACTGGGAAGTGAGTGAAATTTACCACGATACTTCATCTAATTGGATAGTTATGTAAAATTGACTCAGCAATGCATGATGTTGACCACATGAAATTGACCATGATCTTCTAGGTAAACACTTAAGAATTTACCTAGAATTTAAACTTCAAGGTAGTTGACCGAGAACTCCAATCACTCCCTAACACTCAGTGAAATCCGTGTTCAAGAAAAAGAATAAGAGTGCGTTGATGTAAAACACATTCTTTGGAGAGGGGTCTTGAAGATTTCATGTTCATCAATGCGTTCGCGTCCTCTCGTAAAGAGAATGCACCTAGGCTTGAGGAGAGTGAAATAAGGAAGATGTAATGTGATAGTATGATGAAGATTGTATGGCGATTTAGTGAAGAAAATATGTGAAAATAAGAAATAGGGTTGATAGAGACGAGTCCGGACGTGTTTTCAGGCGTAAATGAGAGAATGGACTGAAATTGATAAAGGATGGGCATTTTCGACCTTTGAGAAGGTGTCCGTACAGCTGGGGCTTATTTTTGCAAGGTAAAATAAGGTGGGCTTGGTCTCGTAAATGGGCCATAAATGGGTCGTACAGTCGCAAATTTCTCTTGTAAATTTCTCAATCTGTAAGTTTTAGCAACCGACTGAAAGACGACATCTCAGTAAGCTCCTATTGCACTGAGTAATCTGAGTTGGGCCCACCATGAATGTATTTGGCTTATCCACACTGGCCATCCGTTTTTTCATCTTATCTAAGGGGTTGAGCCCAAAATTGAAGCATATCAAAGCTCAAGTAGATCGTACCACAGGAAACCGTGGGAATGGTGATTTCCACCATTGAAACCTTTTTAGGCCCCACAGTGATGGATATTTGTCATCCAACATGTTCATAAGATCATGCAGACATGGATGAAGGGAAAAAGAAAATTTAAATATAAGCTTGATCCAAAAATTCTGTGACCCCCAAGGAACTTTCAATGGTAGAAATTCAATTAATTCTGTTTCCTATGGTGTGGTCCATTTGAGCTTTGGATAAGCTTCAAGTTTTTTCATATGCCTTAAAATTATATGAAAAAAATGGATGGACGAAGTGGATAAAATAAATAAATCATAGTAAACCTCACAGAGATTATTCACCACGCTTCCCTACACGACATATGCCTTAACAACCCACATAAGACCTGATAAACACACATACACCCTAAAGCATACACCTCAATCTATAGGATTTTAAAAGATCATGACCGGACTGCGAGTTTGAGAAACCGACTACATACCTATGCCTTAACAACCCAAGGAACAACGTGCAACACTCAATCTATAGGATTTTAAGGCCGTCCATCTGTTAAACACAATTTCAAGTGATTGAAACCACTCGATCAGGAAACGTTGTTTGAATCATTATCTGATGATCGAAACTGCATGATAGATGAAACATGGAAGCCCCTTAAACCTGGATGAATCTACAGCCCAGTCCTAGCCTTGTACACGTGTGAATCAGCGCACGTGTAAGTATGTGCATGATCCAACGAGGTGCTCTCTTTCAGAGTAAGGAGTCTTTAAACAGAAACTCTCTTCATTTCTCCTCATGTAAAACCGGCTCAAGCTCGATCCATGACAATCATGTAAAATGAATCTGAACCATCCAATGGAGAGGATATCGACCGTCTAAAGCCAATAGATGAGATCAACGTCGAGCTGAGAATCCTGCAATCGAGCGACACTTCCCACTTCCTCCAATTTCGGAAACACTTAAAAACCACTTGGGATGATGTAGAGTGGGTCGTGGACAGTTTCATGGCCAAGATGGATTAGAAAAGGCCCGGTCGATGACAAAAGTGATCCGGATCGTTAGACCTTAGATTGGTCGTATCTCACAATAAGGAATGAGTTATTGGGCGTAAAATATATTATTTTGGGATAGAATGAGTTTCTTTAGCTAACTAACCTGGCTATGCCAGGTTGCGCAAGTTGATTTGCGAAATATCCCTGGATCGATGGTCGTTTCCTTATTTTAATTCCATTTTTACTATAAATAATAAGTTTTAGTTTGATTATAACTCTTCATCCGTTGGGCTTTAGGAGTTGCACCTAACACGAAAAGAGCTTAGAAAAATTAGGAAGAACAGCTTGGTGAAGCCAAACAGGACACTTACTATTTTTGGCTGAAAACCTTGCACACTAGTAGACACCACGAACGTCTATAAATAGTAAGTTTACCATTTATAGTAAGTTGCGAATTCTAGGAATTCTAGTTGTAGTTTGCTTCTGATTTCTCTCCCATTGTTTGGTATCCCTATTTAAAGGGCTGTAAACTCGTTTATTTCATTCATTAATTAAATTTCAAATTTATTAGAATTTATTTCTATTTTCTTTCCTGCTTTCCTCATGGATTCAAGAAGTCTCTATGAGGAGTCTAGAAAAGCTCCATGGATTCAGAGTAGTTATCCTTGAGGAAGACGGTGATCAACCTCATCATGTTCATCCCTACATCATGGAATCATGACCATCCATGATTGTGGGACACACTGCTATCCTCCAAAACTAAAGACCTTTTGAAGGAGCCAATGTTGAAGATGCCTGTTTTCTTACCATCTTCGGTGGAGGATTGTGGTAGCAGACACCTTCCAAATGTAAACCCACCAAAAAATTTGATGAAAAGCTTAAAAAATCCATGTCGTGAAGTTTTTTAGGCTAATCTAGACCGTCCCTAAGCATTGGAATTAAGACACAACCCAAGTTTGAAATTTTCCATTAACATGCCACCTTATATACTTGATCAAGAAACCTCAGCCGTAAGTTTTCTATAGTCCCTGATTTGGAGATCCAATTTAATTGTCCCAGGGGCCATTTGATCAACGTGTGATCTGTAGCTTGTAAAGTATGCATGTAATCTAGGCCGTCATGTGCATATTAATTGTTTTTGGGAGAGGTGAGGATATGCTTAAGGCGATAACCCTTAACGTTGATTTAACCATCATTAAGAGTTTGATTTGGATTTCGATCACGAAGATCCATTATCTTGCTTAGATTTTCTTCCCATTGTAACCAGTACATCTATAAAAGCATTCATGCCACCACTTTTTTTTCCTTATCAACTTAGATTGAAGTGTTGAGATAATAGTCTCAACACTAATGGTAGTCCTATCAATGCACAAAGAGTCTTTGAATGGCTCATACAATTATAGAAGAGAATTCAATAAATTACATACTTGATTTACATCCTGCATCGCCTCATCCACATCCAACAATTTACAAACAAGCCTATTAAATTTATTGATGTGGCTCTCAATGTCAACTCCCTTAATCATCTTCAGATTGAACAATCATAGCTTCATTTACAAATGATTCTCAAGAGATTTATTTGCGTAGATGTTCTCTAACTTTTTTCATGTATTAGTTGCAGTCTTTTCTCTTATAACAGTGTAAAAGTTCCTCATCTATTAAACACAACTAGATTAAGATATTGGACTTTTGATCTAACTTGTTCACTCTTCTTCTTTCATAGTTTTTAGTCGCTTTCCAAAAAGTGCATCTTTCGATACTTGTCAAACTAGAAAGTCCATATTCACCACCCATAGTTCAAAGTTGCTTTTTTTTCCGGAATATACTTCTTTACATCGAACTTTATGTTCGATGTCATAGATACCTTGCCTTCATATTTAATCTACTTCTCAATATTAGCTATGATACCACTTGTTGGTACTTGCGGAAGCACACGGAGAGGAATTAAACAAAGTAATCACAATCACACAAGCAAATCCAACAAGAGAACAATCTAAATTTACGAGGAAAAACCCTTGCGGGAAAAAATCATGGCACAAAGCAAGAATATTGCACTATGAAAAATGAAATTACAAGAGATGAGACATTACCAATTCAAAGGCCCAAGGGAAAATCTTTTTCTCTTCAAAACCCTCTCAAACCCTTAAGCACATCTTAGGGCGTGTTTGGGCAGTGGGATTAGAAGGGATTAGGTGAGATGGGATTCATCTGGTTGTGTGTCAATTCTACTCCATGTTTAGGAAGAATGGAAAAGCTTGGAATTAGATTATATGGAATTGCATTGGGTCCTATGACAATTTCACTCAATTTTAGCAAGTTGTGTAGGTCTCACCATGATGTGTGGGCTATATCTACACCGTCCACCTATTTTTGGAGATTATTTTAGAGCATGGGCCAAAAATCAGGTAAATCTAAAGCTCAAGTGGACCCCACCATAGAAAGCAACGGGGATTGAATACTTACCGTTGCAAACTTCTTTGGGGCCACATGAGATTTGGATCTACCTCATTTTTAGGCCTATGCCATAAAATGAGGTTACAAGACAAATGAACAATTTAGATATAACACATGTGTGTTATTCTCAATAATTTCAAATGATGGTGGGCATATCCATTCAATGTACCATCATATTACCAACAAAGCATGACATTAATCTTATCCCATGGCAACAGGGGACAATCCCTGCCATGGGTAATAATTATGTTTTGTTGAATCCCATCCCACCTAATCCCTTCTAATCCCACTGCCCAAACACGCCCTTAGAGAACCTTTATCTTACCATAATCCTGATTACACCCGATATGTATATATATACTACTGCAATTAGAATAGGAAACAAATCGCGCACTTACACAGTTTTGCGAATGCCTTCGATGGGACCTTTGATGCATTGATAGTTATTGAGGACTAATTGATGACATCGAAGCAACCTTCAATGCCATTAAGTAACAAGTCCAAAACTATCTAACAATCAATCAAGATTTTACTGGATTTTCTCGATGGGATTGAGCATCTATCGATGGCATCGACATCTGCTCGATAGAATTGAGTGGTCTGGTGATGTCATTGACAGACGTATTACCAACAAATTTAAGACATTAAACAACAATAAATAGTTTGGTTAGTCCAAGATTAAAGTTCGTTAGTCCACTTGGACCGGTATTAAAGATGAACGGTCTAATTTGGTGGATATTAATGATGAACAATTTGATTTGGCCAAAATTGGAGATGAATGGTTTGATTGGTTGATATTAATGATCAATAGTCAGTTGTCAATAGTTAAAGCTAGATTGGACAGACATCAAAATGAACAGTTTGATTGGGGAAATAAGCTAGATGAATGATAGATTTGGTCAATGACCAAACAATTCAATTGTGCCAATCTTGATGATCGGTGATCCAATATTGAAGATGAATCGTCCAATGGGATCATTGCTAGACCATTGATCATTAATCAACCCAATTAGACCTTCATATCTAACGTCAAACATATAGACCATTCATCTTGGATAGTCTAATATAAACGTTCATATTTAGTATAGTTAGAATCAGACAATTCTAGTTTAACATTTGTCCAACTGGACCACTGATTTTCAGTATCAGCCTGATTGAACCGCACACATCTTCAATTTTATCACAATCAAACTTCTCATCTTTAATAATTTTCCAATTGAACAGTTGATCTTCAATTTCAGAATAATTGGACTATTCGTCTTTGACAGTACTGGTCCAATTTGATCATTTATCTAGAGTATCAATTGAATCATACTATTTGGCTTCGACATCTGTCTCAATATCACCTACTTTTTCCATGTCAATGCTAAATTTTGGTACATTTTAACTCATTAATGTTATTATATTTTAAAGTTATTAATGTAGAAAATGTTGTAATACATGGATAATTAATACCTAAATCCACCTTATTTATAACTGTACACCCTTTTTCTTTCTAATTTAATTTATTTTTCAATACAATAGTATAACTTTCTGCCTTAGGATTACCAAGGTAGAAGGAATTGTGTTGTCCAACACAAAAAGGTTTATATATAGTTAATCCCAAATACCAAATGGCTACATAAAAATCACAAGCCTACTTGTTTTTGAAAAAGTATTTTGCACAAGGTGTTATTACACATACAATCCTACTTGATTTTTAAATGTAGCTTGCACAAGTACTATGGTGTTACTACACATGCAGTGGTCTTTAAAACAAGATTATTGAATCTTGATCCATATTCGATGCAACATTCTCTCCTCTTTTAGTTTCTTCTTCCTCATTAGAGAGAAGCTAAAACAATGGCTAATAACAATAGAGGCCTACTGATTTTAGCCACTCAAGCATCGATAGAGGATGAAGTTGATCCCAATGAGTTGGGCCGGAGTTTCGAATGGGATCAAAACAACCCACAACATCAACGCATACTGGAACGATTAGGCAATCGAGTGAGCCCTGAGACGCCTCTACGCTTTATTTGTGACAAGGAGCTGACGGCATCGGACGTAGAACCTAACCAGAGCCGTTTCGTAATCAGAAGGGATTTGGCAGAGCAACGCATTTTCCACTGCCTCACACTTCAACAAAGAATCCGTGTTAATGAAGGAAATGTGGTCCAGGTGGTGGGCTACGACCCAAAGGGAAGGGAATGGAAGTTGCAACTTACGGCGCGAAGGCAGTTGACTAGTAATAGTCCTACTTATGTCTTAATCGAGCAATGGGCTCAAATGGTGAGACGGAATGGTTGGAGGAATGGCGATCAGCTCAGTATATGGGGCTTTCCTTATGCATCTGTTAGAGATCGCTACGAAGAAGTTCATTTCATGTTCACCGTATAGTATTGGAGTGAAGGGCATATTTTATCTCTCTTTTTCTAAAATTTAAACTTAAATTATTTTATTATTATTATTTTTTTAAATTTTAATTTTTTAAAGTGCATTGCGAGTTATAAGCAGATTAGTTGGTAATAAATACTTATTTTAAGTACACCTAATGATTAATTGATGTCTAATAATAGTCTACAGTTTGGAGTTTGGAGCACAAGAGTATGTTGAATTAGACTCTTTCCACTTCTGATTAAAACAGTCCCTTTTGATGATCTGAATGGGCTGATTATTTATTTATTTTTTCCTTTTGTGGTGGAGTTCACCACCCATCTATATGGCTTGTTGTACTAAGTAGGAGTGCCACTATGGGTGACAAAGGCTCTCAGCTGCCCCAATCTGCTACTAAGGGAGGTTTTGACGCATGGAAGGACCTGATGAGGTTGATTATATCTGTATCAGGAATAATTATTCTGAATCCACAGAGCTTAGACTCATCACAAGATTCCTCGTATCTACTAGGGATAAAAATAGATTTGATTTTTAATAATTTTAAATAAATTAATTGATGATTAAAAAAATGAATTTATAATCCTTTAAATAATGAGCTCAAACCTAAGACCGAGTTTTAGGATAATATTAACTCTTGACTCCCTAAAAAACGTGACCTGTCATTTATAGACGGTCATGATTCCTACTAGACTTCATGATTTTTGGCTAGAATATGTTATTCTTCTAGTTTTTTAAAGCCCTTTTCATGTTTTGCACGACTCTTAAAAATCAAAGGATCAAAAGTTATGATTGAATTAAAATTGACAATTAATAGTAAAAACAAAAATAAAATGGACTTTTGACCATTGATCTGGTGGAATCTCGCAAATCCGCAACCGGGCCTAATGAGTTGGATGGCTAAAGTAGCTTCTCCACCCTCAAAATCTGAATGATTATTTTTACTTTTATTTTTTGGGTGGCAAGTGATCTTTGTTTGTGGAGTTCACCATCTAGATGGCTTGTACTAAGTATGAGTGCGCCTATGGGTGACAAAGGTTCTTAACTGCCCCAATCCGCTTCTAAGGGAGGTTTGAGCCAAGTTAATGGGTAGTGGGTTGGCTTGGGTTAGATGTATGGGCAATCAAACACAATGTTCACATGCTTGGTGGTGGTGGTAACCACATAATCGAACGGTTCACATTACCGCATTTGGAGTCGTTGCCATCCACTTCAGCTATCTGCACCGTCCATTAGGTCGAGTCTACAGCCTTGAAAATAATCATATTGAATGAATGATCCAACCCGTCCCTTCAGTGGCTTGCAAAACTTGATTGATTAATTGCTGAGGTTTTTGTATAGTACAAAAGAAGATTAGATTGCTTCTAATGAACGGACCAGATACGTGATGTGAATGATGACAAGTCCAAATGCAATTATGTGCGTGTCAAGGTTTCCATACACACGGCGTACTGAACAGTTCATATAGTCTACGGGTCAGCTTTGGGATCTGCATGTATGGCCCACTCAAGTTTCAGAAGGCCTTGAGCTTAAATCATTTTAGCCTGACATTTCAAAATCTCAGGCCACAGATAACGTAGGCCCACCTAGTTGTTAGCCCTAACCGCATAGCAGATTAAAAAGAGTTTCTGGCTCATAAACAGTGCCCCCATTGCCTCTGCCCACATGATTGGGGCCTATTAGATTCATGTCCATTTATTATTCAATCATTAATGGCCCACAGATATGTTTGCTTCTATTCACTAATTGGGATTCATAGGCCAAAGGTGTGGATATGTTTGCTTGTATTAACTAATTGGGATACATTGGGCATATCTTTAACTCATCTTCCCTTCTTAGCAAATGGGTTAACACCAAGCTAACCCAAAATCAAACCCTGGAAATGGGTTGGGCTTGGGCTAGCACCGACTTGGAGCACCGTCTGAATGGCATGTTGTAGTAAGTACAAGTGCAACTAGGGGTAGCAAAGGGCCCCAAATGTCATCTGACCCAATCCACTTCCGAGGGAGGTTTGGTTTGACTAAATGGGTAGTGGGTTTGCTTGGGTTAGAGATGTGGGCCTTCAAGTAAATGAGCCGGACTCGAGTTGAACACCCACCAAACCCAATCAGCTTTGCTCATTGGGTTGAACCCTGTACTAGACGATCTGAGAACCCAATCCAATACACTTAAGAAATTCATAGAGCCAAAGGTACGGATATATTTGCTTGTATTAATTAATTGGGATACGTTGGGCATATCTTTTAACTCATCTTCCATTCTTAAAACTCAAGCAAGCAGTCGTGTGTCAGGTTGTAATTAAATGGGCTGGGGTTGGGCTCAATGACTTTTAAGTCGGTCATGTCGGACCATAGGGTAATTAGTCAACGGTTAAGTTTGGACTGGAATTCTTAGCCTGCTTGGTGGTCTGACACCGACTTAACCCAAAATCAAACCCTGAAACCCTTGATCTGCCTTAGCAAATGAGTTGGGCTTGGGCTAACGCCGACTTAACCCAAAATCCACGCCTTGCCTTTGCAGTAAGATGTAATATATATATATATATATATATATAGGGAAAAGGCACTATGCGCTCGAGCTCACGGCTCCGTCCCATGCAGTCGAGCTGTGTGGGCCCCACTGTGATGCGTTTCAAACATCTACCCCATCAGTCAGATGTACCATTCCATCTTGGGCTTAGGTATTAAAAATCAAGTCAATCCGTGACTTGTGTGGGCCACACCACATACAGAAGTGGAGAAGGGGCCGTGCACCATTAAAATATTCATAATCATTTTTTGGGCCCCAAAAATATGTGGTTTGCAAATCCAGCCCATCCATTAAGTGTGTCCCACTAGGATTAGGGGTCATACAAAGTTTCAGAAGAATTCAAAACTTATGTGGGCCCCACCAAGTGATTTTATATGTTTTAATGGTGTATTCACATGATTTTAGATGGTATGGCCCACCTGAGTTCCGTATACGGATGATTTTTGGGATATCCCATTATTTAAAGGGGAACCATCAAATTCACGGTGTTGATGGTCGACATGCATCACGGTGGGGCCCACACAGCTCAACCTCATGATAAGCTTACCGTGAGCATGAAAGCATAGTACCTTTTTCCATATATATATATATATATATATATATATATATATATATATATATATATATATGTGGGAAAATAGGACCTTTTCCATGAGGTCGAGGGCTGGCAACACACTAGGTACGACTTAGTATATTCCCTAGGAGAGCCTTTAGCATGAAGTCTGCTCTAGAAATTTAGTACAGTTAGAATCAGAAAATTCTACTTTAACATTTGTCCAACTGGACCACTGATTTTCAGTATCAGCCTGATTGAACCGCACATCTTCAATTTTGGCACAATCTAACTTCTCATCTTTAATAATTTTCCAATTGAACCATTGATCTTCAATATCAAAATTATTGGACTATTCATCTTTGACATTGGTCCAATTTGATCATTCATCTAGAGTATCAATTGAATCATACCATTTGGCTTCAACATCTATCTCATCACCTATTTTTCCCATGTTAATGCTAAATTTTGGTACATTTTAACTCATTAATGTTATTATATTTTAAAGTTATTCATGTAGAAAATGTTGTAATACATGGATAATTAATACCTAAATCCACCTTATTTATAAATTTTCCACCCTTTTTCTTTCTAATTTAATTTATTTTTTAATACAATAGTAGAACTTTCTGCCATAGGATTACCAAAGTAGTGGAAATTGTGTTGTCCAACACGAAAAGGTTTATATATAGTTAATCCCAAATACCAAATGCCTACATAAAAATTAATCGCAAGCCTACTCGTTTTTGAAAAAGTATTTTGCACAAGCAAGGTGTTATTACACATACAATCCTACTTGATTTTTAAATGTAGCTTGCGCAAGTACTATGGTGTTACTACACATGCAGTCGCCTTTAAAACAAGATTCCTGAATCTTGATCCATTCCATGCAACATTCTATCCTCTTTGAGTTTCTTCTTCCTTATTAGAGAGAATCTAAAACGATGGCTAATAACAATAGAGGCCTTCTGATTTTAGCCACTCAAGCATCGATGGAGGATGAAGTCGATCCCAATGAGTTGGGCCGGAGTTTCGAATGGGATCTAATTAATGACCCACAACATCAACATATACCGGAACGATTAGGCAATCGAGTGAGCCCTGAGAAGCCTCTACGCTTTATTTGTGACAAGGAGCTGACGGCATCGGACGTAGAACGTAACCAGAGCCGTTTCGTTACCAGAAGGGATTTGGCAGAGAAATGCAGTTTCCACTGCCTCACACTTGAACAAAGAATCCGTGTTTCTGAAGGAAATGTGGTCCTGGTGGTGGGCCACGACCCAAAGGGAAGGGAATGGAACTTGCAACTTACTTCGCGAAGGCAGGCGAATAGTAATAATCCTACTTATGTTTTAATCGGGCAATGGGCTCAAATGGTGAGTCGGAATGGTTGGGGGGAGGGCAATCAGCTCAATATACGGGGCTTTCCTTATTCATCTGTTAGAGATAGCTATGACGAAGTTCATTTCATGTTCACCGTATAGTTTCACGGTGAAGGGCATATTTTATCTGTAGGGAAGCGCGGAAGGTGAGCCATCAAGATCCGACGGTCTACACGAGTTTTGGGGACCCACACAAAGTTGAAGATTGATGCTCCAATGGCCTGTCTATCTATTACCGGAGCAGATGGAACTATTCACACCTCTGATTCTACGGTATATAGTTAGGGCTGCTCACGAGTCGAGCTAGCTCGAAAAACTCGCTCGACTCGGCTCGAGTCAGCTCGGATTGACTTGGCTTGAATGACCGATTCAAGTTGAGCCAAGCTAATTATTTGAAGCTCGAGTTGAGTTCAAGCCAAGTTCGACCAAGGAGCATTTCAACTCGACTCGACTCGAAGCTTGAACTCGAGCTCGACTCGGCTCGATTAATAAATATATTAAATATTAAATATTAAATATTAAATATATTACATTAATATAAGTTTTAACTTTTAACTTAAAAAAAAATAAAACAAACAAACCCTAGAGTCTCTACCCAACCGCACGCACCCCCTTTCCCTTTCCCTTTCTTCTTTTTCTCTACCCACTGCCAGCCGCACGCCCTCCTGGACCGCCACCACCAGGTTTCTTCATCCAATTCAAAGCTTTGTTTGGTTTTTTCATCAGGTTTTGTTTTGATTCTCTTAAGATTTTTAAATTTTTTATCAATAGAGGATGATTAAGAACAAAATCTATTATTCTCTCACCCAACAAGCTCAAGCTCGACTCGAGGTAAACTCGACTCGACTTGAACCACTAGCTTGACTCGAACTCGACTCGACAGCTTTGGCAAACAAGCCAAGCTTTAATGTTGAGCTTGAGGCCAAGCTCGGGCTCGAGCTCGAACTCGAGTACATCATGGACAAGCCGAGCTGAGCTTGGCCCACCTTGACTCGACTCGGCTCGATGCCCACCCCTATATATAGTGGTCCCGGATTGTGATTTATGGATCAGATCGTCCCAAGGACTGGCCAAAATAGACAGACTATAATGCCCTCTATATCCCTCCGTATACTCTCGTGTTTCGTATGATTTGATGCTCTCCATGAGAGAACGCACTCCTTTTTATAACAGAGAAAGGAGAGTTTAGGTGGGATTGGGATAAGGCCACATAAGCCGATCACATCCTAACAGAGGAAGGAGAATTTGGGTGGGATTGAGATAAAGCCACATGATCCGCTCACATCCCTATCTTCAATTAAAAATCAAATTCATATTTGAATTTGAAATTTAATTGAAAGCAATCGTACCCACTAGTGATTGCTCACAAGTGGGTCCCACTGGTTTACGTCTAACATCTCCCACTCAATCACATTGTAGGATAGGCACATAAATTTGTCCAACTAACTTGCCTTATAACAATCAAATACCAAACACCGCAATCAAAAGAATCAGAGGCGTGGGACCAGCTGGATCACCGAAATCTTTTCACAGGTGTTTAAGTACTAAGTGACCACCTAACTAGTATTCTATAACCCAAGCTTTGCAATACCTGTCCTAGTTCGCATGATCACACCGGATGGAGTTAACTCCCGATCTGGAGTACTTGGCCAACATACGCACTTGTCCAACTTATCGAGTTATTCTGAAAACTTAATTTTTCACAAACTTCGACTAAAACCAATTCAAAGCAATACTATATATATATATATATATATATATATATATATATATATATATATATATATATATATATATATATATATATATATATATATGCTTTTTAAGAAAAATATTGTTTGCAAAAAGTCTAATAAAAAATAACTCGATACTGCCGGCGGATAAGTCTTCAAGCGTATTAATAGTTTTAGAAACTTGGTGTAGCTGTTAGGGAATCTTCCCCACGCAGATGTGTAATTTGGAATTAATTAAGCCGCTTTCCTAGCGTAACTGAGTCTGGCCAATCAAGGACCTTTCATCATTGTACACTAAAGTAGCGACACTCAATCTCATCCTCATATACACAAGAGGAGGGTAGCTAAGGACACAAAGAGTCACCTACGGGACTGACTATTTGAACATTGCAATGATTAGATCGAATCAAAGCAATCTGTAGGTAATAGGTCCCAGCACGTGGCTACAATCCACATCGTAAAGTAGACAATATTAAGTGTATGTCGGGTCTACAGTACGCAGATTATTCTGCATAAGGTACGAATCATCTCATAACCTGACTTTAAATTCAGGTCATAACATTGATCACATGTAAATGAATGGTGCAATTATGCTATTTGACTTTATCAGTCTCATCTTCAATCTTAAAAGATTGTATGCGGATATGACTCACTCATATCTTCATCCTTTATTACTCACAATAAATGGAAGTTCATACCTCAATGTACAAACATAACCCTAAATGTACCTCTCTTGTACATTTAAGGTTGGTTGACCCGTGAGAGTGGGTGACCGGCCTGCCGACAAAAATAGAAATCGTACATGATTTCAAGGTAAACGCTGATGATTTTCATACCTAGTTATTTTAGTGTTCAATACTGAATAAATGGAATGTATTATTCATTAATGAAAGATCAAAGATACTACAAAACAAGTACATTAGTCAAGCTTTCCTCAATCCCATCTGCCTGACGTGAACTTGAAATAGATTTCTAGCTATAAGTTTCGTCATGGGATCAGTCATCATCTCCTTGGTAGGAATGTAGCTTAGGGCGACCTTCTTATCTCTTACTTGATCACGGACGTAATGATACTTGATCTCAATGTGCTTAGATTTCTGGTGGTATTTAGGGTCCTTTACCAAGTTAATAGTGGAAGTATTGTCTATCTTCAGTGATATAGACTGACGGACACTTGGTACAACACCCAAACTCAATAGAAATCTACGAGCCCATATACACTCCTGAACTGCAGCACAACATGCAATGTACTCGGCCTCTATCGATGAAAGAGCTGTGGATGTCTGTTTCTTACTCGACCATGAGATAGCTCCTCCTCCGAGTAAGAATACATAGCCTGAAGTTGACTTTTCCTCGTCGGCATCATTACCCCAAGCAGCATCAGAATATCCTTGAAGCTCAGGGTTTGTTCTTTCATAACACAACATTAGGTCTTTTGTTCGTATGAGATATCGGACTATACGTTTGATGGCTTGCCAATGAGATTATCCCGGGTTACTCTGATAATGGCTGACTATTCCAACTGCATAGCTAATATCCGGTCTGGTGCAAAGCACAACATACATTAAGCTCCCTACTGCACTAGCATAAGGTACCAAGGACATAGCCAATTTCTTAGCTTCAGTTTGAGGACACGATTTTCTGTCTAGCTTGGTAGCTTTATCCATAGGGGTTTCAACAGCTTTTGAATCTTCCATCCTGAACCGCTCTAAGATCTTTTGTATATAGGTTACTTGAGATAATCCTAAAAATTTTTTAGGACGATCGCTGATGATTTTTACTCCAAGAATAAAGTTGACTTCACCAAGGTTTTTCATCTCAAAGTTCGAGAATAGCCAATTTTTAGTCAATATTAACAATTGCATGTCATTACCAGCTAACAGGATATCGTATACATATAGAGATAGTATCAGAAAAGATCTTTCAGACCGTTTCATGTATACATAATGATCTTCTTCACTCATCGTGAATCCAAAAGTGGTGATGGCCAAGTGGAACCTCATGTATCACTTTCTTGAAGATTGCTTCAGCCCATAGATGGATTTCAACAATTTGTAGACTTTCTTTAAATGTTTTTTGTCTACATAACGTATGTGCTGTTGCATGTATATTTCTTCATCCAAGTCACCATTTAAGAATGCGGTCTGTACATCCATCTGATATAACTCTAAGTTTAAACTTGCGACAATGGATAAGATCATGCGGATTGAAGAAAACTTTGCAACAGGTGAAAAGGTCTCCTCGTAATCAATGCCTTCTTGTTGTGTAAAACCTTTAACAACTAATCATGCTTTATACTTGTCTACTGTACCATCTGCCTTTCTTTTGATCTCTAGTACCCATTTATTACCTATCGCTTTGCGATTGGAAGGCAGATCAACAAGTTTTCAGACTTTATTCTTCTTCATGGAAGCGATCTCTTCGTCCATAGCATTCACCCAATTGGCCAAATTAGAAGATAATAATGCATCCTGATACGAATCAGGTTCATCATCATCAACCACAACACAAGAAAATGTTTGCCCCTTAATATCGAAGTATCTTCGGAGAATCAATCCTCTTTCACTTCGATATAACTCAGGAGCCTGATGAGATGTACTCGTACTGTCCTGACGAACTATAGGAGCATTATTATCGTGAGAAGCAGAACTCCCACTCTCATGAGATATATCGGGTATTTCAAAAAATTCTTCAGGAACCTTTTGTTTCATTTGGCTTGGGTATCTATTTTCAACGAAGATCACGTCCCGAAATTTTATCTCAATCCATCGTCCATGGTCCTCATAAACTAAAACGTATCCCTTTGAATGCATAGGGTACCTTATGAACATGCATTCAATGGTTTTACTATCATGTTTACCTCTATGCAGAGTAGGCAGCAAAACATATCTCAAAGATTCCCAAGGGCGTAGGTTAGCTAAAGAAGGAATCCTCGCAAACCACATCTCATATGGGGTCTTAGGAATGGATTTGGATGAAACTTAATTAAGGACGTAGACGGCTATTAACAGTGCGTCTCCCCAAAATGTGGTAGAGAGATTGGCTTGAGCCATATCGATCTAACCATGTCCAATAGTGTCCTATTCCTTCTCTCTGCAACACCATTTTGTTGTGGAGTGTAAGCCATTGTGTACTGCCAAACAATACCAACGTTTTCACAATATGATTTAAATATTTCAGATGTATACTTGCGACCTCTATCAGATTGAAGGATTTTAATCTTTTTCTCAAGCTGATTTTCCACCTTAGCTTTATTTTTAAGAAAACAATCAAAAGCCTCATATTTGCGTGAGATGAGATACACATATCCATAGCGCGAGTAATCATGAATGAATGTAACAAAGTATTGACATCCATTTCTGGCATTGAATGTCTCTGATGCCAGTGTAGGGAAGCGCGGAAGGTGAGTCATCAAGATCTGACGGTCTACACGAGTTTTGGGGACCCACACAAAGCTGAAGATTGATGCTCCAATGGCCCGCCTATCCACTACTGGAGCAGATGAAACTATTCACATCTCTGATCCTACGGTATATAGTGGTCCCGGATTACAATCTATGGATCAGATCGTCCTAAGGACAGGCCAAAATAGACATAATGCACTCTATTTTCCTCTGTATACTCTCGTGTTTCGTATGATTCGATGCTCTCCATGAGAGAAGCGCACTCCTTTTTATAACAGAAGAAGGAGAGTTTGGGTGAGATTGGGATAAGGCCACATAAACCGATTACATCCTAACAGAGAAAGGAGAGTTTGTGTGGGATTGAGATAATGCCATATGATCCGCTCACATCCCTATCTTCAATTAAAAATTAAATTTATATTTGAATTTGAAATTTAATTGAAAGCAATCGTACCCACTAGTGATTACTCACAAGTGGGCCCCACTGGTCTACGTCCAACATTATCTTCTTCTTCTATTTTTTGTTTTTTTTTTTTAAAGTGCATTGCGAATTATAAGCGGATTAGTTGGTAATAAAATACTTATTTTAACTAAACCAAATGATTAATTAATATTTAATAATAGTCTACAGTTTGGAGTTTGGAGTAGAAGAGTGTTGAATTAGACTCTTTCCACTTCTGATTAAAACAGTCCCTTTTGATAATATGAATGGGCTGATTTTTTTATTTTTTCTTTTTGTGGAGTTCACCATGCATCTAGATGGCTTGTTGTACTAAGTAGGAGTGCCACTAGGGGTGACAAAGGCTCTCAGCTGCCCCCATCTGCTACTAAGGGAGGTTTCGTCGCATGGAAGGACCTGATGAGATTGATTATGTCTTTATCAGGGATAATTATTCTGAATCCACGGAGCTTAGACTCATCACCAGATTCCTCGCGTCCAATAGAGATAAATAGAATTAATTTTTAATAATTTGAAATAAATTAATTGATGATTAAAAAATGAATTTACAATCCTTTAAATAATGAGCTCAAACCTAGGACCAAGTTTTAGGATCATATTAACTGTTACTCCCTAGAAAACGTGACCTATTATTTGTAGATGGTCATGATTCTGACTAACTTCATGATTTTTGGCCAAAATATGTTATTCTCCTAATTTTTTAAAGCTCTTTTCATGTTGTGCATGAATTCTAAAAGTCAAAGGATCAAAAATTATGATTGAATTAAAATTGACAGTTAATTAATAGTAAAAACAAAAATAAAATGGACTTTTGACTGTTGATCTGATGGAATCTCGCAAATTCACAACCCGACCTAATGGGTTGGTTGTCTAAAGTAGCTTCTCCAACCTCAAAATCTGAATGAGCTGATTTTTTTTTTATTTTTATTTTTATTTTTATTTTTATTTGTGGCAAGTGATCTTTATTTTTATTTTATTTGTGGAGTTCACCATCTAGATGGCTTGTTGTACTAAGTATAAGTGCGCCTATGGGTGACAAAGGTTCTTGGTGGCCCCAATCTGCTTCCAAGGGCGAGGTTTGAGCCAAGTTAATGGGTGGTGGGTTGGCTTGGGTTAGGTGTATGGGCAATCGAACACAATGTTCACATGATTGGTGGTGGTGATAACCACATAATCGAACGGTTCACATTATCACATTTGGAGTCGTTGCCATCCATTTCAGCTATCTGCACCATCCATTAGGTCAAGTCTGCAGCCTTAGAAATAATCATATTGAATGAATGATCCAACCCGTCCCTTCAGTGGCTTGCAAAAATTGATTCATTAATGGCTGAGGTTTTTGTATAGTAACGAAAGAAGATTAGATTGCATCTAATGAACGGACCAGATAAGAAATGTGAATGATGACAAGTCCAAATGCAATTATGTGCGTGGCAACGTTTCCATACACACAGCGCATTAATTAAACCGTTCATATAGCCTAAAGGTCAGCTTTGGGATCCGCATGTATGGTCCACTCAAGTTTCAGAGGCCCTTGAGCTTAAAATCATTTTAGCCTGACATTTCAAAATCTCAGGCCACAGATAACGTAGGCCCAGCTAGATGATAGGCCTAACCGCATAACAGATAAGTAAAAAGAGTTTCTGGCTCGTTAACAGTGCCCCCATTGCCTCTGCCCACATGATTGGGACTTATTAGATTGTTGTGCATTTATCATTCAATCTTTAACTCATCTTCCGTTCTTAAACTCAAGCAAGCGGTCGTGTGTTAGGTTGTGATTAAATGGGCTGGGGTCGGGCCCAATGACTTTTAAGTCAGTGATCATGTCGGACCATAGGGTAATTAGTCACGCGGTTGGGTTTGGACTGGAATTCTTAACCTTCGTAGCAAATGGGTTAACACCGACCTAACCCAAAATCAAAACCTAGAACTCTTAATCTGCTTAGCAAATGGGTTGGGCTTGGGCTGGCACCGATTAACCCATCCACACCTTGCCTTTGCAGTGATGTAATTTGTTGGAATAGATATAGATATGATGTTGGAATCAAAGTAAAAGTTAGGCCTGGGGGTTTTCATGGGGTCTCAGGGCCTAAAACTCAGCTCCATGTGTTGTTCAGGTGGGCCACATGATTGAAAACAGTGTAACACACTCACCCTCTAAACTGTGTCCGATAGTATAGCTCACATGAATCATGGGTGGGCCTTTTTTTGGGGCCCAAGCCTAAATTTTGCATGACATCCAATGGTCGGTATGGATTTTATATAATCATAACAGCGGGTCGTATAAAAATTAAGGGTGGACATCTCTCCCAGGGTAGGATGAACCCCGTGGATTCGAGGAAGCTCTGTGAGTCCATAGAGCTCCGTGGATTCAGAGTAGTTATTCCCCGATGAAGATGCTGATCAACCACATCAAGTCCCCCCTGTGCCAAATTTGGTGCAAAATATCATGATATGTGGTGCAGCCAAACACACCATAATATGATTATTAGCCCTTGATGATAAGGTAGACCCAGTTGGACAGATAAGTGAAGATTAGTTTGTATAGGACCACCAACAAAATTGGGTGAGTGGAAGCTGACGGTTAACCTTGCAAAGCATGGAAAAAAGAAGAAAATAACGAGGATTGAATCGGGAGGCAACGGCCTGAGGCTGCAATTACCTATGGGGCTGGGCATGGTCGGGATGGAGGAATTCCTGCAAAAAGAGGAGATGGTCGAAAATTCTTATCAAAAAGGTGTGTGGGGTTGCCGTTTCGATTATCAATCCCTAGATTGGAGAGAGAGGCCGTTGAAGGTGATGGTTGTTGTGAAGGATGCTTTGGTCACTTATTGGAGGCTGATGCTTAGGGCATGTTAAGTGGGCAAAGATGGACTTTGGAAGTTTTTCTTTGGAGGCTGTAGAAAAATGGGCCAGTGGGCCAGGGACTCTTATGGTCTGGATTGCATCACTTTACAGAAATCTGCACGAGGACAATGATGCCATTCTTTTGGCCATCTATTGTTTTAGCTTCTTTTTTTTCTTTTTTTCTTTTTTCTTGTTGGTTACAGGGGAAAGCTTGTTTTGTTCGGGATGTTTATTTCTTTGCTTTTAGGATGATCTTTCCTCATCTACCTTCAACTCTTGTTTAGAAGAAAAAGACTGAAATATGTGCTTATGTGGCTGTTTTGTGTGGCAGGTGGCATCCATGTTCTTCAAAGAGGTGGTTTCTCGGCTCGTCACCTCATTCAGCGATCGCTGCCGTATGATTTATGGGCCAGGCATACAAGTCCTAGAAAATTCTTACGGGGAGCAGAGGGCATTAAAAAACTTTAGTCACACCCTGAATACAAAGGCAGATGCAAATGCCCTCCACAGCTTGTTGGTTGGAGCACTTTCCGCATCTGTTCAGTCATGGAAACAAACTTATTGTATTTCACTCACACCGCCCTCTTTTGCCTTCCATTTTCCCTTGAGCTATTTTCTGCTCTCATTTAAGAATAGATTTATGAATTTTTTGATGTGTAACCATAAGATAAAATAACTTCTTAACGCATTTGATTACAACTTACAGCTCCAAAGTGATGTTCTTACTTCACCATGGAGTGGTGATTCATTCATGGATTTTATTCATTTTCTGTATCTAGAGATCATATTACATTGATAAAGCATAAGCTGTACAAATCTAGAAAATCTCAGATGTGTGATGTAATCTTATCCATGGCTCTAAAAACTAGTATTACACTCGTACTGGGCCAAGTCAAGATGAGATTTTGAGCCAGTCTCATGGAAACTCTCGTACAGGTGACTTGGTCAGGTCCGGACAGGGCGCCCTGAGTCGGCTCGAAAAGTTGCATGACTCGCCGAGTCATTGGCCCAGTCAGCTGCTTTGTGATTTAAAACCAAAAAAAGAAAAGAAGAAGAAGAAGAAGAAGCTTGAGCTAAGATTCAAAGGGGCAACATCATGCTACCACCAGACTAACATTGCACAGATGTGTTTACCTGTTTAAATTAGTTTGTCCATTCCTAACAATTTTAAATACATTAAATATAGAGTTGAGTTGATTAAAGACTCGGTTTTGAGTCTTTGAGTTAACCCGACTGGCTGGACATTGGGTTGAGTTTTTGAATTTTTGAACTGTGGTCTTATCATTGCTAATTTTAAGGGCCATAAAGAGAATAAAGGGTCGAACCATTTAAAGGGGTGTAGTAGGAATCTTGAGACCCATCTCCTAATCTGAATATTTCAAAATCCAATTTTAAAATGCATGCTAAAATTCCCGCCTGGTGTTTGATATTGTGTTTTTGTGTTTGCTGGCTGTACGCATCTATCTTGCGGGTACCACCTTTTTTTTTTTTTTTTTAAAGGATTTATATATTCAAGGCAGAACATATACAGCACATTCGGGCCAGGCCAGGCAAACAAAAAGAGATCCCGGCCACGACCTATCGTAAAAAACACAAAACTAAACCACTATCAACCAGGACGAGGCATAAAGGAAGAGGGGACCCGGAGCGCCCCAAGACCTACTTGCGGGTCCCACCTTGGATAGGTTGTTGGCATAGCTGAATCCCACCAATTGGACAATGCAGTGGTTCACACACTGGCTTGCAAACCCCCTGGTAGGAGTAGAATATGGCTTACTGTTCATTTTCAAGGAGATAGTCTACTAAAGATGAGATCTTTAGGCCCACCTTGGAACGCCACGTGCCGTGCTGCAAGTGTGTGGGACATCTTGTTGGTGCGTTAGGTGGACAACATCTGTCTTGTCATTTAACAAGCATGTAGCAGGTTAAAATCCAAATATCGAAAATTTAAATATGGTTGATATTCATAAGAACTAGGGCCGTTTGATCAGGTGGATGGTCATCTTCAATTTCAGCGCTACCAAATTGCTCATCTTTAATATCTGCCCAATCGAACCGTTCATCTTTTACATTGGTCCAATCGGATCATTCATCTAAAGCATCACTTGAAGCAGATCATTTGCCTTTGACAGCCATCCAATTGGGTTGTTGCATTTCAATATTAGCCCAGTTAGACCGTTCATCTCCGGTTTTAGCACCATTAGACTGTTTATCTTTGTTACCAGTGTAATCTAGCTGTTGATCTTCAATTTTGAATTGACGTAGACTGATTGTCTTTGGTATATATCTAATCTGATCATTTACCTTTAATATCGTTTTAATTGGACAATTAGGCTTTGACATTGGTCTGATGAAGCTCCATATATCAGCTTAGTTGTAACAGTCACTGACAAATACTAATTTTGGATTAAAGGTGTGGCCCATGTAGACTTGGACTTTCCATCATGTGCGCCCACCAGTTGCTTGACGAACGAAGAGAAAAGCTATCTAAGGACTATTTACATCCAATCACTATTCTTTCTTAACCCATTCAACCATACCATAGGGAACAGTGGTGATTGAATGTTTTACCATTAAAAACTTCTTAAGGCGCACATTAATGTTTTTGTAGTGTTTATTTGCCAATCCAATCTGTTGATAAGGTCACATAAATTTGGATGAAGGGAAAAAACAAATGTCAGCTTGATCCAAAAATTTTGTGACCCATTCATGGTAATTCACCACTGTTTCTCATGATGAGGTCCACCCGATAATTAGATCTGCTTCAATTTTTGAATAATGCCTTTAAATGATCTGTGAAAATTAATGGACAGCATAAATATATAATAAATACATCAAGGTGGGCTTCATGGAAAGGGCCACGCTGTCTTGGCTGAGTCTGTGATCCACTTAATCCACTCCCCTTGGAAGCATGCATGGCCTGAGCCATGGGTCAGAAAACACAGCTTACTGGGGGTTGACGTATGTTCCCATGGTAACTAGGTTGTCGTGTCCATGTGTAAGAATTTTGGGAGAATGTTGAGGATATGCTTATGACTACATCCTGCAATAATGTGACAGTTTGAGTGGATTTCAAATAATCATCACATAAAAATCAAAGGGAACATTTCTCTTTCAACTGTTTGCTTTAGTGTAGCCCACCTGAACCATATATTATCCTGATTTTTTGGCCCTGAGCTTAACATGGGATTACACATTTAATGGTCAGAATGTGGATCTCGTATAAACATTACGGTGGGCCCTGCCAGTAATCAAGGGTGAGTGCTCCCTGCATGTATGTGGCCTTCCGTTTCTTTTCTTTCATAAACTGTGGTTAGGGCCTGAATTCTGTACAGTTACGACATGGCAGGATTTACCAATGGAGGGGTTGGAACTCTCTAGCTGCCAGCTACATGTTAATGCGCAGGTTGGCCACTTGATAGATGCATCTGTGATTAATAACTGGACGCCGATTGGCTGGTTTACCACACACCAGCTATATAGCTGGTGTATTTGAGTGTCGTGCGAAGACAAGCGGCTGACATGAACGGTTCAAAGGAGATCAAAGTTGTATGCCCCCAAAATGATGTATTTATTATATCCACACTGTTCATCCAGTTTTAGAGATCATTTTAATGTATGAACCAAAAATTGAATCATATCCAAAAGTTAACTGGACCACACCGCAAATAACAGTAGCAATAATGATTTTCACCGTTAAAACATTCATAGGGCACACCATAATGTTTATTTTCCATCAAATCGGCTCATAGCGTAAAAAAGACCAGTATTAAAAGGAAAAACAAATATCATATTGATCCAAAAGTTTGGTAAGCCCCAAAAGGGTTTCAATGGTAGACATTCAATTAATCCCCACTGCCTTTTGTAGTGTGGTCCAATTGATCTATAGATCTATTGTATTTTTAGTATCAAGCCTTATGAGGAGCTTGTCAAATGGATGGACGGTTTGGATATAACACATACCTCATTATGGGACCCAAAGAAGTTGCTGGCGTCAATACACTAGCTAATCGGCTTCCTCCGTAGGAAGAAGAGAAATTTAGGAATGTGGACCCCACCTTTTATCCAGCTATTTTTAGGAAAGAAGACAAACCTTGTTTTGCAACTTAGACCTCCACGTGCGAATACGGAATTTTAGGATGAAAATACCCCTCCTTTCAAGGAACGGATTGGGTACTCCGCCTGCCAACAGCCAATGGCGGATGGTCGGTGGTATGTGGGCCTCAGCTTGATGTGTCCTTTTCATCCATGCTGTCCATATATTTTTCCAGATCATTTTATGGTATGAGACCAAAAATGAGATATATCCAAATCTCAAGTGTACTACATTATAGGAAACAATGTTGAATGAGCGTCAACCATTAGAAACCTTTAGGGGGCCCACTGTGATGTTTCTGAGAAATTCTCTCCATCTAAGTTCATTCATAGGGTCAAAAAGACCTGGATGAAGAGGAAAAATAAATTTCATAATGATCCAAAACTTCTGTAACCCCTAAAAGGGTTTCAATGGTAGACGTTCAATTCCCCACTTCCTTTTACAATGTGGTCCACTTGATAGTTAGATCTATTTTATTTTTTGTCTCAAGCCTCAATATGAGCTCGTAAAATATATGGACGGTTTGGATATAACACATACATCATGATGGGACCCACAAAAGCAACATAACAAAAAAAAAAAAAAATCAGTTTGCCGCGCTCAATTTCTAGTTTGCCCCTCTCAATTGAGCGGGGCAAACTAGAAATTGAGCGTGGCAAACTGAAAATTAAGCGGGCAAACTAAAAATTGAGCGGGGCAAACTAGAAATTGAGTGGGGCAAATATGAAATTGACCCCATTGTCAAAATCTAATTTGTCCATCTTTTATTGAGCTGTTTTTATGAAAGAATGCAAACTTACTTTTGCAACTTAGACGTCCATGTGCGGAGATCCAATTCCAGGATGAAAATACCCCTCCTTTTCACTGCTGTCCACTTTTTCACTTCTTTTCACTGTTTGATTTTCATCTCCCTTTCCACTGCTGTTTTCACGTTGCTTTCACCTCCCTTTTCACCCTCTGGTTCCACGAGAAAGATGAAAAAAACTCATTTTGTGGGCCCCCCTTATCAGCATTTTGTCTTCTTCCGAAAATGGTCAGTCCAGGGAAGAAATCATGCATCAGTTGGGCCCACATTGAATGTATGTAGTATAGGAAACAGATTGGCTACTCTCCCTGACACCAGCCCTGTGGCTAGTGGTCAGTGCTCTGTGGGCCCCACCATGATGTATGTGTTTCATCCATTCCGTTCATCCATTTGTAAAGATCATTTCAGGGCTTCATCCTGAAAATAAGAGGGATATAAATCTTAGATGTACCACGCTACAGGAAAACAATAGTGATTGAATATCTATCATTTAAATTCATCATTTCAAGTTTCCCCCGCTCAAAATTCAAATTCCCCTAGCTCATTTTCTAATCTGCCTTGCTCAATTTCATGTTTGCCCCGCTCAATTTCATGCTTACCCTACTCATTTCCTAGATTTTCCCACTCAATTCCATGCTTACCCGGCTCGATCTGCCCTGCTCAATTTCATGTTTGCCCCGCTCAATTTCATGCTTGACCCGCTCATTTCCTAGTTTGCCCCGCTCAATTTCATGTTTACCCCGGTCGTTTCCTAGTTTTCCCCACTCAATTTCATGCTTACCCTGCTCGTTTTCTAGTTTACCCCACTCAATTTCATGTTACTCGTACTGAATTTCTTGTTTGCCCCACCGAATTTCTATTTTGACCCGCTCAATTTTCAGGTTGTCCTGCTGAATTTTATGTGTGCCCCGTTCAAACTAATAATGCTTCCATCGCTCAATGGCATGATAGATAGCGTCATAAAATTAAAAAAGCACCACTCATTTTTCATGTTTCCCCCGCTCAATTTCTAGTTTGCCCCACTCAATTTCATGTTTCCCCCGCTCAATTTCATGTTCGCCCCGCTGATTTTCTAGTTTACCCTCACTCAATTTCATATTTGCCCCCGCTCAAAACTTAAACTTAAACCTAAACCTAAACCTAAACCTAAAACCTAAATGTATTCTCAAATCCCTAAACCTAAACCTTAACCTATAATCTAACTTAAACCAAAACCTATATCGTACACTTGTAACCTAAAACCTAAATGTATTCTCAAATTCCTAAACCTAAACCTTAACCTAATCTCAATTCCCTAAACCTTAACCTATAACCTACACTTATAACCTAAAACCTAAATGTATTCACAAATCCCTAAACCTAAACCTACACCTAATCCTAATATCAACTCCTTAACTTAAACCTAAACTTGAAAATCCAAACCTAAACCCGGTCAAGACTAAAATAGAGTATATGGAGTGCAATTTTAATAATAATAAGAATGAGAATGAGGAATTAGTCAAGATTGCTTACTTAGATTGACAATTCATGAGAGTGAATAGATTGAGAAGGATGTTGCATGCGCATAGAATTCGGGCCAGGTGGAAGAAATGGAGATGTGCCTCTGGAGTTTTATGTGATCGTTGTGTACTCACTTAAATTGCTTGACTAAGGATCGAAGCAAGCAAGAGCCCTGTAGCAAGGGGATAGATTAAAGAGGTACATAATGCCCCCTCTCCTCTTTCCTTACCATCATCGTTAAATGAAAGTAGAGTTGTGGCTGCTCTCTACTTCTACTTGTAGACTTCTTCTCATTCGTGATAAAATGTGAAGCAGAGGTAGGTGAAGAACATGTGGTCCCTAGCAAAAATGGTTATGAAATAGATGTTGAACAACGAAGTTTGATTTTAGAAAAGAACCATCACTATGGGAATATACACACGATAAAAAAGTTATGACAATCCGTTGAGATATGGTATGCTATAGGTGAATATTTGAGATAAAAAATGCATCCTAATTTAGGATGACTGATCCTTCTAATTTAGTCCACATAATGTCCTTTTCGGGAGTGTACATGTGAAGAAATGATCAAAAGGGTCGTATTTGTTAGGAAATTGGGAGTTCTTATCATAATGCATGACGATTTAATGGGGGATTCACTGCAAATACTAGCTTGGCTCATTATTGCCAAAACAATGGTCTACTTCTTTACATCCATTCAATTGGGTTGGTCTGTCTATTCCTCTCTATTGAAAATGAGTCAGTTGTCCACGTGAGTTACCTTTTTCTAGGCTCCGTGAAAATTTTTATAAGATAGCTCTAAGATCAACCATGCTTTATTGGACAAAATTTTGGGCAGTTAAAAACAAAATGGCCATTAGATGAGTGTAGCTGAAATGAGGATGTTAAGATAGATGAGTGACAATATAAGAAAGGATTAGATTATAAATGAATGAATTTGAGGGAATTTTGTAGTAGTGACAATAGGTAACAAGATGAGGGAAAGTAGAGTTAGATGGTTTGGTTATGTGCAATGGAGACCACGAATTGCGCCAGCTAAAAGGAGTGAGTTGGTACAAGTTGAAGGCTTTGAAAGGGTAAGGGGAAGGCCCAAAAGGACGTGGGTGGATGTAGTAATAAAGGATTTGATGAGCTATGGTCTAATTAAAGTTATGGCCTCTAAAGGAGTGGAATGGTAGAAAATGATTCATGTAGCCGAACCAAACAGATAGTGAATGGATTACTTCATTATTCAAAAAAGAACCAAACAGAAAAATATAGAGCTTAGCCAAACAGATGCAAAATCAAGAGCCTACCAACAATAATATAATTTTTGTTGTTGTCCCAACCATCATATACAATCCTTTCCCTGCATCATTGCCTTTCATTTTCCCATAGAATCTCTTCCCAATATGCAAAAAATATGATAATGTACAAATCCCCTTGCCTAACTATTTAATGAAGTCCAGTCCATGACCAACCCTCTCAAGGTTATCGTGATTATAGAAAGAACTCGGACTGAAATGCACATACTTGAAAATTTTCTACATAATCGCTGGAAGTGCAAGTTTCAATGTATAGCATACTTTGTAATTTTAGTAGATGATGAAATGAAATTTATACTTTGTCCCATAGTATTTTCGGTTTGTCTCGATGATGAAGTGAATATTTGAGACAAAAAATGCATCCTCAATTTCATGTTTGCCTCGCTCATTTTCAAGTTGCCCTACACAATTTCCAGTTTGCCCCGCTCAATTTCATGTTTGTCCCACTCAATTTCCAATTTGCCCCGATGGCTTGTATTGCTGCACTTTACTCTTCGAATAAACCTGTTCCCATTGTTTGCTTGCTTGGAAGTAATACAACATATCAAGTAACGACAGTCTGTGATCAATATCAAAATAAAGCAAAATCATGTAACATTTCTCAAAAAGCTAGATATGTTACTTAATAAACTAATAGGGAATGGTTACGAACCTCTGGATTTCTTGACACCTAGTGCATGTCTCCATCAAAATCACTGTTCGCCATCTCATCTGCCAATGATCGCAACCCTTTGGTTGGAAAGAAAATAGCATATTAAGAATTTTCAACAACCTTCTCCAAATCCCCGCTGAATTTCCAATTTGGCCAGCTCAATTTCCGAAATTCCTCCATGCTATAAGTTCTCCAGATGCAAATAATTGAAAAATGATGAAAACATGCCAGCTACCCCACCATCCTTCAGAAAAAGCTTATTTGATATGCATTGAGTTCATTGATTTTTCTTCCTATTTATCTTTATCCCATTTAAAATTTTAGTAACTTCCTGTCTCAGATGTCGGACATCTCAGACAGACGAGACTTCAGGTTTTTTAATCTTGATTTCCTCTGTTGTGATCTGTTCCTAATTCTTGTTTGGGAATTGATATGTACACCCACCATGATTGATTTGTTGTATTTGTATTTGTGTTAGGAGGAAATCTCATGGATTTTGCAAATCCTTGTTGAATTGGGGAAAGCCCTCACTATCCCTCCATACTCCATGCATAGGATCCAATGTTGGAAAACTATAATAAACGAAACTTGGATGATTTTTCAAACCAATGGATTTAAATTTCCATCTCACTTAATACCATCTAATTCCATATGGCAAACATCTCTTAAATATGTGGTTTTAAATACCACACATGATCAACCACTAAACATGCCAATTGGATGTATTGCATTTTGTTTCCATGATGCATTGTTTGTAAAATTTGGGTCTTCTTTTTCAGTCCATGCATTTAAGTAGGCAGCCATATCAACAACTAACTAGATTGAAACCACTTCTTCTGCCTTCATATTCAGAGCAATATCTGGGTCTTGATGCTATTAAACTATCATGCATATGTTATGGGTATTGTCTATTAGGCTCTGAGTTAGAGACTGCATATACCCAATAGGCAACTCACCAATCCACTGACCTTACATAGTCAACATCGATCACATGATCTGTCTACATTTTTGGGCCCATCCTTACTTATCAAATGTGCAATTAAAGCATTCCTCTCAATGCAATGTGCTTATTGGAATAAATATTTTAAGCATCATTTAAAGCATTCCTCAGAATATCTATAAATTATTCTTTTGGCATACCTTCATAGTTTAGTAGTGAAATTAAAGTCTTATTTAGATATATTTTCCTTGGCTGGTTGCTAAAAAATACAAACATTAAAAGCAAACAAGGTACTGTAGTATTATTCACACAGCAAATTCAAGAACACATAACCCTAACTTCTCACTCTAAAAAAATTTCAACTACTCCCAACAAGGATGAAATTTACTCATCTTCGTATCGATCCTTAGTGGGGATGGCTAACATGGAGGGTGTGTACTGACATGGGTGGTACAACAAGCTAATCCAAATGAAAACAAAAACAAAAACAAAAAAAAAAACACATTTTTTTTTTTTTTTTTGCAAAAGATGCAAACGTCGATATTATCTACATATCATAAATATTATCGACATAAGTTGTAGATATTATCTACATATTATCGACGTTAGTCATAGATAATATCTATAATATATCGATAATATCGAATCTGGATGACAATTATCCAGCAAGTTTGCCTAAAAAATCCTGCAATTTTTGATACACTTTAACTATGGATATAACCGTAGATTTAATTGCGTCGATATATCAAAGATCTTTCGATATTATCGAAAAAGTTCAAAACTGTCCAGCGAGTTTTCCTTAAAAATCTGAAATTTTTGATATACTTTAGCTACGGATTATAACTGTAGTGGACAGACAGCGCCACGACCATCTTTTTTTTTTTTGCTATGTTGCTTTTGTGGGTCCCATCATGATGTATGTGTTATATCCAAACCGTCCATATATTTTACAAGCTCATATTAAGGCTTGAGACAAAAAATAAGATAGATCTAACTATCAAGTGGACCACACTGTAAAAGGTAGGAATTGAACGTCTACCATTGAAACCCTTTTACGGGTTACAAAAGTTTTGGATCATTATGAAAACTTTTTTTTCCCTCTTCATTCATGCCTTTGTGAGCTTATGAATAGATTGGATAGAAAATAAATGTTATGGTGAGCCCTACAAAATTTTTAACGGTGAAAACCAGTTTTCCTGCTGCTCTTTGTGGTGTGGTCCGGTTGATCTTTGGATATCATTTTTTTTTTTTTTGAATAATGCTCCGAAATGAACTCGAAGTATGGATGAATCGTTGTGGATATAATAAATACATAGCTGTGGGGCCATGTAACTTTGTTCTCTTTTGAGCCGTTCGTACAACTCTCGGGTGGAGGAGCGTCAATCAGGCGTGGACTGTGTATGGAGTAACACCATGCTATAGCGTGGTGAGCAATCTCTATGGGGCAACCATGATGTACGTGTTATTATCCACACCGGTTCATTTGTTTTTCCAGACATTCTACGCCGAGATCTTAAAATTGAAGAATATCCAAAGCTTAAGTGGATCACACCACAAATCTAAGGATCAAGTGGACCACACCACAGAAAGGAGAGGTTATAATGATTCCTAATGTTGAAACCTTCGTAGGGCCCACCATAATGCTTGTTTGCCATCCTAACCTATTCATAAAGTTACATACACCTAGTTGAAGAGAAAACACAAAAATCAGATCAATCCAAAACTTATGTGGCCCCAGGAGGTTTTCAACGGTAAGAATTTAATCCTTATTGTGTGGTCCTCATGTATTATAGATCTGCCTAATTTTTGTTCAGTTATCTGAAATTATATGAAAAAATACATGAACGGTGTGGATAAAACCCATATAGAACAGTGGCCACTCAAAGCTCCCGCCCCTTCCTAGTAGATATGCACCTTAGGGACGCAGATTAGCTACTGACATGTTGAACAGCGAGACTCGCTACTGAGGTGACGTCAGCAAGTTATGCGGGGCCATCATGATGCATGCGTTGTATCCGCACTGTCCTTCCATTTGGAGAGATCATTTTAACGCATGATCAAGGGAATTAAAAGAATGAGGCAGATCCAAAGTTGGAGTGGACCCCACCACAGAAAACAGTGGGGAGAGTGATACCTACTGCTGAAACCTTCCTCAGGTCCATCATCATGTTTATTTGAGCTCCAACCTGTTCATAAGTTAACACAAACGTTAAAGAAGGAAAAACACAAATATCAGATAGGTGATCGAAAGCTTTTGTAGTCCTCAGAAGTTTTTAACGGTGGGCGTGACTCTTTCCATAGTTTTATGTGGTGGGATCTACTCAAGATTTGGATTTGATTCATTCTTTGGCTCATGCCCTAAAATGATCCTCAAATGGATAGACGGTGTGGATATAAAAAACACATCATGGTGGGCCTCACGTTACAAGGTGACCTCAAATAAGGTCACTTCAGCAGCGAGTCTTGGGAAGCAGATTCCGTACTGAGTAAACTCTGTGGGTCCCATTGTAATTCGAAAATTATATCAGCTCTGTTAATCCATTTTATCACATAATTTTAGTGATTTAAACAAAAAATTAATCATATCTAAATATAAAGTGGACCACACTACCTGAAACAGTGTGAATTGAAGTCTACATATGGAAAGTTATTGAGGGCCCATAGAAGTTTTAGATCAAGATGATATTGTGTGTTTCCTTCATCCATGTCTTTGTGATCTTACGAAAAGTTTGGATGACAAATAAACATCACAAGGGCATTAGAAACGTTTCAACAGTAGAGATCAATACTTCTGTTGTTTCCTTTGATACGGTTTGATATATTATAATTTTTGACTCAACCTCTAAAATAATCTAGAAAAATAGAAGATCTGTGTGGATAAACCAAATGAATTCACAATAGGACCCGACAGACTTTACTCAGTAAGACGAGAGCATACCGAATAACTTGGTACGTAATCCAATTTCCGAGTCTCGCTACTCAGCCTGTAAGTGGCTAATCCGTGTCCGCACTACCCCACCTGTTCGAGACAGGCAGAGGCTCCGAGGGACACTGTGATGCATGACTTTTATCCACACCATTCATCTATTTTTTTTTTTTTTTCACATCATTGTAAAATACCATATCAAAAATAAGTTAGACCTAACGTTCAAGTGGACTACACCATGGGAAGCAGCGGTGCTAAAGACACCCACGGTTGAAACCTTCTTAGTACCACTGTGTTATTTATTTTCCGTCCAACCTATTTATATGATCATATACACTTGGATGAAGTGAAAAAAATAAATATATCTTGCTGCAAAACTTTTGTGGTCCCTAAGAATTTTTCAACGGTAGGAATATAATCCTCACCGTTTGGCCCATTTGGGACTTAGATATTCTCTATTTGGGGTGATAATATTCTAAAAATAATATGAAAAAAAAAAAGAAAAGATGAAAGGTGTAGATGAAGTTCATACATCACGGTGGCCCCTGAATGGCCCCAGGAGCCTCCCCTGTCCCGTCGCTCCAAAGAAGTGGGGGTAGTACATAATTCTTCGCTGCACGTTATCCATCTGTTTTGTCGTGGTCTACAAAATGAGAGTATAATCTGAATAGAACTAATAAAGATTGAATTCCCATCAAAAAAGAAAATTCCTGAGGGAAGACCTATATGTGTAGTTGTTTAATTGCACATGCATCCAGGGTAAAACTCAATGGGTATTACATTTACCTAATGGGCCAACCTTGAAGAATGTTTTGTATATCCACCCCACACATCGATTTTTTCACCTCATTTTAGGACGTTATTCCAAAATTTAAGCAAATCTGGATCACTAATGGATCATACGACTGGAAAAAAGTGGTGAACGATTATTAAAAACTTATTGTAGGGCACAAAAGGTTTGAATAAATCTGATCCTTGTATGTTATCTTCATCCACTTCCTTTTAACCTTATCAACGGATTGGATGGAAAATAAAAATTATGTATCCACTTATGGTTGGTATGCGTAGTTTTTAATGCCAAGAGTTTAATAACCAGTGTTTCCCATGGTATGGTTTAATTAAGATTTAGATTTATCTTGTATTTTTGTTACATGACATAAAATAATCTGTAGAAATTTACGAAAGGAGTGGATATAACTTAAAGATCACATAGACCCCACAGATCTTAGGCTACAAGGATGCAATCTGTGTCAGTGCAAATCACTCCATCAGTGGCACCATCGTTATTTTGGTAGATATTGCGGGATTGGCATGCGCGTGCAGGTTCCACTTTCAGAGAGAAGTCAACAAAGAAGGAAAAGTCATTACACGCAAGATGGTAATACCCTTGAAGTCATCGAAAATTACTATGATGCCAAATGACAATTGTGCCACTCCACTGAGAGAGCTTTTAAGAGATTTTATTATTATTATTATTTTTATCATGATCAGACCCTGATCATGGGGCTCACCTCAATGTATGTGCTGTATATCCACACCATCCATCCATTTTACCAACACATTTTAAAGCATGGTCCCAAAAAATGAAGTAGATACAAATCTCGCGTTTGATTTCCCACTGCTAAAAAATTTTAGAAGCTACAAAAGTTTCAGTTAAGCTACCTTATTAGCCCAGGCCAATATGAGAGTTCCTCGTTGCCATCCTTATCTTATACCAACTAATTAGGGTTTGCTAGAAAGTCTATATATATTATCTTATACCAACTAATTAGGGTTTGCTAGAAAGTCTATATATATATATATATATATATCAAATTACTAAAATAAATAAATTCTACTCTGCATCATGGTTTTAAAACTTGACTAGACCCAATGAGTTTCAAGTTGAATCACTGGCCAAGTTGGTGGGGTGTTTTTATTTTTTATTTTTTAAAAAAATTTAATTTTTTAAAAATTTTTTTATTTTAAAGGTGGAACAGAGCCACCAAAATATTATTAATAACAAAAGGAAAAAAGACCTACATCCCTTAGGGCGGGCCCCAATAAAAAGAAAAAGGGCCTCACCTATCATACACCAGCGTACCCATGAGGCTATGGACTAACAGAACTAAAGGCAAGACAAGGAAAGGCTAGGCAGATAAAAAAAAAAAAATGCTCGAGCCAAATTGAGAGACATAAACCAACAGAGCCCAAAAGAAATCAGACTCTTAGACTACCCAGTCCTACCTTATTAAGGACCAAGGAACCCCTAATACTCCTCAGCAGCTCCGATTGAACTCTGAAGAAAATGTTAGCACAACCTTCACTGGCCATCCTAACCAGCGCATCTGCCATGGAATTACCCTCGCGGTAGATGTGCCTGAAGGAGAGGTGGAGGGAGTGGCTGAAATGGTGGATGACCCCCATCGTGTACCCAAGTGTTCCATGGACAATGGGTGAAAGGATCGACAGCTGCTTCCACCACAAGCTTCGAGTCGGATTCAACAACGATGCTCGAGAATCCCAACTTACTATATAGAATAATACCATCAAGCATAGCCTGAGCCTCCGTGATCGTGTTCGTAGAGGGGCCATAATACCTATGAAAAGCAAAGATTAGCTAGCCCTAGGAGTCCCTACAAACCCCTCATCCACCACTCTCTCTTGTGTTCCCACGAGAGGAGCCGTCAATAGTCAACTTGACCCAGCCCGGTAGCGGCCTTTTCCATTTAACTAACAGAGGTTTGTCACCTAGGATCACCCTGCCGGTATCTAGACGGAGGGCTCGAAGAGTGGCCGAGTCCTTGAGGGAGTGAGAGTCACTGTCTGACATGGGGTTACCAACTTCCCGCAGCCATCTAGTAACCCGGGCGATAACCTTACGGCCTGACATCTTGACCCCTTCAAAGTTAGAAGCGTTACGGCTCAGGCATAATTCCCATGATATGAACAAAGGAGCCAAGCCTAATAATAGCTTGAGGCAAGTTTGAAATAGCGGTGAAGACCGCTTGAGTTGAAGTAGGAATATGCTAATATATCCTAGAGTGGGGTGAATAGGACTTTTTAAAGATTTATGAATTATATTAAAAATCCTATCACTCTAATCCTAACAGGTATGCAATTTACAGAATTACTCAAATGTAACTCTACTTGCTTCCAAGCCCAGTAGAGGATCCAATCACAAAACTATTTAATTTAATGAGTATGAAGCAATTATAGTCTATGATGGATGTGACTGTGTGTGTGAAGCGTGAGTAGATATGAATTTAAATAATATAATCATACAAATGATCAAGCACAAGAATCAATCACAGACACAGTCATTTTTATAGTGGTTCGACTACTTGTCTACTCCATTCCAAGCTGCCACACTCAACCCTTTAGTGTACCGAATTTCACTAAGGAGGTTTTCCATGGTTCACCTCAAACTCAAGGTTTTAAATTAGATTCACATTCAACCTTTACAACCTACACAGAGGATGACTGTTTATGCTCTCACAAACATATAACACCCGGTTTAGGCACACTGACCAAGGATCTTACCCTAAGACCCTAACAGAGGTTTTACATGGTTCATCTCATAACCCAGAGTTTTATTGGTTCACTCCTAACCAGATGTTTATGCCCACACAAAGCAAGGGTTTACACAATGCACCCACATGTACACTCCCGCCGGAGGCCTCTTTTGAGGACTTCAAAGGGTGAGCAACACTTACGACCCAATCTTAGAAAGGAATGATCACAAGTGTCCTCTGGACTTTAAGTACTTATAAATAAGTTGATGAGTCCCTTTTAGCGCAGTGATGAAGTTCTCCTTCTTGTTGATGAAGAGTCTTCAGCTCCCTTGATACGCAATACAAAAGATATACCAATACTAAGCTTCAGGTCGGGTCAAGGTTATGATGAAATTTCACTCTCTAAAGATTTTCCTATTAGGAAGATAGAGTGATTCCAATCATCTATGCATTTAAGGCATCCTAGCTTAATGATTTGCTATTAAGGTAGTAGCTGGAGGATCCTTGAATGGGGAAGTTCATTCCCCAATCCACTCTATTGAATATCAATGATGAGGGTGGATTGGAGGATGAACTCCCTAAGAGAAAGGGTTTAAGATAAATGATATGAAGTTTAAAACACTCAGAAGCACTCTCTTCTTTCTCTACCAGCAATAAAGACTAACATCTCTATATATACGCAAAAGGTTCCAACAGATATAAAACGGTCACATTTATGATAGAGTTCGATAACATCAAACAAGAGTTGATATGATCAAGCGTATACTCTCAATTGTATCGATGATATGCTCGATGATGTAAACTCAAATGTCAATTTTACTTTTGGAAGCCTTTTGCCAACTGGTCGATGGGATCAAGACACACATCGATGTTGTCGGATTTCAAACTCTGATTCCATCGATATATGGATCGCTCTATCAACAGGTGAAAATAAGAGAGACAAGCCTTGAAGAATTTCAGGTTCTAAAGATATGATCGGGGAACAGCCGATGTCATCAGAATTTGAATGTCGATGATATGGAGACTTTGTCGATAAGATCGATAAATCATATAGATTTACCTATAAGCACGCTGGTCAGTTTGTGCCAGATTCTATCCAATCGACCAGGACTCTATGATATCGACATTAGAATATCGATTTCATCGGATGGCCCCCAATCAACGTTTGAAAACATCTTAAAATTTATGCTGGAGAAAATATGCGCCTGCTATCGATATGATCGAATGACTACCGATGTGATCAATATTTGAGTTCAGATTGAATCGGACAGTCATCGATATATCGAAGCTTATAGTAGTTTTCTTTAAAAAAACAGGGGCACAGAAAAATTGCCTGTCGATATTATCGATTTACTTTTGATAGGATCGATATTCGAATATTGATGATATCGATTGAGATTCCGATATATTGATAAATCGTCCAGATGAATGTTTGGTTGCTGGACGCTTTTTGTCTTCACTCGATTATATCGATTGAGATGCCGAGGACATTGACAGAGCAGATCGATCATATCGAAATGTGAATCGATACAATCGACAGGGTAAGAAAACTTGAAGATTTTTCTATTTGGTAAAAAGTTTTCATATAGTAAAACCCTAAGACGTTCTACTTAGTTTTAAGGGTTTTAATCACTTGGTGTTTTGAAAAATGAGATGTGAGGCTATGATTTACCTATGACGAGCTTCCACACATCCAGTTGAGGCAGACACTTGAGTTGATCTTCCTGTTAGGCGCTGTTGTCCGACTGACTCAACTTACACCGTAATTGACAAACCAGGGCACTAGTAGGTGCACTTTCAAAGTTGAGGTGGACGCCCTTGATGACCAATATATAATTCTTTGTTGAATGGATTGATTGGGTATGAAGGGGATATCAAAGATACGATAGAAATGCACCTAAACTTTAGTGGTTGTGGTCCCAAACAGAGGAGCTGATCTAAGTGCTCCTCTCGGTAGGCAGGGGGGTTGAAAAGCTGCGGCTGCAATTGGGGAGGCCTACTTACTGGCCGTTGAGAAAACGACTCATAGCGCTAGTTAGGAAATCCTGGGCCTAAGGCGTCGAGGCTCTGCTGACTGGAGTAGACCCTCGATTTTGAGCTACTGGCGACGACAAGGTGCCCTGGAGAGGAGGGAGCAGGAGCCCCTGATCAACTCCATACTCAGGGGACGGCTTGCCAACATGGACTCATAATCACCACAACAACATTCACACCTGGAGGCCAAATACACGCCTGATTTTTGTATAGCCGCGTCCACAGGGATAGTATTTTGCATAATTTTTCAAAGGAAGATACCTATTTTGGGCGGGAGAGCCTTATTCCAAGCCCACAGTGTCCAACGGGGCCTCTGTCACAACTATCGAACGATATGCCAGGTTGACTTCAGCGTAAATCTGCCAGACGCTGTCAGGTCCCATGCCAAAGTGTCTTCCCTGCTGTACATCGGGATAGGACCGTCCCTCAAAGACTGAAAGGTGGGAGTTGGAAGGATGTCCTGGATGTCATGCAACTGAATCTACCAGTTGGGGAGAAAAAGTCCTTGACCGTTGCAGCCCTGAGATGAAGAGGAATAGAGCCTACCGCTAAGCCGGCAAGAAAGCCTTCCCCTGACCAATTTTGAGACTAGAAGTTAATTCTTCCCTTGCCTAGGAGCCATTTAGAGTGAAGGATTGCAAACAAGAGAGTTTTAGACATATCCTTCTAGATAGTTGAATTCGCAGTTGAATTCGTTCATCTGGAATAGATGAATTTGTTGATGTACTTAGTCGACATGAATCTCGCCCAAAGAGACCTCCCTTCATGAGATTTCATCCCATTTTTATCCTGAAAGTTGTTATAACATCCTTCATACTTCTGATGCCAAGCCCTCCTTCTGACATAGGGAAACAAATCTTCGACCACTTCAGCCAATGCTTCTTCTTCTTTCCATCTATGCTCCCCCAAAAGAAATTGGCTATTCAAGCAACCTGCAAGTAGTTTTGGAAATGTTCACCGCCGACATGACATAGATAGGGATACTAGACAACACATGTTTAATGAGGACCACTCTAGCTGCCCAGTTGAGAATTCTAGCTTTTCAGCCCTCGATCTTGCCCAAGATTTTCTGGATGAGTGGCGTCATGAGAAAGGCCCAAATTTTGCCTTTGATTAGAGGAATACCTAGGTATGTGCATGGGAGATTGGCCTGCTTGAACCTCATCATGTTCTTGATTTTTTGAGCTTTGGTTGGCAATGCTTTCTTGGGGAGAATGAAGGATGTTTTGTTGACATTCGCCTTTTGACCGGATGCACGTTCATATTCTCCTATGAACTTAAGGAGGGCACGCACCGTCGCTAGCTTGCCATTCAAGAACAAGATTGCATCATCTGCAAAAAATAAATGAGTTAGCATGGGATAGTTTTGAGGGAGCTTAAACAGCTAGCAGGATCCTGACAGAAAAAGGTTTTAGATTCCCCAACTAAAGACTTTAGCTGCTAGGATGAAGAGCGAAGGAGATAGGGGGTCCCCTTGACTTAAGCCTCTAGCCGATGGAAAGAACTCGAAAGCTCTACTATTGATGAGAATCGAAAACCAACTACCCTTCCAACAGCGTTGCGCTTAACGAATCCAACCTTGGTCAAACCAAACTTCTTTAACAATTGAGCGAGGAATGGTCATTCAACCCGGTCATAAGCTTTTTTCATGTCTAATTTGAGAATCATATTCCCTCCAAACACTTTTCGGTCTAGCTCATGGGTCATTTCCCTCGCAATCGAAATGTTCTCCACTATGAATCTACCCTTTACAAAAACCCCTTGTTCTTCAGATATGATGGAGGGAAGGAAAGAAGCCAACCTTGATGCTATATTAATCTTGGAAAAGAAATCTTCAGACTAATGGGCCAGAAATTTGGCAGACTCAATGCAACTCAGCATGACTTGACCCGCCTCTTTCTATTTATTTTTTCCTCTTTTCTTTTTTCTTTTTTTTTTCAGAACAACAGTAGTAGAACTTTCTGTCATTTTATTAGTAGTGAGGGTGGATTTAAATACTCAACATGCCCACATTAAAATAAAATAAAAAACGCAAGTTTACTGGTTTTGGAAAAGTAGTTTGCACACGTACAACGTTAATACTAGTGCAATGGCCCTTTAAATCAAGGGTCTTGATCCATTCCATGTTACATTCCTTCTCTTCAAGTTTCCTCTTCCTCATTAGAGAGAAACTAAAATGCATGTAACGATAGCTGCATCAGAACTTTATCATGCACGTGGTTATATTTGAAGTCGTTGCAATCCATTTCAGCTATTTGCACCATCCATTAGGTCAAGCTATCCTTGAAAAAATTGTACTGATTGAATGATCCAACCCATCCATTTAGTGGTTTGCAGAAGTTGATTGGCAAGATTGTTCATTAAAGATAGAACTGTTTGATTGCTATTGCTTTTGTTTATGTAACAACAGAAGAATGGACTGCAACATAGAAATTATGGCACAAGCTAGAGCTGGGCATCGGTCCGGATTGGATCGGATTGGGTATAACTCAATCCTATCCGAAATTCATATGGCTTGATCCGAACCTGGTCCGATCCGGGACCGAGTTTGAGTACCCTGATTCGGACAGATCTGACATATGGTTGACCTGACCCGATCCTAGTCCGATTCAATGAGGGAAACCGAGTCGGATCGGATTTGGTGCTATTCAAATAGTTTGAGTTTAATTCAATTGTTTCATGTGATGTGGTCCACTTCAGCCTTTAATATACCATATTTTTTTGCTCAAGGGCTAAAATGATAAGTCAAAATGGTTGAACAACTTAGATAAAAAACATACAGCAAGGTGGGCCCCACATAACTTGAAAGAATTGTATATGTGATTTCCAAATGTATTACAATGTTCATGTGCACTGCACACAAGTGCAGTCCAGTACTTTTCAGGTCAGCTGTAACTTACTGTATATAAGCACTGTATATAAGCACGTTACTTGCTTATAATGGGGTATGTGTTACTTATATCTAAACCGTTCATCCACTTGGTGAGCTAGTCTTAAGGCCTGAGACAAAAAATAAGATAGATCTAACTATCATGGGGACCACACAAATTATTTAACGGTGAAAATCATTTTTTGTTACTATTTATCATTTTTTGTTACTATTTATGGTGTGGTCCAATTGATCTTTGGATATTATTTATTTTTTTGAAAATGCTCTATAATTATATCTAAAAATATATGAACGGTGTAGATATAATAAATACATCAAGGTGGGCCATGTAACTTTGACATCTATTGAACCGTTCGTACAACTCGGAGCTCGAGGAGCGCCGGTGCTCGTCTTCTCACGACACATACCTACATAACAGGGAGTGGATGTTAGATAGACATCATAGCAAGGAGTGGATGTCAAATAGGCATCATGGCTCACGGGGCGTACGGGAAGGGAAATAGACAAGCTAATCTCCTTGAAATAGTCGGTGCTATGCGGGCCCCACCATGAAGTATGTGTTTCATCCATGCCGTCCATATATTTTTACATATCATTTTACAATATGAGTTTCAAAATGAGGTATATCCAATTCTCAAGTGGACCACATTGCCGGAAATAGTGTTTAATGAGAGTCGACCATTAAAAACATTTTGAGGGCCATAAAAGTTTTAGATCAAGGTGATCTTTGTTTTTTCTCTTCATCTGGGACTGTATGACCTAATCAACAGATTGGATGTCAAATAAACAGTATAGTAGGCCTTAGATGTCAAATAAACAGTATAGTAGGCCTCAGGAGGATTTTAATGGTGGATATTCAACCGCCACTGTTTTCATGTGGTGTGGTCCACTTGAGATCTATATTCCTATCATTTTTGGTACCAAGCCATAATATGAATTTTAAATATGAATGAACAGAATGAAAGAAACACATACATTCGGATCGGGTCTGTTTGGATCGAATCGGATTCAATTGAATTGAATTTCGGGTCAAGGTGGTCCAAATAGGCATGGATCCGGACTCGACTCAAAAATCTTTCAGATATATCTTAACCTACTTGATTCGCACCGATCCAGGCTGTCGGATCGGGTCAGAACGGGTCGGATCCACCGGATCGAATCAGGATTGCCAACTTAGAGCACAACCCCAAAATTATAGCACATCCAAAGCTTAAGTGGACTGCAACACATAAAATAGTGGCAATTGAAAGTTTCCTATGGTGTGGTCTACTTTAGCTTTGGATATACTTGAATTTTGGGATCATACCCTACAATGAGCTAGAGAAACAGATGAACGGTGTGGATGAAAAGAAAAACATCACAATAGGCCTCAAAAAGTTTTCTCACACATTATAGTGTGTGGCGAGTTATTCATTACACAATTCACCTCGGTCGGTATCTACGGCAGAAAATCCAATGACTGACCAAGTTGTACGCTATCCACCATCACAAATGCATGGTGAGTAAACTCTTCAGTGCTCACCATTATATATGTTCATTATTCATGCTGTTAATCCATTTTTCCATCTCATTTTATGGCACAATCTCAAATCGAACTATATCCAAAGATCTAGTGGACCACACCATTGAAAACAGTGCCAATTGAAATTTTCTTGTGATTTTGGTCCACTTGATTTATGGATATGCTTCAATTATGGGCTTATATTCTAAAATGAGCTGTAGAAATATACGGACAGTGTGGATAAATCGAATACTTCATAATGGGTGCTACAAATTTATTCACTACATTATAGCGATGACACAATCCACCTCTAGTGGCATTCAATCTCTGTAAAAAGCCGAAATCGTCGGAAACTGTCCAATTGCGGAGTAACTCACTATGGTATGGTATCCCATGATCAGTAAACTCTTCAGGGCTAACTATTATGTATGTTCATTATCCACCCTGTTCGTCTATTTTTTCATGTCATTTTATTGTATAATCCCAAAATGAGAGTATATCCAAATCTCCGATGTACGATACCATAGAAAACAGCAGTAGTTTAAAGTTTCTTATGATTTGGTCCACTTGAGATTTGGATACACTTCGATTTTGGATTTATAATCTAAAATGAGTTAGAGAAACATACAGACGGTGTGGATAAATTACAATAGACACCACATATTTACTCACCAAGGTATACCTACCATGAGTTATTAATTCCTTGGCGATGAAGATATGATCTGCTTCAAGCGAGGGATTGACTAATGACCGTGGCCACTGACAGAGCTACGCGGGCTCATCATGATGCATCTATCTTATCAAGCCATCCATCTATTATATTATTCTAAAAATAAGGTAGATGTATCCAAATCTCATATGGACCACACCACGAGAAAGAGCGGTGATTGAATACTCACCCTTAAAAACTTATTAGGGGCCACAAAAGTTTTGGATTAAGCTGATATTTGTGTTTTCTCTTCATCCAAGAGAGAGTGACCTAATCAACAGGTTGGATGAGAAATAAACATTACATGAGAAATAAACATTACACTGAGCTCAACAAAGTTTTTAAAGGTAGGCATTCAATCGCCACTGTTTTCTTGTGGTGTGGTCCACCCGAGATTTGTATATCCCTAATTTTTAGTCTATTGATATATAATGATTTGAAAAAATAGATGGACAACTTAGATAACACACACACACAGACATATATATATATATCATAGGGGCCTACATAGCATTGTTAGTAGCCACCTCGATCGGTATCAGTGCGCAAACTGTGTTCATGTCCATCCGTTTCCGTGTTGGGAATATCACTACAAGAAATTGGACTTTTAATGATGAACTTATTTCTGACAAAATCAATTTTGTTGGTAAACATGACTTTCTCCGACGAACTATGATACCATCGGTAAAAGATTTCCGCCACAATCGAATACATTCCCGCCACCATTTACAACGATGGCTTGGAAACTTTTCCCGTCTAAATTATTTATCATCGGTGAAAACTATTTTCTTGATGATTATTTTGTCTGTAAATGTAATTTTTCCCAACAAACCAAATAGTTCGTCAGTAAAAGATCGGAGAATCTATTTTTCCAACGTTATACAATGTCGTCGGTGAAGGAACTTTTTAAGGACGAAAACAATCGTCGGTAAAGGTGCTTTTTACCGATGAAATAAATACATCGTTAGTAAAAATCGGCATTTTGAATTTTTTGATAAAAATAAAATAAAATTTGATAAAATTTTTAAGATTTTGACAATAAAAATTTAGAATTTGTATTTTTTTAAAAAATATTTGATAATAATTAAGAGTAAAAAAATATACATTTTGAAAAAAAAAATGACGTAATTTTTAAATGAAAATTGAGATTTATCTGTAAAAAAAATATATACTTTTTTCTAAATCATTAGGCACATTTACTAATTGAACCTTTAATCGTTTTTTGACAATTCTAATCAGTTCAAATTGAAGAGTAAATAACTTTAGATGTTTGAATTAAGTTTCACTTAAATTGTTGATCAATCTTGTATGCCTAATATCTTTCTCATATGTAGCCTGATCGGGGCGAGTAACTAGTTAAATTGAGGGTATTGATCAGTAAAATAGAGTGAATGGACCAGACATGTAAAACAGGCTAAATATTTTGGTCAAAATTGTGACCTAACTTATTGACCTCATGAGAACCTAAGAATTAATGTTGGTAAGTTTTGTGGCCCCCATCATGATGTGTGTCGAACATCAACACTGTACATTTGATGTGTCCCATTTAGGTTATGAGATATCTCAGAACTCATCCGTATATAAAACTCAGGTGGGCCATACCATCTAAAACTATGTGAAGACATCCTAAAAAATATAAAAGCACTTGGTGGGGCCCACATTAGTTTTGTATGCGACTGAAACTTCGTCTAACCCCTTATCCAAGTGGGACACACATAATGAGTGAGTTGGATATGTGAATCACATCTAAGCAGGCACAATATATGATTCTGAATGTTTTAAGGAAACCCATCTCCATTATATTTAGGTGAGTTACTCGTTACCCTTAGCATACTGAGTAAATTCTGTGGGGTCCACTGTTATTTATTTATTTTATCCACTCCGTTCATTCATGTTAACAGATAATTTGAGGTCTAAAGAACAAAAAGGAAGCATATCCAAAGCTCAAGTGGACCACACCACAGGAAATAGTGTGATTGAACCTCTACCATTGAAAATTTCTTAGAGGCCATAAAAGTTTTGGATCAAACTGATGTTTGTGTTTTCTCTTCATTCATATCTTTTTGATATTGTGAACAACCTTTAACCGTTTTTGGACAATCTGATCAGTCCAGATTGAAGAGTAAATAACTTCAGATGTTTAAATCAAAATTCACTCAAATTGTTGATCAATCTTGTATGCCCAATATCTTTCTCATATGTAGCACGATCAGGGCGAGTAGCTAGTTAAATTAAGTGTAATGATCAGTAAAATAAAGTGAATGGACTAGACATGTAAAATGGGCCAAATATTCTGGTCAAAATTGTGACCCAATTTATTGACTCCTTGAGAACCTAAGAATTAATGTTAGTAAGTTTTGTGGGGGCCATCATGATGTGTGTCGAACATCAACACCATGCATTTGATGTGTCCCCTTTAGGTTATGAGATATCTTAAAAATCATCCGTATACGAAACTCAGGTGGGCCATGCCATCTAAAACTATATGAAGACATACTAAAATATATAAAAGCACTTGGTGGGGCCCACATAAGTTTTGGATGCAGCTGAAACTTGGTCTGACCCCTCATCCAAGTGGGACACACATAATGAATGGGTTGGATATGTGCATCACATATAGGTGGGCCCAATATATAATTATGAATGAGATAGGTCCAAGGCTTAAGTACTGGAGCATAAAGTGGGGATTGGACGTCCACCATAAAAAACTTCGTGGGAGTTGGAGAAGTTTCAGATCAAGCTGATATTTGTGTTTTCACTTCGTCCACATCTACATGACATTATGAATAGGTTGGATGGTAAAAAAAAATCACGGTGTCCCTTGGAAAGGTTTTAATGGTGGGTGTCATTATCACTGCAACTTCCTTTAGTGTGGTTCACAGGAGCTATGAACTTGCTTCATTTTTAGGAGGGTACCTTAAAATGATTTGAGAAAAGTGATGAACGGAGTGGATAAAACAGTTACATCATGATGGGCCCCACAAAGCCCTGCTTGGACAAATCGATTTCCGAAGAACTTATTTAAATATTATTTTTCCCGACAAAATCATATTTCTTCGGAAAAAGATTCCCGCCATAACCAAACATGTTCCCGCCAAGAGGCTATTTTACCGACGTTATACAATATTGTCTGTAAAGGAGATTTTTAACGACGAAAAAAATCGTCGGTTAAGGTGGACAAATTGAACGGTGGACATATTATTTCACCTTGTGTTGTTGATCATAGATGTTGATTTGTAATTTTTTTTTTTAGTGTATCTAATAAATATATTTTAAAACATATGTACGGAGTGGATGGGGCTGATAGAGCACGGGTGGGTCCAAATATTTTCACAGCCTTTTACCAACGAATAGTGACAAGTATTATCGACGAAAATTTTCGTCGACAATAAGTTTATGTTTTAAGCTGAAATAACTCCAGTGCCCATCCATCTCTATCAGTTGCTCTCTCTCACTCTCGCTGTCGCTTTCTCTCTCTCTCTCTCACTCACTCTCTCTCTCGCTCTCTCTTTCTCTCTCTCTCTCTTATTGTCACTCTCTCTCTCTCTCCACCCACGCTCTTGTTGCCGAAGCCTTACCCACGCACGCCTTCTCTCTTTCTCTCTATCTGAAGCTCGGTTGAGGTATCTCACTCTCTCTCTCTCTCTCTCTCTCTCTCTCACTCTCTCTCTCTCTCTCTCTCAATCTCTCTCGATCTCAATAACGATTTAGGGATTGTAGGGTGGATTGTCCAAAATAGGAATTTGGAAAATTTTTGGTGGATTTGTCAATGCACATGGTAGGACCCACCATTACGTATCTGTTTTATCCACGCCATTCATCCATTTTTCAGATCATTTTATGTTGTGAGACCAAAAAAAGAGATAGATCTAAATCTCAAGTGGACCCATCGTAGAAAACTATGCCGGTTGAACGACTCACATTGTGTTGTAGTAAACATCCATTGTTACCTGAAACATTCTGTAAAATTTGTGGTCATGTCTACTATAACTGGATGGAAATGGTTAGACATGTTCAAGTTGATGAATTCTGTAAATTACTGTCTGCAGTGATGATCATCCAGAAAGTGTTCTTACATCAATGTAGATTGCTCTTTGATTCAATCTAAACATCCATTTCCATGGTATATTTGTGGCCCACTTGGTGAGCAGTCTAGCCTAATTTTTGGGCCAGGGCAAGTTTAAGGGTTGTTTGATTTTTAAGCTACCCAGTAAATACGTGTAAAATAAAGTAATTATTACTAAGTTGACCTGTTTGAAATTGGCAAAGGAATTACATCTCGAAAATCAGTCCAAAACTCATATTTTTGCTGATTTAAACTTGTGGGACCCATCATGATATATGTTACTTATCCACACCATCCATCCTTTGTAATGGCACATTTTATGCTATAAGTCCAAAAATGAGGAAAATCTCAATTTCGAATGCACCACACCTTAATAAATATTGATTGTAAAGATGTGAACCGTTGAAAGCTATTTTCTCCCTAGGGTCCACATTGATGTTTATTTGTCATCCAACCTGTTCATGAGGTCACATAGTCATAGATAAAGGGAAAACAAAAATATCAGTTTGATCCAAAACTTCTAGGGCCTCAAAAAGCTTTTAATGGTAGGAGCACAATTCCCATTATTTCCTATGGTGTGGTCCACTTGAGCCTTAGATCTGCCTCAATTTTTTGCTCCTGCCTTAAAATGAGCTGACTAAAGGGATGAATGGTGTGGAAAATAAACTTATATCATGGCCGGCCCCACAAAAGTAACGTGTGTTTGTATCAGGTATCGTGAGGAGTTATAAATGAAGGGGGCTGTCAACATCACCTTGAAAATGCAGCGGTAAATACAAGGGTAAATAATTATTACTCATTTATGGTGAGTTACCATTGTCATTGGAAAATCAAACAGCCCCTTAGGATAGGCCGCTTGACAAATGGCCTAGATTCTGCATGCATCTGCAACTACATGCATGTGTGGGCTTAGCAAACCTTAGCCAAAGCTTATTCTCTGGCCTAAAATTTCCACAGTAGGGTTCTTCATGTCTAATCATTATGAATTTATATTTTTACAATACTCTAGAGTTTTTGTTTGTTTTTATATAGCTCGAAATTGATGGTGCATACCCGGATGTGCGTCAGAGCTATCCGGATGTTGAGTGGGGGTTTTGAAAGGTGAGAACCGCTGTTATGACCATGATAAAGCTGTTCATTTTCTATGGAGAGTAATATCGGTGGATTAGCCATTTGGACAGGCTTGTGTTTATGTATTACCTCGAAATTGATGGAGCAGACCCGGATGTGCGTTGGAGCTATTTTGATGTTGAGCGGGGGTCCTTGAAAGGTAGGAAGCGCTGATATTTATTTTTTTCCTTCATCACTGTCTGTGTGATCTTGTGAATATAACCTAAACCTATAACCTAAACATATAATCTATAACCTTAACTTAAACCTAAACTTATAACCTAAACCTAAACCTAAACCTGTAACCTATGACCTACACCGAAACTTAAACTTATAACCTATAACCTAAACCTAAACCTATAACATATAACCTATAACCTTAACCTAAACCTAAACTTATAACCTAAAACTTATAACCTAAACCTATAACCTATAACTTAAACCTAACACCTAAACCTAAACCTAAACCTAAACTTAATTCACTTAAATTAAACCTACACCTAAACCCAAACCGATATCCCTAACTCGAACTCGAACCCAAACTCAAATTCTTAAATATAAACCTAAACTTATTCTCAAATCCCTAAACCTATAACCTATAACTTACACCTAAACCTAAACCTATAACCTATAAGTTAAACCTAAACCTATAACCTAAACCTATAACCTATAACCCATAACCTAAACCTATAACCTATAACCTATAACCTAAACCTAAACCTAAACCTAAGCCTAAACTTAAACCTATAACCTATAGCCTTAACCTAAACCTAAACCTATAACCTATAACCTATAACCTACAACCTACAACCTACAACCTACACCTAAACCTAAACCTATAACCTATAACCTATAACCTATAACCTATAACCTATAACCTTAACCTTAACCTAAACCTAAACCTATAACCTATAACCTACAACCTACACCTAAACCTAAACTTATAACCTATAACCTATAACCTTAACTTAACCTAAACCTAAACATAAGCATAATTAACTTAACTTAAACTTACAACTAAACCCAAACCTATAACCCTAACTCGAACCCAAACCCGAATTCCTAAGGGCCTGTTTTGCTGGGCGGATTGGAATAGATTGGATGGTATTGGAAGGGATTAGAAGTTAAATCCTTGGATTGGTCGGGCGTGCAAAACAGACTGGGTGATTTGATCCCGGGATATAACAATCTCATGGATCTTAAGACAATCCATTGACAATCCCATCATTACCTTTAAATCCCATCCAATCCACCCTAATCTGTTCAAATTTTCTTGGGTTGTGTTTGGTTCGAGGGATTGGAAGGTTTAATCCTGGGATTGGCTGGCCGTGCCAAACAGACTCGATATAGCAATCCCAGGATATAACAATCCCATAGATCTTAAGAAAATCCATTGACAACATCATCATTACATTGAAATCCATCCATCCACCCTAATACCATTCAATCCCTTCCAATCCACCTGGCCATACACGCCCTAAACCTAATCCTATTCTCAAATCCCTAAACCTAAACCTAAACCTAAACTTAAACCTATAACCTAAACCTAAATCTAAACCTATAACCTAAACCTATAACCTAAACCTAAACCTATAACCTATAACCTATAACCTTAACCTAAACTTAAACTTAAACTTAATTCACTTAACTTAAATCTACACCTAAACCCAAATCTATAACCCTAACCCGAACTCGAACCTAAATTTCTAAACTTTAACCTAAACCTATTCTCAAATCCCTAAACCTAAACCTAAACCTATAACTTATAACTTATAACCTACACCTAAACCTAAACCTATAACCCACACCTAAACCTAAACCTATAACCTAAACTTGCTACCAGTTGCGATTCGTGGATTCCTGAGCAAGGATATCAGTGCGGCGCTGATTGAGTTGAGGATATTTTTTAAGGATTTGTGTTCAAAATTGTTGAATATAGAGGTTATTAAACAACTGAAAAGGGACATTGTCGTAATCCTTTGCAAACTTTAAAGAATATTTTCAGCTGCATTTTTCGATGTCATGGTACACCTAGCGATTCACTTATCACACGAGGCAAAGTTTGCAGGCCCAGTATAATATCGTTGGCTGTATTTGGTCGAAAGGTGGTAAAACCTATTAAAATTTTTATTCATTCCATAAATCACATATATCCATATTTTCATACGTATAACATAATGATTTTGTGTATAGTTACCTTCACACACTAAAACGATTTGTGAGGAATAAGGCATGTCCAAAGGGATCCATTGCTGAGGCGTACATTGATAATGAATGCCTGACATTTTTCTTCATGTATCTTCGGGGCATAGAGACTAGATTCAACCGAGAAGATCGGAGTGCCGATAAAGGGCAGAAGCATGAACAAGGACTTATATCTATATTCGCACATAACGTCCATCTTTTAGGATCCCTGACGTTTCAAGATATGGACTTTGGGGATCAAACAAAGACGCGGTGGTATGTGTTGCATAAGTGTGAAGAAATAGAGTCGTATTTAGAGTAAGTCTTTCCTTAATAATTGTATCTCTACATACAATGATTTTAATGTTTCTTGTTGATGACGTGCCAATTATATGTAGCGAACACATTGAGGAGATAAAGTCCCAATACCCAACAAATTATGATCAAATGCATCAAGATTAGTTTACAGAATGATTCGCAAAACGTGTAAGATTTCACATTGTATCTTAACACACTTAGAATTTTCGTTGTATTGCACATTATTTGAACCTAAGAAAATCCCTAAACAATTATATTCTGTACATGATAATAGATGAAGATGTTGCACACTAGCAACTCTGTAGATGCATCTGATGCACTCTATTCACTGGCGTGTGGCCCTAATAGACGTGTATCTAGATATATAGGTTGTATTGTAAATGGGATTCAATTTCACATTGAAGAACGTGAGAAGTATAGGATCACCAAAATAGTAGGGTGGTTGTGATGGGAACGCATGAGAGGGTAGAAATTGACTTTTATGATGTTTTGACAAATTTATTTAGTTGAGTTATTGTATGAGAAAGTGGGTATACTTATTTAAATGTGATTGGTGGGACATTGGAAATAAAAAGTTGAGAATATAGACTAACAACTACTTTACAAATTTATCTCGGAAGTGGTTTAAGGACGACCCATTTGTCTTCGCTAGACAAGCCGAGCAAGTATTTTACCTCGCTGATACCAAGTTAGGCAACTCTTGGCACATGTTATAGAAAATAAAGTTTATGAACGTATTTGACATTCCCAAACCAGAAGTTGAAGATAGCGAGGACGGGAGAAATGAAGCATTTAGGGTTGAACAAACATATCAAGAAGACATGCCATTTGGGGATAGAGGGACTAATCCAAATGTTGATATTGATGTGGTGCAATTGGATAAAGATGATGTGCCACCTGATCATATTGATGCCTCCATAATACATGACATTATTAGAGATGATAGCGGTTTCATTGATGATGACGTTGCAGAAGATGAAGAGGAAATATTGATCAGCGTTAGTAATGGTGAAGAAGAAATAGTCCTAAGCGATAGTTATACAAACGATGATTATTAAATGTACACATGATTTACATGTCATTTTTTAATTCGAATAATTTGATTATTACATGTATACATGTTTTAAAAGTTATGATTTATTCTTTTAATTGACTTGTTTATAATCCATATTTGCATTTGAGTTAATTTTTGATCATGTCCTTCTCAAATCGGAGCGTAGCGGAAGTACGCAACATACTTCATAAGCTGTTACGGATGGACTTTCCATCCTTATGTTCTTTTGGTAGGGCCAAAAAGATACCCGATCTAATCGATGAGTGTAGGAAGGAATATATCTGTAATGCCTTAAAAATCAGAGGTCGAGCAGGAGCCCAACTCCGGAGTTCTAATGTATCACTTATGCAACATAGTTAATGATGGTTAAATGTTGACTGTATTAGTGCATTAAACATGAATGAGATTAAGCTAAAACAGCATATCATACTCCAGAGATAATTAATTTAAGCGAGTGGAAGACTGTGATAGATATATGTAACGTATAAGTAATCGAAGGTCTCCAGAGTATGATCATGTTACCAGGTCAATAAATATATGTAAAATTCTCGAAATATATAAAATGGTAATGTGTAATGTCATCTAGTCCAAAACCTAGTAGCCCCGAAAATCAGGACACGGCTCACATGAACCCGCCTAATAACTGCATATAGGAGAACACTTCCTCATCATCCTCGAAATCTAGCTCCGTCTCGTGGGTCGCATCATCATCCATAGCTAAGATAGAGTCTGGTTGGTGTTTAAAACACCATCTCAGAATGTGGGAGTGAGTGATCAACTCAGTGGAACAATAATATAAAAGTTAACATGTTACCAATTCAGTCAAGTAGTAATGATAAAGCAGTACAACAAACAAGTCCTAAATACTCTTGTTAATGCAAAAAGATATGCGATAATGATACATGCCCTTGCCTACACTCCCTTAGCGTTTTCATCTCACGACGCGCATGACATCCTTCTGAAAGTGCACTTCCATGCTAAAGCACATGCAATGCGGTGTATGCACATGCTTAGCCAGATTCTTACTTAAGTTTATTCATACAGCAGGATTGGAAAGCTAAGGTACCTCCCTTTATATCAATTCCCAAACAATGATCGATTATAGGGTCGTCAGTCCTAGCAAATCTCATACGATGTTATGTTCTAGGTCGCTGTAAAGGGCTCGTCACCTGATCAATGCGGGCCTAGTTTATACCCTGGTTACTATGGAAAGGCTCGTCGCCTCAACGCAGCCTCAAGGTATGCTCGAGGTCACTACAAAGGGCTCATCACCTAGTCAGTGTAGGCCGACAGCTCGAATACAGTGTCCCATACCACCGTATTTGGCTCACGAGTTTGGGTTGTTACTGGTCACTACGGGGAGGCTCGTCGCCCCAGCGTAGGTCGACAGCTCGACCACGGTGTCCCATACCACCATGTTCGGTTCATAAGTCTTAACGGATCGAGGTACAAAGGTTAAACGGGTTTTCACTAGTGAGTTTGGTACCTTAGATTCAAGCAATAGCGTCCAAACATGGTGAACATACATTAGGTCAATCGGGTTACTTGACGAGCTCGACTAGTATGAGCACATGTTGAATTGATCGACATGAAGTGCGTAAGCATTCCATGTGGCCTAACCATTGTCGACATCCCAAGTACGGCTCAGATTCATCGACCACATCCTGTGTGGCGAAACAACTTCAGCCACCCATTCGAGGCCTGTTGCCGATTGCCTGGACTATGTAATAGCCCCAACCACATTCAATTATAACAAATAATCATATGAGGTAACCAAAGTAGTAATGGATCAATAATTTAAGTCATACAATCATTCGAGCATACTATGGAATATAATTTAAACATGAATATGCCATACATGGAGGAAATTATACACACAGTTAAACATGAATAAACAGACATTATAATATACCGGACATGGAGGAAATCATACACATAGTTAAGGTAGTTGAGAATCATATCTCAACTCCCTTATAAATTACAATTTACTAACTATTACTTATTCAGATATTGGTACAAATACTTAGATTACATATTTCAACATACATGACGTATGTTGGTTATATTACGTATAGGGAAAATCCTTTCACCGAGGAGTTGTCACGTATACAATAACTATATATCTACGACAGTTAATCATGACAAGCACCAATCCAGGTTCCAAACTCATTCAAACATTTCAACAAACACATGAAATACCCTATATACAACATAGTTCATACATATCTGTAATGCGAAACAAACATCGCATTTAGCATGTGAAATGGGACCCACGACAGTTATAAATCATTATCTGGCATCGAAAGCCTTGAAAACCATAACCTAAACATATATAGTCTGCACCTTACGCCGGTAAATGCGTAATGGATTCATTTTAAACGTTTAGTCTTTGTCAACAGTGGATTGGAAACCTATAGCATGAGTTAGGTTAGCTATTTCATCACTTACGCTATATGAAGCCCTAATATCAGATTAGGGTTAGGTTTCTTACCCAAGTATGTTGTCAGAAACACCAGATTTGTGGATAAAGATAGGGTGGCTAAGTCTGTTGAGGAGCGGGACCAAATCCCAGGATGAATCTCAAACTCTCTCTCTGTCTTTCTCTCTCTTTCCTTTCCTTTTTCTTTCCTCTCTTTCTTAGGGTTTAAAATTCATATGAAATATGAGAGAGAGGGTTTAAAGCCCTTATATAGGCCCAGAATTGATGGGAATGGCTCCAGGGCCAAGGTATACTTAGGTTATAGCCGAATAGGGTCTATTTCGATCCAACAGAGTACTTCTGGAGGCCCCTTTGCTGAATGCAGTTGGACTTAAGCTCTCTGACCATGGATCTAGGTTAGGCTAAGTTTTCAGTCCGATCGGATTTACAGATTGCCCGTGGCAGACCAGTTTTAGTTCGACAGTCATCGGTATCCGATCAGGGCCACAAGTGCACTGACATGTGTGAGAAATTTTTCTTGATCCGAGGGTGTAATTGGGTCAGTTTACTTAAGATTGGATTTTATTTCTGAAGATATTCACGTTTCTCACACACTTTGCTCTGGGCACAAGTTAAATGTTTTTGGACACAATTAGGACTTGATTTTCGAGATGGTTGTCAAGTCCAACCAGGCGGTCATAATTGTATAGTTTCGTAGCTATCGGACTTTCGACGTGTGGTACAGGTCCGATACGGAGTTTTCAGATGCTCCCGAGAGCAACTAGGTTTAGAGATTAATCCTACGTTTTAGGATAACATAGCGTTAATGGTTTCACAAGTTTTGAGTCTTACAGATCGTATTTAAAGTGATTGGTGTTAATTTTACAGGTAAACTAGTTTAGCGCTAGTTAATTCTTGCCTAATTTCTAAAGGACTTGGTCCTATGTGATTTCTGCCTGAGGTGGTACTCAGGTCTTTGTACGTATTTTTCCAAGACGTTACAATATCGACAATGACTCAAATAAAAGATTATACAATTTCAAAGAAATTTTGGACCTGATTGAGGAATGTAACCGCGGGAAACTTCATATAGAATATGCAGTTTTGTCACTTGCACATCTGAATGGAGTCTCGAGATACTAGATTTCTTCTATTGTGACTGACATGTTGACTGTAACAATGTTGAGTGCTTCACACAACTTGACATATACTTTTACAGCGTATGATAACTTATGCAGGGAGTATTTGGGATAATTGATATGAAATTGTGTCATATTACAATGAAATACATGTATTTAATATAGAATGACAATGTGTAATGAAATTTTTAAATTTTACTAGAAAGTTTATGGTTTCATTATATTCTGCTTGCATTATTGTGTAATGGTCTAATCATATTTTAATCATCTCTCTAAGCATAAGCACAAATTCATTCTATCACCAACACTACTTGTATAATGTTTTAGTATATTCTACTTACATTATAAAGTTTAATGTGTTTATTATATTGATGTTCATACACTTGTACTGACATTGTTTAAATTTATAAGTTTGTACTTTGCACATATTCAGTTATAGCACCAGGTGAGAGATCACGTCGTTCACGCACTAGATCTATCCCTTCCACCCGTGATGTGACGGAGACAGCATTGACATCACATGCTGCATCACAGGCGTTTGAGCCCTCAATTGAGCATACATCGGGCACTGCATGTAAGTGTAGACATATATTTCTTTTAGTGACTTCCGTTTATGTTTAGACATATATATATTTTTTTGCAACAACATCGTCGACTAGCCGATGAGGACGTGGACCCACGTGTAGGTTAGTTTTAGAGCAACTTATGTGTGAAGGTAGGGTGACGGAAGAGTTTTCATATGACTGTCTTAGACTTGTTGAGGACAATACTAGATTGTTTATGTCAAAAGTCGGTGTCCTATGCCAATCTCTGATCCTTGCCACCACCCCTTGTTGGGCAGACATGATAGATGATGTGTGGCAGCTCATCCGTCAGTGCCTTCAGGTAAATTTTAATAAATTAAATTTTCTTTTGTGAAAATTCATTTACGATTAAGTTATTTCTTAATAAGTTTATTGCCTTAATCTATTATTTACGAAACTGTAGGATAAATTTGTCTTAGATCTGAGTGTTTTCTACATTTCCCATGCCGTCAACGACATGGTCAGGGAGCGGTTTAAGGAGTACTATGAGGAGTTACACCAGTGGTACAAGCGGTGTAGGACCCACGAGAAGGCTATGCTGTCCGTACCGTCGCATGTGACTATAGATGACTGACGAATACTCTGCGAGAGATTTTTGTCTGAGGCTTTTTAGGTAATATTTACATATTTGCAATATCTTAAGGTAATAATTAAATTCATAATTAATAATAATGTATTATGAATAATGTGTTCATTAGAGGAGCAGAATAAATTCTGCGAATAGGGAAAAGTTATAAGTAAACCACGTAGCTGGTTGAAAGTCATTTGTACGACATCATTACGACATCGTACGAAATTATTGGTGATTATTAAGTTGATATATTCTTTCCATGTATTTATATTAATTCTGTTATCCTTTCGATTGCGCAGTGAGATTCTATCACCGGCTAGGAGCCTGGACCAGTAGACCTCTATAGAGGAACTCACTGTCGGCAGGTGACGAGATCTTGGGTTCATCCTAAAGCCAGCGATAATTGGGTAAAAATTATTACATTGTAAAATTTAATTGTATTGATTTATAATAATGTTATTCGTTATGAAAATTCATATGTTTTCATTACAAGCGGTGATGGGCACCATACGCAGTCAGCCCACTCCCGATGGTAGTCAACGAAGTGAACCAGATATTCTGAGCAAAGTGCTTGGCACCTATTTTGGATATGTGCATGGGTTTGGTAATGGTGTCAAGCTCATGACACCTAATAGAGTTGCCTTTAACTGATTCGTTGTTGGGGAGAGCACCCTACACCGAGTTGATATGACAAAGAGAGAGAGGTTCAGTAGCTACGACTCATTGTCGATGACATCAGAGAGCAGCTGGAGAGGCAGAGGGAAGAGGAGTAGAGGCATAGGGAGAAAGAGGAGAAAAGATGGAGAGAGGAGGAGCAAAGGCATAGGGAGAAGGAGCAGAGGCGGAAAGAGGAGCAGAGGCATAGGGAGGAGGAGGAGCAAAGGAAAAGAGAGGAGGAAAGGCGACGGGAGGAGCAGGAGAGGAGGATCGAGGAGATGCGGGTGGAGCGTGAGCGACGAATGAAAGAGATGTTTCAGGCTCTCGCTGCACGCTTTGCCACCGATGAACCACCACATTCGCCTTCATCTTTGTGATTTATTATTATTATTATTATTATTTATAATTTATTTTATATACGAATGCTAAACTTATATGTATTTGTACATGGATGAATGTGGGTTGTATATATGTGGATGTGGATAGGATTGTTTGTGTATGGATGAATGTAGTTTGTGTTTGGATGGATGTAGTTTGTGTTTGGATGGATGTGGATGTGAATATGATGAAAACGTATTGTAACAGGTGTATTTACAGGTGTATATCAGGAATTTTTTTCTAAATTTTGAAAAAAAAAGAGACTATTACCGACAAAATATTTCGTTGTTAATAGTAAGTCGAAAACTTATACCGACGAAATATTTCGTAAGTAGAAATTAATACAAAAATTTATAGCAACAAAATATGTTGTTGGTAATAGTAGGTTGAAAACTTATACCGACGAAATATTTTGTAGGTAAAAATTAATACAAATATTAATACCAATGATATATATATATATATATATATATATATATATATATATATATATATATATATATATATATATATATATGAGATATACCGACGAAATAATTCGTCGGTAATAGCGGTCTTATGTCGATGAACATATTTCATAGGTAATAGTTTATATCGATGAAATATTTCCTAGATAAAAATTGATCTATATATGAGATATACCGACAAAAGAATTCGTTGGTAATAGCTAGCTTATGCCAATGGACATACATGTCGGTATTATTAATTCACAATTTTATTGACGAAATATTTCATCGGTGTAAGCTGTTTTTAATGATAAAATATATTGTTTTTTCCTTTCAAAAGTAACATGTTTTGCCGACAATTTTTTTCGTCGGTATTTGTTTTACCATTGTCAACGAAGTAATATTTCGTCGGTAAAAGCCTTTAGCCACGGTCTTATTACGACGATCTTTCCGATGATATATTTTGTCGGTAATAATCATTCCCGATGAAAAAAGATAAAATAATGACGAATTATTTTGTCGGTTAAAGAACAATTTCTTGCATTGTATCTAACCACGATATTATGTGGTGAGTAAATTCTTTGGGTCCTGTTGTAATGTATGTTATTATCCATGCTGGTCATCCATTTTTCCAACTCATTTTATGTCATAATCCTAAAATTGTAGCATATCCAAAGCTCAAGTGGACCACACCATAGGAAACAGTAGGAATTAAAAGTTTCCTATGGTGTGCTCCACTTGAGCTTTGAATACACTTCATTTTTGGGTTCATACCTTAAAAGGAGTAGAAAAGTAGATAGATGGTGCGGATAAAATCCATACATCGCAGTGGCCACTCAAAGCTCTTGATCGTTGCCAGTAGACAGGCAGGGTTAGGACCCAATCCGTGTTCTAAGCTTGGTGAGGCCCTGGCCCTAGGCCACGGATGCGATTTGGCTAGTGACACTGCCACCAGCAAGGCCGCTAGTGATCGGTGCTATTTGGACCCCACCATGATGCGTGTGTTTTATCTACACTGTCCATTCATTTTGAAAGATAATTTTAGGGTTTTAAGGAAAAAAAAAGAAGCAGGTAAATCTAAATCTCAGGTGGACCACACCATGAGAAAACAGTATTGATTGAATTTCCACCATTAAAAACCTCTTAGGGTCCACTGTAGTATTTATTTGACATCTAACATGTTAATTAGGTCATAGGGACTTGGATGAAGGTAAAAAATATATATCACCTTGACCCCTAAGAAGTTTTTAACGGTGGGCGTTCAATTAATACTGTGCGGTCCACTTGAGATTTGCGGTCCACTTGATATTTGGGTCAACCTCATTTTTAGCCTCATGCCATAAAATGATATATACGGAAGAAAGGGTGGACGGACTGAACGAAACACATATATCATGGGGGCCACGTAGCACTGACCACTGGCCATTGACTAATCGCAGCGGGAGTAGCCCATCCCTTTCCGTAGGCCACGTAGGATACCTCGTTGTATGTGCTGCGTATACACTTTATCATCTGTATTCTAGTAAAAAAAAAAAAACCAAAGAGGATCCAACTCTCACGTAAGATTTTCTCCGTCCTTCACGGACCAAATGGGTGTTGCTTTTACCTATAGTGGGGCAACTCTAAAGAATTTTCTTCATATCTACGTCACAGATTAGTTTTTTCATATCATTTTAGGATGTTATTCCAAAATTAAAAAAAAATTCAAATCCTTGATGGATCATATCGCTGGAAAAAGTGGTGAATGATGATTAAAAACTTATTGTAGGGCAAAAAATATTTGAATCAATTTGATCTTTCAATTTTATCTTCATCTGCTTTTGACCTTATCAACCGATTGGATGGAAAATAAATCTTATGTATCCGCTTACGGTTAGTCTGGGTAGTTTTTAATGCCAAGCTTTTAATCACCACTGTTTTAACCATGTTGTGGTTCAATTAAGCTTTACATCTATCTTATGTATGGTTCCAAGATATAAAATAATCTTTAGAAATTTATGAAAGGAGTGGATATAACTTACAGATCACAGCAGACCTCCGCAGAGCTTGGGCTTGAAAGTATACAATCTGTGTTACGTGGAAGTCACTCAATCAGCAGTTACACCATCGTAAAATTTTCGAAGACATGATGGGTATTAGCATATTCATTTTCGACTTTCAAATAAAATTAATGATCGAAAGCAAAAGACATTACACGTGAGATGCTACTCCTTGGAAAGAGTTTAAAGTGCTCCTAACAATGTTCGTCTAAACCTAATCAGATTTACCTTCTCGCTTCCTTTTGATTTCCTTCGTCTTCGTTGGAGGAAGACTTAGAAAATGACCCCAGGAGATGGAAACTTCAAGAATCTCCTCAAACAATCATTGATCGAACTCGGAGGGGATTGCACGGAGTTGGGATCATGTTTCGAATGGGACCCACAAAATCAACAGCACCAACGTATCAAGACGGGATTAGGCGATCGAGTGAGCCCCACGACGCCTCTGCGCTTAATTTATGAGAAGAAGCTGACGAAAACGGATGTGAACAGTCACCACAATCGTTTTGTTGTCGGAAAGCATTCGGCAGAGGAAACCATTTTCCGGTGTCTCACGCTCGATCAAAGGCTCCGCGTTTCTAATGAAGAAACGGTCCCGTTGGTGGGCCATGATCCGAACGGAGGGATGTGGGACTTGAAATTTAAGTTGTGGAAGCAGGCGAGTAATGGCAGCATGACTTACGTACTTCTCGGGCAATGGGACCGTATGGTGAGTGAAAACGGTTGGAAGTTGGATGATCAGGTCAGTATATGGGGCTTTCCATATGCAGGTGTTAAAGATGGATGGCAGTTTGGACCAGAACATGGCTTCAATGAAGTTCATTTTGTGTTCACCGTCTAGCGAAAGGCGTATTTTATCCTTCATTGCATTACGAGTTATTAGTGTGGAGAATATAAGAGTACGTTGAATTACACCGTTTCCAGACATGATTTTATTTTATTATTATTTTTTGTGGTTGAAACCCTGACCGTGAGGCCCACCCCGATGTATGTACTGTATATCCGCACGGTCCATCAGTTTTACCAGCTCATTTTAGAGCATTGTCCCAAAAATGAAGTAGATACAAATCTCAGGATTGAATTCCCTCTGTTAAAAAAATTTGGAGGGTACAAAAGTTTCAGTTAAGCTACCTTATTAGCCCAGGGCAATTGGAGAGTTCGTCATTGTCATCCTTATCTTATACCAACTAATTAGGGTTTGCTAGAAACTCTCTCTCTCTCTGTCGCTCTCTCTCTCTCTCTCTCTATATATATATATAGAGAGAGAGAGGGGTGGGGATTGAGGGAGAGAGAGGGCTGCACGCGGACGTCGCTCGTGATAGGGATTGAGGGAGAGAGAGGCCTGGAATCGAGTCTGATGGAGAGAAGGTTGCAGGGGTAGGGATGTAATTGTAACCGATCGTTCCGGTTTCAACACTGAAAATCTCGTTCTGACTCCAGCCGTAGATTTTTAATTTCAGCATCTGACGGCCAGCGTTATGCCAACGCTCGACCTTACGGAAGCCTACGGTAAGGTCAAGCGTATAGTACCTTTTCCCATATATATATATATATATATATATATATATATAGCAATAGAAAATTACTAAAATAAATAAATCCTAATCTGTATTTAGTCATGGTTTTAAAACTTGACTCGACTCAATGAGTTTCGATTTGAGTCAAAACAACAGTAGCTTTGTTTTTTCTATTTTTTATTTTTTATTTTTATTTATTTATTTATTTATTTATTTTTTCAGAACAAAAGTAGATCATTCTGTCATTGTATTAGCAGTAAGGGTGGTTTTAAATACTCAACATGCCTACATTAAAAAACACAAGCTTACTGGTTTTGGCAAAGTAGTTTGCACAAGTACAGTGTTACTACTAATGCAGTGGCCCTTTAAATCAAGGGTCTTGATTCATTTCAGCTATCTGCATGCACCATCCATTATGTCAAGCCACCCTTGAAAAAATCGTACTGATTGAATGATCCAACCCATCCATTCAGTGGTTTGCCGAAATTGATAGGCATGATTGTTCATTAAGGATAGAACCGTTTGATTGATGCTGTTTTTGCACAGTAACAACAGAAGATTAGACTGCATCTAATGAACGGACCAGATTGGAGAAGTGAATGATGACAAGTCCAAATGCAAGTATGTGCATGTCAAGGTTTCCGTACACATGGTCCACTAGATAATTTCTCCAGTGGAAATATCCAAATAATATCAGAGGATGCTCAAGTGCTTAGGGTCATGAATTTTAATCTTACAAACTGGAAATTATTTATTTTTATTTAAATGTTCACATTAACTTGGAGTCATGCCAAGTCGTGTGGAGTTGACCGAGTAGATGAGCTGATGATCAAGCCGAGTCATGCTGAGTTGACCGGCTAGATGAGCCGGACCCAAGTCGAGCTCACGAACGAGTTTCATAGTGACTCAACTCAATTTCTGGCCAAGTTGAGTTAACTCGGCCGAGTTTTGAGTCGAGTCACCAAGTTTTAAAATTATCCACACATGACGTATGAGCAAAACTCAACAGGATTTTTTCTGTTAACAATACCGAGCATACATATTTCATGCTGTCCAAAAACCCTAAAGTTAAAATCTATGTTTGAATGGTAGCTATGAGAATCATAGTTGAATAATTATTACCATTTTCTTTCTTGTCTCTTGAATTTCATGTTGCAAATTCTTAGTGTACCGATTATATGGGGGTGACTGTATAACCAACTGTATGTTGTTCATAGACAATGAGATTCCCAAAACACCTTATGGTTTGTATATAAAGGTGCTTGGGTTAGGAATGTGGGCCAGTTAGTTAAATGGGTCTGGCTCAGGTTAAACATTGTCCATACATTTTTCCAACACATTTTATAGCATAAGCCCAAAATAAAAGTATATCCAAAGATTAAGTGGACTGCAACATAGAAATCAGTGGCAATTGAAAGTTTCTTATGGTGATCCACTTAGGTTTGGATATGCTTCAATTTTAGAATCATACCATCAAATGAGCCGGAGAAACAGATGGAGGGTGTGGATAAAAAAAAATACATCATAATAGGCCTCCGAAAGTTTTCTCATCACATTATAGTGTATAGCTAGTAATTCATTACACAATCCACCTCAGTCGGTACACAATGGATGCGGTTTGGGTAGTGTCGCTGCCACTAGTGGTCGGTGCTATTTAGGCCATACCATAACCTATTTGTTTTATCCACACCGTCCATCCATTTTTCTACATCATTTTGATAATCTATTACATAAATGAGGTAGATCAAAATCTCAAGTTGGCCAGACCATGGGCTACACAGTAATGATTGAACGTCTACCATTAAAAACCTTCGGCCCACTGTAATATTTATTTGACATCCAACCTGTAGATTAGGTCATACATAGCCCAATGAAGGCAAAAAAACAAATATCTGCTTGATGTAAAACATTTGTAGCCCCAATAAGTTTTTGAGGCTGAGAGTTCAATCAATACTGTGTTGCCTACTTGATACTTTGATCTACCTCAATTTTGGTTTCATACCATAAAAATATTCGAAAAAAAAATTAAATAGACGGACGGAATAGATGAGACACATACATCATGTTGGGTCTACAGACCACCGGCTAGTGGTAGGGTTGGTATCCACGGGAGAAAACCCGCCGAGTAACTCTCAGTGCAATTGGATGATGAGTAAACTCTTCAAGGCTGACCATTACCTATATTCATTATCCATGCTGTCCATCCATTTTTGGAGCTCATTTCATAGAGTAATTTCAAAACTAAAGTATATCCAAAGCTATAATAATGGCGCACACCATTGAAAATAGTGGCAATTGAAATTTTCTTGCGGTTTGGTCCACTTGAGATATGGATACACTTCAATTTTAGGATATACCCTAAAACGAGTTGGAGAAACATATGGACGAATACTTCATAATGCGTGCCACAAATTTATTCACCACATTATAGCGATGGTAAGGTGGAATTCCAGCTCAGCCTGCAAAACCGAAATCCGCGGAAACCGGCCTAACAGCGGTCAGAGTAACTCACTACGCTATACCACGGTAAGTAAAGTCTTCATGCACAACCATTATGTATATTCATTATCCATCCTGTCTATCCAATTTTCCATCTCATTTTATTGCATAATCTTGAAATTAAAGTATATCCAAAGCTCTAGTGGACCACACCAAAGAAAACAGTGGCAATTTAAAGTTTCTTGTGATTTGGTTCACTTGAGTACTGTTGGATACACTTCAATTTTAAGTTCATAAACTAAAATGAGCTGGAGAAATATATAGATGCTGTGGATAAAACAAATAAGTCACAATGGCCCCACAGATTTACTCGCCAAGGTATAGCAATGGTGAGTAATTCCTTAGCAATGCAGATTTAAATCTGTGTTAGGAACCCCAAATCTCTTGGATTCTGCAGAGTATCTGAACATGCTTTTGTGTGGTGAGTAGATTCTTTTTCCTTTTGTATTTTTTTTTTTTTCTCAAGTTTTTCCTACGTAGGTTATTCATTTTTTTTTTTTGGGAATGCAGTCACCTGACCCCTTTTATCCGACACCTTTTAAAAATATGTTAGGATTGAAATTTTAATCCCGTGCCAGCGTGGAAAGCAATTCATTTCCACTACTCTTGGCTGCCTTTTGCATCAAGCCACCGTGGAAGGCAATTCATTTCCATTATTTCCAGTCACGTGGCTCGCTTGAGTTTTAAATCTATTTAATTTTTTATCTCATATTTTGACATGATCTTCCGAAATGAATGTATGAAGTGGATTTCTGCAAACATCTCAGCGGGCCAAAATAGCTTACGGTGGTGGAAACAACCTTCAAAAAGATTTCTCTAGAAATCCATCGTCACGTGCATTGGATCGGATAACTAGACCTATCTAGAGATGGATAGTTATGTGGGGCCCACTATGATGTATATATATTATCCACACCGTGCGTCCATTTTGAAAGATCATTTTATATCATTTTATGGCATGAGCTCTAAATTAAGGTATATCAAAGGCTCATATGGGCCACACTATAAAAAGCAGTGAAATTAAAAATCTTTTACTAGTTATAGAATTGTTAGATGAAACTCATTTTTTTAACAATGACATTAAATTAAATTCTAAATTCAATAAATAGAGTGGATTCAACACAAAACCCATGGCAAAACCCACAACCCTTAAGTGTGGGACATCTCCTTCCTGCCTAAGGTGGACAAAATCTGCCTTATCATTTAACGAGCATGCAGCGGGTTAAATTCTAACGTGGGAAATTTAAATTTCGCTGATATTTATAAGAACAACGGTCATGTGATCAGGAGGCCGATCATTTCAGTTCATGTACATTTTATCATGCATCATTGAACAGTTAATCCCATGGTGATGTAGAGTGGGTTGCGGACTATTACATGGCCAAGATAGATCAAAAAAGGCCTTGTCGACGAAAGAAGTGATCCAGACCATTGGATCTTAAATCGGGTGTATCTTGCAATCTGAAATGAGTTTTCTGATGTAAAATATATAATTTTGAGGTAAAACGAGCTACTTTAGCCAACCAACCTTTACGAAATACCCCTGGATTGATGGTCATTTCTCTGTTTTAATGTCATTTTTACTAGTAAGTTTTAGTTTGATTATAACTCTTCATCCATTGGGCTTTAGGAGTTGCGTCCAACGTGAAAAGAGCTTAGAATAATTAGGAGAACGATTTGATGAAGCCAAATAGGACACTTACTATTTTCAGGGAAAAAAATTGCACACGAGTAGACATCATGACCGTCTATAAATAGTAAGTTTACTATTTATAGTAAGTTGCGAATTCTAGGAGTTTTGATTGTAGTTTGATTATGATTTCTTTCTCATTGCCTAGCACCCCTATTTAAAGGGTTGTGAACTCATTTTTAGAAATTAATTAATCAATTTTGAATTTATTAGAATTTATTTTTATTTCTTACTTTCTTTCCTCGTGGATTCAAGAAGTCTCTGAGGAGTCCATAGGAGTTCCATGGATTAAAAATAGTTATTCTCTTGAGGAAGACGGTGCTTGACCTCACGTCCTCCCCTTGCATCACATGGGTTGCATTGAACCCACTAATAGATCAACAGGGGAGTAAATCATCATCTTCTTCATCTTATCCCAACTATAATTGGGGTAAGCTACAAAGTCTATAATAGCTAATTACAATAAATAAATAAATAAATCTTACTCTACCTTTAATCATAGTTCTAAAACTTAGTGACTCAGCCAGACCAGCCGAGTCATCTAACTGACTCAGTTGCAACTCGCTACAATTCGACCCATTTATCTTTTACTTCTTTCTCTTTTCAATACAATAGTAGAACCTTCTATCATTGTATTACCAATATGGGTGGGTTTAACTAAACCCAAAAAACAATGGCTAATAACTATAGAAACTTTTCTCAAGCATCGACACAACAACGAAACAATAATCCTATGCAATGTTGCCCACATTTCCCATGGGACCCACAAAATCAATGGCACAAACGTAAACTAGAAGGGCTATAAGCAATCGGCAGAGCCCTATGATGCCTCTACGATTAATTTTCCTGAAGGATCTAACGGAATTGGACTTAGGATATTGTCACAACAAGGGAAGGAAATATGTGGAAGGAGCCATTTTTCCATACCTCACAGCTGATCAAAGACGAGGCATTTGTGATAAAAATGTGGCGGTCCGGGTGGTGGGCCATGACCAAAAGGGAAAGAAATGGAGGATGAAATTTAAACATTAGAATGATGGTAGCATGACTTACGTCTTAGATGGGCAATGGGTTGATATGGTGAGTAAGAGCGGCTGGAAGGTGGACTATCAGCTTAGCATATGGGGCTTCCCTCATGCTGATAATAGAGAGGGATGGAAGTTTGGACCAGATAATGGCTACAATGATATTTACTTAGTCTTCACTGTACAGCGTTGAATGGCATATTTTATCCTTTATCAGTTATTTATTAATTATTTGCATTGAGAGATAATAAGAAGTAATGAAAGATAATGTTAATTAAAACCGAATTATTATATAATAATAGCCTACAAGTTGGTATAAATTTGTAGGTCCCACCTTCATGAATATTTTGTATATCCACACCGTCCATCTGTTTTTTTGAACTCATTTTAGGATGTTATGACAAAATTTAAGTAGTTTCAAATCTCCCTTGGACCACACCACTGGAAGAAGTGAAGGACAATTAAAAACTTTTTTTGTAGGCCATAAAAGTTTTGCTGATCATTTTATTTTCATTTCAGTCAGTTTGATTGACCTTATCAACGGGTTGGATGGCAAATAAACATCATGGATCTAATTACACTGGGCCATGGAAAGTTTTTAATGGTGAGCGTTAAATCATCACTGTTTCCTTTGGTGTAGTCCACCTGAGATTTGGATCTGCTTAATTTTTGGGACCACCTAAGTTTTTAATTTTTTCTAAATGGCTTTATGAAATCGATTGACAGTATTATTCATTAAAGATAGTTCAACTAACGGATATTTTGGACCATTTAATTTGCTGTTGTCTTTGGACAGTGATGAGAGAAGATTAGACTACATCTAATGAACGGACCAGATAAGAGATGTAAATGATGACAAGTCTAAATGCAACTATGTGCATATCAAGGTTTCCATACACATGGCCTACTAGATAATTTGTCCAGTGAAAATACCCACTAATATTTCGGAAGATGGGATATACAAAGCCTGGACGGCCGCGATGAATCTGATGATCATAGGTTCGGCTAGTATGGACCATCTATCTGGTGGGCCATTCTAGGACCCAAGGTAGAAAAGCCACACAGATTGACCAATCATAGCCTTCGTATTGATGGGCTTGAACCACATGGAATGATGACCTATAACCTTATTATTTTCAATTTCTGTCCTGTCTTTGGAGTGGCGTTGGACCCTTTAGCTGGCCCCTCGTCAGATCTGGGCTCGGCATATGCATGGCTCGATTGATTGTCAAAAGGCCTTAAACTCAAACCATTATAGCCAGCATAGCCCACTTCAGTCAACCAATATATAGATGCGTCTGGCAATTAGACCCTTGGTTGAATTTTCCTATATGTATTTGTGCATGTGCAGCCCACCTAATCAACAGATGATTTAGATTTGTTCATGTCAAAAATAGGGATTGGGCCAAGTCCGGACTTAGCCAATTTTTGCTACGCATGGCTTGGGACTGCTCTGATAAACTATGTTGGGTTTAGGCCTTGAGCCTTAAATATAATGTCAGGTTGGGTGGGCCATGCCACCCAAGCCGAGCCCATTAAGCATCAGTCCAGTCTTTCAACAGTGGGCTATCCATGGTAAGATGAACCACATATAGAACCTAGATTCATCTATTCACAGCCAAATGTATGGTGGTGGGCAGGCCTGGGACTAGAAAGTACAGGGACGGCCTAAACATGACGCAGGGAAGGAAGTGTTGGGGTCGAGCACCATCTTTCTCAAGGGGATAACTACTCCGAATTCACATAGCTTCCCTAGACGCTTCATAGAGATTACTTGAATTCAAGAGTAAAAGGAGAAAATAAACATAATTTTTAGAAATTTGAAATAAATTGGTTGATGACAAAATTTAAATTTTAAAAAAAAAAAAAACCACTAGAGTTTACAACCTCTAAAATAGTGACATGAACCCTGGGAATAAGTTTCGGAATCAAACTACAACTAAAACTCCCTAAATCGTGACTTACTATAAACAGTAAGTTACTATTTATAAGTGGTCATGATTTCTACTGGACCTTATAGTTTTCAGCCAAAAATAATAAGTGTCCCATTTGGCTTAACCATGTTATTCTCCTAATTTTTCTAAGAAATTTTCGTGTTGGACACAACTACTAAAGCTCAACAAATGAAGCGGTACTATCAAACTAAAACACACTATAAATAATAAAAATGAAAATAAAACCAGATTTCAATGGTCTCATGCCAATTTGGTGTGGGCAACCCAATGTAGCTTCTCCTACTCAAAATCATATATGACATATCGGATAACTCATTTTGGTTTACAAGATATGTCCATTTTTAAGTTCCTGACAGTCTGGACCACTTCCGCTTTCAACAGGGCCTTCTTTGGTATATCTTGGCCATGAAATTGTCTGCGACCCACTCTTCATGAGTAGGCCTGACTGGTTGACAGCCCTAACTGCAGAGCAGTAACTCTGGATCATGAGTCAAACCACTGAAATTGGAAAGATCAATTCTCATTTACAGCTTCCCATTGACTCTGCCTGCAGCATGATCTGGACCACAGATTTGGACCCAGATTGTCCAATCAAATTGATGGCATGGTTACGATCAATGCGATTTTTAGGCCATGGCCTATCCATAATAAGGTCCCCAAGATGGATGGACCAGATCACTGGGGGTGTACACCGGATGTAAGGTAGAAAAGGCATGAGAAATATATAATGCCATAGAAAATGACCTTGAATGAAAGAAGGAATAATACGGGCCGCTGAAAGTGGGGAATACTCCAATCAGTTTCTGTTTTGCTTCAATCTCCACCATCCATGGGACACCTTTAAGTGACCGAGATCATCTCTCCTGTACTCCCCACCATTGAATAAAATAATAATAGCAAAATGCAGGCCTCAACAGATCAATGTTTTAAGATACAGAACAGAATGGAATGGTCGGACTAGTTTGGAATTGCGCCATTATGGGCCAGGTCAGTATGGTGTGCTGTTTATGTAATGGGCCGTCGCGAGTCAGATGGGTTTTGTCGTCTAACCATGGAATAGTTCAATGAAGACAGTTTGGACCTTTATATTTTTCTCATTTTTTTAGTATATTCTTAATTAAGGTTGTGTTTGGTTGCACCGAATATTATGATATTTCATGACAAATCAGTATAATGTGGTGCCTGTTTAGGGGAGCTGAGAAGCGCCTGATGCTTTCCCTGCTCCCCCTAGATGAGAATGCACTCCCTATCCAATGTAAATTGACAGGGTATTCCTCTATTAGCTCCTTTCCCACCAGGCTCAGTGAACAGGAACTTGCGCCAGGTCCTTCTCCAGATCCCACCCCATTGCCAATTCAGGATGGGCTTAACTAATGAATGTATATCAGTCTATATGCAATTAGATCTCACTGTCAACCTATCTCCGTACAAGATATCTCAAGGTGATAAGGTACCTAGGGTAGACTATCAGGCTCGATCAAAAGGCAGATTGAGAAGATATAACTATCTGAGATGCAGGGCGAGCTATTCGGGCAATGTTTCTGATGGATAGTATCCTTATTTGGAATGCCCAAGGGGTGGCCAATGCGGCCATGATTCGATCGACAAGAAGGCTTATTCGGGCTCATAAGCCATCCATTATTGCTATTTTGGAGCCCATGACTAGAGATAGTTGCAGAGTGGGCATTGGCCTTAAGCTTGGCTTCCATTCTTCCATCTGTAACGTCAACGATGGGGGAAAAATCTGAATTTTCCACAAAATTGACCTTAATGTTTCAGTTATTGGCTCTACTAATCAAATGATTTCTGTAGACATTAGTGTTCCTAATCAGGTGATTTCCCCCCAGCTTTCATTTGTTTACACTAAATGTTCAACATTCAATAGGAAACCCCTATGGGACTCCTTGGAAACCCTCGCTTTAGCCTCTTCTGTTCCGTAGGTGTTGAGGGTCAAATATTGCATATTAGACCCCAGTTATTGCCTACATTTACGAACATGGTACTGTTTAACGTCCCGATTTAATCGTGTTTGTGTTGCAAGGTGAATCTATGATCATAGACTGGAAAATGGTATTAAAAGCATGAACTTAACGCTTTGAAGTTACCAAGGCAAGGAATGGATCCTAGGGGACCAAGATTGAGAAAATTACACATTAGAAATCAAAGGAAATCAAGTCGCTCACGTTAAACAAGTCTGGAAATCAGCCAGAATGTAAGATCATAGGATTCCTACCATCCGTTCGGCTTGAAACTTCATATATGGCCTGAGGACCATAAATTAAATATATACATCAAATTTGATCCATTTGATCCCTCTAAAGTAGCCCAAGGGACAGATCAGGCTTCATTGTCAACCCTTTAATTTACCTGAGGAAAGGAATGGACGGAGCAGATTCTTCACATACATCAAGGTGGGACCACATTACATGGTGCATGTTCACAGCACACGTATAGTCGCAGTGCACCAGACCGGGGAAGATCGGTCAACACGTGCTGATTGATTCCTCTTCAAAAACAAAAACAGAAATCTATTTTCCACCAACGTCCATACCAACGAATTTAGTGGGCCATATTCATCATCTTATTCGATGATCCAAGATGTCCAATTCATCAAAGAGGGGGCCTCGACCATAGTCATGGTGAACATCTGCAACAATGCATGCACACACAGGAAGATAGCATTCAAACGCAGGTTAGACGGCTGAAGCACGGATTCAGTGGGTCGCAGTATCGAAAATCAAAAATCGACCATCTCCAAATGGTTTTTTGAGGAGAAACTGATGGACGAAATGGATCTCTCTGTTGAAGCTGACCATGGACCCCACCATCATCACAATGTAACTGTTTTATGCAGGCCCTGTTTCTGTGTCCGCTACTGACTAGTTTTGGGGTTATTATACGCCCATGTTGATGATCGGACGGCCGATCTGGACCGTCCATCATGTAGGCCACTCAAAAACGCCCTAAGGGACGTCATTGTTTTGGACAAAATCACAGGAACAGGGCGTTGGGAGGATCTGTTCTTTGTTGCGTAAGGAGAGTTGCGTAAAACTCCACCGACTTTCTACTGTGCATAAAGGCCACGCGCGCAAGCTACCATCGACCCCCTACTCTTATAAAGGGAAGAAAGAAAAGAGAAGAGGAGACCTCAGTTTGGGCTTTAATGTGGAACGTGAGAAAGGAAAAATAGTAGTTTTTTTCTTTTCTTTTCTTTTTCTTTTTATTTTGTTTTTGTTTAAGGGATCCAACCCATTCATGTTGGGCTGAACCTCTTATCCAGGGGTAAGAGGTGAAGCTTGTGGCGTGATGGGGTTGATCTTACGGCTTGGATGCATGTGATGAACTAATTTTGAATTTAGTTTAATTATGGGGAATGTTTTTAGTTTTTAATGGTTTATTGTGACTAAAATTACAATGGGTCTATGATAGCTTTAAGCATGTTCTTTTTCTTTTTATATTTATGACGTCAGGAAGCCCTGTTGTTCACCATCGTCTCCTGGGTATAGTTGGATGACGGTACCCTTCCTAACCTTCATATCATGTTGATTGGTTGTTAATTAGTTTAATTCTGTTGTTCACTTTATCTCATGGGCATGGTTTGGTGATGGAATCCATTTTAATTCATATACCTTTCATTTCTTGAAAATTATATCAAAGAAAGTTCAGTCTTGATTTCCATGGTTACACTCTTCAGCTAGATGAATGTTGAGGGTCAAATATTGCATATCAAACCCCATTTATTTCCTAGATTCATGAACATGATACTGTTTAACAGCCTGATTTAATCGTGTTTGTGTTGCAAGGTGGATTTACGAGCATAGACTGAAAAAGGGTGCTTAAAGCATGGATTTAATATTCTGATGGCACCAAAGGCAAGGAACGGATGCCAGGAGACCAAGATCGATGAAATTACAGACCAAAGATCCGAGAAAAGCGAAAGACTGAAGTCAAGTGGCTTGAAAATCATGCAAAACGCAAGATCACAGGGTTTCCACCATCAGTTCAACTAGAGACTTCATACATGGCCTGAGGATCTTAAACTAACCGTACACGTCGAATTCCGACCGTTGGATCCTAGTAAAAGTGGCCTAACAGACAGATCAGCCTATTAATAATCAATTTCAAGTCCGCCGGATAGTTGGATATACCTCACTTTTGGTCCCAACTGTTAAAATATTATGAGTAAACAAATGGCTGGATTGGATTTCACATAACCATTGTAGTGGGCCCCACACTGCATCGTGTGTACATGGCATACACTTATGCTGGACGTGCACCGCGCCGACGAGCTCGGTCAGCAAGCACGCTGACCGACTCCTATCTTCCAAAAATCGAAAACGGACAGCGTCTTTACACTGTCCGTCCATTCGTTGGTAGTGGACCCCACTAATCATCCTTTCGGATGATCCGAACCATCCATTCATTAAGGGTCATGACCATAACCCCCGCCAAGCTCTCCTTCTAGTCTCATGCAAGCAATCGTGTATTTTTTTTCTTTCAAAATGCGGACGGACGCTGAATCAAATCTCTATGTGCCGCACTGAAACAGACACGAAAACCATACATTTCCGACTGTTTTTGCATGGGGAATCCAATGGATGGACTGGATTTTCCATATAACAATGATCATGGCCCCACCGACTCTAACAGATGATGCAGTGCATGCTCTGTTTCGCAACAGAGCTGCGTTTGATGAGCGGTGGGCCACCATCGTTCATCTGGAAGATGATCCAGACCATCCAAACATTATAGAAGGGAAAACCGACCGTACATAGGAGGTTTTTTTCAATTCTATGCTCGCCCACACAGGAAAATACTATTCAAATGCAGGTTGGATGGAGATATGGAAAGACAAGTGGGCTGCGTCATCAGCAATTCAAAACAGTCCATAGCCAGACGGTTTTTCCTGCTTAATCTAATGGACGGTGTGGATTTCTCATGAGGATCCGATCACGGGTCTCACTAAGATTCAACGCAAGAGTGACATGCGTAAGGTGTGGCTGCGTGAGATTTTCGCATGGATTGCGGAAACTCCACCGACCTCTCTGTGCAATGACCGACCCTTGCAGCCGACTCCAAGCCCTTATAAAAAGGGAAAATAGAGAGAGAAGAGGGGGCTTTTGGGACGTGCAGCTAAGCTGGAACGTGGAGCAAGGAAGAGAGAGAGACAGAGGTTGTTTTGTTTTTTCTTTTCTTTTCGTTTGAGATTTAGTTCAACCCATTCATGGCTAGCTAATCCTCTTAGCTAGGGCTAAGAGGTGAAGCTTGTAGTGAGATGAGAGAGTTTATTTTATGATTTTTATTTAATTTATGAACTGAATTAATATTGATGTTAGTTTAATTAATGAGAATATTTTTAGTCTTTAATGGTCTGTTGTGATTGAAATTACAATGGGTCTGCAGTGGCTTTGAGCATGTCCATTTCCTTTTTATGTTTATGATGTCAGGAAGCCCTGTTGTTCATCATAGTCTCCTGGGCATGGTCGGATGTCGGTACCCTTCCTAACCTTCATACATTGTGATTGGTTGGTAATTAGTTTAATTCTATTGTTTGCCATAGTTTCCTGGGCATGGTTTGGTGATGGAATCCATTCTAATTCATATACTTTTCATCTCTTGAAAACTATATCAATAGCAGTTCAGTTAAATGATTCTTGAAGCAGGTGTAAGATCTCCCTAATCTCTACAAGTGGATCCTCTGAATCCCTAATTTCCTATCTCTGATTTCTCTTAAGTTTTAGATAATAGTTTCACAATTATTCCTTAATGTCTAGTTGATTTAAATTTCATCTCATTCTAGTTCTATTTCTAGTTAGTTTCAAAATATGTACAAGTTTCAGTCCTTTGGGATTCGACCTCGGTTTTACCGAGTTATTACTACATCACAACCCTGCACTTGGGGAGTGAACAAGTTGTTGGCGCCGTTGCCGGGGACTGACGGTTACGTATTTTTGAAATTAATTGGTTTTAGAATTAGATTAAGATTAGAATTTTACTAACTTTATTTTTTTTTTATTTTTTTTTTTAGAACTAACTTATTTTCCTGTTTTGTAGGAGCCTGACATAAACATCTAATTCGGTAATCCCTTCCCAATTCTTCTACTTTTTCCCCTTTTTAGGAACTAGTTTAATTTTGAAAACTTTCTAATTCTAGAGTTTCCTATTTTAAAAATTTTCTAGGGTTAGGAAACTTCTCTTTTTCTTTTTAGAAACTCTTTCTAATTTTAGAAACTAACTCATCCTTCCTTTATTAGAAACTTTATATTTTAGGATTGGGTTTTCCGTTTTAGAAACTAACTTAGTTTCTAAGTTTTCTTTTAGAAAATTCTAACTTTTCTATTTCTACTTTAGGAAATTAATCTCTTTTGTTTTCCTTCGCAGGATCTTGACATAGTACTCTAATCTGGTAACTTCTCTCTAACTTCTCCTTTACCTACTTTCCATATTGTTGTAGGATCTTTTCTTCTATTCTTTAGGATTAGATTCAGATTAAGGGTTTCATCATGTATATGAACGAGTGGGCACGTCCATATGTTGAGATAGCTTATGGAAAATAACATATGCCTCAAAATTTTTCTGAAAATATCTTTAAGAACCAATCGGAATATGATGCTCCACCGATTAAGAAGACTTTCGGTGATTATCTGCGGGAGAATAATTGCATTCCACGAGTTAAGAGAACATTACGTGATTATTGGAATGATGACGCTTATCAACCCCTGACAGATGACCCGTATGATTCTGATCAGTGAAAACAGAAATATTTCGAAAATGAGCCAGTAAAACATCACGGTAATAACTCCCATGGATCAACTACTTATGAATATCCACCAGAAATGATCCAGGAGGAGTTATCTCCGAGCTATACAGACTACATTACTGGGATGAGGAAATTACTAAACGCGCTCGAATCACGCATCGATAGGCTAATGGAGGATAGGTTGTCTCAGCCTCAACCCAATCCAGAAAGACAATGCAAGGAAAGTGATCCTAACTCTCTTTTGAAAAACTTTAGAATTTGGAATGAGGAGTGGGATTCCCTTAATGAGCATGTGGTTCAATTTCCCGATGAGTCAATCTCGATGACTGTTTGAAAGAATGGTGAAGATAAATGGGTGTCTTTTAAATACATTAATGATAACACACCTTCCTTATATGACACACATGATTTCAATGATGAGGAGGTTAGTTTATTCGAACCTCAACTGAGTTTAGGAATAGAATGTGAGGAAGGCGATCTCATCGCAACTGTGCACTGCACTAAACTAGAACATAATTATGATCCTGAATGTGCAGCCACAGTCCCCCTGGAATCTCTCTCAAGTTTGGTCCAGATCAATGATCAAGACGTACACGAAGTGGTCGATCATAATGAGCCACTCTTCTCACCTGACATGTCTGATTTAAAGGTGGAGGATGAGCCCCTTACGACCAACCCTCATAATTCTTGTGAAACATTTTTGGACCACTCCTCTGAATTGAATGATGATGCGATTCAGGAGAAGGATGAGTTGCTCGCTACAACCCTGGAATTTGAAACCACTCGATTGAGGCCACCATCTGAGTTGTATACGTTAGACAATTCAACGCCTCAATTGAGTAATTTCAATGAACAGAGTGATCACATCAATGCTTCACTTATTGATCTTCAATCTGTCTGTGCAGGACTGGAGCCAGAGAGTGTACCTCCATCCACTTTCAAGGACGATGAGTTCTTTACGTAGATCATCACAAGCCACAATAAGTCATACTTAGCTAAACTTCCTAACTCTTGGGATTGCTTGGCACACTTTGTAGTTTCAAACGATCCCATGTTAAGAGATAAAACGAATGCCTTGCGAGACAACATCTCGGTAGTCATCACTGACCGAGAGAACCTTTATTCTGAAATTCTCTCTTCCCTTGATCCTAAACGTCTATCAGTAAAGGAAGAGGAGCTGAAAATTGAACCAAAGTTTGGAGCTTCGGAATATGTTGAGACTACATCACGTCTTAAGAAGTTTTCTAAACTTTATTTACTTGTAGTCTCTGATTCACCATGCGATACTAATGTTGAAACTTCTTCTGTCTTAGGTGAATCGTATATATTATGGATACCTCAAGCGATTCAATGGAAGATTTTTTATGAGGTACATAAGTCTATCTGGAAAGTCATGCTCCATGACGCCCAAGTCTATTGCAAAAAGAGCTTTTGGATGATTCTGTTGAGGAACTTACTGAGAAACTTATCAAGATATTGGCCGGAAGAGAAAATTCGTGGCATGATCAATTCAATGTTTATGGGTAACATTACTGCAAACCCTCACGAGACTACAACTCGTCCACTAGGGGTAACCTAGGGGTTTAAAGGCTTGTTGCATATGCTAAATGCAATCGAAAACACCTGCGAAAGTGGTATATGTAGGATTTTATTTTTGTTATTTTTATTTTACTTTCTCTCTTATGCTAACCTGCTCTCTCCCAGCGATTTCTTGAAAAATCTCTCTCGATTCGTTATTCAGGTACTATCTTCCCATCACTTCTCTTTTACTTTCGTTGTCTCATATGCATTGCATGCTCATTTCCTTTACATTGAGGACAATGTAGATTTTAGGTTGGGGGTTGTAGGAGATTAGGTTTCCTAATCAGTATTTTCTTGATTTTAAGAAAAAATTATGAAAAATTTTAAAATTTTACTGAAAATTCCTATGAATTCAAAGTGATTTTGACAGACATCCCTAATTTAGATTTTCAAGATACGTGATGTCGGTAATGAATGACTCTTAAATTCAGTTATCTGTTAGATTTCACAATTAAGATCGAATTATTAATCCATGATTAGAAGTTGTAAACATTGATTGAGTCATGAGTTCACATGTCACATCTCGCTTTCATATTAAGGTTTCAGTCTGATATTGAAGGGTTAACTTGGTAATCACTAAGCATGTGAGGAAACCGCTTGAAAATTTGCCCGTCATGATCAATTAAAGAAAAAAAAGATATCTTTGGAAAGATTTGGGCGAATAATCTTCACCATAAGTTTGCTCCCTATAGGTATAGATTTAATTCCCTATGAATGATATGTGAAAAGAGTTAGGTGTGCGGTCTTCACCATAGGTTTGCTCCCTATAGGTAAGGACTTGATTCCCCTTCTTGGCGTTACTTTTACTGGAAAAATCAAAAGTTGAAAGAATGAAAAGATGATCTGTGAGGCAAGTTTTGATTTAAAGTCCTGGTTATCATGAATTCTCTTTTGGTTACCAATGATATCCTGAAATAAAGAAGTGAATTTTAATGATGGTAAGCTGGGTTTACACTATACACTCATGGAACTCAATGCTTAGAATTTTTCTAATTGATGGATAAATAATTTGAACTTGACTATGAAATTTACCATGCGCTTGAGTCCATGAGAAAGTAATGCCCAACATTCATGAACATTAGAATTTTAGTATCTGGATTGCTCTTCAAAAATCACTCGAGTTCATGGAAATTATCCTGTAGTTCTCAACTTGTTTTTTGCATACCTTGCTCGGGACTAGCAAGATGTTGGTTGGGGGTTGTGTTGAGGGTCAAATATTGCATATCAGACCCCATTTATTTCCTAGATTCACGAACATGATACTGTTTAACAGCCTGATTTAATCGTGTTTGTGTTGCAAGGTGGATTTACGAGCTTAGATTGAAAAAGGGTGCTTAAAGCATGGATTTAATATTCTGATGGCACCAAAGGCAAGGAATGGACGCCAGGAGACCAAGATCGATGAAATTACAGGCCAAAGATCCGAGAAAAGCGAAAAACTTAAGTCAAGTGGCTTGGAAATCATGCAAAACGCAAGATCACAGGGTTTCCACCATCAGTTCAACTAGAGACTTCATACATGGTCTGAGGATCTTAAACTAACCGTACACGTCGAATTCCGACCGTTGGATCCTAATAAAAGTGGCCTAACAGACAGATCAGCCTATTAATAATCAATTTCAAGCCCACCGGATAGTTGGATATACCTCACTTTTGGTCCCAACTGTTAAAATATTATGAGTAAACAAATGGCTGGATTGGATTTCACATAACCATTGTAGTGGGCCCCACACTGCATCGTGTGTACATGGCGTACACATATGCTGGACGTGCACCGCGCCGACGAGCTTGGTCAGCAAGTATGCTGACTGACTCCTATCTTCCAAAAACTGAAAACAGACAGCGTCTTTACGCTGTCCGTCCGTTCGTTGGTAGTGGACCCCACTAATCATCCTTTCGGATGATCCGAACCATCCATTCACTAAGGGGCATGACCATAACCCCCGCCAAGCTCTCCTTCTGGTCTCGTGCAAGCGATCGTGTGTTTTTTTCTTTCAAAATGCGGACGGACGGGTGAATCAAATCTCTATGGGCCGCACTGAAACAGACACGAAAACCATACATTTCCGACTGTTTTTGCATGGGGGATCCAGTGGACGGATTGGATTTTTCATATAACAATGATCATGGCCCCACCGACTCTAACAGATGATGCAGCGCATGCTCTGTTTTGCAACAGAGCTGCGTTCGATGAGCGGTGGGCCACCATCGTTCATCTGGTAGATGATCCAGACCATCCAAACATTCTAGAAAGGAAAACTGACCGTACATAGGAGTTTTTTTTCAATTCTATGCTCGCCCACACAGGAAAATACTATTCAAATGCAGGTTAGATGGAGATATGGAAAGACAAGTGGGCTGCATCATCAGCAATTCAAAACAGTCCATAGCCAGATGGTTTTTCCTGCTTAATCTAATGGACGGTGTGGATTTCTCATGAGGATCCGATCACAGGTCTCACTAAGATTCAACACAAGAGTGACGTGCGTAAGGTGTGGCTGCGTGAGATTTTTGCATGGATTGCGGAAACTCCATCGACCTCTCTATGCAATGACCGACCCTTGCAGCCGACTCCAAGCCCTTATAAAAAGGGAAAAGAGAGAGAGAAGAGGGGGCTTTTGGGACGTGCAGCTAAGCTGGAACGTGGAGCAAGGAAGAGAGAGAGACAGAAGTTGTTTTGTTTTTTCTTTTCTTTTCTTTTGAGATTTAGTTCAGCCCATTCATGGCTAGCTAATCCTCTTAGCTAGGGCTAAGAGGTGAAGCTTGTAGTGAGATGTGAGAGTTTATTTTATGATTTTTGTTTAATTTATGAACTGAATTAATATTGATGTTAGTTTAATTAATGAGAATGTTTTTAGTCTTTAATGGTCTGTTGTGACTAAAATTACAATGGGTCTGCAGTGGCTTTGAGCATGTCCTTTTCCTTTTTATGTTTATGACGTCAGGAAGCCATGTTGTTCACCATAGTCTCCTAGGCATGGTCGGATGTCGATGCCCTTCCTAACCTTCATACATTGTGATTGGTTGGTAATTAGTTTAATTCTATTGTTTGTCATAGTCTCCTGGGCATGGTTTGGTGATGGAATCCATTCTAATTCATATACCTTTCATCTCTTGAAAACTATATCAACAGCAGTTCAGTTAAATGATTCTTGAAGCAGGTGTAAGATTTCCCTAATCTCTACAAGTTGATCCTCTGAATCCCTAATTTCCTATCTCTGATTTCTCCTAAGTTTTAGATAATAGTTTCACAATTATTCCTTAATGTCTAGTCGATTTAAATTTTATCTCATTCTAGTTCTAGTTCTAGTTAGTTTCAGAATACGTACAAGTTTCAGTCCTTTGGGATTCGACCTCGGTTTTACCGAGTTATTACTACATCACAACCCTGCACTTGGGGAGTGAACAATGAAGATGAGACTCTGAGTCCAGTTGAGTTCTTAAAGTAGGCATAAGATCTTCCTGATTTCTACAAGTGGATCCTTTGAATCCTTAGTTTTCTTTCCCCGAATTCTTCTAATTTTAGATTAATACTTTCACAATTATTCCTTAAATTTCATTTGATTTAGATTTCATCTTAGTCTAATTCTAGTTCTACTTAATTTTAAATTATGTACAAGTTCTAGTCCCTTGGGATTCGACCTCGGTCTCACCGAGTTTATTACTACATCACAACCCTATACTTGGGGAGTGAACAGTGGGCGGTGAGTGGAGACTTCAATGCCGTTCTTGACAATGCAGAAAAGATTGGTTATCGAAATCCAGACCTGGATAACAATTGAGAATTCAGAGAAGCTGTCGATATAGCTAGGCTGATTGACACTGGATTTGTTGGCAACTCGTTCACTTGGTGCAACAACCACGCTAGTAACACTCGGGCCTAGGCCAAGCTTGACAGAATTCTCTACAACGACAATTGGATGAGCACTTTTCTCGGATTCCTGGTTAAGCATCTCCCTTGGGTCAACTCTAACTATTCTCCTCTCTTATTATCCTTCCCCAGGGCTGCCCCCTCGGTCTCTAGGCCATTCTGTTTCTAATAGATGTGGCTTCTCAAAGATTCCTTCCCTAAGATCATTGTCGAAGCATGAGAATTGGATCTCTGTCCTCAGCTTATGGTGAACCTGATGCTAAAATTGAAGAAGGTTAGATTGCAGTTGAAAGTGTGGAATGGGGACGTTTATTGTAACGTCTTCCTCAATGTTATAGGGGCCAAACTCAATTTGTCCAACATGGAGCTGGTAGAAGAAATCTTCTGGAAGTAGAAATCTCGTATCTCCTGGTTAGAAGAAGGCAATAAAAACATGAAGTTTTTTCATCTCTCGGCTTCTGAGAGGACGTGTAGGCTGGGAATTCATGCGATCTAGTTGGGAATTCTGAGAGGATGGTAGCCTCATCTCTGATCAGCCCTTCATACAGTGGGAAACAGTTAAATTTATGCAGACGCTCCTTGTTGTTGATGCGTCCCCTTCCTATGCTTTAACAATGGTTGAGTTATTGGGCTACATTCCTTCCCTGAAAACTGAGGAAGATTACAACATGCTTCTTCTTAGCCCTTCTATTCAGGAGGTTCGAGTGACCGTCCTCAAAATGCCCAAAGACGGTGCCCTAGGGTGGGACGGCCTCTCCGCAGCCCTTTTCGCTGGTTGCTGGTCTATCATTGGGTCCGATGTCCATGCTGCAGTAGTTGAATTTTTTAAAGGGGGTGTCCTTCCTGGGGCCTTCTCGTTAACTCTGGTTTGCTTAGTGCAAAAAAAAATCAGGGGCCAAATCCTTCGCCGAGTACAGACCAATCAGCCTTTGTAACGTTATATATAAGATTTTTGTCAACATCTTAAACTCCGAGCTATCTTCTCTCCTTCTAAAGTTTATCTTCTTTAAGTAAGGGGCTTTTATTACGGCCTCTATATTGTTGAAGACATCACTCTGGGCCAAGAGATTTTTAGAGACATCAACAGAAAGGTCTGCGGGAGTAATATTGTGGTAAAACTCGACATGGAAAAAGCTTACGATCGGGTTGATTGTAATTTTCTGAAACAGGTTTTGCTAAAGTATGGATTTAACTTGAGATGGGTCCAATTGATTGAGGCATGCTGGAGCAACAATTGGTTTTCGATATTAATTAATGGGGCGAGCTGTGGTTTTTTCAAATCGACTCGTGGGCTTTGTCAAAGAGATCCTCTTGCCCCCAGCCTTTTCATTCTTTCCTCGGAAGTCCTCAACAGGGGCTTCTCCCATCTAACTTCCAGGAGCTTATGTAGTCCGTTCAAGGTCAAATGAGGATGCGAACAGATCTCCCATCTTCTTTACATCGATGATACGGTTCTTTTTCTCAACTGGGCCAAAAAATCGCTTCAAGAGGTCAAGGTCCTCATCTCTTGATACCAGTCCATATTAGGCCAAAGAATCAACCTTCGCAAGAGCACCTTCCATTGTTCTGATAAGCTTTCTCCCTCTAGGATCAGATGCATCTTAGAGATCCTTGGGATAGGAAGAGCAGTGGATAACTTCGCTTACCTGGGAGTTCTAATTCTCAATGGCAGAATTAGATGCAACGCTTTCTCCCCCTGGTTGATAAATTGGTAGTTAAGGTTAGCAGTTGGAGAGCTCGAATCCTCTCCCAAGCCAGGTGCCTTACCTTGATCTCCTACGTACTCAGCGAGATTTTAATTCACATGCTGGCTGCTACGTCGGTCCCCAAAAAAGTCCTAATTGAGATTGAGAAGATGTTTGCCTATTTTTTCTGGGGGTGCAAAGACAGAAAGAAGATGCTCCATTGGAAGAAGTAGAGTTTCATCTCCAGGCCCAAAGCCGAGGGTGTTCACGACATCAGGAAGATGAGAGAGGTCATGCATTCTCTCCATCTAAAGCTAGCGTGGGGTATCAGATATAAGTGTAAAAATAATCTCTGGGGCAACTTCATGCACTCAAAATACCTGTTGTCCTCGACTTCTGACCCCTCTTCCAGTAGGACATTCCAAGCCTCCCCTATCTGGAAAATCATGTAGCGGCTCTTCCCCACTCTGGACAGTCATGCGCAATCTGATTGGGCATGGCACCAGTAGCATGTGGCTTAAAAATTGGTCCGGTTTATGCCCTTTGGCCTCGTTCTCTTCCCTTGACATCCCCGAATCTTCGAGGAACAGAACCATTACAGAGTATATTGACTATAATGGGCTAAAGCAGGTCACCCGTGACCCCCTCCCTGACTAGTTAAGAGAATTAATTGCACAGGGGGGCTTCTGCACGTCGGACATCGAGGACATATTTCTCTAGCTTGCAGATCCTATGGGAAAGTTTTCTGTAAAATCAGTTTGGGGTATCATCCTCAATAGCGATCTTATTCTCCCTTGGCCGAAGTTTGTCTGACACTCGTCAATTCCCCATAAGATCTCTCTTTTGGTTTGAAAGCTCCTGAGCTACTCCCTTCCCATCAACATTCTCATCCAACAAAAGGGTATCCATATGGCTTCTAAGTGCGACTACTACGCTGATGCTCACATGCTTGGCCCGTGCAATGAATCCCCTTCCCACCTTTTCTTGGATAGTGCTCTGGCTAGTAACCTCTAGAGGCAAGTTGCTGACCTCTTTGGGGTGTCGATGTTCAGTCACTCGTCCATCCAGGACTAACCATATTGGTGGTGGTTCAGGCCCCTGCCTCGCTCCATTAGCTTCATGTGTTTTCGGCTTGCCCCTGTTTTCATTATTTGGGAGATCTGGAAAGTGAGAAATGAGGCCAGGTTCGACAACAGACTGCTCCTTGTATCTGGGTTGTTCTCAAAGGTGAAGTGGTGGTTGATCACCCCCTTCCCTAACTTTTCCATAGCTTTGCTTCCTGTGTCTCAGGCCAGGCCCACTTCCTCAGTTCCTCTCCGAGCTCCTCGTCCTTACCATGTTTTTTCAATCATTAGATGGATCAGACTAAGAGAGGGTTTTCTCAAGTTAAACGTGAATGGCTTTGCTTTGTCCAATCTAGGCCCTACCGGTGGAGGCGGTATCTATTGCGACCACCTGGGCAATGTGATTTTCGCCTTTGCCAATGGGTACGGGAACGCCTCTAACAATTTGGCAGAATTGAGGGCCATTCACGATGGTATCAATCTCTGCTTGGACCTGGGCCTTCAAAATGTGATCTTGGAATCTGACTCCAGCTAGATTGTGCGTTGCCTTAAGATGAACTGTGCTCACTCCTAGAAGTGGTCTTATTGGCTAACCAGAATTGTTTCACTCGTTGGTAGGGGTTCCTTTCGAATCGCTCATGTCCTCCGAGAAGTAAACGGTCCAGCTGATAGCTTGGTTAAGCTTGGGAGTAATTTGCAAATCAACAGTCTTTTCTAACATCTCCTCCTTACCCCGCTTCACAAGAGGCCAGATTCTCCTAGATAAAGCGAGTTTAGGGGCCATCAGAAATCACGTGTTTAAGCCTCAAAATTAGCCCCTTGCTCTCTGTTTTTGCTCTTTTGTTTGGTTTCGGATCTTTTGGGGGTGGTTGGGCCCCCCCTTGTATAGTATATGATAGGTGGGGCAGGAACTTTTTTTTCCCCGTTTCCTTCCCGAATGGCCTAGGTTGTAATTTTGCATAGTCAATGGAAAATTCTTTTCTTAATTTTTTTTTATTTTTTTATTTTTTAAAGTATAATGTGGTGCAAAAAATATCACAAAATTTCATGATATTTGGTGCAGCCAAACACACCCTGATATGATTATTAGGCCGTGGTGACACCTTACCCAGTTGGACAGGAAGTCAACCCATCCATTCAGTGGTTTGCAGAATTTGATTGATAAGATTATTCGTTAAAGATAGAGCCGTTGGATTGCTGTGTTTTTGCACAGTAACAACAGAAGATTAGACTGCATCTAAAGAGCGGACCAGCTTGGAGAAGTGAATGATGACAAGTCCAAATGCAACTATGTGCATGCATGTCAAGGTTTCCATACACATGGTCCACTAGATAATTTCTCTAGTGAAAATATCCACTAATATCGGAAGACCCTGCCGTAGTGCCGAGGGTCATGAATTTTAATCTTACAAACTGGAAGTTATTTATTTTTATTTAAGGGTACACATTGACTTGGAGTCATGCCGAGTCGTGTCGAGTTGACCAAGTAGATGAGCTGATGATCATGCCGAGTCGTGTTAAGTTGACTGAGTAGATGAGTTAATGATCATGCCGAGTTGATCGAGTAGACGAGCTGATGATCATGCCGAGTCTTGAATTTCATGTATCACTCTAATATTCTTAGCGTGGGGATGACTGTATAACCAACTGTATGATGTTCATAGATCATGTGGTTCCCAAAACACCATATGGTTTGTATATAAAGGTGCTTGGGTTAGAAATGTGGGCCATTTAACGGGTCTGGCTCAGATTGAACCCTACCAATCCTGACTCACTCATATAGCTATGTATCACAAAGGCTGGACTAGACGATCCAATCCAACCCAACCCAAATGCAAAAGAAATTCATAGATGATAGGTACAAATACATCCACATGACAACGTATGTATGTTTGCATGCATTCACTAATTGGGATGGATTGGGCATACCTTTATTTCATATTCCATTCTTAAACTCAAGTTGCGGTAGTGATAGGTCATGTCTGATGGGTTTTTTTGACCCGTCTTCGACCAGTCGAGAGCCCTGCTCGACCGGTCGTGGGTCGGTGTTTGACCAGTTGTGGGTTGCACAACTCAAAGTCCAGCGAGTTCAGATTATTTTTTTTCGGGGTGGTCGACCGGTCGTGGGTGGCACTTGACCAGTTGTAGTTATGCAGTTTTGTTCCACGATTTTGCACGGATTTCGTGTCGCAAGTCCTTTCGCAACTAGGATGTGGAAGGGAGTTTCCTAAAATTATAAAAAGGGGTCTATAGGGTTTTTCAAGTGATATGAGAAAAACACAAGAGGGTTATTAAGGGTGAGAGAGAGAGAGAGAAAAGAGAGAGGAAGCTTGTGAAAGGGAGCCGTCGTCTCAGCGCTTCTATGTCCTCGTGATCGGTGAGATCCCTCTATTTTATTTTATTCTCGTACTGTTTATCCGCTCCTGCGTGAGTGAAAAAGGTTGTAACGTTCTACTTCATAGTGGATTGTTGATCTGGACGAGGTCCCTTGATTTTTACCTCTTTGAGGGTTTTTCACGTAAAAATCTCTTGTGTGGTGTGCGATTATTGCTTTGATTTATTTCATTGCATTGTTATTCCATAATTCTGCTTTATTCTGGAGGGCTAGATCCTAAGGTTTTGTGCAAGGCCCCCAACAAAGTGGTATCAGAGCGTTAAGTTCATTGAACGGGTAGGATCAGTTTGGAATTATGGAAGGTGGCTCATCAAGGATGATCAACCTCAATGGTTCTAACTGGGCCATATGGAAGGCTAAAATGGAGGACTTGCTTTATTGTAAGGATCTATATTCTCCAATTTTAGGCATATCAGCAAAATTTAAGGATATGACTGATAAAGATTGGAAGAAGTTGGACCGGAAGGCGGTAGCGTTTATTAGACAATGGTTAGATGATTCTGTATTCCACCATGTGTCTACGGAAACTTCAGCTGCTAGCCTATAGCTGAAACTACAAGGGTTGTATGAGAGGAAGACAGCCGATAATAAAAATTTTCTGATAAGGCGACTTGTGAATTTCAAGTTCAAGGATGGTGGTTTTGTGACCGAGTACATGAATGAGGTCAGCAATATAGTGAACCAACTCTCTTCTATGAAGATGGTCCTGGATGATGAATTGCAGGTTTTACTATTGCTTAGTTCATTGCCTGACAGTTGGGAGACATTTATGGTATCTCTAAGTAACTCCGCGCAAGAGGGAAAGATATCCATGGAACATGTTACTAGCTGTCTCTTTAATGAAGAGACAAGGAGGAGGTCTCAGGGGTCTACTCAGCAAGAGGCACTTGTGACACATGAATGAGGGAGAGAAAAAAACAGGAAGGGCGGGAAGGCCTGAGATAAATCAAGATGCAAGTCGAGTAACATAAAAGATGTTGAATGCTGGAATTGTGGCAAGAATGGCCACTATAAGCATGAATGTCGTAAGGCTAAAAACGACAAGAAAGAAAAAGGAAAGGAGAATGAAGATTCATCTGATTCTACTGCGGTCGCTTCAGATGGCGATATTGTTATTTTTCTTTCAGCAGATCACGATGTATGTCTCACAGCTACGAGTTAAGACATCGATGGGTGATTGACTCAGGAGCTTCTTTTCATGTGACTTCACGTAGAAATTTCTTCACAAGGTACAAGTCAGGTGACTATAGGACCGTGAAGATGAGAAATTCTGGCATATCGAAGATCGTAGGGGTCGGTGATATTTGTGTGAAGACCGATGTGGGCTGCACATTGGTTCTCAGGGATGTGAGGCATATCCCAGACTTTTTCTTTAACTTGATGTCGACGGGAAGGTTGGATGATGATGACTATGAAAGCCGGTTTGCTTGTGGGCGGTGGAAGCTCATTAAGGGTTCGTTGATCTCAGCCAGAGGAAAGAAGTGTTGCACCCTGTACAAGGCAAGTGTCAGTGTATGCAAGGGTGGGTTGAGCGCAGTGGAAGATTCAGCTATTGACATGTGGCACAGGCGTCTAGGCCACATGAGTGAAAAAAGGCTTCAGCTACTAGCGAGGAAGCGGCTCCTTCCAGACGTGACAGGTATACCTCTCAAAACCTGTCTTAATTTTTTATCAGGGAAATAACATAGAGTTTTATTTGTTAAAACTGCTTTTCATGTTAATAAAGTGCATGTATTAGATCTGGTTTATTCTGATGTGTATGGTCCTATGAGGATAAAAACCTTGGGTGGGGCATTGTATTTTGTTACTTTTATAGATGATGCATCTAAAAGGGTTTGGGCTTATGCTTTGAAATCCAAGGACGAGGTCTCTAGTGTGTTTAAGTTGTTTCATGCTATGGTCGAGAGAGAGACAGATAGATCATTAAAGTGTATTCGCACTGATAATGATGGTGAATACATCATTGACTTTCATGAGTACTGCAAGTCCCTGGGTATACGGCATGAACAGACGGTTCCCAAGACCCCCCAGCCTAATTGTGTAGCTGAGCGAATGAATCGCACTATTGTTGAGAGAATCAGATGCATGATATCCCAAGTGAAGTTGCCCAAGACGTTATAGGGAGAAGCAATGCACACGGCGATGTATCTGATAAACAGGTTTCCATCAGCCCCATTGAATGGAAAAGTACCTGAGAAGGTGTGGACTGGACAAGATCCATCATATAGTTATCTCATGGTGTTTGGATGCAGGGTATCCGTTCACGTACCAAGGGAGGAGAGGTCCAAGCTCGACATGAAGATTAGGCAGTGTGTGTTCCTAGGGTACGGTGATGAAAAGTTCGGGTGCAGATTATGGGATCCGATTGAGAAGAAGCTCGTCAGGAGCAGAGATGGAGTTTTCTTTGAAGATCAGTGTATTGAAGACATTGGTAAGCCAGAGAAGAATCATCCTAGTTCAGGTGAGCTAGAGGACATGGATCCGGTTATTCCTCCCATGGTGCCTAATGACGGGAGAGTACAACAAGGTGCAGAGGATGAAGGGGTTCCTACAGAAGATGGACTGGGGGAGCAGCCCCCACTTGATCCACCTGTTGAGCCATAGGTGAGGAGGTCATCTAAGGACAGACAGCCGTCCAAGAGGTACTCGTCGCATGAATACATTATACTGACTAATGGGGGAGAGCCAGAAGATTATTCTAAGGCCCTAGCTGATAAGAATAAGGAGTGGTTGGAAGCTATGTAAGAGGAGATGGAATCCTTGTATAAGAACTACACCTATGACATGGTGAAATTGCCTAAGGGCAAGAAAGCTTTGAGCAACAAGTGGATGTTCAGAAAGAAGGTTGAGCAGAAGAATTCGTAGACGAGGTTCAAGACCAGAGTTGTGGTAAAAGAGTTTGGTCAGAGGAAAGGCATATACTTCGAAGAGATATTCTCACTAGTGGTGAAGATGACATCTATACAGGTGTTGCTTGGGTTGACAGCTAGCATGGATCTAGAGATAGAGCAGTCAAGGGCAATGAGCATATGGTGTATAGGCTAAGGAAAAACTTATATGGGCTGAAACAAGCTCCACGGCAATGGTACAAGAAGTTCGATTCGTTCATGTTACAGCATGGGTATGATAGAACGGAGTTGGACAACTGTGTGTTCACGTGCAAGTTCTCAGATAGTGATTTCATAGTTCTGCTGTTATATGTTGATGACATGCTCATCATGGGAAAGGACATCAAGAAGATCGACAGGCTGAAACAGGAGTTGGGCAAGTCATTTACGATGAAAGACTTGGGCCCGGCTAAACAGATCTTATGAATGGAGATAACCCGTGATAGAAGTAGCAGGAAGCTTTGGCTATCACAAGAGCTGTATATTGAGAAAGTCCTAGAGCGGTTCAATATGAATGCAGTGAAGCCGGTCAGTACTCCACTGGATGGTCACTTCAGATTGAACAACAGGCAGTGTCCCAAGACGAAGGTAGAGGTGGAAGAGATGCAGAAGATACCCTACGCGTCAGCTGTAGGAAGTTTGATGTATGCTATGGTGTGTACACGCCCAGACATAGCATATGCGATTGGTGTTGTCAGTCGGTATCTTGCCAATCCTGGCAAAGAACATTCGGCAGCAGTGAAGTGGATACTGCGGTATCTAAGAGTCTCATCCAGGTTGAGCCTATGTTATAGTGACGGTAAACCTATGCTAGAGGGTTATAGAGATGCAGATATGGCAGACAACATAGACTCCAGGAAGTCTACATCAGGGTTCATGTTTACATTTGTAGGGGGAGCGGTTTCTTGGTAAAGCAAGCTACAGAAGGTCGTAGCATTGTCGACGATAGATGCCGAGTACATTGCAGTCACAGAGGCGTGTAAAGAGATGCTTTGGATGAAGAGGTTCCTACAGGAACTTAGCCTGAAGCAGGAGGAGCACATGATTTATTGCGATAGTCAGAGTGTTATATACTTGAGCTAGAATCCAAGTCAGCATTCCAAGTTGAAGCACATAGAGATTCGATATCAGTGGATCAGGGATACTTTGGAATAGAAAGTGTTACAGCTTGAGAAAGTCCACACGGACGATAATGCGTCAGACATGATGACTAAGGCTTTGCTCAAGGACAAATTTGAGGTTTGTAGAAACCTGGATGACTTGAAGAAGGTGGATCCCTCCTGGGTTAAAAAGGGAGAGATTTGATGATTTTTTTTGACCCGTCTTCGACCAGTCGAGAGCCCTGCTCGACCGATTGTGGGTCAGTGTTCGACCAGTCATGGGTTGCACAACTCAAAGTCCAGCGAGTTCGGGTTATTTTTTTTCGGGGTGGTCGACCGGTCGAAGGAGGTGCTTGACCGGTCGTAGGTGGCAGTCAACCGGTCGTGGGTGGCACTCGACCGGTCGTGGTTACACAATTTCGTTCCGCGATTTTGCACGGATTTCATGTCGCAAGTCCTTTCGCAACTGGGATGCGGAAGGGAGTTTCCTAAAACTATAAAAAGAGGTCTCTAGGATTTTTCATGTGGTATGAGAAAAACATAAGAGGGTTATCAAGGGTGAGAGAGAGAGAGAAAAGAGAGAGGAAGCTTGTGAAAGGGAGCCGCCGTCTCAACGCTTCTACGTCCTCGTGATCGGTGAGATCCTTCTGTTTTCTTTTACTCTCTTACTGTTTATCCGCTCCTGCGTGAGTGAAGAAGGTTATAATGTTCTACTTCATAGTAGATTGTTAATCTGGACGAGGTTCCGTGGTTTTTACCTCTTTGAGGGTTTTCCACGTAAAAATCTCTTGTGTGGTGTGTGATTGTTGCTTTGATTTATTTCATTGTATTGTTATTCCATAATTTTAGTTTGTTTTGGAGGGCTAGATCCTAAGGTTTTGTGCAAGGCCCCCAACAATGTCAGGTTGATCAAACCCCACGGGATTATAATTAAATTGGTTGGGTTGGGGCTTGGGCACATTCTCAAATAATTTGAATTGTATTATGCCTGGCCACAAGGTAATTGGTCCTGGGTCGGTTTTGGCTGAAACTCTTAGCCTGCGTAGCAAATGAGTGCAGATACCATCCTAACCAATAACCAATGAATTGTTTTTGTAATTCTATAATGAGTTGGGAATTTAAAAACATAAAATAAAATCAAATTCATATAAAATTTATATTCTAATACCTTTTTTCAAAAAGGTTTTTGATCAGCCTGCTCATTGATCTAAGTAGGGGTCCGTTAATGTGCACATGGGGACTACTCAAGTGGGGGCTCGACCAGACTATAATGTGAAATCCACTCTATAACACTATTGGTTATAAGGCTTAAAACCCACCTTCATCCCCAATTCACGTGGCCCATAAGATTGGAAACATTGTACAGGACAAGGCTCACTCTCCAAACTGTACGTTTCCATGATATGGCTCACATGATTCATGGATGGAACTATTTTTTAGGCCCCATGACATCTAATGGTTGGACTGGATTTCATACCATTATCAAGGCCAAGCCATGTAAAAGTTAAGGGTGGACATCTATCCTAACGCTTCATTTGATGTGGCCCACCTAAATCATAAGTCAACTGAATTTTTTAGCCCTAGACCTAATGTGGAATTAGGTATCAAATGGTTAGAGTGAATTCACATGCACATCATGGTGGGCCTGTCAAAAATCAATTTTAGCTGACCTCTTCCAACTTGATGTTCCATCCTAAGAATATGGCATTTGAATCCCTAGTCATCCAACACATGCACCTGGCATGTAGAACCTTGGTTGAATTTTCCAAAATATATTTTTGCACGTGTAATGAATTAGAAGTGTTCATGAGAAAAATAAGGATTAGTGCCAGGTCGGGGCTAAGCTAAATTATTTTTTTTCCAGGCAGGGCTTAGGTGTGCTCTGATTAGCTATGTAGGGTTCAGGCCTTGGACATTATACTGTGGGCTGGACGGGCCATGCCATCCAAACTCAGCCCATTGCTAGGATCATCGGTCCAGTCTTTCTACAGTGGACCATCCATGGTTTGATGAGATAAAGACCCCAGACTCACTAACCACAACCAAATTTACGGTGGTAGGTAGAGGTGTACACGAGTCGATCCGAGTAAAGTTTGGTACAACTCAACTCGGCTTGGTCACTTGCCGACCCCACTTGAAAAATAAGGATTAGAGCCAGTTGGAGCCAAGATCGAGCAGAGTTCACCTCTGTTGCATTTTCACAAACACATAGGCTGCTCACTATTTGTAAAATAGCGGAAGCGGTTGTTACACGTGTTTCATCAAATACCTCGTATGCAACATGAAAATCAAGAAAAATGGGTATTTGTTTCACATACATACCTTCCTTGCCACCAGCCGACACTTAGTTGGATCATTTCATCAAACAGTTGGTTTGGATTTGGGCGAATGGCCGAGAGAATTTGGACGAACGGGTTAGGGTTGGACGAACAGGTTAGGGTTTGGGCATTGGCCATTAGGGTTAGGATCTAGCGAACGGATAAGTGTTTCTTTTTTTTTTTTTTTTTTTTTTTTTTTTTTTTTTTTTTAAATAAAAATAAAAATAAATCTATATATACCCGACTCAAAAATCAATTCAAGCCTAACTGAGTCAAGTCGAGCTCAATATCGAGTTGAGTCAAGTTAAGCTAGGTCCAACTTGGACTTGACTTAAAATGTTTTGAGCTCATTAAAACTGGCTCGTCTCTACTCAAATACAGTTTCAATTTGAGTTGAGTCGAGCTGTTTCAAGTCGACCTGAGCAAGCTAACGAGCTAACTCGACTTGTGTACACCTCTAGTGGTAGGTAGCGATGTACCACAAGTGATTCATTGTGCATAGGGTAGTCAATGGGACACGGATTGTGTCCTACCCTTGTCTCGACGATAATCTGTCCAAGCAGGGTTCTGTGGGGCCTACTTCGATTTAAGTGTTTTATCCACACCGTTCAACACTTTTCTCAAATCATTTTAAGATATGAACCAAAAAATGAGATAGGTCCAAGGCTTAAGTGGACCACAAAGTTAAGATTGAACGTCCACCATTAAAAACTTCATGGGAGTTGGAGAAGTTTCGGATCAAGCTGATATTTGTGTTTTCACTTCATCCACGGCTACATGACCTTCTGAGTAGGTTGGATGGTAAAAAAAAACATCACTTTTTCCATTAGAAATGTTTCAACAGTGGGTGTCATTATCAGTGCAGCTTCCTTTATATATGGTCCACTGGAGCTATGGACCTGCCTCATTTGTAGGTTCATACCTTAAAATGATTAGGGAAAAGCGGTGAGTGGCATGGATAAAACACTTACATCACGGTGGACCGCACAGAGACCTGGGATAAGACCCAATCCGCGTACTAGTCAGTGGCCTGGGCCTATAGGTACATAGATAAGCCGAACATTTCAAAATCACGGGCCATGGCCGGGCCAGTTGCTTGACTGCCCAGGCGGTAAACATTTTGGTGTCCCCATGATGTGTGTTCATCATCCACACTGTCCATCCATTTTCCAACACATTTTATGGCGTAGGCCCAAAATTAAAGCATATCCAAAGCTTAAGTGGACTGCAACATAGAAAACAGTGGCAAATGAAAATTTCCTATGGTGTGGTCCACGTTAGCTTTGAATGTCTCAATCTCAAGTGAGCTGGAGAAAAAAAACAAATACATCATAATAGGCCCAACAAAGCTTCTTCACCACATTATAGCGTGTGGTCAGTTATTCATTACATAATCTACGTCGGTATATATGCAGAAAGCCCAGTTTTGCAGTGAGTAACTCTTTGGCTCACCATTATGTTTGTTCATTATCCATGCTGTCGATCTATTTTTCCATCTCATTTTGTGGCATCACTTCAAAATTGAAGTATATGCAAAGCTCTAGTGGACCACACCATTAAAAATAGTGCCAATTAAAAGTTTCTTTTGTTCTAGTCTACTTGAGCCATGGATACCCTTAAAATTTGGGTTTATATCATAAAATGATCTGAAAAAAATATTTGGACGGCGTGGATAAATCGAATACTTCATAATGGGTGCCACAAATTTATTCACCACATTATGACAATGGTGAGTTATTCAGCTCCGGAACTTCCTGCCATAACCCGCGTGTGGCGAATTGTGGAGTCCAATATTGGAGTGAGTAGCTCACTGTGTTATCGCACTGTGAGTAAAGTCTTCAGGGCTAACTATTATGTATGTTCATTTTCCACCCTTTATCCATTTTTCCATCTTATTTTATTATGTAATTCCAAAATTAAAGAATATCCAAAGCTCTAGTGGACTATACTATAGAAAACAGTGGCATCATGAAAGTTTCTTGTGATTTGGTCCACTTAAGATACACTTCAATTTTGGGCATATACCTCAATTGAGAAGGAGAATTATTTGGACGGTGTGGATAGATTAAATACTTAATAATAGAGGCCACAAATTTATTGACCACGATTATAGTGATGGTGAGTTATTCCTTACATAATCCTTATGCGACATTTCTTCTGGGAGACTTCCTACAAAATCGAAATAAACCTCCCGGCGGCCAATTGTGGAGTGACTCACCATGCTATCCCATGGTGAGTAAACTCTTGAGGGCTAACCATTATGTATATTCATTATCCATCCTGTCCATCAAATTTTCTATCATATTTTATTATATAATCCCAAATTTAAAGAATATCCTAAGCTTCAGTGGACCACACCATAGAAAACAGTGGCAATTTAAAGTTTCTTATGATTTGATCCACTTAGAGTTTTGGATAGACTTCAATTTTAGATTCATAACCTAAAATGAGCTAGAGAAATATATGGACAGTGTGGAAAAATCGAATACTTCATAATGGGTGCACAAATTTATCCACCACATTATAGCGATGGTGAGTTATTCATTGTTCTGTCCACTTCAAAGGAGGTTCCTGAAGTAATCGTCCTGTGGTCAGTTGTGGAGTGGAGTGAGTAACTTATTATGTTATCTCATGGTGAGTAAACTCTTCAAGGCTGACTATTATGTCTGTTCATTATCCACCTCGTCTATCCCTTTTTTTTCATCTTATTTTATTGTATAATGCCAAAATTAAAAGTATTTAAAGCTCTAGTAGACCACACTATTGAAAAAAGTGGCATTTTAAAAGTTTCTTGTTATTTGGTCCCCTTGAGCTTTAGATACACTTCAATTTCGGGCTTGTACCTTAAATTAAGCTGGAGAAATATTTGGATGGTGTGGATAGATCGAATACTTCATAATGACTGCCACAAATTTATTCACTACATTATAGCAGTGGTAAGTTATTCCTTACACAATCTATCTCAAGGGCATGTTTGTTTTTTTGAATCCGTTGGTAAATGACTTGTCCAGCGAAATGTAGCAAAGTGAGAGGTTAATATAGTCAGATTCACTCGTTTGAATATTTTAAAAAAAGCAGAAAAGAAATGGCTTGCTCAGATAAATGCAGTGAAGTGTGAGGTTATTATAGTCAATTTCATGCGTTTGAATATTTTATAAAAAGCAGAGAAGAAATGACGTGCTCACATAAATGCAGTAAAGTGAGAGGTTATTATTGTCAACTTCACTTGTTTGAATATTTTGCAATGGGCAAAAAAGTTGTTATTTCCGCATTTGAAAATGACAGAAAATGCATGAATGGAAATTAACATATGGAACTCTAGTAGTGTACCATATCTGCGAGGCAATGTATTTACGGTATTGACGTCAGCAATTTCCATGGTCTGATATCTAGTATGTGTTATATTCAAACCGTCCATTCATTTGCTGAGCATGTCTTAGGCTTGAAACAAAAAATCAGACAGATCTACCTATCAAGTGGACCACACTACAAAAGCCAGTAGAGGATTGAACGTTATGGTGGGCCCTATAAACTTTTTAACAGTAAAAATCATCATCACCGCATCTATTTATGGTGTGGTCTAGATGATCTAAGGATATAATTCAATTTTTCGATAATGCTTTAAAAGGATATAAAAGGTGGTGCACTCAATCAAATACCTTCGCAGACTACCAATAGCTACATCAGTCTTGTCTAGTCCTTCAGGTCCTTCCCAAACATCCCCGTAGAAATCTCCTCTGCCAGTTGGGATTTTCGAGCCCCATTTCACGGCATCCGTCAAATGCATGAATGAGTCATCATGGTCCATTTCGATGTGAATTCTCCCAGCCCAAAAAAACAAACACACCCTAAGTGACATCTCGGATCAGGGATATACGGAACATTTACCAAACAGCCAATACAAACTTGCCGGTGGCCAATTGTGGAGTAACACACTAAGATATCCCATGGTCGGTAAACTCTTCAAGGCTAACCATTATGTATGTTCCACACTATCCATCAAAATTTTCATCTTATTTTATTATATAATCCTAAATTTAAAGAATATTCAAAGCTCCAATGGACTACACTATAGAAAACAGTGGCAATTTAAAGTTTCTTATAATTTGGTCTACTTTGAGTTTTGGATACACCTTATTTTTGGGTTGATAACCTAAATTGGGATCGAGAAATACATGGATGGTGTGGATTTGGATAAATCAAATACATCATAATGGGTGCCACAAATTTATCACTTGAAATAATGCTTATGTTGCGGTTCATTAGTCCTTGTACAATCCACTTTATGGGAACTTCGCAATAGGAACTTCGTGAAATAATGCTTATGTTGCGGTTCATTAGTCCAATTGTAAGTCACTGTGTTATCCCATGATGAGTAAACTCTTCAAGGCTAACTATTGTGTATGATCACTATTGACCCATCTATCTATTTTTCCATCTTATTTTATCACATAATTCCAAAATTAGAGAATATCCAAAGCTTTAGTGGACCACACTACAGAAAACGGTACGATTTTAGAAGTTTCTTGGGATTTGGTCCACTTGAAATTTGGATACACTTCAATTTCGGGATTATACCCTAAATTTAGCTGGAGAAATATTTGGACGGTGTGGATAGATCAAATACTTCATAATGGGTGCTACAAATTTATTCACCACGTTATAGTGATGGTGAGTTAGTCCTTACCGATGCAGATATAATGACTGTGATGTCTGAACAGATATATTTTGGATTGCGGAGTGAGTATTTAACCACGCTGTTGTTGTCTAGTGAGTAAAGAGTCTCACTGTGATCGATGTATGATATTATCCATGCTGGTCATCCATCTTTCCAACTCATTTCATGTCATAATTCCAAAATCGTACTACATCCAAACCTCAAGTCGACCACACCATAGAAAAAATTGGGAATTGAATGTTTCCTATGGTGTGATCCACTTGAGCTTTGGATACACTTCAACTTTTGTTTTTCTTACGCGTTAAAAAGAACAGAAAAGTACATGGACGGTGTGGATAAAATAAATTCATCATGATAGGTTCCACGAAGTTTACTCACTATGCTATAAGCTTGGTTAGTTGAGGTTTCTTTGGATTAGGTGCTGCAATTAGGTGCTGCAATCTTTCTTCTTTGAGTTCTTTTGTTGATTTGAGAAAGGGTTAGACAATGGCACGAGAAGATAGCAACCTCCAAGTTCTCCTCAATCAAGCATTGATAGAACTGGGAGGTGATCCCATGGCATTAGGCCGGTGCTTCAAATGGGACCCACAAAATCAATGGCATCAACGTATACTTACAGGATTAGGTGATCGAGTGAGTCCGATGATGCCTCTGCGCTTAATTTATGAGAAGAAGCTGACGAGAACAGATGTGAAGCGTCACCACAACCGTTTGGTTATCGTAAAGCGTTTGGTAGAGGAATCCATTTTCCGATGCCTAACACTCGATCAAAGACTCTGCATTTGTAATAAAAACGTGGTGTCATTGGTGGGCCATGATCCGAACGGAAGGAAATGGGACTTGAAATTTAAGTTGTGGAAGCAGGAAAGTAATGATAGCATGACTTTCGTCTTACTTGGGCAATGGGGCCATATGTTCAGTCAGAACGGTTGGAAGACGGGCGATCAGCTCAGCATCTGGGGCTTCCCTTATGCAGGTGTTATGGATGGATGGCAGTTTGGACCAGATCACGGCTACGATCAAGTTCACTTCGTATTCAACGTATAGCAGTGAAAGGCATATTTTATCCTTCTATCTTTCTTCTTCTTGTAATTGCAGCATGCTCACTGTAGAGCCATGAAAGGCGTACTATTTTATCATCATCATTATTATTATTATATTTAAGTGCATTACCAGTTGTAAATATAGTTTGGAGCACAAAGAGCATGTTGAAATAGACTTTTTTTCATTCCTGAATTTTATTTTATTTTTTGGGGTGAGACCCTTATTATGGGTAGAGCCAGGCATCGAGTTGAGTCAGACCAAGTTAGGGCTGACCCGACTCAATCCCGTTTTGAAATAGGCCTGACCCAAAATCAACCCAACTCGGTACCAAGTCTAGCATGCCTGCCTCCATCCAAGTCAAGGTCTGGCCTGGACTAATCCGGACCAAGTCTGACCAGTCACAAGTACCGAGTTGGGTTGAGTTGGCACCAAGTCGAGTTAGGGGCAGCGGGTATCCACAGGCTGAAATCACAACTCAAAACCTATATTCACTCGTCAGAATTGCTGCCTCTCTATCAGCTACACTGCATCTTATAGTTGAGTTTTTTTTTTTTTCTTTCTTTTTAAATGCGTACAAGTCAAGTTTCAGATCAAGTTGAGACAGTACCGCGTTGGATTTTGGGTCGAGTCAAGTTGTCGAGTTACTCGGGGACTCGAACTCAACTCACTTTGAGTTTGGATTGAACAAAGTCGACTTAATTTGGATAAACTCACCCATGCGGTACGGATCAAGTCAGATCTGAATGAGTCGAATGAGTAGAGTTTGCCAACTTGAGTCATCCGTGGCCAACTCTAATTATGGGGCTATTTTCATTCATGCATGTGTTGTATTTTGATGTTGTCCATCATTTTTGTCAACTAATTTTAGGGCATTGTCCAATGAAAAAATGAAGCAAATACAAATCTAAGGCGCACCAATTGGATTGAATTCCCAACGTTCCAAAATATTGGGGCTAAAAAAGTTTTGGATCAAGGTTGTCCATGTGAGGTTTTTAATGGTCGGGGTACAATGAACATTGTTTCATGTGATCTGATCCACATGAGATATGTATGTGCTTCATTTTTGGTACTAAGACCGAAAATAATCCGGTAAAACTGGGGGATGGTGTGGAAATGCAACACATACATAGAGGTGGGCTTAACAGTCAGGGTTCATCCACATCGTGGGTCTGGGGTCCCACCAAATCCGCTTTCGGTGGCGTGTTGTACTTAAGTACGAGTGACTAGGGTGACAGTGGGCCCAGGTATCAGTTGGTCCAAGCTACTTCTCAGGTAGGTTTGAGCCAAGCTAATTAAATGGATAGTGGGTCAGCTTGGGTTAGAAATGTGGGTCATTTAATTGAGGCAGGTGCAGGTTGAGCCCTACCAATCCAACCCACTTACATAGCTATTAAAGAGGCGGGACCAGACGATCCAACCCGACCCAATGAAAAACCAAATTCATAGACAATAGGTATAAAGACTTACACATGATGTAATCAGTCGCGGGTAGGGTTTGGGCTGGAATTCTTAGCCTGCTTGGCATTGCCTTCACGGTGGTGTAATATGTCGGGAATTATATATATATAGAATTTGTACATTCCGATCGATATCTTTTTTGGAAAGGTATGTAATAAGCTTTCTTATTAATTAATAAGTAATATCATGGTTTTGGGTTGGACCCACCATGATGTTTATGTGAAATCCATCTTGACCATAGGTGCCTCACCTCATGTTGATTCCAGGGTTTAAAACTCAACTCCATCTGTGATTCAAGTGGACCACTTAATTTGGCTACAATATATAGGGTAAGGCTCACCCTCCAAACTATTTCATGTGTAGCCAACCTAATCAATAGATGAATTAGGAGCATTCATATGCAATAGAGGCATTGGGGCTAGGACCGGACGGAGCTAATTTTTGTCAGGCACCGCTTAGGCCTGTTCTGATAAGCTATGTTGGGTTCATGCCTTGGACATTATAATGTTGAGCTGGGCGGGCCATGCTACCCAAACCCAGCCCATTGCCATGCAGAACTAGGTTCATCGGTCCAGTCTTTCTACAGCGGACCATTCATGGCATGATGAACGAGATATGTAACCTGGATTCATCTATCCACAGCCAAATTTACGGTGCTAGGTAGAGCTGGGCATTGAGTCGAGTCGGACCGAGCTAGAGTTGACATGACTTGATCCGGTTTTGAAATAGGCCTGACCCGAACTCGACCTAACTCGGTATAGGTCCAGCATGCCTGACCCGATCCGAGTCCGGGTCTAACCTGGTCACAAGTACCAAGTCGGGTCAGGTGAAACGTGTATCCACGGGCTGAAATCACAACTCAAAACGTAGGTTCACTTGCCAGAATTGCAGCCTCTCCTTCAACTACACCTCAGATCTGAAAGGTCATATATATATATATATATATATATATATATATATATATATATATATATATATATATATATATATATATATATATATATATATATATATATTATATGTACGAGTTGAGTTTCAGATTGAGACGAGTCAGTACCGAGTTGGATTTTGGGTCGAGTCAAGTCGAGTTATTGGGTGACTCAAACTCAACTCGGTTTGAGTTCGGATTGGATGAAGTCAACTCGATTCAGATCGACTCACCAGATCGAGTTGGATCTAAACAAGTCGGATGGGTCAAGTTTGCCGAGTCGAGTCATCCCGTGACCAGCTCCACAAGCTATTCATCGTGCATAGGGTAGTGATGGGGCCAGGCCTGGCCCTAGAAATACAGGCATGACCTGAACAGTTCAAAATCATGGGCCATATATAGATAACCTAGGCCCTGGGGGTTGATTGACTGCCCTAACCACAGAAAAGAAAAAAGGAGTTTCTTGCTCCATTGCCTCTGCCCGTATGATCTGAACCACAGATTTGAACCCAGATGGTCCTATCAGATTGATGTCCATTTATTATGCAATCATCGATGGTCTACAATCAATGCCCACCATATGTAAAGCAGAGATGGCATGAGAGAAATAGATCATAATGCCACAGAAAGGGACCTTGAATAAAAAAAGGAATATCATCCCCTAAGAATGGGAAATGCCCCCATTAATTATTTATGGACGGCCTCCATTGCTAGTAGAGTTCATAGTTTTCACCCAAAAATAATAAGTGTCCATCAAATTATTCTCCTAACTTTTCTAAGCCCTTTTCATGTAAAAACAAAATTAAATTATTCTCCTAACTTTTCTAAGCCTTTTTATGGATCACTTATTATTTACAGTAAAAACAAAATTAAATTGGACCTTTGACCATTTATCTAATGGAATCTAACAAATTTCACGTGAGCCCCAAAAATATATATAATATGTTAAAAGACTCATCCTGGTCTGCGAGATACGACTGATTGAAAGTCCTAATGGTCCAGATTGTTTCCACCTCTGATCGGGCTTTCTCTGGTCCATCTTTGCCATGAAACTGTATGCACTTACTCCACATCAAAGTGTCTGGTACATCTCCTTCATGTTGTGGACAAAATCTGCATTATCATTTAACAAGCATGCAGCAGGTTAAATCCCAACATGGGAAATTTAAATTTTACTGATATTTATAAGAACAACAAGCTTGTGATCAGGCGGCCGTTCATTTCAGCCCATGTACATTTTATCATGCATCATTGAACGGTTAATCTCATGGGCTGCAATCAACCCCACTAATAGACAAACGGAAGAGTTCATCATCATCATCATCATCTTCTTCATCTTATCCCAACTAATTGGGGTAAGCTAGAAAGTCTATAATAGTTAATTACAATAAATAAATAAATTAATCCTACTCTACGTTTAATCATGGTTCTAAAACCTGGTGACTCGGCCTGAAATTAGGCTGAGTCAACTCGACTAGATGAGACTTCCAGTTGAGTAGGCCCAAAACCTGCTTGCGAGCTTGACCGTTTGAGACTTGGCCAGACTTGTCGAGTAATCTGACTCATTCACGACTCGGCACAACTCAACCCATTTATCTTTTGCTTCTTTCTCTTTTCAATACAATAGTAGGACCTTCTGCCATTGCATTACAAATAAGGGTGGGTTTAAGTAGCTAAACCCAAACACAACATGCTTGCATAAAAAACACAAGCCTACTTGTTTTGGAGAAGTAGTTTGCACAAGTATAGTGTTATTACTCATGCAGTGGCCCTTTAAATCAAGGGTCTTGATTCATTCCATGCTACATTCTTTCTCCTCTTCAAGTTTCTCCTTCCTCATTAGAGATAAGCTAAAACAATGGCTGATAGCTATAGAAACTTTTCTCAAGCATCGACACAACGACGAAGCAATAATCCTATGGAACGTTGCCCACCTTTCCCATGGGACACACAAAATCGACGGCACAAACGTATACAAGAAGGGCTAGGCAATAGACAGAGCCCTACAACACCTCTACTATTAATTTGCCAGAAGGATCTAACGAAAATGGACGTAGAATATTGTCACAAAAAGGGTTTTATTATGGGAAAGGAATATGTTGAAGGAGCCATTTTTCCATGCCTAACAGCTGATCAAAGACGTGGTATTTGTGATAAAAACGTGGCAGTCCAAGTTGTGGGCCATGACCAAAAGGGAAGGAAATGGAAGATGGAATTTAAACAAGAGAATGATGGTAGCATGACTTACGTATTAGATGGTCAATGGGCTGATATGGTGAGTGAGAACGGTTGGAAGGTGGACTATCAGCTTAGTATCTGGGGCTTCCCTTATGCTGGTGATAGAGATAGATGGAAGTTTGGACCAGATAATGGCTACAATGATGTTCACTTAGTCTTCACCGCACAGCGTTGAATGGTGTATTTTATCCCTTTATCAGTTATTTATTTATTTATTTGCATTGAGAGATAATAACTATAAGTAGTTATGAAAGATTATGTTAAATAAAACCGAATTATTATATAATAATAGTCTACAATTAAGTAAATATTTTTAGGGCCCACCTTCATGAATATTTGTATATCCACACCGTCCATCTGTTTTTTGAGCCCATTTTAGAATGTCATGCCAAAATTTAAGTAGTTTCAAATCTCCATTGGACCACACCACCGGAAGAAGTGAAGGACAATTAAAAAATTTTTTAGGCCACAAAAGTTTTGCTGATCATTTTATTTTCCCCTCATCCAGGTCTGATTGACCTTATCAACTGGTTGGATGACAAATAAACATTATGGATCTAATTACGGTGGGCAATGGAAAGTTTTTAATGGTGAGCGTTAAATCATCCCTATTTCCTTTGGTGTTGTCCACCTGAGATTTGGGTCTACTTAATTTTTGGGACCACCTGAGTTTTTTTCTAAATGAATTTACGAAATTGTTTGTCAATATTATTTATTAAAGATAGTTCCAGTAGGACGCGTCCCGCGTAATGTATGTGTGTTTTATCAAAGCCGTCCATATATTTTCCCCTATCATTACGGAGCATTATACGAAAAATGAGGGGTATTAAAATCTCTAGTAGACCTCGACACAAGAAAATAATGAATATTGAATGCCCACCATTAAAAACTTCCTAGGGGTCACTGTAATGTTTATTTGTCATCTAACCTGCTGTTTATGTCACGCACATCTGGATGAAGAGAAAAAACAAATATAAGTTGAATCTAAAACTTTTCGTGGCCCTTAAGAAAATTTTCCTTTGGTGTGGTCCATATGAGGTTTAAATCTGCCTTATGTTTGGGCTCAGGAAATGAAATAGTCTGCAAAAATAGGTGGATGGCGTGAATAGGACACATACATCATGATGTGGCCCAAAGACCACTGTCAGTAGCCACTTCGCTACTGACGCGGTTAGTACGCAATCCGCGTCCGTTACTCGAACGGATATTTTTGACCATTTAATTTGCTGTTGTCTTTGCACAATGACGAAAGAAGATTAGACTACATCTAATGAAGGGACCAGATAAGAGAAGCAAATGATGATAAGTCCAAATGCAACTATGTGCTTGGCAAGGCTTCCACACACATGGCCTACTAGATAATTTCTCCAGTGAAAATACCCACTAATATTTTAGAAGATACAAAGCCTGGTAACAGCCGCGATGAATCTGGTCATATGGTCGGTTAGTATGGACCATCTATCTGGTGGGCCATTGTAGGACCCAAGGTAGAAAAGCCACACAGATTGACCAATCATAGCCTTCCTATTGATGGGCTTAGACCACATGGAATGATGACCTATAACCTTACTATTTTCAATTTCTGTCCTGGCGCCCCTGGTCAGATCTGGGCTCGACGTGTATGGCTCGATTAATTGTCAAAAGGGCTTAAACTTAAATCATTATAGCCAGCGTGGCCCACTTCAGTCAACCAACAGCTGCATCTGGTATGTTGACCCTTGGTTGAATTTTCCTATATGTATTTGTGCATGTGTGGCCCACCTAGTAAACAGATGATTTAGAAGCGGTCATGTCCATAGTAAGGATTGGGGCGAGGTCCGGACTCAGCCAATTTTTGTCAGGCATGGCTTGGGCCTACTCTGATAAACTATGTTGGGTTTAGGCCTTGGACATTATAATGTCTGGCTGGGTGGGCCATCCCACCCATACCCAGCCCATTGATCATCAGTCCAGTCTTTCAACAGTGGGCCATCCATGGTAGGATGAACCAGATATAGAACCTGGATTCATCTATTCAAAGCCAATTTTATGGTGGCCTGGGTCTAGAAAGTAGAGGCACAGCCCAAGCACATCAGAATCCGAGACAGTAGGTGACGCAGGGAAGGACGTGTTAAGGTCGAGTACCGTCTTTTGTTCACTCCTCAAGTGCAAGGTTGTGATGTAGTAATAAACTCGGTAAGACCGACGTCGAATCTCAAAGGATTGGAACTTGTACGTTATCTGAAACTAAGTATAACTAGAACTAGACTAAGATGAAATCTAAACTGAATAAAATTTAAAGAATAATGGTAGAATGATTATTAAAAATTTAAAGAATTCAAGAAAAGGAAACTAGGGATTCAGATGATTCACTTGTAGAGATCAGAGAAATCTTATGCTTGCATTAAAAACTCAACTGGACTTAGAGTCCCATCTTCATCTAGTTGAAGGGTGTGACCATGAAAATTAACTGAACTTCTTTTAATATAGTTTTCAAGAGATGAAAGGTATATGAATTAGGATGGATTCCATCACCAAACCATGCCCAAGAGACAAAGTAAACAACAAAATTAAACTAATTCCCAACCAATCAACATGCTATGAAGGTTAGGAAGGGTACCGTCATCCGACCATGCCCAAGAGACGATGGTGAACAACAGAGCTTCTTGACATCATAAACGTAAAGGAAAAGAACATACTCAAAGCCATTGCAGACTCATTGTAAATTCAGTTACAACAGACCATTAAAGACTAAAAATATTCCATTTATTAATAAACTCAAATCAACATCAGTTCAATCTTAAACAAAAGGCACAAGCAACAAGTCCTCCCATCACGTTACAAGCTTCACCTCTTAGCCCTAGCTAAGAGGCTCAGCCTAACATAGACATGATGAGGCTTACTCTTAGAAAAATAAAGCAGAACAAAAGGAGGAAAAATACAAAATATACTCCCTGTCTCTCTCTCTTTCTCCTCTTCTCCAAATCCACGTTCCATCCCTCCTAGATTGAATCCTCCATACCTCTCTCTCTCTCTCTCTCTCTCTCTCTCTCTCTCTCTCTCTCTCTCTCTCTCTCTCTCTCTCTCTCTCTATAATAGCCGCAGGTCGATCATTAAAGCCCGGGACGGTGCCGTTTTCCACAAGGCATAACAAGTGCAAAACCTTTACGTACTCCTTGCGTAACAGGCCTACGCTGAACTAGAAGTGGGGCCCATTATTAGGTTTTGCAGTGAAATCCAATCCGCTCATTGGAACGCCCTTGAAAATTCAGTAAAACTAGGCTATTTTTGGACCGAAATTGGTGTATCCCACCCATCTTTTCCGTGGCACCGTCAGTCCTCTATTTGGACGAATGGAAACTGATCTCCACTGATTTATAAGATTCGGTCACCTTAGCTCTAATGAAGGGGATCGTAGGTTCATGATGAACAACCCAGATCAGGCTTTTGGAATGCGGTGATGGCCCACAAGCTTGGTCCGTAAGCTCTGTTGCAGAACAGAGACTCCGCAGGTCGCCCCTGCTATATGCACTGGCCCACTGATGGAGGCCAATTGGAGAATCCACTTCGTCCATTCGTTCTAGGGCGAAAATCCATCTAGGAGGACGTATTTTTGGAGTGAAATCGGTGCGACCCACTTGATCTTTTATTTCGTCGTCCATCCTACTTTCAACAGATAAGATCTTCCAATAGCTTGCATGAGGTAAAATCGACGCCTAGATGAGAGTAATACCCACCTCCTGAGACCATTGAACGGTTTCGATCATCGAGCCTGATAATGTGTGGGGCCCACAACGCAAAAACGAATGACACTCGTCCGTCCGCTGGACGCCTTACGCCGAGAGAGAGAGAGAGAGAGAGAGAGAGAGAGGCGGGTCAGCCCCGTCTTTGACCAGGCTGACCGTCCAGTGCACCTCCTCTGCACGTGAGCTGTGCACACTCATGTCGTAAAGTGGGTCCCATCTTGATGTGTATGGGAAATCCGCTCTGCCCCTTCGTTCTATCATATCATTTTAAGCATTGAGTCCAAAATTGAGGCAGATCCAGAGATCAGGCGGGCCCCACTTGAGGATTTAATGGGATGATCTGTTATTTTAGGCACTTCCACAGGGATCCAGGAGATGAAATTTGACGTGTACGGTTAATTTACGGTCCTTAAGCTATGTATGAAGTTTCGAACTGAACTGATGGTGGGAATCCTGTGATCTTGCACTCTGAACGTCTTTCGGGCCACTTGAGCTTCAGTTTCTTGGTTTTCTTGGATCCCTGACGTGTAATTCCATCGATGTTGGCCCCATAGAGTTCGTCCCTTACCTTTAGTGTCGTCAGAGCGTTAAATCCATGCCTTTAGCACCTTATTTCGATCCCTACTCGTAAAGACACTCTGCATCACAAACACAAGTAAATCGAGCCGTTAAATAGTATGTTGTTCATAAATCCAGGCGATAATTGGGTCAGATATGCAATATTTGACCCTCAACACAACCCCCAACCAGCATTTTACTAGTCTCGAGCAAAGTATGCGAAAATAAGTTAAGAATCACAGGACAACTTCTATGAACTCGAGTGATTTTTGAAAAGTTATCCAGATACTAAAATTCTAATATTCATGAATGTTGGGAATTTCTTTCTCATGGACTTGAGCACACGGTAAATTTCATAATCAAGTTCAAAGTATTAATCCATCAATTAGAATAATTCTAAACATTGAGTTCCATAGGTGTATAGTATAATCTCATCTTATCATCATTAAGAGATCCAATCGTCAATTTCATGATATCATTGGTAACCAACAAGAGAACCAAAACCTAAACTAAAACATGCCTCATAGATCATTCTTTTTCTTTCTTGTAGCCTTTGATTTTTCTATTAAAAGTAACGCCAAGGAGAGGAATCAAGTCCTTACCTATAGAGAGCAAACCTATGGTAAAGACCAATCACTTAATAATTTTTGAATGTTAACCTTGGGGAATCAAACCTTCACTTATGTGACGCCCCAAACCCGGAAATCGGATTCACAGGAATCCCAATTGCCGAATCCGGTGCCGACAGCCTCCGTAGTACCCCATTCTCGGCTCCTAGTATTCATATGCTAGATTTCCGATCCTGGGATCATACAAGGAGGAATTTTTTTTTGTACATTTAACTAGTAATAAGCATAACTACAAGTTTACCCAAATCATAAAGGCAACATCATCATCACATATCCACTAATATAATCATTTGAATACAATGCTGAAAGGAAAAAATATATGTCAAAATCAAAGCTCTAGAAAACAGCTACATGCTCCAAGCTCAATGCTGCTGCAACCTAACATCACCTGCACGCATCTATCGTGCATAAGCTTATAGAAAGCTTAGAGGGAGGTGTAAGTGTGTGCACGAGATAAGTGCCAAGTATTCAATACAATATATGTTCACTCCCCAAGTGCAGGGTTGTGATGTAGTAATAACTCGGTAAGACCGAGGTCGAATCCTAAGGGACTGAAACTGTACGTAATCTAAAATTATCTAGAACTAGAACTAGGCTAAGATGAAATCTAATCTGATTGAATTTGAAGGAATATTGGTGAAATAATTATCTAAACTTGAGAGAAATGAGGAGAAGGGAACTAGGGATTCAGAGGATCCACTTGTAGAGATTAGGGAGATCTTATGCATGTTTTATGAAAATTAACTGAACTGTCATTGATCTAGTTTTCAAGAGATGAAAGGTATATGAATTAGAATGGATTCCATCACCAAATCATGCCCAAGAGACTATGGCAAACAACAGAATTAAACTAATTACCACCTAATCACATGTATGAAAGTTAGGAAGTGTACTGTCATCCAACCATGCCCAGGAGACTATGGTGAACAACAGGGCTTTCTGACATCATAAACATTAAAAAGAACAGAAATATTCAAAGCCATTGCAGACCCATTGTAATTTTAGTCACAATAGACCATTAAAAACCTAAACCATTCCCATAATAATTAATTAAAATCAACGTCAATTCATGAATTAAAATTAAAATAAAATCAAATCTCCCATCTCACTACAAGCTTCACCTCTTAGCCCTAGCTAAGAGGTTTAGCCAGACATGGATGGCTAAATCTCTACAATTGAAATAAAATAAAAAGAAAATACTCTTTTTTTCTGCTTCACGTCCCTGCCCGAGCCTCCACGTCTCTCTTTTTCTTCCTTCCTAGACCTGAATGAATGCTCCCCACGTCCAAAATCTCCTTTTATAGCTGCTGGAGTGGTGAAAATTGGATTTGAATCGGATTTGGAAAGCTATGCATGCTTAGTGAAAGCTTTTTCGCAGCCAAGTTTGGTGCCTCGAAACACGCCACTTTTCTCGCTCAAATTTTAAATAAACACTGTCCCTTAGGATTTTATTGGGTCCTTTACATGATAGACGGTTCAGATCTGCCATATGATCAAAGATGGTGGGCCAAAACCGCCTGAAAAAGTCAGTTTTCGCGGATATGCGAAACCTTTCGCACCATTTCGCTTTTGTGATCGGTGGGCCCTATAGAAGCATTTTCTGGAAAATCCACCCCGTCCATTGGATTCAGAACGAAATTTCAGTCAAGAATAGGTGGTTTTGAACGTCCATTAAAGTGGCCCAGAGAATAAATCGTAATAAAATTAATTTTAAACGTCCCAGGATAGCCCTTTTGTGGCCTCTGTAACGCACACGTGTGCACGTATGGAAGTGAACTTTCAGCAAGGTTTTGTAGTTTTCAGGCCCCTCTACACGATGGACGGATCAGATCTTCCGTACAGGCAATGGGTAGGGCCCACAACCGTCCATAAAAAGGCCAGCGGCCGTGCGTCCGCTGCCATTGCGAAAGGAGACGGGTCAGCGACGCTGACCCGTTTTTTTGGTTTCTGGTGCATCGCGTGTGCACGATCGGTGGTGCACTCTGACATGCAAGGTGGTCCTTATATTGATGTATATATGAAATCCAGTCCATCCATCTACTTTGTAATATCCTTTTAGACGTTGATACCAAAAGTGAAGCAGATCCAGATATCAGGTGGGCCCCAAAATTGAGAATTTATGGGCTGATTTGACTGTTGGGCAACTTCTAGAGAGATCTAACGGCTGAAATTTGGCGTGTACGGTTAATTTATGGTCCTCAGGCGACGTATGAAGTTTCGAGCCGAACGGATGGTGGGAACCTCGTGATCTTGCATTCTGGACGTCCTTCAGGCCACTTGAGCTTCAATTTCTTACTTTTCTCGAATTTCTGACCATGTATATTTGTCAATCTTGGTCCCCTGGAGTGTGTCCCTTGCCTTTGGCATCATCAGATCGTTAAATCTCAACTTTTAACGTCCTTTTTCCATCCATGCTCATAAAATCACCTTGCAACACAAGAATGAGAAAACAACCCATTAGATAGCATTATATTCGTAAATCCAGATAATATCTGGGGTCTAATATGCAATATTTGACCCTCAACACAACCCCCAACCAGCATTTTTCTAGTCCCGAGCAAAATATGCGAAAAATAAGTTGAGAATTATAGGAGAACTTTCTATGAAATCGAGTGAGATTTTGAACAAAATACGAGAAATTTAATATCCATGAATGTTAGAAATTGATTTCTCCTGAGCTCAAGCGCACCGTAGACTTCATAATCAAGTGTAAAGCATTAATCCATCAATTAGAAAAATTTTAAACATTGAGATCCATGGATGTATAGTGTAATCTCAGCTAATCACATTAGGATTGAATTTGTTATTTCAGGATCTCATTGGTAACCAGCAAGAGAATTCATGATAACCAAACTTGCCTCATAAATTTCATATTTTGATCTTTTCAACTTTTTATTTTTCCATTAATAGTCATGCCAAAAAGAGGAATCAAATCCTTACCAATAGGGAGCAAACCTATGGCAAAAGACCAATTACCTAATAATTTTTATTTTTATTTTTGAATGTTTAACCTTGGGGAATCAAACCTTCACCTGTAGGGAGCAAACCCATGGTGAAGATTAATTGCCCAACCTGTTCAATTTTTATACCCTGATGGCAAGATATTTCAGACTGGTTCCTTTCGTGCTTATTGATTACCAAATTAACCATTCAATATCAAACTGAAACTTAATGTGAAAGCGAGATGTTACATGTGAAGCCATGACTCAATCAATGTTTAAAATCTCTAATCATGGATTGATAATTCAAACTCAACTGTGGAATCTATCAAGTTGCTAAATCTAAGAGTCATAAATTCACCATTATGTACCTTGAAAATCTAAATTAGGGATATCTGTCAAAATCACTTCGAATTTGTAAAAATTTTCAGAAAAATTTTTTTTTAAAAAAAATTTCACAATTTTTGCTCAAGACCAAGAAAATACTGATTAGGAAACCTAATCTCCCACCCCCAACCTAAAATCTACATTGTCCTCAATGTAAAAGATATGAGCATGCAATGCACATGGGACAACGAAAGTAAATGAGAAGTGATGGGAAGATAGTACCTAAATAACAAATCAAGAGAGTTTCCAATAGATCACGGCATGGAAGCTTGTCAGCATGAGAGAGAAAGAAGAACAAAAATAACAAAAATAAAATCCTACCTATACCACTTTCGCAGGTGCTCTCGATTGCATTTAGCGTATGCAACAAGCCTTTAAAACCCTAGGTTACCCCTAGTGGACGAGTTGTAGTCTCGTGAGGGTTTGCAGTAATGTTACCCACAAACATTAAACTAACTAACCTATGAAAGTGACTATCCTAAACCTATGAAAGCGATAAACCTACCTATACCTCCATCAGACTAGGAGATCAGTCCTAGTAAACAGGAGCAATCAGAGGCAAGGACATGTCCTCTGAATCAAATGTCTCAACAAATGGCTTTAATCGATGTCCATTTACTTTAAACTCCTTGCCATTGTCGGGATCTCTTATCTCGACGGCCCCATGAGGATAAGCAGTGACAACAATGTAAGGGCCGGTCCAACGAGATCGAAGCTTACCTAGAAAGAGATGTAGTCGAGAGTCATATAAGAGGACTTTCTGACCTGGCGTGAATGATTTTCGTAGAATATGATGATCATAAAACGCCTTCATCTTCTCCTTGTAAATTCTCGAGTTTTCATATGCATCGTTCCGGATTTCTTCAAGTTCATTTAATTGAAGTTTGCGTAGCGAGCCAGCGTTGTCCAAATTGAAATTCAGATTTTTGATCGCCCAGTATGCTTTATGTTCCAATTCCACAGGCAAGTGACAGGCTTTCCCATAGACAAGTCTAAAGGGAGATGTTCCAATAGGAGTTTTGAAAGCAATACGGTACGCCCATAAGGCATAGGTCAATCGGATTGACCAGTCCTTACGATCAAGGTTAACCATTTTCTCTAGGACATGTTTGATCTCTCTATTGGAAATCTCAGCTTATCCACTTGTTTGTGGATGGTATGGGGTGCTCACCTTATGCGAGATACCGTATTTCTTCATTAAACTCTCGAATGGTCTATTGCAGAAGTGTGAGCCCCCGTCACTAATGATGGCTCGAGGTGTTCCGAACCGCGACAGGATATTTTCTTTCAAAAATTTAATGACCGTGCGATGGTCATTTTTGCGACACGGAATTGCTTCGACCCATTTAGTGATATAGTCTACGGCGAGCAAAATATACAGATTTCCAAATGATTGGGGGAATGGTCCCATGAAATCAATGCCCCAACAATCAAATGCTTCTATAATAAGGATGGGATTCAAGGGCATCATATTTCGACGAGACAATGCTCCCAAATTCTGACAACGCTCACAAGCCTTGCAAAACTCATGAGTGTCCCTGAACATAGTGGGCCAGTAGAAGCCACACTGTAGAATCTTGGCCGTGGTCTTTTTAGCAGAAAAGTGATCACCACAGGCCTGTGAGTGACAGAAGGAGATGACACTCTGATGCTCATCGTCTGGTACACATCTCCTTAAGATTTGGTCTGGGCAATATTTAAACAAATATGGATCATCCCAGAAAAAGTTACGCACCTTGGTAAAGAATTTCTTCTTATCTTGTGACGTCCAGTGTGTCGGTATGGCACCTGTAGCAAGATAATTAGCAACATCAGCGAACCAAGGTGAATGGGAGACTCTAAACAGTTGTTCATCAGGGAACATGTCATTGATATGGGTCGCCTCAAGGGAATCAGAGATATTAAGGAGAGAAAGATGATCGGTCACTACGTTCTCTACTCCCTTTTTATCTTTAATTTCCAAATCAAATTCTTGGAGTAGAAGGATCCATCGTATCAAGCGGGGCTTAGAATCATTCTTAGAAAGAAGATACTTAAGTGCCGCATGGTCTGTGTAAATGATGATCTTAGATCCGATCAGGTAAGATCTAAATTTGTCCAAAGCGAACACTACGGCTAAGAGTTCCTTTTCCGTAGTCGAGTAGTTCACTTGGGGCAGGATTTAGAGTCCTACTTGCGTAGTGAATAATGTAAGGCCGCTTATCTTTTATCCGGCCTAGAACCGCCCCAAGAGCATAATCAGAGGCGTCGCACATAAGTTCAAAAGGCAGACTCCAGTCGGGTGGCTGTATGATAGGTGCGGTGGTTAACATGCCCTTAAGCTTAGTGAAAGCTTCTTAGCACTGCTCAGTCCACTCGTATGGTGTGTCCTTTTGAAGAAGATTACATAAAGGATGAGAGAGGAGACTAAAGTCCTTTATGAATCGTCTGTAAAAGCCTGCGTGTCCTAAGAAGGATCGCACGTCTCTGATATTCTTGGGTGGAGGTAGGTTAGAGATAAGATTAATTTTTGCCTTATCTACCTCGATTCCTTTGGACGAGATGATATGCCCAAGGATAATTCCCTTTTGAACCATAAAATGACACTTCTCCCAGTTAAGTACCAAATTTTTTTCTTCACATCTTTTCAGCACACATTTAAGACTTGCTAAGCATTCGCTGAAAGATGAACCAAAAATAGAGAAATCGTCCATGAAGACCTCTAGATATTTTTCCACCATGTCAGAAAAGATACTCGTCATGCATCGCTGAAAGGTGGCAGGGGCATTACATAACCCGAATGACATCCTTCTGTAAGCAAAGGTGCCATAGGGACATGTAAATGTGGTCTTTTCCTGATCCTCAGGGGCGATTTCAATCTGATTATAACCTGAATACCCGTCAAGGAAACAATAATAGGAATGACCAGCTAGCCTTTCCAGGATTTGATCAATGAAGGGCAAAGGAAAGTGGTCTTTCCTTGTGACGGTATTCAGCTTTCTGTAGTCAATGCACATTCTCCAACCAGTAGTAACTCTGGTTGGCACGAGTTCATTATTGGCATTGGCTACGATGGTGATCCCGGACTTCTTAGGAACCACCTGAGTTGGACTTACCCATTGACTATCGGATATGGGGTAAATGATCCCCACTTCCAATAGTTTGAGAACCTCGGCCTTAACCACTTCCTTCATGTTTGGATTTAGTCTACGTTGTGATTGCCGAACAGCCTTTGCATTGTCCTCAAGATATATACGGTGAGTACAAATCGATGAGTTAATTCCCTTGAGATCCGATATCGTCCATCCAAGAGCTCCCTTATGCTCAATGAGAGTAGATATCAGCATACTCTCCTGTTCTTTCTCCAGGTGGGCAGAGATCACCACCGGGTATGTCTCATCTTGACCTAAATAGACATATTTTAAATAAGAGGGCAAAGGTTTTAGGTCAAGCTTCGGTGGCTTGAGGTTAGACGGTAGAGGCACTACATCAGTTTGGGGCAATTCTTCAATTTGTGGCCTCCACCGATTAACTTCAAGTACCGGTGCAGTATCAAGCATGGCACACGTCTCCCTAATTATATCATCATCAAGATCATGGGAGTGGGCCAGGCACGTCTCTAGAGGATCAGAGGATAAGGTGAGAGGTGTTCTATCTTCCACAAAAGAATCAATCATGTTAACATCGTGGAAATCGTCATCATCCTCTGAGTTGCTGCCGTTATTGAAAAAGATATTCGATTCCAATGTCAAAATTTTAAAGGACATAGCCATGACACTATTCCTGCAATTGATAATTGCATTTGAAGTAGACAGGAATGGGCGACCAAGAATGACGGGAATCTGAGTGCTCGTGTCATTGATGGGTTCAGTTTCCAAGATGATAAAATCAACAGGGTAGTAGAATCTATCCACCTGGACCAACACATCCTCAATGATCCCTCTTGGTATACGAACAGAATGATCAGCAAGTTGTAGTGTGGTTCGAGTGGGTTTTAATTCACCCAAACCTAACTGTTGGTATACCGAATAGGGAATCAGATTGACGCTCGCTCCTAAGTCAAGAAGTGCGTGATCAATTCGATAGTTCCCGATTACACATGATATGGTTGGGCAACCGGGATCTTTGAATTTTTGCTGCACATCTTGTTTCAGGATGGCACTCACTTTCTCAGTCAAGGAGATTTCTTTTGAACACTTTTCGTCATTTGGTAGTGCATAAATCCTTTAGAAATTTAGCATATGAAGGAATCTGTTTTACAACGTCAAGTAGAGGAATGTTGACTTTCACTTATTTCAACACCTCTAGGATATCCTGAGAGTTAGATAGACGTTTTGGTTCAACCAACCGTTGGGGAAACGGAGCAACTGGCTTTTCTAGAGGTTCCGGTTCAAATTTTTGTGGGGCGCCATTAGATCCATCATTGTTGTCCTCTTCTGGTTCTTGAGGCTTTTCGGGCCTAACCGGAAGGGTATTATCAATAACCTTCCCACTCCTAAGAGTGGTGATGGATTTAGCATGCCCCATTTGATTTGAAGAGCTGGGATCAGCTGTCTCGTATTGCGGTTTCGGATTAGGGAGCGATTGTGCAGGGAACATCTCTTTTTCCATAGCCGTCATACGTGAATCTATTTTTTGCATAAAATCTGAAATTCCTTGCATTGTCCGAGTCAGCTCTTGTATGGAAATTTGAACCGATTCTTCTTGAGGTTTTCCCTGATTTGGATTTTGATTGAAGAAACCTTGAGGGGTAGCAGTTTGTCCGTTCCTCCAACTAAAATTCGGATGATTTTTTCAGCCAGGATTGTACGTATTAGAGGGTGGTCCATTGAAAGGTCTTTGATAGTTATTTACGGCATTAGATTGTTCATTCAATACTTCTCGAAAGGCAGGTATTGAAGGACAATTTTTAGTAGTATGAATGTTGCAATCACAGATGCCGCAAACACTTTCATTAACCTTTTCCTTCCTTCCTTTCATGGCCTCAAATTTTCTGGTGAGATTGGCCACCTTAGCGTTAAGATCATTATCCTCTTTCAGGAGATATATTCCTCCTTTTTCCCTTGAATGAGTCGGCCTAGACGTGGTGTTCGTTCTTGGGTAATAGTCCCATGATTGTGTTTTTTCCGCGAGACTATCGAGGTAATCCCATACCTCGTCGACATTTTTATTAATAAAATCACCGTTACACATTGTCTCGACCATTTGGCGCATGGAAGATGTTAGCCCATCATAGAAAAAATTCGTAATGCGCCATATTTCAAAGCCATGTTGTGGGCATGCATTAACCAGATCCTTGAACCTTTCCCAACATTGGAAGAATGTTTCATCTTCTTTTTGGGCAAAGTTCATGATTGCTCTCTTGAGGGTAATTGTCTTATGATGTGGGAAATTTTTTTTTTATAAATTCCCTCTGCAAATCATTCCATGTGCCAATGGACCTAGGACGCAGTGAATGTAACCACGTCTTGGCTTTTTCTTTCAAGGAAAATGGAAAGAGTTTCAGCCTAATAGTATCCTCAGATACATTAGGAAAGTATAAGGTGCCTATGATTTCATCGAACTCTTTCAGATGCAAGTATGGTTCTTCAGACTCAAGCCCATGAAACTTAGGAAGGAGTTGGATAACCCCTGGCTTGATGTCCATATGTCCTGTATTCTCAGGAAAAATCATGCATGAGGACGTACTCACCCCCGCCGGTTGTAAATAATCTCGTAAAGTACGAGGCGGGGGTGCCTGATGCACCTCATTCTCATCATGTACTTCCTCAACCCTTGGTTGGGGTAGTGCTTGAGGTTGATTTTCAGTCATAACGTCTTCTAACTCAGGAGAATTCAAGTGGTGTCTAGTCCTGCGATGGACAGTCAACCCCTCAACTAATCCTCCTTCAGTCACGAGACGTCGAGTGTTGTCGCGTGCCCAATGGGGCATAAAACACACTCAGCCCTCAAATTCTAACTTAAACCTAAAAAAGAAAATAAAAATCTAGGAAAAGGGAGGGTTGGAGAGAAGTTACCAAATCGGATTTCCTAAGTTAGAAAACCTGCAAAACAAACCAAAATAAGTTAGTTTCTAAGAGTAGAAAGTCCTAATTAAAAATAAACTAATTTCTAGAGAAAATAAGAAATTCTAAAGAGAGAAGAATTAGGAAGAGCTTACTAAATGAGAAGTTTCCTACAAAACAGAAAAATTGGGTTAGTTCCTAAACAAAAACTTATAGAAAAATTCTAAAACAAGAAACAGGGTTAGGATTCCTAAAAAGAATTAGAATTAGAATCTTACTAAAAAGAAGAAATAAATCATAATCTAAATCTAGAATAGAAAGGAAGAATTTAAGAAAAATTTTACTAATTTAGAAACTATCTTAGAAGCCTATAAAACAAGAAAGACAAGTTAATTTCTAAAAATTAAGAAAATCTAAACCTAATCTTAAACTAATCTTAAAACTAATTAATTTCAGAAAAACATAACCGACAGTCCCCGGCAACGGCGCCAAAAACTTGTTCACTCCCCAAGTGCAGGGTTGTGATGTAGTAATAACTCGGTAAGACCGAGGTCGAATCCCAAGGGACTGAAACTGTACGTAATCTAAAATTATCTAGAACTAGAACTAGGCTAAGATGAAATCTAATCTGATTGAATTTGAAGGAATACTGGTGAAATAATTATCTAAACTTGAGAGAAATCAGGAGAAGGGAACTAGGGATTCAGAGGATCCACTTGTAGAGATCAGGGAGATCTTATGCATGTTTCATGAAAATTAACTAAACTGTCATTGATCTAGTTTTCAAGAGATGAAAGGTATATGAATTAGAATGGATTCCATCACCAAACCATGCCCAAGAGACTATGGCAAACAACAGAATTAAACTAATTACCACCCAATCACATGTATGAAAGTTAGGAAGTGTACCGTCATCCAACCATGTCCAGGAGACTATGGTGAACAACAGGGCTTCCTGACATCATAAACATTAAAAAGAACGGAAATATTCAAAGCCATTGCAGACCCATTGTAATTTTAGTCACAATAGACCATTAAAAACCTAAAACATTCCCATAATAATTAACTAAAATCAACGTCAATTCATGAATTAAAATTAAAATAAAATTAAATCTCCCATCTCACTATAAGCTTCACCTCTTAGCCCTAGCTAAGAGGTTTAACCAAACATGGATGGCTAAATCTCTACAATTGAAATAAAATAAAAAGAAAATACTCTTTTTTTCTGCTTCACGTCTTCCTTCCTAGACCTGAATGAATGCTCCCCACGTCCAAAACCTCCTTTTATAGCTGCTGGAGTGGTGAAAATCGGATTTGAATCGGATTTGGAAAGCTGTGAAAGCTTTTTCGCAGACAAGTTTGGTACCTCGAAACACGCCACTTTTCTCGCTCAAATTTCAAATAAATACTATCCCTTAGGATTTTATTGGGTCCTCTACATGATAGACGGTTCAGATCTGCCATATGATCAAAGATGGTGGGCCAAGACCGCCTGAAAAAGTCAGTTTTCGCGGATGTACGAAACCTTTCGCACCATTTCTCTTTTGTGATCGGTGGGCCCCATAGAAGCATTTTCTGGAAAATCCACCCCGTCCATTGGATTCAGAACGAAATTTCAGTTAAGAATAGGTGGTTTTGAACGTCCATTGAAGTGGCCCAGAGAATAAATCGTAATAAAATTAATTTTGAACGTCCCAGGACAGCCCTTTTGTGGCCTCTGTAACGCACACGTGTGCACGTATGGAAGTGAACTTTCAGTAAGGTTTTGTAGTTTTCAGGCCCCTCTACACGATGGACGGATCAGATCTTCCGTACAGGCAATGGGTAGGGCCCACAACCGTCCGCAAAAATGGCCAGCGGCCGTGCGTCCACTGCCATTGCGAAAGGAGACGGGTCAGCGACGCTGACCCGTTTTTTGGGTTTCTGGTGCATCGCGTGTGCACGATCGGTGGTGCACTCTGACATGCAAGGTGGTCCTTATATTGATGTATATGTGAAATCCAGTCCGTCCATCCACTTTGTAATATCCTTTTAGACGTTGAGACCAAAAGTGAAGCAGATCTAGATATCAGGTGGGCCCCAAAATTGAGAATTTATGGGCTGATTTGACTGTTGGGCAACTTATAGAGAGATCTAACGGCTGAAATTTGACGTGTACGGTTAATTTATGGTCCTCAGGCGACGTATGAAGTTTTGAGCCGAACGGATGGTGGGAACCTCGTGATCTTGCATTCTGGACGTCCTTCATGCCACTTGAGCTTCAATTTCTTACTTTTCTCGGATTTCTGACCGTGTATATTTGTCAATCTTGGTCCCCTGGAGTGTGTCCCTTGCCTTTGGCATCATCAGATCGTTAAATCTCAACTTTTAACGTCCTTTTTCCATCCATGCTCATAAAATCACCTTGCAACACAAGAATGAGAAAACAACCCATTAGATAGCATTATATTCGTAAATCCAGATAATATCTGGGGTCTAATATGCAATATTTGACCCTCAACAATATCATAATCATACAATACCGAAAAACTATTAATCCATAAACCATACAATGACTGAATAAGCAGAAACACTGATAAGAGAAGGAATTATCAGCGTAAACAGAAATACTGAGAAGATTATAATCATGCGTTAACAAAATAAGCAGTAGTATGAACAAGTACATAAGTTAATCAATATAAGAATATGCGCAATATAGGACAGTTATGCAAATGATGAGTCATAGATAATCAAATGTCGAATGACAATGATATAATGTAATACACAATTCGAAAGAGCTAACAAATATCATCACTCTCATCTAAGTCACAGGAATACAGAAACATAACAACCCACAATGCCACACGCCGAAGATATAATAGAATATGTAGTATATGGTGCTAATGGAATGACCATGCTGAAGTGTGATGTCGGGATGATAGTACGTAGTATCACAGGCTATGGGGTCCACCACAAGGAACCTCTATCCAAACCAGTCACATACCTAAATTTGGATAGTCTGACTTAACGTGGCAAACTCCTGATCTCAGGTTAGTCACGCGCCCAACCGAAATCCTTACCATAACGAAGATATACAGCAATTAGTTGCGCACCAGCAGCCCGAGTGGATAGTGAATGGATGAATGAATGAGTATGCAACTCTTACTCAGTAGCCTGTCAGCACAGTAGCCTGCCAACCGCTGGTAGTTTGCCCAGTGTGGTAGCTCGCCCAGGCCTCAGCCCTGCCCACATCAGCGTCCGCCCACGTGCGCTCACCCACATGCACAACAGTGACGGGGTGTCATAATATCATGTCAGTCCTCATATCAGTACGGTTCCTCTCTGGAGAAATCACTGGGGTCTATTACACTTCACACCACCTGCCGCCCCAATCAAGCGCATAACTGGGTAAGTGGAAAAGACCTCACTATCCACCTGTCAGTAGTCTGCCAATACCTACCCGGCTCGCCGATAGAGGACCCATTCCTCGAGCTGGTCAAACTCAGCCTAGCCATAACTACTCCCTTGGGCGGGTAAGGCCGCACCCCCTTCCAACCGACCACGACACAGTGGAGAGCGCAGTCATCTGGTAATCGGCACTCAACGCTCATCTACCCACTCGGTCTAAACGTTGGAGCATCCTTTGAAACAAAGAGGGTGTTTAGGAATTTTCACCCAGGGTCATCTATGGCGGCCCGATGCTCGAACAGATTTTCGGTGTCCCATCTAGCCATCCACGATATGCCTGTGGAGGCTACGACCCTGATGTCACTAGGGCGTACAGTAATCACAACACAATACAAGATGCATGAGTCATACAATCCAATCATGCATCAATCCTGCGCATGTCATGCGCTCATGTGAGATAATCTTCACCTATCAGGGAGTCTCACATCATCCTACCCAATGACATATGCAATGGTCAATCACATCTCATAACAAACATGCAGATGATACGAATGAGCATGTATCATGATGTTATGATGTCACATACTCATAAACGGTATCAATAACCGGCGTCGACAATGTGGACTTTTAACCAACATTGCCCCCAAGGAATGGCCCACATAGAATCAAATATATAATGGGCACATGGCCTTACACAAGGGCCAAATATACGAAACAGGTGGGCCCTGGTCATGGGCCTAACACATATCACAATGGGCCTTGCCCATAGGCCTCAAATACATCTGGATGGGTCGCACCCATGGGCCTCAAATATATTACAATGGGCCTCAAATATACTTCGCAGGTGAGTCACATACCTGGGTCTAATACACATCAGTATGAGCTACATCACATAGGCCTAATATACATCACTATGGTCACAACCCATGGGCTTTAAATACATAATAGGTGGGCCCTACACATGGGCTTCAAATATATACCACGGGTGAGCCTCAATGGACGGGTCACCAATACAACAGGATGGGCCTAATGACATGGACCCCATAAATATATCGAATTGGCCGCACCAATTGGGCCTTACATACATTGCAATGAGCCATGACCCATGGGCCTTGCTTACATCACAATGGGCCTTGCAACATGGGCCTCATATATATTTAAGGTGGGCCTCAACAACGGGCCTCATACACATCAAGGTGGGCCTCAACAACGGGCCTCGTACACATCAAGGTGGGCCTCAACAACAGGCCTCATACACATCAAGGTGGGCCTCAACAACGGGCCTCATATATGGCCTTAGCAATAAGCCACAAATATATCAAGATGGGCCTAATCAATCAGATGGGCTAAATCAATCAAATGGCCGATACGAGCAGGCCGATCAAATGGACCGATACAAATGGGCTGTGCATCATGAAATTATACTAAGTATGTTATAAAATAATTCCCTATCCTTACAACGCAGCTGGCCTAGACGGTTTGCATACAACAAGTACGGGCCTACCAATGGGCCCTAGGGAGAGTCGCAATGCGGACATTTAACCAACATTATACTCGCAATGTGGACGTCAAACTAACATTGCTCCTAAGGCATACGTAAGACCCGTATCTTAGTCCGTACCATTCCATAGACTTTCGCGGTCTTACCGGTCAAATTCCGGCAACCTTCGACCCTTAAACGATAGTCACGCGCGACCCTGATTCATTCGCCGTTAACCCAAGTCGACTCAACCCAAGACCAATACCATAGCGACCGCGCCGTCTCCGCGGTTCCAATGCCACGACTAGCGCATCTAGGCGATACCCTGGTCAAGAGATGTGGGCCAACGTTCGGTGTGAGAAAAATGCCGCGCGTTGCGAAACCCAAGAGAATCTCTATGATGTGTCATATCAATCACATCAATCCCATCAATCAATCATCCATCAATTCATCACATGTCAAGTACATGTCAAGTACACATCACTTTCACCCCTTTTTCCAAGCAAGCCACAAAAGTCTTCCATATCCATACCTCTCTTACACAAAAGGCCTTAAAAATCAAAAAGGTCTTACACACCCATCACCACCACATCCATCACTCCATCCATCCATCTCTCTCTCTCTCTCTCTCTCTCTCTCTCTCTCTCTCTCTCTCCCTTTACAACTCTCTCTTTCTCTTTCTCATTTCAAACTCAAAAAAATCCCAAGCTCCATACGTATGAGAGCTCTCCAAGCACTTTCAAAAAAATTCTAAGTGTGGCCCACCTTTCCTACCCCATCATCTCCCATCTCAACCCTCCATTCCTCATCTCATCCATTGAAGTTGAAGCTAAGGTGCTAAGGAACCCCTAGGAGCAAGAAGATCGGACGGTGGATGCCTCTATAGGGTAGTTTTTTCTTATTTTTTTATGATGGGCCAAGTGAGGCCCACCGATCCATGGTGTGGATCTCACTTGGGACCCTAAAATGTGATCGATGGCCCACTAGGATCATCATGATCATTCCATGATGGGGCCATTCTCCATAGACCCCATCATGATGTTTATTTTTTTAGAAAGGTCATCTAAACCATCCATATTGGTGGAGAAAGGATCTCCACCGTTAATTGTAGATTTTGGTGGTCCCACATGCTTTAGGACCCATTTGATTGTATGCTTCATTGCGAGGGAGGGCCCATAGTATTGGGGTCCCTCCATCACAAAGCGTGTCCCACTCTCCATGTCTCTCTCCCTTTTTATTTTATTTTATTTTATTTTATGTAATAGGTTTGTGTGGCCCACTTGAATGGACCCCACCTTGAGGTATTTTGTCCAAGTGTTCTTCAAGTGGGGTCCACCTTATATGTTGCACCCACAACATTCATCTGTGGTGGCCTACTTCAACAGGGCCCACCATAATGTAATTTTTTAAAAAAGCCAGACCGTCCAGCGTCTGGGACGCTGGACGTCCCTGTGAAGAAAAAAAAAAGAAAAGAAAAGGAGAATGAAGCTTTAGGGTGGTCCTCTCATAGGCCCCACCTTGATGTTGAGGTACAATCCAAGCTGTCCATCCCCTTACTGGCCTCATTTTAGTCATTGAGTAGAAGGATGGTCCTGATCTGAGCATCTGGCAGGCCATAACATTGGGAATGTTAGTGGAAATGTAATGGAGTTCTTGGTTATTGTTTGTGGGTTATGCCTTTGGTTATGCTTATTACGAATCATACTGACGTTGAAAATTCTCCTCGTAGCATCCCAGGATCGGAACTTGGCGAATGGGCGCTAGGAGCCGAGAATGGGGTTCTACGGAGGCTGTCGGCAACGAATTCGGCGATCGAGAATTTTGTGAGCCCGGTTTCCGAGTTTGGGGCGTGACAGCGTAGCCCATAGTGAATAACATTACGTAAGCCAGATTGGGATTACACATTGCAATGGACCTTAGGTACACCCCATTGGGCCTTAAATACATCAAATGGGTCATGTCATATGGGCCTTTTACTCATCAAATGGGCCACTTCAATGGGCCGCACCAATGGGCCTTATGTGCATTGCAATGGATCATAAGTCGTGGGTCTTAGATTGCATCAAATGGTTCTCGACCCATGGGCCTTATACATATCAAATGGGCATAATCCCATGGGCTTTAAAATACATCAAATGGGTCCAATCCCATGGACCTTGGAACACATCAAATGGGTCCACTCTATGGGCCTTAAATTACATCAAATGGGCCTAATCCCATGGGCTTTAAAATACATTAAATGGGTCCAATCCCATAGACCTTGGAACACATCAAATGGGTCCACTCTATGGGCCTTAAATTACATCAAATGGGCCTAATCCCATGGGCTTTAAAATAATCAAACGGGTCCAATCCCATGGACCTTGGAACACATCAAATGGGTCCAGTCTATGGGCCTTAAATTACATCAAATGGGCCTAATCCCATGGGCCTTGAAACACATCAAATGGGTCCACTCTATGAGCCTTAAATAGTTCAACAACTAGATACATTCATGGACCCAATTAAATTCAACTATGGTGGGTCTCAAAAGTGCATTCATTAAACCCAACATTTAAGGAACTAAAGGTATAAATCATTTCCTCTAAGATCTTTATAATATGGTGGGCCCACTCCTCAAAATTTCAGCCCAAGGCCAGCATAATTATAACATGTTGCTGTCCTAAATTTGGGCACTCCATTGGAGTGGGTCCAAGGCCTCTAAAACTCTGAAAATTGAGGGCCAAGGTCCCTCATCATGCATACAATGAGAGAAAATCCAAAAAGGTGGCCCACCATCAAAAGAAATATTTTTGAATTATGGTTTTTTTTTTTATCAAGGCATATTGCTGGACTGCACAGCAGAAAAAATCTGGGAGTCCAACCATCTTGGCCCATTCTTTTGGATACCCAAACGGGGTTACTTGAGGCTGAAATTTCACAGAGTTATACTTCCATAGGTGGGCCACACCCCCACAAAATTTCATAATTTTTAGATATCTCTAAGTATTTTAATTAATTTAAACAAAAAAAACTGTCCAGAAAAATCAGACAGACCTAGACGTCCCAACGTGGTGGGCCAGTCCGGCCCTCACCACGGTGTGTACAGGAGTCCATTGGCCCTGAAATTTGGTAGGTGAGTTCTAACATAAGTGAACCGCACTCCTAAAAAAATTTAGAATTTTTGGACAATTTTCAATGTTTTAATTCATTTACATAAATCAATCTGTCCTGAAAATCGGACTGATCTGGACACCATATTATAATGGGCCGGTCCCGCCATCACTATGGTGTGTACAGGCGTTCATTGGCCCCAAAATTTTGTAGGTAGGTCCTAACATAAGTACGCCACCCCCTTGAAAATTTTTATAATTTTTAAACACCCATAGGTATTTTAATAAATTTCAAAAATCCAACTGTCCATGGTAGAATGTTGCTGGAACAGTGTAGAAAATCCAGACTGTCCACCTCACTTCGACCACACCTTTGAGACTCCAATGAAGGTCAGTTGGGGCTGAAATTTGGGGTACATCAAGATGACATCCTCACCTTTTATAAAAGTATATTTAATAGGTATGAATAGTCCCCCAAACAGTCCCAAAATATGGTCCAATAACAACCAGAAATTGTCTAGAAAATTCTGGACAGCAACATGTACTTAGATAAAATTTATTATATAAGTTAAATAAAAAGGGAAATACATTAATGAACCACATACATCAGGAAATAAAATGAGGAAAAAGAGAGATAAAAGGACAATCCGACCATAGGGAAAGGGGCTCCACCACTATTGAGCTCTCCCAAGATCAATCACACCGGCATATCATACCTAGATTTACATTTACAACATGGATCTTTCACATGCATGGCCTATAATTAAAATGCATGGTAAGGATGTCATCCCCACCATGGTTATAAGGTCTAGATGACCTAAACATAATATGATATGAAATAAAACTATCATGATGGGGCCCATAAAGAAAGGCCCCATGCATGGATCATGCATGCATAAGGTAGGTCATTAGGACACAACCATGGGATTGTGTGGGATCTCCACCATTGATTGGTGGGTCTTATACTTCCCTCATGAAAGAAAGAAAACATCTAGGCTATAGAAATCAGATTTTTTACATCTAGAGGAGGACCCACCGTTCGATCTTCTTGGTTCTATGAGTTCCTTAGCACCTTAGCTTTGATTCCAATGGAGGAGATGGGGAATGGATGGTTAGGATGGGAGATCATGGGGTAAGAAAGTGGGCCACCTTGGAGCTTGGGAATGCTTGGAGGATTTCTCATACGTATGGAGTTTTTTTCCTCTCTTGGATTTGAGTTTTTGAAAATGAGAGAGAGTTGTAAAAGGGAGAGAGAGAGAGAGAGAGAGAGAGAGAGAGAGAGAGAGAGAGAGAGAGAGAGAGAGAGAGAGAGAGAGAGTGATGGGTGATGGATGTGGTGAGTGATGGGTGTGTAAAAAATCCTTGACTTTTGTGACCTTTTGTGTAAGAAAAGCATGGGCTTGTAAGACCTTTTTTTACTTTTGTGGTTGCTTGGGTATGGGTGAAAGGTGATGTGTACTTGACAAGTGATGTGATGAGATTGATTGATTGATGGGATTGATATGACATCTCGTAGAGATTCTCTTGGGTTTCGCAATGCGCGGCGTTTTCTTCGCACCGAATGTTGGCCCACATCTCTTGACCAGGGTATCGCTTCAGCGTGCAAGTCGCGGCATCGGAACCGCAGCGACGGCGCGGTCGCTATGGTAAAGGTCTTGTGTTGAGTCGATACGGGTTGACGGCATACGAATCAGGGTTGCACGTAAATATTGGTTAAGGGTCGAAGGTTGCCGAAATTTGACCGGTAAGACCGCGGAAGTCTATGGAACGGTACGGTATAGGATACGGGGCTTACAACCTATATGGAGAAAACCTACGGTGAAGACCATTCGCCTAACCTGGGTATTTTCTTTTACTTCAATTCTTCTTTTTCTTTTTCTATTAATCATGATTGACAACTTTTCCAGGCTGGTTCCTTTCATGCTTAGTAATTACTAAGTTAACCCTTCAATATCAAACCGAAATCTTATTGTGAAAATGAGATGTGACATGTGAAATCATGACTCAATCAATATTTAAAATTTCTAATTATGAATTAACAATTCAGACTTAACTGTAAAATCTACTAGATAACTGAATTCAAGAGTCATACATTACCAACATCACGTATTTTGAAAATCTAAATTAAGGATATCCGTCAAAATCACCTCGAATTCACAAGAAATCACAGAAAATTTTAAAAATTTGCACAATTTTTACTTCAAGACCAAGAAAATACTGATTAGGAAACCTAATCTCTCACCCCAACCAAAAATCTACATTGTCCTCAATGTAAAAGATGTGAGCATGCAATGCACATGAGCCAATGAAAGTAAAGTGATGGGAAGATAATGCGTAGATAACGAATCGAGAGAGAGACTTACCAAGAAATCGCAACATGGAAACCAGCCAGCACGAGAGAGAAAGTAAAACAAAAATAACAAAAATAATAAAAATAAAATCCTACTTATACCACTTTTACAGGTGCTCTCGATTTCATTTAGCATATGCAACAAGCCTTTAAATCCCTAGGTTGCCCCTAGTGGACGAGTTGTAGTCTCGTGAGGGTTTACAGCAATGTTACCCATAAACATTGAATTAACTAACTAGAAAAATGAAATGGAATGAAAAGCTGGGTTGCCTCCTAAGAGCACTAAGTTTACCATCTTTAGCCAGAAAAATAAAGCAAACTACCCTAGTCTTATGAAAGCGATAAACCTACCTATACCTCCATCAGACTAAGAGATCAATCCTAGTAAACAGGAGCAGTCAGAGGCATGGACATGTCCTCTGAATCAAATTTCTGGACAAATAGTTTTAATCGATGTCCATTTACTTTAAACTCATTGCCATTGTCGGGATCTCTTATCTCGACGGTTCCATGAGGATAAGCAGTAACAACAATGTAAGGGTCAGTCCAACGAGATCAAAGCTTAGCCAGAAAGAGATGTAGTCAAGAGTCGTACAAAAAAACTTTCTAACCTGACGTAAATGATTTCCGGAGAATATGTTGATCATGAAATACCTTCATCCTATCCTTGTAAATTCTCGAGTTCTCGTACGCATCATTCCGGATTTCTTCAAGTTCATTTAATTGAAATTTACGTAGCGAGACAGCGTTGTCCAGATTGAAATTCAGATTTTTGATCGCCCAGTATGCTTTATGTTCCAACTCCACAGGCAAGTGACATGCCTTCCCATAAACAAGTTTAAAGGGAGATGTTCCATTAGGAGTTTTAAAAGCAGTACGGTATGCCCATAAGGCATCGGTCAATCGGGTTGACCAATCCTTACGATCAGGGTTAACTGTTTTCTCTAGGATATGTTTGATCTTTCTATTAGAAATCTCAACTTGTCCACTTGTCTGTGGATGGTATGGGATGCTCACCTTATGAGAGATATCGTATTTCTTCATTAAGCTCTCGAATGGTTTATTACAAAAGTGTGAGCCCCCGTCACTAGTGATGGCTCAAGGCGTTCTGAACTGCGATAGGATGTTTTCTTTTAAAAATTTAATGACCGTACGATGGTCATTGTTGCAGCACGGAATTGCTTCGACCCATTTAGTGACATAATCTACGGCGAGCAAAATATACAAATTTTTAAAGGATTGGGGGAAAGGTCCCTTGAAATCAATGCCCTAGCAATCAAATGCTTCTATGATAAGGATGGGATTCAAGGGCATCATATTTCGACGGGACAATGCTCCCAAATTTTGACAACGCTCACAAGCCTTGCAAAACTCATGAGTTCCCATGAACATGGTGGGCCAATAAAAGCCACACTGTAAAATCTTGACCGTGGTCCTTTTAGCAGAAAGGTGACCATTATAGGCCTGTGAGTGATAGAAGGAGATGACACTTTGATGCTCATCGTCTGTCACACATCTCCTTAGGATTTGGTCTGGGCAATATTTAATAAATATGGATCGTCTCAGAAAAAGTTGCACACCTTGGTAAAGAATTTCTTCTTATCTTGTCCAGTCCAATGCGTCGGTATGGAACCTGTGGTAAGATAATTGGCAATATCAGCGAACCAAGATGAATAGGAGACTTTGAACAGTTGTTCATCAGGGAACATGTCATTAATATGGGTCGTCTCAAGGGAATCAGAGGTATTAAGGCAAGAAAGGTGATCGGCCACTACGTTCTCTACTTCCTTTTTATCTTTAATTTTTAAATCAAATTCTTGAAGTAGAAGGATCCAACGTATCAAGCGGGACTTAGAATCATTCTTAGAAAGAAGATACTTAAGTGCCGCATGATCTGTGTAGATAATGATCTTTGATCCGATCAGGTAGGACATAAATTTATCTAATGTAAACACTACGGCTAAAAGTTCCTTTTTCATAGTCGAGTAGTTCACTTGGGCAGGATTTAGAGTCCTACTTGCATAATGAATGACGTAGGGCCTCTTATCTTTTCTCTGGCCTACTCCAACCGCATAATCAGAAGCGTCACACATAAGCTTAAAAGGCATGCTCCAATCGGGTGGCTGCATGATAGGTGCAGTGGTTAATATGCCCTTAAGCTTGGCGAAAGCTTCCTGGCATTACTTAGTCCACTCATATGGTGCATCTTTTTACAGAAGATTACATAAAGGACGAGAGAGGAGACTAAAGTCCTTTATGAATCGTCTGTAAAACCCTACGTGTCCTAAAAAGGACCGCACGTCTCTAATGTTCTTAGGTGGAGGTAGGTTAGAGATAAGATTGATTTTTGCCTTATCTACCTTGATTCCCTTGGACAAGATGATATGTCCAAGGACAATTCCCTTCTGAACCATGAAATGACACTTTTTCCAGTTAAGTACTAGGTTCTTTTCTTCATATCTTTTCAGTACACATTTAAGACTCTCTAAACACTCGCTAAAAGATGAACCGAAAATAGAGAAATCGTCCATGAAGACCTCTAGATATTTTCCCACCATATCAGAAAAGATACTCATCATACATCGATGAAAAGTGGCAGGGGCATTACATAACCCGAACGACATCCTTCTGTAAGCAAAGGTGCCGTAAGGACATATAAATGTGGTCTTTTCCTGGTCCTCAGGGGCGATTTCAATCTGATTGTAGCCCGAATACCTGTCAAGGAAACAATAATAGAAATAACCAGCTAGCCTTTCCAAGATTTGATCGATGAAGGGCAAAGGAAAGTGTTCCTTCCTTATGACGGTATTCAACTTTCGGTAGTCAATGCACATCCTCCAACCAGTAGTAACTCTGGTTGGTACGAGTTCATTATTGGCATTGGCTACGATGGTGATCCCGAACTTCTCATGAACCACCTGAGTTGGACTCACTCATTGACTATCGGATATAGGGTATATGATACCCACATCCAATAGTTTGAGAACCTTGGCTTTAACCACTTTCTTCATATTTAGATTTAGTTTACATTGTGATTGCCGAATAGTCTTCGCGTTATCCTCAAGATATATGCGGTGAGTACAAATCGATGGGTCGATTCCCTTGAGGTCCGCTAGCGTCCATTCAAGAGCTCCCTTATACTTAAGGAGAGTACCTATAAGCATACTCTCCTGCTCTTTCTCCAGGTGGGCAGAGATCACCACCGGGTATGTCTCATCTTGACCTAAATAGACATATTTCAAATCAGAGGGCAAAGACTTTAGGTCAAGCTTCAGCGGCTTGAGGTTAGACGGTAGAGGCATTACATCAGTTTGGGGAAACTCCTCAAATTGTGGCCTCCACCGGTTAACTTCAAGTACCGGTGCAGTATCAAGTATGACACACGTCTCCCTAATCATGTCATCATCAAAATCATGGGAGTGGGCCAGGCACGTCTCTAGAGGATCAGGGAATAAGGCAAGAGGCGTTCTATCTTCCACAAAAGAATCAATCACGTTAATGTCGTAGAAATCGTCATCATCCTCTGAATTGCTGCCGTTATTGAAAAAGATGTTTGACTCCAACGTCAAATTTTTGAAAGACATAGTCATGACATCATTCCTGCAATTGATAATTGCATTTGAAGTGGCCAAGAATGAGCGACCAAGAATGACGAAAATCTGAGTACTCATGTTATTGATGGGTTCGGTATCCAAGATGATAAAATCTATAGGGTAGTAAAATTTATCGACCTGGACCAATACATACTCGATTATCCCTCTTGGTACACGAACAGTGCAAGCAACAAGTTGTAGTGTTTTTGTGGGTTTTAATTCACCCAATCCTAACTTTTTGTATATCGAGTAAGGAATCAAATTAACACTTGCTCATAAGTCAAGAAGTGCATGATCAATTAGATAATTCCCGATTATATATGATATGGTTGGGCCACCGGGATCTTTGAATTTCTGCGGCACGTCTTGCTTAAGAATGACACTCACTTTCTCAGTCAATAAAATTTTCTTTTGAATGCTCTGCCGTCTTTTGGTTGTGCATAAGTCTTTCAGAAATTTGGCATATGAAGGTATCTTTTTTACGACATCAAGTAGAGGAATGTTGACTTTTACTTATTTCAACACCTCTAGAATATCCTGAGAGTTAGAGAGACATTTTGGTGCAACAAACCGTTAGGGGAATGAAGCAACTGACTTCTCTAGAAGTTTCAGTTCTAATTTTTGTGGAGAATTACTAGATCTATCATTGTTGTCCTCTTCTGGTTCTTGAGGCTTTTCAGGCCTAACCGGAAGAGTTTTATCAATAACCTTCCCACTCCTAAGAGTGGTGATGGATTTAGCGTGCCCCATTTGATTTGAAGAGCTGGGATCACTTATCTTGTACTGCGGTTTAGGATTGAGGAGTGGTTGTGCAGGAAGCATCCCCTTTTCTATAGCCGTCATACGTGAATCCATCTTTTGCATAAAATCTCGCATTGTCTGAGTCAGCTCTTGCATGGAATTTTGAACCGATTCTTCTTGAGATCTCCCTTGATTTGGATTTTGATTGAAGAAACCTTGAGGGGTAGCAGTTTGTCCATTCCTCCAACTAAATTAGGATGATTTTTCCAACCAGGATTATACGTATTAGATCGTTCCATTGAAAGGTCTTTGATAGTTATTTACAGCATTGGATTGTTCATTCAACACTTCTCGAAAGGCAGGTATTGTAGGACAATTTTCAGTTGTATGAATGTTGCAAGCACAGATGCTGCAAACACTTTCATTAACCTTATCCTTCTTCCCTTCCATGGCCTCGAATTTTCTTATGAGTGTAGTCACTTTATACTTAAGGTCATCCTCTTCTTTCAAGATATATAATCCACCTTTCTCCTTAGATTGAGTCAGCCTAGACGTGGTGTTCGAACTTGGGTAATAGTCCCATGATTGAGTTTTTTCAGCAAGACTATCGAGGTATCCCACACCTCATCGATATTTTTATTAATGAATTCTCCATTACACATTGTCTCGACCATTTGGTGTATGGAAGATGTCAGTCCATCATAGAAAAAATTTGTAATGCACCACGTTTCAAAACCGTGTTGTGGAAATGAACTGACCAAATCCCTGAACCTTTCCCAACATTGGAAGAATGCTTCATCTTCCTTTTGGGCAAAGTTTACGATAGCTTTTCTGAGGGTAATTGTTTTATGATGTGGGAAAATTTTCTTTATGAATTCCCTCTACATGTCATTCCATGTGCCAATGGATCTAGGACACAGTGAATGTAACCACGTCTTGTCCTTCTCTTTCAAGGAAAATGGAAAGAGTTTCAGCCTAATTGTATCCTCAGATACATTAGGAAAGTATACGGTGGCTATAATCTCGTCGAACTCTTTCAGATGTAGATACGGTTCTTCAGACTCAAGCCCATGGAACTTAGGAAGGAGTTGGATAACCCTTGGTTTGATGTCCATCTGTCCTGTATTCTCAGGAAAAATCATGCATGAGGGCGTACTTACCCCCACCGGTTGTAAATAATCTCGTAAAGTATGAGGCGGGGGTGCTTGATGTACCTCATTCTCATCTTGTACTTTCTCAACCCTAGGTTGGGCTAGTGCTTGAAATTGATTTTCAACCATAACCTTAATTAACTCAAAGAAATTCAAGTGGTGTCTCGTCCTGCGATGGATAGTCAGCCCCTCAACTAATTCTCCTTCGGTTAAGAGACGTCGAGTGTTGTCATGGGCCCACTTGGGCATGAAACACTTGTAGCCCTTGATTTAAATTCTAAACCTAGACCTAAAAGAAAGGAAGAAGTAGAAATCTAGAAAATAAACAGGAAAGATGGAAAGAAGTTACCAGTTTTGAAGTCCTATGTTAACAACCTGCAAAACAAAACAAAATAAGTTAGTCTTTAAAAATAGAAAGTCTAAGGTTAGAAAATTCCTAATTAGAAGTAAACTAATAACAAGAAGAAATTCCTAAAAAAGAAAGTAGAAAATAAATTAGGAAAGTCTTAAACTAGAAAGTAAGTTAATAGAAGGGATATGAAAAATAGAAAGTAGAAATTAGAAAGAGCTTACTAAATTAGAAGTTTCTATCTTAAAAACCTACAAAACAAATAGGATAGTTCCCAAACAAAAAGTATATAGAAAAATTCTAAAAATAGAATACGAAACAAAGTTGGGATTCTTAAAAGAATTAGAATTAGAACTTGCTAAAAAGGAAACAAACTTAATCTAGAAATAGAAAGGCATAAGTTAAGAAAGAAGTTACCAATTTAGAAACTATTTCAGAAGCCTACAAAACAAGAAAATATGTTAGTTTCTATAAATTAGAAAAACCTAAACCTATAATTAAAAAAATTCTAATCTTAAACTAATCCTAAAACTAGTAAATTTCAGAAACACAACCGTCAGTCCCCAGTAACGGCGCCATAAACTTATTCACACTCCCCAAGTGTAGGGTTGTGATGCAGTAATAAACTCGGTAAGACCGAGGTCGAATCCCAAAGGACTGAAACCTGTTCGTTATCTGAAACTAAGTTGAACTAGAACTAGACTAAGATGAAATCTAAACTGAATGAAATTTAGAAAATAATGGAAGAATAATTATCCAAATTTAAAGAATTCAGGAAAAGGAAACTGGGGATTCAGAGGATCCACTTGTAGAGATCAGGGAGATCTTATGCCTGCATCAAAAACTTAACTGGACTTAGAGTCCCATCTTCATCCAGTTGAAGGGTGTAACCATGAAAATTAACTGAACTTCCTTTGATATAGTTTTCAAGAGATGAAAGGTACATGAATTAGAATAGATTCCATCACCAAACCATGCTCAAGCGACAAAGTAAAAAATATAATTAAACTAATTACCGACCAATCAACATGCTATGAAGGTTGGGAAGGGTACTGTCATCCGACCATGCCCAGGAGACGATGGTGAACAACAGGGCTTCCTGACATCATAAACATAAAGGAAAAGAACATGCTCAAAGCCATTGCAGACCTATTGTAATTTCAGTCACAACAGACCATTAAAGACTAAAAATATTTCATTTATTAATAAACACAAATCAACATTAGTTCAATCTTAAACAAAAGGCATAAGCAACAGGTCCTCCCATCACGCTACAAGCTTCACCTCTTAGTCCTAGCTAAGAGGCTCAGCCTAACATAAACATGATGAGGCTTACTCTTAGAAAAATAAAGCAGAACAAAAGAAGGAAAAAATACAAAATATACTCTCCGTCTCTCTGTCTCTCTCTCCTCTTCTCCAAATCCACGTTCCAGCCCTCCTAGATTGAATCCTCCATACCCTCTCTCTCTCTCTCTCTCTCTCTCTCTCTCTCTTTATAACAGCCGCAAGTCGATCGCTAAACATCGAGACGGTGTCGTTTTCCTCAAGGCATAACAAGTGCGGAACCTTTACGCACTCCCTGTGTACAGGCCTGCGCTGAATTGGAAGTGGGGCCCATTATCAAGTTTTTCTGTGAAATCCAATCCGCTCATTGGAATGCCCTTGAAAATTCAATAAACTAGGTTATTTTTGGACCGAAATTGGTGTATCCCACCCATCTTTTTCGTAGCACCGTCAGTCCTCTATTTGGACGAATGGAAACTGATCTCCACTAATTTATAAGATTCGGTCACCTTGGCTCTAATGAAGGGGACCGTAGGTTCATGATGAATAGCCCAGATCAGGCTTTTGGAATGCGGTGATGACCCACAAGCTTGGTCCATAAGCTCTGTTACGGAACAGAGACTCCGCAGGTCACCCCTGCTACATGCACTGGCCCACTGATGGAGGCCAATTAGAGAATCCACTTCGTCCATTCGTTCCAGGGAGAAGATCCATCTAGGAGGATGTATTTTTAGAGTGAAATCGGTGTGACCCACTTGATCTTTTATTCCGTTATCCATCCTGCTTTCAACGGACAGGATCTTTCAATAGCTTGCATGGGGTAAAACCGACGCCTAGGTGAGAGTAATACCCACCTCCTGAGACCATTGAACGGTTTGGATCATCGAGCCGGAGAATGTGTGGGGCCCACAACGTAAAAATGAATGACACTCGTCCGTAGAGAGAGAGAGAGACAGAGAGAGAGAGACGGGTTAGCCTCGTCTTTGACCGGGCTGACCGTCCAGTGCACCTCCTCTGCACGTGAGCTAATCACACTCATGTCATAAAGTGGGTCCCATCTTGATGTGTACGGGAAATCTGCTCTGTCCCATCATTCTATCATATCATTTTAAGTGTTGAGTCCAAAATTGAGGTAGATCCAGAGATCAGGCGGGCCCCACTTGAGGATTTAATGGGCTGATCTATCAGTTTAGGCACTTCCACAGGGATCCAGGAGCTGAAATTCGACGTGTACGGTTAATTTATGGTCCTCAGACTACGTACGAAGTTTCGAACCAAAATGATGGTGGGAATCCTATGATCTTGCACTCTGGAAATCTTTCGAGCCACTTGAGCTTCAGTTTTTTGGTTTTCTTGGATGCCTGGCGTGTAATTCCGTCGATCTTGGCCCCCTGGAGTCTGTCCCTTGCATTTAGTGTCGTCAGAGCGTCAAATTCATGCTTTTAGCACCTTATTTCGATCCATACTCGTAAAGACACTTTGCATCACAAACACAAGTAATTCGAGCTGTTAAACAGTATTCTATTTGTAAATCTAGGCGATAACTGGGTCAGATATGCAATATTTGACCCTCAACATCTTTCTCAAGGGGATAACTACTTCGAATTCACAGAGCTTAGCTTCTTTGGACGCTTCATAGAGATTCTTTGAATCCACCAGCAGAAGAATAAAGTAGAAATAATTTTTAGAAATTTCAAATAAATTGATTGATGATCAAAAACAAGTTTACAACCTCTTAAACAGTGACATGAACCCTAAGAATGAGTTTCAGAATAAAACTACAACTAAAACTCCTTAAAATCTTGACTTACTATAAATAGTAAACTTAATATTTACAATCGGTCATGATTTCTACTAGACCTCATAGTTTTCGGCCAACAATAGTAAGTGTCCTATTTGGCTTAACCATGTTATTCTCCTAATTTTTTCAAGAAATTTTCGTGATGGCACAACTATTAAAGCTCAACGGATGAAGAGTTACAATCAAACCAAAACTTACTATAAATAATAAAAATGAAAATGAAATGAGATTTCAATTGTCTTTCTTTTTGATGGAATCTCATGAATTTGGCATGGGCAACCCAATGTAGCTTCTCCTACTCCAAAATCATATATGACACGTTAGATAACTCATTCTGGTTTGCGAGATATGCCCATTTTAAGTTCCTAATAGTCTGGATCACTTCTGCTTCTGATCAGACCTTCTCTAGTCCATCTTAGCTATGAAATTGTTTGCGACCCACTCTACATCAGTAGGCCTGGCTGGTTGACAGCCCTAACTACAGAGCAGTAATTTTGGCTCAAGAGTCAAACAACTGAAATTGGAAAGATTTTAATTCTCATTTATAGCATCCCATTGACTCTGCCTACAGCATGAACTAGACCACAGATTTGGACCCAGATTGTCCAATCAAATTGATGGCTCAGTTACAATCAATGAACTTTTTAGGCCACGACCTATCCATAATGACGTCCCCAAGATGGATGGACCAAACCACTGGGAGTGTTCACCGGATGTAAGGTAGAGAAGGCATGAGAAATAGATAATGCCATAGAAAATGACCTTGAATGAAAAGGAATATAGGCCGCTAAAAGTGGGGAATACCCCAATCATCAGGTGGACCATACAATGTATTTCATTTTTTTATTATGAAATAAATTTACGTACATTGCTCATTAAAAGTATAGTTGGTAATAATTTTTTAAGTAAATCATTTTGGGGGACGCATGAAAATAACCCCGAATTATAATCAAATAATAAGAGATCAATCAAATTAAGCACAAACAGAACATAAAGATTTACAAGGAAAAACCCTTATGAGAAAAAAAACAAAGCACAAAACAACAAGAAATTCACTATGAAATCAATATTTACAAAAAATGAAAAAGCTTACCAATCGAGAATACACCTCGTTCGACTATCTTTGCTCCCTAAAAGCCCTAGTCACATTTTTCTTGCCTTAATCCCCAATTATAGCCCCTTTAATAGGTTAAAAACTCAAATAGGAAATAAAACCAGCAATTTCACAAAACTGTGCAAGTTGTTTGATGGGAGCTTCGATCATATCGAGTGCCATTGACATTCATTGATAGGATCAAAGCCACCTTCGATTATATCAATTTGGACTTAAAAACTGTCAAACAAGTAAAGGTAAAAAATTGAAATTTTCTAGATGGGATTGAACCGTTTTTCGATCCCGTTGCTAGACCCGGTTACAAACAAATTTAAGATATCAAATAACAACCTCTCCCAAGTCTTCAATCTTCACAAACCATAACTCCAAGTTCCATCTCTAATTGTGTTCATCATAACTATATCATCGCCATTGATTCTCGTGCATACTCCTAGCTCCTTTGTCAAGTCTTCACCAAGCCCAAAGAAGTTGTATAAAATTTAAACTTTTTTGTGGGAACCACCTTGATAAGCATGTCCGCTTGATTCATGCTTGTGTGGATCTTCTTAAGAGTCACTCCGCCTTCCTTAAGCACCCGTCAGATAAAATGATAATGGACATCAATATGTTTACTAGGAGAGTGATAAACAGAATTCTTTGCCAAATTAATCGTCATTTTATTCTCACAATTAACTAGCAGGGCTTCCTACTGAAGCCCAAGATGATTTACCATCCCCCTTAACCAAACACCTTTTTTGAACACTTCTGTTATTGACATATACTCAGCTTTAGTCATAAAAAGAGTCATTATTGATCGAAGCTTTGACATCCAACAGATCGTACCACCACTAACACAAATGAGTAGTCAAAAGTAGATCTCTTGTTATCCACATTTCCTATATAATCGACATTCACATAGCTTATCAACTTGGCCTCTTACTTTTCAAACATTAAGACATAGTCTACTATACCTCGAATATGCCAAAGTAACTATTTCATTGCCTCATAGTGTTGCTTGATGGGGTTAGTCATGTATTTGCTCACAACATTCACCGCATGTGAAATATCAGGTCTCGTAAAGATAATGACATACATCAAACTGCTAACAATGTTTGAATAGGGCAAACAAGATATCACTTACTTTTCTTTATCTGGAGTATGACATTGTTTAGAAGAAACTTAAAGTGAGCAACATGGGGTGTGCTAATCGATTTTGCCTTATTCATACAGAACTTTATCAATACATTCTCATGATATTCAGCCTATAATAACCGTAATTTGCTCCTCTGTTTATCTCTGTGAATATCTATGTCGAGAATCTTCTTTGCACCACCAAATCTTTCGTTTTAAATGTCCCTGACAACTTAGTCTTCAATATATCGATCTAAGGCATGTTATAACTGGCAATAAGCATGTCATCTACTTACAATACCAGTTCAATGAATTGTCCATTATCTAGTGTCTTTTAATAGACACAATAATCATACTCACTCATACTAAATTGCTGGCCTATTACGAACGTATCAAACCTTTTATACTACTACTTAGGTGACTGTTTCAGACCGTATAACAACATCCACTGGTTGGTTCATTTTTCATGATTTCTCTCTTTTCTTTTGTTTATGATTTTTTTTTTAGTTAATTAAAATAAACGGCAAAAAAGTAATAGACTAGTGTGCACTAAAATGTAGAATGCAAATATAAGTAAATGGACGAATATACACCAGAATGTAAAATGCTAGTACATGAAAATAAATGGACTAATATAAACTAAAATATATGATTCATGTATAGGAAAGTAAATAGACTAATATAGACTTAAATGGGGCATGCAAGAACAAGAAAGTAAATGAACCAATATACACTCAAATGCCAGATGCAAGCGCAGAAAAGTAGACAAACTACTATACATTGAAATGTTAGTTAGGTAGCAGCTTAAGTTAGCAATTAGCATGTAAATAAGTTAGTGGGTTAGTAAGGACCATTGTTCTTTGAAGTATAAGAAAATAAATGCAAGAAAGTAAATAGACCGGTATCTCACTAGAGTACCTAAAGTTTAAAAAAATTAAAAAAATATATGTGAGAAAGTAAGTGCATCAGTATTTCACTTGAGTAGCTAAAGTTAAGGAAATATAATTTTGAAAAATTTCGTGTTTTGAGTTCGGTCTTGACTTAGCTAGCACACATTCTCTAGTGGAGTTACTAGTTTTGTGCACACCACCCACATCTCCCCGTTTTGGGATCTATTCGTGTGTAGGTGAATAATGTTGCGTTTATGACTCGAATATTAGATATGTTTAGACTAGAGTTGCCACTATCCAATTGAAATCTTGGAATCATGTGGTTGGTTAAAAATCATAAAAATTTTCATGGATTGGAGGGTTGCAAGATTCTCCTTCTCACTTGACTTAGGCAATTGATCTGCACCCTAGATTTTAGGTGTTGATATGAGAAAATGTACACTTTTCAAGTTGTTGAAAATTGGATAGTGCATGTGACTCATGTTTGAGACAACAAACGGAAGGGCAAATGTTGACGGATTAAGATGATTTCTCAAGTTGCATAAAATTAGACAGCAAATGTGACTTGTGTTCGAGACAACAAACAGAGAAGCGAATGGTGTCTGATTGAGGTGATTTGGAGCCATAAAAAAGTTCATCAAGTATACTTGTTTCCCTATAATCCGGCTTATAATGAGGGAGATTTGTGCCAAACAATGAAGAAGTATGCTCATGACCAGACAACCAAAAGTGAAGACACACCCCGATCCATAGATCAAGTGGTAGACTGAGTGAAAGATATCTCGTTTCAACACTGAGGTCTTGGTACTAGGGGTTGGCTAACACTGAAGGGTTAATTGACAATGGGTGTATTGACAAGCTAACATTAAAAAAAATAATAATAATAAATAAATAAATAAAATAAAAAAATTGCAAAAGTGAAGACACCTTGTCTATGTTACGAGCCCTATTTATTGGACCAAATTAATGACATCCAATCAACTTAATTTTAGACTTATATCATATCCAACCGTTTGCAAAGAAAATATAGCTATATTTTCCCAAGACCATTTTGTGTAGAGAAAAATAGGATGCGCTGATTAAGCAAATTAGACATGTTGTGTGTTATATGACAAGTATTGCTTGATTGGATATAACCTTCGGACAAATACGCATGTAGCCATTCTTCCCCTCTATAAGCCTCTTCCCATTTGCTAAACAATAAGAAAAAAGAGGACCTTTCCTCCACGTCTCTCCCTCTCTCTCCTATCCTCTTTCTCTCATGCGACTGAGAGCTTTGACCATTGATCATTGGCCAGCAACTAGTGGCCATGATCAATGGTCAGCGATGGGTGCCCACGATCAATGGTCAACGATCAATCTCCAAGGGAGATGGATGGCTAGCTGACCACGAAGATCCATGTCCAGCGGCTGTACTGATGGAGATCGTTTGTTTAACGGCCATTGTGATCTACTACCAACATTCAGATCTATCTAGATTTACGATCAATAGACACCAGATAATCATCTCACGCCAGTCGCAGGACATCCATGGCCTCATCAGCTTCTTCCTTTTCTCATTTTCCTTCTGAAAAAGCAGAGATCTGATCAGATGATCTGAAAATTAATCGGATTGATTCCAACCTCCTCGGATCAGTCGGTGCTCTGTTGGCCCCAACATGATGTATGTGTTTTATCCATGCCGTCTATCAATTTTTCCAGATCATATTAGGGTTTTATCCAAAAAATGAGGCAGATTTAAACTTTAGGTGGACCACACCATAGGAAAACAGTAGTGATTGAATGATCACCATTAAAAACCTCCTAAGGCCCACGGTAATGTTTATTTGACATCCAACCTCTTGATCAGGTCAAAAGACCTGGATGAAGGGAAAATAACAAATATCAGCTTGATCCAAAACTTTTATGGACCACAAGAAGTTTTTAATGGTGGGCATTCAATCAACACTGTTTCGGGTGATGTGGTCCACTTGAGATTTCGATCTACCTTATTTTCGGCTTCATATGATAAAATGATATGTAAAAATGGATGGATGGCATGGATGAAATACATGCATAATAGTGGGGTGGGGCCCACAAAGCACCGACCACAAGCCATTGGCTAGAGGCAGCAGGGTCACTAGCCAATCCGCGTCCATTTCAAATGATTAACAGTCTGATTCACCTGTTCACGACTCATAGTCCATGGCCTAATGCCCGTCCAAATGTAAGCTGTCTAGAATGCTGACCGTTGACTATAATTCAAACCCCTCTAATGCATATACACTGACTCCCATCCATATTAGGGCTGAAAGTCAGGTGGGTTGGGTTGGGTCGGATTGGTGCCCAACCCTAGCCCAACCCAAGGTTCCTATACCTCAACTTTAACCTAACCCAATCCAACCTCGGGTTGGGAATTCTCAACCCAAGCCCAACCCATGCGGGCTTGGTTGGGTTGGTCGGGTGAATGCATGTTAATATTTTTGTTATTACATTTTCTATTATATTTTCAGCGTGTATTATTTTTTGTAGCTATGATTTTATTAATTATATATATAGTTATTGATAGTAAAGAACTTCATTTGTTTCTAAACAAATAAGTTAACATAGAGGATAACTACTCCTTTAAAAGTCATGTTGTGTAGCACACAATGTATTTGGGAGAGAGAAATATGATGTATCTAGTTAGCTTTGAGTCATTGAAAATTACATTGACCAATGAAATTCGACGGCTCAGAAATTTCCTATGCCTTCAATGCAAATGATCTGTACTCAATTATAATTTATAATTTATATATCAATTGGGTTCAAGTTTTATCGGATTTGTGCTTGTACAGCTCAAGCCTGAGACCAAACCAGATACATTCTACCCAAGCCCAACCGAATGTCGGGTTGGTCACAGGTCGGTCGGGTTGAACCCACCCGAATTTCAGCCCTAATCCATATGGGATTGCTACCCTCATATGACTTCTTATCCACGTGCAATTGTTAACGGTCATTAACATGTGTTCCCATTCACGTAATATGCATTTACCACACATTAGGGTCTAATGCCCGTTCCATCATTCCAGCCCAAGGCCCATTCATTTGGCCTTTGGTCTAGTTCATATGGCCTTTGGCCCACTCCCGTTCATCGGGCCTTTGACATACGCATGGCCTACTGACACACTCATGGCCCACCTAGCTAGCCGGTAACTTATATTCATGGCCCACAGCCTCCTTCACGTCCCATTGCCCATTTACATGCTGACGGCCCATCTTATGACCCACCTAATCCACTTTTTTTTTTGGTCCACCCTTTTCTTTCTACCTTTATTTCCATGCAACATAGTAGATCTTTCCGCCATTGTGTTACCAAAGTATAAAGAAATTGTTCAACACAATGAGGGTGCGTTTAAATGGTTAAACCGAAATACAACATGCATAAAAATCACAAGCCTACTTGTTTTGGAAATATAGTTTGCACAAGTATGTTGTTGTTACTCATAAAAATGGCCTTTAAATAAAGAGTGAGAGTGTTGATCCATTCCATAATACATTCTATCTTCTCTTTGAGTATCTTCTTTCTCGTTAGAGATACGCTCAAGCAATGGCCAATCAAAATTTCGATAATTTGATCAATCAAGCATGGATAGAACGTGGAGGTAATCATGATGAACTGGACCGGCCTTTCTTGTGGGACCCACAAAATCAAGGGCACAACCGTATACGAAGAGATCTAGGAGGTAGAGTGAGCAACGGGACGCCTCTACGCTTAGTTTATGAGAAGGAGCTAATGGGGACGGACGTAAACAGGCACCATCACCGTTTTGTTATTCAAAAGAAACAAGCGGAGAATTCCATTTTCCGATGCCTCACTCTTGATCAAAGAATCAGCGTTTGCAACGGCGATGAGGTCCGAGTGACTGGCCATAACAGAGAGGGAACAACATGGGACTTGAGACTCACAAAATGGGGGAGGGAGAATGATGGTAACATGATTTACGTCTTAATCGGGCAATGGGCCGATATGGTGGAGCAGAACCGTTGGAGGAAAGGCAATCGGCTCACTATATGGGGCTTCCCTTATGGTGGTAATAGAGATGGATGGGAGTTTGGACCAGATCACGGCTACAATGAAGTTCACTTCGTGTTCACGGTACAGCGGTGAACACTATATATATATATATATAGAGAGAGAGAGAGAGAGAGAGAGAGAGAGAGAGTCACCAGTTATAAGGATATTCGATCATAAATGATTATATTAATTAAAGTGAATGATTAAGAATCTCAATCCTTATCTCACCACAACTACAAAATTTCTATTTTTCTGCCTAGTAACCAGTGCATATCATAAATGTCAGGACTGCTGAATGCAGTGTGTGATGATGTGGCCCAATTAGATCTTTCTCTCTCTCTCTCTATATATATAGAGAGAGAAACACCTTATAGGAATATTTGGTCATGAATGATTATGTTAAGTAAACTGAATGATTAAGAATCCCGATCCTTGGCTTGCCACGATCAGAAAAATTATGGTTTTTAGCATCAGAACTGGTGCATGTCATCACTGACCTTGTCAGGACTGCTGCATAAAATCCTGTGTGTGATGGGAATGGATTGGTTACTCCCCCTGACACCACCCATTGGTTGGTGGTCGGTGCTATGTGGGGCCCACCATGATGTATGTGTGTCATCCATGCCGTCCATATATTTTTATACATCATTTTATTATATAATAAAAATATGAAGTACATAGCTATCTCAGGTGAGCCACATTATAGGAAACAATGTTGAATGAATTTTAACCATTAAAAACGTTTTGGGGGCCATGAAAGTTTTGGATCAAGCTGATATTTATTTCCCCTTCATCTGGGTCTTTATGACCAAAGCAACAGATTGGATGTGAAAAAAACAGTGCAGTGGACCTTAGGAGGATTTTAATTGTGAATATCTATTAATTATTTTTGTCCTGTGGTGTGGCCTACCTAAGATTATATCCCTATAATTTTCTGTATCAAACCCTAAAATGATCTGTAAAAATGGATGAACGGAATGGATTAAACACATACATCATGATGGGGCCCACAGAGCACCGACCATCAGCCACGGGGCTGGTGTCGGGGGGGTAGCCAATCCGTTCCCGTGTGTGATAATGTGGCCCAATTAGATTACAAGAAGTAAAATTTTTCTGCTTTAGGCAAGCAAGGATCCAGATTCAATGATTAAATAAAGTATAACAGCCGGCCGTCTTGGTAAATGGCATCATGCAGCTAGGCCTAATGAAGCCAGATTAGCCCTTCGGGATTTCAATTTGTCTCGGCGTATGGGTCAAACTCAACTTGCAATGTGGACCCAAGGATAAAGTGGCCTTGATTTTACAAAATTGTCTATAAGGCCTATTTATAACTGTTATGATAGGGGTTGAGCCTGAAATTACTCAGCCAAGACAAATCTGGTCATACAGTCGGCTACTATAGACGGAAGCGGATTGCGTCCTGCCGTAATCCGTCCAGGCAAAGCTTTGTGGGAGCCACCATGATGTAAACGTCTTATCCACGCCATCTATACCTATTAAAAGATAATTTTATGGCATGATCCAAAAAATGAAGTAGGTTCAGATTTCTAGTGGACCACACCAAAAGAAGCAGTGGTGATAATGACACCCACCATTGAAACCTCTCTAAGGGCCACTGAGATGTTTTTTACCATCCAACCTATTCATAAGGTCATTTAGACCTGGATGATTTGAAAACACCAATATTAACTTGATCTGAAACTTCTGCAGCTCCCAAGAAGTTTTTAAAGGTGGACCTTCAATCCCCACTTTGTGGCCTACCTAAGCCTTGGTTCTGCCTCAATTTTGGGTTACTACATTATAATTATCTGTAAATAGGGATGGACAGCGTGGATAAGACGTTTGCATCACAGTGGCTCCCACAAAGCTCTACCCAGACAGGTCATCGTCCGGGCGGGGTAGGACGCAGTCCGTTTACATTATAGACTACCTATCTGGTGGGCCATTCTGGGATCAAGGTATATATAAAAACCACACGGATTGACCAATTCAGGCCTTCTTATTGATAGACTTCAACCGCATGGAATGATGACCATTAAATCTCAGTAATTTTCAACTTCTTTTTAAAGAATTCAAATATAAATGCCAGAATTAGGGGTGGTAATAGGTTGAGTGGCTCACCTGGCCCAGCGTTTGGGCTAGGGTTGGACCCATAAGCTTGGATCCTGGTCAGGTTTGGGCTTGACATGTGTGGCTCAATCAATTTTCAGTAGCCTTTGAGCCTAAATCATTATAGCCACCTGGCCCACTTCATACTGATCCATCCTAGAAATACACCAATTGCATTGTCAGCCAGCCGACACATGCATTCCATTGGTTAAATTCTCCTAAATGTCTTCCGTTCATTTGCAACCCACCTAATTAACCGATGAATTAGATGTGAAAATTAGGGATTGGGACCACGTCTGGACCAAGCCATTTGTTTTTGTCTTGCATGGCTTGGGCCTGCTCTACTATGCCCTGTTGGGCTTAGGGCTTGGACATAATGTTGGGTGGGGGTTTCATGCCACCTTAACCAGAGCCGGGCAACGGACGACTTGACTCGGCTGACTCAACTCATCTGACTCATTTAGACTCAACTCAACCTAAACCGAGTAGGCTTCATCCAATCCGAGCACAAACAAAGTCGAGTTCGAGTTACCCAATAACTCGATCCCAACTCGACTCGAAACTCGATCCGATTAGACTTGGCTCGATTCGAAACTCAAATCAACTCGACACGGGTTTGAGTACGTATATAAAATAAAATTTTTAAAAACCTAATTTCTAACATCTCTAACCCTACTCGCCGCACCCGACCTTGACCCAATCCCAAACTCTCTCTCCCTCCCTCATCCTCCTCCTCTTCCAAGACCCACAGCCACCCACCACCACCACCACCACCACCACCACCACCACCGGCACCCTCCTCTCTCTCTCTCTCTCTCTCTCTCTCTCTCTCTCTCTAACTTGGTACTTCTGACCGGCTCGGACTCGGTCCGAAGTAGTAGAGGCTAGATTGAACTCGGATTGGGTTAGGCATACTAGACTCATTATTGAATCGGATCAAGTTCAGGTTAGGCCTATTTCAAAACCGGATTGAGCCCGGTTAGCCCTAACTCATTCCGACTCGACTCAATGCCCAACTCTAACCTTAACCTAGCCCATTGCCTCTTTGAGCTAGGATCATTGGTTTGATCTTTCTATGGTGGACCATCCATGGCAGGATGAACCAAATATAAAATCCTGATTCATCTATTAAAAGCCAAATGTTTGGTGGCGGGTGGTAATGAGCTGGGCCTGGGCCTAGAAGATATAAAAGATTGAATAGACATGGCCAGAACGAGCTCAAAATCCGAACCAAAGATAATCCGGGCCCAACTGGTTGCCAGCCCAAACCACAGAACAGATTAAAAGAGATGTTGGCTCATGATTCAAACAACTGACATAAGAAAGAGTGCAATTCTCATCAACAAAGCCCCTTTGCCTCTGCCTGAATGATCTGGACCACATATTTGGACCCAGATGGTCTTATCAGATTGATGTCAACTCATTATTAAATCATTGAAGGTCCACTGATTGCACGGTTATGATTGATGTGCTTTTTGGGCCACGGATCATCCATGGTGAGGTGGACAAGATAGATGGGCCAGACCACTATGGCGCCCACCGTATAAGGAGAGAAGGCATAAGAAATAGATAATGCCACAAAAAGTGACCTTAATGAAAAGTAACATCAGCCGCTAAATGTCAGGAATGCTCCAATCGTTATCAAATTTGCTTCAATTACCATCATTCATGGGCCACCTCTTAATGATCGAGATCTTCTCTCCCGTTAGAACATTAACATACCCTGTGCAAAACTTCCACATATTAAATGATACCAATGATCTAGAGCAGGCTGCTGACCTATTCCTGACTCAAATGGACCAAAAATATCTGAACAGGAGCGGACATAATCCATCATATTTGGGCTCAGTCCTATGTAGGGCATGATGTAATTGAGCCCCAGGCGCGCGTTCAGATCAGGAAAATTCATTCTGGATTGAAAAAAATACTGTTCAATGCGCAAATCGTAAATCAACCATAACTTTTGATCCAAAATGAGTTATGGGAGGACAAACGGCCAATAAATTTCAATTGAAATTATTTTATGGGCCAACCAACACATAAGCATGTTCCGTCGCTCCATTTCACAAGAAAATGACTCATTCATAAACAAGTCTCCCATTTTTCAAAAAACTTACTATTTTTTGTAAGTTTTATTATCCTTAGAATTTTAGTATTTAGTATCTTCTTGGGGTTGGCTTCTTATCATGCTAGAAATATATCATGCCTATTTAGATTAGAACTTTTTTATTTTTTATATGTTTTATTATTTTTGTAAAGTTTTAATTTATTTGTATTAGAACTCTTAATTATAATTTTATTTTATTATTTAAAACTTTGTAATCCTGGTTGGAAAACAGATTTCAATAAAGTATTTCAAATTTTCTTAACACTTGTGAATTTGAGAACCATTACGTGTTATGGATTAAAGTATTATTTACTTGAGAAAGATTGATGTTTATGGTTATCCCTTCATGCTTTTCCCTACGTCAACCAATTACCCAATCACCTCCATCCATGGATCTTGTCTCTACTATTGAGAAAGGATTTTGCAATATTTCATGATGTATTTGTATGTTCAATTTGGAGCATTTCCAAAACCTACATGGCCCAGATTGAAATGTGATGGGTACAGATACGTCCACATAATGAACGTATGTTTGGGCCGGGCTGGGCATATATCTCATATTCCATTCTTAAACTCGAGTGTAGTCACAAGCCGGACCTGGTTAAAATTAAATGGGTTGGGTTGAGGTTAGGCCTCTTTAATGGATTTTAAGTGCAGGAGCCAGGTAAAGCAAGACCACATCTTGAAACTAAGGCTTAAAGAAATCAGGTTGGCCCTTCACATATGAGTCACACAACTTAAATTTTTTTTATAGGGCCCATTTTTAACTTAAATAACTGGGCTTGAGCCCGAAACTGAATAGCAAATTACAAAACAGGCCAAAGCTTAGCTCGAACTTTATTCCAATGAAATATCAAGTCATTAATAACCTGGTCCAAAGTTCAAACTCTGTAAATTTGCTGTCGATTGACTTAAATCACATGGAATGATGTCAATTAACCTTACTGGTGGTCCATGTTACAAAAACCGCACAGGTAGACTCGCAGGAGTTTTAAAACAAGGTCATGGGTTCAAGGATATATTGTGGTGAAATCCTATTGTGGTGTGAGTGCATATATGAAAAAAAAAAAAAAAAAACCCACAGATGCATTCATATTTTGTGTTAGCATTTTTCACTAATTGGGCTGGACTGGGCATTTCTCTTTAGTTAGTATTCCGTTCTCAAGCTCAAGCGTGTTCATGCTAGGTTAGGTTGGGTTGATTGAGCCTGACCTGTTCTACTAAATAGGTGAGTTGGGTTGGGCTTGGGCTCTGGCTTAACAAATTTTAAGTGTGTCAGGTCAGACCACAGGGTAATAGATCACGGCTCTGGTTTGGGCTCTAGCTCTTTGCCTTCTTGGCAAATGGGTTAGGGTTGGGCTGACACCGACCTAACCCAAACCTGACCCATTGACTTTGCAGTGTTGTAACATGTTCATCTCCCATTAAAAATATGAGGCAGAATCTACTACATAGCTGTGTAGACTAAGCTAAAACTATGAAGGAATTAGTTTCGTCTTTTGATCACAAAAGAGTCACAAAGATACAAAAGAGTTATTCCAATATTCAAGCTGTATATTTTCAAAATTGGCCAAAGTTATACCAGTTAATTATGAGAAATGCTAGACCCATCATCTTGTAGGTCCACCTATTATCATTTTGGATCAAAGGGGCAGCCAATGTGAACTTGGACTATCAATCATACCATGTGTGCCCAACAACCGGCTGACTAATGGAAAAAGCCAAGAAAACCTTGAATGCTATTTTTATAGAGCATTTAAATCCAAACACTATTCTTTTGCAAGAAATTCTTCTCTTAATGATGAAATTTTATTTTGGCAGGGTACATATTGCTTATTTACATGAAATGATTACTGACCACACCTTAATCTTGTTGGGGAACCGCAGAAGTACATGGAGATAAATCAAGGAAAGTACTTCAATCACAAAACTAAGGTCAAAAACAAACAAACCGGATTTTACGTAGAAAAACCTCTGTGGGAAAAAACCATGGCACAAAGCAACCGTATTGCACCATTAAAGTAGAAAATTACAAGCAATAAAGATTACCAATCTGAACAAGCCTCTCGAATCTCCATCACAAGCCAAGCTATGCCTTTGAAATCTTAGGAATGAGTTTAGAAAACCTATAACACCTCTCTTGCTACCCAAAATTCCAATTATATGCTATATATAGCATAACATCATATTACAATCGGAATAGGAAACATATCCCATACAATAATTTTGCACATGCATTCAATAACACCTTCGATGGGACTTCAATGGCATCAATGATCTGCCTATGGCATCAAGTAAAATATAAAATCATTCCAACCATAAAACATGATTTTTTTGGATTTTTCCGATGACATTGAACATGTGTCGATTGCATCAACATCTGTGTGATGGCATCGAGTAGTTGGTCGCTGTTGTCTACATATTTAAGATATCAACAACAAATCTAATGTGTAGTCATGGTCAGATCAGACCCACATCCTCCTTTAAAGCCATTAATGGGCTTCGAATAGAGTTCATGCATGGCCTTGGTAGGCTGTACGTTTGCAATCTGGGCTGTCATGTGCACATATGCTTAAGATGACAACCGTTGATGTGATAATCATTGGGATAACGGTTGTCTAATATTAACAAATTTTTTTATTTTTTTTTCTATCCATGCAACCTAACAGGCATTTATTGCCTTTTTTTCTATGTTAATGCCAAAATTTTGATGCATTTTAGTCTAATAATTTTATTATATTTTAAGGATTTTAATCTAGTAAATTTTCTAATACAGAGATAATTAATACCTCAATCCACTATATTTGATTGTCCACCCTTTTTCTTTCTACTTTTTTTCTTCAATACAGTAATAGAAATTTCTGCCATTATTTTACCCGAATACAAAGAAATTGTAAATGATGATAAGGGTGGGTTTGAGTAGTCAAATCCCAAAGAAAACATGCCTATGTAAAAATCACAAGCCTACTTGTTTTGGAAATGTAGTTTGCACAAATACTGTGTTATTACCCATCCAATGGCCTATAAAGAAATGTCCACATTAACCTAGCTGATGGGCCATGCAGTTGGCTAATATGGACCACCCATTTAATGGGCCATTCTAGCACCAAGGCACGAAAACCACACGCATTGACCAATTCAGGCCTTCTTGTTTATCTTAAATTAACCACATTGAATCATGACCATTAACCTTACTATTTTCAACTTGATCTGTTTGAAGACCTCAAATAATTACGGGTGGCAACAGGCTGACCGGCCCCACCTGTCCAGCGTTTGGACTAGGGTTAGACCCATAAGCTCGGCCCCTGGTCAGTTTTGGGATTGGAACAATTTTCGAAAGCTCCTGAGCCTAAATCATTTTAGCCAGTCTAAGCCCAACTTCATGTTCCATCCTATAAATGCACCATTTGAATTCTTTGGTCGGCCAACACATGCACTCCATTGTTTGAATTTTCTTAAATGTCTTCTATTCATTTGTGGCCCACCTGATCAACACATGAATTAGAAGCATTCATGTGGAAAATAGGGGATTGGGATCAGGTCCGGTCCAAGCCAAATCTTGGGCCTTCTCCTCTAAGCCGTATTGGGCTCAGGCCTTGCACATTATAATGTGAGTCTTGGGGTAACAGTGCCCCTTTCCCTCTGCCTGCATAATGCGTAGTGGGCCTGGCTTGGGTTAGAAATGTGGACTATTTAAGTAAATGGGTCGAGATAACTCATTCAGAGACCATTAATTAAATGTACCCTCACACGGTGGGCCACGGAGTTAAAAATAAGGTCAAGCTCTTACTTAGGTGGGCCACATTATAGACAACAGATTACAGTGGATTCCTACTCACAGAAACCTTCCTGAGTGTTTTTAGTGGCCATTGATATGTGGTTTAGACATCTAACCCATCCATTCTGTGGGTCTTGCTTAGATGAGGAGCCACACCAAATTTCAGGTAATTTCAAAACTTAGGTGGGCTGAAAAAGTGATTTCAGATGTTTAAGGCATGATTTTACATGGTTTTAGACTGTGAGGCCCACCTGAGTTTGTAACACGGATGAGTTTTTGGAAATCCCATGACCTATATGGGACCCTCCAAATGCACAGTGTGGATGTCCAACACACATCACGGTGCGGCTGACAGAGCTTGACCTCATATATAATAATTTCCCATGAGGTTGATCCCATATATAGAACCTTTTCAAATGTGTGTATAAAACTGTACGGCAAGTCACCATTATGTGGGACAAGTGGATGAGCTCATACTTGGGTTGGGCCGTGCATAATGTTCATGTGAAATCCACTCCGAACATTAAGTGCATGATGGAAATTTAGTAGTACCACTAAAAAACTAGGTGGATTCTTAATTCAGGCAGGCACACAGAGAAACAATGGGTGAGGAGACACCTACCCTTATTTTTATAAGGCCCACCGTGATGTTTATGTGAAATCAACTACAATCACTGCATCATAAAATGTTATGCATGGGTACAAAAGATTAGGTTCATATGTGATTTAGATGGGCCATACTAAGTGAAACAATTTGGATGATGGGTTTTTGCATATGTGGCCCACCTGAATTGTGGATGTGAATAATGTATGATCCATACAGCTAAATAATCACCCCACACCCAAAAATTTATATAGGGCCTATGCCCGAGCTAGTAAAGTTCCAGCACATGGGTCGTTTCAAGGGTTCATAGTACACAGAGAGAGACACCATATAGTACTTGGGACTGTAACAGAATAAGCTGTGCATGTAAAAGGGGAGAGTGGCTAGGCAGCGGAATTCTGTGAGAGATATTTACAACTGTACGACCCATTTATGACCATTTACATTTGTACGCCCACTTCTTTTTACCTTTCAAGAATAAGCCTCATATGTACAGATGGCTTCCCAAAGGTCAAAAACGCCCCTGCTCTTCCTTCCGCAGGAGGATCGACTGGTGCTCCATAGATGTGCACACGGGTCGGTTCTATCCAGTTTTGGGGTGAAATTGAAACCGAACCCTTCGTAACAGTTCTGTAAATATTGGAACCGGAACCGGACCATTGGCACCCTAGAACCAAATCGGAACCGGACCGTGAAGAACGGTTCAGTATCAGATCGGATCCACGGTTCTGGGCTTTTAAAAATCTAGCACAATTAGTTGATTTTTAGTTTTAAATACATCGGACCAAGCATTGCAAATCTTGAGTGGGGTTGAGGCTTATGAGATGAGATGGGAGTGATTTTATTTCTCTGATTAAGACATAGCAAAGTAGTTTTGGATAATAATAATAAAAAAACTGATTGTGTTGAATTGCTTTGCGAATGGCATTGGCATATGGCGTACGGAACCGTCACACTCGCAGGTTCCAATTCTATTTATCTACTCTGTCCATTAGGTCTACACTTTCTGTAGGCTGCCATTCAAATATCACATCAACTGTATGAATGGATCGATTTGTGTGTTGGTCTTCTGTTTTCAATGGCCTGAATTGGGCCTCATGTCTCGGTAGTGTTGTTGGCTGCCATGCAAGTCTTACAGGCTAGAGGCCCCAGTTTGAACGTGGCCTTAGACATACATACACCCATTAACTTTACCTAGCATGATGGACCCAAACAAATGGATGGTTCTCTTCGAAAAATCTTGACCATCCTAGTCGATTGATTGGTTATAGTGGTCCAATTACTATGATTTTTGCATGGTAGCATGTGAAATGTTTAATGGACCTAATGGACGGTCCAGATAGATGGGTTGCACTTCCTAAGTACCTCCATAGGACTTTATCTGTCTTGAATTTTATAATGAATCTTTTTATTCCGAGTGGGAAGTCAAAACGAGGATTGCAATTCAAACACCTCTCTTCTCCTTTCCCAAACACACACACTTTGGCTTTAGCTTTGTCACGCATGTGAATTTTAATCTGGTACTGGTACGAGAGAGAGATTTTTTGGTTTTAAGTACATTGGATCGACGGTTCGGATCCACGGTTCCTACCACGGATCAGTTCTATGGTTCGGATCAACGGTTTGGTTAACGGTTCAGATCAATGGTTCGGTTCAGTTCTACAAGACCCTAAACCGGAACCGATCCGTAATCAACGGTTTTCAAATTTTAGGAACCGGAACTGGACTGTTAGTACCCTGGAACCGGACCAAACCGGACTGATCCAACGGTTCCGGTTTGGTTACATGGTTCCAACGGTTAAATGTGCACCCTTAGTACTCCAGGACGAGCACTGATGCTCCTCGAACTCTGAGTTGTACGAACGGCTCAAAAGATATCAAAGTTACATGGCCCCCACAGTTATGTATTTATTATATCCACAACATTTATCCATATTTCAAGATCATTTCGGAGCATTATCCAAAAAAAAAAAAAAAAAAATTCATACCTAAAGATCAACTGTACCACACCACAAATAGCAGCAAGAAAATTGATTTTCACGGTTAAAATTTCATAGATCCACCATAACATAAGGTTTCAAAGACCTGTATGAAGAGGAAAAATAAATTTCATAATGATCCAAAACTTCTGCGACCCCTAAAAGGGTTTCAATGGTAGACGTTCAATCCTCCATTACCTTTTATAGTGTTCTCCACTTGATAGGTAAATCTGTCTTATTTTTCATCTCAAGACTTAATACGAGTTCACCAAATAGATGGACGGTTTAGATATAACACATACCTCATAAAAGGACCCACAAAAAGCGATGGGGATTACAAGAGAAAATAAAGAAGAAGCCTGGAACCTATATCTACGAATTATAATCGTAGCCATAATTGTAGCCCATGCTTTTTCTATATGTCCTACCCTATGTATCGAAGGTCTTTCGATATGATCGAAAAAGGTCCATAATTGTCCAGCGAGTTTGCCTAAAAAATCCTGCAACTTTCGTGTAACACCCCGTACTTTCCAGTACTCTAGTGTTAATATTATAATTTAAATTAGCATATTTATATGAAGATACAAGTAACATACACTGTTCACCATCATTTGATAAGTCACAACCCATTACTTAGTTTCAACAGTCAGAATGCCAATATCCCATATCCCACCGTTGATTTAAACAAATTGATAACTAAATGTTAAAAACCCATGTATTTTGGCCCACTTACAAGCCTGAATGATTTAATCCTCATAGTCAAATGCTTATACGACACTGAATGAAAGAGTAAATGACTCTAATCAGGCTATGACCCACATGAATAATTTAGAAATACACATATAATTGTATATATATAAATCTAAATACAAATAAATAATCTCTCCTTGAAAAACATATAGAACATCTCCAAAAGAGAGAACCATGAGAATTTAATATGAATAATTGACAATTGAAAATATAATAATAATAATAATAATAATAATAATAATAAAATAAGTAAATAAATAAATGAAAATAATATGTGTTAAAATTATTCTAAAAGTAGCATTTAGTGTTTTAAATTTATAGAACTTGCATCCCAGTCATCTAAATGAATCCTTGGACCTTTTGAACCATTGACGTTCAGTTTTGAGCCGATCCAACCATTAAATTAGCGAGAATCCACCAATGTAACCCAAATCAAGTGGTGGGCCCCACCTTTTCATTTCATTGGCTTAATCTTTAGTCAAGGCCCCTAAATGAGGTCTTCCAGGATGAATGGACAGTGTGGATTTATCAAAACCACCTTTGTGGGCCACACCATTGATGAGTGTGCACATGATATGCGTGCACTCACGGTCCACGGGACCGTGGAAGCTCAGACAGCGGGCCTGACCCGACATTCCTTAAGAAGTGAACTTCTTCTCTTTCTCGTTCCCGCCTGCAAAGGCTTAAAACAGACCGTTTCTGTTGGTGTGATCAGTGGGCCACCACGACCACCCTCTTGAATGATACGATCCATCCATTAGCTTCAGGGAGAGGGGTTGACCATAACCTGACTTCCATATCAAGTTTTCCAATACGTATGAACATACAAACCTTGCTGCAAAACGACCCTACTAACACAATTTTTCTAAAAACTGGAAACTATTTCCTTTGCCATCGTGGCAGTCCGTGTGAGAGAGAATCCTCCAATCCCAACCTTCAAAGAAAACGATATCTTGACCGTCCATTTGCTTAGGGCGCTCCTTGCAAAACCAGGGATGGTTTTGGTTCCCACCCACTGTTTTGAAGGCAGTTTCGGCCAGAGGAGATCTGGACCATTTTCTGCTCATCCGATGGTCTAAAAACGTTAGGGAAATGCTATAATATGGACTAGGATTGAGCGCAGAAAACCCTACCACTATTTCCACAGCCGCCCGAGAAAAACCATCCGCCTCCTTTGTTCTAGCGAACCCACCAACCTAAACCCTTTCAAGCTTCATGAAAGCTTATCCACAAGCTTCGTAGGGTTCCCACGGACCATCTGTAGGAGGTAGATTGAAGGATGAGGTGGTGTTTCCAAATCTGCCATTAGTGGCATGTCACCTTCTCCCCCGCTCAAAAACCGGGTCAGCTCGGTTCGTGATGTCGTATTCGGGTTTTCATGGTTTTGGGAGAGAATAGTGAAGAAAACAGGAAGAAAAGAAAGTAAGAAAATGAAAAAGAGAATAGAGAGGGAGAGAGTGCGGACCCTGCCGCTGAACTCGTTGCACCAGGCAACCCGACCATCCTGCTATCTGAGTCAGGGCCGAGCTAAGTACGAGTTGGGCCTATTACAGTCAGGCTGGGCCTGGTTCGAGTGTTGCTCTGGTTCCAGCAGAGAATGAAAGAAGAAGGAAGAAAGGAAGAAAGTGGAAGAATGGAGAAGCAGGAGCTGGCAGCTGCTGCTGTGCTGCACCACATCAGTCCGACCCGAACCGAGATGCACCAGCACTGCAAGCCGCAATCGGGTTGGGTCATCAGCCTCTTGCTGGTACGTAATGTGGGCTGAAACACAGCCCTTCTCGCTGTGCGAGCGGGCCCAAAAACCAGGCCTCAACGGGCCAGGCAATGGCCAAAACAAGGCCTCTGGACGAGCCATGATGCAGGCCGTAGCAGGCCCCTGTCTGGGCCGAGAAAATAGGCAGTGCAGGGCCTGGTGTCCAGATGGAATCGGCTGGAGTATTGATCAAGGATCAGGCCCTTGGCTGAGCCACAGCTGGGCCCTGACCAGGCTAAAAATAGATTTTTCTGGGCCAAGGTCAGGCCCGGTTTCGGTCTCAAACATAGGCCTTCATCCTCACCCAAGAGGCCACCTTGTATGGGCCACGATGGTGGTCTGCACACTGGCCGCAACGCCCAAGATGAAGCCACGTCCAGATCGTGGTGGGCTGCACTGGAAGGAATCCTCAGTGGGCCTCACCATGTGTACAGTGGACCACACCGTACAAATAGTGGGGCCGCACCACATGTAGCTCAGTGGGCTCCATTTCAAAAGCCAGATGGGCCGCACCTGAGGTTCGAGCTTAGTGGGCCTCACTCAAGGACTGACGTAGGCCTGGGTTCATGCTGAAAATAGGCAATGATCTCAGCCGAAAATCAGGCCTGGAATAGGTCTCTATTGGGGGCGAAACCAGCCCAAACTATAGGCCGAGATCAGGCCATGAATGGACCGAAATGTGGGCCTAAATAATCTTATTCATGGGGCCCTTTTTAAACCCACATTAGACCCATTTTAGTGCATTATTGTCACCGTTACCACTCTTATTTATGGGGATTGTTAATATTATATATGGTTAGACATTAGTAAATCATTTATTCTAGGACTAGCTATCATGCAGAAATTTTGATTATTAAATAATAGTATTTTACTTATCATCCTTGAATAATTGTATTGATAGTGGATTGTACTAACGGCATCATCATAATAATTATTAACTAGTAACAACTATAGCACTAATATTAATAAATATTTTATAATTTCTAAATTAACATTGAAATTAATTGCACACCAAGTAGGGTCCAAACCCTAGAAACCTATCTTAGACCTAGGTAATCTAAACCCTAGGTCAATACTTTAAACGTAAATGGTGTGTTAGGTTTAGATCTATGTGTAGAATTTAATCACGGTATATGTAAATATACACTTATGAACTATCATTATTAATATATTAGCTGATATAAATTATAATGTTAATGCTAATAGTATTCTTGTAATTATTAAGACCTAATTTTAGTTAATACACTAAGTAGAGTTCAAATCATAGAATCTAAATATAAGGTTAAACCCTAAGATGAAAATTCAAATTTTACATTAAGAACCCTATGGTAAATAATTCAAACCATAGGCCATGATCTTAAACCTAAGTAGTGCATAAAACTTGGATCTAATTGTACAAGCTCATGATTTTTGATAGGATACGATTCTAAGAGTGCAAGCACTTAGCGACCCTAGAAGGCGATTCAAAGTATAAGGTGATGATTCTTCCCCTTGAGGTTTCCATCTTCTCATTAGCTTAAGTTATAGTTTTTATTTAAATTGATATCTCCCTTTATAATCACATGTGTTAACTGGTGAAAATTGAATTGCTATATTGCCTACTTAATGTTTATCTTGTATATTTGTTTATGCTTGTGGATTATTTGTATATTGCTTATGGACTTTAAACTGGTACATTGGTGGGAAACCCCCACCTATACATGTACACCCATACTTAGTATGTAACCCGACTGGTTGTGATTAAAATGGACCTTCGACTTAGTGGTTATTGAGTGGTGGTTTAGATGGATCATTGATGTGGGCATACCATTCAGGGTTGTTGGGTCCAATGGTTTTAAATGATGATTTTTACCGTATAGTTTTAATATTCGCCCTATGTGGCATATCTTGATACCCGGCCTACATGGTTTCGTTTTGATATTTTTTATATGGGATTGATGTTTTATATTGTGCAACCATATAATGGTAAGCCTCATGTATTATAATATGATTGGTCACTAGTCGACGGATTTCCATTAAACATCTTAAGATGGTAGTCTCATGAGCCGGGGATAGTGGTATGGGACCTATGCCCGAGCTGTCGGCCTACGCTGGGCTATACGCTCCCCGTAATGACCTTGAGATTATTTAAAACTGGTTGTTTGTAATCGGACTAATAATGGCTTGGCTAATCATGCACACATGGCACAGACTAGCGTCTATCGCTAGGCTGACGTTACGCTGCACTTAGTATGCTTTCCCTGACGACTAGCCTCGTACGATGGGCAGTCATTACGCCGCGCTTAGTTTGCTTTCGTTGACGACTCGCCCCTATCCGACTGGATGTTTTTCCCAGGTCGTGATTCGCATTCCGCACGATTGATCCCGGGGCGTTGATTGCGCATTTGCATGGGCGGCGGCCCTGTCCGCACGGATGAGCAACCCCGGGGCGTGAACGCATTCCATACATCCATGCACTTAATAAGACTGCATTTACTATCTTTTGGTTGTCTGGATGTTTCATACTATTTCTTACATAATGCGACGGTATATATCTTGAGGGGAATTCACAGTCAATTCCCTTCACTTCACGGTCATTTCCATACACTTCACGGTGAATTCCCTTCACTTCATGGTCATTTCCGTGCATTTCACAGTCAATTCGCTTCATTGCACGGTCATTTTCATGCAATTTACGGTCATTTTCGGTGATTCCGTTTAGATTCATGGTCATTTTCGGTGATTTCGTTTAGATTCACGATCATTTTCATGCACTGCACGGTCATTTCCACGCATTTCATGGTCGATACGCTTCACTTCAGGGTCATTTCCATGCATTTCACGATCATTTTCGGCGATTCCGATTAGAGTCACGGTCATTTCCATGCACTTCACGTTTAATTCCCTTCACTTCACGGTCATTTTCACGCATTTCACGATCAATTCGCTTGACTTCACGGTCATTTTCATGCATTTCACAGTCATTTTCGGTGATTTCATTTAGATTCATGGTTATTTTCATGCACTTCAAGGTCAATTCCCTTCACTTCACGATCATTTCTATGCAATTCACGATCAATTCACTTCACTACACAGTCATTTTCATGCATTTCACGGTCATTTTCGGCGATTCTGTTTAGATTCACGGTCATTTCCATGCACTTCACGATCAATTGCCTTCACTTCACGGTCATTTCCACACATTTCACGGTCAATTCTTCTCACTTCAGGGTCATTTCCAATGCATTTCACAGTCATTTTCGGCGATTCTGTTTAGATTCACGGTCATTTTCATGCACTTCACGGTTAATTCCCTTCACTTCACGGTCATTTCCACGCATTTCACGGTCAATTCGCTTGACTTCACGGTCATTTCCATTCATTTCACAATCATTTTCGGTGATTCCGTTTATATTAATGGTCATTTCCATGCACTTCATGATCAATTCCCTTCACTTCATGGTCATTTCCATGCATTTCACGGTCAATTCGCTTCACTTCATGGTCATTTCCATGCATTTTACGGCCATTTTTGGAGATTCTGTTTAGATTCATTGTCATTTCCATGCACTTCATGGTCAATTCCCTTCACTTCACGATCATTTCCATGCATTTCACAGTCAATTCGCTTCACTGCATGGTCATTTCCATGCATTTCACGGTCATTTCTGGTGATTCTTCTTAGATTCACGATCATTTCCATGCACTTCATGGTCAGTTGCCTTCACGGTCATTTCCATGCATTTCACGGTCATTCCTAGCGATTCCGTTTAGATTCACGGTCATTTTCATGCACTTCAAGGTTAATTCGCTTCACTTCACGGTTATTTCCATGCATTTCACTTTCAATTCGCTTCACTTCACGCTCATTTTCATTCATTTCACGATCATTTCTGACAATTCCGTTTAGATTCATGGACGTTTCCATGCACTTTACGGTTAATTCCCTTCACTTCACGGTCATTTCTATGCACTTCACGGTTAATTCGCTTTACATTAGGGTCATTTCCATGCATTTCACGGTCAAATCTAAACGGAATCACAGGAAATGACCATGAAATGCATGTAAATGACCATGAAGTCAAGCGAATTAACCGTGAAATGCGTGAAAATGACCGTGAAGTTAAGGGAATTGACCATAAAGTGCATGGAAATGACCGTGAATCTAAACAGAATCGCCGAAAATGACCGTGAAATTAATGGAAATGACCGTGAAGTGAAGCGATTTGATCGTGAAGTGAGTGGAAATGACCGTGAAGTGAAGGGAATTGCCCGTGAAGTGTGTGGAAATGATCATGAATTTAAACAAAATCGTCGAAAAAAACCATGAAATGCATGGAAATGACCCTGAAGTGAAGCGGATTGACTGTGAAATGCATGGAAATGATCGTGAAGTGAAGGGAATTGACCGTGAAGTGAAGGGAAATGACAGTGAATCTAAGGAGTTGTTTGATTTTTAATTTCCCTGGCAAATACATGGAATTACCTGATTATTACTTACTACACCTGTTTGAAAGTCACCAGGATTTACATTTTGGAAATCGATCCATACAAACATTGTTATTACTGATTTAAATATGTGGGCCCCACCATGATATATATGAGTTGTTCACACCATCCATCCTTTTAAAAAAATACATTTTAAGGCATGAACCCAAAAACGAGGAAAATCAAAAGCTCAAGTGGACCACACCTTAGGAAACAATGATTATTAAAATGTCAATGGTTGAAAGTTGTTTTCTCCCTATGGCCCACATTAATGTTGATTTGTCATCAAACCTATTAATAAGGTCACACAGTCAGGGATAAAGTTGAAACAAAAATATCAGTTTGATCCAAAACTTATGAGGTCCTCAAGAAGCTTTCAATGGTAGGAGTTCAATTCCCATTGTTTCCAGTGGTGTGGTCCACTTGATCTTTTGATCTGCCTCTTTTTTTAGCTCATGCCCTAAAATGAGTTGGCTAAATGGATGGATGGTGTGGATAATATATAGACATCAAGGTGGGCCCCACAATTTAACTTTTTTCTCCTCTAGTGGAGTGAGGAGTGCTATGAATTCACCTTAGAAATCCACCTGGAAATACAGAGGTAAATAATCATTACCCATTTCCCTTGAATTACCTCGGTGATTAGAAAATCAAACAGGCCCTAAACGGAATCACCAGAATTGACCGTGAAATGCATAGAAATGACCATGAAGTCAAGCGAATTGACCATGAAATTAATAAAAATGACCGTGAAGTGAAGGGAATTGACTGTGAAGTGCATGGAAATGACCTTGAATCTAATCGAAATCACCAAAAATGACCGTGAAATGCATCGAAATGACCCTAAAGTGAAGCTAATTGACTATGAAATGTGTAAAAATGACCGCGAAGTGAAGGCAATTGACCATGAAGTGCATGGAAATGACCGTGAATCTAAACAAAATCGTCGAAAATGATCGTGAAATGCATGGAAATGATTGTGCAGTGAAGTGAATTGACCATGAAATGCATGGAAATGACCGTGAAGTGAAGGGAATTAACCTTGAAGTGCATGGAAATGACCGTGAATCTAAACGGAATCGCCTGAAATGACTGTGAAATGCATGGAAATGACCCTGAAGTGAAGCAAATTGACCGTGAAATGCATGGAAATGACCGTGAAGTGAAGGGAATTGACCGTGATGTGCATGAAAATGACCTTGAATCTAAACGGAATCACCAGAAATGACCGTGAAATGAATGGAAATGATCGTGAAATCAAGCGAATTGACCGTGAAATGCATGGAAGTGGCTGTGAATCTAAATGGAATCACCGAAAATGACCATGAAATACATGGAAATGACTCTGAAGAGAAGTGAATTGACCGTAAAATGTGTGGAAATGACCGTGAAGTGAAGGAAATTGACCATGAAGTATGTGGAAATGACCGTGAAGTGAAGGCAATTGACCATGAAGTGCATGGAAATGATCATGAATCTAAACAGAATTGCCGAAAATGATCAAGAAATGCATGGAAATGACCGTGCAGTGAAGCGAATTGAACGTGAAATGCATGGAAATGACCATGAAGTGAAGGGATTTGATCGTGAAGTGCATGAATATGGCCATGAATCTAAACATAATTGTCGGAAATGACCGTGAAATGCATAGAAATAAACATATGTTTTTTTCTTTTTTCCAGTTGTAATTCCCGCCACTTTTTTTGGATCCTTTTATGAGGTATGTGTTATATCCAAACCGTCCATCTATTTGGTGAACTCGTATTAAGTCTTGAGATGAAAAATAAGATAAATTTAGCTATCAAGTAGACCACACTCTAAAAGGCAGCGGAGGATTGATCGTCTACCCTTGAAACCCTTTTCGCGGTTGAAGAAGTTTTGGATGATTATGAAATTTATTTTTCCTCTTCATTCGTGTCCCTCTGACCTTATGAATAGATTGAATGGAAAATAAATGTTATAGTGGGCCTATGAAAATTTTAACGAAGAAAATCAATTTTTCAGCTGCTCTTTGAGGTGTGGTCCAGCTGTTGATATCTTTTGAACCGTTCGTACAACTGAGAGTTCGAGGAGCGTAAGTGCTCGTCTTCGAGCACCAGCCGTTCCTCCTGCTGAAGGAAAAGCAGGGGCTTTTCGACCTTTGGGAAGCCGTCCGTACGTACGGAGCTTATTCTTGAAAGGTAAAATGATGTGGTTCTCCGAATTGAATGGGTCATAAATGGGCCGTACAGCTGTAAATTTCTCAATCTGCAGGTTTTAGCAACCGACTGAAAGACGACGTCTCAGTAAGATCTTATCGTACTGACTAATCTGAATTGGGCTCACCATGAATGTATTTGGCTTATCCACACCCACCATCCGTTTCTTCATCTTATTTAAGGAGTTGAGCTCAAAATTAATGCATATCCAAAGTAGATCGTATCACAGGAAACCATGGAAATGGTGATTTCCACCATTGAAACCTTTTCAGGTCCCCGCCCCCCCCCCCCCCCCCCCCAATGATGTATATTTGTCATTTAACATGTTCATGAGATCATGCAGACATGGATGAAGGGGAAAGAAATTAAATATACGCTTGATTCAAAAATTTTGTGACCTTAAGAAACTTTCAATGGTAGAAGTTTAATTAATACTGTTTCCTATGGTGTGGTCCATTTGAGCTTTAGATAAACTTCAATTCTTTTCATATGCCTTAAAATTATTTGAAAAAAATTGGATGGACTGAGTGAATAAAATAAATAAATCATAGAAAACCTCACAGAGATTATTCACTACCCTTCCCTGCAAGACATATGCCTTAACAACCCACATGAGACCTGATAAACACACATACACCCTAAATCATACACCTCAACTTAAAAGATCATGACCGGACTACTAGTTTGAGAAACCGACTACATACCTATGCCTTAACAACCCAAGGAACAACGTGCAACACTCAATCTAGGATTTTAAGGCCGTCCATCTGTTAAACACAACTTCAAGTGATTGAAACCACTCGATCAGGAAACGTTGTTTGAATCATTATCTGATGATCGAAACTGCATGATAGATGGAACATGGAAATCCCTTAAACCTGGATCAATCTACAGCCCAGTCCTAGCCTTGTACACGTGTGAATCAGTGCACGTGTAAATATGTGCATCATCCAACGAGGTGCTCTCTTTCAGAGTAAGGAGTCTTTAAACAGGACGCGGACTGCGTCCTACCCCCGCCCGGACGGTAATCCGTCCAGGCAGGGCTCCGTGGGGCTCACCGTTATGTAAGTGTTTTATCCAAGCCGTTCATCGCTTTTCTTATATCATTTGAATTTATTTTACGAAGATGGAATTAGGTACACAGCTCTAGTGGACCACACCAAAGGAAGCTGCAGTGATAATGACATTCACCGTTGAAATCTTTCTAAGGGCCACCGTGATTTTTTTTTTTTACCATACAAACCACTAATAAGGTCATGTAAACATGGATGAAGTGAAAAAACAAATATCAGCTTGATCCGAAACTTCTCTAGCTCTTAAGAAGTTTTTAATGGTGAAAGTTCAATCCCTACTTTGTGGTTCAATTAAGACCTTTACTTGCCTAATTTTTTTATCTCATACCTTAAAATGATCTTAGAAAAATGATAAACGGCATGGATAAAGCACTTACCTCACGATGGACCCCACAGAGCCTTTAAACAGAAACTCTCTTCATTTCTCCTCAAACCGGCTCTAGCTCGATCCATGACAATCATGTAAAATGAATCTGAACCATCCAATGGAGAGGATATCGACCGTCTAAAGCCAATAGATGAGATCAACGTCGAGCTGAGAATCCTGCAATTGGGCGACGTTTCTCACTTGCTCCAATTTTAGAAACACTTAAAAACCACCTGGGAAGATGTAAAGTGGGTCGCGGACAGTTTCATGGCCAAGATGGATCAGAAAAGGCCCGGTCGATGACAAAAGTGATCCGGACCGTCAGACCTTAGATTGGTCGTATCTCACAATAAGGAATGAGTTATCGGGCGTAAAATATATGATTTTGGGATAGAACGAGTTACTTTAGCCTACTAACCCCACTATGCTAGGTTGCGCAAGCTGGATTTGCGAAATACCCCTGGATCGATGGTCGTTTCCTTATTTTAATTCCATTTTTACTATAAATGGTAAGTTTTAGTTTGATTATAACTCTTCATCCGTTGGGCTTTAGGAGTTGCACCCAACACGAAAAGAGCTTAGAAAAATTAGGAGAACAGCTTGGTGAAGCCAAACAGGACACTTACTATTTTGGCTAAAAACCTTGTGCACTAGTAGTAGACATCACGAACGTCTATAAATAGTAAGTTTACCATTTATCATAAGTTGTGAATTCTGGGAATTCTAGTTTTAGTTTGCTTCTGATTTCTCTCTCATTGCTTAGTATCCCTATTTAAAGGGTTGTGAAGTCGTTTATTTCATTCATTAATCAAAATTTGAATTTATTAGAATTGATTTCTATTTCCTTTCTTTCTTTCCTCATGGATTTGAGAAGTCTCTATGAGGAGTCTAGAAAAGCTCCGTGGATTCGGAGTAGTTATCCTTGAGGAAGAAGGTGATCAACCTCATCACGTTCATCCCTGCATCATGGAATCGTGACCATCCATGATTGTGGGACACAATGCTATCCTCTAAAACTAAATACCTTTTGAAGGAGCCAATGTTGAAGATGCACGGTTTTCTCACCATCTTCGGTGGAGGATTGTGGTAGCTGACGCCTTCCAAATGTAAACCCACCAAAAAAATTGATGAAAAGCTTAAAAAATCCATGTCGCGAAGTTTTTTAGGCTAATCTAGACCGTCCCTAAGCATTGGAATTAAGAAACAACCCAAGTTTGAAATTTTCCATTAACATACCACCTTATATACTTGATCAAGAAACCTCAGCCATAAGTTTTCTATAGTCCCTGATTTGGTGATCCAATTCAATTGTCCTAGGGGCCATTTGATCAACGTGTGATCTGTAGCTTGTAAAGTACGCATGTAATCCAGGCTGTCATGTGCATATCAATTGTGTTTGGGAGAGGTGAGGATATGCTTAAGGAGACATCCCTTAACGCTGATTTAACCATCATTAAGAGTTTGATTTGGATTTCGATCATGAAGATCTATTATCTTGCTTAGATTTTCTCTCCCTTGTAACCAGTACATCTATAAAAGCATTCATCTCACCATTTTATTTTTTTCTCTTATCAACTTAGATTGAAGTGTTGAGATAATAGTCTCAACACTAATGGTAATCCTATCAGTGCACAAAGAGTTTTTGAATAACTCATACAATTATAGAAGAGAATTTAACAAATTATATACTTGATTTACATCTTGCATTGCCTTATCCAAATCTAACAATTTACAAACAAGCCTATTAAATTTACTGATGTGGCTCTCAACGTCAACTCCCTTAATCATCTTCAGATTGAACAATCGTAGCTTCATATACAAATGATTCTCAAGAGATTTATTTGCATAGATGTTCTCTAAATTTTTTCATGTATTAGTTGTAGTCTTTTCTCTTATAACAGTGTAAAAGTACCTCATCTATTAAATGCAATTGGATTAAGATATTGGACTTTTGATCTAACTTGTTCACTCTTCTTCTTTCATAGTTTTCAGTCGCTTTCCAAAAAGTGCATCTTCCGATACTTGTTGAACTAGAAGGTTCATATTCACCACCCGTAGTTCAAAGTTGCTTTTTTTTTTTCCGGAATATACTTCTTTACATCAAACTTCATATTAGATGTCATAGATATCTCGCCTTCATATTAATCTGCTTCTCAATATTAGCTAGGATACCACTTGTTGGTACTCGCGGAAGCACACGGAGAGGAATTAAACGAAGTAATCACAATCACACAAGCAAATCCAACAAGAGAACAATTTAAATTTATGAGGAAAATCCCTTGCGGGAAAATATCATGGCACAAAGCAAGAATATTGCACTATGAAAAATAAAATTACAAGAGATGAAACATTACCAATTTAAAGCCCCAAGAGAAAATCTTTTTCTCTTCAAAACCCTCTCAAAACCTTAAGCACATCTTAGAGAACCTTTATCTTACCATAATCCTGATTACGCTTGATATGTATATATATACCACTGCAACTAGAATAGGAAACAAATCGCGTACTTACACAGTTCTGCGAGCGCCTTCGATGGGACCTTTGATGCATTGATAGTTATTGAGGACTAATCGATGACATCGAAGCAACCTTCAATGCCATTAAGTAACAACTCCAAAACTATCTAACAATCAATCAAGATTTTTCTGAATTTTCTCGATGAGATTGAGCATCTGTCAATGGCATCGACATCTGCTCGATAAAATTGAGTGGTCTGTTGATGTCATTAACAGACGTATTACTAACAAATTTAAGACATTAAACAACAATAAGTAGTTTGGTTAGTCCAAGATTGAAGTTCATTAGTCCACTTAGACCGGTATTAAAGATGAACGGTCTAATTTGGTGGATATTAATGATGAATAGTTTGATTTGGCCAAAATTGGAGATGAAAGTGCACCTACTAGTGCCCTGGTTTGTCAATTAGCGTATGCGTTGAGTCAGTCGGACTATAAAGCCTCACAGGAAGAACAATTCAAGCATCTGCCTCTACTGGATATGTGGAAGCTCGTCATAGGTAAATCATAGCCTCACATCCCATGTTCCAAAACACCAGGGGATTAAAACCCTTAAAAATAACTTAGAACATATGAGGATTTTTGGATAAGTGAATTTTTTCAAACATAAGAAAATCTCTAAGTTTGCTTGCCCTGTCGATTGTATCGATACACATTTCGATATGATCGATCTGCGTCGTCGATGTCCTCGACACTTGATCAATACTATCAATAAGAGGACTAAAAGTATCCAGCAACCGCATACTCATCTGGACTGATTTATCGATATATCGATACACCCATCGATATCATCAATATTAAAAAATCGAACCCATCGGAAGGGGGTCGATAATATCGATAGGTAGATTTCCAACGCCCCTGTTTTTCTTAAGAAAACTACTATATGCTTCGATATATCGATGCCTTTTCCAATTTAATCTGAATTCAAATATCGATCATATCGGAAGGCCGTCGATCATATTTACAGTGGGCGCGAATTTCTTCCAGCAAATATTTTAGGATATTTTTAACTTTGATCGAGGACCACTCGAGAAAATTGATATTCTTATGTCGATACTATCGAGCCCTGGTTGATTGGATCGAGACTGGACACAAACTGTCCAACGTGCTTATAGGTAAATCTATACAATTTATCGATCCCATCGACACGGCCTCGATATCATCGGTATTCAAATTCCGATGACATCGGTTGACCCTTGATCATATCCTAAAAACATGAAATATTTCAAGGCTAGTCTCTCTCATTTTTCAAATGTCGATAGATCGATCCCAGTATCGATGGAATCAAAGTTTGAAATTTGATAACATTGACACCAGTATCGATCCCATCGACCAGCTAACAAAGGTTTTAAAAGCATATGACATTTGAGTTTGTGTTATCGAGCAGACAGTCGATCCCATCGAGAGTATACGTTTGATGATATTGACCCTGCTTGATGATATCGAACTCTGTAATAAATATAATCGTTTTATATCCGTTGGAACCTTTTGCCTATATATAGGGAGACTTGTCCATATTGCTGGTAGAGAAAAAAGAGAGTACTTTTGTATGTTTTACCTCTAGATCATATACCTAAAGCCCTTTCTCTCACGGGAGTTCATCTTCCAATTCACTCTCATTCATTGATATTCAATAGAGTGGATTGGGAAATGAACTTTCGCATTCAAGGATCCTTCAGCAACTATCTTAACAGCATATCATTAAGCTAGGATGCCTTGAATAAATGGATGACGGAAATCACTCTATCTTCCTTATAGAAAAATTCTAAGAGAGTATATTTTCGTCCTAACCTTGACCCAACCTGAAGCCAAGTACTGGTATATCTTTTATGTTTCGGATCAAGGGAGCTGGAGACTCTTCAACAACAAGGAGGAGATCTTCATCATTGCGTTGAATGAGACTCATCAACTTATCTGTAAGTATCTAGAGTCCAGAGGACACTTGTGATCATTCCTTTCTAAGATTGGGTCTTAAGTGTTGCTCACCCTCTGAAGTCCTTATAGGAGGCCTTCGACGAGAGTGTACGCTGTGGGTACGTTGTGTGGATCCTTACTCTGTGGAGAGCATAAACATCTGGGTGCGTTATGTGGACCCTTGCTCTGTGTGGCCATAAACATCTGGGTGCGTTGTGTGGACCCTTGCTCTGTGTGGGCATAAACATCTGGTTAGGAGTGCACCAATAAAACTTCAGGGTTAGAGGTGAACCGAGTAGAAACCTCCATATAAAAGTTGAAAGTGAACCTGATTTAAAACCTTAGATTTGAGGTGAACCCTAGAAAACCTCCTTAGTGAAATCCGGTACACTCAAGGGTTGAGTGCGGCAGTTGGGAGTGGAGTAGAAAAGTAGTCGAACCACTATAAAAATGACTGTGTCTGCGATTGATCTGTTTGTGTGATTTGCTTTAATTATTTCAATATCTGAATATCTGATATCACACCTCACACACATATACAGTCATATCCAGCATGAACTAAGTTTTATATTGCTATCTTCTGAATAGTTTGTGATTGGATCCTCTACTAGGCTTGGAAGCCAGTAGAGTTATATTTGAGTAATCCTGTAAATTGTATATCTGATAGGATTAGTGCAATAGGATTTTTAAATACTCTATAAAACTTTAAAAAGTCCTATTCACCCCCCTTGAGGACATATTGGCATATTCCTACTTCAACTCAAGCGGTCTTCACCGCTATTTCACTAATCGATGATATCGAAGCAACCTTCAATGCCATTAAGTAACAACTCCAAAACTATCTAACAATCAGTCAAGATTTTTCTGGATTTTCTCGCTGGGATTGAGCATCTGTCAATGGCATCGACATCTGCTCAATAGAATTGAGTGGTCTGTTGATGTCATTAATAGACATATTACTAACAAATTCAAGACATTAAACAACAATAAGTAGTTTGGTTAGTCCAAGATTGAAGTTCATTAGTCCACTTGGACCGGTATTAAAGATGAACGGTCTAATTTGGTGGATATTAATGATGAACAGTTTAATTTGGCCAAAATTGGAGATGAATGGTTTGATTTGTTGATATTAATGATCAATAGTCAGTAGTCAATATTTAAAGCTAGATTGGACAGACATCAAAATGAATGGTTTGATTGGGGAAATAAGCTAGATGAATGATCGATTTGGTCAATGACCAAACAGTTCAATTGTGCCAATCTTGATGATCGGTGATCCAATATTGAAGATGAATCGTCTAATGGGATCATTACTAAACCATTGATCATTTATCAACCCAATTAGACCTTCATATCTAACGTCAAACATATAGACCATTCATCTTGGATAGTCTAATATGAACGTTCATATTTAGTATAGTTAGAATCAGACAATTCTACTTTAACATTTGTCCAACTGGACCACTGATTTTCAGTATCACCCTGATTGAACCGCACATCTTCAATTTTAGCACAATCAAACTTCTCATCTTTAATACTTTTCCAATTGAACCGTTGATCTTCAATTTCAGAATAATTGGACTATTCCTCTTTGACAGTACTGGTCCAATTTGATCTTTTATCTAGAGTATCAATTGAATCATACTGTTTGGCTTCGACATCTGTCTCAATATCACCTATTTTTTCCATGTTAATGCTAAATTTTGGTACATTTTAACTCATTAATGTTATTATATTTTAAAGTTATTAATGTAGAAAATGTTGTAATACATGGATAATTAATACCTAAATCCACCTTATTTATAAACTATCCACCCTTTTTCTTTCTAATTTAATTTATTTTTCAATACAATAGTAGAACTTTCTGCCATAGGATTACCGAAGTAGTAGGAATTGTGCTGTCCAACACAATAAGGTTTATACATAGTTACATAAAAATCACAAGCCTACTCGATTTTGAAAAAGTATTTTGCACAAGGTGTTATTACACATACTACAATCCTACTTGATTTTTAAATGTAGCTTGCACAAGTACTATGGTGTTGCTACACATGCAGTGGCCTTTAAAACAAGATTCTTGAATCTTGGTCCATTCCATGCAACATTCTCTCCTCTTTGAGTTTTTTCTTTCCTCATTAGAGAGAAGCTAAAACAGTGGCTAATAACAATAGAGGCCTACAGATTTTAGCCACTCCAGCATCGATGGAGAATGAAGTTGATCCCAATGAGTTGGGCCGGGGTGTGTGTGCGTGTTATATATATATATATATATAAAAATAAATAAATAAAATAACCCACAACACCAACATATACTGGAACGATTAGGCAATCAAGTGAGCCCTGAGACACCTTTGCGCTTTATTTGTGACGAGGAGCTGACGGCATCCGACGTAGAACGTAACCAGAGCCGTTTCGTTATCAGAAGGGATTTGGCAGAGAAATGCATTTTTCACTGCCTCACACTTCAACAAAGAATCCATGTTTCTGAAGGAAATGTGGTCCAGGTGGTGGGCTACGACCCAAAGGGAAGGGAATGGAAGTTGCAACTTACGATCGAGAAGGCAGGCGAATAGTAGTTGTCCTACTTATGTCTTAATCGAGCAATGGGCTCAAATGGTGAGACGGAATGGTTGGAGGAATGGCGATCAGCTTAATATATGGGGCTTTCCTTATGCATCTGTTAGAGATCGCTACGAAGAGGTTCATTTCATGTTCACCGTATGGTATAGGAGTGAAGAGCATATTTTATCTTTCTTTTTTTAAAATTTATAAAAAAAATAATAAAAAAAAAGGAGTGCATTGCGAGTTATAAGCAGATTAGTTGGTAATAAATACTTATTTTAAGTACACCTAATGATTAATTGATGTCTAATAATAGTCTACACTTTGGAGTTTGGAGCACAAGAGTATGTTGAATTAGACTCTTTCCACTTCTGATTAAAACGGTTCCTTTTGATGATCTGAATGGGCTGATTATTTATTTATTTTTTCCTTTTGTGATGGAGTTCACCACCCATCTGTATGGCTTATTGTACTAAGTAGGAGTGCCACTAGGGGTGACAAGGGCTCTCAGCTGCCCCAATCTGCTACTAAGGGAGGTTTTGACGCATGGAAGGACCTGATGAGGTTGATTATGTCTTTACCGGGGATAATTATTCTGAATCTATAGAGCTTAGACTCGTCACAGGATTCCTCGTATCCACTAGGGATAAAAATAGAATTAATTTTTAATAATTTGAAATAAATTAATTGATGATAAAACAAAAAAATGAATTTATAATCCTTCAAATAATGAGCTCAAACCTTATAAGACCGAGTTTTAGGATCATATTAACTCTTAACTCCCTAGAAAGCGTGACCTATTATTTATAGATGGTCATGATTCCTACTAGACTTCATAATTTTTGACCAAAATATGTTATTCTCGTAATTTTTTAAAGCCATTTTTATGTTGTGCACGACTCCTAAAAATCAAAGGATCAAAAGTTACGATTGAATTAAAACTGACAGTTAATAGTAAAAACAAAAATAAAATGGACTTTTGACTGTTGATCTGGTGGAATCTCGCAAGTCCGCAACCTGGCCTAATGAGTTGGATGGCTAAAGTAGCTTTTCCACCCTCAAAATCTGAATGATTATTTTTATTTTTATTTTTTATTTCTGGGTGGCAAGTGATCTTTGTTTGTGGAGTTCACCATCTAGATGGCTTGTACTAAGTATGAGTGCGCCTATGGGTGACAAAGGTTCTTAGCTGCCCCAATCCGCCTCTAAGGGAGGTTTGAGCCAAGTTAATGGGTAGTGGGTTGGCTTGGGTTAGATGTATGGGCAATCAAACACAATGTTCACATGCCTGGTGGTGGTGGTAACCACATAATCAAACGGTTCACATTACCGCATTTGGAGTCGTTGCCATCCACTTCAGCTATCTGCACCGTCCATTAGGTCGAGTCTGCAGCCTTGAAAATAATCATATTGAATGAATGATCCAACCCGTCCCTTCAGTGGCTTGCAAAACTTGATTGATTAATTGCTGAGGCTTTTGTATAGTACAAAAGAAGATTAGATTGCATCTAATGAACGGACCAGATACGAGATGTGAATGATGACAAGTCCAAATGCAATTATGTGCGTGTCAAGGTTTCCATACACACGGCGTACTGAACAGTTCATATAGTCTACGGGTCAGCTTTGGGATCTGCATGTATGGCCCACTCAAGTTTCAGAAGGCCTTGAGCTTAAATCATTTTATCCTGACATTTCAAAATCTCAGGCCACAGATAACGTAGGCCCACCTAGTTGTTAGCCCTAACCGCATAGCAGATTAAAAAGAGTTTCTGGCTCATAAACAGTGCCCCCATTGCCTCTGCTCACATGATTGGGGCCTATTAGATTCATGTCCATTTATTATTCAATCATTAATTGCCCACAGATATGTTTGCTTCTATTCACTAATTGGGATTCATAGGCCAAAGGTATGGATATGTTTGCTTGTATTAACTAATTGGGATACATTGGGCATATCTTTTAACTCATCTTCCATTCTTAAACTCAAGCAAGCGGTGGTGCGTCAGGTTGTAATTAAAGGGGCTGGGGTCGGACTCAATGACTTTCAAGTCGGTCATCTCCAACCATAAGGTAATTAGTCACCAGTTGGGTTGGGACTGGAATTCTTAACCTTCTTAGCAAATGGGTTAAAACCAACCTAACCCAAAATCAAACCCTGGAAATGGGTTGGGCTTGGGCTAACACCGACTTGGAGCACCGTCTGAATGGCAAGTTGTAGCAAGTACAAGTGCAACTAGGGGTAGCAAAGGGGCCGAAATGTCATCTGGCCCAATCCACTTCTGAGGGAGGTTTGGTTTGACTAAATGGATAGTGGGTTTGCCTGGGTTAGAAATGTGGGCCTTCAAGTAAATGGGCCGGACTCGACTTGAACACCCACCAAACCCAATCAGCTTTGATCAATGGGCTGTACCCTGGACTAGACGATCTGAGTACCCAATCCAATACACTTAATAAATTCATAAAGCCAAAGGTACGGATATGTTTGCTTGTATTCACTAATTGGGATATATTGGGCATCCTATAAACTCATATTAGATCCGTTCTTAAACTCAAGCAAGCAGTCGTGGGTCAGGTTGTAATTAAATGGGCTGGGGTCGGCTTTTAAGCTGGTCATGTAGGGCCATAGGGTAATTAGTCAACGGTTAGGTTTGGACTGGAACTCTTAACCTGCTTGGTGGTCTGACACCGACTTAACCCAAAATCAAACCCTGATACTCTGGATCTGCTTAGCAAATGAGTTGGGCTTCGGCTAATGCCGATTCAACCCACAATCCACGCCTTGCTTTTGTAGTGATGTAATATGTTGGATATATATATATATATATATATGTGTGTGTGTGTGTGTGTGTGTGTGTGTGTGTGGGAAAAGGTACTGTATGCTCAACCCTATTATACCTTCTATAACGTTGAGTACCAGCGGCACATTATTCGTGTGAAAATTTTAAACAAATCAGGAAATTTTACAGTGCTACAAGGAATTTATGTACAAGCCTTTCATTGTTGGAAGATCATGTGCTAGGATTCTGTGCAGGACTCACTATGATGTTTGTGATTAATCCAACCTATTCATCCATTTTTTTAAAATCATTTTAGGACGTGCAACCAAAAATGAGGAGGATCAAAATATTGAATGGGCCACATGAGAGGAAACAATGGGGATTTAGTGACCACCGTTGAAACATTCATATGACTACAAAAGTTTTGTATTGGTTTATGTTTATGGTGTTTTCATTTCATATCAGTGAAAATGACCTTATAAACGGTTTAGATGGAATATAAACACCAAGGTGGAGCCTAGGAAGGTTTCAACGATAAGCATTCCTTTCTGCAGTGTTTCATCTCATATGGCCCACTTGAATTTTGGATCCTCCTCATTTTGTCCTACAATGATATGTAAAAATGAATGGACGGGTTGAATTTTACACAAAGATCACAGTAAACCCCACACAAAATCCTTTCCCGAATCTTCATGGGAAAGGCTCTAGTCGGAAATCCACGTCGCTTGGTTTAGGAAATGGACCGGCTACTCCCCCGCAACCGGCTAATGGCGGGTGGTCAGTGTTACGTGGGCCCCACCATGCCGTATGTGTTTCATATATACTATCTATATGCTTTTCTAGATCATTTTATGGTAATGAGAACAATGAGACCAATAATGGGGTATATCCCAATCTCTAATGGGCCACATTACAAGAAACAATGTTGAATGGGTGTCGATTGTTGAATTGTTTTTAGGGGCCATAAAAGTTTTGGATTAAGTTGATCTTTGTTTTTTTTTTTTTTTCCTTCATATTGGTCTGTATGACCTAATCAACAGATTGGATGTCAAATAAATAGTATAGTGGGCCTTAGGATGATTTTAACTGTGAGCATCACTCTCCACACTTTTTTCTATGGTTGGGTCCACTAGAGCTTTTGATCTGCCTCTTTCTATAGATAATGCCATAATACGATCTCTTAAACTGGATGAACGATGTGGATATAATACATACATCATGCTAGGACCCACAAAACTTGGTGAAGTGACTTGAGCTACTGAGGTAATCCGTGTCCCACACCGAGATGGAAGCAGATTGGCTGGTGTACCGTACACCAGCTATATAGCTGATGTGTTAACGGCAACAAGTTTTGTGGGTCTCATAATGAGGTATGAGATGTGTTATATCCAAAACGTCCATCCATTTGGCAAGCTCCTCTTAAGGCTTAGCCTAAAGATAAGACAGATACAGAGTTCAAGTGGACCACACTACAAAAGGCAGTTGAGGATTGAATGTCTACCATTGAAACCCTTTTGGGGTCACAGAAGCTTCCGATCAATATGAAATTTGTTTTTCCTCTTCATCAATGTATTTGTGATCTTATTAACATATTGGATGGAAAATAAAATTTATGTAAGCCCTGTGAATTTTTTAACGATGAAAATCATTCTCCTCAGTGCTATTTTTGGTGTGGTCCATTTGAGTTTTGGATATGATTCATTTTTTGTTTAATGGTCTAAATTGATCTTGAAAAATGAATGAAGGGTGTGGATATAATAAATAAATCAATTTGGGGCCATGTAACTTTGATCTTCTTTGAACTGTTTGTGCAACTCGAGGAGCGTCGGCACTTGTCTTTGTGCAACACTTATCTACACCAGCTATATAGCGGGTGTGTAGTACACCAGCCAATCCGCTTCCCTCCTAGACGGAAGGGGATTGCTCAGCTTACAAAGTAAACTCTGTGAGGTCCACCATGGTTTATGTATCTTATCTTCTACGTCCATCTATTTTCCCAGATAATTTTATGGCTTCATCCCAAAAATGAAGTATACACAATGTTCAAATGGACCACACCACATCAAACAGTTGAATTGAATTTCTATTGTTGAAAGTTTTTGGGGGGCCACATAAGCTTTAGATCAAGCTTATATTTTTGTTTTCCGTTCATCCATGTATGTATGATCTTATGAACAGGTTGGATGACAAGTAAACATCACTACGGGGCCTAACAAAGTTTCAATGGTAGAAATCATTATCCCCACTTTTTCCCAGGTACGATGGACTTAATCTTTAGATATGCTTCAATTTTGGGCTCAACCGCTTAAATTAGATGGAAAAATGGATGGACGACAAAAATGAAACACATACATCATGGTGGGGCCCACATAGCACCAACCACCTGTCATTGGCTGGTGGCGAGGAGTAGCCAGTCCGTTTCCCAACCTCAAAACCCAGGGACGCAGATTTCCTACTAAAGCCTTTTCCATGAAGATCAACTGAAGAATTTTGTGTGGGGCCCACTGTGATCTTTGTGTGAAATCCAATCCATCTATTTGTTTTTAAATATCATTTTAGGACATTATATCAAAAATGAAGATGATCCAAAGTTCAAGTGGGCCATACGAGATGAAACAATAGTGAAAGGAATGTTTACAGTTCAAACCGTCCTAGGCTCCACCTTGGTGTTTATATTCCATCCAAACCGTTTATAAGGTCATTTTCACTAAGATGAAATGAAAACACTATGAATGTAAACCAATACAAAACTTTTGTAGCCATATGAATGTTTCAATGGTGGCTACTGAATCTCCATTATTTCCTCTCATGTGGCCCATTTAATTTTTGAATCCTCCTCATTTTTGGTCTCATGCCCTAAAATGATTTTGAAAAATGGATGGATGGGTTGGATTTATCACAAACATCATGGTGGGCCCTACCCAAAATCCTAGCACATGATCTTCCAATAACGAAATGCGCACACATAAATTCCATTGTGGCCCTATAAAATTTCCAGTTTGTTTAAAATTTTCACCATCCGATGAATAACGTGTCATTAGCACTCAACCTTATAGAAGGTATAATACAGTCGAGCGTATAATACCTTTTCCCTATATATATATATATATATATATATATATATATATATATATATATATATATATGGGAAATGGTACTATGAGGTCGGCCTCATGGGAACTTCCCATGAGGTTGAGCTGTGAGGGTTCCACCATGATGTGTGTCAAACAATAGCACTGTACATTTGATGGGTCCCCTATAGGCTATTTGATATCCCAAAAATTAGTAGTATATGCGAAATCAGGTGGGCCATACTATCTAAAACCATGTGAAGACATCTCTAAAACATATAAAAGTACTTAGTGGAGCCCAACTGAGTTTTGGATGTAGCTGAATCTTAGTCTAACCCCTCGTTGAAGTAGGAAAAACACAATGGATGGTCTGGATTTGTGAAACACATTTCATTGATCCCAATAAATTATAATGGATGTTTTAATGGGAGCGTAACCATTTTCAACTGTTGTATGGTTATAAATTCACTTGATTTTTAAACCCGTGGCCCACCATGAAATGGTGCATTTTATTGATAGGATAGATGTTTGACACACATCATGGGAACTTCCCATGAGGTCAACCGCAAAGTACCATTTTCATATATATACTTTGCGGTCAACTCATGGGAAGTTCCCATGAGGTCGAGCTGTGTGGACCCCACCGTGATGCGAGTTGAGCATCTACCCCATCAGTCAAATGCACCATTCCATGGTGGGCCTCAGGCTTAAAAATCAAGTCAATCACCACATTCACAAGTTGAGAGAGGTTATCATCCCGTTAAAACATTCATAGTCATTTGTTGGGCCCACGGAGATGTGGTTCACAAATCCAGCCTATCCATTATGTATGTCCCATTTGGATGATTTTAGATGGTATGGCTCACCTGAGTTCCATATATGGCTGATTTTTGGGATATCCCATAACCTGAGGTCAACCTTATAGTACCATTTCATGATCTCCTGCGAACAATACCCCAAGGAATTTATGTGCAAGCCTTCATGTAAGTTGTAAGATGAGAAGAGCGGCTGGGATTCAGCCGCATTGAGATAGGGAGAGTAAAAAAAAGACTCTCCTACACTCACGGAAAGAGTCTTGGAATTGCAAGCAGATTTCATGCAAAAGTCTTTTGTGTGGGCCCCACTATGATGTTTGTGATAAATTCAACCCATCCATCCATTTTTTGAAATCATTTTAGGACATGCGACCAAAAATGAGGAGGATTGAAAAGTTAAATGGACCACATTAGAGGAAACAGTGGGGATTTAGTGACCATCGTTGAAACATTCATATGTGAACAAAAGTTTTGTATCAATTTAAGTTTCTAGTGTTTTCATTTCATCTTAGTGAAAATGACCTTATAAACAGTTTGGATGGAGTATAAACATCAAGTTGGAGCCTAAGAAGGTTTCAATGGTAAGCATTCCTTTCCCTAATGTTTCATCTCGAGTTTTGGATCCTCCACATTTTTTTGTATAATGTCCTAAAATGATGTCAAAAAAGGAATGGATTAGTTGGATTTCACACAAACATCATTAGGCCCCACACGGAATCCTTGAGCAGGATCTTCATGGGAAAAGGCTTTAGCAGGGAATCCAAGTCCCCTCGAATTGGGGAACGGATTGGTTACTCCCCTGCCACCTACCAGTGGCGGGTGGTCAGTGCTATGTGGGCCCTATCATGATTTATGTGTTTCATCTATGTCATCCATCTATTTTTTAAAATCATTTTATGGTATGAGACCAAAAATGGGGTAAATCCCAATCTCAAGTGGACCACATTACAAGAAATGATGTTGAATGGATATCGACCATTAAAAAAAATGGGGGTCATAAAAGTTTTGGATATCAAGCTGATCTTCTCTCTTTTTTTTTTCCCTTCATAATGGTTTGTATGACCTAATCAACAAATTGGATGTCAAATAAATAGTATAGTGGGGCCTAGGATGATTTTAACAGTGGATATCCAATCAGTATTGGTTTCCTATGGTGTGCTCCATCTGAAATTTATATTCCTCTCATTTTTGAGATTAAGTCCTAAAATAATCTTTAAAAATGAATGAATGGAATGGATGAAACACATACATCATAGTGGGGTCCACAAAGCACCTACCGCCAACCATTGGGCCAGTGGTAGGGGAGTAGTGAATCTATTTCCCATAATAAGAGTAACAGCGGTCGAGGATTAAATATTGAAAATGACTGACGTCACTAAGCTCTGTGGGCCCCACCATGATGTTTGTGTCATATCCATACCATCCATTCATTTGGAGAGATCATTATATGGCATGAAACAAAAAATGAGTTAAAGCTCAAATGGACCCCACCACAGAAAACAGTAGGGGCAGGAAGTGAAACATTTCTAGTGCTTGCCATGATGTATTTTTGAGATCCAAACTGTTTGTAAGTTAACATAGAGACAGGAAGTGAAAACCCAAATATAAGCTTGATTGGAAACTTCTATGGCCCCTACACTACGTGAAAAATGGAAAAAAATGACAGATTTAGAGAAGGTTCTGGACCGTCTCTAAAATTGCTTGGTTTAAAGATGCTTTAGAGATGGCCGTAAACCGTCTCTAAAATTTTAGATGGCCCCTGACCGTCCTTAATATTGTCTTAAAAATTTAAACATCCCCAAATCATTTAAGACGGTCATTGACCATCTTATATGGGTCATCTGAGACAATCATTGGCCGTCTGCATTAGACACAGTCCTTGACCATCTTATATGCCGTCATTAGAAATGGTCATTGGCCGTCTGCATTAGAGACCGTCATTGGCCGTCTTTTACTTGCAATCTAAGACTGTCAAAGACCGTCTCTATTATAAACGGTCCTAAACCGTCTTATAGCCCTGTCAATGACCGTCTCTGTTAGAGACTGTTAAGGACCATCTCTATTAGAGACAGTCCTAAACCGTATCTAATGCTCAGTTCAAAAATGAAAAAAAATCAAAAAAATTATGATGTTTTTTTTTTTAAAAATAGTTGAGAAGTTTAGAAAAATAATTAACAATGTTTAAGAAAAATTTAAATTTTGAAAAAAAACTATAATTTTATAAAAATCTAGATTTTGAAAACAAAAAAATTAAGAACTTTGAATAATGTTGATAATTTTGAAAAAAAAAAATCGATAAAAAAATGATATTTTGAAATAGAAAATTTAAAAAATTAAACAAAATTGTGAAAAAATTGATAAAATGTAAAAAAAATATATTTTTTAAAAAAGAAAAGTAGATTTTGTATTTTAACAACAAAAATTGAAAAGTTATATAACAAAAGTAAGATTAAAAAAATGATATTTTGAAAAAGAAAATTTAAGAAATTAAACAAAATTGTGAAAAATTTGATAAAATGTAAAAAAATATATTTTTTAAAAAAGAAAACTAGATTTTGTATTTTGACAATAAAAATTGAAAAGTTATATAACAAAAGTGAGATTAAAAAAATGATATTTTGAAAAAGAAAATTTAAAAAATTAAACAAAATTGTGAAAAAATTGACAAATTGTAAAAAAAAATATATATTTTTTAAAAAAAACTAGATTTTGCATTTTGACAAGAAAAATTAAAAAGTTAGACAACAAAAGTGAGATTTTGATGATGTATTGTATATCCTTGTCGCCCCTATATTTCTCCAACCCATTTTTTGGCCGAGTATAAAAAATTGTGTCGATTTAAATCTTAAGTGGACCACACCACTGGAAAGAATGATAATATAGTACCTCACCATTAAAAATTATAAAGAGCCCATTGTAAGGTTTTAGTACTGTTTATTTGCAATCCAACTTGTTGATAATGTAAAGAAAATCCAAAGATCAAATTGATCTTTGGATCAATTGATCCAAAACTTTTGTGGCCTTCAAAAGGTTTTAATAGTTATTCATCATTGTTTTGATTGGTATGACCCTAATATTCATCAAGAGATTATTGAGTTCTTATGATTTGAAATCACATCCTAATATATGATGGAAAAATATATGGACGGTGTTGATCGATATACATAAAATATATTAAGGTGGGCCCTACACAGTTAGAGTAACACCCATGAGGGCCCATTTTTCGCTGGGCGGATTGGAAGGGATTGGTTGGTATTGGAAAGGAATTGGAAGTTAAATCCCGGGATTGGTCGGGCATGCCAAACAAGTTGGGTGACCTGATCGCGGGATATAGCAATCCCATGGATCTTAAGACAATCCACTGACAACACCATCATTACCTTTAAATCCCATCTAATCCACCCTAATCCGTTCAAATTTGGCTATGACGTGTTTGGTTAGAGGGATTGGAAGGGATGGGAAGGTTTAATCCAGGGATTGGCCGGGCGTGCCAAACAAACTCGATATAGCAATCCCGGGATATAGCAATTCAAGACAATCCACTGACAACACCATCATTATTCATTACCTTTAAATCCATGCCATCCACCCTAATACCATTCAATCCCTTCCAATCCACTCGCCCAGACGGGCCCTGAAGGAGTTACTTAAATAGTGAAATGGTACTATAAGGTCACCTCATGGGAACTTCCCATGAGGTTAATCTGTGTGCGCCCCACCATGATGTATGCAGAACATTAACACCATGCATTTGATGTGTCCCCTTTAAGTCCAAAAATCAGTCGTATACGAAACTCAGATAGGCCATAACATCTAAAACTATGTGAAGACATCCCTAAAACGTATAAAAACATTTAATTGGTGGGGCCCACATGAGTTTTGGATGTGTATGAAACTTGGGCTGACTCCTCATCCAAGTGGGACACACATAATGAATGGGTTGGATCTATGAACCACATCTAGGTGGGCCCAATAAATGATTATGAATGTTTTAATGGGAGGGTAACCCTCTCAACTATAGTATGTGGTGTGGCCCACCCAAGTCATGGATTGACTTTATTTTTAAGCTTGTGGCCTACCATGGAATGGTGCATTTGATTGACGGGGCAGATCCAAAGTTCAAGTGGACCCACACCATAGAAAAGAGTGGGATAGTGAAACCCACTATTGAAACCTTCTTAGGGCCCATCGCGATGTTTATTTAAGATCCAACATGTTTATAAGTTAATATGGACATGGATGCGGATGAAACTTGGTCTGATCCCTCATCCAAGTGGGACACAGGATATGTGAATCACATTTAGGCAGGCCCAATATGATTATGAATATTTTAAGGAAACCCTTCTCTACTACATTTAGGTGAGTTACTCATTACCCTTACCAGAGTAATTAAAATCTGTGGGGTCCACTGTTATTTATTTATTTTATCCACTCCATTCATCCGTGTTAATAGATAATTTGATGTCTAAAGAACAAAAAGGAAGCATATCCAAAGCTCAGGTGGACCACACCACAGGAAATAGTGTGATTGAACCTCTGCCATTTAAAATTTCTTGGAGGCCATAGAAGTTTTGGATCAAGTTGATGTTTGTGTTTTCTATTCATTCATATATTTTTGATATTATGAACAACCTTTAACCGTTTTTGGACAATCTAATCAGTTCAAATTGAAGAATAAATAACTTCAGATGTTTAAATCAAAATTCACTCAAATTGTTGATCAATCTTGTTTGCCCAATATCTTTCTCATATGTAGCATGATCGGGGCAAGTAACTATGATGATCAGTAAAATAGAGTGAATGGACTAGACATGTAAAATGAATCAAATATTCTAATCAAAATTGTGACCCAACTTAGTGACACCCTGAGACTCTAAGAATTAATGTTGGTAAGTTTTGTAGGGCTCATCATGATGTGCGTCGAACATCAACACCATGCATTTGATAGAAGTTTTGGATCAAGCTGATGTTTGTATTTTCTCTTCATTCATATCTTTTTGATATTATAAACATGTTGGATGAAAAATGTTACTGTGGCCCTAAGGAAGGTATCAACAATGGAAATCATTATTCCACACTGTTTTGTGTGGCATGGTCTACTTGAGTTTTGGATCAAGCTGATGTTTGTGTTTTCTATTCATTCATATATTTTTGATATTATGAACAACCTTTAATCATGTTTGGACAATCTGATCAGTCCAGATTGAAAAGTAAATAACTTCAGATGTTTAAATCAAAATTCACTTAAATTGTTCATAATATCAAGTTTGCCCAATATCTTTGTCATGTATAGCATGATCGAGGCGAGTAACTACTCAAATTGAGGGTAATGATCAGTAAAATAGAGTGAATAGACCAAACATGTAAAATGGGCCAAATATTATGGTCAAAATTGTGACCCAACTTATTGACACCCTGAGAACCCAAGAATTAATGTTAGTAAGTTTTGTGGGGCCCATCATGATGTGTGTCGAACATCAACATCGTGCATTTGATGTGTCCCCTTTAGCTTATGAGATATCTTAAAATCATTCATATACGAAACTCAGGTAGGCCATACCATCTAAAACCATGTGAAGACATCTAAAAAAATATAAAAGCACTTGGTGGGGCCCACATGAGTTTTGAATGCGGCTAAAACTAGGTCTGACCCCTCATCTAAGTGGGACGCACATAATGAGTGGGTTAGATATGTGAATCACATTTAGACAGGCCCAATATATGACTATGAAAGTTTTAAGGAAACCCTTCTCCACTATATTATGTGGTGTGGCCCACCTAAGTCATGGATTGACTTTATTTTTAAGCTCTTAGCCCACCCAAGTCATGGATTGACATTCTTCATACCATTTAATGCTTTTCTTGAATCATTTTAAGATATTAACTAAAAATGGGGCGGGTCCAAGGCTTAAGTGGACTACAAAGTGGGGATTGAACATCTACCATTAAAAATAACATTTATAGAAGTTTTGGATCAAGCTGATGTTTGTGTTTTCCCTTCATTCATATCTTTTTGGTATTATGAACATGTTAAATGACAAATAAACATTACTGTGGGCCCAAGGAAGGTATCAATGATGGAAATCATTATTCCACACTGTTTTGTGTGGCATGGTCTACTTGAGTTTTGGATTTATCGAAAATTTGGGATCAACCCACACCGTTCATCCATTTTTTGAGATCATTTTATAGAATTATCCAAAAAATGAATCATATCCAAAGATTAAATGGACCACACCACAAATAAGGGGAACGAATTGACTACTCCACCTACACCATCCAATGGCTGGTGGTTGGTGCTATGTGGGCCCAACCATGATGTATGTGTTTAATCCATGTCATCCATCTATTTTTAAAGATCATCTTATGGCATGAGACCAAAAATGAGACATATCCCAATTTGAAATGGACCACATTACAGGAAATAGTGTTGAATGAGCATCAACCATTTAAAACATTATAGGGGCCATAAAAGTTTTGGATCCAGATGATTTTTGTTTTTCCCCTTCATCTAGGCTTGTATGACCTAATAAACAGATTGGATGCTAAATAAACAGTACAGTAGGCCTTACGAGGATTTTAATGATGGATATCCAATCACTATTATTTTCATGTGGTATGGTCCACCTTATATCTATATACCTCTCATTTTTTAGCCCTACCATGATGTGTGTTTTATATCCACAACTTCCATCCATTTGGAGAGATTATTTTAGGGCAATATCCAAAGATAAATCCAAAGCTCGAGTGGACCCCAACACAGAAAACAGTGAGGACAGTGACACCCACTACGAAAAACTTCTAAAGCCCACCAAAGTTTTAGATCAAGCTGATATTTATGTTTTACCTTATTTCATGTCTTTTTTTTAACTTTTGAACATGTTGGATTTCAAATAAAAATTATGGTGGGCCTTAGGATAGTTTCAACAGTGGGAATCACTCTCCCCACTGTTTTCTGTGGTGAGGTTCACTACATCTTTTTATCTACCTCATTCTTTGACACATGCTCTAAAATAATATCTCAAAATGGATGGACGGTGTGGATACAACACATACATCATAGTGGGGCCCACAGAACTTGGTGTATGTGTTCATGTATACTTGCGTTTACTCAGAAATAGGAGCTCATCGAGTAACTCAATACCCCAGTTCGATTTCAGTTTGGCCGGTGACGCTGCCACCTATAAGTTGGCTAATGGTTGGTGCTATGTAGACCCCACCATGATGTATTTATCTTATCCAGGCTGTCCATCCATTTTGAAAGATAATTTCAGGGTTTGATCCCATAAATGAGATAGATTTAAATCTCAGGTGGTCCACACCATGTGAAAACAGTTGTGATTGAATTTCCACCATTAAAAACCTCCTAGGCACACTGTAATTGTTATTTGACATCTAACCTATTTAGTAGGTCATACAAACTTGGATGAAGGGAAAAAATATATATCACCTTGATTCAAAACTTTTGTGGCCCCAAAAAGTTTTTAACAGTAGAAGTTTAATCAACACTGTGCGGTCCACTTGAGATTTGGATCAACCTCATTTTTGGGCTCATACCATAAAATTATCTAGAAGAATGGGTGGACGACATGGATGAGACACATATCATGGGGCCGCACAGAGGTCCGACCACTAGCGAATGGGCGAGTAGCCGATCCATTTCCCCCAATCTGCGAAAAAACAGAGGGAAATTTTATTTTTTAATTCTCGCGCGCCCTGTCTCCTGCTCTCCCCCTAAATCTTCAGCTCTCGATCATCATCAGCCTGCCCCTGCAATCTTCCTCATTAGTAGCAGCCCCGACCAACAGACCCCATCTTCTCCACAACATCAAACCCTAAACCTCTTGCAAACCCCGTCTTCCCCATGACATCGAACCCTAAACCTCTTGCAAACCCCTATCTTCTCCAACTGCAGCTCCTAAATCCCAAACCCATCTTCTTTCTTCTCTTTTCTTTTTAGATTTTTTCATGAAATGAGAACAAAACGGGTCTCATATTTTTCTTCCATAATAAATGCAATTGTGCATGTTTAGACTTGGTTCTTTCTTACCATGCGTTATTGCTTTTTTACTTTTTATTTGGGTTTAGATCTGTGTTGTTTGGATCTCTGTACATCATCATTGTTATCTAAGTTATTCTGTATATACTTTTTTTTTTGAAAAATTGTTCACTCCCCAAGTGCAGGGTTGTGATGTAGTAATAACTCGGTAAGACCGAGGTCGAATCCCAAGGGACTGAAACTTGTACGTTATCTAAAATTAACTGGAAATAGAACTAGAATGAGATGAAATCTGAATTGAATTATAAATTGAGAAATAATGATGGAATAATTATTTAAACTTAAGAGAAATCAGAGGAAAGGAAACTAGGGATTCAGAGGATCCACTTGTAGAGATCAGGGAGAACCTATGCTTACATCAAAAATCATGGAAATTACTGAACTGCCGTTGATCTAGTTTTCAAAGAGATGAAAGGTGTATGAATTAGAATAGATTCCATCACCAAACCATGCCCAAAAGACTATGGAAAACAACAGAATTAAACTAATTACCAACCCATCACATGTATGAAAGTTAGGAAGGGTACCGACATCCTAACCATGCCCAGGAGACTATGGTGAACAACAGGGCTTCCTGACATCATAAACATTAAAGAGAATGAAAATATTCGAAGCCATTGCAGACCCATTGTAATTTCAGTCACAACAGACCATTAAAAACTAAACAGAACATGCCATTATTAATCAACTAAAATCAACTTCAATTCATAAATAAATAAATAAATAAACATAAATTAAAAACCCCCATCTCACTACAAGCTTCACCTTCTAGCCCTAGCTAGGAGGTTTAGCCACACATGGTCAGGCTAAATCCAAATAATTAAAGAGAAAAAGAAAAGGAAAAGAAAAGTGAAAAACCAAGAATTTTTCTCTCTCTCTCTTTCTCTCTCTCTTCTCCCCACGTCTGCTTCAAGTCCTCCCTTCACGTCCCAGCTGATCCCCGGCTGAATGAATCCATCTCGCTCCTTCTCTCTCCTTTTTATAAGTTGCTGGAGTTAGTGCAGAAGCCCCTAGAAAACTTCTTACGCAGCAGTAGGCGGTGCAGCGGCGTGCGTAGCAAGGAGACTTTATGCGTATAGCTGTTTACGCAGCTAAGAAAACAGTGGTGAAATCTCCGCTTTCCTTGCTCTATTTCCCAAAAATTCACATCACCTGGGACGTTTTTGGACGGCCGTTGTGATGAACGGATTGGATCATCTGATCGGCCAGCCGTGGTGGCCCACTTGGATCGACAGGTCCGGCCGCAGAACAGAGCTTACGCAGCTCTGTTCGCGCTGGTGAGATGGTGGGGCCCAGAATCAGTGTCAGATAAGAAATCTAGTCCGACCATTGCGATTAACTCGAAAAAAACGTTCAGGAAGGGTGATTTTTGAAGTGAAATCGGTGGGACACACAAGATCTTCTACCCCGCCGTCCATAATATTGTTTAACGGTTTCAATCGTGAAGATGCTTGCATGGTGACAAAATGACACCTAGGCGTTGGTAAGAGGGCTTGTGGGAATTGAATGGACGGTCTGGATCATACTAAAGATGCACGATGGGGGCCCACAAGAGAAGACCGCAACCTCTATTGCGAAACAGAGGTTCCGGCTTCACTTCTGTGATGGTCAATGGCCCCAGGACGACGTTGCATGGAAGATCCATACCGTCCATTGAAATCACGTCACAAGACCAATAAGAAATGGATGGTTTCAAATTGATTTTGGTGTGGCCCACGGAATAGTTTGTTCCGCCGTCCATCTTACATTTAACGGTGGAAATCTCGTGATTGTCTGCATGGGATCAAAATAAAAGCTTGGCAAGGGGCGTGACCATCTTCTGGATCGAATGGTCGGTACAGATCTTGCAAAGGGATGAAGGGTGGGGCCCACTACTCGTTGCAGCATCGGACAGCGTCTGCCATACGCGGACGCTGTGATTTTTTTATTTTATTTTTTAAGAAAACGTCGGTCAGCGCTCGCTGACCAACTTACATGGTTTCGGTGGGCGGCGAGCACGGTACCCACTATGCACACGCATCGCATGTGTGGGTCCCATGACGATGTGTATCCAAAATCCGGTCTTTCCATCTTCTTTGTCATGTAATTTAAGCGGTTGGGACAAAAACTGACGCACATCCAGATACCAGACGGGCCTCAGTTCACAGATATATGGGCTGATCTATCAGTTGGCCTACTTTTGTAAGGATTCAGGAGCTGAAATTTGACGTGTACGGCTCATTTGTGGTCCTCAGGTGATGTATGAAATTCAGAGCCAATCAAATGGTGGGAACTCTGCGATCTTGCAATCTGGATGCTTTTCAGGCCCGTTCAGGGTGAGTGGTTGGGATTTCTATGATATTCGGTGTGTAAACCCTTCGATTTCGGTCCCCCGAAGTCTCGTCTAATGCCTTGGTGAAATCTGAGTATTAAATCTCAGCTTTTAGCATCTTTTTCAGTCCACACTTGCAAATGTACCTTGCATCACAATCACGATTAAAGTAACCCATTAAGCAGTGTCATGCTCGTAAATCCAAGCAATAAATAGGGTCTGATATGTAATATTTGACCCTCGACACAACCCCCAACCAGCATTTTACTAGTCTCGAGCAAAATATGCGAAAAATAAGTTGAGAATTATAGGACGGTTTTTATGAACTTAAATGATTTTTGCAAAACTATCCAAGTCCCAGAATTCTAAAATTCATGAATGTTAGATATTGCTTTCTCCTAGACTCAAGCACTCGGTAGCTTTCATAATCAAGTTCAAAGTATTACTCCCTCAATTAGAAAAATTTTAAACATTGAGATCCATGGATGTATAGTCTAATCTCGGCTTATCATCATTAAGAGATCCAATCGTCAATTTCATGATATCATTGGTAACCAACAAGAAAATTTATGACAAACAAAACCTAACCCAAAACTTGCCTCATAGATTAGCCTATTAACTTGTGATTTTTCTGTTCAAAGTAATGCCAAGGAAGGGGAATCAAATCCTCACCTATAAGGAGCAAACCTATGGTGAAGATCGTACACCTGACTCTTTTTAGATATCATTCATGGGGAATGAACTCCACACCTATAGGGAGCAAACCTATGGTGAAGATTAATTATCCAACCTTTCCAATTTTTATACCATGATGGCAAGATATTTCAGGCTGGTTCCTTTCGTGCTTAGTGATTACCAAGTTAATCCTTCAATATGGAACTAAAATCTTAATATGTAAGCAAGATGTGTCCTGAAATCATGATTCACTCAATGTTTACAACTTCTAATCATGAATTAGCAACTCGATCTTAACTGCAGAATGCCACCGATACGGAATCCAAGAATCATAAATTATCAATATCATATATCTCACAATTCTAAATCAAGGATATTCGTCAAAATCACTTCGAATTCATAAAAATTTTCAGAAAAATTAAAATTTTTTTCAATTTTTCACAATTGTTGCTCAAGACTAAGAAAATACCGATTAGGTTACCTAATCCCCCACCCCCAACCTAAAATCTACATTGTCCTCAATGTAAAAGATATGAGCATGCAATGCACATGGGACAACGAAAGTAAATGAGAAGTGATGGGAAGATAGTACCTGAATAACGAATCAGGAGAGTTTCCATTAGATCATGGCATGTAAGCTTGCCAGCATGAGAGAGAAAGTAGAATAAAAATAATAAAAATAAAATCCTACCTATACCACTTTCGCAGGTGCTCTCGATTGCATTTAGCGTATGCAACAAGCCTTTAAACCCCTAGGTTACCCCTAGTGGACGAGTTGTAGTCTCGTGAGGGTTTGCAGTAATGTTACCCACAAATATTGAATCATCTACTAAAGAATGAAAAGGAATAAAAAAAAGCTGGGTTGCCTCCCAGGAGCGCTAAATTTACCGTCTTCAGCCAAACAAATAAAGCAACAATCCTAGTCCTATGAAAACGATAAACCTACCTATACCTCCATCAGACTAGGAGATCAGTCCTGGTAAACAGGAGCAATCAGAGGCATGGACATGTCCTCTGAATCAAATGTCTCGACAAATGGCTTTAATCGATGTCCATTTACTTTAAACTCCTTACCATTGTCGGGATCTCTTATCTCGACGGCCCCATGAGGATAAGCAGTGACAACAATGTAAGGGCCGGTCCAACGAGATCGAAGCTTACTCGGAAAGAGATGTAGTCGAGAATCGTACAAAAGGACTTTCTGACCTGGTGTGAATGATTTTCGTAGAATATGTTGATCATGAAACGCCTTCTTCTTATCCTTGTAAATTCTTGAGTTTTCGTACGCATCATTCCGGATTTCTTCAAGTTCATTTAATTGAAGTTTGCGTAGCGAGCCAGCGTTGTCCAGATTGAAATTCAGGTTTTTGATCGCCCAGTATGCTTTATGTTCCAATTCCACAGGCAAATGACAAGCCTTTCCGTAGACAAGTCTAAAGGGAGATGTTCCAATAGGAGTTTTAAAAGCAGTACGATACGCCCATAAGGCATCGGTTAATCGAATTGACCAGTCCTTACGATCAGGGTTAACCGTTTTCTCTAGGATATGTTTGATCTCCCTATTGGAAATTTCAGCTTGTCCACTTTTCTGTGGATGGTATGGGGTGCTCACCTTATGAGAGATACCGTATTTCTTCATTAAGCTCTCAAATGGTCTATTGCAGAAGTGTGACCCCCCGTCACTAATGATGGCTTGAGGCGTTCCGAACCGTGACAGGATATTTTCTTTCAAAAATTTAATGACCGTGCGATGGTCATTTTTGCGGCACGGAATTGCTTCGACCCATTTAGTGACATAGTCTACGACGAGCAAAATATATAGATTTCCAAATGATTGGGGGAATGGTCCCATGAAATCGATACCCCAACAATCAAATGCTTCTATAATAAGGATGGGATTTAAAGGCATCATATTTCGATGGGACAATGCTCCCAATTTTTGACAACGCTCACAAGCTTTGCAAAACTTATGAGTGTCCCTGAACATAGTAGGCCAGTAAAAGCTACACTGTAGAATCTTGGCCGTGGTCTTTTTAGCAGAAAAGTGACCACCACAGGCCTGTGAGTGATAGAAGGAGATGACACTCTGATGCTCATCGTCTGGTACACATCTCCTTAAGATTTGGTCTGGGAAATATTTAAACAAATATGGATCATCCCAGAAAAAGTTACGCACCTTGGTAAAGAATTTCTTCTTATCTTGTGACATCCAGTGTGTCGGTATGGCACCTGTAGCAAGATAATTAGCAATATCAGCGAACCAAGGTGAATGGGAGACTCTAAACAGTTGTTCATCAGGGAACATGTCATTGATATGGGTCGCCTCAAGGGAATCAAAGGTATTAAGGCGAGAAAGGTGATCGGCCACTACGTTCTCTACTCCCTTTTTGTCTTTAATTTTCAAATCGAATTCTTGGAGTAGAAGGATCCATCGTATTAGGCGGGGCTTAGAATCATTCTTGGAAAGAAGATACTTAAGTACCGCATGATCTGTATAAATAATGATCTTGGATCCGATCAAGTAGGACCGAAATTTGTCCAAAGCGAACACTACGGCTAAGAGTTCCTTTCCCGTAGTCGAGTAGTTCACTTGGGCAGGATTTAGAGTCCTACTTGCGTAGTGAATAACGTAAGGCCGCTTATTTTTTCTCTGGCCTAGAACCGCTCCAAGAGCAGAGGCGTCGCACATAAATTCAAAAGGAAGACTCCAGTCGGGTGGCTGCATGATATGTGCAGTGGTTAACATGCCCTTAAGCTTAGTGAAAGCTTCTTGGCACTGCTCAGTCCACTCGTATGGTGTATCCTTTTGAAGAAGATTACATAAAGGACGAGAGAGGAGACTAAAGTCCTTTATGAATCGTCTGTAAAAGCCTGCGTGTCCTAAGAAGGATCGCACGTCCCTGATATTCTTGGGTGGAGGTAGGTTAGAGATAAGATCAATTTTTACCTTATCTACCTCGATTCCTTTAGACGAGATGATATGCCCAAGGACAATTTCCTTTTGAACCATAAAATGACACTTCTCCCAGTTAAGTACCAAATTTTTTTCTTCACATCTTTTCAGCACACATTTAAGACTTGCTAAGCATTAGCTGAAAGATGAACCAAAAACAGAGAAATCGTCCATGAAGACCTCTAGATATTTACCCACCATGTTAGAAAAAATACTCATCATACATCGCTGAAAGGTGGCAGGGACATTACATAGCCCGAATGGCATCTTTCTGTAAGCAAAGGTGCCATAGGGACATGTAAATGTGGTCTTTTCCTGATCCTCAGGGGCGATTTTAATCTGATTATAACCTGAATACCCGTCAAGGAAACAATAATAGGAATGACCAGCTAGCCTTTCCAGGATTTGATCAATGAAGGGCAAAGGAAAGTGGTCTTTCCTTGTGACGGTATTCAGCTTTCTGTAGTCAATGCACATTCTCCAACCAGTGGTAACTCTGGTCGGTACGAGTTCATTATTGGCATTGGCTACGATGGTGATCCCGGACTTCTTAGGAACCACCTGAGTTGGACTCACCCATTGACTATCGGATATGGGGTATATGATCCCCACATCCAATAGTTTGAGAACCTCAGCCTTAACCACTTCCTTCATGTTTGGATTCAATCTACGTTATGATTGCCGAACAGCCTTTGCATTGTCCTCAAGATATATACGGTGAGTACAAATCGATGGGTTAATTCCCTTGAGGTCCGCTATCGTCCATCCAAGAGCTCCCCTATACTCAATGAGAGTAGATATCAGCATACTCTCCTGTTCTTTCTCCAGGTGGGCAGAGATCACCACCGGGTATGTCTCATCTTGATCTAAATAGACGTATTTTAAATCAGAGGGCAAAGGTTTTAGGTCAAGCTTCGGTGGCTTGAGGTTAGACGGTAGAGGCACTACATCAGTTTGGGGCAATTCTTCAATTTGTGGCCTCCACCGGTTAACTTCAAGTACCGGTGCAGTATCCAGCATGGCACACGTCTCCCTAATTATATCATCATCAAGATCATGGGAGTGGGTCAGGCACGTCTCTAGAGGATCAGAGGATAAGGTGAGAGGTGTTCTATCTTCCACAAAAGAATCAATCATGTTAACATCGTGGAAATCGTCATCATCCTCTGAGTTGCTGCCGTTATTGAAAAAGATATTCGATTCCAATGTCAAATTTCCAAAGGACATAGTCATGACACCATTCCTGCAATTGATAATTGCATTTGAAGTGGACAGGAATGGGCGACCAAGAATGACGGGAATCTGAGTGCTCGTGTCATTGATGGGTTCAGTGTCCAAGATGATAAAATCAACATGGTAGTAGAATCTATCAACCTGGACCAACACATCCTCGATGATCCCTCTTGGTATACGAACAGAACGATCAGCAAGTTGTAGTGTGGTTCGAGTGAGTTTTAATTCACCCAAACCTAACTGTTGGTATACCGAGTAAGGAATCAGATTGACGCTTGCTCCTAAGTCAAGAAGTGCATGATCAATTCGATAGTTCCCGATCACACATGATATGGTTGGACAACCGGGATCTTTGAATTTTTGCGGCACATCTTGTTTCAGGATGGCACTCACTTTCTCAGTCAAGGAGATCTTCTTCTGAACACTTTTCCGTCGTTTGGTAGTGCATAAATCCTTTAGAAATTTAGCATATGAAGGAATCTGTTTTACAACGTTAAGCAGAGGAATGTTGACTTTCACTTGTTTCAACACCTCTAGGATATCCTGAGAGTTAGATAGACGTTTTGGTTCAACCAACCGTTGGGGAAACGGAGCAACTGGCTTTTCTAGAGGTTCCGGTTCAAATTTTTGTGGGGCGCCACTAGATCCATCATTGTTGTCCTCTTCTGGTTCTTGAGGCTTTTCGGGCCTAACCGGAAGGGTTTTGTCAATAACCTTCCCACTCCTAAGAGTGGTGATGGATTTAGCGTGCCCCATTTGATTTAAAGAGCTGGGATCACCTGTCTCGTATTGCGGTTTCGGATTAGGGAGTGATTGTGCAGGGAGTATCCCTTTTTCCATAGCCGTCATACGTGAATCTATTTTTTACATAAAATCTGAAATTCTTTGCATTATCCGAGCCAGCTCTTGTATGGAAAATTGAACCGATTCTTCTTGAGGTTTCCCCTGAGTTAGATTTTGATTGAAGAAACCTTGAGGGGTAGCAGTTTGTCCGTTCCTCCAACTAAAATTTGGATGATTTTTCCAGCCAGAATTGTACGTATTAGAGGGTGGTTCATTGAAAGGTCTTTGATAATTATTTACGGCATTAGATTGTTCATTCAATACTTCTCGAAAGGCAGGTATTGAAGGACAATTTTCAGTAGTATGAATGTTGCAATCACAGATGCCGCAAACACTTTCATTAACCTTTTCCTTCCTTCCTTCCATGGCCTCAAATTTTCTGGTGAGATTGGCCACCTTAGCGTTAAGATCATTATCCTCTTTCAGGAGATATATTCCTCCTTTTTCCCTTGAATGAGTCGGCCTAGACGTAGTGTTCGTCCTTGGGTAATAGTCCCATGATTGTGTTTTTTCAGCGAGACTATCGAGGTAATCCCATACCTCGTCGACATTTTTATTAATGAATTCTCCGTTACACATTATCTCGATCATTTGGCGCATGAAAGATGTTAGCCCATCATAGAAAAAAGTTATAATGCGCCATATTTCAAAGCCATGTTGTGGGCATGCATTAACCAGGTCCTTGAACCTTTCCCAACATTGGAAGAATGTTTCATCTTCCTTTTGGGCAAAGTTCATGATTGCTCTCCTGAGGGTAATTGTCTTATGATGTGGAAAAAATTTCTTTATAAATTCCCTCTGCATATCATTCCATGTGCCAATGGATCTAGGACGCAGTGAATGTAACCACGTCTTGGCTTTTTCTTTCAAGGAAAATGGAAAGAGTTTCAGCCTAATAGTATCCTCAGATACATTAGGAAAGTATAAGGTACCTATGATTTTATCGAACTCTTTCAGATGCAAGTATGGTTCTTCAGACTCAAGCCCATGGAACTTAGGAAGGAGTTGGATAACTCCTGGCTTGATGTCCATATGTCCTGTATTCTTAGGAAAAATCATGCATGAGGGCGTACTCACCCCCGCCGGTTGTAAATAATCTCGTAAAGTACGAGGCGGGGGTGCCTAATGCACCTCATTCTCATCATGTACTTCCTCAACCCTTGGTTGGGGTAGTGTTTGAGGTTGATTTTCAGCCATAACGTCTTCTAACTCAGGAGAATTTAAGTGGTGTCTAGTCCTGCGATGGACAATCAACCCCTCAACTAATCCTCCTTCAGTCACGAGACGTCGAGTGTTGTCGCGTGCCCACTGGGGCATAAAACACACTCAGCCATCAAATTCTAACTTAAACCTAAGAGAAAGGAAGAAGAAATTTAGAAAAAGGGAAAGATGGAACGAAGTTACCAAATTTGGAGTCCTAGGTTAAGAATCTGCAAAACAAAACAAAATAAGTTAGTTTCTAAGAATAGAAAGTCCTAATTAAAAGTAAATTAATTTCTAGGGAAAAGAAGAAATTCCAAAGAAAGAAGAATTAGAAAGAGCTTACTAAATTAGAAGCTTCCTACAAAACAGAAAAATTGGGTTAGTTCCTAAACAAAAACTTATAGAAAAATTCTAAAACAAGAAACAGGGTTAGGATTCCTAAAAAGAATTAGAATTAGAATCTCACTAAAAAGAAGAAATAAATCTTAATCTAAATCTATAATAGAAAGGAAGAATTTAAGACAGAATTTACTAATTTAGAAACTATCTTAGAAGCCTATAAAACAAGAGAGACAAGTTAATTTCTAAAAATTAAGAAAATCTAAACCTAATCTTAAACTAATCCTAAAACTAATTAATTTCAGACAAACGTAGCCTACAGTCCCTGGCAACGGCGTCAAAAACTTGTTCACTCCCCAAGTGCAGGGTTGTGATGTAGTAATAACTCGGTAAGACCGAGGTCGAATCCCAAGGGACTGAAACTTGTACGTTATCTAAAATTAACTGGAAATAGAACTAGAATGAGATGAAATCTTAATTGAATTATAAATTGAGAAATAATGATGGAATAATTATTTAAACTTAAGAGAAATCAGAGGAAAGGAAACTAGGGATTCAGAGGATCCACTTGTAGAGATCAGGGAGAACTTATACTTGCATCAAAAATCATGGAAATTATTGAACTGCCGTTGATCTAGTTTTCAAAGAGATGAAAGGTGTATGAATTAGAATGGATTCCATCACCAAACCATGCCCAAAAGACTATGGAAAACAACAGAATTAAACTAATTACCAACCCATCACATGTATGAAAGTTAGGAAGGGTACCGACATCCTAACCATGCCCAGGAGACTATGGTGAACAACAGGGCTTCCTGACATCATAAACATTAAAGAGAATGAAAATATTCGAAGCCATTGCAGACCCATTGTAATTTCAGTCACAACAGACCATTAAAAACTAAACAGAACATGCCATTATTAATCAACTAAAATCAACTTCAATTCATAAATAAATAAATAAATAAACATAAATTAAAAACCCCCATCTCACTACAAGCTTCACCTTCTAGCCCTAGCTAGGAGGTTTAGCCACACATGGTCAGGCTAAATCCAAATAATTAAAGAGAAAAAGAAAAGGAAAAGAAAAGTGAAAAACCAAGAATTTTTCTCTCTCTCTCTTTCTCTCTCTCTTCTCCCCACGTCTGCTTCAAGTCCTCCCTTCACGTCCCAGCTGATCCCCGGCTGAATGAATCCATCTCGCTCCTTCTCTCTCCTTTTTATAAGTTGCTGGAGTTAGTGCAGAAGCCCCTAGAAAACTTCTTACGCAGCAGTAGGCGGTGTGCGTAGCAAGGAGACTTTATGCATATAGCTGTTTACGCAGCTAAGAAAATAGTGGTGAAATCTCCGCTTTCCTTGCTCTATTTCCCAAAAATTCACATCACCTGGGACGTTTTTGGACGGCCGTTGTGATGAACGGATTGGATCATCTGATCGGCCAGCCGTGGTGGCCCACTTGGATCGACAGGTTCAGCCGCAGAACAGAGCTTACGCAGCTCTGTTCGCGCTGGTGAGATGGTGGGGCCCAGGATCAGTGCCGGATAAGAAATCTAGTCCGACCATTGCGATTAACTCGAAAAAAACGTTCAGGAAGGGTGATTTTTGAAGTGAAATCGGTGGGGCACACAAGATCTTCTACCCCGCCGTCCATAATATTGTTTAACGGTTTCAATCGTGAAGATGCTTGCATGGTGACAAAATGACACCTAAGCGTTGGTAAGAGGGCTTGTGGGAATTGAATGGACGGTCTGGATCATACTAAAGATGCACGATGGGGGCCCACAAGAGAAGACCGCAACCTCTATTGCGAAACAGAGGTTCCGGCTTCACTTCTATGATGGTCAATGGCCCCAGGACGACGTTGCATGGAAGATCCATGCCGTCCATTGGAATCACGTCGCAAGACCAATAAGAAATGGATGGTTTCAAATTAATTTTGGTGTGGCCCACGGAATAGTTTGTTCCGCCGTCCATCTTACATTTAACGGTGGAAATCTCGTGATTGTCTGCATGGGATCAAAATAAAAGCTTGGCAAGGGGCGTGACCATCTTCTGGATCGAATGGTCGGTACAGATCTTGCAAAGGGACGAAGGGTGGGGCCCACTACTCGTTGCAGCATCGGACAGCGTCTGCCATACGCGGACGCTGTGATTTTTTATTTTTTTTTAAAGAAAACGTCGGTCAGCGCTCGCTGACCGACTTACATGGTTTCGGTGGGCGGCGAGCACGGTACCCACTATGCACACGCATCGCATGTGTGGGTCCCATGACGATGTGTATCCAAAATTCGGTCCTTCCATCTTCTTTGTCATGTAATTTAAGCGGTTGGGACAAAAACTGACGCACATCCAGATTTCAGGTGGGCCTCAGTTCACAGATATATGGGCTGATCTATCAGTTGGCCTACTTCTGTAGGGATTCAGGAACTGAAATTTGACGTGTACGGCTCATTTGTGGTCCTCAGGTGATGTATGAAATTCAGAGCCGATCAAATGGTGGGAACTCTGCGATCTTGCAATCTGGATGCTTTTTAGGCCCGTTCAGGGTGAGTGGTTGGGATTTCTATGATATTCGGTGTGTAAACCCTTCGATTTCGGTCCCCCGGAGTCTCGTCCAATGCCTTGGTGAAATCTGAGTATTAAATCTCAACTTTTAGCATCTTTTTCAGTCCACACTTGCAAATGTACCTTGCATCACAATCACGATTAAAGTAACCCATTAAGCAGTGTCATGCTCGTAAATCCAAGCAATAAATAGGGTTTGATATGCAATATTTGACCCTCAACAAAAATGTGACTTTTTTGTGTTTCATCAGTAATCACATACCTGATTGGTCAAAAGCTTCTCAATCACCATCTGTCAGCAAAGCCTACAATATTCATATTCTTAGTAATAAGCTAAAAGTGTCTATTTTGTAGATTGGCAATGCTTTTAAATGATGCTTGTAACCTTTTTGAAGAAATAAAGCTTCTGAAGATGTGGTTTGTGGAAATGATATGGTATCTTGAGTTCGAGATGTTATTTGAGTATGGAGTTTCCCTGACACATTTTTTTAAAAAAAAAAATTTGTATTGTTGATTTCTACCATTTTCGCTTTTTCACTGGATGTTAGTTCACAAGAGTTTGCTTGTATCTTTAATTTTCAAGTTGCATTTTTTAATGTATGCTAGTTACATAAAATGGTGTTTGATCATTGCTCACAATTGATAGCTTAGACATGGCGATTTTTGGGTGGGTCATTAGTTTGCATTTAGATTTGATAAAAATCATCTAAACAATGGAAAAGATCCTCTTGAGCTTATTTTTTAAATAGAAGCCTCTCCATATAAAATGGACAATCAAGATCATTTAAATAGAAGCCTTTCCATCTCCATGAAGTTCAGTGACCTTCAGTTCTCATTTTGGTTACATTCATTTCTCTTCTGATGAAGGTTGTCTTTGATATTCGAAGTGAGAATGGGCTGGTAATGGCAAGTCACATCAGAAGTTACTCTACCTTGTTGAACTCCTCCTATAAATTGCTTGAAAATTGAATTGCAACTTTCTACTTTGTACTTTTTACTTTGTTTGAACTTTTGCTACATTTTTGTATTTGTTTCTTGTATTCTATGTTAGCCTCAGGAAGAATGAAAAAAGCTTATGATCATGTGGATTGGTCATTCCTTGATTTTATGTAGGGTAGATTAGGATGTGGCCCAAAATGGCGATTTGGTATTTGGACTTGTGTCAGTTTGGCAAAATTCTCCGTATTGGTAAATGGTTTGCCAAAAGTTTTTTTTTTTTTTTTTTTTTGCAGCTTCACGTAGATTGCAGCAAGGTGAAAAGTGAAAATAAAAAGTTTTCTAATTTTTGGATTGAACTTCTTGGCCCGAAACAATGAAAATCTCAAAAAATCACTTGAAGTAGTTATTGTTGATCTTGAAGAGATCTCCACAATACCACCTAAAACTGGCGTGCAAATAAAAAGTTTTGCCTCTTGGAAGATGCAAGACAATTTTTACAAAGTTGGGTCAATATGTTTTTATTTTACATTAAAAAAAAAAAGTTTTGATTTTTTTAAATCTTTGGTACATATGATAATATACCGCAGTCCTCAAAATCTTGGTTTGAAAGGTCTATTAATGTGCACTTGTACAATTTACATACATGGTGTGCCACCCTGATGAACAACTAGGATCTTCTACAATGTGCCATTATGGAACATGTGCCCTACTTGAGTAGCTTTGTCAAGGTTTTAAGCAGCATTTGCAGCTGTACAATTGTCTGTCTGCTTTGATTGTTTGTCCTCATTACAAATGACTATCTTCATTTGCATTAAAAGGGTGCACCATGTATGTTTCTCTTTTTCAGGTGAATAAGCTTGGAACTGGTGGTGATGTACCTTATAGGATGGCTGTGCACCCAGGAGAAGGCCTCATATGTTCCTTCCCCAAAAGTTGCAGGTTATTTGTTTATTTCCTATGATACAAGGAAATCTTTTTAGGAAAATACTGTTGGACATATATGTATGGAAGTTGGGTCTACCCAACAGTTTGGCACCATTTGTGTTGATATTTAATCAACCAAAAGAAGGAATATGGATTCTTTTTTCAAAAACCCAAAAATTGGGGTTGGGGCTTGGGTGCCTTTTCTAGCCTTTATACCAAAGGCATGGTTTGGTTGACAATTTTTTCATTCTTTTACTACACTTTTGATTTAAAAATCTCCCTTTTTCAATTTTCTACTTGAGCAACCTTGCAGTTCTGTTTGTTTTTCCGTTTCTTTTCTTTCTTTTCTTTCTTTTGCAACTTCTGCATGAAATTTTCTGCACATCCGACCTTACGGAGTATTGCAGTGTCAGGAACTTTTTGTTAGTTGGAACTAGTCACTTGTGTTTTGTATTTCAGCAACAATGAGTGTGCCAGTTGCACTTATTTTGTCATCTTTCTTTTGTTTTTTCTAATGTTGGTTTTGGTTAGTGTAGGAGTACTACTGCATGTGTTTCCCTCAATTGATTATTTATGTAGAAGGGGTATCATGGCTATGTAGTCGGATGGGCCTTAAAGTGAAAAAAGAGCTTTGAATTTCACCTTCAAACTCTGTTTTACATGTCTATACTTTCTTATTTCATGAAGTAAAGAAATCTTCATCCAAATTCACATTTTTGTTTGTATCATTTTGTAGAGAAGATATTTAAATTTTGGTTCTAAACTTTACGTCTATAGTTTCACACTTGTTATTTTATGAACATGTTTTAAAAAATAAAAGACCATTTTCATGAACATCTTCCATGATCAAATTCTAGTATCTTGATCACAAGCACGAAACCCCTCAAAGAAAAAGTGTATGCATAATATGAACAGTTTTTCAGTTCCAAAAAGTGGGGCTCATTATTAAGTCATCTTTCTTATGTTGCAAATTTGTATAGATGGTTTGAATGGGATATCCCAGAGAACACGGAAGTCCAAAAGATGGCTCTAAAATCTTCTGAGAAAGTGCTGACAGAATTGGAAGATGTTGGGCTGCAATTAGCATTGACGTTTAATGCCGAGGGTTCTATACTAGCTTCTGGTGGTGAGGTAAAGAACCTTTTGCTTCTTTTCTTTTCTGGCCTCATTTCCTCGTTTAGTTCGTAATGTTTATCCATTTAATTCGGTTTGTGCTTATTTATCAATGAAGACATGGTAACGTCAAACTAAGGGAAAATATCATAAAAAGTGAAAAGGAAAGACAACTCAAAATTTTCTTTCTTTCTCCCCCCCCCCCCCCCCCTTCTTTCCTCTTTTGGTTAATTGTGTTGATTTATTTAGTTTGGTTTTCCATGATCATTAATAAAAGATGTGGTGGCATCAAACTAAGGAAAATATCATGAAAAGTGAAAAGGAAAGCCAATGTTTAAGAAACTCAGTTTGCAGTAGGATAGGCCAACAGAGCTTTTTTTTTTGGCAAAAGATGGTCTCATGCACCATTGAATACATGTCAAGAACACAAATAAAGGATATATTCTTGTGTTTCATATCCTTTTCTTTTCCTAATATTTTTCTTTTTTTTTTTTTTGGCCAAAACTAAACTGTGGATATGACCCTTATTGCATTTGATAAGACCTGAATAACACCTTTTTTGTTGCTCACTGATCTACATTCTAATATGATAGTGGCACAGTGCAAGATGAATTTGAATGTCAGTCCCGAGTTTCACTGAGGCTATCTTTGAATGCCATTTTCTGCGGAAACTATTTATAGCTAAGGAGTAATACTAGGTTCAATTGTAGATAATACTAGAGAATCCATAAACCTACACCTAATCCTAATCTACTCCTTAACCTAAACCTAAACTTGAAAACTCAAACCTAAATCTGTACACAAACCCGAACCCGAACTCGATTTCCTAAACCTAAACCTTAACCTATTCTGAATTCCCTAAACCGTAACCTATAACCTAACTTAAACCTAAACCTATAACGTACATTTGTAACCTAAACCTATAACCTAAACCTGTAACCTTAACCTAAACGTAAAACCTAAACCTAAACCTATAACATAACCTTAACCTAAATGTAAAACCTATAACCTAAACCTGTAACCTTAACCTAAACGTAAATCCCAAAACCTATAACCTAAACCTAAAACCTAAACCTAAACCTACACTTATAACCTATAACCTAAACCTATAACCTAAACCTAAACCTAAAACCCAAACGTAAACCCGATCTTGAACCCGAATCCGATTTTCTAAACTTAAACCTTAACATATTCTTAAATCCCTAAACCTAAACCTACACCTAATCCTAATCTCAACTCCCTAACCTAAACCTAAACCTAAACTTGAAAACCCAAAACTAAACCCGAACTCGAACCCGATCCCGATTTCCTAAACCTAAACTTATGACCTTAACCTAAACCTATTCTCAAATCTCAAAACCTATAACCTAAACCTTAACCTAAATCTAAACCTTAACCTAAACCTAAACCTAAACCTAAACCTTAACCTATAACCCATAACCTAAAATCAATTCCCTAAACCTTAACCTGTAACCTAACCTAAACCTAAACATATAACCTTAACCTAAATATAAAACCTAAATCTAAACCTATACTTATAACCTAAACCTATTATTATAACCTAAACCTATTCTCAAATCCCAAAACCTATAACCTAAACTTGAAAACCCAAACCATAAACCCAATCCTGATTTCTTAAACCTAAACCTTAACCTATTCTCAATTCCTTAAAGCTATGACCTAAACCTAAACCTAAAACCTAAACCTAAACCTAAACCTAACACCTAAATGAATTCTCAAATCCCTAAACCTAAACCTACACCTAATCCTAATCTCAACTCCTTAACCTAAACCTAAACTTGAAAACCCAAACCTGAACCTGAACCCGATTTCTTAAACTTAAACCTTAACCTATTCTCAATTCCCTAAACCTATAGCTTATAACCTAAACCTAAACCTATAACCTTAACCTAAACCAAAACCTATGACCTAAAACCTTAACTTATAACCTATAACCTAACCTTAACCTAAACCTAAAACATAAACCTTAACTTATAACTTAAAACCTAAAACTAAACCTAAAACCTAAATGTATTCTGAAATTCCTAAACCTAAAACGATACCTAATCCTAATCTCAACTCCCTAACCTAAACCTAAACCTAAACTTGAAAACCCAAACTTAAACCCGATCCCGAACTCGAACCCGATTTCCTAAACCTAAACCTTAACCTATTCTCAATTCCCTAAAGCTATAACCTATAACCTAAACCTAAACCTAAACCTAAGCCTAAACCTATAACCTTAACATAAACCAAAACCTATGACCTAAACCTTAACCTATAACCTATAACCTAACCTTAACCTAAACCTAAAACCTAAACCTTAACCTAAAACCTAAAACCTAAACCTAAATCTAAACCTAAAACCTAAATGTATTCTCAAATCCCTAAACCTAAACCTACACCTAATCCTAATCTCAACTCCATAACCTAAACCTAAACCTAAACTTGAAAACCTAAACCTAAAACCGATCCCGAACCCGAACCCAATTTCCTAAACCTAAACCTTAACTTATTCTCAATTCCCCAAACCTATAGCTTATAACCTAAACCTAAACCTAAACCTTAACCTAAACCTAAACCTATAACCTTAACCTAAACCAAAACCTATGACCTAAAACCTTAACCTATAACCTAAACTTAAAACTTATAACCGAACCTTAACCTAAACCTAAAACATAAATCTTAACCTAAAACCTAAAACCTAAACCTAAACCTAAACCTAAAACCTAAATGTATTCTCAAATCCCTAAACCTAAACCTACACCTAATCCTAATCTCAACTCCCTAATCTTAACCTAAACATAAACTTGAAAACCCAAATCCAAACCCGATCCCGAACCCGAACCTGATTTCCTAAACCTAAACCTTAACCTATTCTCAATTCCCTAAACCTATAGCTTATAACCTAGACCTAAAGCTAAAGCTAAAACCTTGACCTAAACCAAAACATACAACCTAAAACCTTAACCTATAACCTATAACCTAAACTTATAACCTATAACCTAACCTTAACCTAAACCTAAACTTAAAACCTAAATGTATTCTGAAATCCCTAAACCTAAACCTACACCTAATCTTAATCCCAACTCCCTAACCTAAACCTAGACCTAAACTTGAAAACTCAAACTTAAACCGGAACCCAAACCTGATTTCCTAAACCTAAACCTTAACCTTTTCTCAATTCCCTAAGGCTATAACTTATAACCTAAACCTAAACCTTAACCTAAACTTATAACCTTAACTTAAACCAAAACCTATGACCTAAAACCTTAACCTATAACTTATAACCTATAACCTAACCTTAACCTAAACTTAAAACCTTAACCTATAATCTAAAACCTAAACCTAAACTTAAAACCTAAATGTATTCTCAAATCCCAAAACCTAAACCTACACCTAATCCTAATCTCAACTCCCTAACCTAAACTTGAAAACCCAAATCTAAACCCGATTCCAAACCCAAACCCGATTTCCTAAACCTAAACCTTAACCTATTCTGAATTTCCTAAACCTATAGCTTATAACCTAATCCTAAACCTAAACCTAAACCTTAACCTATAACCTTAACCTAAACCAAAACCTATGACCTAAAACCTTAACCTATAACCTATAACCTAAACTTATAACTTATAACCTAACATTAACCTAAACCTAAAACATAAACCTTAACCTATAACTTAAAACCCAAACCTAAACTTAAAACCTAAATGTATTTTCAAATCCCTAAACCTAAACCTACACCTAATCCTAATCTCAATTCCCTAACCTAAACCTAAATCTAAACTTGAAAATCCAAACTTAAACCCGATCCCGAACCCAAACCCGATTTCCTAAACCTAAACCTTAACCTATTCTCAATTCCCTAAACCTATAGCTTATAACCTAAACCTAAACCTAAACCTAAACCTTAACCTTAACCTAAACCTATAACCTTAACCTAAACCAAAACCTATGACCTAAAACCTTAACCTATAACTTATAACCTATAACCTAACCTTAACCTTAACCTAAACCTAAAACATAAACCTTAACCTGTAACTTAAAACCTAAATCTAAACCTAAACCTAAACCTAAACCTAAAACCTAAATGTATTCTCAAATCTCTAAACCTAAACTGTCACCTATCCTAATCTCAACTCCCTAACCTAAACTTGAAAATCCAAACCTAAACCCGATCCCGAACCCGAACCCGATTTCCTAAACTTAAACCTTAACCTATTCTCAATTCCCTAAAGCTATAACCTATAACCTAAACCTTAACCTAAACCTAAACCTATAACCTTAACCTAAACCAAACCAAAACCTATGATCTAAACCTAAAACCTAAACCTTAACCTATAACCTAAAACCTAAACCTAAACTTAAAACCTAAATGTATTCTCAAATCCCTAAACCTAAACCTACACCTCATCCTAATCTCAACTCCCTAACCTAAACGTAAACCTAAACTTGAAAACCTAAACCTAAACCCAATCCCAAATGCGAACCCAATTTTCTAAACCTAAACCTTAACCTACTCTCAATTCCCTAAACCTATAGCTTATAACCTAAACCTAAACCTGAACCTATAACCTAAACCTATAACATAAACCTAAACTTAAAGCCTAAATGTACTCTCAAATCCCTAAACCTAAACCTACACCTAATCCTAATCTCAACTCCCTAACCTAAACGTAAACCTAAACTTGAAAACTCAAACCTAAACCTGAACCCAAACCCGATTTCCTAAACCTAAACCTTAACCTATTCTCAATTCCCTAAATCTATAGCTTATAAACTAAACCTAAACCTAAACCTAAACCTTAACCTAAACCTAAACCTAAACCTAAACCTATAACCTTTAACCTAAACCAAAACCTCTGACCTAAAACCTTAACCTATAACCTATAACCTAAACTTATAACCTATAATCTAACCTTAACCTAAACCTAAAACCTAAACCTTATCCTATAAAGTAAAACATAAACCTAAATCTAAAACCTAAATGTATTCTCAAATCCCTAAACCTAAACCTACACCTAATCCTAATCTCAACTCCCTAACCTAAACCTAAACCTACACCTAATCCTAATCTCAACTCCCTAACCTAGACCTAAACCTAAACTTGAAAACCCAAACTTAAACCCGATCTCGAACCCGAACCCGATTTCAATCCTAACCTAAACCTTAACCTTTTCTCAATTCCCTAAACCTTAACCTATAACTTAACCTAAACCTAAACCTAGAACTTGCACTTATAACCTAAACCTAAACCTATAAGAAAAAAAAAAAAAGCAAATGAAGTTTCTGCAATTCTTCATAATTCTGAATTATAATGTTTTGTTGGTTGAATATTTTTTTATTAGATGAAAGATAAAAAAAATTGTTGCTAATTTCTTTTTTTTATTTATGATGTTAATGTATTTATGCATGGATGAATGTAATGTGGAAGATTGTTTGTGTTTGGATGGATGTAGTTTATGTTTGGATGAATGTAGTTTATGTTTTGATGGATTTATGTAGTTTGGGTTTAGATGGATGTGAATGTGAATATGATGAAATATATTATATAACAGGTGTATATCAGGAAGAATACGATGTTGTAACAGGTGTATATCAAGAAGAATACGATGTTGTAACAAGTGTATATCAGGAAGAATATGATATGAACAGGTGTATATGCAAATACGAGACGGTTGAAGACCGTCCTTTTCAGGTTCATAAAAGACGGTCTATGACCATCCTTTTCAGACTCATAAGAGATGGTTCATGACCGTCCTTTTTCGATTCATAAGAGACGGTCCATGACCGTCTTTTTCAGGTTAATACGAAACGGTCTATAACCGTCCTTTTTATTGTCGGTCATGGGTTGTCGTTTTTACGGACGGTCTAGGACCGTCCTTTTTATTAACGGTCCACGACCGTCCTTTTAAGCTTCATATAAGTCCTCAAATACCTACCATTATAGACGGTCTATGACCGTCCTTCTTTAGAGACGGTTTATGGCCATCCTTTAAAAAATACGACACGTTAAAATTTGATGGCCATTGCGACGGTCCAGGACCGTCCTTTTTGGCCTTTTGAGACGGTTTTCAACCGTCCTTTTTTCACTATTTTGGCATAGTGCTATAAACGATTTGGATGGAATATAAACAACAAAATGGAGCCTAGGAAAGTTTCAATGGTAGGCATTCCTTTCCCCACTATTTCATCTCGTATGGCCCATTTAAGTTTTGGATCCTTCTCATTCTTTGTCACATGTAAACATCATGGTGGGCCCCACCCAAAATCCTTGGAGAGGAGCTTCCTGCCAAAGGCTTTCGTAGGAAAGAAATTAATCAGATTGCCTATTGAGTTTTTTTTTGTTTTTATTTTTTGTCTTTCCCCGGGCTAGCTTGTTAGTACACACCCATGTCAATACACACTCCATGTTAGCCAATAGCCACCCCCACTCGGGATCGATATCAAGACCTCAAGTGTTGAAACGAGGTATCTCCACTCAGTCTGCCAGCTGAGCTATGGATCTGGGTGTTGGATTGCCTATTGAGTTACTTAGTAGGCTCTTATTGTACCGAGTAAACTCTGTTGGGCCAATCATGAATGTATGTGGTTTATCCAAGCTGTTCATCCATTTCCCGTGATTAAAACTAAAATTGAAGCACATATAAAGATCAAGTGTACAGGAAACATTAGAAATAATATTGCCACCGTTGAAACCTTGTTAGGCCCCATAATGATGTTTATTTATCATCCAACCTATTCATCAGGCTAAAAAAAACATGGATGAAGGGGAAAAAAACAAATATAATCTTAATCTAAAACTTGAGTGGCCTTAAAGAAATTCTCAACGATAGATGTTCAATTCACACCGTTTCTGTGGTGTGGTCCATTTGATATTTTGATATGCTTCATTTTTAGGCTTAAGCCATAAAATTATTTGGTAATATGAATGGAATGAGTGGATAAAATATATAAATCATGGTGGACCCCACAGAGTTTACTCAGTACTGAGTTACTACGCAATCTGCTTCCCTTTTCAAATATATAAATCACAGTGGGCCCCACCATGATGTATGTGTTTCATCCATTACATTCATCCATTTTTAAAGATCATTTTAGGGCTTGATCTAAAAAATGAGAGGAATATAAATCTCAGATGGACCACACCACGGTAAACCAATACTAATTGGATATCAACCATTAAAATCATCCTAGGCCCCATTATATTGTTTATTTGACATCCAATGTGTTGATTAGGTCATACAGACCCATATGAATGGAAAAAACAAAGATCAGCTTGAACCAAAACTTTTATGGCCCTAAAAAAATTTTAATGGTTGACATCCATTCAACACTGTTTCCTGTAATGTGGTCCACTTGAGATTTGGATATACCCCATTTTTGGTCTCATACCATAAAATGATCTAGAAAAATAAATGGATGGCATAGATGAAACACATACATCATGGTGGGGCCCACATAACACCGCCCACGCCCCATTGTCCTGTGGCAAGGAGTAGCCCGAATTTCCTGCTAAATCCTTTTCCATGAAGATCCTGGGCAAGGATTCTCTATGGGGCCCAACGTGATGTTTGTGTGAAATCCATTTGTTTTTTTAGATATCATTTTAGGACATTATACAAAAAATGAGGAGGATCCAAAACTCAAGTAGGCCACACGATATGAAACACTGGGGAAAAGAATGTACCGTTGAAACCTTACTAGGCTCCACCTTGATGTTTATATTCCATCCAAACCGTTTATAAGGTCATTTTCACTAAGATGAAATGAAAACATCAGGAACTTAAACCGATACAAAACTTTTGTAGCCATATGAATGTTTTAATGGTGGTCACTAAATCCCCGCTGTTTCATTTCATCTTGCCCATTTAAGTTTTGGATCCTCCTCATTTTTGGTCACGTGTCCTAAAATGATTTCAAAAAATGGATGGACGGGTTGGATTTATCGCAAACATTATCATGGCCCCACAGAAAATCCTTGTGCAGAATCTTCCAACAAAAGGCTTTTGCATGAAATCCACTTGCAATTATCTCGAGAGAGAGTCTTTTTTTGAAGACTCTCCCTCTCCCTTTCTCAATGCAGCTGAATCCCAACCGCTCTCCTCATCTTACGGCTTACATGAAGGCTCGCACATAAATTCCTTGCGGTATGGTTCACAGGAGACCAATACTATATATATATATATATATATATATATATATATATATATATATATATATATATATATATATATTAAAACCAACCAAATTAATATAAATTTTACATTCTGATACCTTTTCAAAAAAGGTTTTCAATAAGCTACTTCACTAATCTAAGTAATCATCATTAGAGTAACTCTTGATTGTGTTTATTAACTAATGGTTCCCCAATGTGAGCAAAGGTGGGCCCCCCAATCATCAGGTGTGTCACCCCCCTGGTGGTCCCAGGGCCTAAAATTGAGCTCCATTTGTTGTTAAGGTAAACCACATGATTGAAAACAGTGTAACACTCACCCTCCGAACTGTTTCCAATACAATATCTCCCATGAATCATGGGTGGGCCTTTTTTTAGGGCCCAAGCCTAAATTTTGCATGGCATCCAATGGTCGAAATGGATTTTATATAATCATAACAGTGGGCCCTGCAAAAATTAAGGTTGGACATCTCTCCCATTGCAGGATGAACCAGATATAGAACCTGGATTCATCTTCCATTCACTGCCTAGGCGGTGAAGAACCACAAGCAATTCATCACACATAAGGTTGTCAAAGGGCCAAGCCTAGGCCTACAAAATTCAACCACGCCCTGAACAATTGTAAATCATGGACCACAGATTACCTAGGCCTATTTGGTTGACAGCCCTAACTGCAGAGCAGATTATAAGAGTTTCTGGTTCATTAACGGTGCTTTACTGCCTCAGCCTACATGATCTGGAACAAAGATTTGGACCCAGATAGTCCTATCAGATTGATATCCATTTATTATATTCAATCACTGATGGTCCACTGATTGCATAGTAATGATTGATGTACTTTTTGGGCCACAGCTGATCCATGATAAAGCCCACAAGATAGATGGGCCAGACCACTGTGGTTCCCACAGCTTGTTGAAGAATACCTCTGAGATTCTACGTAGAATCTCTATATCTCCGTGACTGTTTATGATGTAGAGCGGATCGCGGATAGATTCATGGCCAAGATGGATCAGAAAAGGTCCGATTGGAAGCAGAGGTGATCCGGATCATCAGAACTTAAAACCCACGTATCTCGCAAACTGGAATAAACTATCGGATGTACCATATATGATTTTGGGGTAAGACGTGCTACTATGCCAGGTTGCGATGCCAAATTTGCAAAATACTATCAAATTGACTGTCGAATCACTGTTTTAATTTCATTTTTATTATTTATAGTAAGTTTTAGTTTGAGTATAACTCTTCATCCGTTTGGGCTTTAGGAGTTGCACTCAACATGAAAAGTGATTAGAATAATTAGATGTAAATAGGACACTTGCTATTTTTAGCCGAAAACCATGTGCACAGGTAAACATCATGACTATTTATAAATGGATTTATAGTAAGTCGCTATTTATAGGAGTTTTAGTTGTAGTTTGATTCCGAAACTTCTTCCATGGCTTAGTATCCTATTTAAAGGGGGTGTAAACTAGTTTATTGATATATCAATCAAATTACGAATTTTATAAATTTTATTTTCTATTTTCCTTGCTTTTTCCTAGTGGATTCGAGAAGTCTTTATGAGGAATACAGAGAAGTTCCATGGATTCAGAATACTTATCCCCTTGAGGAAGATGGTGTTAGACCTCATCACGTTAATCCCTGCATCACTTTTCTCATCACCTGTAATAATTGTATTGCATACAACTGCTTCTACCTTTATTTATCTCCATGTCTCTTTCTCTGATAACATGTGAAATCACCTATTTCTTTAAAAGCTCAAGCCATTAGAGATGGTGTATCAATGTATATCAAGGGACTTCAATAAATTTGATTCAAGGCAGAGAAGGCATGAAAAATAGATAATGCCACATAAAAGCCACATTGCATAAAAAGGAATATCAGCTGTTAAAAGTGAGGAATTCTCCAATCAATTTCTCTTTTGCTTCAATCTCCACCATCCGTGGTCCACCTCTTAGTGATCAAGACCATCTCTCCCGTACCCCTAGCATTAGAACACCATTGCACATAACTTTGATAGATTAAATAGCACCAACCATCCAATTGGTGGCATGCAAAAGGATCCATTTTCATGCCATGATGTGGCCCATCGGATGGGGTTTTAACTGGCCCACCACCAAAATTTCTTACTTTCCTGTTAATCTATAACATGGATTCATCTAGAAAAGCAAAAGAGAAAAAATATTTATTGATAATGAAATAATATCAACCATAAGAAAGGCCTATTGTTATTATTATGAATAAAAAATGAGATGCAGAACACATGTGTAGACCTATTGTCGATCCATCGCTGGATAAATTAGCTCTACTCTTCTTTCTATAAAAATAGGAGATTTTTTTTTCATCACATTAAGGCAATATGGACGAAGTTTTAATGGAATTAAGATTCACTCAAAAACTATTGGTTTGGGTCATAAGTTTCACTACAGGAAAATAGGCCTTTAACCACAATTTTTTAGCCTCAATTGAAAAAAAAAAAAAAAAGAGGCTAAATGTGTTTTTTAGCCTCAGTTGTTAAGGAACTATGGCTAAAAGTTCATTTTTTACCTCAATTGCTAAGAAACCGAGGCGAAAAGTCTACTTTTTAGCCTCAGTTGCATAGGAACCGAGGTGAAAAGTCTACTTTTTAGCCTCAGTTACATAAGAACCGAGGTGAAATGTCTACTTTTAGGCTTGGTTGCATAGGAACCGGGGCCAAAAGTCTACTTTTTAGCCTCAGTTGTATAGGAACCGAGGTCAAAAGTTTATTTTTTGCTTAGTTGCATAGGAATCAAGGCCATAAGTCTACTATTTTACCTCAATTGTATAGGAAACGAGGCTAAAAGTCTACTTTTTAGCCTCAATTATATAGAAATCGAGGCGAAAAGTCTACTTTTTAGCCTCAGTTGCATAGGAACCGAGGCGAAAAGTCTACTTTTTAGCCTCAGTTACATAAGAACCGAGGCGAAACGTTTACTTTTAGGCTTGGTTGCATAGGAACCGAGGCGAAAAGTCTACTTTTTAGCCTCAGTTACATAAGAACCGAGACAAAACGTTTACTTTTAGGCTTGGTTGCATAGGAACCGAGGCCAAAAGTCTACTTTTTAGCCTCAGTTGTATAGGAACCGAAGTCAAAAGTTTTTTTTTTTTTGCCTTAGTTGCATAGGAATCAAGGCCATGAGTCTACTATTTTACCTCAGTTGTATAGGAAACGAGGCTAAAAGTCTACTTTTTAGCCTCAATTATATAGGAACCGAGGCCAAAAGTCTTTTGCCTCACTTGTATAAAAACTAAGGCTAAAAGTCTACTTTTTTGCTTCTTCCCATAAGTTAACTTTTTAGCCTCAATTACGTAGAATCTAGGCTAAAATTCTACCATCTAAACCATAGTTATCAATCACACCATCTTAGTACATATATCATACATGTATGATATCTGGCTTGTTCATTGGTCTAAACCTAGTGTGGATGGGCCCCATAGTAAGGAACATGACATCTTGGGTGTGGTCGGGGCCACACGGAGTTTGCTCATGTCCAGCAAATGTTTGATAGATCCTGATACATGTTGCATGTGCACACTAATAAAAATTGGACCATTGGATTTTTTATTTTGAACTGTCCAATAAATATCCACCAATTCAATTATCAGATAATAAAATAAGCATAATTTTTAGTTTATGATACATGTAATCTAGTTAGCATAAGTTCGATTGTTTAATTTGTCTAAACTTATGCCAAATTTGTAATTTCTAAGTGGCCTGCCTATCATCCAACACGGTCAGGCAGAGTTTGAAAGTTCCTCCTTTCAAAAATAAATTAGCGTTTGGCAAGTCGCGTTTGTTATCACTTCCTCCCACTTCTTCCATCCATTTGAAAAAATAATACATATAGAAATATCTATGGAGAGAGAGGCACTGCTATTTCAAATCGCCATTTTCACACAGAGAGAGAGAGAGAGAGAGAGAGAGAGAGAGAGAGAGAGAGGAGCAGATCTAGGGTTTCATTTTTTCATTCTTAAAGATTTCATCAATTTCAAGAGGTATTTCTCTTCTCTTGCAATAGATATTAGTCTTTTCTCATCTCTATGCCACTCTTCCCACGTTTTAGGGTGTGTTTTTTTTTTCTTCGTCTTCTTCTTTTATGTCGTATGCCAAGGAAGATTAGGGTTTCTGCCCTTGGGAGACATTTCAATTTCGTGTTGGTCGGAAGCATTTCTCTCTATCCATACATCCGAGTGGATATGGCCATGGAAATGTCAGATTTCTTCTCAGATCTTGCATTTTCCTGCAATTAAGGCGTGTTTAAAGCCAGAGACAGACGAATACCATGCTTTTCGATGATTTTCTGTACGAGTACGCTGCGGAATTGTTAATTTCAAGCTTTCTAAATGTTATTTTAGCAGATTCGGTGATTTTCAAGTTTTTTTTTTCTCGATTTGTAACAGATTCCGAGGTTCTTTCTGTTGTAATTGGTGTATTCTTAGGGCAGATTCATAGAATTAGGGTTTTCTATGGTGTTTTTTATTTTGAATGATATGACGGTTTCTAGGGTTCGTTGTGAGCTTCTGTGGGTTTTGAAGGGTTTCAAGTATTCTTGTTATTTGCATAATTGAGGGTAGATTGGCACAGTTAGGGTTTTCTGAGATTTCGTTTTTGTTTTTTTTCAAAAAATTGTGGTTTCTGGGTTTTGTGTGGTGGATGGGAAGGGTTTGTAGGAATTTTGAACGATTTCTGGGGTTATTTCCGTCAATATAGTCTCCATCAAGTGATTTATATGAAAAATTTGTGGAATTAGGTTTATCTAATGGTTCCTTTAGCAGAATTTGGTGCTTTGGGTTGATATGCTATAGTGAAAAGGGGTTTCTGTTTGGGTTTCGGTCTTTCCTATTTCCCGAGTTGATTCGGAAATTGAATTAAGCAGTTTTGTAAGCTGTAGATTTCTGGAACTAGGCCTTTTTAAGTTTTATATGGTTCACAGAAGGCTTTTCTTGCAAAAAGTAGGTTTCAAGATTTATATTACTTGAATGATAGTTGAAGGACATATGTTGGAAATGTTTTAATGGTGGCAGGAAGTGAATTGGTGTTGAAAAGGGCAGGCAGTTGCAGTCTGAATGAAGAGATGGCCAAGGTGACGCTCTGTAGTATCCGGAATCAGGGGCATCCATACGTCGAGCTAAGGGAAAATGGGAAACGGTTCATCTTCTTTTGTACGGTGTGTCTCTCCCCCTATTACAATGAAACCACGCTGCTCAATCATCTCAAAGGAAACCTTCATGCTCAAAGGTATGCCGATGTGAAACTTACCCTCTTTGGATCCACACCTTGGCCTTTTAATGATGGCATCTTTTTCTTCCATCAATCATCTGAAAAAGACCAACGACAGTTAACAGTATTGAATTCTAACTATGATAGGATTTTAGTTGCTAACAGTGACAACTCTGGAACTATTATGAGTAACAGACATGACAATACTTTGGAAGCTGATAGCAGCGATGGAATGTGGCTTAATGGGAATAATGGAAACGTCAATTTGAAGCTCAAAGACATTATTCTTGGACTTTCTTATAATGCCTGTGATAAAATTGTGAATAAAGCTCATATGATAAAATTCTTGGACTATGCATTTCTATCAAGCAGTGGAACAAAATAAAGCTTAACCTAAAGCTCATATGACACGTTAGACTCATTAGTCTCATATGAAACATTAGATTCACTAGTTTGCAATCTACTCAAAAGTAACAGGTAGATGACTTGGATATTGTTTTAGATATTGTTTAGTGGAATTCATTCTTTTATTTGTTATCCAAACCCTTTTTTCTTTTTTCAGGCCATTTGTTCATTCAATCTAGTGAGTGTTTTTTTCTTCTTTGAATTGTATATTAATTTTCATTTTTGAATTTTTGTGTAACTTTTAGGGATGGATTTGGACCGTGAATTTAGCCCTCTCAACAGAAGAAAAGTGAGGTCACCATGAGGTCATTGGAATTTGGAATGTATTTCAAGCAAGGGATAGCTGATGCAACAAAAAGAGCTTTGACTGAGTAGACCTGGTCACATCAAGTTATGTGAGTTTCAAATTGAGCCACTTAGCTTTAAAATTATGGCAAATGAAAATTCAGTCTTTTATAAATATTACCAACCATAGTGTAGCACCTCTTCTTATGTATGTTGAACATCTAAACCATTCATTAAGTAAGCCTCACTGCGCATACCATAATTCTAAAACTTGGTGGCTTGACTCAAAACTCACCCAAGTCAACTCAGCTAGAGAAGATTTCGAGTTAAGACTCGTGGAACTTGCTAACAAGCGTAACTCACCCAAGTCAACTCAGGAATTTTACTTTGTTTTAAAGATCATAGAATTTTTAACCATGATGGATGATTCCTTTGGATGCTCCGTGTCAGGGGAGTTCTTGGTGTCTGCTATGAGAGATGGGGATCTTCAAGAAGCTAAGGTTCTCTTGGAATATAATCCTCACCTTGCAAGGTACTTGACTCTCGGCATTCGTAATTCTCCTCTCCATTATTCTGCAGCGCAGGGCCACTACGAGGTGATTCATTTAGTTTTTGTTTCCCATTTGATCCCGACTGGTTATTAAATTCATGTGCCTTTGTAGATTTTCTAAATTAATTGTGTTGGCCTTTTCCTTTAGATTGTTTCTCGATTGGTTGAGGCTAGCGTTGATGTTAATCTTAGGAATTATCATGGGAAGGTAATATCAATCTTTTCTATTTATGCAAATTAGACTATTTTTTTCTATTTTTCCAATTTATTCTTTTTTAGCATTTACTACTTAGAAGTAACCCTTCAACAACAACCAAAAAGAAAAATGTAAAAGTTGGAAGTAAAAATATTTTGGTATCAATTTATACTTCATTTTGAATTGCCCATCACCTACATTTTCCATTCATCAATCTGTAATAAGAGGATTGCTACTATGACAAAAAATTCATGTCAAGTCTGTGCTAATTGTCAGAAAATAAAACCTGAAGCTAATTCTGTGCAAGTCTATCAAAGCAGGATTTGATTGGCAAAACAGAATTCATACTGAATCAGTGGAAACGTTATAATTTAGGGACCAGCAAGATAGATTCTAACAAGCAAACGGAGGATCCATCTTTCATTTTTTATGTGGGCTGAAGGTTTTTAGAGATATCAACTCACCTGAGAAGGAGTGGCATGGACTGCAAATCCATTAACGATGTGATTTTGAAAGAAAGATAAATTAGTAGATCCAATTCCACTTTTATGCAAGTGAGCTTAATTCTGATGTATTCATGGCTTTTCAAATGACATTCTCCATTTATTTATTTTCTACTTTGAAATGGTGTTTGTATTTTGATTATTATTGTTATTATTTTCTTAAAGCAGTTTCTTCATGGGTGTTGAGTTTTTGTGAAGTGTAGAATGCTTTTATTGTGAAATTAGATGCATAAACTGGATCGCAAAGAGAAGAAGCTGTATTAGATTTTCTTTAATTTTGCAGTTGAGGTAAGCCTTGCTGTTTCTTGGATTTTTAAACAGGGAGACTTCTAACCTGGTACAAGACATGAATTTAGTTCCTGTGCGTAGCTCAAGAATGGGATAGCTTGCACAATGATCCAGTGATCCTTGCAGTTCACCATGTTATAAGATGCATCGGTCATAATACTGAGGTTATGGTTTTTTCCTCATTGCACTATGTTATAATAGTTGTACTTTTTTCCTCATTGCACTATGTTATAGTATTTGTACTTTTTCGTTCTTTGAGAGAATTTTGAGTGGTAATGGAATCACTATGGGGCCCTTGGAACTCCATTACTACTGCAATAGTCTTACTTAAGTGATAGTGGCCATGCATCCATGTGTTCTTTTAGCTATGGTTTGAGCATGGTAGGCCAGCAGTTGTATCTTGGAACATAAGGCTCCAATTTATCCATCTCCAGATAATGGTGACATGCTGGTGAGGTAAAATGGATCATTTTAAATTCTATAACACATGGCTGTATGGTGACTACGAGTTGATAAGGCTTGGACTTTGATTTCTCCTTTCTTTTCCATAGTAATGATTTTTTATTTTTTTTTGGAGTTCTTCTTCTTTGTTTTTGCAATGGTATGCTGATTTCTCTTAAGCCAACATCCTGATGGTTTAAGCATTTGGAATTGCGGCTGGTGTTTTCTCTCGGGTTCTCATCATGTTTAGGAATTGGGCTCCTTGAGCTGGTCATGTTGGGGGTCTTGCTATTCGGGGACGGTTTTTGTACAGCTGTTGTTTCTTTTAGTTTATTTTCGCTCTCTCTTTTGTTGCATTTTCTTTTCTTTTGGTAGTCTCTCTCTCTCTCTTATTTTGTTCAGGCTGGTGCTAAACATGTTTATGTAGTGGAGGCATCTGAAATGGCAGAATATGCATGCGGGCTTACTGCTAGGAATCCATCATTGAGAGAACGGATTACAGTGTGATTTTATTTTGCAGTTTAAACTTAATACCAGACATTTTTGAGTTCTTTGCCGAACTCACCTTGTTGCTACATTGTTCTCATTTTCGTGACGGTTTTTGTTCTTGATATTATAGGTGATCAAAGGTAAATTTGAGGATGTTGATTTGCCTGAGAAAGCAAGCATTCTGATTTCTGGGGCTATAAGATTCAGAAGGGTGTTGTAGGGAGCACAAATCCATTGCCAAAATATCAAATCTGAGGCAACATGATTGTGTTGAGATTTCCATCTTATTTCCATGGTTTCTCGATTTGTGTTGAGATTTCAAGTCTCTTGGTCTGAGGAAAAAAACCCATCTCTATTTTTCTTCTTTCCTTTTCTTTTCTTTATGTTTTTTCATGTTTTATGGATTAGGATTCCAAGTCTATTTGATTGAGAATTGAAGACTCTTTCTGGGTTTTCTTGGGTTTTATTTGAGAGTAAAAACCCATTAAAATATTGTAGCTAATGTTGTGGATCTGAATGACTATGCATATGTTTATGAATGGGTTAAAATAAATGATTTAGACTTAGTTGTTGAGAACTGAGGTTAAAAGTGAATTTAGCCTCAGATGATGCCAACAAGGCTAAATCCATCTTTAGTCTTAGTTTTGCCTCAGTTACCTAAACTGAGACTACAACTCTCGTGGCTAAAGGCTTTAGCCTCGGTTGTTGAGAACCAGGGTTAAAAATAGATTTGGCTTCAATTGGAGGCAACTCAGGCTAAAATTTGTATTTAACTTCAGTTGGAAACAATGGAGACTAAAATTTTGATTTAGCCTCATTTCGAGAAAACTAAAGCCAAAAAAGTTCTTTTAGCCTCACTTGAAGAACCGAGGCTATAAAATTCACTCTAGCCTCGGTTGCAAAATCTGAGGCTAAAGCCTTTAGTCACGGGGGTTAAACCTCGGTTTGAACAATTGAGGAAAAATTGAGGCTAAAGTTTAGCCTCAGTTTTTAACCTTTTTAGCCACAGTTTTGAATTGAGCTAAAGCCCCATTTTCTTGTAATGTTAACAGTATCTTTGCACTTCTCTAACTTATCTAAATATGATTAATTAAAACTCTTAAGGCGATGAGATAATCAATAAAATGTTTACCTATTTAGGAAATAAATCATTTAGATGTTAAGTTTATTTTGGACCTAAAGGAGTCTAAGATTAGGGTGACTAATATACCTCAATTTACTTATTTCTTCATTCCTGATGCTATAAGTATTCATATCTCTTTGGTATTAAACTTCCAAGGGCTCAATTGACTTATTAATACACTTACACACGTGATTGATGAACAAGTGCACTAACAGTTTGGACAAGAATCAGTTGCCATTCTAAGCTTGCTCCGTATGGTGTACCTTGTTTAGATTGGAACCTCCCAAGTTAGATGGGTTCGTGGTCCAACCATCAAAAAATATTTATATTTTTTTGATTTTTTAGTATTCTTAATTAAGGGTGTGATCGGTTGCACTAAATATCATGATAATTCATGATAAATTTAGTATAAGTTGGTGCAAAATATCATGAATTTCATGATATGTGGTGCAACCAAACACACCATAATATGATTCTTAGCTCATGATGACACCATGGGTTAACCCACACAACACCAAAATATAGATTTTGTTGAGGGTCAAATATTGCATATTAGACCCCATTTATTACCTAGATTTACGAACATGATACTGTTTAACGCCCCGCTTTAATTATGTTTGTGGTGCAAAGTATATTTAAGAGCTTGAACTACAAAAGGGTGCTAAAAGCATGGATTTAATGCTCATAATTTACCAAGGCAAAGGACGGACCCCAGAGGACCAAGATCGACAGATTTACACATCAGTGATCCAAAAAATTCGAGAAATTGAAGCTCAAGTGGCCTGAAAGTCAGCCAGAATGCTAGATCACAGGGTTTCCACCATCCGTTCAGCTTGAAACTTTATATATGGCCCGATGACCACAAATTAGCCGTGCACGTTAAAATTCATTCCTTGGATTAGTGTATAAGTGACCCAATGGGCAAGATCAGACTAACAATTAAGAAAGCATCTTGGACATCCTTGGGAGATTAGGACCCAAACTAAACTGATGGAAAGATCACGAAAAACGGTGGATATTCGCCAAATTTTACTTCTTTTGGACGGTGCAGTAGGGAGGAATGAACAAAGACTATTCTAGAAGGGAGACTAACAAATTTGTAAATAAACAAAATTCCATATGCATGCACGTAAAGGATAACAGTGGGTTGCTTCAACGGTGGGTAGTTCCTCATCACAGGTGGATAGTGTGGCCCACATAGAGTTCGGATCTACTTCATACTTTGACCGATGGACTTACACGTTACTGAGAAAATGATGAACGAAATAGATCCCCGAGAATATCATCAGAAGTGGGCCCCACCTATTTTTTTGAAGAAAGCATCCAAATAGTTTCCTTCTGGCAAAAAATGTCTTGTGACGGACGTGCTTACTACTAGATTTTTACAGTGGGCCCCACCCATCATCACTTTTCATGATTTGAACCGTCCAATGTGTCCCATGGGACGGCAACAACCCATGCCTAGTGGCAGATTTGCACAAGATCGCGAAGATTGGTTTTCAGCCCTTCAAACGCAATTCGGACGACAATCTAAAAAACTCAGTGGGCCACACCGAAATCAGTCAAGAAGCATCCATGCTCGATAGGTTTTTTGAGGAGAAGCTGATGACGGGGTGGATTTCTCATGGAATTGCAATAATGGGCCCCACCATCAACTCAACATAAAAGTGCTGGCTCTGTTTCGCCGTTAGGAGACCCCGGAACGATCTGGGTCATTCTACGACCATGGACAGGATCGGTCTGACGATCCTGACCATCCAAAACTTTCATATGGGGCAACCAATCACCCTCAAGGAGGCTAACTGGAGTAGATCATGTGATCAGCTCCCCGTTACGCATCTACTCGCTGCACGTAGAAGATTCCAAATCTATTGCTGCATAAAGAAAACTTCAGCATGAAGTTTTCCACCGTTTGTACCTCTCCATGGACCTAGTGCTCCTATAAAGAGACAAGAAAGAAGAGAGGGATTTAATTTTTGCCCGGTTGTGGAAGTGAGTGAAAAGAGAGATCCTTGGGGACAGCCGTGGAGACTGGGAACGTGGAGCAGAGCAGAGAGTGGCTGAAAAATTCTATATGGGGGCTGGATGTGAAGCACAGAACGAGAAAGAGACAGATTGAAAGAAATCAGAGGACTATGTAAGGGATGTGCTTCTTATCAATTATATTTTTCTTCTCTCCATTTGAATCTCTGTTACTTTCCATGAGTTTTGAATTTCTTAGCTAGGGCTGAGATGAAGCCCCTAATTTGAATGATTTTCGTTATTTGCTGATTTATTTCTTTCTCTAGTATGATTAAATGAAAACTCCATACCTCTCCAATCTATGAGCTTATCTAAAGTCTAGAAGTGGATGTTGTTTGGAATCTTATTCTAGGTGTGCTTGTGTTTGACCATGAACAGGTTTTCCTAAAGAAAAAGAAATAGGAATTTACATCTATTTATGCCTGAATGTGGATGAAAAGATGTGATCCTTGTAATTTTTTTTTCCAATTTTATCCTCTGTGATTTATAATTAAGATATTAGATGGTGGATATGGATTTAAGTGGTTTGGTTGATTCTTAATATATATATACTTGACAATTGATGTGCGTGCATTAGGGACAGTTGATGTTAAGGGAAAAGTCACTTGTGCTTCAAGGGAATTATACTTCCTGTGTGCCTGACCAAGGACATAGATTGTGCTTTATTTATTGAATGTATATAAATCTGAATTAGGGTGAATCAACAAGTAAAACAAGAGTTAGGATAATTAGGGGTGGATTCGAAAGTCCTAGTGTTCTCCTTAAGTGAATTTTTCTTCTTGTTCTCAGTTATTTTTCATTGATTTTTATTATTTTACTTAATAACTAGCTAAACCATTTGTTGGATTGGTTAAGAAGAATCATAAAATTTGAATTGTGACAACAGTCCTCGTTGAAACGATCTTGTAATACATACCGTGTCTACACCTGATTCGTATACTTGCAAGTTTAAAATCAATTTAAATCAGGTTGGTTTAAATAAAACAACAGATTCTAGAACGGTTACTTTTTTTTTTGTCTTGGAACAATTCTAAACCATTGCAGAATAATAATAAAAAACCTTGCTGCCTACGGTAACCAAAACCAACAAAGGTCCTAATAAAAAATTAAAAAAGGAAAACCCTATTCCTCTTTTTTTTTTTCTTCTCCCTCCCTCTCTCTCCCAAAACCTACGGCCTCTTTTCCTCTCCTCTCTCTCTCCCCGCCTTCCATTCCCTTTTCTCATTAAAGCGACGACCTCTCTATCTCATGCATTTTAAATCTTGTAGGAGAGAGCTCCCCTTTAGATTCACAGATCTCAACGAGCTTATGTTTTCAATGGTAGATGCATTCAGTTCTCTTGCTCACATCAGATTTAAGGTTTCTTCTAATTTCACGCTCCCGTTTTATTGATTTAGGGTAAGAGAGAATGCGATCCTTTCAATCTCATCCTCCCGCATTGTAACGTTAGGGTTTCATCAAACTTTATACTGTTTTCTAGGGTTTCTTGAGTTGCATATGTTATCTCTAGCAATTGAATGCGGGAGGATAAATGCACAACGAAGTATTGGAGCAAGGCATCATGCATCAAACATCTAGATTGACGGCAAGAGAATCAAATGAGGTGCTGAAGATGAGATGATCCATCAAGTGGACAAGGTTCCAATTAGGTTCTCTCTCAGATGCAAATTATAGCTATACAGTAGATGGCCACCAATTGAAGACTTTGGATGACAATCCTATTTTATTAGGACTGCCCTAGCATAGCTCTTATGTGGAAAAATGCAGGCATGCCAACTAATGTGAATGAGATCCACACTGTCCATCAGGTATATTGCCTCATGCTCACCCTGAAACTCAAAAATTAGGCTAGCCCAAAACTTAGGTATACCACGCCATACGGAAGGATTCGGATGTGGATGCCCACCATTAGTTGTGTGTGGGGCACACAAAAATGTGATACTTCCCATTTTGGTTTAAAGTCGTTCCTAAATAAGAAAAAAAAATACCATTCCCAAAAATTAAGAAGGATTCTGAATTTGGCTGGAAATTGAAAATTTGGGATGGTTTTAAACCGTCCCTAATTTTTTGCGACGCCCTATTTAGCCACGGTTGAAAACCGTTCCTAAATGGTTTAGGAAGGGATTTTGGTGGTGCCAGATGGACGAACAAGTGAAAGAATAGTATGGATTGGACCACCAACAAAAACAAGTTAGTGGGTTTTGTAAATGACTTCAGGAGATGGAACTTTAAGAATCTCCTCAACCAATCATTGATCAAACTTGGAGGGGATTCCACGGAATTAGGCTCGTGTTTTGAATGGGACCCACAAAATTTGATAGGGTTTTTCCTCCTCAGTTCAGAGGAGAAGTAGTGCAGTAGGTTGAAATTTGAAGTGTTTCACCGCCCTACTCAACTAGTCGAGTGAGCTACTTGATCGATCGAGGGTGGCGCTCGACCAGTCGAGTGAGGCTCGACTCAAAGTCCAACGACCAATTAAATTAATTCTTCCGAAGTGCTTGACCAATCAAGGGAGGTGCTCGATCGGTCGAGTGGGCCGCTCGACCGGTCGAGGACCCTGCTCGACCGGTCGAGGTTACGGAGATTTGAGTCTGAATTTTGTGTGAACTGCGAAAATATGAGGTGGTTTTGCAAGAGGTACGAAAGAGAGTTGCCTAAACTATAAATAGGGGTCCCTAGGGCTTTTCTAGGGAATGCAAGAGATAATACAAGAGGGTTTCATAAAGATTTGTAAGGGTTTGCTAAAGGGTTTAGGGCTATCAAAGGTGTATGAGAGAGAGAGAGAGGAAGCTTATGGAAGGGAGGTTATGCTCGTAGAAGTGATGAATTGTGCAATCAACATCTCAGCGCTTCTACATCCTCGTAATCGGTGAGATCTCTCTATTTTTCTTATTCTCTTATTATTTATCCACTCTTGTGTGAGTGAAGAAGGTTTGATCGAAGCAGTGTGTGCTTGTGATCGGTTGTAATGTTTTACTTTATAGTAGATTGTTGCTCTGGCCTAGGTCCCATGATTTTTTCTTCTTTGAGGGTTTTCCACATAAAAATCTCTTGTGTCGTGTGATTTGTGCTTTGATTTATTTCATTGCTTTATTATCCCATAATTATGGTGTTTTTGGGAGGCTAGATCCAAAGGTTTTATGCAAGGCCCCTAACAAAGTGGTATCAAAGCTATTGGTTCATTGAACGGAGTGGGATTGGTTTTGAATTATGAAAGGTGTCTCATCAAGGATGATTAGCCTCAATGGTTCTAACTGGACCATATCAAAGGCTAAGATAAAGAACTTTTTTTATTACAAAGACTTGTATTCTCCAATTCAACGCATATTAGCAAAGTCAAAGGATATGACGAATGATGATTGGAAAAAATTGGACCGGAAGGCGGTGGGGTTTATTAGACAATGGTTGGATGATTGCATATTCCATCATGTATCTACAGATACCTCAGCTGCTAGCCTATAGCTGAAATTATAAGGACTGTATGAGAGGAAGATAGCCGGTAATAAGATTTTTCTGATAAGGCGACTTGTGAATCTCAAGTTCAAAGATGGAGTTTTATGGCTAAGCACATGAATGAAGTCATTAATATATTAAACCAGCTCTCCATTATGAAGATGGTCCTGGATGATGAATTACAAGCTTTACTATTGCTTAGCTCATTGCCTGCTAATTAGGAGACATTGGTGGTGTCTTTAAGTAACTCTGCGCTAGACAAAAAGGTGTCCATTGAATAGGTAACTATCTGTCTCTTCAATGAGGAGACAATGAGGAAGTCTCAGGGGTCTACTCATCAAGATGCCCTTACGACACAAGAACGGGGGAGAGAAAAGAACAGAAAAGGTGGGAAGGCCCGAGATAAATCAAGAGGTAAGTCGAGTATAAGAAAGGATGTTGAATGCTGAAATTTTGGTTAGAAGAGTCACTATAAGCATAAATGTCGTAAGAATAAGAACGACAAAAAAGGAAAAGGAAAGGAGAATGAAGATGAATTAGACTCTACTGCGGTCTCTTCAGACGACAACATTGTAGTTATTCTTTCAACAGATCATGATGTTTGTTTCACGGCTACAAGTCAGGATACTAACTGGGTAATAAACTCAAGAGCCTCATTTCATGTGACTCTACACAAGGATTTCTTCACAAGCTACAAGTCAGGTGGCTATGAGACTGTAAAGATGGAAAATTCTGGCGTATCGAAGATTGTAGGGGTCAGTGATATTTATGTGAAGATCAATGTGGACTGCACATTGATTCTCAGGGATGTGAGGCATATCCCAGACCTTCGCCTCAACTTAATGTCGACGGGAAGGCTGGATGATGATGGCTATGAAAGCCATTTTGCTAATGGGCGTTGGAAGCTCATCAAGGATTCGTTGATCACAGCCAGAGGAAAGAAGTATTGTACCCTGTACAAGGCAAGTGTCAGTGTGTGTAAGGGTAGGTTGAACGCAGTAGAAGATTCAGCTATTAACATGTGGCACAGGCGTCTAGGTCACATGAGTGAAAAAGGGCTTTAGCTACTAGTGAGGAAGTTGATCCTTCCAAACGTGACAGATATACTTCTCAAAGCTTGTATTGATTGTTTATCAGGGAAACAATATAGAGTTTCATTTGTTAAATCTGCTTCTCATGTTAATAAAGTGCATGTATTAGATTTGGTTTATTCTGATGTTTGTGGTCCTATGAGGATAAAAACCTTGGGTGGGGTATTGTATTTTGTCACTTTTATAGATGATGTATCTAGGAGGGTTTGGGTTTATGCTTTGAAATTCAAGGATGAGGTCTTTAGTATGTTTAAATTGTTTCATGCTATAGTCGAGAGAGAGACATGTAGATCATTAAAGTGCATCCGTACTGACAATGGTGGTGAATACATCGGTGACTTTCATGAATATTGTAAGTCCCTAGGTATACGGCTTGAAGAGACAGTTCCCAAGACCCCCAGAATAATGGTGTGGCTGAGCGAATGAATCACACCATTGTAGAGAGAATCAGATGCATGTTATCCCTTGCAAATTTGCCCAATACGTTCTGGGGAGAAGTAATGCACAAGGCAGTGTATTTGATAAATAAGTCTACATTAGCCCCGTTGAATGAAGTACCTAAGAAGGTGTGGACTGGACAGGATCCATCGTACAGTCATCTCAGGGTGTTTGGATACAGGGGATCCGTTCATGTACCAAATGACGAGAGGTTCGAGCTCAATATAAAGATCAGGCAGTGTGTGTTCTTGGGGTATGGTGATAAAAAGTTCGGTTATAGATTATGGGATCCGACTGAGAAGAAGCTCGTAAGGAGCAAAGATGTGATTTTTTTTTAAGATCACTGTATAGAAGACATTTGTAAGCCAGAAAAGAACCAACCTAGTTCAGGTGAGCTAGAGGATATGGATCCTGTTACTCCTCCTATGGTGCCTGATGATGTGGGAGTACAATAAGGTGCAGAGGACGAGGGAGTTCCTACAGAAGATGGACCAGGGGAGCAGCCCCCACTTAATCATTACGAGAAAACAGGAAAAAGGCTACGGATAAAAATCGTAGCTAAAAGCCTATGGCTACGGTTAAAATCGGTAGCACGACCGTAGCCATTAGTGTCGTAGCCATAGGTTTAAAAGCTATGGCTACGGATAAAATCCGTAACCACAGAGATAATATGTAAGACCCGTATCCTAATCCGCACTGTTCCGTTGTTTCCCGCGACCCTTCTCGTCAAATTTTGACAATCCGCGGCTTATAGTTGACGTTACGCACAACCATAAGTCGTATCCTATTCATTTGAGCCGGCTTAATCTGAGACTTGTATCATTGCGACCGCACCGTCGCCGCGGTTCCAACGCCGCAACTCACGCACTGATCCGATACCCAGACGATGAGATACGGACCCACGTTCAGTTCGAGCAAAAACACCGCACGTTGCAAATTCTAAGGAATCTCTACAAAATGTCCCATCAATCCCATCAATCAATCCTATCAATCACCTCTCATGTCAAGTACACCCACCCATGCTTCCTTTCTCCACAAGTCAAGCAACCACCTAAGTCAACTAACCTCTCACTTCACCCATCACTCACCTCACCCAGCACTCACCTCACCCATCACTCACCTCACATCACTCCATCTCTCATTAATCACATCTCTCTCCCTCTCATTTCTCAACACTCCAAACCCAAGCAAGAAAGCTCTCCCACGTCCAAGCCTTCCATGGAGAGAAAATGTGAGTTTTGGTGGCCCACTTCCCATCTCCAAATCCCATCATCTTAGCCATCCATTTCCCATCTCCACCATCAAAGTGAAGCTTTAGGAGACCGGCATCTCAACGGACCAAGAAGATCAAGTGGTGGGTGTTCCTTTAGACTACTTTTTATGTTTTTATGATGGGCCAAGTGAGGCCCACCGATCAATGGTGTGGATCTCACTTGGGACCATAAGATGTGGCCGGTGGCCCATCTTGATCATCAAATCATTCCATGATGGGGCCATTCTCCATGAACCCCATCATGATGTTTACTTTCCTTGTATTAAGAGGTCATCTAGACCGTCCATTTTTAGTGGAGTGGGATCTCCACCATTGATCTTTTGTTTGATGGTCCATATGCAATGGGCCCCTTGATGTATGATTGGATGATTGAAACGGAGGGCCCATAGTGTCGGGGTCCCTCCATCTCACGTGTCCCGCTCTTTTCTCTCTCTCCCACTCTTTCTTCCATTGTTTTTATGTGTGATGATGTTGAGGTGCGGCCCACTCCGATGGACCCCACCTTAATGTATGCCTTACCTATACCATCCATATACATGGTGGCCCACCTAGACAACCCATCTGAAGGTGGGGCCCACCTTAACATGTGGTATTCCAAATCGTCCAGCGTCCAGACGCTGGACGTCAAGGTGAACCGTCAGGCAAAAAAAAAAAAAAATGTATAGGTTTAAAGTTTTTGGAGAGAGAGCCACTTGTATAGGACCCACCTCGATGTATGTATTCAATCCACGCCATACATTACATTCTTCAGATTATTTTAGCCGATGAACCGAAAAATGAAGGTGATTCGAGTATCTGGTGGGCCACAATATAGAAAAGGGTGATTTTTACCATTAAAAAGGCATTCTGATATTTTTATACCCCCAAATTATATTCAATATTGGAGTCGTTGGACTTCTTTTAAGCTGTGGAATCCAATGGATGGATTGGATCTACTTGAAGTGGGCCCTACACAGGAAAAATCGCGAGATTTCGCGATTTAAAAAAAAAAAAAAAAAACCAAGCAGCAGAGGCTGCTGCCATTGTCAGGCGCAGCAGGCCACGCCAGCGCCACTGGCGGGCGGACGAGCCAGGGCCCACGGCTCCAGCCGTGGGCCCCACCTTGATGTTTATGTTCCGTCCAATCCGTTCATGAGGTGGGCCACTCTCTGAAGAGGGCCCCCTCCAAATTTCAGAGAAATCCAACGCTCAGGTGGTCCACACCGTCTGAAATAGTGTGAATTGAATTCCACCATTGAAACCCTTTTTGGGTCCACACAAGTTTTGGATCAAGCTGAAATTTATTTTTCCTATTCATTCAGGTCTGCATGATCTTATCAACGCGTTGGATGGAAAATAAATATTATGGTGGGCCCCACATGGGACCCACAGTGATGTATGTGGGTGTATTCCACCGTCTGCACGGACGGTGGAGCCCATTGTCACTGTGTGTGTGTGTGTGTGCGCGCGTGTGTGAGTGAGTGTGTGTATGCAGGTGTGTGAGTGCACGTGTGTGTGTGTATGCAGGTCTGTGTGTGCGTGTATGTATGCGTGTGTGTGTGCATATGTGTTGATATATATATATATATATATATATATATATATATATATATGTATATATATATATATATATATATCTATATATAAATATTATATTACATATATATATACTGTATTGTATATGTGTGATGGTGGGCCTCCATGTGGACCCACCCCTCCCCACTATGATGCACGTGCTACATCCATACTGACCACCTATTTTGAGAGCTCATTCCATAATATGAGCTAAAAATGAGGCAGATCTATGTTTCAAATGGGCCCACCTTGGTGTGTGATTAGTGCCCAAAATTTACTTAATTATGGTCACTCATTGAGACCTACTTTGGTACATATCCAAAGCCTATGGGACTAAGCCCATTTGACATATGCAAGGTCCATGGGACTAAGCCCATTTAATACATAAAGAGCCCACGAGATTCAAGCCCATTTGATGTGCATGGGGCGCAAATGGAGCAGCCCCTTTGACATACTTAAAGCTCATGTGTGTAAGCCCATTTGATGTATTTCAAGGCCCATGAATCATGGACCATTGCAATGTACATAAGGCTCATTGGTGAGGCCCACTAATGCAACCCATTTGGTGAACGTGAGGCCCATGTAATACGACCCATTTGATATATCTAAGGTCCAGGGATCGAGGCCCAACGGATGTCCTTAGGGTCCATTGCAATGTACGTTTCTCGTGGTTCGTGAAATGATATTTATGGCAAGCCGTACCTGGGAAACAATGTTGGTTTGACGTCCACATTGTATGTACAATGATTGGTTAAATGTCCGCATTGTAACTCTCTTTAGGGCCCATCGATAGGTCCATACCCGTTGCTATTCATTGCCTTATAACATGCTTAGAATAATCTCATGACTCATGCCCATACGCATCATATGTATGCTTGATATGAGTAATGACTGATCATAGCATATGCCATTGGGCAGACCATTTATGGGGCTCGTTATGTGACTGAACGCCCCACATGATCGCGCAGTACGCGCTGGATTGCTGCATGTTTTGACAGCATGATTCATGCATCTCGCATACGTATGACTTGATCACTGCACGCCCTAGCGACATCAGGGCCGTGGCTCCACAGGTACATCGTGGATGGCCGTATTGGATACCGAAAATACTTATTCTAGCACTATGGGCACTTAGGATGTCCTTGGGTGAAAGTCCCAGAACCTTTTTGGTACCAGGAGATGCTCCAATGTCTAGACCGAGTGGATTCACGAGCGCCCGAGTGCCGAATACCAGTAGGCCTCGTCTCCGCTATCGACGAGCCGGGTAGGTATTGGCATACTACTGGTCAGGCGGATAGTGACGTCTTATCCGCTTGCTTGACTGTGCAGCTAGGGAGGTGGCAATCTCTGCGAAGTGTATTAGACCCCGGTGATATCCAGAGAGGAACCGTACTGATATACGTACTTGAGGAGTACCGACTTGCTTGGATTGCATTTCGCATATGACATTTGGCTATGTAGGCCTTGCATTGCATCGGTGTGGCCGATGGCATTCATATCTCGCATCATGCCTTGCATTACATAGTCTTAGTATATTCATGGACTTACCGCACACTTTCGCATTACCTGATCTTGTACACTCGGCGTTTGCTCTCCGCACACACTTACACCACCCTCTAAGCTTTTGTAAGCTTATGCACGATAGTTGCGTGCAGGTAGCGTTGGATGACAGCAGCGCTGAGACAGGAGTGCACATCAGGACCTTTTAGAGCTTTTTGATCACTTTGTATTTCTCTTTCTGCATTGTACTTAAAATTTTGTTATAGTGGATATGTGGTGATGTTGTTTTGCGACTTGGTTATGCTAGTGGTTATGCTCCATTACAAAAAAAAAATTTCATTCTGAAAATCCTCCTTGTAGGATCCCAAGATCGGAATCTGGCATTTGATTGTCAGGAGCCGAGAATGGGGCACTACGGAGGCTGGCACCGGATTCGGCAATCGGGATTCATGTGAATCCGATTTTTGGATTTGGGGCGTGACATAATAGATACGGATTAAAGCCGTAGCCATTGCTTTTGTAGTGGTCAAGGATTTACGGCTACAGATTATATCTGTAGCCAAAAGTTGGGCAAGAATCGTGGCAATAGGCTGAAATTAGCAACAGCTACGGTTTTCAGATACAAGGCTACGGTTAATAGTCGTAGCTAATTAAAGTATAGGTATGGATTAAAACCATAACAATATTGTCCATAGTTTAAAATTACATACAGTTACGGATTTTATCGGTAGCTAAAAGTAGAATGAGAACCGTAGCAAAAAGCTAAATTTAGTAAGAGCTACGGTTTTCAACAAAGGGCTACGGTGAATAGCCGTAGCTAATGCTTGTTGTTAATAGAAAATTTAATTAGTAATGGCAGCTCTTACCATTGTAGTACACCCTGATAAATAATTCATTCATTTAATCAAACACAATCATTCATTTCCATTCACAAAAGTACAATGCCAACATGATAGTTATATGTCTATTTAAAGTTCTCATTAACAACGAGATCTAATCGGCATCGATAGTAAATACTCATAATCACTTGCTCTCACAACTATTCTCACCCCTGGTGTCTCTTCATTTTCTTCTGTTTCCATTGCCTCACTAGTATCAATGCCTTTGGTTTTAGGGAACGGTGTGAAACCCTTCTGCTGCAACTCGAGAACCAGATCCGCTCTCTTCCTGTTACTCACAATAATCTCTCCTTCTACCACCCCAATGATGAATCTGACTTTGTTAGACAATCTCAACAACTTTATTTCATGATTATCCAACATTACTTTCTACATGAAAGTAGCAAGTCAATATTACCATCTTCTCAATTACTAAAAAGAAAAAATGAGGGGCCTAGATCAAAGCTCACCTTTCTCTTTACATAGAACTCAAGTCTTACATGAAATAATTCTTCAAGAACTGCAAGAAAAGAAGGCACGGTGTTGAGAAAGCATATATAGATTTAAGAAATTCATAGCAAGTACATAGAATAAGAAAACTTACTTTGTTCGAGACTGTCATATTTCTTGATGACACCCCTCACGTCGAATGAGCATATCAATGATCTTACTGAGACTGAACATGATGAGCATATCAATGATCTTACCGAGACCGAACATGGCCATCCCAAGACCTACATTCGACAAGATTGTGACAAAATTTTTCATGATTTGAGGCTTCTTAACACCCCATCTATAGTAAGAAAGATGTTAGAAGAAAATCAGATTCACATGGAAAGAGCAACACATCTAAAATTCAAATCTTTGTCAGAAAAAAAAGAAAACTATAATTCTAAATACCCACTTCCAGTTCATGAAGAAAGACTAAAGATCACATTGAAATCCATCGCTCTCCCCGAGGACCTGAAATTCCAAACTCCCAACCTCAAATTCAAGAAAAAAGAGCAAAAGAACAAAGATAAATTCAAATATCTCTCTGAAAATCTGCAAAACCCTTCACCAACTGTTCTATACAACAACAACTGTTCAACTAAACCCTTCATACCCCAATAACTGTTCCACACACTTCAAAAATCTGCTACCATTGTTTTGTACAACAACAACATTAAGATATATTTAAACAACAACAGTGAGTGAAGGGCGAGTGAATAATCATACATTTTGAACTGTGTTTGGACAGAGATGCTAAAAAAGACTATTTTTTGTTGATATGAAGGGGCCAGTGAATAATCAGATATGATGCATCATGTGTTGATGAATCTGTAGCTCCACCATTTTGCAGTCTTGGATTAGCATGCACAGATGATGCCTGCAACCTTCTCAATTCCTCAGAAAGTTGGTGGGAGATGAGCTGGCCAGAATGGGCTTGAAGGACCTATGAAATATTCATGTGCATAATAGTTCTCTATGACGCTATGTATAGGTACTAGAAAAAGAAATTTTGGAAGCAAAAACCTTCAAAAGAGTAGAGCTTGTCTCTAGATAAAGATCCATGACAGAGCTGGAATGTTGGAAAGGATTGACAGATGCATCATTTGTTGCTATAGAAGGTATTTCTTTTAAGAACTTGAGGCAATCCTGGGAAAAAAAAGAAAGAAAGACGTCCATGAGTGGACTCTTAAACATTTTCATGTTCAAGAAGCTTTAAGAGAAAAAAAAAATGCAACATATATTGAGGACAATTTCATTCATATAGTGGCAATGAAATAAAGCATGTGAATCACCTTGAAAAAAGTATCCTTGTATGTGCACAAAAGTTTTGGATCAAGCTTATATTTTTGTTTAAATGGACCACACCACATGAAACAGATAAAATGTACTACGGTTGAAAATTTCTTGGGGGGCACAGAAGTTTTGGATCAAGCTTGTATTCTTGTTTTCCATTCATCCATGTCTGTATGATCTTATGAACAGGTTGGATGACAAATAAACATCACTGTGGGGCCTAGCAATCCAATTTCCTTAAAATGTCATGTCCACATTCAATTGGAAAAGTCAAACTACATGTTCAAGATTTTCCAGAGGTGAACTTTGGGAACAAATTCATGATGGCGCCACCAGATGAATGGTCAGAGTCACAGAAATGTGGAGGCCAACAACACCATTGCTAGCAAAACCAAAAACACCTTTTTATTTGGCCAAACATCATCTCTATCCTTGTAAATTCTTCAGAAATTGGGTCAAGTAGTAAAAAGAATTGATGTATTTTTTAAACAGTTAAGATTTATCCTTCAAACTTCATCAAGTTTGAGAAATCAAGTTCTGTTTTCAACTGTTCTCATCCGAGGAAAACATCAAGATTCATGCATTCCTTGTGAAAGCTGACCCCAAATGGTTGGGACAAGGCTACTACTATGATGACAACATCAATGAGCCTTCACAGTGTATCCTTTTCTTTTGATCGATAAGCTAAAGCAGAAACATTTCGATGCAATATCACAATGTGGTAGAGTCAGATCCATTTATCTGCTGCTACTGGGGCCAACTAAGAGTCTGGACCAAGACAGTGACAAGAAAGGAATGGTAATAATAGTTCATCTATGACTAGAAGACGCTTGTTTTTTGTCCAGTTATGACAAAATTTCATTGTTAGGAAATGAATGAATGACCGGCCAAGTTTTCAAATAAATCAAAGTTAGATTATGCTGCATTTGGACTAAAATACCTAAGAAAAATTTATCAACAGATAGCTAATCCCATGATATACCACATAAGAAAAGCGTTTGTTGTTTCAAATGCCACCCACTCTTTACAATATTGGCAACATTGGATTGGATTAGACTGTCCCACATGAATTTTTTTTCTTGGGGATTTCAGTCCAAAAGTCGCTAAAACCTCTAGCTCTATAATTCAGGAAACAAGAGAATGGAGACTTACTGCAATACATTGACAACACGACCACGGTCCATTAAGAACTCCCATAGCTGCAACAGAGCATCAAGACGATCAAACAATGTTATGAATTATATTAGTCTTTGTTGCTCGTAGTTGTCACCTTTATCATTACCTTCGCATTCTCCTCTGCCTCCTGCTGAAGTTTCTTTGACTCTTGGACCACCCTTTCTATGATGAGTTCTTGTTCAGCAAAAGAAAAATGAAAAAGATTCCTCCTTTTCACGCTTCTCCTATTCAGCTGCTGCCCTTTCTGCCTCTGCAGCAGCCAGTCAGGCTTGGAGATCTCGGCACATCTGGTATAAAATGCATGTTAAGGTTAGAGAAGAGGTGAGGTCTGAAAATCGTAATATCTTTCTATCAAAACAGTGGGTGGCATTTGAAACAATTGATACTATCAAACATAATAATTGCTGAAATTAAATATATTATTTAAAACATAATATCTTTCTATCAAAATAGTGGGTGGCATTTGAAACACCAAGTGCATTCACACTTTTGCCAATCCACACATGCTAGTTCTCGCAGAAAAATTATAACAACTTAAAAAAATGGAAAAATAAAATAAAATGATAAAACTCACCTTGAAGCCGTTGTTGTTTCTTCTTTCTAATCAGTTAGGATTGTCATATCAGTGAGATTTTTTGGAAATTCGCAATTCTAAAATGGGCCATCAGATCAACAGTCTAGATCACTACACCACGTGCCTGCCCCATGTATAAAAACATATTCTCAGGTTTGAGGGCCATAGACACTTCTGTCTAACCTGAAAGCAACCGATCCAACAAACATCCTTGGTTTTGCGGCAAATATATATAAGCCATCATTACTGACAAGTTCTCAATCAGGTAGCTACACATTCCGTAGAATTTCAAGTTTATAGGCTATGACAAATTCGTTTACAAACACTGATGCAGAGATTGGTGCCATGTCTTTTTCTTTTCTTTTATTTTTTATTTTTTGCCATTTTTGGTTTCATGAAAAACGGAACCCAGATTCAGATAGTAATGAACTGAACACAACATTATTCATGCAGTGCTCATACCAGGATCATGATATGATGATACCAATGTCAGTCACTGTTCAAACTAGATTAATGTTCAAATTCACTGTGTAAAACCTCAGAATTTGATGGCGTGTTTGCATGGTCCATGTCAAGAATTCGATGACAAGCATGCATCCATTTTAAACCAGTGCTTTGGAAATAAATAACCTACAATAGGTGGTTGTTTGATTAATTCAAACTAGGAGTAATTTACTAAGGCCTCTAATTGAATGCACAAATTACCTCCCTGACTGCTATTGTTGCTGCCACCATCAAAGTCCCAAACAAGAACAGCTTGCACCACAAGAGCTTCACTTCAAGTCATCATAATTTGGAAACATTGAAACTGTTTAAATCAAATTCATTCATGGTTGAAAAGAGACATCTACTTCTCACAAACTTTCTTAAGAGCCTTCTGTATGTATATCACAAACTTGACCTTTGGAGAGCATGTGGAGGCATGGACAGCTTACAGAGCACCATCACTTTTCGCCCTCACTTGGTGGCTTATCTTCATCTTTCTTTTGCTCCATTTGACCTTGGAGAGATGCCAACAAATCCTTAACTGAAGGATCATTAGGGTCAACTCCAGGAAGCGAAGCAAGAATAGATGACATGAAAGATTGGTCTCCAAGCACCTTGCTCATGTCATTCTGCCTAGCTGTATCTTTTGCACTGTCCTGCATAGACATTTGAAGGGCAAAAGCCAACTCTTGGTCCTCTGTAGTTGCCTTTGACATATCTGTATCTCCCATAGACACACCACCAGATTGACTAGATCTAGGATCATCTATTGACATTGCTAGGGCTTGCTCAAGCAAGGCAGTCTCATCCTCTGTGTGATCAGCTCTTTTGTTATCAGCCCCAGGACTTGAACTGCTTACAAGTTCAGCCATAGTTGCATCTTGAGAACTAGATGGAACAATGGAACAATGGAAGTTGAAACTAGATTAATGCTGCAGTTGAAAAGCAGATGGGCCTCACTAAAAAGTAACCCAATTAAATATGGCAATGCCTGCAAGAGATAGAGATTGAAAGAAATTTGAAATTCAAGACCTGTGAAAATCACTTGCAAGATATAAGAATTGATTATTGGGTCATCTAAAATTGAGTTTTCTTCCCCAATGTATGGATACTCATGCATATTCCCATAGGAAAAATTTTATGTGTCAGTGTTTCCTGTAGTGGCTTATCCGTGGAATGCCCTTTCACTGATATGACTGAATCAGTTGAACTACCATGCAATGCTATAGGGATTCCCACTTGGGATTCTGCATACAAGGATCCAAGTTAGCTGTTTAAGAAATTAGGGCCAGCCAGGTATTTGGATGAAAGCTACAGGGCCCATGTCATTTGCCTTGTGATTCCTATGCATTTTTAGAAGGTAAGGATATCATAACACATCTCACAAATAACTTGAACATTCTTTATGCAGCATCTCCTTTGGAAAAAATCAAGTTAAAAATAAAATGCACCCTTTTATAAGAAATGCAATTCTATGCAAACAAGACCTGATGGATAGCCTAAGCCTACTTTCTATTTTCTGCAAAACCCCTCATCAACTGTTCTATACAATAGCAACTGTTCAACTAAACCCTTCATACCCCAACAACTGTTCCACACACTTCAAAAATCTGCTACCATTGTTCTATACAACAACAACATTAAGATATATTTAAACAACAACTTCCACTATTCCATTGTTCCTTAGAAAATCTACAAAAGGATTTTCAATGGTATTTAATGTATAGAAAATCTGCTACCGTTGTTGTGTGGAACGCAACCCTTTCTTTGCACTTCCTCTATATGCAACGCAACCCAACCATACAAAATAATACAGCTTCTAACAGGAACTTCATTTCCATCAATGAAAATATCCATAAGTTCTCAAGACATAAAAAAGCATAGCTAAACCAACATGGAAGTCAAAAGATGAAAGGTTATGCTTGAGAGAGATCCATGAGCCATGATATTAGAATGGTTAAAAAGAAAAAAATTGAAATGATGAAACAAAATTCCATTTCACTAGCCCATAAGTGGCAGCCCAGATATGTTGATCCACTTATGCTAAAGTGGAAGTTAGCGTCCTGATCACTGAAGACTAAAAGAAGCAAAAGAAGAAGAGATGGTGGGTTCTAAATTGCCATCCAATTTATGAGATTCTGATTCATCATGTTGGCCTTCATCATCAATTTCCACCAAAGCCTAGGCCTAGGAAGACACACATGCTTTTTAGAGACTCCACTCACACATGAATGTAACCCAATGAATGGTAACAGCTATAGAACAGTAGAATAAACTTCCATGGGACTTAATTTGACATTGTCATTTGTCAGTAACAACACCACAGCATTTCACAATTGAAATAAAAGATAATATCTTACCGTTATATCCATTTGTGTTGATTGCTTCTGAAATTCTTGAATCACCTTCATTTGCTTTGCAGGTGTCATTTGCTAAAAATAAGTTCTAGATAGTTTAGTCAAGTGCAAGGAAAAAGGAGACACGAAAAAAACCAGATGAAGTTACAACTTTAGACCAGATCTTTTTGGTAACTGAAGCCTAGACACCATGCACTCAGTTTTCCACCATCTTCTGTTGCATAACATTTGCCAAAAGGATTTCAATTAGAAAATTAATAAAACAGAAATAACAAAGTTGTGATTCCCTTACTCAACATTCGTACTGAGGATATGGATCTATACTGCAGTTATATTACTTTCAAGTTGGACATTCCCAACAAGTACATAACACCTGCTAACATGAAAATACAACAATATAAGCTAATTAGTTTGTAATCAATGCAAATAAGCTCCTAGACTAAACTACTCGAGACATTGAATTTCAACAATGAAAAAGCCATCTGAAAAAAAAACACCTGTCTGAAAGTTTTGAGTCCATGGTAATCTTGAAACAATTAACGCATTTTTTCTAAAACTAGAGATCCCAATCCCCCAGTTAGATGCTTCTGGATGCTGTTCCAAATACTCTATCAAATCAAATGAAACTTGTTCAAAAGATAAAACACAACATTTAATCCAAGGCCCAAGATTACAGCTACACATGTACTTACATTCATAGGGAAATAAAACTCCTTGATTTTAATCAATCATGTTATAGACTATTACAGTGTTTGTGGGAGTTTTGTGCTTTAATTGCTAGTCTTAAGGCCAGATAAAGGAAATAATTTCAAGAGAGTTGGTGAGTCATATAATCATTCTACTTTATAGCAAAGAAAATGGGCTTAGCAGCTATTCATCATCTTACTAGTAGTCTAGTACCAATGTATCCATGACAAGAAAGTGCAAACAACCACCAGATGAATCTACTCCACTCTCCTATGCAGAAAGATGTTGTTCCATAATTTTGATGACATGTACAATACTAAAAAGTTTCAACTGGGCAACTCTATTTAAATTTTTTTTTTATATATATAAAAACTATGTGATAGATCAGTCCTATCCTTTCAATTCTCGGCCGACAAATAGATGGTTAATATGAGAAAAAAAGGCAATGGTCCACATTCAATGGAGAAAATCCCAAGTTGGGTGGCTAGAATCTTTCGATCAAGGAGATTTTTGGGGTATGTTCTGTCTGCTTCTGGTTGCATCAAAACATTAGTCCTAGTCAGAGCACATGTATGGACTGTAAAGAATATTACAATTGCACTTGTCAATAAAATTCATTACCTGCTTAAAGACATGCAATGGTTAAGAGCATGAGAAAATCATGATGGTGAATGCAGAGATATTATGAATGTGGTTCTGGGAGGTGCATGTCGCTTGAGTAGCAGCATTATGTAGAACTGTCACATATATTATCAACAAAACAGGATGAATCCTTAAAATCTCGAGTTCTGGATTTCAAAAGAAAATATCAGTAGATATAATTGCACATATGAAAAGAATGAAATTATGAAGTTCATGAATATTGCATCCAAACACAACCTAGTAATGGGTTGTGTTTGGATGTGAATCATGCATACCTTTGGGGAGGAAGTATCAGAATGACCAAATAAATATCTAGAGAGCTTCAATACTCCCTCATAAAAATTTACTTCATGAAGAGAACTAGACACCTCAGAAACATTTAGGGCAAGTGCATTCGCACTTTTGTAAATCCACTCATGCTAGTTATAGCAGTTCAAAGGCAATGGGAGTTGTCCATAAGTTTTGGGTAGCCTAGTTTTGCATAAATCAAGGGAATGGCTTGAATATAAAAAGGGACATGTGTACACAAATTACATGCATAGGGAAACTTTCTATTGGTGAGTCGATACATCAGTTTATTCTTTGGTGATTTCTTTGGGGCTGAAAATTGGTTGGTAGGCTTTCAATTTTCTGCAAACAAGCATGCCAAAACAAGAAACACAACAAGCATCCTTAATGGAATTCCAGTTCTTCATGAGTGCATAAAATGAAATCCCTCTGAAATCTTGAAGAGGCGTGGCCCAGCTAACAACCATGAATAGAATCTTTAGCTAGGCCATCCACCATAGAAATGCCTTTTTTGAAGGAATGGGCTATCTTGAAATTTATGACTACTCTCAATCGTATGATAGCCTCTACTCTGTATGGGCTGGTGCTAAGGATTTGAAATAACAATGGTAATTATTTTGGAATCTGATTCCACAATTTGAAAGCATCCATAGATGTGAAGCTTTCAGGGAAGCAACTTAGCCAGTTACCCCCAAGATCATCAACCCCATTCTCCTGTATGTCCAGCTCAATCAAATTCCTGTAACCCATATCAAATTTAAAGATCTTCGACAAACAGCGTAACTAGCAAAAAAAATCTTCTCAATTGTTTATTGGTTTTCCTAAAACACTTGCTAAGGAGTCAATTGTCCTTGTTTATGCATTGCGTCTTGTCGATTCCATTGATGGATCCCTTCTATATTGTCTTTCTTTATTTACTATGCCCATTAAAATATTTTTGAGAAAAATGCTAATCCATGTGCCAATGTGACATGCTAGTGGAAGCTTGAAGCCATCTTGAGACTCTTGACACTTAATAAATAAGCCCATGTAGCACACTGGGATGAAACTGAGGTTATCTATAAGGTGATTCCTAACATGTAGATGCCCTGGCTGAAAAGCACGGCTAGTTCACTAATCAAGTGGACCAATCGCAACCTCGATGAGTGGAATCAGATGAGATGGTGGCAATAGGTTTTGAGAACCACAAGTTCGTTGAGATTTTTTTTACAACACAAACAAATTTGAAACCAGCTTTATGACCCTGATCTTGATCTTCATCTAAACACATGCATCTATGATCTTGATTTGAAACCAGATAAAACACCAAAGAGTTTTGAAATCTTATCTCAAGGATGGTAAGTAATGTAATGAAAGCACCACTTGATGTTAACATTGGGATTTCTGTTGGCTGCTTTCATCTTTTGCATGTTTGGATACATGGAATCCATGAGGAAATGGAAATTGTTTTGCTTGACAAGATGATCTGTTTAGATACATGGATTCAACACTTCAACCATTACTCTTATCCACAGTAAGAATCCTCTTCAAACAAGAAACAATATAAGGATTCCATTTGTTATCCAAACATATCCCCATTTTTTTAAAATCTTTTTTTCTAGTACTAGGTAGGCAGGGATTGACCCTTGATATTCTTCTTTTCTGTCTCCCTCATCCATTTAATTTCATTGTGGGTGGGTGGATGTGTGAAGGAAATTGACATCAAACTGCAGGATTTTTACCAGGAGCTTCTTCACCCTTTTTGTGAAGAACATAGGCAGCCCTCCAACACTTTCTTCAGCTTCTCAATAAACAGGCTAGTGTGTTCAAGAGACTAATCAATCCTATGTTTCTCCAAAGCCTGAAATAAGGAGAAAAGAAAAAATAAAAATAAAAAATTCAAAGTTAGTTAAAAAATAAAAGATGTTATTACTGTTAGAAATAGAGAGGAAAGTATGCATGTCCTAGCTCTAAAATTCAGTAACTCCACAAGATATCCAGCCACCACAAAAACACCAAACCTCTCCTGCTATACAACTAAAGACATGAAAAGGGGAAAAAAACTACAGGGTAGAGTAAGAAGACCCAATACGATCTGGGCCACCACATCCAGCAAGCACACTCTCAACCAGACAAGCCAAACTGAGAACAATGGGAGGATTTCAAATCCAGGGGTTTCAAACCTTGGCCCAAAGCATTATGAGTAAAGTCTGTGGGCGTACATCTGTTTCAACCATTTAATGGTGAGGTGTTTTATCTAAAACACATACATAGGGGATTGAATATGATCCAATAGGGGATTGAACGCCCCAAACTGAACATTCATAGGGGCCACAGAAACCCTAAGAACGTGTCAGTGGTTGCCATTTCCATTCTGACTGTCCCTAAACCGAACAAGATTTTTTTTAAAGGTAAATGCACTTTTATTGAAGAAGTGCTAAAAGGCGAAACATTACCACAAACACCCAACCATCTCAAAACCAAACACTATAATTGGATGGATGACATTAATGTAAGCTACATCAGTCAGGGGATCCACGGAAGCCGCACCCCTTTTTCTAGCCCTGAAGAGGATTTTACTTTTTAATGGTGGGCATTTAGTTACCACTCTTTCCTGTCGTGTGGTCACATGATTTGGATCAGATTTCCATTTTGGGTTCATACCCCATATGTTGAGAATGTGGAGCCACATTGGGCCGCCTTCGACTGGTCATAGGACGTCTTCGACCGGTCGTAGGTTCAAGCCCTAGCACGACTCGAAGTCCAGTGAGTTGTGCTATTTTTTTTTCTCGTCCAGGACCAGTCCTGAAATTTTCAGGACCAGTCTTAGGGGCCTAGGACTGGTTGTAGGGACTGCAAGACCGGTCGTACTACGACCGGTCGTAGCTCTCCTAGGACCGGTCGTAGGTTACGCAGTTTGTTCCGCGATTTTGCATGAAACTACAGATTTGAGTCCTTTCACAACTGGGATGCGGAAGGGAAGTTATCTAAACTATAAATAGGGGTTCCTAGGGCTTTTCTAGGTAGATGAGGAATATTGGAAAGTGTTTCTAAAGGTGTGGGCTAAGGGATTTCTCTATTCTTCCATGGGAGAGGTTAGTATTTTGCCTTGTAATCTTTGTTTCTTCATAGTAGAAGTTTGCATCCGTGATTTTTTATTCTAGTTTGAGATTTTTTCACGTATATCTTGTCTTGTGGTTTGTTTGGATTGCTTTGATCTGTTTCTAGTTTATATTCCTTTCTGTTTATCGTTTGTGGGTGAGGCCTGAGATTGGATCTCGGCCCACTGCGTTGTTGGCGTGCTGCGCAACAACTGGTATCAGAGCTATTGGTTTAGTTCTATTGGGAGCGATGACGGAAGATGAAAAAACTAGAATTGAGAAGTTCAATGGTTCAAACTTTGCCTTCTAGAAGATACAGATGGAGGATTATCTGTATCAGAAGGACCTCTACATTCCTCTAGAAGGAAAAGAGAAGAAACCAGAAAAGATGACAGATGAAGAATGGTTTTTACTAGATAGGAAAGCTTTAGGAATGATCCGACTCTCTTTGTCTAAGAGCGTCGCCTTTAATATATCCAAGATGAAAATGACAAAAGAATTAATGGAAGCCCTATCCACCATGTATGAAAAGCCCTCAGCATCCAATAAGGTTCATCTTATGAAACAACTATTCAACATGAAGATGTCAGATGGTGGGAGCGTTGAACATCTAAACGAGTTCAATATAGTCATGAGCCAGTTGGAATCCGTTGGCATCATTTTTAAGGATGAGGTCAGGGCACTATTGATCTTATCTAGTCTGCCAGACAGTTGGGATGGTTTGGTGATTGCTATGAGAAATTCTTCAGGGTCGACAAAGCTGAAATTTGATGATGTGGTCGGTCTAATTCTCAGCGAAGAATCTAGAAGGAAGGCATCAGGAGTTTCAGGAGATTCAGGGAATGCTCTAAACGTTGAAGGAAGAGGAAGATCGCAGAACAGAGGAGGCAATAAACACAGGCATTCTAAGTCGAGGAAGAAGTCCAAGGGACTGAAAGACAAAGACGGGTGTTGGCATTGTGGCAAGAAGGGGCACATGAAATGTGATTGCAGGGCGCTCAAGAAACAAGAAGGAAGCTCTCAAGGCGGGAAGGATTTAGTGAATCTGTCTGAGGAGAGCGACATAGAGGCGTTGATCTTGTCTCTTGATGCAAGGAATGAGTCATGGATTATAGACTCGGGTGCTTCATTTCATACCATTTCATGTAAGGAAGTTCTGCGTGATTATGTGTCAGGTGACTTTGGGAGAGTCTACCTGGGTGATGATGAGCCGTGCAGTATTGTTGGAAAGGGAGACGTTTAGGTCAATCAGAAAGACGGAACGGTTTTAAAACTGAAGGATGTCAGACATGTATCGAGTTTGAGAAGGAATCTGATCTCAGTGGGGGCAGTTGGCCAATACCAGTTATGTGACGACATTCACCAGTGATTCCTGGAAGATCATAAAAGGTGCCTTGGTGATATCTCGAGGTAAAAAGGAAGACACTTTGTACGTGACTTCAGGATCGTATGGTTTACTCTCAGTCATATCAATTGGAGTGAATGGGCAGTTATGGCATCAGAGGTTGGGACATATAAGTAAGAAAGGGATGAAAGTGCTGTTGTCAAAAGGGAAGTTACCAGAGCTGAAGTCTCTTGACTTGGAATTCTGCTAGGACTGCATATATGGCAAGCAGAAGAGGGTAAGCTTCAAAAAGACAGGACGCGCTCCAAAGACGCATCTATTGGAGCTTGTACACACTGACGTGTGGGGACTGGCACAGGTATCATCTCTTGCTGGCTCACGTTATTTTGTTTCCTTTATCGATGATGCTAGTAGAAAACTGTGGATTTATTTCTTAAAGCATAAATCTGATGTATTTGATGCGTTTAAGAAGTGGAAAGTTATGATAGAAAACCAGACAAGTAAAACAGTAAAGTGTCTCAAATCTGATAATGGGGGAGAATATTGTGATAAGAGGTTTGATGAGTATTGTGCAGAAAGTGGAATCAAACATCAGAAAATGATTTCAGGGACACTACAACAGAATAGTGTGGCTGAGCGCATTAACAGGACCATCCTTGAGCGCGCCAAGAGCATGAGGTTACATGCAGGGTTGCTCAAGACCTTTTGGGCAGATGCTGTGAATACCGTCGTATATCTTATCAATATAAGTCCCTCAGCACCATTGGATGGTGGGCTACTAGAAGAAACGTGGACTGAAAAAGAAGTGAACCTTACACATCTCAGAGTGTTCGGTTGCACTCATATGTTCACATTGATGCAGAGCACAGAAACAAGCTGGATGCGAAGTCCAGGAGGTGCATATTTATAGGCTACGGGTAGGATGTTTTTGGCTACAGGTTTTGGGATGCAAAAAATAGAAAAATCATCAGAAGCAAGGATGTAGTCTTCAATGAAAAAGTGATGCATAAGGACAGTGTATAAGAAAATAAGGCCGAGAAAAAGGAATTCGTAGAGTTAAAAGAGTTACCGGACATGGGTATTACAACGCCACAAGATGATCGTGCACAGGAGCATTATGAGGCAAAGCCACAGACACCGGTTGTGAGGAGGTCTACTCGGGAGAGGAGACCCATGGTCTGATACTCACCCTCCTTACATTATCTACTGCTGACAGATAATGGTGAGCCAGAGTGTTTTGAAGAGGCATCACAGTCAGATACACAGGTTAAGTGGGAGCAAGCCATGGATGAGGAGATGGACTCTCTTGAGTCTAATCGTACATGGGAGCTAGTCACTCTACCCAAGGGTAAGAAAGCTCTTCATAACAAGTGAGTTTACAGACTGAAGGAGGAGCACGATGGTTCGAAACGGTACAAGGCCAGATTGGTTGTGAAAGGGTTTCAATAAAACGCAGGTATCGATTTCACTGAAATATTTTCACCAGTAGTGAAAATGTTTACGATTCGTATGGTCTTGAGTATAGTGGCTACAGAGAACTTACATCTAGAGCAGCTAGATATTAAGACAGCCTTTCTTCATGGGGATCTTGAAGAAGAAATATATATGCATTAGCCGACAGGATACGTGGCACCAGGTAATGAGAACAAGGTGTGCAGACTGAAGAAAAGTCTATATGGCCTGAAGCAGGCCCTGAGGCAGTGGTACAAGAAGTTCGATAGTTTCATGTCAGGAAACGGTTTTAGGAGATGTCATGCAGACCACTGTTATTATTTGAAGAAGTTTGATACGTCATACATCATCCTTCTTCTGTACGTTGATGATATGCTTGTGGCCAGTTCAAGCATGAAGGACATCTCAGATCTCAAAAGATAATTGTCTAGAGAATTTGCCATGAAGGATTTAGGAGTTATAAAATAAATCCTAGGCATGAGGATAAAGCGTGACAGGGAAAATAAGAAACTGGTTTTGTCACAGGCAGAGTACATAGCCAAGGTACTTGATCGATTCAATATGGGAGGTGTTAAGCCGGTTAGCACTCCATTAGCCAACCACTTCAAGCTATTTAAGGAGTAAGGTGCAAAGATGCAGGAGGAACGGGACTACATGGCTAAAGTCCCATACGCGTCAGCGATTGGGAGTCTCATGTATGCTATGGTGAGCACGAGGCCAGACATTGCTCAAGCAGTGGGAGTTGTTAGCAGGTTCATGAACAACCCCAGGAAGGAACATTGAGAAGCTGTGAAGTGGATCCTCAGATACTTGGTGGGTACTAAGGATGTAGGGCTGTGTTATGGTGGATCAAAAATCAAGCTGCAAGGCTATGTGGATTCAGATTTGGCAGGAGATATCGACAGCAGAAGAAGCACTATAGGTTATGTGTTTACTCTGGGTAGTGCTACAGTCAGTTGGGTCTCTTAGTTACAGAAGATAGTATCTATCAGTACGACAGAAGCAGAATATATTGCAGCTACAGAAGCATGCAAGGAGATGGTGTGGATGCAAGATTTCATGAAAGAGTTGGGTAAGAAGCAAGTAGATTGCAAGCTATACAGTGACAGTCAGAGTGCAATACACTTGGCTAAGAATTCAGCCTTTCATTCAAGGACCAAGCATATTGCCATCAGATATCACTTCATACGTTCACTACTGGAAGATGGATTGATTGTTCTGGAGAAGATTCATACAAGTGAGAATCCTGCAGATATGTTGACCAAGGCAGTCACAAGGGAGAAGCTAAAGCTCTGTTCAGCTTTGATTGGTCTTTAAGCTTGAAGACGGGGAGGTGGTGCACTCCGGATGAAGAAGACGAAGCTTTATGACAATGTGTCTCCAAGTGAGAGATTGTTGAGAATGTGGAGCCACATTGGGCCACTTTCGACCGTTCGTAGGACGTCTTCGACCGGTCCTAGGTTCGAGCCCTAGCACGACTCGAAGTCCAGCGAGTTGTGCTGTTTTTTTTTCCCATCTAGGACCAGTCCTGGAATTTTCAGGACCAGTCTTAGGGGCCTAGGACTGTTCGTAGGGACTGTAAGACCGGTCGTACTACAACCGGTCGTAGGTTACGCAGTTTATTCCGCGATTTTGCACGAAACTGCGGATTTGAGTCCTTTCACAACTGGGATGCGGAAGGGAAGTTACCTAAACTATAAATAGGGGTTCCTAGGGCTTTACTAGGTAGATGAGGAATATTGGGAAGTATTTCTAAAGGTGTGGGCTAAGGGATTTCTCTATTCTTCCAAGGGAGAGGTTAGTATTTTGCCTTGTAATCTTTGTTTCTTCATAGTGAAAGTTTGCATCCGTGGTTTTTTACCCTAGTTTGGGGTTTTTCCACGTATATCTTGTCTTGTGGTTTGTTTGGATTGCTTTGATCTGTTTTTAGTTTATATTCCTTTCTGTTTAACGTTTGTGAGTGAGGCCTGAGATTGGATCTCGGCCCACTGCGTTGTTGGCGTGCTGCGCAACACCATATTCATATGAAAAATAAAATAAAAATTTTAAAAAAAATGGATGCACATTGTAGATATAACATGAACATAATGGGGAAAGTGAGTATGTGATTGCAAATAGAAATCAACAAGGAAACACCTCAGTAGGCATTACCCTCAACTTTACATTCCTGCTTCAGGTATTGTACACAAGTCCATGGAAAATAACTAATCAAAATCAATTTATGGAGAATTACTACTGAGTTAAGAAGAATGTTCTTCTCAATATTACCTATAATCGGGTTCCTTATACACATAAGGACATTACTCTGCCTCATCAACATCCATGCCATTCAAATCCTTGAGTAGATTGTTATTTTGGCATATTGAAACATCTATATCATTCATAAGAGAAAAAAAAACCTAAAATAAAATAAAAATAAAATATATATATATATAAAAACCAATCCAGTTCTAAAAAAAAAAGAAGAAGAAGAAGAAAAAAAAGACAGCAATATGAATATTCAAAAGAGGAAAAAAAAAAGACGAAGAAGAAGAAGAAAATTCTTCTTGCATACCTAAAATGGACGCGGATTATGGCATCAGAGAGGGAAGTCTTCGTGAGATCAAGAGAGAGGGGATGGTTAGGGAGAGAAGAGGGGTTTGTGAGAGAGGAGATCGAGAGAGAGAAAAGGGGTGCGGGAGATTGAGAGATCGAGAGATCGAGAGAGAGAAATGGATGCCGAATGGGTTTGGAGTGGAGGGAAATGAAAGGTTGAGAGAGAGAGAGAGAGAGAGAGAGAGAGAGAGAGAGAGACGCGGAATGGGTTTGGAGTGGAGGGAGATGAAAGATTTTGTGCTAGGGGGGAGAAGAAAAAGGGCAGCGCAGTAAGAGTTTCCACATTTTTACCTGCTACGGCTTGGCTATAGTTTTAATCCGTAGCTAGGGATTGACCCCAAAATATAGAAAATTCTAAGGTCAACTTGAACCACACCATCGATCAATGGTAAGTATTTAATCTCCATTGTTTCCTATAGTGTGGTCCACTTGAGCCTTCGAACTACTTCCTTTTTTGGGCTCTTGCCCAAAAATGCTCTTTCAAAATGAATAGACGTATTAGATGAAGCACACATATTTTAATGTGTATCATAGTCCCTTATGGGGCCGTCTCAGGTTGTAGGTACGAGTGGTGTGATAGCTTTTCGCTACGGTTTGATTATATTTAGCTATGGATTTAAGCCGTAGTAATCTAGCTACGGTCTATATAGCCAAAAGCTATTATAGATCGTAGCCTTTGATCATTTTTTTGGTTGTGAATCCACTTGTTGAGCCACAGGTGAGGAGGTCATCTAGGGACAGACATCCGTCCAAGAGGTACTTATCGCATGAGTACATTATGCTCACTGATGGGGGAGAGCCAGAAGATTATTCTAAGGCCCTAGCCGACGAGCATAAGGGAGAGTAGTTGAAAGCTATGCAAGAGGAAATGAAATTCTTGCATGAGAACCACACCTATGATATGGTGAAACTTCCTAAGGGCAAGAAAGCTCTGAGCAACAAATGAGTGTTTAGAAAGAAAGTTGAGCAAAAGAATTCACAAATGAGGTTCAAGGCCAGACTTGTGGTGAAAGGGTTTGGTTAGAGGAAAGGTATAGACTTCGATGAGATATTCTCACCAGTGGTGAAGATGACATCCATATGGGTGTTGCTTAGATTGGTGGCTAGGATAGATCTAAAGATAGAGCAGTTAGATGTTAAAACTACAATTCTCCATGGTGACCTGGAAGAAGAAATCTACATGCACCAACCAGAGAGGTTTGAAGTTAAGGACAAAGAGCATATGGTGTGTGGGCTGAGGAAGAGCTTATATGGACTGAAACAAGATCCAAGATAATGGTACAAGAAGTTCGACTCGTTCATGTTGAAGCATGGGTATGACAGAATGGAGTCGGATCACTGTGTGTTCACGCGCAAATTCTCAGATAATGATTTATTAGCTTTGTTGTTATACGTTGATGACATGCTCATCATGAGAAAAAACATCAAGAAGATCGACAGGCTAAAACAGGAGTTGGGCAAGTCATTTGCGATGAAAGACTTAGGCCCGACTAAATAGATCCTAGGAATGGAGATAACCCGTGACAAAAGCAGTAGGAAGCTTTAACTGTCACAAGAGCGGTATATTGAAAAAGTCATAGAGCGATTCAATATGAATGCAGCGAAGCCAGTCAGTACTCCAATGGATGGTCACTTCAGGTTGAGTGACAGGCAGTGTCTCAAGACGAAGGCAAAGGTGGATGAGATGGAGAAGATACCATACGCATCAGCGTTATATGAAGTTTGATGTATGTTATGGTGTGTACGCACCCAGACGTAGCATATGCAGTTGGTGTTGTCAGCCAGTATCTTGTCAATCCTTGCAAAGAATATTGGGCAGTGATGAAATGGATACTGCTGTATCTAAGAGGCTCATCCAGGTTGAGCTTATGATATGGTGATGAAAAACCTATGTTAGAGGGCTACACATATGCAGATATGACAAGTGACATAAACTCCAAGAAGTCTACATCGGGGTTCATATTCATGTTTGTAGGGAGAGCGGTCTCTTAGCAGAGCAAGCTACAGAAGGTCATAGCATTGTTGACGACAGAGGCCGAGTATATTGCAGTCATAGAGGCATATAAAGAAAGATTTTGGATGAAGAGGTTATCACAGGAACTTAGCCTGAAGCAGGAGCAGTACATGGTCTATTGCGATAGTCAAAGTGTTATACACTTGAATAAGAATCTAAGTCGAAGCACATAAAGATTCAATATCACTGGATCAGGGATACTTTGGAACAGAAGGTGTTACAGCTTGAGGTCTACACGGACGACAATGAGTCAGATATGATAACCAAGGCTTTGCTCAAGGATAAGTTTGAGGTTTGTACAAACCGAACTGGCTTAAAGAAGGTGGATTCCTCCTGAGTCGAAAAGGGGGAGATTTGATGGGGATTTCTCCTCATGACTCGACCGGTCGAGGATGCTGGCCGACCGGTAGAGGACTGACTCGACCCAAACTCTAGCGAGTTTGGTTTAATTTTTTCTGAGATGCTTGACCAATCGATGGAGGTGCTCGACTAGTCGAGTGGGCCACTTAACCGGTTGAGGATCTTGCTCGACCAGTTGAGATTAAGCAGATTTGAGTCCGGATTTTGTGCGGACTACGAAAATTTGAGGCAATTTCACAAGAGGTGTAAAAGGGAGTTACCTAAACTATAAATAGAGGATCCTAGGGCTTTTCTAATTAATGCAAGGGAGTTTCCTAAAGCTTTGCAAGGGTTTGCTAAAGGGTTTAGGGTTATCAAAGGTGCGTGTGAGAGAGAAAAAAAAAGCTTGTGGAAGGGAGGTTTTGCTCGTAAAGGTGATCTACTGTGTACTCGACATCTCGACGCTTCTATGTCCTCGTAATTGGTGAGATCTCTCCATTTTTCTTTTATTCTCTTATTGTTTATCCACTCCTGCATGAATGAAGAAGGTTGTAACATTCTACTTCATAGTGGATTGTTGGTCCCGTGGTTTTTACCTCTTTGAGGATTTTTCACGTAAAAATATTATGGCGTGTGGTTTGTGCTTTGATTTATTTCATTGCTTTATTATCTTATAATTCTGGTGTTTTTGGGATGCTAGATCCTAAGGTTTTGTGCAAACGCCCCTAACACGATGTCATGTAGGAAATTCACGTAAAGAGTTTGATACGGTAAATGAACAATTTGTTTGGACTAATATAAAAAATAAGCAATCTAATTAATCCAAATTGAAGTTCATCATCTTGATTGGGTCAATATTAAAGATTAACAGTATGATGTGTTGAATATAAAGGATGAATATTTTGATTGGATTAATATTAAAGAAGAAAAGTCTAATTATGCAAAATCAAACTTTTCATCTTTAATATTTTTCCAATTGAACAGTTGGTCTTCAATTTTAGAATAATTGGACTATTCATCTTTGAAACTGGTCCAACTTGATTATTTATCTAGAGTATCAATTGAATCATACCATTTGGCTTCAACATCTGTCTCATCACCTATTTTTTCCATGTGAATGCTAAAATTTGGTACATGTTAACTCATGATCAATGCTATTATATTTTAAAGTTATTATTGCAGAAAATGTTGTAATACATGGATAATTAATACCTAAATTCACCTTATTTATAAACTGTCCACCCTTTTTCTTTCTAATTTTATTTTTCAATACAATAGTAGAACTTTCTGTATAGTATTACCAAAGTAGTAGGAAATTGTGTTGACCCACACAGTAAGCTTTATATATGGTTAATCCCAAATACCAAATGCCTACATAAAAATCACAAGCCTACTTGTTTTTGAAAAAGTATTTTGCACTAGGTGTTATTACACATACAATCCTACTTGTTTTTTAAATGTGGCTTGCACAAGTACTATGGTGTTACTACACATGCAGTGGCCTTTAAAACAAGATTCTTGAATCTTGATCCATTCCATGCAACATTCTTTCTCCGCTTTGAGTTTCTTCTTCATCATTAGAGAGAAGCTAAAACATGGCTAATAACAATAGAGACCTACTGAATTTAGCCACTCAAGCATCGATAGAGCGTGGAGTTGATCCCAATGAGTTGGGCCGGAGTTTCGAATGGGATCTAAATAACCCACAACACCAACATATATTGGAACAATTAGGCAATCGAGTGAGCCCTGAGACGCCTCTACGCTTTATTTGTGACAAGGAGCTGACGGCATCGGACGTAGACAGTGGCCAATGCCGTTTCGTTATCAGAAGCGTTTTGGCAGAGCAATGCATTTTCCAGTGCCTCGCACTTCAACAAAGAATCCGTGTTGCCGAAGGAAAGGTGGTCCAAGTGGTGGGCCACGACCCAGAAGGAAGGGAATGGAACTTACAACTTACGTCGCAAAGGCAGAAGAAAAGTAATAGTCCTACTTACGTCTTAATCGGGAAATATTGGAGCCAAATGGTGAGTCGGAATGGTTGGGAGAAGGGCGATCAACTCAATATATGGGGCTTTCCTTATGCATCTGTTAGAGATTGCAACAAAGAAGTTCATTTCTTGTTCACCGTATAGTATAGTGGTGAAGGCATATTTTATCTGCCTTTTTTCTTTTCTTCTCTCTCTCTCTCTCTCTCTCTCTCTCTCTCTCTCTCTCTCTCTAGGTGCATTGCGAGTTATAAGCAGATTAGTTGGTAATAAATACTTATTTTAAGTAAACCGAATGATTAATTCATGTCTAATAATAGTCTACTGTTTGGAGTTTGGAGCAGAAGAGTATGATAAATTAGACTCTTTCCGGTTCTGATTAAAACAGCCCCTTTTGATTATCTGAATGGGCTGATTTTTATTTTTTTTTATTTTTCTTTTTGTGGTGGAGTTCACCACGTTGTCTAGATAGCTTGTTGTACTAAGTAGGAGTGCCACTAGGGGTGACAAAGGCTCTCAGCTGCCCCAATCTGCTACTAAGGGAGGTTTTGAGGCATGGAAGGACCTGATGAGGTCGATAATGTCTTTATCAGGGATAATATTACGAATCCGAATTAATTTTTAATAATTTGAAATAAATTAATTTACAATCCTTTAAATAATGAGTTCAAACCTAAGATGAGTTTTAGAATCAAATTAACTCTTAACTCATTAGAAAACATGACTTACTATTTACAGAAGGTTGTTGATACAGTTTTCTGGAAGACCCTCGGTGAACCCTTCAATACTTGCATAGATGGAAACAAGAGACAAAGGAGACCTGGCTTGCATAAGGCACCCTTCGATGCCTAAGCTAGGACTTTTGGGGTCTTTTGTAGGGTAGGATCTCTTTGGAAAAGAGTCACCAGTCTAGTGTTAGGATATGAATGTACATACCTTATTTTGGCTGGTGGTACCTCTATAAGACCCGTATCTTGGTCCGTACCTTTCCGTACACTTCCGCGGTCTTACCGGTCGAATTCCGGCAACTTTCGACCCTTAACCAGTATCGACGCGCGACCCGGATTCATGTGCCGACAACCCGAGTCGACTCAACCCGAGACCAATACCATAGCGACCGCACCGTCGCCGCGGTTCCGATACCGCGACTCGCGCGCCGAGGCGATACCCTGTTCAAGAGTTATGGGCCAACGTTCGGTGCGAGAAAACGCCGCGCGTTGCGAAAACCAAGGGAATCTCAACGATGTGTCACATCAATCACATCAATCCCATCAATCAATCACCCATCAAGCCATCACATGTCAAGTACACATCACCTCCATCCCTTTTCCCAAGCAACCACAAAAGTCTCCCAAACCCATACCTCTCTTACACAAAAAGCCACAAAAGTCTTCTTAAACCATACTTCTCTTACACAAAAGCCACAAAAGTCAAGTTTCTCTTACACCACCATCACTCACCCATCCATCCATCACTCTCTCTCTCTCCCTTTACATCACTCTCTCTCTTTCTCTCTTTCTCATTCCAAAAACTTCCAAGCAACAAAAATTTCAAGAGCTCCCACGTATGGCATTTCTCCAAAGACCTTAAGCTCCAAGTGGCCCACCTTCCTACCCCAAAATCTCCCATCTCAACCCTCCATTCTTCATCTTAGCCATTGAAGTTGAAGACAAGGTGCCAAGGAACCCCTAGGAGCGAGAAGATCGGACGGTGGGTGCATCTATAGGATAGTTTTTCCTTGTTTTTATGGTGGACCAAGTGAGGCCCACCGATCAATGGTGTGGATCTCACTTGGAACCCTTGTTTGTGGCCGATGGACCACTTGGATCATCATGATGTTTATTTCTTTAAGAAAGGTCATCTAGACCGTCCATTTTGGTGGAGAGAGGATCTCCACCGTTGATTCTCGATCTTGATGGTCCCATGTGTTGAGGGACCCTTTTTTTGTATCATTTACTTTTAAAGGAGGACCCATAATGTCGGGGTCCCTCCATCACAAGCCGTGTCCCACTCTCCATGACTCTCTCTCTCTTTTATTTATTTTATTTTATTTTATTCTATTTTATTTTATTTTTGTGCAAAAGGATTGTGTGGCCCACTTGAATGGATCCCACCTTGGCATTATATATTTTTGATCTATTCAAGCGGGGCCCACCATATGTGTTGTACACCTATCTGTGGTGGCCCACTTCATCAAGGCTCACTACCAAAAAAAAAAAAAAGAGAGAAGGAAAGAAAACCGTCCAGCGTCAGAGACGCTGGACGTTTCAACCAAAAAAAAAAAAAGGGGGAAATGGTATTCTTGGGGTGGCCCACTTACATAGGCCCCACCCTGATGTTTATGTCCAATCCACGCCGCCTATTCCGTTTCCAAGGTCATTTTTAGCGTTGAACCAAAGAATGAGATCAATCTGATGATCAGGCGGGCCATACCATAGAAAATGGTATTTCTAACCTTTGGAAGACTTTTTAGGCCCATTTTATTGTTCTCTACGCTAAAAAAATGTCCAACCTTGGACTCTTTACGTTTGTTTCGGGTCCTAGAAACAAATAGACGGAGTGGATCCTCATGATGCGGACCCTACGCGATAAAACCCCAAGAAAATGGGTTTCTTTCTTCTTTTTTTTTCAGAGGCAGTGGCCTCTGACATGTGCTGCAGCAGCAGCACGCTGCACGTTGCAGCGGGCGGGCGGGCTGGATCCCACGGCCCCTGCCGTGGGCCCCACCATGATGTATATGTGAATCCACGCCGTCCATGAGGTGGTCCCCTCCTCAGGTGGGCCCCCCCTCCTAGTTTCAACCAAATCCAACGCTCAGGTGGCCCACATCATATGAAACAGTGTGAATTGAGTGTCTGCCATTGAACTCTTTTGTGGGCCACAGAAGTTTTGAACTAAGTTGAAATTTTTACGTTTCCTTCAACCAGGTCTGCTTGACCTTACCAATGGGTTGGATGCCAGATAAATGTTACGGGGTGGGCCCCACATGGGACCCACAGTGATGTGTGTATTGAAGTCCACCGTCCAGTGGACGGTGGCGCCTACTTTGTTGCCATTTTGCTTCCACCGTCCGCTGGACGGTGGAGCCTTCTTGATGCATGTGTTTTATGCACGCCACAGCGGGCGTGCGGTGTGTGTGCGCGTGCTGTGTGGGTGTGTATACGTGTATGGGTGTGTGCATGTATACATATACATACATACTTATATATATACTATATGTATTATATGTATTATATGTACATATTATTCCTATTGTAGTAAATATGATGGTAGGCCCTCATGTGGGCCCCACCCTTGATGTATGTGATGCATCCGGACTTCCCATCCGCTATGACATATAAGGCCTTTGGGTTAAACCCCTTTGGACTGTAAAAAGAGCCTATGGGCTTAGGCCCACTTGATATGATCCAATCCCATAGGAATAGGCTCTTCTGTTGTACTTCAAAGGCCCATAAAGATTGGACCCATTTGTTGCATTCTTAAAGCCCATGGAAGTGGACCCATTTGTTATATTGAAAGACCCATGGGACTACACCCATTTGATTATAAAAGGGTCCATGGGAATAGGCCCACTTTGATATGCATGCAAGCTCATGGATTAGGCCCATTTGAATTATTTAAGGCCTAGGGATTTAGGCCCATTCGACTCATATAAGGCCTCTGGGTTGAGGCCCATTTGATATACATTTAGGGGCCCAATTGGTGTGACCCATTTGATACATATTAGGCTCTTGTGACTAGGTCCAATTGATGCAATCTAAGGCCCACGGGTTTGACCCATTGCAATGCACATAAGACCCATTGGTGTGGCCCATTTATGTGGCCCATCTGACGAATAAAAGGCCCATAAGCTATGGCCCATTTGATATATATGCAAGGCCCGACGGGAGGAACATAAAGTCCATTGCAATGTGTAAACCCAATACCGATTATGTAGCGGTGTTTCAAGAAGATCGTACCTGGGGAACAATGTTGGTTTGACGTCCACATTGTGAGTGTAATGTTGGTTGGATGTCCACATTACGACTCTCCTTAGGGTCCATTACTGGGCCGTACTTATCGTATTTAGGCCATCCAGGTCCATCTGCATTATAAATAGTTCATTTTGTTATAACATGTTTAGTACAGTTCATGACTCATGAGCATACGAATCATATGTATGCTTGACGTGAGAATTGTCTGATCATAGCATTTGCCTTCGGGCAGGTTGTTTATGGGCTCCCGGTTAGGCGGTGTTGCCCTACATGAGCGCACGGTATGCGCAGGATTGGTCGCATGACTGGATAGCGTGATTCATGCATTCCGCATTTGTGTGACATGGGTATATGTACGCCCTAGCGACATCAGGGCCGTAGCCTCCACAGACGCATCGTGGTTGGCAGGATTGGATACCGAAAATCTTGATCTACATGGGGTACTATAGATATCCCTGGGTGAAAGTCCCTAAACCCTTATGGTACCAAGAGGTTGCTCCAACGTCTAGACCGAGTGGGTAGATGAGCGTTGAGTGCCAATTACCAGACGGTTACGCTCTCCACTGTGTCGTGGTCGGTTGGAAGGGGGTGCGGCCTTACCCGCCCGAGTGTAGGGGGCAATGCTAGGCTGAGTCTGACCAGCTCGAGGAATGGGTCCGCTATCGACGAGTCGCGCCCGATATTGGCAGACGGATAGTGAGGTCTCTTCCACTTACCTTATTGCGTGCGATGTGGCGGCAATCTGGTTTAGAGTGTACTAGACTCCGGTGATATTCCATACTTTGAGCTGTATTGACGTGTGGACATTGATGAGTATCTGTATGCTTGAGTTGCATTGTACATTGCATGGCCTTGGGATGGCCGATACCATTCATGTCTTGCATTGCATAGCCTTGGTACGGCTCATGACGTTTTGGTTCCATCTGCATATTCCGCATTACTCTGACATTGCATTCATATTACTACCTTACGCACACACTTTCACCACCCTCTAAGCTTTCTGTAAGCTTATGCACGACCGTTGCGTGCAGGTGATGTTGGACTGCAGCAGCGCTGAGGCAGGAGCACGTTGCTGATCATTTTGGAGTTTTTGTTATTTGCCATTGTATTTCCCTTTATGCTCATTGTACTTGTAAAATTTTTGATTATAGTGGAAATGTAATGGAGTGCTTGGTTGTTGTTTGTGGGTTATGTCTTTGGTTATGCTTATTACGAAACAAACTGGTATTTAAAATCCTCCTCGTAGCATCCCAGGATCGGAACCTGGCAAATGAGAGCTAGGAGCCGAGAATGGGGTTCTACGGAGGCTGTCGGCGCCGGATTCGGCGATCGGAAATTTTATGAGCCCGGTTTCCGAGTTTGGGGCGTGACAACCTCCATTTATAGGAGAGGGGTATAATGTAGAATGTTTCACAAATATATTCCTAGCATGGTCAGACCAAAAGAAGATGGACCATAAATTGATAATAACTTTTGATCCGGGTATTGTTATGATGCACCAGACCGAGTATTAAGAACTGAAGAGCATAAGAACTGGAGGACATGTTCTTTTGAAGTGGAGGAGACTAATGTAGAGCGGGTCACAGACACTTTCATGTCCAAGATGGATAAGAGAAGGCCTGATCAGAGGCAGAAGTCATCAAGACCGTAAGAAACTTAAAACAAGCATATCTCTCAAACCAGAATGAGTTACTCGGCGTACCATATATGATTTTGGGTTAGGACAAGCTGCTTTAGCCAACCAACCTGGCATAGACTAGTTACTCATGCTGAATTTGCGAGATTTCATCATATCGACGGCCGAATTCTATGTTTAATTCCGTTTTTACTATAAATAATAAGTTTTAGTTTGATTATAACTCTTCATCCGTTGGGCTTTAGGAGTTGTGTCCAATGTTGAGGGTCAAATAGTGCATATTAGACCTAAAATATTGTCCGGATTTACGAGCATAATAGTGTTTAACGGATGATTTAATCGTGTTTATGTTGCAGGTTGATTTTACAAGCTTGGATCGAAATAGGATACTAAATGCATGGATTTAACGCTCCAAATTCACCAAAGCAAGGGACACATTCCAGGGGACCAAGATTGACGGATATACATGGTCAAAAATCTGAGAAAACTAAGAAACTGAAGCTCAAGTGGCTTAAAACGCATCCAGAATACAAGATCACATGGTTCCCGACATCTGATCGGTTCGAAACTTTATACATGAGATAAGGGCCATAAATTAACCGTACATTTCAAATTTCAGCTCTTGGATCACTATAAAAGTGCTCCAACTGACCGATCAGCTTATAAACCATCGATTCTGGGCCCACCTGATATCTGGAATTGCCTCGAATTTGGAGTCAATGCCTTAAATGAGGAGTCAAAACAGATGGACGGTGCAGATTTCTCCAAAACAGTGCAATGGACCCCATATGAGATGGGTGTGTATAGTGCATAAGTACACTAGCCGTGCATGGCAAGTGTCAGAGACGGTTTGACCATCTCTAACCGAAAGAAAGAAAAATAAAAATTAAAAAAAAAAAAAATTTTACGCACCGCGTAACGCACGGACGCTGTCCGTCTTACGGATAGTTGTGGGCCCCACACGTGCCTCGTACGGACGATCTAAACCGTCCATCTTGTAGACGGCTGTGAATACTATAAAATCATGCTAACCTTTTGCATCCATGCGTACACACGTGTGCGATACAGGGGCCACAAAAGGGCTGTCCCGTATCGTTCAAATATGATCTTTTAGTTATTTCTTCTCTGAGACATGCCAATGGACATTCAAAACTACCCATTCTTGACTGAAATTTTATTCTAAATCCAATGGACGGGGTAGATTTTCCAAAAAATGCTTCTATGGGGCCCACCGATGACAACGGCGAAATGGTACGAAAGGTTTCACACATCCGCGAAAACTGACTTTTCCAGGCGGTTTTGGCCCACCATCTTTGATCATATGGCAAATCTGAACCATCTATCATGTAGAGGACCCAAGAAAGTCCTAAGGGACGGTGTTTCTTTGGAATTTGAGCGAGAAAAGTGACAATTTTTGAAGCCCCAAACTTGGCTGCGAAAATTGCACTCCGTGTCCTGCTACAACTCTGTCACTAACTCCAGCCTTCCAGCAGATATAAAAGGAGGTTGTGGACGTGAGAGAGGGGATTCAATCTTAGAGAATCGCGTGGAGATCCACGGCCAGAGCTTGGACGTGAAGTGGAAGAGAGAGAGAGAGAGACGACTTCAACAGTTCTTCTTCTTTTCTTAATTCCTTATTTTCCTTTATATTTTGTTTTATTTAAAGGATTCAGCCCACCTATGTGTGGCTAAACCTCTTAGCTAGGGCTAAGAGGTGAAGCTTGTAGTGAGATGGGAGATTCCATGCTTTTAATTTAATTTTAATATATGAATTGACGTTGATTTTAGTTTGATCAGTATAGAAATATTTTTAGTCTTTAATGGTCTGTTGTGACTGAAATTACAATGGGTCTGCAATGGCTTTGAGTATTCCTTCTTCTTCTTTATGTTTATGACGTCAGGAAGCCCTGTTGTTCACCATCGTCTCCTGGGCATGGTCGGATGACGGTACCCTTCCTAACTTGCATACATGTGATTGGGTGGTAATTAGTTTAATTCTGTTGTTTGCCATAGTCTTTGGGCATGGTTTGGTAATGGAATCCATTCTAATTCATACACCTTTCATCTCTTTGAAAACTAGATCAACGGCAATTCAGTAATTTCCATGATTTTTGATGCAAGCATGAGATCTCCCTGATCTCTACAAGTCGATCCTCTGAATCCCTAGTTTCCTTTCCTCTGATTTCTATAAATTTTAGATTAATATTTTCACCATTATTCCTCAAATTATATTCAGTTTAGATTTCATCTTACCTTAGTTCTAGTTCTAGTTAGTTTTAGATAACGTACAAGTTTCAGTCCCTTGGGATTCGACCTCGGTCTTACCGAGTTATTACTACATCACAACCCTGCACTTGGGGAGTGAACATCCAACATGAAAAGTGTTTAGAAAAATTAGGAGAATAACGTTATTAAGCCACATAGGACACTTACTATAAATAGAAATTTACTATTTATAGTAAGTTACGAATTTCAGGGAGTTTTAGTTATAGTTTAATTCTTAAACTTCTTACTAGTCTTAGTATCCCTATTTAAAGAGTTGTAAACTTGTTTATTAATTTCATCATTCAATCATTCAATAAGTTTTTTTCATATATTTTAATATTATTTCTATTTCTTTTCCTCGTGGATTCAAAAAGTCTCTAAGAGGAGTTTGGAGAAGCTCCGTGGATTTATAGTAGTTATCCTTGAGGAAGACGGTGATCGACCTCATCACATTCATCCCTGTATCAATTGGTATTGGAGTATCATAGCTGGGTTGCCCACTCCAAATTTGCGAGATTCCATCATATCGACGGTCAAATACCATGTTTATTTATGTTTTTACTATTTTTAGTAAGTTTTAGTTTGATTATAACTCTTCATCCATTGGAATCTAGGAGTTGTGTCCAACATGAAAAGTGTTTAGAAAAATTAGGAGAATAACATTGTTAAGCCACATAACACAGTTACTATAAAAAGTAAATTTACTATTTATAGTAAGTTACGAATTTTATGGAGTTTTAGTTATAGTTTAATTCTTAAACTTCTTCCTAGTCTTGGTATCGCTATTTAAAGGGTTGTAGACTCGTTTATTGCATGAATCAAATTATTTATGAATTTTTATGAATAATATTTCTATTTTCTTACTTTTTCCTTGTAGATTCAAGAAGTCTCTGTGAGGAGTTCAGAGAAGCTTCGTGGATTCAAAGTAGTTATCCTTGAGTAAGATGGTGATTGACCTCATCACGTTCATCCCTGCATCAGACTACTACATATGTAAGAGAAAAAAATTAAGTATGATATAGTGCTTCTTGGTATACCAAAAGCTGCATCAACCTCCTACCTATAAAAAGAACTCTTACTTGAGTTCAAATTGGTGAACCTTTTACACATTTTTTTTTTGGTTGAAATCCTGTAATTCTTCAACACTAATCCAAGTATATTTATATCAAGACTTATTTTACAACTAAAGGAGATATTTAGTATAGGTATCTTGCCTTGTACTCATGTATCATTAATATAACGTTGTTAGGCCCTGCAAGCATCACACTTTGATAACTGATTTAGGGGTTGGCCGCTCAACTCTTGCTTTGAGTCACTCTTTATCTACTTTGATGCTTTGAGATGAGACAACATATCCAAAAAAGACTATTGTCAACTATGAATAAATATTTTTTGAGGTTGACAAATTATTTCTCTCTGTGCAAAACATATAGTCAATGGTCTTTGAGTGCTTAAAGAGTGGCCAAAACTTTACAAATAATAAGACTTTTAACTTCATTTGGTTTGATCATTTCATCAAGCGTTTCATGAGCATTTGACGCAAGGCAGGACATGATGAGATCGATCACCATTTTCCTCGATTGATAAATACCTTTAATCCATATGGTGCACTTGAATCCATAAGAAAAAATCTCAATTCCACGAGAAGAAACAAAATTTCTAAGAAATTTTAATTGATAGATTGCTTAAAAAATGAATTTAACATGCCTTAAATAATCCTAAATAAACCCTAAAATCATACTCAATGGGTCTTAATCAAATAAGGAAACAATTTCAGAAAAATATGTAAATTTCTAACACCCATCATCATGTCGAGTTGACAGGTTGAAACAGTTAAAAAGTGTCGAGAGATTTAAACCAAAAATTCTGTGATTTTCGACCTGTCGAATTGGATTTTGACCTATCGACAAGATATGTCGACCTATCTAAACTAGCAAAAATCAGCTACCAAGCAATCTAAAATTTCTAGCGAAATTTTCGACCTGTCGACCACAAAGGTCAACCAGTTGAAGTATGTTGAATTTTATTTTTTTATTAATTCCTCCTTAGGTTTCTTTCGGTCCATGTGTGTTAGGAATGTGATTGATCCCCATTCTATATCAACATCTTTGTCTTAAGTCGGTTCGTCATCATTAAATCCCATATGGTCTTTGTTCATAGAAATCTTCATCATAAACCAGGTCATCATTACCAAATTCCATGTGATCTTCGTTACCTTCAATCATTCGATCATTTCATCAAACACATCATAGACGTCTTCATCATAAATTGGAATACTTATGGAGGCTTGTGTGGGAGTCTTCTGAAAAACTCTCACATTATTCATTGTAAATTATTGTTAGTATGCTTTAATTCCTCAATTTCTTCACAAATGTGGACATCTTGAATTAAAGCCATTCGTTCGGTCTAGTATCATATTCATCTTGCCAAAAGAAATTAAGCCCGATTTAAGAACTGAACTTGCTCTGAAACCACTTAATGTAGCTTCAATACCTCTTGACATAGAACCCAAAGAAATGCAATAAAGAGAAAGGTAAAAATGACTTTGTTGTTATAATTTAAATCAAGAGTACAAATGACGAATGAAAATGAGAAAATGACATAGTTTGGAAATTCACTCACCCAAAGGGTTAGGGAATAACTCACCCAATCGGGATTTCTTGCGGACTCACTCACGTAAAGGGTGAGGGAATCACTTACCCAACAAGGGATAGCTTGGGAACTTACTCATCAAGAGAGGAACCATTCAACTCACAAATACAAAACTTATAAGTTAAAATAAATTTCTTTTATTATAAAAATTAAAAAATTATAATAATAATAACTTTAGAATACCCTCTTTCATGAAAAAACTAAAATATATCTAAGAAAAAATTTGAGTATGATATAATACTTCTTGGTGTACCAAATATTGCATCATCAACCCCCAAAACAATGAAAGTAATCCAATTGAGCATTGCCTCATTTTACAAGAACAAACAACCTTGATTTTAATGGGGCCCACCATGATATTTATGCAAGACCTACTCTAGCCATTAGATGTGTAATACCACAATGGGCAAAGGGTGAAAAAAATCAGGCTGACCCTTGATTCAAGTAGGCTATAGTAAGGTGTGAGAGAGACGTCCACCCTTGATATTTATAGGACCATCTTAATGATTATATAAAATTCACGCAAACCATTACATACCACACCAAAACCTACGCCTGAGCCAAAACAGCAAGCTTATCAGTTAATAAGATGGGCCATACATAGGATATAGTTTGGAGGGTGAGAGTGCCCTATACATTACTTCCAATCTTGTGGTCCACTTGAAACAAGGATGGGGATAATGTTTGGGCCATGGACCAATCATGGTGTGACACATCTGATGGTCAGGGTAGATCTAACATCAACGTCAATGTGGAGCCCTCCCCATTTGATATGGCGTTGTGCACGTAGAGTAAGTCTTGTTTAGATGCCACCTTTTATTTTTTAGGGGCCCACCATGATATGTATGTCAGATTCACTCTAACCATTAGATGTGTAATGATACATTAGGACCATGGCTAAAAAATCAGACTAACCTGTGATTCATGTAGGCCATACCAAAGGAAAAAGTAGGAGAGAGGAGTCTACCCTTAATATTTACAAGGCCCACCATGACAATTATATAAAATCAACTCCAACCAATAAATAATACACTAAAATGTAAAGTTCGACCCAAGCATCAAGCCCATTAATTGAACAGGTGAGCTACATGAAGGGAAATAATTTGGAGGGTGTGTGTGCCTTGTACATTGTTTCCAGTCATATGGTCCACTTGAAACTAAGATGGGGCTGATGTTTGGCCCATAGGCCTAAAATGGTGTGACACATCTATTACTTGGAGTGGATCCAGATCACAGTAAGGTGGCGCCCACCCATGCTACGGGCTCCATCAGGAAAAGCCGTGTGCAAGTAAATTAACTCTACATGGGAGGCTGGCCTTTATATTTTAGGACCCTACCCTGATGCGTTTGTGAAATCCACTCCAACCATTAGACGTGTAATCTTGCATTAGGCTCATGGACAAAAAATCATATTGACCCGTGATTTATGTGGACGACACTAAGAGAAAAAAGAAAATAATAGAGAAATTTCCACCCTTGATATTTACAAGTTTTGATTACATAAAATCCACTCCAACCATTAGATACCACATCAAAACATAGGATTGGGGACGAAACATAATGGCTATAAGTTACTCAGGTGGACCACACTGATGGAAACAGTTTTGAGGCTGAATATTTTCCTAAATATTGTTCCTAATTGTGTGTTCCAGTTGAAACTCACCGATGAGGCTGTTTTTTAGGTCATGGGTCATTGTTTGCTGGTCTAAAATGAAGTTACGCATCTGTTAGTCGAGGTGGATTTTACACAGACAATATGATAGGATCCACCCGAGCTCGTAACTCCTTTTGTGTAAAATAATTAAATTTTCCCTCCAAGCTTGAAATTTGAAATGCATCTTTAAAAGCCAAATGGGCGGGGCTTACCAGGATGATGGGCTTGTGGATGTTTTAGTCTGAAAGGGCCTTTAAATTTAAGCCTGTGCCTAGCCCGGTCAAGCCTAAAAGCTTAGACGTACGGGCCAACCTAACCCATTGACACCCGAAGCAATGAAAAATGGTACTCTGGTAGTGAATGACAATCCATATACAGGCAAGAAGCACATTACCATATGTGGCCCACGTACAGTTCAAATGACACTGTCTTAGTGGTGGGCCCTATATTTTCAATTGGTGATCAACTAAAAATCATTCCCATTGGATCTTATGAAGTGGGTAGTTGGTGGCAATGAAATGAATGGTTAAGATCACTACAACAAAAAAGAAATCTAGCCTGAGTTCAAAATCGGCTAAAAATGTTAAAAACCAAGGGTAGCCTTTAGTCTCAATTTTGTATCAATTGTTCAAACCGAGGTTAGAACCCCACCGTTAAAGGCTTTAGTCTCAATTATCCACCACTATAGGGTCGGGTACAGCGACGGATTATTGAATCCTTCATTATACGTCTGTAATAAAAACTATATAGTGGGGAAAATAAAAATACACCACTATAGGTCAGGTATAACAACGGATTATTGAATCCGCCGTTATCTGCCTGTAGAAAAAATATAGGGTCAGGTATAGCAACGGATTAGTGAATCCCCCACGTTATCTGCTTGTGTTAAAAACATATAGTGGCGAAATACAAATTCACCACTATCGGGTTGGGTATAACAACAGATTATTGAATTCATCTGCCGCTATATGGATAATATAATCTGCCGCTATATGAATAATATAATCTACCACTAAAAATGAAGGCAAGAATGATGACAGCGGCGAGAATAAGGTATATATATAACAGTGGTTTTAGGTGGGTTTTTATTTCCTTCGCTAAAATATATATATAGCACTATATTCCCTAAATCTTGTAGTGCTAATTGGAGTCAGCTAAAAAGTCCAAAATAACTAATTAATAAAAATAAAGTATTATTTAACTTGAAGTTTAATAATGGTTCTAAAACTTGATGACTTGACTTAAAATTCAGCTGAGTCAACCTGGCTTAATGAGATTTCAAGTTGAGTCACTATAAAACTCAATGGCAGGCTCAACTGGGTTGAGACTCGGCCAGACTCATCCACTAGTCTAGTTGACTCAGTCAACTTAAAAAACTCGGAATAACTTGGATTTTCATTCTATGTTTTTCTTTATTTTTTTAAGAACATTTGTAGAATTTCTCCATTGTATTACCAATAAAGGTGGGTTTAAATAGCTAAACTCAAATACAGCATGCCTACATAAAAATCACAAGCCTACATGTTTTGGAGAAAATAGTTTGCAAAAATATAGTGTTACTACTCATGCAATGGCCCTTTGATTCAAGGATCTTGATCCATTCCATCCTAAAATATTATTTCTCCCCTTCGAATTTCTACTTCTTCACTTGAGAGAAGCTAAAATAATGGCAAATAGAGATAGAAACTTTTCTGATCAAGTGTGACACAGGGATGGACGTGATAAGGTCGATCACCATCTACCTCAAGGGGATAATTACTCCGAATCTATGGAACTTCTTTGGACTCCTCTCAGAGATTCCTCGAATCCATGATGAAAATTAGAAAATAGAAATAAAATATTCTAGTAAATTTGAAAATAGATTAATTGATGATAAAAATGAATTTACAATTAACCCTTTAAATAGTGATACCAAACCTTGTAAAAAGTTTTACAATCAAACTCTAACTCAAATTCCCTCAAATTTGTGACTTACTATAAATGGTAAACTTACTATGTATATATATATATATATATATATATAGCCATGATTCCTTACTACATGGTTTTCGGACAAAAATAGTGTCCTATTAGTATTAACCATGTTATTCTCCTAATTTTTTGAAGCACGTTTCATGTTGGACACATGTTGAGGGTCAAATATTGTATGTTAGACCCCAGATATTTTCTGGATTTACGAATATAATGCTGTCTAATGGCTCGTTTTCTCATTCTTGTGTGGCAAAGTGATTTTATGAGCATGGATGGAAAAAGGACGTTAAAAGTTGAGATTTAACGATCTGATGACGCTAAAGGCAAGGGACACACTCCAGGGGACCAAGATTGACAAATATACACAGTCAGAAATCCGAAAAAAGTTAGAAATTGAAGCTCAAGTGGCCTGAAGAACGTCCAGAATGCAAGATCACGAGGTTCCCACCATCCGTTCGGCTCGAAACTTCATACGTCGCCTGAGGACCATAAATTAACCGTACATATAAAATTTCAGCCATTGACGATCTCGGAAAGTGCCCCAACTGACAGATCAGCCCATAAACTGTTGATTCTGGGCCCACCTGATATCTGGAACTGTCTCAAAATTATTATTGACGCCTTAAATGAGGAGTCAAAACAGATGGACGGTGTAGATTTCTCCAAAACAGTGCAATGGACCACTTATGAGATGAGTGTGTATAGTGCACATGTGCACTCGCCGTGCATGGTAAGTGTCATAGACGGCTTGACCGTCTCTGACCGAAAGAAAGAAAAAAAAAAAAAAAAAAAAAATTTCGTTCGCAGCGGACGCACGGTCGCTGGCCGTTTTTGCGAACGGTAGTGGGCCCCACCCATTGCTCGTATGGCCAATCTGATCCGTCCACCGTGTAGAAGGCTTCGAGAACTACAAAACCATGCTGACCTTTTGCACCCATGCGTGTACACGTGTGAGATACAGAGGCCACAAAAGGGCTGCCCGGTAGCGTTCAAATCTGATCTTTTTGTGATTTCTTCTCTGGGCCACGTCAATGGACGTTCAAAACCACTCATTCTTGACTGAAATTTCGTTCTGAATCCAATGGACGGGGTGGATTTTCCAGAAAATGCTTCTGTGGGGCCCACCGACCACAACAGCGAAATGGTGCGAAAGGTTTCACACATCCGCGAACACCGACTTTTCCGGACAGTTTGGCCCACCATCTTTGATCATATGACAGATCTGAACCGTCTATCATGTAGAGGACCCAAGAAAGTACTAACGGACGGTGTTTCTTTGGAATTTGAGCGAGAAAAGTGGCGTGTTTCATGGTACCGAACTTGGCTGCAAAAATTGCACTCCATGTCCTGCTACAACTCTGTCACTGACTCCAGCCTTCCAGCAGCTATTAAAGGAGGTTTTTGGACGTGGGGAGATTCATTCAGGTCTAGGAAAGAAGAAAAAGAGAGACGTGGAGGCTCGGGCAGGGACCTGAAGCAGACGTGAGGGAGAGAGTATTTTCTTTTCTTTTCTTTTGTTATGAGATTTAACTCATTCATGGCGGGCTGAACCTCCTAGCTAGGGCTAAGGGGTGAAGCTTGTAGTGAGATGGGAGATTTGATTTTATTTAAATTTTAATGCATGAATTGACGTTGATTTTAGTTAATTAATATGAGAATGTTTTAGGTTTTTAATGGTCTATTGTGACTGAAATTACAATGGGTCTGCAATGGCTTTGAATATTTCCGTTTTCTTTAATGTTTATGATGTCAGGAAGCCCTGTTGTTCACCATAGTCTCCTGGGCATGGTTGGATGTCGGTACCCTTCCTAACTTGCATACATGTGATTGGGTGGTAATTAGTTTAATTCTGTTGTTTGCCATAGTCTTTGGGCATGGTTTGGTGATGGAACCCATTCTAATTTATTTACCTTTCATCTCTTTGAAAACTAGATCAACGGCAGTTCAGTAATTTTCATGATTTTTGATGCAAGCATAAGTTCTCCTTGATCTCTACAAGTGGATCCTCTGAATCCCTAGTTTCTTATCTCTGATTTGTTCCCTAAGTTTTAGATTAATAGTTTACAATTATTCCTCAATTTGTAATTCAATTCAGATTTCATTTCATTCTAGTTCTATTTCTAGTTAATTTTAGATAACGTACAAGTTTCAGTCCCTTAGGATTCGACCTCGGTCTTACCGAGTTATTACTACATCACAACCCTGCACTTGGGGAGTGAACAACACAACTTCTAAAGCTCAAAGGATAAGAGTTATGATCAAACTAAAACTTACTATAAATAGTAAAAATGAAAATAAATTGAAATTTCAACCGTATGGAATCTCACAAATTCAGTATTAGCAACCTGGCATAGCAGGTTTGGGTGGCTAAAGTAGCTTATCCAACCCCAAAATCATATATGGTACACCTGTTTTAAGGTTTTGACAATCCTGGATCACTTTTGCCTACAATCAAACCATCTCTATTCCATCTTGGACATGAAAGTGTCCGCAACCCGTTCTACATCAAAGTGTCAGTAGAACGCAAAGGCAATCCTACTGAACCAGGCCCATGTTTCGAGTGGGACCCAAAAAATCGATGGCACCAACGTATACTAAAAGGACTAGGCGATCGAGTGAGCCTACGACACCTCAAAGAAGTTGAGGAGAATGGACATCAGAAGTCACCACAACAATTTGGTTATGCGAAAGCAATTGGCGAAGGGAGCCATTTTCCCATTAGTCCCACCTAATCAAAGACAAGGTGTTCATCACCAAACGTGGTGGGAAGGATATGCAATTTGGAATTTAAGTTGTGGAAGCCAGTGAATAATGGTAGCATTTTTTACATCTTAATTTGGGAATGGGCCCATATGTTGGATGAGAATGGTTAGAAGGCGAGTGATCAGCTCAGTATTTGGGGCCTCCCTTATGGCTACGATCAAGTTTACTTCCTGTACATTATAGCAGGCAAGGGGTATTTTATCCTTCTATCATTTATAAAAATAAAAATAAAAATTATGGACATTACAAGTCATATATAAAAGATTATGTTAAAATAAATCAAATAATTAATTGATGTATAATAATAATCTACAAGTTGCTTAAAATACAACCCGTCTCAAGTGCTATAGAGTCATTTGAACAGTGAGAAAGTGGGACCCCTCATGAAGATTGACTAAGAGAGAAAATTGGTAGGCCCGTTCAATGGTTTGGAGCACAAGAGTATGTTGAATTAGACTATTTCTAGTTTGATTAAAACAGTCCATTGTTTGTGTGGCCCTTTTGATGATCTGAACGAGTTGTTTGAGACAAGCTAAATGGGTAGTGGGTCTGCTTGGATTAGAAATGTGGACCTTTTAAGTAAATGGGTCAGGCTCGGCTTGGACACCCCTTAGTTAACCAGCTTAACTAATGGGTTGGGCTTGAGCTTACTGACCTAACCCAAAACTGCCCTCTGCCTTTGTGGTGATGTAATATGTTTGAAAGGTTTGCAAACCAAATTAATATAGTATTTTCATTAACCTACCTAACTAATCGAAGAAATTATCATTAGAATACCATTTTTTTTTATTTTTTTTTTAAGGTAATGCGCCACTCGTACATACCCCTGTTGGTCCTGCCCACTTGCTCTAAATTATCCAGCTTTAGTGTGACTTTCTTTGGTCATATACGATGGCTCAACTTGGTAGGTAAGAGTATCCGGAAGAATAAGTCAAGCGTTGGGCTTCTAGCAGTCCAAGTGGGAGTAGGGGTGGCTCCTGAGATTTTATGGTCAATTTTAGAAGTCAACAAATTGTGTAGTAAAAATCGGACTATTCCGGGGGCTTGTGTGGGTAAAACAATTCTCATCATGGAATTGATCAACAACATTGCAAAAGCTGGTGGATGTGTATTTGTATTTGGCGGATTAGGCGAATGTACTTGTGAAGGAAATGATCTTTGCATGGAAATGAAAGAATCTTGTATGATTAATGAACAAAATATTGCAGAATCAAAATTCGCTCTAGCCTATGGTGCATAAAACTCAGCTTGATGTGTTATTCAGGTGGACCACATGATTGAAAACAGTGTATAAGTCAACACTCACCCTCCAAATTATTTCTCATCATGTTACTCACACGAACTACAAATGACCCTTTTTTGGGGCCCCAAGCCTAAATTTTGCATGGCACATAAAGTGAACTTCATATAATTATCACAATGGGCCCTATAAAAATTAAGGGTGAACATTTCTCCTAACTGCTTCACATGGTGTGTCACACCTGGAACGTAGGTTAGCATGATTTTTTGCCATGGACCAAATGTAGAATTTCATATCCAATGGTGAGGGCAGATTTTCATCGAAACATCATGGTGGGCCCCACTGCCTCTGCGAGCATGATCTATACCACATATTTGGACCCAGATGCTCCTATCAGATTAATACTGTGATTGATGGTGCACTGATTGCACAATTATGATTGATGCACTTTATGGGCCATGGCTTATCCATAGTAAGGTCCACAAGATAGATGGGCCAGATCACTGTGGCCCCCACCTGATGTGAGGTAGAGAAGGCATGAGAAATAGATAATGCCATAGAAAGCAACCTTGAATGAAAAGGAATATATATCAGCATCTAAAAGTGGGACATGCTCTGATCAGTTTTTGTTTTGCTTCAATCTCCACCATCCATGGGCCACCTCTCAGTGGTCAGACTAGTTTGGACAGGAACCAATGGCCACATTCCGGGCTGGGTCAGCATGGTGTACCAGTTTATGGATTGGAACCTCCCTAGTCAAATGGGTTTTGTGATCCAACCATCGAATAGTTCAACATAGACAGTTTGGACCTTTATATTTTTATTATGTTTTAAGTATTCTTAATCAAGGGTGTGTTTGGTTGCACCAAATATCATAATGTTTCATGATAAATCAATATAATTTGGTGCAAAATATCACAAAATTTATTGATATTCGTGGCAGCCAAACACACCCTAATATGATTATTAGGCCTTGATGACACCATGTTTTTTTTTTATAACACACACCACATGGGTACTCGTTGAAACCCAAAGGGTCTACCATTGAGCCAAGCAGGACCAATGTTAACATCATGGGTTGAACCAGTTTGGATAGGACCTCTAACAAAAGCCGGTTGTTGGGTTTTGTGGTCCTACAACCGAGCAATTTAACCTGGACAACCCTTATTTAACTATTAGGCCATGACGACTCCATGGGTTGACCCAGTTGGACCGGCAAATTGACTGGTTTGGATAGTACCACTAGCCAAAATGGCTCAGCTCTGGTCCAGTTTTTAAAACATTGGCACGAATTTTAGATACCTTATTAGGGTGGAAATTTAATTCAGATTTATATAGATCATGAGCATTGGACCAGAGGGGCCCACCATGGGTTGCACATGGCCCAATATCACTTCCATTGGATGATCTTTAGAACCCCTCTCTCACATGGAAAAAAAAAAATCACTTTCTTTTAGAGGGGAGCAAAGGTCCATCTGCTGTAAGACTATGTTTTGGATTGTCTATATTAATCAACATGCTACGGGGGAAAAGAAAACCACTTCTCTTCTTGTGTAGATTGAAAGGTGTGACAAAATACTATACTTTCATCTTTAAAATTGAGGTTGTTTAAGTGGGCGTGTACTCTATTAGTAGTCTTGTGGTTAAGCAAGGAGTGATGATCCAAGCAATTTATATAAAAGGCCACATAGCTCATGATGATGGTTGCCGCTTTCATTCAATGGCCCACAAAATAATATTTGAGGAATTTCATTTTGTACTCTCTTCTTCTACCTTAGCATTGAGGGTTCTCACTTGTCTCATCTTTTTTATATATAACTTGCATAGCATTTGATTAATTTTACCAATGCAATTAGTTCTGGTAAGAGGCATGAACTTTTGATTTTAAAAGATAAATAGGATGTGGTTGGCAATTGAGTTCATTTCTTTCTTTGATATAAATATTGCTTTCTATAGCTTCTTTTTATCAAAGCTCTTTAAAGTTTATTATAATAATGGTGTGATATCCATTCCATACATATATTGCACTATTATCCATTACATATAATAGACAACCATAAAATTAATAATAATAATAAATAAACCATCCACGTATGTTGTAAATTGGGGCCACTTGAGAAGTGAAAATGCCTTACTTTCTATGCCAAGAAAAAGCTGATACTGATATTGATAAAGCTGGAGGAAAGGCTCTTGCGGTAGACAGGAGCCATTCATTAGTCATAGTACCTCTTGTGCATATTCCGGGTCAAAATTAGCCCACCTACCTATCATGTGGGCCACATGTGTATGTTGGCGTTGTTACGTTACTCACGGACGCGGATTGCGTCCTACCCCTGCCGGAACGGTAATTCATCTGAGTAGGGCTACGTGGGGCCAGCGTGATGTATGTGTTACGTGCGGCATGATGTATGTGTTTCATCCACTTTGTTGTTCATCGCTTTTTTCAAACCATTTTAAAATATGACTTAAAAAATGAGTTCTAATGGACCACACCAAAGAAAGCTACAGTGATAATGACATCCACCGTTGAAACCTTTCTAAGGGCCATCGTTATATTTTTCTACCATCCAACCTATTAATAAGGTTACGGTGACGTGGATGAAATGCAAAAAACAAGTATCAGCTTGATACGAAACTTCTCGCCTTGCCTTGAAAGTGCAGCAAAGGACCTTTTTTACAAGGTTGACTGACTTCATTTTTGTAAAAGACGGAAGTGCCCCTTGCAATGAGATTAAATGGCAAACGTTGCAAATATTCTGCGCCTGCACCGGAAATGGCAAAGAAAAAAAAAAAATTTAACACAAGTGGACCCACCATGATATGTGTTTTATCCACGCCGTCCATCCATTTTGTAAGATCATTTTAGACACGAGTTAAAAATCAATGCAGATCCGAAACTTAGTTGGACCACAACACAGAAAACAGTGGGAAATGAACGCCCACCATTAAAAAATTCCTAAGGCTTTTCCATCCCATCTCTTCGTAAGGTCAGGCAGACCCGGATGAACGTAAAACACAAATATAAGTTTGATCAAACCTTCTGTCGCCCCGGAGAAGTTTTCAACAATGACCGTTCAATCCCCAACTGTTTTGTGGTGTGGTCCACTTGAGCTTTAGATCCCAATAATTTTTGGGCTCATGCCTTAAAATGTGCTGAAAATTTGTATGGACAGCGTCGATGAATCACATATATCGCAGTGGCCCCCAAGAGCTTGGGCTACGTTGTTCCACAGGGATCCCTGAGGCGGGTACCACAGGCAATCCGCTTTCCCCATCTTGGACCTTTTTCAGTTGTAGGTAAAGTTGCATGAAATGAAAAAACAGATATCAGCTCCCAAGAAGTTTTTAATGGTAGAAGTTAAATCCCTACTTTGTGGTCCATTTAATCCCTTTACCTGCCTCATGTTTTGTTTCATACCTTAAAATGACCTGAGAAAAACGATTAACGGCATGGATAAAACACTTACATCACAGTGGGCCCCACATAGCTCTGTCCGGACGGATTACCGTCCGGGCGGGGGTAGGACGCAATCAGCGTTCGGTCACTCATACTTTTCTAACCTTCCGTGTGTCCCATGTAATCCATGCACCCGCCTGTTTTCTATGTAAGGAATAAGGATACTGTACATGTATATCCCTCTATTTATATGTAAGCAAGCAGATGAGATACGAAGGGGGAAAAAAATATTTAAAAAAAAACCTTAAGAAAATGGAGAAGCTATTTCAGAAGGCTATCTGGGCATGCGTTCTTGCCTTTCTAGTATTGCTTGGATCATGGTCTCTTATAGTAGATTTAAGAAGCACATACTCCCATACTCCTCTTCAAGGTATGTACATATATACCTAACTTTCTATTTTAAAATACCTACTTTATCTCCTCTTCTTTTATCTTTTGGATAGGATGGGATTTGGGTTAGATCTTTGATGCAAGTGCATCTCTGGGTTTATGAGATGCAGAATGGCCACAGATGGTCCCACTATGGTACCTGAGAGATGAAATCGGATTCGTACTGTGTTACTATGTAGGCTCTTATCGTACTGGGTAAACTCAGTTGGGCCCACTGTGAATGTATTTTGTTTATCCACACCGTCCATCCACTTTTTCAGATGATTTTAGTGGTTGAGTCTGAAATTGAAGAATATCCAGAGCTCAAATGGACCATACCACAGGAAACAGTGGGAATGATGATTTCCACTGTTGAAACCTTCCTATGGCCCACAGTGATGCTTATTTGTCATCCAACTTGTTCATAAGATCACAAAGACATGGATGAAGGGAAAACAGAAATATCAGCTTGATCCAAAACTTCCGTGGCCTCTAAGAATTTTTTAATGGTAGATGTTCAATTCATACTTTTTCCTATGGTGTGGTCCACTTGAGCTTTTTATATGCTTCATTTTATGTTTAAGCAATAAAATTATCTGTTGAAATGGATGGACGGAGTGGATAAAATACATAAACCACGGTGACCCCACAGGTTTTACTCTGTACGCAATCTGCTTCCTGTGAAATGGGAGATCTTGATTAGTTTGCCAAGGAGGACATAGATAAAGGGATATTCTGGTATTTCCCAAGCAGATCTGAAGCTTTTGGTGTGTTGGCAGGTAGGATGACTAGTGTTCCAAATTTCTTACTGGTGTGGGTGGATGATGCAGGTGCATCTCTACATTCGAGTAGGATGTCTCACAAGGTGAGATTTGTGAGATACAGATTGACCATGGGGTACATCTCACTGTAGGACCCGTGAGATATAAGATAGCCCATGGGGAGATCATAGCCGGTTTGCCTTGGATGGGTCATCAACAAATAAAAAAAAAAAAAATTAAAATAATAAAAATAAAAACAATTCACATATCAATTTACTCATGCCCTTTCTTTAGTTGCTTGAATTTTATTTTATTTTTTTGCTTGAAAATAAATTGACACAAAGGTCAAAAAGAGTTCAAAATACGATCCATCGATGAGATGTATAGGTTTGACCAATAAGAAAAAAAATCATAGGCAATTGTCCCTCAAACGTGGCCCATCATACCAACAATATGGATCACCCAAACATGCTCATAAATTGTCCAAAATAGATGCACCATAACCATATAATTGAACCATTAGTATAAGTATTTTATGAAGATGATGCCATTAACGCTCTTATGACCCTAACGGTCCCCATCTAAGTTTATTAAAGAGCTTTTTTTTTCCTAAAAACTGTCTATAATTTTTGCCACATCTACTTTTTGTAATTTCTTTTTATATCACTTACTCTTTAAAAAAAAATATTTTTTTTAAAAAAAAAGACTTTCAGCAACTCATTAGGACATTTTAACCTAAATGAAGCACCCTCTCTATCGTTTTATTCATCAAATGGGACACTTTTGGTTCTACCCAGAAACCCTTGACCCAGCTATTACCCGAGTAACAGCTCAGTGAGTATTACCCTTGCCATGTCGGGCTATCTTATTAAATGTGCTCTGCTGATCTATTTTTTTTAATCTCATTGAAGAATTTTATTCAAAAGTTAAGAAGATTTAAATTTATGGTGGAACACACTACTAGAAAAAGTGGGGAATGACAATGAAATGCTTTTTGTATGCTACAAAAGTTTTGAATCAAGCTAATCCTTGTATTTTTCCCTTCATCTAGTTTTGTTTGAGCTTATCAACCGGTTGGATGAGAAATAAACATAGGGATCTGCTTATAATAGGCATTGGGAAGTTTTAATGGTGAGCATACAATCATCATCGTTTCTTGTGGTGTACTCCACCTGAGATTTTGATATGCTTAATGCTTGGAACCATGTCTTAAACTAGGCTGGAAAAAAAAACGATGGACAGAGTGGATGTACAACATATCATCAAGATGGGCCCTACAATAAGGATAACACCCACTAAGCTTTTACAAAGATAATCCAAGCTGTTAATGAGAAATCCACCCAGTTCATCTGTTTTTTCATCTCATTTTAGGCCATGGCTAAAAATGAGGTTGATTCAACGTTCCAGTGGACCGAAAACACGAAAGAATGAATCCAAAGCTCCATAGTCATGTATGTATAGTCAAAAGAGAGGGAAGAAGAGACCAAGGGAGTGGGCTGGTACACTGTCTGTGTCATGCCCCAAAATTCGGGTACCCGAATAGGGTGTCCAGGACCCGAATTCTAGACCCGTGATATATAAAAAAATAAAATAAAAATAAAAGATAAGATATAACAATTTCATACACATTTCATTTTATTTTTTTCCACCATAGTCCAAAATTTTAAAATTCAAACACATACTTAAATCACTAATTACATAATCCATTATTACATCAATGCATACTTATTTAACTTAACTTGGAGTAAGAAAACTAAATCAGACATTACTACATTTAGAGTTCTAAAATAAAATTTATCCTATGTATAATGACATGACACGTGTACCTAACCACATTTCATGCTCCACTACTAATAGTAATGTCCTGCATCTTTAAAATATTCGTAACCTGAAACGGTTAAAACATAATGAGTTGACAACTCAATAGGATCACATCAATCCCGAGTTGAAAATCTCACAAATATTACCAAATTTAATCTCGACATATAAATCAAAATAAAGCAAACATTAAATGTAAAATCATAGTTAATAAATTAACATTCATGAACATAAAATAAATGCATTATTTAACATAGCTTTTCTAAAAATACTAAGATTTGGAGTGGGCAAAACACTCATGTGTGCTGATCCTTTTAGGGGATGATCCACGGCAGAGCACCGGTGTTGATCCTTTCAGGGTATGACCCTCGGCAGAGCACCGGTATAACCTTTTAGGGACAAAAGCCCAGGGCAGTGCACCCGTGTGTACTGATCCTTTTAGGGAAACACCCAGGGCAGAGCACCCGTACTGATCATTTCGGGAATGACCCTGGGCAGAGCACCCGTGCTGTGCTGATCATTTCGGGAATGACCCTGGGCAGAGCACCCGTAAGAATCATTGCATAAACAAAAATAATTGATCACATAAGATGCATCTAACGTACAAGGAAATATGACAGATATAGTATACATGATCACCTAATGAATATTCATTATTACCATCAGATAATATTAAATAAATAAATAAAATAATGATATTTGCATTGGTTCAATTAAATAAAGAATATCTCACTGTTTAGATTAAATACGGCCATTACTTATGAATTTTTCAAATAAGGAATGATCACCTACCTGTTATGGAAAAATTGTATGAGGAAAAATAATCTGAAGCGATGCTGATTAGATTAAGTCAACTTGGTGGAATGGCTCGATATACGCTACCTCCACTCAGGATCTCTCTCTCTAGAATAATTGCAAAGGATACTAGAAGAACCGACAACACATCATTGGGGATTGAGTCAGTGAGGTATGAACTCGATGTTGAACCCTCACGGATACTCTCCCTTCACCTAATCTCTCTTTTTCTTCTCACAATCTTTCTTTTGTGAGTTTCTCTATGGTTTTCTCTAGATAGAATGAGAAAACGGGGTATAAAAATATTGTCATATGAGTTAGTGGGTTGGGAGTTCATTGGACGATTTAGATTGAGAAGTGGGTCCCACCATGATGATATCATGCATGGTGGATGGGTTCATGTGCGCAACTGCACAGCAAAGAATAAGGAAGGAGAGAGAGAGTCGTGGAGGAGAGGAGTGGTTGGTGGGTGAAGTGCATCAGCACGTCACTTGCTTTGCTCTTTTTTTTTTTCTTTTTTTTTTTTTAGAAATGGGCCCCACAGGAATAGCATGATAAATCCACACCGTTCATCAGTCTTGCCCTTCAAAGTTAGGGCATGAGCCCAAAAATGAGGGCCATCCACAGCTCAGGTGGGCCACATCATATGAAACAATGGGTTAACGGTGGAACCCACTATTTACAATAACAGAGTATTACATTCTACCCACCTTAACAAAATTTCCTCCTTGAAATTCATATACCTAAAAGAGGTTATGATACTTTTCTCAAATTTCTTGTTCTCGCTCCCACGATGCTTCTTCCTCGCTGTGATGACTCCATTGTACCTTCAAAAGTGGTATAACCTTCGTCTGAAGTACTTGTTCCTTACGATCGAGAATGCGCACAGGTTGCTCTTCATATGTGACATTTTCTTGAATCTTTAGCGGCTCCCATTCGATGACATGAGAATCGTCCAGCTTATACTTTCGAAGCATGGAGACGTGAAATACATTGTGGATATTGGATAACTGAGGCGGTAGGGCAAGCTTATATGGTACAGCTCCAACTCTTTGTAAGATCTCAAAGGGCCCGATAAAATGTGGCGCGAGCTTTCCTTTCTTTCCAAAACGCATAACTCCTTTCATTGGGGAAACTTTTAAGAACACATGATCTCCCACACAAAACTCTAAGTCTCTGCGTCGATTATCTGCATAACTCTTATGGCGACTCTGGGCGGCGCGCATACGTTCCCGAATGATGTCAATCTTCTTGGAGGTCTCTTGAATAACTTCTGGTCCCAACAATGTTCTTTCTCCTTCGATCTAGCAGCTTGGTGATCTGCAGGGTCTTCCGTATAAAGCTTCAAATGGTGTCATACCAATACTGGCTTGGTAGCTATTATTATATGTAAATTCCACCAACGGCAGATGATCGTCCCAATTGCCCTTGAAGTCGAGAATGCAGCTGCGTAACATATCTTCTAAAATCTGGTTCATCCTTTCTGTTTACCCATCAGTCTGCGGGTGAAATGTTGTGCTGCAATCGAGAGTAGTTCCCAAAGCTTCCTGTAGACTTGCCCAAAACCATGATTTGAACCTAGGATCTCGGTCGGAGACGATGGATACTGGAGTACCATGAAGTCGGATGATTTCTTTAATATAAATTTTACTCAACTCCACTGCTGATGCAGAAATCTTTATCGGGATGAAGTGTGCGGATTTTGTTAACCTGTCCACGATCACCCATACAGTGTCATGGTGTCGACCGGTCTTCGGAAATCCAACTACGAAATCCATGGATATATGCTCCCATTTCCACTTGGGGACCGGTAATGGCTGTAAGAGTCCTGGTGGTCTTCGATGGTCTGCTTTCACTTGTTGACATGTAGCACATTTAGATATGTACTCGGCGATTTTCCACTTCATGTTGTTCCACCAGTATTGGCGCTTAACATCGTGGTACATTTTAGTCTCCCTTGGATGGATAGTGAATCTTGATCTATGAGCCTCGTCCAAAATCTCTTGCTTCAAATCAGGTTTGTTTGGAACACATAGCCTTCCACGAAACCTAATTCCTTCATTAGCGCTAATTCGCCATTCTGCATTCTCCTTCCCTATTCCTTCTGCTCCTTTTTCTTGTAGTCAAATGTCTTCCTTCTAAGCTCCTAAAATACGCCGAATCTAAGAGAAAAGTTTATCATGATCTAATCTCAATTCTAAAGATTAATAAGTTAAACTTAACTATTAAACTCAAGAAAATAAAAATAAAAATTACACACCAGGGCAGGCTGTGCTACTAGGTTACTTAAATGCGCCTGAGGTTCTTCAAGCTGAAGTTGCAGATCGAAATCCTTGATGACATTTAACATCTCCCACTCTTTGATCATTAGGCTGGCCACAAGTCTTCGTGTCTTTCTGTTTAAGGCATCAGCCACAACATTTGCTTTTCCTGGGTGATATGAAATATCGAAATGGTAGTCCTTCAAAAATTTCATCCATCTTCTCTGACGCATATTCAATTCATTCTGATTAAAGAGATACTTTAAGCTCTTATGATCTGAATATAAGTCGAACTGATCTCCATATAGGTAATGCTTCCAAATTTTCAAAGTAAAAACCACTGCTGCTAACTCCAAATCATGCGTTGGGTAATTTCTCTCGTGAGTCTTTAACTGCCGTGATGCGAATGCGATAGCTTTGCCTCCTTGCATAAGAACACATCCTAATCCCTGATATGACGCATTGATATAAACGACGAATCTTTCTCCTTCGATCGGTAATGCCAGAACTGGGGCAGATGTTAACCGTTTCTTCAGTTTGGTATATGCCTGCTCACAATCTTGATCCCACTTAAAGTTCATATTCTTCTTAGTTAGATTATTTAAGGGTCTTGATATTTTAGAGAATCCTTCTATAAATTTTCGATAATAACCAGCAAGACCGTGAAAACTTCGCACTTCTGACATATTTGAGGGCTGCTCCCATTCTAATATAGCTTCAATTTTTGCTGGGTCCACAGATATTCCTTTTTTTGACACCACATGCCCCAAGAATTTCACTTCATGCTTCCAGAAGTCACATTTTGATAACTTGGCATACAATTGATTTTCCTTTAACGTTTGCAGAGCGGTCCTGAGATGTTCCTCATGCTCCTCCTGAGTCCTGGAGTATATAAGAATATCATCGATGAATACATTAACGAATCGATCTAAATAAGGTTTGAATACCCGATTCATAAGATCCATAAATACCACTGGAGCATTTGTTAATCCAAATGGCATTACCAAGAACTCATAGTGCCCATAACGAGTCCTAAAAGTTGTCTTGTGCACGTCTTCGTCCTTTATTCTCAACTGATGGTATCCTGACCTCAAATCTATTTTAGAAAAGAATCTTGCTCCCTTAAGTTGATCAAATAAATCATCAATCCTATGAAGAGGATATTTGTTCTTGATTGTCACTTTGTTCAATTGACGATAATCGATACATAATCTCATAGTTCCATCCTTCTTCCTTACAAATAAGACCGGTGCTCCCCATGGTGACGTGCTGGCTCTAATGAAACCCTGATCTAGCAACTGTTGGATTTGATCCTTTAATTCTTTTAATTCTACAGGAGCCATGCGATAAGGTGCTCTAGAGATGGGTGCAGTTCCGGGCATTAGATCGATACCAAAGTCCACATCTCTCTTTGGAGGTAACCTTGGAATGTCCTGAAAAACTTCTGGAAACTCCCTAACCACGGATATTTGTTCAATCTCTTCTTCTGATTACTCAATCCCCACAATAGCTGATAAACCAATCGGCGCTTTCCTTCTTTGTGTCCCACAGAATTTCAGTGGAGATCGTCCTTCTAAGTTTAATATAATCGTCTTCCTGAAACAATCTATCTTGGCACGATACTGGGACAACCAATCCATTCCTAAGATGACATCGTATTCCCTCATAGGCATAATTATGAGATTTGCTGATAGTATTTCATTTTCAATTATGATGGGGCATTCTTCACATATTTGTTCTAAATCCATGGACTTACCAAGAGGGGTTGCTATGATAATTTTCTTATCTAATCGTACAGGTAATATACCAAGTGAGCATATGAAGAAATAAGATATAAATGAATGTGTAGCTCCTGAATCGAATAATGCTCTGGCAAGAGAGGTGTAAGCCAAGATAGTACTTTCCACCACATCATTAGTAATTTCAGCACCATGTTGAGGAGTGATATATGCGGGTTGTGCTGGGTCCTCATAAGCAGAAGCAGTAGTCTTATACATTTGCGCAGCATCATCTTGAGGTGGCGTTGGATCATCATAGCTTCGATTTGGATCCTCATACTCCTGAGGTTGGGCTGGATCATTTGTGAATGATGATAGAGCGTAAACACGTCCTTGAGATTGAGGTCGGGGCGCCTGACTTTCTGGCCTCAGTTGTTGATATTGGGGAGGCTTAACCTGTTGTTGCGATTGTTGAGATGGTCTCGGATAAGCTTGAGGGAGTCCAAGTTGTTGAGATCGTGGATTTAGTTGTGCCGGCCTCTGAGGATAAGGTTGTGATGGTCTCGTAGCTTGCTGAATCATCTGAGGGGGTGGCGGCGGAGGTCGTTGATATGATGTAGACGGTGCATAATGAAGAGGCGGCCTGTAAAATGATCGTGGCAGTCCTTGATTCCCTGAATATTGGTGACGAGGTGGTAGAAGACAATGGCGGGCAGGATGGCCCACAATTCCACAGTTATGACAAGTCCTAGTAAATTGCGTTGGAAGTTGTGTAGTGACATGCCTGGGTACTGATGTTGGCATCATCTTCTGTCGCTTAGTTGCTTCATATTGTGTGAGAGATGAATGAGGGGTAGTCCTGGCTCCACTCCTCATGTCCTTCCTCGGCTCGCGGTTCTTCCAATGCTCATCAAAGTCCTTTTCTATTGCGTTAGCGCGTTCCAGTGCTTCTGCATACGTTTTAATAAGAAATGGCGTCAGTCGAGTACGAATAGAAGGTTTCAGTCCCTCAACAAACTTCTACCCTTTACGAATCTCATACGGTATGAGAAATGTCACAAATTGTGCCAACTCTGTAAACTTTGCATCATATTGATGCACCGTCATATCTCCTTGTTCTAATTTCATGAATTTTGTAGCCTTTTGAGCACGCACATAAGCTGGAAAATATTTATCCTCAAACTTTGTGCAGAATTGTTCCCATGTCCACCTTTCTATTCTCGGGTTCTCCCTGGTCATAGATTCCCACCAATGATCAGTTTCTCCTTCTAACATATATATTGTTAATTCAGCCTTTTGTTGCTCGTTACATCTCATAGCTGAGAAAATTTTCTCCATCTGTCTTTTCCAACCCTCAGCTTCACTTGGGTCAGGCCCACCTTTAAATGTAGGAGGTCTTTGCCTCTTAAACTTTTCCAACAAGGATCCCGTTCCTTCAGGGGCTACAAGTGTCGCTTGAGTCTGCTCCTGAGATTGATTCATAAGCACTTGTGTTCCCATAAATGAGGCAAATCCTTCCATCACCTGAAGGATCTTGTTAATAATTGTTTCTTGCCTAGCTACATCGGGTACTTGAGTCTCCGATGTGGTCCCGAGGTTCATACTCTGATCCGCCATAGCCTAGAATAAATAAAGAAAATTATATATTATTATTTTTTGGCTGATTAATTTTAAGATTATAGGAAATCAGATGGTTTAGTGTAGGCATACATGAAGTCTAAGAGAAGTTAAACTATGATGTAGTTTAAAACTATGTGCAGAAATTTCTGGTTATAAGGATGCTATTCTAATTAATATTTTTGATATTTTTAAACATTATTTTAAGTTAAAAATTTTTATATACATATTTCTATAAGTCTACTATACCCCTGTAGAATTTTATAATATTTTAAAACTTATAGAAATTTTTAAAATTCAGAGAGTACACGCTGTGCAAATTTGAACGATTTCTAGACAGGTTTTTCTTAACCTCAATTATATATATCAAGGGTCAGTATTTTTAATTTTTATCTATTTTTATATAAAATTATACTTATCAAGCTTTAATTTAGTTTTTGAATCACCTCAATCGGAGTTTTACTTAAATAGTTATGATTTTTTAAAGTCAGATATTTTATATTGATTATTGTTGTCCAACCTAAGAAATAGTTAGAAAAATATTTTTAGAAAATTCCTAACGTCCAGATTTGATTTTGTGTGTTAACATACAGCCTAAATGAGATCTAAGTGTTATACACAATAGATTAAAATGTCCTACGTATGTATTTTAAATTTCACATCTTCTAGTTAAGGCCACATATGAAGACTTAGATCTAAATGTCTATTTTAGGTCCAATGTTTAAGATCAAACTTGGCTCTGATACCAACTTTGTCACGCCCAAAAATTTGGGTACCCGAATAGGGTGTCCAGGACCTGAATTCCAGACCCGTGATCTATAAAAAAATAAAATTAAATTAAAAGATAAGGTATAACAATTTCATACACATTTCATTTTTTTTTCCACCATAGTCCAAAATTTTAAAATTCAAACACATACTTAAATCATTAATTACATAATCCATTATTACATCAATGCATACTTATTTAACTTAACTTGGAGTAAGAAAACTAAATCAGACATTACTACATTTAGAGTTCTAAAATAAAATTTATCCTATGTAGAATGACATGCCACGTGCATCTAACCACATTTCATGCTCCACTACTAATAGTAATGTCCTGCATCTTCAAAATATTCGTAACCTGAAACGGTTAAAACATAATGAGTTGACAACTCAATAGGATCACATCAATCCCGAGTTGAAAATCTCACAAATATTATCAAATTTAATCTCGACATATAAATCAAAATAAAGCAAACATTAAATGTAAAATCATAGTTAATAAATTAACATTCATGAACATAAAATAAATACATTATTTAATATAGCTTTTCTAAAAATACTAAGATTTGGAGTGGGCAAAACACTCATGTGTGCTGATCCTTTTAGGGGATGACCCACGGCAGAGCACCGATGTTGATCCTTTCAGGGTATGACCCTCGGTAGAGCACTGGTATAACCTTTTAGGGACAAAAGCCCAGGGCAGTGCACCCGTGTGTACTGATCCTTTTAGGGAATCAGTCAGGGCAGAGCACCCGTGCTGATCATTTCGGGAATGACCCTGGGCAGAGCACCCATGCTGTGCTGATCATTTCGGGAATGACCCTGGGCAGAGCACCCGTGCTGTGCTGATCATTTCGGGAATGACCCTGGGCAGAGCACCCGTAAGAATCATTGCATAAACAAAAATAATTGATCACATAAGATGCATCTAACGTACAAGGAAATATGACAGATATAGTATACATGATCACCTAATGAATATTCATTATTACCATCAGATAATATTAAATAAATAAATAAAATAATGATATTTGCATTGGTTCAATTAAATAAAGAATATCTCACTGTTTAGATTAAATACGGCCATTACTTATGAATTTTTCAAATAAGGAATGATCACCTACCTGTTATGGAAAAATTGTATGAGGAAAAATAATCTGAAGCGATGCTGATTAGATTAAGTCAACTTGGTGGAATGGCTCGATATACGCTACCTCCACTCAGGATCTCTCTCTCTAGAATAATTGCAAAGGATACTGAAAGAACCGACAACGCATCATTGGGGATTGAGTCAGTGAGGTATGAACTCGATGTTGAACCCTCATGGATACTCTCCCTTCACCTAATCTCTCTTTTTCTTCTCACAATCTTTCTTTTGTGATTTTCTCTATGGTTTTCTCTAGATAGAATGAGAAAACGGGATATAAAAATATTGTCATATGAGTTAGTGGGTTGGGAGTTCATTGGACGGTTTAGATTGAGGAGTGGGTCCCACCATGATGATATCATGCATGGTGGATGGGTTCATGTGCGCAATTGCACAGCAAAGAATAAGGAAGGAGAGAGAGAGTCGTGGAGGAGAGGAGTGGTTGGTGGGTGACGTGCGTCAGCACGTCACTTGCTTTGCTCTTTTTAAAAAATAAAAATAAAAATGGACCCCACAGGAATAGCATGATAAATCCACACTGTTCATCAGTCTTGCCCTTCAAAGTTAAGGCATGAGCCCAAAAATGAGGGCCATCCACAGCTCAGGTGGGCCACATCATATGAAACAATGGGTTAACGGTGGAACCCACTCTTTACAATAACAGAGTATTATAGTCTGGGTACTCCCCTGCCTCTTCCAAGATAGGTGGGTCTTTAAAGGGCTGATGTAAGGCCCTTATCCACACTGTCCATCCATTTTCCCATATCATTTTAGGTTAGAACCAAAACTAAGGTAGATCCAAGGCTCAAGTAGACCACAAAGTGAAGATTAAACACTTACCATTGAAAACTTCTTAGGCTCACAAAAGTTTTGGATGAAGCTGATATTTGTGTTTTTCGTTCATCTAGGTTATTACCTTATGAGCAGGCTAGATGACAAATAAACATTACAGTAGGCAAGAATAGGGAGAATATTTCAACAAAGGATCATTAGCACTGCTACTTCCTGTATGTGGTCTACTTGAGCCTTGGATATGCCTCATTTTTTTAGTCATGGAAAAATGAATAGATGGTGTGGATAAATGCCATACATCATGGTAGCCCCTTTGGAGTTTTGATAAGGGTAATGTTGTTATTTTAAAAATATAAACTAATGCCTACAAAACATTTAAACTATCACTAGAGTTGAGCATTAAGTCGAGTCAGATTGAGTTATGGCTGACCCCGACTCGATTTGGTTTTGAAATAGACCTGATCCAAACTTGACCTGACTCGGTATCAAGTCAAGCATGCCTGATCTGATCCGAGTCTGGGTCTAGCCAAACTTGTCTAGACCGAGTCAGGTTGAGTCGCCACTAAATTGAGTCGGCTGCAGCAGATATCCACGGGCTCAAATCACAACTCAAAACCTATGTGCACTTGCCAGAATTGGAGCCTCTCCGTTAGCTACACAACATCTCAGATCTTGAACATGAAATTTGAGTTTTATATATATATATATATATATATATATATATATATATATATATATATATATATATATATATATATATATATATACACACACACACACACGAGTTAGATGGAGTCGAGTCAATACCGCGTTGGACTCCAAGTTGAGTTGAGTCGTGATCTGAACTCGACTCAGTTTGAGTTCGGATTGGATGAAGTCTACTCAAAATTGAATCGAATCACCCAATTGGTTCGGATCAAATCGGGCCTGAACGAGTCAGCTCTAACTGTCACTGACATCAAGTGCCTATGGTTAACAATTTTAATGGCAAGTGATATAAGCAGTTATTTCACAATCGTAGAAACTGTTGGCATTTGTTGGAAATAAAATAAATAAATAAATAATAAAACCTTAAGTTAATGAGTAGAATACACCAATCAAACGGCCAAGATTCTCCGATCACAACAATTCTTAGGCTATGAACCTGTCAACTTGGTAGCCCATCATATGAATGGCTCCAGATAGATGAGCCATTTATTTAGTGGGCCACAAACGAAGGTTGAGATCAGCATATTATTATCTTCGCCTACACCACAGTAAGATTTCACCACAATGGGTACTGGAACCCATGACCTCATGTTGGAACTCTTGTGAGTCTACCACACATGTATGAGTAGAGTCGGGCATGGGACGACTTGACTCGGCAAACTCGACTCACTTGTTTAGATTTGACTTGATCTGAACTGAGCGGGTGAGTCAATCCAAATCAAGTTGACTTCATCCAATCTAAATTCAAACCAACTCGAGTTCGTGTCACCCAATAACTTGACTCAACTCATCCCAAAATTCAACTCAGTATTGATTCGACTCGATCTAAAACTCCACTCGTACATGTGTGTGTGTGTGTGCGTGTGTGTGTGTGTGTGTGTGTGTGTGTGTATAAACTCAAATCTGAGATGTTGTGTAGCTGTTGGAGAGGTTGCAATTCTGGCAAGTGAATCTAGGCTCTGAGTGGTTATTTCAACCCATAAATACCCGTTGTACCTGACTCGACTCAGTGCCAACTCGATACTTGTGATTAGGTCGGACTCGGTTCGAATTAGCCTAGGCTAGACCCGGACTCGGATCGAGTCAGGCATGCTAGACTCAGTACTAATGAGTTTGTTTGAGTTCAAGTCAGGCCTATTTCAAAACCGGATCAAGTCAGGTTAGCCCTAACTCGGTCCGACTTAACTCAATGCCCAACTCTATGCATGAGTAAGGGCCCCTTATGAAGCCTGTATTTATCTATTTATTTTTAATTTTATTTTTTTTCCAGGGATTGCAATGCATAGAAGGGGACTGGAGTTCTCAGTTGATCGAGTATCTGAAACGCCTACCCCTCCAACTCGTAATACGCTCAAGCGTCGCAATCCCCCACCAGAGCCTCCACCTCCACCTGGCTATTCCCCACCATTGCCTTCACCTCCACCTGCGTCCCCCAACAGCTAGTAATATGCACAACAACCTTAATATCCTACCAGTCATGGTTCACTATGATGGTTATATCGGGTTAAATAAATATGAAAGGACAGAGACATCAGATGCCATTCCCCCGACTTTTTTCATGTATGTTTTCAAAATAAATGAATCCCTATAGCTTTTTTCATGTATGTTTCCAAAATAAATGAAAGTGTGTGGTAAGACCGGAAATGATATAAAGCTCCACGGATGGATGTGTACATTTTGTTGGATTGGTCAGTATCATACACGTGTCACGTATCTCGCTTACATGACAAAGCCAGATATGCACATTTGCATGGAGATTGCTATAGCAATCACCAACACATGGCATTTCGAGAGAAACTCCCGTGCACATAATAAAAGCTAAACGAGTGAACAACAAATACCCAACCCACAAGAAATGATTAACATACATGGTATTGCTTCATAAGCCACAACCATCTTCAAGCCCAAATGAATATTTTCACATCAACGGACATGAAGAGTGACTACAAAAATATCCCTCTTGCTGCTACCTTAAAATCCTTTAAATAGGAGAAAGATCCAAAGGTTCTAGCCCATGCTGACCCAACACAAATTAAATTTACTATGCTATGTATCTTTTTATCTTATCTTAGTTTAACTTGGATGAAACAATTCATCTAAGCTACTAGCTTTAGGATAGGAGTAGTCTAAGCTCATTCATCAACATTGTTATGCTAGGTTGACCTATATTAGGTGTAATATAATTCCCTTCCATTTACACCAAGCATTGGATTAAAAGGAAGACCTTTTTCTTTCGAAAATATAATTCTCTTCATTTACGCCATATCACTTAAGCAAAGGAGGACCTTGATTGAGGGCATCACCATCCATGCCACAATGCTAGATCACTGAGGAATATTATTTAAGTTTTTATTTTCATTTCAATTTAATATAACTAAGTTCCTAGTACTCTATACCGTGATCCATAACTCAAGTGGTAGACTAAGTGAAAGATACCTCGTTTCCCCACTGCAGTCTTGGTCTCAATTCTCTAGTGGGGATGGCGCACTAACGGTGAAGTGTGAACTGACAGTGGGTGTACTAACAAGCTAACAAAAAAAAAAGTTCCTATTACTCTTGCATTATACGACTCAGATCATTTCTATTATCACGATTAGAGGAGAAAAAAATCATTTTGACTAAAAGACAATGTGTGAAGTGTGAACTGACAATGGGTGTACTAACAAGCTAACAAAAAAAAAGTTCCTATTAGTCTCACATTATACAAATCGGATCATTTCTATTATTACAATTCTAGAAAAACAAAAATCATTTTGACTAAAAGACAAAAAGAGCTCATTAGGTAAACAAAAAGACTACTTAATAGTCCCTCTGCCTATCTTTGCACTTTGGGAAATAGGTGTTCACTTCAGATTGAACAATAAATAGTTCTAGCATATTGGGTACCATACATACATACCAATAATTGAATTTTGAACCAACAAAATCATTAGAAAAAAATCAGCCGGAATTGACCGGATTTTCAAACTGCATGGGATTTTGTTCATATTTTACAATATTTTTACTTGCAAATGGTTGGTATTTGTTAAACCATGAGAAGGTAGATTGCAAAATCTGGAAGGATCTTAATAAATATACATTTTAACTAAATTTGAAATATCCCAATTTAGTAATATGTTAAATAAATCTAACAGAAGATATTAAAATGAAATTACATTAATTAATCAGATGCGTTAATGAAAAACCCTAAAATTAGTACGGTGGTGCAAAATTCCAAAATATTAAGGTAGTCTGTTGTGAAAATTCCCTTCTTTAAAAAAAAAAAAAATTCAAAATGCAACCGGTAACTGCAGTGGAAGTTAGCGGTTATGCCTATTATGGGGTCATCACTTCCTATGCAAACCGTAAGTGGATTGAGTACACAGTAAACTCTGTGGGGCCCACAATAATTTATCTATTCTATCCACTCCATCCATTCATTTTACCAGATAATTCTATGGTTTGAAACCAAAACTGAAGCATATCTAAAGCTCAAGTGGACCACACCACAGGAAACAGTGTGATTTGAAATTCTACCGTTGAAAATTTCTTGAAGGCCATAGAAGTTTTGGATCAAGCTGATATTTGTGTTTTCCCTTCATCTATGTATGTGTGATCTTATGTACAGGTTGGATGGCAAATAAACATCACTGTAGGCCCTAGAAAAGTTTCAACAGTGGTAATCATTATTCCCACTGTTTCGTGTGGTATGATCCATTTGAGCTTTGGATATGTTTCAATTTTTTTTATCAACGTCTAAAATGGCTGGAAAAATGGATGGACGGCATGGATAAACTACAGACATTTACGGTGGGCCAAACAGAGTTCGCACAATCCGATTTCATGTAAACCTGCCTTAGGTTGCACCAAAACATGGTGAAATGTAATTATATTTGGTGCAACCAAACGCACTCTAAATCTTTTTCTTTGCGAAATGTGAAACATCTCCGTCTCAACAAAGAAAATGCAGAGGTTTGCTAATTCCACACGCATGTGTTCCCGATGATGTTACGCAGGGCACGTGCGCAAACATGGAACACGTGTGGAACTTGGGCAGGCTGGCACAGTGTCCCTCTTGAATATACGGCCCAAAATCAGCCCATTTACCCATCAAGTGGGCAGAGCGTACATATTGACTACGGAAAATCCCTCATACTTTTCCAACCGTCCATTTTCTATTAGATATGTGTCCCATCAAATTAGTGCACTGGCCATATTTTTGGAGCATGGCATGTTAACGTTCTACTTCTACCACACAGATGAACTGGTTGGATCACCTTAGCACATCTAATGCAAGAACGAGAGCCGATTAGATGTGGCACGGGGCCCACCTTTATATATATATATATATATATATATATATATATATATATATATATCCACACCGTCCGTCAGATTTTCCATATCATTTTAGGGTAAAATCCCAAAAATGAAGACGATTTAATTTTCAGGCTGACCTCATGCCAAAGGAAACTTTGATGATTGACCATTATTGGGCCTCAAATGTTTGGATGAAGATGATATTTGTTTTTTTTTTTTTTTTCACTTTCCCGTGTTTGTCTGACTTTATCAACAGCTTGAAAGGTCTAGGAAGTTTTTAATGACTTTATCAACCGGTTGCAGGCGAATAAACATTCCGTTGGGCACTGAGAAGTTTTTAATGGTAAAGCTGTCGATCACTGTTGTTTTCTATGGTATGGTTCATGTGAGAATTGAACATTCCTCATGTTTAGTATTATAACCTAAAATGATCTAGCAAAATAGATAGACAGCGTGAATAGAGAATACATACATCAAGGTGGGCCAGTGGTAAGGGCTGCACCGTCTTGGGTGATGCTTGAGCTGCACCCAATCCTCTGGTATTGGATGGAGTAAGTTCGGTGAGATGTGATATGCGTCCCTCTATTTATGTGTTACTATTATAAGTAGAGAAAATGGAGAAGTATTTTAGATGGCTCTGTGTCGTGTCCGCTTGCATACTGATATTTATAAAGAACCCAATTTGGCTGATAACCGAACACCAGCCAGATAGTTGGGTGAAAGCACCGTGGGAACCACTACGTAGTATGTATTAGCTAAAAGGGGTAGGCAGGTGAGGCAATCGCTTAAGGCCCCCTAATTATGAAGGCCCTATATTATAGCAAAATTAAAATTTTTTAATTAAGAAAGTCTTATATTATAGAAAAATTAAAATTAAGAAGGAAAAAAAAGTTCTAAAATTTTTGAAATAAAACTTATTGAAAAGCCTACAAAATAGGAACATCTAAAAATTAATTTACGAATTTGAAATTGAAAATAAAAAATAAATCGTAAAAACTAACACTATCAATAATAACAGTCTAATTCTATCATCTCTTTTCAAAATAATAGCATCATTCCCAATAAGTTCTTCTCCTAAAACCTAAGACCACAATTATCTACTTTATTGTTAATTAAGTTTTTAAAAAATTAAATTCCAATGTCATTTTTCTAAATTAAATTCTAATTTCAATTTTTTAACAGTTTGAATTTATTTTTGGAATTAAAAGTTTTAAAAGAAGTTGTAAAAAGTTAATACTCCAATTGAAATACTTAATCTAATAAAAAAAAGATTATTTTTTAAATTATTTTATTGCATATAGAATACTACTTATCATACCTGTTACAGTTGCATCCGCAGAAAAAAAAAAATTTCAAAACTAAAGTTTATAAAAAATTATTTGCAAACAATCATGTCTCAAGATAGATTAAACAGTTTAGTAATTTTACCTATTGAAATTGATTTATTGAGTAAACTTGAATACGATAGTTTAATTAGTAATTTTGCATCTAAAAAGGCAAGAAGAAAATTTATCGTTTAATTTTAGTTTTATTATTATTTTTTTATTTTTTAAACTGAAAAGCCTTATTTTTATGACTTGCCTAGGGCCTCCAAAAATGTTGAGCCGCCCCTGATCCACACCAGCCAGCCATTTTTCCAGCTCATTTTAGGTAACAGGCCAAAAAAGGAGGCATTTCCAAACTCCAGGTCGACCACACCACACCAAAACAGTGTTAATTGAACGTCCATCATTAAAGACTTTCTAGGGCCATGTTTATTTGCCATCCAACCTGTTGATAAGGTCAAACACAGGGATAAAGGGAAAACAAAAACAAAAATAGCAGCTTAGGAAAACACAAATAGCAGCTTGATCCAATACACTTGTGGCCCGGAGTAGATTTCAACTCTGGGCATTTAATTCCAACTGTTTCGTTTGACGCGCATTAGCTACTGAAACCGACAGACGACAGTAGCCAGACGCCACTGAAGTGACGCCACCAAGTTCTATGGACCACTGACACTTGAATTTTTCATTCTTCCATCTCACCGTTAACTGATGAACAAATTATATCTCAAATAAACATCATGGTGGGCCTAAGAAGGTTTCAACGGTGAGCATCACTGTCCCCACCATTTTTTTATGTGGTGCGGACGGTGTGGATACAATACATACATCATGGTAGGGCCCACAGAACTTGGTGACGTCACTTCATTAGCTAGTCTAGCTATCAACCGTGTTCATTAGTTAATACGTGTCCACACTAAACAATTGGAATTGAACGCTCACCGTTGAAAACTTCCCGTGGCCACCGAAGTGATTTGCACTGACTTCCGAATAATATTTATAAATGATTTATTTTTATAAGAGATAAACATTACCATATTGAGGCGCATTGTACACATCAATATACTCCTCTGCATTTCTTCCCAATAGAGGTGGGCAAAATGGACCCAATTCGGCGGATCCAACCTAATCTGCTCCGATTCGGCCCGTTTCAAATAGATCCGACAGCCAAGATCAGGCTTGATCGGGTCATGACTTTCCAGATCCAATTCTTTTCGGTTCGGGTCCGGATAGACTTATATCCGGACCGACTCGACTTGGATACCTGAACCGACTAGACCCAACCCGACCCGAACAGACCCAGACCGACGGCGGGCAGGTACTATAATTTTTTTAAAAAAACTTTTTACCCTAACATTCCTTACCCAGTTATCCTGTTTTCTTACCCGACTCTGCCTTTCCCCTCTTTTCTTACCCTAACCCTACCCGAACGGCGAAGGAGTGCTGCCTGACGTTCTGCTGCCTGCTCGATGGCGACGAACGATGTTCTTCCTCTCCAGTCTCCTCTTCTAGTCTTCTTCTTCAACACCCGTTCGGCCGTTCTGCTGCTTGCCCGTTGTCCGATGCCAGTCTCCTCTCCTTCTTCGTGATTAAATCCGGTTTTGGTGAGGATTCTATTTTGAATCTTTGATAGTTTCTTCTTATAAATCCTCTTATTATTTCTTCTTATTCTAATGAATCCCTGACTGTGGAGTGAATCTGATGCATGTGATATGCTTATATCCACGTCGTTCATCTGTTTTGACAAATATCCACGCCGTTCATCTGTTTTGACAACTCCCCTAAAATGAGGCATGTCCAAGTCTCGGGTGGACCACACCACAGCAAACAGTTGTGGTTCATCCATTTTTTCCTAAAATTTTAGGGCTTGATATAAAAAATTGCTTACGATCATCACAATCTTTACATGGAGAACTCTTGAGTCCAATCAGCTGGACCGCACATTAGAATATGAACATTTGGTGTGCAGGCAATGGCCAATCCATCTAATAGGTTTAGTAGACCATGGAGAATCACTAATGCAAATATCAACCACATCTACTCATTGAGTGTACACACTCTTATTTTTATATTTATAAGAGGTTAGAAATTGTTTAGGGTCAGTTTGGGCAGTGGAATTAGAAGGGATTAGGTGGGATGGGATTCATATGATCCTGTGCCAATTCCATTCCATGTTTGGAATGAATGGAAAAGCTTTGAATTACATTAAATGGAATTGCATTGATTCTCGTGCCAATTTCAATCAAAGTTCGGGAAGTTGTGTAGGTCCCAACATGGTGTGTGGGCTATATCCACACCGTCCACCCATTTATTGAGATTATTTTAGAGCATGGGCCAAAAAATCAGGTAAATCTAAAGCTCAAGTGCACTCCACCATAGAAAGTAACAGGGATTGAATACTTACTGTTGAAAGCTTCTTTGGGGCTACATAAGTTTTGGATCTACCTCATTTTTAGGGCCATGCCATAAAATGAGGTTACAAAACAAATGAACGGTTTAGATATAACACCTGTATGTTATATTCTCAATAAATTCAAATGAGGGTGAGTATATCTATTTAATATACCACCATACTATCAACAAAGCATGGCATTAATTTAATCCCATGGCAACAGGGGACAATCCCTACCATGTGTATCAGTGACGTTTTTTGAATCCTATCCCACCCAATCCCGTCTAATCCGACCACCCAAACTGACCCTTAATGCTTAGTGGCAGGTAGAATGCATTTCAACACTGATGAGGTTATGGTTTTTTTAACACTGAGGTGATGGATTCAAGTGCTCATATTTAGTAAGATTATAGGTTTGAGTGATCATTCTCCATAAAAATAAAATAAAATATTGCTTACATATATATTAGGTGATCCTGACGGTGGGGCAAATCAATTAATGGATGTCTTAATCATTTAGTAGGTTAGATTTTACCAACTGAGTGGACCATTAACTTTTCCCATCATAGGGTTTTACTTATATATGCAAAAAGTAGCCATGTCTACCCATTAAGTGGACCACACTTCTATTTTTCTATTTATCAATGGTTAGAAATTATTATTTTTTTGGTGTGGTCCGCATGTTGAGTTGATATGGCTGATTTTTGTATTGGATGATTCTCTAGGTAAGAGCAAATTAATTGGAAGGGTTGGATGTCCTATTCATTTAGTGGGTTTGAATTTATCAGCTTGGTGGACTGTAACTTGTGGGTTACACTTGAGACCTTTCACAATATACATGAAGCATACTTAGTGTGAGAGATTTGGAGAGATATATATTATATTAGATATCTCATTGTCAATGGCACTAAGAAGTTTTATTGCACTGATCCATGGTTGTCTATTGGTAGGCTAATTAGTATGAGTTCGTAATTTCTGATTTTCTTGAAAAGGAAAAGGAAATTCTTCTTCTGTTACCAAACATGTATTATTCTACCTTTTAGTTCCATGGATGATGATCTGCTCTCTAAGCAAATCATCCTCCTACATTTTCAAAACCTCATTAGAAAGGCTTGAAGCAATTTACATCAAAACATTGAAAGAAGAAGAAGACGCTTTCTAGTTAGAGGAATTTTCTTTTGATTGTTGTACTTTTTCTTTCTTTTGTTTTTTATTTTTTGGTACTGTCTCAACCATGGTAGCAACAAATCAATGGTATGGTTTACTAAACCATGGGCTCACTTGTGAGAACCGAAAAACCCAAGTGTTCAAAGCCTCCAATTAAGGGTCCTATAATTTAATTGAGATGAGATATGTATATCAAACAAGCTTCTCCCTTAAAAGTGTCTATCATAAACTAAACAGGTCATATGTTTTAGGCCATATGGTGTTTGGAGGTTTGCTAGCCCTTGCATCAAAAAATGATGCTCAAGTTTGTAAGTTAAAATTTTAACTTTATATGGACTGATGTGTCTATATTTGTTTTAAAATCCAAAAAAATAAAATAAAATGATAGGGTGTTTGAAAAACTCAATTTTGAGTACTAATTCTGGATGGGTCATGTACAAAGTGAACCATACATGAAGCTTAATTTACTCTTATGTTACACACATATGCCTTGTGTTTTCATATAGAGTTGCATAACTTGTATGTTTAAAGGTGCTTGTAGGGCTAACAATTGTATAATTTACTAATTGTATTACATTGCTTCTTCGCTTTTCTCATTATATAGTTTGTTAGCTTAATATGTATTACATTTTTTCTTCTTAAATTATTATTATGACTTGTTAGTTTATAGTTGTGACTTGTGATTGTTAGTTGTAAGTTAGATAATTAGTTACCCATTTGAGAATTTCTATGTGACAATACATAGATATAGTGTGTTTTGGTGGCATAGAAATCGCTCAAATTGTCTCTTTTTGGACAGTTCAAGGTTAGATAGATGATATGCTTTCATATAACCTATTTAAATGTTCATACCTGATCCGCGGTCCATCTCCTCATTTCTCTCTGGATATTTTTCTTTCATTTCGTATCCAATGCCAAATATCTTTACATTACTTTAGATATTGGGCATCGGAATGTAACGTAAGATCAACTTATCTAGAGAGGCATAGGGAGATGCTGCCAAATTTTCAGTGTGGACGTTTAAATGAGAATATGAAAGTATTACAATCTACCCAACTTTGTATGGGTAACTAATTTAGAATTTAATTGTTAGTTGTAAGTTAGATAATTAGTTACCCGTTTGAGGATTTCTATATGGCCATACATAGATATAGTGTGTTTTTGGTGGCATAGAAATCGCTCAAATTGTCTCTTTTTGGACGGTTCAAGGTTAGATGGATGGTATGCTTTTATATAACCTATTTATATGTTCATGCCTGATCCGCGATCCATCTTCCCATTTCTCTCTGGATATGTTTCTTTCGTTTCTTATCTAATACTAAATATCTTTAAATTGCTTTAAATATTGAGCATTAGAATGTAACGTAAGATCAACTTATTTGGAGAGGCATGGGGAGATGTTGCCGGATTTTTGATGTGGACGTTTAAATGGGAATATTAAAGTATTATAATCTATCCAACCTTGGATGGGTAACTAATTTAGGATTTAGTATAACTCTAGTAGCATTAGATTGCTAATGCTAATATGATTTAGTATATTTCAACTATCAGATGGAAAGCGAGGGTTTTTCTAATACCCTGTCCTCGACCCCTGGTGATCGATCAATTATATCACCGATGATCCTTGAAGATGGAGGATTAGGTGTTAAACATAGAGAGGTGCCCGTCGACATGGTTGATACTAGTACTACACATTCACATGTTGCGGGAAATACGAAAAAGAGGTCAACAGTGTGGGAAGATTTTGAGGAAGTAATCCTGAAGAACGGTTAAGTAAAGATACAATGCAAGCACTGCAAGAGTCTGTATACTAAGCAAGCAGATGGTTCGACTGCAACATTGAAGAAACATCTAGCAAAGTGTCTTAAAAAAGCGAGAAGTGCACTAAGACAACAAATACTTTCATTTTCGCAATCTGCATGCGGTCCATCAGTATCCATCTACAAGTACGACAAAGAGTCGGTGAATGAGTAAACGACCAGGTTAATTATTTCAAATGAAAGGCCATTTCAGATGGTAGATAGTCCTGCTTTTGTTGGACTAGCCAAATGGCTTAACCCCGGATACGAAAACGTCTCTCGTACAACAATCAGGAGAGTGTGTATGAAGATGTATGAAGGTGAGAAGGTCATGTTGAAAGGAGAGTTGACCACGATTTCTCAAATTAGCATGACATCAGATTTGTGGGTGACATTCAATCAATGAAAGGGGTATATGTCCCTAACTGCTTACTACGTTGATGCCGAATGAAGACTTTGCAAGAGAATAATAAATTTTCGTTATCTTGCGCCGCCTCATAGTGGTTTGATGATTTCAGACTGCATACACAGATGTCTAATGGAGTGGAGAATTGAGAAGATCTCGACAATTACACTAGACAATGCCTCTACAAATGATAGCGTGATAATGAATTTGCATAACCAGTTTAAGGCCACCGGTGACTTGTATTTTGGTAGAAAGATACTTCATGTTAGGTGTTATGCCCACATCCTAAATTTGATTGTACAAGAAAGCCTTAAAACAATTGATCCCACGATCGAAAATATAAGAGAGTGTGAAGTACATACGGGGGTCACCTTCACGATTACATACATGAAATGAGATCGTGAAACGGTTGAACTTATCAACTCAGGAAATGATGAAGTTAGATGTCATGACACGTTAGAATTCAACTTTTGAAATGTTGGATTCAACAATAGATTTGAGACTTGCTTTCTCTCACTATGCGGAGCGTGATAATGCGTATATTTGGTTGTCTTCTGAAGATGATTGGTCAAGAGCTGAATCAGTTCGTAAGTTCCTTTCTGTTTTTTACAACAGCATGAAGAAATTTTTGGCCTGCAAGTATCTAACAGTAAATATATTTCTCCCTGAACTTTGGAAGGTAAAAGATACCTTGTGCAAAAGCAGTAGTAGACAAGACTTTTTATAATTCATGACCATGGGTATGCAGGTCAAGTTTAATAAGTATTGGTCTGAGTGTAGTCTGGTAATGGGTGTTGCGGTCGTTCTTGATCTTCGGTACAAGATGTTTATGGTTGGCTTCATATGTAATAAGTTATATAGTGTGATGGGTGTTGCTAAGGCTGAAAAGATTTCTGGTGCAGCCAGTGAATTGTACAATTTGTATGCGTATGCCGCAAAAGAACAATCTCCTCATGTGGCTTCTAGTTCTGCTATTGATGAATTGCAAGAAGACACGATAGATGATTTCATGTCTTGCTATACACAATTGAAAGGGGCTCAAGTACAGATGCATAGATCAGAACTTGAAGAGTATCTCAAGGAGGATATTATAGATCTAAACAAAGGCAATGATTTTGACATTTTGGAGTAGTGGAGGACGAGATTTGGTAAGTTACAGTACCATGTGCTCTCGTTAATGGCACGCGACATATTATCAATTCCAATTTCAACTGTAGCTTCAGAATCCGCTTTCAGTATAGGGAGTAGGGTCGTAAGCAAGTATAGAAGCTCACTTACACCTAAATCGGTTGAAGTGCTCATTTGTACTCAGGATTAGCTGCATTCGATGTGGGGGAAAGGGACCTCTATTGATAAGGAGATCGATAAAGAGGAGAGTGACAAGATTGAAGAGACGGTGCCTGCAGCTGCAATATGATTTTGATGCCTTCAAATTTTATTATATCATGTTATTTATAATTTTGTTAAAATAGTTACATTGAAGTTTTATAGTTATGTTTTATGAGTGGATGGATATTTTTCTTTTTTCATTACTACTATTCAATTAGTTAATTGCGTTCATTCATAACTTTTTTGTTTAAATCTTTTATTATATTGTTAGGTAATTGTTGAGGGTCAAATAGTGCATATTAGACCCCATTTATTACTTAGATTTACGAGCATAATACCATTTAACGCCCGATTTTAATCGTATTTTGTTGTAGGGTGTAATTAGGAGAGTTGACTGAAAAAGGATGCCAAAAGCTTAGATTTAACGTTCAGATAATCACCAGGGTAAGGGACGGACTCCAGGGACTAAAATCGACAAGTATGCACGCCAGGGACCCGAGAAATTCCAGCCGTTCACTTGCAAATGGCCTGAAATTGGTGTAGAATGCAAGATCACATGGTTCCCGCTATCCGATTGACTCAAATATTTATACACGTGATGAGGGCCATAAATTAACCGTACATATAAAATTTCAGCCATTGAAGATCTTGGGAAGTAGGCCAACAGACAGATCAGTCCATTAATATTCAATTTGGGGCCCACCTGATATCTGGAACTGCCTTAACTTTGGTATTGACGGCTTAAATAATATGAGAAGATGAATGACCGGATCAGATTTCAGAAACACATCATCGTGGACCCCACATATACAGAATGTACATAGTGCATATATGCACTAGCCGTGCACGGCAAGCGTCAGAGACGGTTTGACCATCTCAGACCGAAAGAAAAAAAAAAAAAAAGCACGCTTCTTACGTGCCACGTAACCGACCGATGGCCGTTTTTGCGATCAGCTGTGGGCCCCACACGTGCCCCATAAGCTCAATTCAAACCGTCCACCGTGTAGACAGCCGCGAGCACTACAAAACCATGTTTAAACTTTTCACTCATGCGAGTACATGTGTGAGATACAAGGGCCAAGAAAGGGCTGCCCTGGGACGTTGAAAATTTGATCTTTTAGTTATTTCTTCTCTAAGACATGCCAATGGACATTCAAAACTACCCATTCTTGACTGAAATTTCATCCTGAATCCAATGGATGGGGTGGATTTTCCAGAAAATACTTCTGTGGGGCCCACCGATCACAACAACGAAATGGTGCGAAAGGTTTCGCACATCCGTGAAAACTAACTTTTTCAGACGATTTTGGCCCACCATCTTTGATCATATGACTGATCTGAACCATCTATCATATAGAAGACCCAAGAAAATCCTAAGGGACGGTGTTTCTTTAGAATTTGAGCGAGGAAAGTGGCGTGTTTCGAGGCACCGAACTTGGGTGCGAAAAAGCTTTCAATGGGCATGCATAGCTTTCCAAATCCGATTCAAATCTAATTTTCACCACTCCAGCAGCTATATAAGGAGATTTTGGATGTGGGGAGCATTCATTCAGGTCTTGGGAGGAAGATCAGAGCTTGAAGGGGAGAAACGTGGAGCAGTCCTGGTCGTGAAAACTAAGCAGGAGAGAGAGTTAGTTTTTTTTCCTTTTTGTTTTGGTTTAATTTTATTTTATGGTTAGCCTAATTATGATTATGTGTGGCTAAACCTCTTAGCTAAGGCTAAGAGGTGAAGCTTGTAGCGTGATGGGAGACGTTTAATTATGCCTTTTGTTTAATATTGAACTGATTTTGATTTAATTTTATTTTGGAAATATTTTTAGTTCTTAATGGTCTGTTGTGACTGAAATTACAATGGGTCTGTGATGCTTTGAATATTTTTATTTCCTTTTCATATTTATGATGTTAGGAAACCCTGTTGTTCACCATAGTCTCCTGGCATGGTTGGATGTCGGTACCCTTCCTAACCTTCATACATGTGATGGGTTGGTAATTAGTTTAATTCTATTGTTTACCATAGTCTTTTGGGAATGGTTTTGTGATGGAATCCATTCTAATTCATATACCTTTCATCTCTTGAAAACTAAATCAATGACAGTTCAGTTAATTTTCATGAAACATGCATAAGATCTCCCTGATCTCAACAAGTGGATCCTCTGAATCCCTAGTTTCTTTTCCTCTGATTTCTATAAATTTTAGATTAATATTTTCACCATTATTCCTCAAATTATATTCAGTTTAGATTTCATCTTAGCCTAGTTCTAATTCTAGTTAGTTTTAGAATACGTACAGTTTCAGTCCCTTGGGATTCAACCTCGGTCTTACCGAGTTATTACTACATCACAACCCTGCACTTGGGGAGTGAACAAGTTTTTGGCGCCGTTGCCAGGGACTGTCGGCTACGTTTTTCTGAAATTAATTAGTTTTACGATTAGTTTAAGATTAGGTTTAGATTTTCTCGATTTTTAGAAACTAACTTGTCTTCCCTGTTTTGTAGGCTTATAAGATAGTTTCAAAATTGGTAAATTCTTTCTTAAATCCTTCCTCTCTATTCTAGATTAGGATTTATTTCTTCTTTTTAGTAGTTGCTAATTCTAATTCTTTTTAGAAATTCTAACTTTGGTTCTTATTCTATTTTTAGAATTTCTCTATTTTATAGACTTTTTGTTTAAAAACTAACTTGTTTTGTTTATTCTGCAGGTTCTTAACCTAAGACTTCAAATTTGGTAACTTCTTTCCATCTTTCTCTTTTATTTTCTAAATTTCTTCTTCCTTTCTCTTAGGTTTAAGTTAGAATTTGAGGGCTGAGTGTGTTTTATACCCCAGTGGGCACGCGACAACACTCGACGTCTCGTGACTGAAGGAGGATTAGTTGAGGGGTTAACTGTCCATCGCAGGACTAGACACCACTTGAATTCTCCTGAGTTAGAGGAGGTTATGTCTGAAAATCAACCTCAAGCACTACCCCAACCTAGGGTTGAGGAAGTACATGATGAGAATGAGGTGCACCACGCACCCCCGTCTCGTACTTTATGAGATTATTTACAACCGATGGGGGTGAGTACGCCCTCATGCATGATTTTTTCTGCAAATACAGGACATATGGACATTAAGCCAGGGGTTATCCAACTCCTTCCCAAGTTCCATGGGCATGAATCTGAAGAACCATACTTGTATCTGAAAGAGTTCGATGAAATCATAGGCACCTTATATTTCCCTAATGTATCTGAAGATACTATTAGGTTGAAACTCTTTCCATATTCCTTGAAAGAAAAAGCCAAGACGTGGTTACATTCACTGCGTCCTAAATCCATTGGCACATGAAATGATATGCAGAGGGAATTTATAAAGAAAATTTTTTCACATCATAAGACAATTACCCTCAGGAGAGCAATCATGAACTTTGCCCAAAAGGAAGATGAAACATTCTTCCAATGTTGAAAAAGGTTCAAGGATCTGGTTAATGCATGCCCACAACATGGCTTTGAAATATGGCGCATTACGAATTTTTTCTACGATGGGCTAACATCTTCCATGCGCTAAATGGTCGAGACAATGTGTAACGGAGAATTCATCAATAAAAATATCGACGAGGTATGGGATTACCTCGATAGTCTCGCTGAAAAAACGCAATCATGGGACTATTACCCAAGGACGAACACTACGTCTAGGCTTACTCATTCAAGGAAAAAAGGAGGAATATATCTCTTGAAAGAGGATGATGATCTTAACGCTAAGGTGGCCAATCTCACCAGAAAATTTGAGGCCATGGAAGGAAAGAAGGAAAAGGTTAATGAAAGTGTTTGCGGCATCTGTGATTGCAACATTCATACTACTGAAAATTGTCCTTCAATACCTACCTTTCGAGAAGTATTGAATGAACAAACTAATGCTGTAAATAACTATCAAAGACCTTTCAATGGACCACCCTCTAATACGTACAATCCTAGTTGGAAAAATCATCCAAATTTCAGTTAGAGGAATGGACCAACGGCTACACCTCAAGGTTTTCTAAACTAAAATCCAACTCAAGAGAAATCTCAAGAGGATTTGGTTCTAAAATATTTTCAAAAGCAAGAGCTTTTCAATTAGGGTATGACGCAAGCCTTTCAAGACCTTACGAAAGCAATACATGAACTTAAAGCTGAAAATACGATTGGAAACAAGGGGAGCTTCCCAGCTCAACCTCTTCCCAATCCTAAAACACATTATGGAGTTAGTGATCCCAGCTCTTCAAGTCAAATGGGGCACGCTAAATCCATCACCACTCTTAGAAGTGAGAAGGTTATTGATAAAATCCTTCCGGTTAGGCCCGAAAAGCCTCAAGAACCAGAAGAGGACAACAATGATGGATCTGGTGACGCCCCACAAAAATTTGAACCGGAACCTCTAGAGAAGCCAGTTGCTCCGTTTCCCCAACGGTTGGTTGAACCAAAACGTCTATCTAACTCTCAGGATATCCTAGAGGTGTTGAAACAAGTGAAAGTCAATATTCCTCTGCTTGATGTTGTAAAACAGATACCTTTATATGCTAAATTTTTAAAAGACTTATGCACGATCAAACGACGAAAAAGTGTTCAAAAGAAAATTTCCTTAACTAAGAAGGTGAGTGCCATCCTGAAATAAGACGTGCCGCAAAAATTCAAAGATCCCGGTTGCCCAACCATATTATGTGTAATCGGGAACTATCGAATTGATCATGCACTTCTTGACTTAGGAGCAAGCGTCAATCTGATTCCCTATTCAGTATACCAACAGTTAGGCTTGGGTGAATTAAAACCCACTCGAACCACACTACAACTTGCTGATCGTTCTGTTCGTGTACCAAGAGGGATCATCGAGGATGTGTTGGTCCAGGTTGATAGATTCTACTACCCTGTTGATTTTATCATCTTGGACACCGAACCCATCAACGACACGAGCAACCAGATTCCCGTCATCCTTGGTCGCCCATTCCTGTCCACTTCAAATGCAATTATCAATTGCAGGAATGGTGTTATGACTATGTCTTTTGAAAATTTGACATTGAAATCGAATATCTTTTTCAATAATGGCAGCAACTTAGAGGATGATGACGATTTCCACGATGTTAACATGATTGATTCTTTTGTGGAAGATAGAACACCTCTCACCTTATCCTCTGATCCTCTAGAGACGTGCCTGGCCCACTCCCATGATCTTGATGATAATATAATTAGGGAGACGTCTGTCATGCTTCATACTGCACCGGTACTTAAAGTTAACCAGTGGAGGCCACAAATTGAAGAGTTGCCCCAAACTAATGTGGTGCCTCTACCGTCTAACCTCAAGCCACCGAAGCTTGACCTAAAACCTTTGCCCTCTGATTTAAAATATGTCTATTTAGGTCAAGATGAGACGTACCCGGTGGTGATCTCTGCCCACCTGGAGAAAGAACAGGAGAGTATGCTGATATCTACTCTCATTGAGCATAAGGGAGCTCTTGGATGGACGATAGCGGACCTCAAAGGAATTAACCCATCGATTTGTACTCACCGTATATATCTTGAGGACAATGCAAAGGCTGTTCGGCAATCACAACGTAAATTAAATCCAAACATAAAGGAAGTGGTTAAGGCCGAGGTTCTCAAACTATTGGATGTAGGGATCATATACCCCATATCAGATAGTTAATGGGTGAGTCCAACTCAGGTGGTTCCTAAGAAGTCCGGGATCACCATCGTAGCCAATGCCAATAATGAGCTCGTGCCGACCAGAGTTACCACTGGTTGGAGAATGTGCATTGACTACAGAAAGCTAAATACCGTCACAAGGAAAGACCACTTTCATTTGCCCGTCATTGATCAAATCTTGGAAAGGCTAGCTGGTCATTCCTATTATTGTTTCCTTGACGGGTATTCAGGTTATAATCAGATTGAAATTGCTCCTGAAGATCAGGAAAAGACCACATTTACATGTCCCTATGGCACCTTTGCTTACAGAAGGATGTCATTCGGGTTATGTAATGCCCCTGCCACCTTTCAGCGATGCATGATGAGTATCTTTTCTGACATGGTGGGGAAATATTTAGAGGTCTTCATGGATGATTTCTCTGTTTTCAGTTCATCTTTCAGCGAGTGCTTAGCAAGTCTTAAATGTGTGCTGAAAAGATGTGAAGAAAAAAATTTGGTACTTAACTGGGAGAAGTGCCATTTTATGGTTCAAAAGGGAATTGTCCTTGGGCATATCATCTCGTCCAAAGGAATCGAGGTAGATAAGGCAAAAATTGATCTTATCTCTAACCTACCTCCACCCAAGAATATCAGATACGTGCGATCCTTCTTAGGACACGCAGGCTTTTACAGACGATTCATAAAGGACTTTAGTCTCCTCTCTCGTTCTTTATATAATCTTCTTCAAAAGGATACACCATACGAGTGGACTGAGCAGTGCCAAGAAGCTTTCACTAAGCTTAAGGGCATGTTAACCACTGCACCTATCATGCAGCCACCCGACTGGAGTCTTCCTTTTGAACTTGTGTGCGACGCCTCTGATTATGCTCTTGGAGCGGTTCTATGCCAGAGAAAAGATCAGCGGCCTTACGTTATTCACTACGCAAGTAGGACTCTAAATCCTACCCAAGTGAACTACTCGACTACGGAAAAGGAACTCTTAGCCGTAGTGTTCGCTTTGGACAAATTTCGATCCTATCTGATCGGATCCAAGATCATTATTTATACAGATCATGCGGCACTTAAGTATCTTCTTTTCAAGAATGATTCTAAGCCCCACCTAATACGATGGATCCTTCTACTCCAAGAATTTGATTTAAAAATTAAAGAAAAAAGGGAGTAGAGAACGTAGTGGCTGATCACCTTTGTCGCCTTAATACCTCTGATTCCCTTAAGGCGACCCATATCAATGACATGTTCCCTGATGAACAACTGTTTAGAGTCTCCCATTCACCTTGGTTCGCTGATATTGCTAATTATCTTGCTACAGGTGCCATACCGACACACTGGACGTCACAAGATAAGAAAAAATTCTTTACTAAGGTGTGTAACTTTTTCTGGGATGATCCATATTTATTTAAATATTGCCCAGACTAAATCTTAAGGAGATGTGTGCCAGACGATGAGCATCAGAGTGTTATCTCCTTCTGTAACTCACAGGCCTGTGGTGGTCACTTTTCTGCTAAAAAGACCACGGCCAAGATTCTACAGTGTGGCTTTTACTGGCCCACTATGTTCAGGGACACTCATGAGTTTTGCAAAGCTTGTGGGTGTTGTCAAAAATTGGGAGCATTGTCCCGTCGAAATATGATGCCTTTGAATCCCATCCTTATCATTGAAGCATTTGATTGCTGGGGCATTGATTTCATGGGACCATTCCCCAATCATTTGGAAATCTGTATATTTTGCTCGTTGTAGACTATGTCACTAAATGGGTCGAAGCAATTCCGTGCCGTAAAAATGACCATCGCACGGTCATTAAATTTTTGAAAGAAAATATCCTGTTGCGGTTCGGAACGCCTCGAGCCATCATTAGTGACGGGGGCTCACACTTTTGTAATAGACCATTTGAAGGTTTAATGAAGAAATACGGTATCTCTCATAAGGTGAGCACCCCATACCATCCACAGACAAGTGGATAAGCTGAGATTTTTAATAGAGAGATCAAACATATCCTGAAAAAAATGGTTAACCCTAACCGTAAGGATTGGTCAATCCGATTGACCGATGCCTTATGGGCGTACCGTACTGCTTTTAAAACTCCTATTGGAACATCTCCCTTTAGAATTGTCTATGGGAAAACTTGTCACTTGCCCGTGGAATTGGAACATAAAGCATACTGGGCGATCAAAAATCTGAATTTCAATTTGGACAACGCTGGCTCGCTACGCAAACTTCAATTAAATGAACTTGAAGAAATCCGGAACGATGCGTATGAGAACTCAAGAATTTATAAGGATAGGATGAAGGCGTTTCATGATCAACATATTATGCGAAAATCATTTACGTCAGGTCAGAAAGTCCTTTTGTACGATTCTCGACTACATCTTTTTTCGGATAAGCTTCGATCTCGTTGGACCGGCCCTTACATTGTTGTCACTGCTTATCCTCATGGGGCCGTCGAGATAAGAAATCCCTACAATGGCAAGGAGTTTAAAGTAAATAGACATCGATTAAAGCCATTTGTCAAGACATTTGATTCAGAGGACATGTCCATGCCTCTAATTGCTCCTGTTTACCAGGACTGATCTCCTAGTCTGATGGAGGTATAGGTAGGTTTATCGCTTTCATAGGACTAGGATTGTTGCTTTATTTGTCTGGCTGAAGACGGTAAATTTAGCGCTCCTGGGAGGCAACCCAGCTTTTCATTTCATTTTTCTAGTTAGATGATTCAATGTTTGTGGGTAACATTACTGCAAACCCTCACGAGACTACAACTCGTCCACTAGGGGTAACCTAGAGGTTTAAAGGCTTGTTGCATATGCTAAATGAAATCGAGAGCACCTGCGAAAGTGGTATAGGTAAGATTTTATTTTCGTTATTTTTGTTTTTATTTTTCTCTCGTGCTAACCAGCTTCCATACTGTGATCTCGTGGAAAATCTCTCTTGATTCGTTATCCAGGTACTATCTTCCCATCACTTTACTTTCGTTGTTCCATGTGCATTGCATGCCCATATCTTTTACATTGAGGACAATGTAGATTTTAGGTTGAGGGTGGGAGATTAGGCTTCCTAATCAGTATTTTCTTGGTCTTAAGCAAAACTTGTGAAAAAATTGTGAAAATTTTTACAATTTTTTCAGAAAATTCTTATGAATTCAAAATGATTTTGACAAATATCCCTAATTTATATTTTCAAGATACGTGATGTTGGTAATTTCGGACTCTGGGATTTAGTATCTGTTAAATTTCACAGTTAAGATCGAGTTATTAATCCATGATTAGAAGTTGTAAACATTGATTGAGTCATGATTTCACATGTCACGTCTCGCCTACACATTTAGATTTCAGTTCCATTTCGAAGGATTAACTTGGTAATCACTGAGCATGAAGGAACCAGCCTGAAATATATTGCCATCATGGTATAAAAATTGAAAAGGTTGGATAATTAATCTTCACCATAGGTTTGCTCCCTATAGGTGTAAAGTTAATTCCCCATGAATGATATGTGAAAAAGGTCTAGGAGTACGGTCTTCACCATAGGTTTGCTCCCTATTGGTAAGGATTTGATTCCTCTTTTTGGCATGACTATTAATAGAAAAATAAAAAGATCAAAAGATCAAAAGATGAAATTTATGAGGCAAGTTTGGTTATCATGACTTCTCTTGCTGGTTACCAATGAGATCCTGAAATAACAAATTCAATCTTAATGTGATTAGCTGAGATTCCACTATACACTCATGGATCATAATGTTCAGAATTTGTCTGATTTATGGATTAATACTTTGAACTTCATTAGGAAGTTTACCGTGCGCTTGAGTCCAAGAGCAAGTAATGCCCAACATTCATGAATCGTAGAATTCTAATGCCTGGATTATTTCTCAAAAATCATTCGGCTTTACAGAAATTTTCATATAAGTCTCAACTTATTTTTCACATATTTTGCTCGGGACTAGCAAAATGCTGGTTGGGGGTTGTGTTGAGGGTCAAATAGTGTATATTAGACCCCATTTATTACTTAGATTTACGAACATAATACCATTTAACGCCCGGTTTTAATCGTGTTTTGTTGCAGGGTGTGATTAGGAGAGTTGACTGAAAAAGGATGCCAAAAGCTTAGATTTAACGTTCTGATAATCACCAGGGTAAGGGACGGACTCTAGGGACTAAAATCGACAAATATGCACGCCAGGGACCTGAGAAATTCCAGTCGTTCACTTGCAAATGGCCTGAAATTGGTGTAGAATATAAGATCACATGGTTCCCGCTATCCGATTGACTTAAAAATTTATACACGTGATGAGGGCCATAAATTAACCATACATATAAAATTTCAGCCATTGAAGATCTCGAAAAGTGGGCCAACAGACAGATCAGCCCATTAATATTCAATTTGGGGCCCACCTGATATCTGGAACTGCCTCAACTTTGGTATTGACGGCTTAAATAATATGAGAAGATGAATGACCGGATCAGATTTCAGAAACACATTATCATGGACCCCACATATACATAATGTACATAGTGCATATATGCACTAGCCGTGCACGGCAAGCGTCAAAGACGGTTTGACCGTCTCTGACCGAAAGAAAAAAAAAAAAAGCACGCTTCTTACGTGCCACGTAACCGACCGATGGCCGTTTTTGCGATCAGCTGTGGGCCCCACACGTGCCCCATAAGCTCAATCCAAACCGTCCACCATGTAGACAGCCGCGAGCACTACAAAATCATGTTTAAACTTTTCACTCATGCGAGTACATGTGTGAGATACAGGGGCCAAGAAAGGGCTGTCCTGGGACGTTCTAAATCTGATCTTTTAGTTATTTCTTCTCTGAGACATGCCAATGGACATTCAAAACTACCCATTCTTGACTGAAATTTCGTCCTGAATCCAATGGATGGGGTGAATTTTCTAGAAAATGCTTCTGTGGGGCCCACCGATCAAAACAGCGAAATGGTGCGAAAGGTTTCGCACACCCGTGAAAATTGACTTTTCCAGGCAGTTTTGGCCCACCATCTTTGATCATATGGCAGATCTGAACCGTCTATCATGTAGAGGACCCAAGAAAATTCTAAGGGACGGTGTTTCTTTGGAATTTGAGCGAGAAAAGTGGCGTGTTTCGAGGCACCAAACTTGGGTGCGAAAAAGCTTTCAATGGGCATGCATAGCTTTCCAAATCCGATTCAAATCCGATTTTCACTACTCCAGCAGCTATATAAGGAGGTTTTGGACGTGGGGAGCATTCATTCAGGTCTTGGGAGGAAGATCAGAGCTCGAAGGGGAGAAACGTGGAGCATTCCTGGTCGTGGAAACTAAGCAGGAGAGAGAGTTGGTTTTTTTTTTGTTTTGGTTTAATTTTATTTTATGGTTAGCCTAATTATGATTATGTGTGGCTAAACCTCTTAGCTAGGGCTAAGAGGTGAAGCTTGTAGCATGATGGGAGACGTTTAATTATGCCTTTTGTTTAATATTGAACTGATTTTGATTTAATTTTATTTTGAGAATATTTTTAGTTCTTAATGGTCTGTTGTGACTGAAATTACAATGGGTCTGCGATGCTTTGAATATTTCTATTTCCTTTTCATGTTTATGATGTTAGGAAACCCTGTTGTTCACCATAGTCTCCTGGGCATGGTTGGATGTCGGTACCCTTCCTAACCTTCATACATGTGATGGATTGGTAATTAATTTAATTCTGTTGTTTGCCATAGTCTTTTGGGCATGGTTTGATGATGGAATCCATTCTAATTCATATACCTTTCATCTCTTGAAAACTAGATCAATGACAGTTCAGTTAATTTTCATGAAACATGCATAAGATCTCCCTGATTTCTACAAGTGGATCCTCTGAATCCCTAGTTTCTTTTCCTCTGATTTCTATAAATTTTAGATTAATATTTTCACCATTATTCCTCAAATTATATTCAGTTTAGATTTCATCTTAGCCTAGTTCTAGTTCTACTTAGTTTCAGAATACGTACAGTTTCAGTCCCTTGGGATTCGACCTCGGTCTTACCGAGTTATTACTACATCACAACCCTGCACTTGAGGAGTGAACAGTAATTGCGTTCATTCATAAATTTTTTTTTAAAATCCTAAGCTAACCAGATATACAGTAGATATGTCATCGGAAGATGATGCATTAGCGGATATTTGGAATTATGGAGTCCAAACCTACTCCCAGGATGGAAAGATAAAGTTGAAATGTAAGTTGTGTGGAAAACAGTTTGTCAATGAAACAAATCGACTCAAATTACATTTGACTTGTTGGGGAGGAGACGCTGCACCTTTTAGTAAAGCTTCTTAGGAGGTCCGAGATTTATTTGGAGCCATTCTCGATTCTAATACAAAGACTTCCCACACTCATCACCCTGCAACTACAACCAATACAACTAACCAAAGAATATATAGAAGTAGGCCTGTTATAAATGAAGAAGGGTTTAGCAGAGGAACTGCAACTGCCTCTAACTCTAGTTCAAGGCTTTCCACAATCACAATTAATAAGAAAGAAGAATAAGAGAGAATTTTAAGGGAGCAAGAAGAACGAGATTATAAGGAGGCCGTTAAAGAAAGCATGTAAATGACATACAGATCAAGAAGTACCAGACAACAACACCCACCTCCGAGACAACATGATGCTGAAGCATGCACAAGTAAACCATCAAAGTTTACAAAAAGTCTTGCAGCATTTTATAGGCTATTGGGAATCCCGTACAAATCGGGTCATAAAAAGCATCTGAAAAAACTTCTTGCATCTATGAATGAGGACGAGGAAGGGATCCCGACCATCCGATTCAGCAGAGGTGAATGACCATTTTTTGGATACATCCAGCTCGGAGTCACCCAAAAGTTCTCCTGCAGTTGAATCAGTAAAAAGAAAACCGAATGATGAATCTAGCGACGAGGGTGGAGGTGGAGGAGGGGGTTACTATTAGGGACAAGGTTCATTTAGTTACATGCCACAAAGGTATTCACCATATAGACTGTATTGAATGCATGAAAGTTTTACCTAATCTATATGTCAGTATGTTCATATTAGGTTTTTTTACTTTTGATTTTGGACATGGTTTATGTCAGTATGTGCATGTTACCTAATCTTTCTTTCTTTATTATTTTTAACATTTTAGCTTAAAGTGTGTTTGACAGCAAATTTCATGAAAATCTGCACGAAATTAGACTGATTCTAATATTAGTCACAAAAATGCAAACACTTCCCTGCATTTGTTGACTAATTAGGCAAGTGGAACACACACCCCTTGTATTATTTTTATTTTTTTCATGCACTTAAATTTAGATTGTCCAAATCTTGGGGCTAGTTGTGGAAAAAGCATTTCAAATTGAGCACTATCCTATAGCTTTCTATCAAATGGATGCTTACAAATGAAGAAATTGTTCAATAGTTTAAATTTAACGAATGAAATAAGATGGCTATGATCATTAATTAGTTCCGGTATTTGGCTATGCCCTACTATTTCAGTCCAAATTCCAGATTGTCGTGCATTTATACAGTAGACATTGCAGTTTTTTCTGATTTCAAGCTGGAATTGAGGAAATGCAATTGCAATTTGAGGGCTACTTCCTCGTTTTGAATGCCAGGAAAATTAGCAACTTTTGGTATTTCACTTTGGCATCCAAACATAGCTTTTCAAGTTCTATCACTAATGGTGGCTGGCATAATTTGAACCAACAAATTATATGTAGTTGTAAAACTTGCGAGATTATGACGGCTGGTTTTTCTGACTATTGTCACTTAGACCAGGATTTTTGTGTTATTCTTTGGGTGCTCTCAATACATCTAACCCCTACCATTTGGTAAGTAATTTTATGTTAGATAGTTGACACGTCTTCGTACAAATTGAAGGCACTTACTGGGAAAATGGGCTTTACATGCAAGTCAATGTGTTCTCTTGTAAGGCATATGGTTGATTTAGCATATCAGGTTTGAGTACCTTTGGGATTTCCCTTCATCATACTCAAACACTCATCTTCAAACATTAGAGTAAGATGGCCAGTCTTATCCTAAAGAAACTATTGATTATATGAAGTATCTCAACCTCCAAATCTAAGGGATGCTTTCTATATCATTTGCATGTGTTGGGAAGTGGATGAGTAATATTCAAAAGAAAGAAAAATCAGCAAGACCAACTTTTTCTGTTGGCTTACTCAAAATATCAATTTCTTCATGTAAATCGCTCATCTGGTTAGCTCACTGTGTGGGTGCCAATGCCATGCATAAGAGAAATGGGCTGATCTAGACTTCTGGTGGACCACGTGTAAAATCTAGATGGTTGATTAGATTTTCTTAACCATTCATTTGTTTTGTACATGGCATCTACAAGGAGGGGCTTGCCTGATGAGCGAGTCGAACTTCACTCGAGCGAGCCTTGTTTTGACTTGTTTCGTGAGACACGCGTTCCCCCTTTCTACAAAAGAAGAGGACAGTTGCCTGCAGAATAGTTCTAAAACTTGTTGAATCAGCTAGAACTTGGGTAAGTAAACTGGATCCCAGTTGAGTAAACTCAAACTCAGCGATTCAACACGACTCATTTGAGTTTCCATGCTATTTTAGGTGGGTCCCACAGGGTAATCCAGATCCCAAATTGACCTTGTTCTCTTCTTCCAGGGAAAAAGCTGCGTAGCAATTTATCTAAAATGGCAATGGTGGTGTGGCTGTTCCTAGCATTGGTGAAAGTGAATCTTACAATTTCAAGCAGATGATGAAAGTGAGTATTTGATTTGGATCCTTAAATCCTTTTCACCAAACATTCTAATCAAAACACACTTTCTTTTGGGTAGATCTTACTGTTCATGATTCAAATCCTCCAATTCCCTCAAAAAATAATGATCATGGTTTTGGGCTGAACCACAACCTATAAATTTTGTTTTGTATTGTTTAATTTTTCAAACTTGCTAGAGTTAATTTGGGGGGTTTGAGATCTAAATGATATCTCACTTTAACTAAGCACTTGTGAGAAGTATTTTGTTTTGGGATTTTATACAAAACCCTCAAACCTACAACAATCTCAAGATCTCCTTTATCAGTTGATGAGTTTCCTTTCCTCCTCCTGCTACATGTCTATAGGTAAATGGAGAGTTGTTTCAGCATACCACCTGACTACATTATGAAACAAATGCTTCTCCACACCTGAATCTATTGTCGCTCGGCCTCACACTTCACACAACTATAATTGGACCCTGCATGGCTCATTGCATTGATTCAAGTTGAAAGAAGAGCTGCAATGGCCTTCTTAAGTTGAAAGAAGAGCTGCAATGGCCTTCTCTCTTCCTTACATTCAATAAGAAGAAGCAATGCCAAATCAAGGTACAAAATCTCTCTCTCTCTCTCTCTCTCTCTCTCTCTCTCTCTCTCTCTCTCTCTCTCCCCCCCCCCCCCCCCCTTTTTTTTTCTCTCTTGTTATCGATCCGTACCTGGGCCAATCCGATCCGACTCGGTTTTCCTGACCGAGTCGGACTCGGATCGGTCCAGGGCAACATGGGTTAAAATCAGATTGGGTCAGAGGGCCAGGACTCAGTCCCGGTTGTGACCGAGTTCGGGTCAGGCCATGCAGAACTTGGACCTGGTCGAGTTGGGCCCAATCCGAACCGACTCAGTCCGATGCCCAGCTCTACTTCCCAACAATGTTTTTGAACCCTCTCTTTAAAATTGAAAGTGGAGGTTTCATATATTTGGATTTGACTATTTTTTGGCCCATGCTCTAAAATATTAGGGTGGTTGAGCAAAAAATTAAAGCATATCCAAAGTTCAAGTGGGCCAGACCATAGGAAACAGTGGGAATAATTATTTCCACCATATGGACCTTTCTAGGGCCCACAGTAATGTTTATTTGTCATCCAACCTGTTCATGAGATCACGCAGACAAGGATGAAGGTAAAACACACAAATGTCAGCTGGATCCAAAATTTCTGTGGCCCCAAGAATTTTTCAACTGTGGACGTCTAATTCATAAAGTTTCCTATAGTGTGGTCCAATCGAGCTTTGGATGTGCTTCATTTTGTGGCTCAAGCCCTAAAAATATCTGGTAAAATGGATGAACGGATTAAATAAAATATATAAATCACGGTGGACCCCACATCTGTTCATATAGCTATCAATGGGGTGGACCAGACAATCTGAGCCGACCAAAAACGCTCAATCTCATTAAAAGGGGTTTATCAGTTTTTATAAAATGGCTTTACGAAGACATTTAATCCTAACATTCTCTCAATTGGATTTAAAAAGTCATTTCACTATTTCTCACCTACGTCCTAATACAACCACGTAGTGAAAACAGTGATGACCGTCTGGGATTTGTTCTTCGTAACCTTACCATGCACGTAGTTGCATTTGGAGTCCTTCATATCCATTCCAGCTATCTGCACCGTCCATTAGGTTTTTTCAGCATTGAAAAAAATCATACAGATTGGATGATCCAATCCGTCCATTCGGTGGCTTGCAGAAATTTTTTTCTTTCTTTCTTTTTTATACACACTCACACACCCGCACCACAATGGGTACTCCAACCCATCATGTTAAAACTCTTGTGAGTCCACCCCCGAGGCATGAGTAAGGACCCGCTTGCAGAATTTTTTATTTTTTACACACGCACACACACCCCTACACACTCACGCCGTAGTGGGCTTTCACGACCTATGGATGCTCGAACCCTTTTTTTTTTTTTTTTTTTTGGATGCACGAACCCTTGACCGAGTGTTGAAACTCCCGAGATTCAACCACTCGAGCAAGAGCAAGGATCCCCGATTGCAGAAATTGAATGACATGACTGTTCATTAAAGACAGGTCGAGTCACAGATATTTGGAACCGTTTGATTGCTACAGTTTTTGCACAGTAACGACAGAACATTAGACTGCATCTAATCAACGGACCAGATAGGAGATGTGAATGATGACATGTCCAAATGCAAACATGTGCATGGCAAGGTTTCCATACACGTGACCCACTAGATAATTTCTCCAGTGAAAATACAACATACAGGTCATGCTTGGGTTCGGCATGCATGGCCTGATCAATTTTCAGAAGGGTTTGATCAGATCAAATCATTTTAGCAAGCCTGGCCCACTTGATATCCCATCCTACAAATGTGCCATTTGAATCCTCAGTCAGCCAACACATGCATCTGGCAAGTAGACCCTTGGTTGAACTTTTCTTAAATTCAAATGTATCTGTGCGTCTGTGGCCCACCTAATCAACAAATGAATTAGAAAGATTCATGTGGAAAATAGGGATTGAGGCCAGGTCGGGACAAGGCCTAGTTTTGCCAGGCAGGTTTGGTCTTGCTCTGATAAGCTATCTTGGGCTCAAACCTTCGGTGGGCCGGGCAGGCCATGCCACTCAAACACAGCCCATTACAACCACGAGATTCTATCATCAGTCCAGTCTATCAATGGTGGGCCATCCATGGCAGGATGACCAGATATAGAAACTGGATTCAACTATTCACCGCCAAATGTATGGTGGTCGGCTGCCACGAACCACAAGCAATTGATAGGCCCGGTCGCTTGCCAGCCCAAACTGCAGAACAGATTAGGCTCATTAACAGTGGACTCTACCCACATGATCTGGACCACAGATTTGGACAGATGGTCCTATCAGAATGATGTCCATTTATTATTCAATCATTGATGGCCCACTCAGGCACGGTTATGATCAATGCGCTTTTTGGTCCACAGCTTATTCGTAGTGGGGTCACAAGATGGATGGGCCACACCACTGTTGCCCACAGGTTATAAGGTGGAGAAGGCAGGAAAAATAGATAATGCCACAGAAAGTGACCTTGAATGAAAAGTAACATGGGCCGCTGAAAGTGCGGAATGCTTCAATCTCCTCCATCCATGGGCCACCTCTCAGTGATTGAGATCATCTCTTGCATACCTCCACGTGTGCCACGATGTGGCCCACCGCATGCGGTTTGAACCGACCCACAGCCAATTTCTTACTTTCCTGTTTATTTTTAACAAAGATTCATCTACAAAAGCAATATATATATATATTAGATGATGAAATGGAATGCAACCACATGATTGGCCTAATTTTATTAGGAAGAAAAAATGAGATACAGAACACATGTCGACCCATTGATGATTGATAGCTGGATAAATTGGCTCTAGTCGTCGTTCTGCAAACATAGGAGAAAATTTTCATCACATGAAAGCAAGCTACCGATGCAACCATCAAACAAAATAATAATAACGAAATGCAGGCCCCAACAAATCAATGTTTTAAAAATCAGAGCAGAAAGGATGTGGTCGGATTAGTTTGGACAGGAAGCCGTGGCCATTCTGGGCCGGTTCAGTATGGTGTGCCCGGTAATGGATTGGAACCTCATGAGTCAGATGGGTTTTGTGGTCCAACTATCAAACTGTCCAATAGAAACCGTTCGACCCTATATAATTTTCTGATTTTTAGTATTCTTAATTAAGGATGCGTTCGGTCTCACCAAATATCATGATATTTCATGATAAATCAGTATAACTTGGCACAAAATATATATCTTGAAATTTAATAATATTTAGTGCAACCAAACACACCCTTATATAATTATTAGCCGTAACGACACCATGGGTTAATCCAGTTGGACAGAGAGGTAGACTAGTTTGGATAGGACCACTAACAAAAACGGCCCAGTGGGTTTTGTGGTCCAACAACCGGACAATTCAACCTGGACAACCCTAATGTAACTATTAGGCCGTGATGACACCATGGGTTGACCCAGTTGAACAGTGCCTAGTTTGGATAGCACAACCAACAAAAACAGCTGGGCTCAGGTCCAGTTTTTAAAACATTGGCATGAATTTCATGTACCTTATTAGGGTGAGTATTGGATAGGAGGGACCCACCATGGATTGCACATGGCCCAATATCACATCGACTGGATGATCACAGCCATTCAAATTGAGGGCGTGCAAAAGCGACAGTAAAATCATTTCTACTATTACCATACTCTTTGCATGCCCTTAATTGTCTGGTTGTGATTTGTCCAATTGTGGTTATTTTTAGTTCCCGTGCAATCTATGTTGGGAATTTTGACCTGCGGAATCACACAAATCTACATCTATGATAGCAATTCAATGGCACCAAGCACACAAGAGAACACAGAAAGCACCCAGATTTAACGTGAAAAATTCTTTCGAAAAAAAATCACGGCACAAAGCGACAGATCTCCACTATGAAAACAGAAATTACAAAGAGAAAGGACTTACCCGATTCGAACAACCTCGAATCTCACCCTTGCTACACCTTTTTAATTTCCTTAGAACCCCTTTAGAAAACTTTTCCATGCCCTAAAAAAACCCTAGGAACACCTATTTATAGTTTAGGTAACTTCCCTTTCACATCCCGGTTGCAAAAGGATTTAAATCCGCAGTTTCGTGAAAAATCGCAGACAAACTGTGTAACCTATGACTAGTCGTAGCTCTCCTACGACTAGTCGTAGACCACCTACGACTAGTCCTATACCAGGAAAAAAAAACGACCGGTCAAGCGCCTCCCACGACCAGTCGTAGCTCCCCCACGACCGGTCGAGCAAAATCAACACTTGAACATTGAAGGCTTCTCCTCAACAATCTCCACCAAGTCTTCATTCTTCAACCATGTAGCTACGTGACCTCTTCTCTTATTTCTGCATCTCATCATAGCTCCTTGTGCACACTCCGTCTTTCTTTTTCGCCATCGCCGGGCCTAGAGAAGTTTCACAAATAAAGATCCACGTGCTCAACCACCTTTGCTCCTGTCTTCTCAAAAAAAGGAAAGACGTAGTCTTTTTACCATCTCACCGCTACCAATATTGCTTGCGGGGGTACTTGCTCACAACATTGATAGTTTGTGAAATAATCGGTCTAATCCAGACCATGGCATACACTGCCCAGCGTATTCGAATAAGGCTCATGAGATTTCCTGCTTTTCCTCATATGTTTTCGGACATATCTAGAGGAAAACTTGAGGAGAGACGCGTAAGAAACGCTCTCCGGCTTTACATGGCCCATCACATCCTCGATCAATACCTACACACAAGGTATTCCTCTTGTAATTATCAAAGTCTACTCCTCTTTTAGTCTCAATGCAAGAACCATCTTTGCAGACCCCCCGATCATTCATCTTGGATGTCCCGAATCTTCAGTACATTGATTTCAGACATGTCACAATTGGCTATCCACATTTCATCAACATACAATACCTGACCAACCATGAAGGAATCAAACCACTGCCTAGGCGACAAGCCGAACAACGACCTCCTGCAAAGTCTTTTCTCAGCCCCTTTAACTTTGAACCGCTCTGGTTGCTTCATGCAGATCTGCTCTTCACTTTCCCTTGCAGAAGTGCAGACTTCACATCATTCTTTCCAGCTCAAGATCACATTAGCCAACCAATGCCAATCACTGATCTATTAGACACCTGTTATACCATCGGCGCGAATATCTCTAAGAAGTCGATCCCTTCTCTCTAAGCATAACCCATCACCACTAGCCTCGCTCTGTATCTATGTTGTATCCTCCTGAAGATCCACCTGTATCCAACCACTTTTCGGCCCACTGGAAGCTCCACCCACTCCCATATGTCAGTCTGGTACAACGAATCCATCACATCGCCCATAGTCACCTTTCACCTTTCAGCATCAGGCTCACCTAGAGCCATCTGAATAGAAGATAAATACTCCTGCGATATTGGAGTCGTCCATGTACCTCGCCGATATCCCGCGATCATGCCGTGTGTTTCTTCTCAAAGGTGGCTGCTCCACCTGCTCTGTATCCCTGTCTGCGCATCTCAGCCTTCCTACCCGGCCCGCTCATGTGGCCATACCCAACATGTCACACACATACAGGGGTGGAATCCGTTACATCCATCGTAGCTCCACCTTTTGAAGTGCTCCTGATCAACTTGTACAAGTTACTGAATCGTTGTGCTTTCATGATTACCAGTGCCCCCTTGGATACTTTAAGAGCACCATCAATACCCATGCACTTGTATCCTTTTGCCTCAAGTACACCAAGAGAAATCAGATTCTGCTTCAAATCAGGAACATGCCTCACATCTGTAACGGTACGCTCCACCCATCAAACATCCTGATGCGCACAGAACCAACAGCCACAACATTACAGGTAATATCATTGCCCATAAATACCTGTCCACCATCGCACTCCCTATAGCTGGTGAACCAACACCGATGAGGAGTCATGTGAAAAGATGCCCCTGTGTCTAGCATCCACTCTTCCTTACGATCATCGTATGACCATCTAAGCGAAAACACAGATAAAACATCACCATCACATCCACTCGATCCATCTAACGTGGCAACATTGGCCTCCCTACATGAAGCCTCAGAATCTTCCCTCTTCAAATTAGAATTTTCACAATCTCTCTTCACATGTCCTTCCTTCCCACAATTCCAACACTTTACCTTTCATTTGCCCTTGCCCCTGGATTTGGATCTAGAACCAAAAGAACCTATACCTTGTCCAGAATTCCTACCCACTGTAAACAGTGCATCAGAAGACGTCCCCATGTCGCTGTTCAGTTGTCTCATAGCCTTCCCTTGAATGGCTGAGATAACTGTGTCGACACTCAGAATTTTATTCATGTAGCACATAGTGTCCTTGAATGCCTCATAGGACGCCGGGAGAGAATTCAACAACATACATGCTTGTTCTTCATCTTTCATCACTTCCTCCATATCTAGCAATTTGCAAAGTAATTTATTAAAGTTACTGATGTAAGCCTCCAGATCTCCACCCTCTGCCATATTGAAGTTATACCACTGCCACTTCAGGTGTAGGCGATTTTTCAAGGATTTCTTCACATAGATATCCTCTAACTTCGCCCACAAATCAGCCACAGTTTTCTCCCTCATGACGTTATAGAGAACCTCATCCGTGAGACATAAATGGATCGATGATAAAGCTTTCTTATCAAGAGCATTCCAATCAGCATCATTCATAGTAGACTTCTGCTCCTCAAGAGCACCATCCTCGCCTTGCTTGGTTAATAGGCAAATCATCTTAACCTTCCATAACTCAAAATTATTTTTTTCTCCTGAGTACTTCTCAAGCTCATACCTAGCGCTTGCCATTATTACTAATCCCTCAGATTCAGATCTGTGCCCCAACCATAGATCTGATACCACTTGTTGGGGATTTTGACCTGCGGAATCATACAGATCTAGATCTACGATAGAAATTCAATGGCATTAAGCACACAAGAGAACACAGAGAACACCCAGATTTAACATGAAAAACCTTTTGGAGAAAAAATCACGGTACAAAGCGACAGATCTCTACTATGAAAACAGAAATTACAAAGAGAAAGGACTTGCCCGATTCGAACAACCTCGAATCTCACCCTTGTTACACCCTTTTAATTTCCCTGGACCCCTTTAGAAAACTTTCTCATACCCTAAAAAAATCATAGGAACACCTATTTTTAGTTTAGGTAACTTCCCTTTCGCATCCCGGTTGCAAAAGGATTCAAATCCGCAGTTTCACGCAAAATCGCGGACAAACTGCATAACCTACGACTAGTCGTAGCTCTCCTACGACTAGTCATAGCTCCTACGACTAGTCCTAGACTGGAAAAAAAATAGCATAACTAGCTGGACTTCGAGTCGTGTCAGGGCTCGAACCTACGACCGGTCGAGCGCCTCCCACGACCAGTCGTGGCTCCCCCACGACCGGTCGAGCAACATGAACACTTGAAGATTGAAGGCTTCTCCTCAACAATCTACAGTAGATCCTACACAAATTCACATCATAATAAGGTACAAGGAGTTCATATGGATCATGGCTCTTGATATAAAACTTGATTTCAAGCGCTGACCTTATTTTTCAGGGACTCAGGATCTTTGAAACAATCAATATTGCACACTGATTTCATCACTTCTCCAAAGCTGCCACCATTCGATTCCAGCAGTAGACAATCAATTACAGATATTACAAGCCAAGTCAGTGATAACGGATACAAAATGGGAGATACTGACGACTGATCCACCATACATGTGGTAGCATGTGTATGTCGAGAGAGATAGTCCAAATCATTAATCATATAGTGGATAGACACACGGCCTAGAAATTAGACTGATCACACAGCCATAACAATCTGATTTCACTAGTTGAATCCGAGATGGTGACCATTTTCTACTTAACCATCCATCTAATAACAGCCTACAGTTGATGATTAGGATTACTTGATCAGAGCAGTTTCCAGGACATGCACCATCAATAGCGGAGCCCAGAATTTAGATAGTTTGGATTGACATGTAATATTGCATTCATCACACTGTTAAATGTGAAGTGGCAAATGCACATAAGATTCCAAGCACATCTATAATAAGAAAAAAGGTAAGTAAACGATAGTCTTAGAGAATTCAATTCTGACCTTTATCGCCCTTTCTCAGGCTGGTCCGTGCTGTTTCTACCCTTCTCGGTAAGGTCCACAGTCTTTCTTGATTTCTCTCTTCTATCTGTGTTGCTACGGGACTTCTCTCTATAGTCTGTGCTTGACTTAGACTAGTCTCTACTGTCAGTACTCTTCCTTAAGAGCTCCCAACAATCAGAGCTGGTGCGAGGAGTCTCTGAAAGATCAGTGATCTGATTGGATCCATTTCTAGGGGTAGATAATTTTTCAACGGCCGAGATGAACTTCTTCAGATGCTTAATGTATTCTGCGTGATTTTCCAAATCACAGTGTTTTCCTCCTTTAATCCATAGGGGTTCATACTTCTCTTTACAAATTAAGCTCCTAAAGCTTCTTACCATGAGACCAACTTACTGATGGGGTCTTTCCTCCTCAGTTTAGAGGAGAGATAGTGCAGCAGGTTGAAAATCGGAGTGTTTCACCGCGTCGCTCGACCGGTCAAGGGTGAGGCTTGACTCAAAGTCCGACGACCAATTGAATTAATTCCTCTGAGGAGCTCGACTAGTCAAGGGAGGTGCTCGACTGGTCAAGTGGGCCGCTCGATCGGTCGAGGACCCTTCTCGACCAGTCGAGGTTACACAGATTTGAGTCCGAATTTTGTGCACACTGCGAAAATTTGAGGCGGTTTCACAAGAGGTGCGAAAGGGAGTTTCATAAACTATAAATAGGGGTTCCTAGGACTTTTCTAGGTAATGTAAGAGGGTTTCTTAAAGCTTTACAAGGGTTCGCTAAAGGGTTTAAGGCTATTAAAGGTGTGTGTGTGTGTGTATGAGGAAGAGAGAGAGAGAGAGAGAGAGAGAGAGGGAGAGAGATGAACTTGTGGAATGGAGATTCTACTCATAGAGGTGATCTATTGTGCACTCGACATCTTTGCGCTTCTACGTCCTCGTAATCGGTGAGATCTCTCCGTTTTTCTTCTATTCTCTTATTGTTTATCCACTCCTGCATGAGTGAAGAAGGTTTGATCTAAGCAGTGTGTGCTTGTGATTGGTTATAACATTCTACTTCATAGTGGATTATTGATCTGAACAAGGTCCCGTGGTTTTTACCTCTTTGAGGGTTTTCCACGTAAAAATCTCTTGTGTCATGTGGTTTGTGCTTTTATTTATTTCATTGCTTTATTATCCCATAATTCTAGTATTTTTGAGAGGCTAGATCCTAAGGTTTTGTGCAAAGGTCCCCAACAAAGTGATATCAGAGCTAAGTTCATTGAACGGAGTGAGATCGGTCTGAATTATGGAAGGTGGCTCATCAAGGATGATTAGTCTCAATTGTTCTAACAGGACCATATGGAAGGCTAAGATATTGCAAGAACTTGTATTCTTCAATTTAAGGCATATTAGTAAAGTCGAAGGATATAACAGATGATTGGAAGAAATTGGACCAGAAGGCGATGCAGTTTATTAGACAAAGGTTGGACGCTTCCATATTCCACCATGTGTCAACAAAGACCTTAGCCGCTAGCCTATGGCTAAAACTGCAAGGGCCGTATGAGAGGAAGACAACCGGCAATAAGATTTTCCTGATACAATGACCTATGAATCTCAAGTTCAAAGATGGTGGTTCTGTGGCTAAGCACACGAATGAAGTTAGCAATACATTGAACCAGCTCTCCTCTATGAAGATGGTCCTGGACGATAAATTACAGGCTTTGTTATTGCTTGGTTCATTGCCTGATAGTTGGAAGACATTGGTGGTGTCTCTAAGTAACTCCGCGCTTGAAGGAAATATGTTCATGGAAAAGATTACTAGTTATCTCTTCAATGAGGAGATAAGAAGGAAATCTCAGGGGTTTACTCATCAAGAGGCCCTTGTGACATAAGAACGGGGGAGAGGAAAGAATAAAAAAGGCGAAAAGACCCGAGATAAATTAATAGACAAGTCGAGTACCAAAAAGCACGTTGAATGCTAGAATTGTGGCAATAAGGGCCACTTTAGGCATGAATGTCGTAAAGATAAGAACGACAATAGATGAAAAGGAAAGGAGAATGAAGATGAATCAGACTCCACTGTGATCTCTTCTGATGGCGATGTTGTAGTTATTCCTTCTGTATACATGATGTTTGTCTCACGGCCACGAGTCAAGACACCGACTGGGTGATAGACTCAGGAGCCTTGTTTCATGCGACTCTACGTAAGGACTTCTTGACAAGCTACAAGTCAGGTGACAATAGGACAGTAAAGATGAAAAATTTTAGCGTATCGAAGATCGTAGGGGTCGATGATATTTGTGTGAAGACCGATGTGGGCTACATATTGGTTCTTAGGGATGTAAGGCATATCTCAGACCTTCACATCAACTTGATGTCAAGGGGAAGTGTAATACCTTGTTTCTTAAAACTCGAGGAAGGTCGCTCGAGTATGAGAACCTGAGTATTACGTTATGAAGTGGACTAACATACATCTAAATAGCAACAATTTTCCTAACATAAAGTAAGGCAACTATTGCGTAAACTGAGAAGATCATAAGTGACAACAAAGCATTTCAATACAAGTAAGTAACGACAAAATGAAATTCCTCAGAAGGGGAATTTTTTTATTACAGTTCAAGTGAAACACAAGTCTAAAATGTTGTAAACCTAAACTATCATTCGATCTCCAACGGCTCAACAAAATGTACATAGAACTCTTCCTCGCCATAATCCACCACAACTGTCCTTGGAATCCTGTCATAAAGGTCTTTACCTATCCTCAATCCTGCATCTATTTGGTGCAACCGCACGATAGGTGAGTGAAAACTCAATGAAAATTTTCCTCATAGATTCAACCATGACACATCATTCCAAAATAGATTAACAATGCATATATAATTCATAGGGCAATACGCTAACAATGCGTTTGTATGAATGTATGCTCAAGTCACAGATCTGGGGATGCACATCCAGCTGTCAAAATAAAGGGTCGCCCGCAGTAGTAGACTACCTGAAAAAGACCATATAGACCGCCCGTGGAAAATTAAATACCTAGAAAAGGCCATGAAGGTGAGTGCGCCCAAGGACAACCTCCTGAAAAAATACTCGGGGTATGCTCGTGGAGGTATAAAATCTCGAAAAAGCCTCATGTAAAGAAAGAGTGGCCCAAAGTGTACAAGAGCACAAACCTGATGTTTGGACTTAGGTAATAGAACCTTCCACAACCCAACAAGATGTGACTTACGATGAACACTCGGAAAAGCTCACATGTCATGCGTGGATGTTATGCGGCATGACACTTATATACATTACTTTTGATAGAATAGAAAAAATCATCAACTTTCAAATAAGGAATATCCAACTATGCGTTCCATAATGACTTCCATAATTTCTTTACATTCAAAGGAGGGCACACTAAGTATCGTGTAAATTTCCAAATGAGGTTACATCATTAACTAAGAGTCCATCCAGAAGTACACTACATGTAACCAAATTCTCATTTTTCATATTGTAAGAACTATTCACAAGATTATACCTACAAAATTAGAGATTAAAATATAGAAAATCATGAAGGTAATGTCTCACTATATGTCACGTCCCAAACTCGAAAACCGGACTCACAAAATTTCTGATCGCCGAATCCGGCACCGACAGCCTCCATAAAATCCCATTCTCGGCTCCTATCGCCCATTCGCCAGGTTCCGATCCTGGGATGCTACGAGGAGGATTTTCAACGTCAGTTTGATTCGTAATAAGCATAACTAAAGACATAATCCACAAACAACAATCAAGAACTCCATTACATTTCCACTATGATCAAAAACTTTACAAGTACAATGAGCATAAAAGAAAATACAATGGTAAGGAACAAAAACTCTAAAATGATCTGCAAGTGCTCCTGCCTCAGCGCTGCTGCGCCCCAACGTCACCTGCATGCAATGGTCGTGCATAAGCTTATAGAAAGCTTAGAGAGTGGTGAAAGTGTGTGCGCAAGGTAGTAATATGATCATGCAATATCAAAGTAATGCAGAATATGCAGATGGATCCATAATATCATGAGCCGTACCAAGGATATGCGATGCAAGATGCAAGTCAAGCATACAATCCTCATCTAAGTCCACATTTCAATACAGCTCAACTCTAGGATATCACCGGGGTCTAGTACACTCTAAACCAGATCGCCGCCTCATCGCGCGTAATAAGGTAAGTGGAAGAGACCTCACTATTCGTCTGTGAATATCGGGCTTAACTCGTCGATAGCGAACCCATTCCTCGAGCTGGTCAGACTCAGCCTAGCATTGCCCCCTACACTCGGGTGGGTAATGCCGCACCCCCTTTCAACCGATCACGACATAGTGGAGAGCGCAGCCATCTGGTAATCGGCACTCAACGCTCATCTACCCACTCGATCTAGACGTTGGAGCAACCTCTTGGTACCATAAGGTTTTAGAGACTTTCACCCAGGGATATCTATAGTACCCCATGTAAAATAAGATTTTTGGTATCCAATCCTGCCAACCACGATACGCCTGTGGAGGCTACGGCCCCGATGTCGTTGGGACGTACAATAACCATGTCACACAAATGTGAAATGCATGAATCACGCTATCCAGTCATGCAACAAATCCTGCGCATATCGTGCGCTCATGTAGGGCGACACTACCTAACCGGGAGCCTATAAACAACCTGCCCGAAGGCATATGCTATGATCAGTTAATTCTCATATCAAGCATACATATGATGCGTATGATCATGAGTCATGGAACTATACTAAACATGTAATAAAGTAATGAATTACCCATACAATGCAAGTGGGCTTAGATGGCCTACACCCAACAAGTACGGGCTTAATAATGGGCCCTAAGGAGAGTCATAATGTGGACATCCAACCAGTATTACACTCGCAATGTGGACGTCAAACCAACATTGCTCCCAAGGTACGATCGTCGCAAACATCGCTACATAATCCGTGTTGGGATCACACGTTGCAATGAACCTTAGGTACATCCCATTGGACCTTAAATACATCAAATGGGCCTTGTCATTTGGGCCTTTTATTCATCCAATGGGCCACATTACTGGGCTTCACCAATGGGCCTTAGGTACATTGCAACGGGTCATAACCCATGGGCCTCAGAGTACATCATAATGGGTCTAATCACATGGGCCTTATGTGACTTAAATGGGCCTAATCCCATGGGCTTTATACATACCAAATGGACCTAAATCATAGGCCTTATATAGATCAAGTGGGCCTAAACCCATAGGCCTTATATAAATCAAATGGGCCTAAATCATAGGCCTTATATGTCAAATGGGCCTAAATCCATAGGCCTTATATAAATCAATTGGGTTTGATCCCACAGGCCTTGGGATATATCAAATGGTCCAATCCCATGGGCCTTACATCCACATCAAAGTGGACCCCAATAAACTGTCACAATTACATTAAGATGGACCTCAAATCATGCCAAGATTGGGTCCGCTTGGACTGTGGATCTGACTCATTCCATAAAATGATCTTTAAAATGGATGGGCAGATTGGATGCAACACCTGCATCAAGGGTGGGGCCCACAAGGCCCACCATCAGGTTATTTACAAAATATAATATAATATATATATATATATATATATATATATATAGTATATACAATAATATATATGTATATATACATACATACATACATACATATATATATATATATATATATATATACACACACGCACGCATAACCCCACACGTACACACGCCAGCAGGCTCCACCGTCCACTGGACGGTGGATGCAAAACACATGCATCAAGGAGGGCACCACCGTCCAGGCGGACGGTGGGTAAAAACACATACCTCACTGTGGGTCCCATGTGGGGCCCACTGAAATGTTTATTTGAAATCCAATCCGTTGATAAGGTCACACAACCCTGGACAAAAGGGGAAAACAAATTTCAACTTGATCTGAAACTTCTATGGGCCCCAAAAGGAGTTTCAATGGTAAAGGCTCAATCCCACTATTTCCTGCGGTGTGGGCCACCTGAGCGTTGGATCGAACTGAAACTTGGAGGGGGCCCACCTGAGGAGGAGACCCACCTCATGAACGGCGTGGATCTAACATATACATCATGGTGGAGCCCACGGCAGCAGCCGTGGGTGGCTGCACGGCCGCCCGCTGCTACTACAGCATGTCAGAGGCAAGGGCCTCTTGTTTTTTTTGGGAAAACCCATTTTCTGGGGTTTTTCGCATTTGGGGCCCACATCTAGCAGATCCACCCCGTCCATAGGCTTCAGTGGCTCAAGACCGTCCCAATGAGTCTAATATAGGAATTTTTTTATATTTAGAAAATAAAATAAAATAGAAAATGATCTTTGAGTGGTGATGATGTAATCTCCAACGCTATGGCCCACCAGATCTTCCTATCAATCCCAACTCTTGGCTCAACGCCTAAAATGAGATGGGTAAGAAGATGGACGGCTTGGATTTCATACATACGTCAAGGTGGGGCCTACATGAGCCGGCCCACCTAAACCTTCCTCTTTTTTTTTTCCTTTTTCTTTTCTTTTGGCAGAGACGTCCAGCGTCTCAGACGCTGGACGGTTAGGCCTCTTTTTAAAAAAAAATACATTGAGGTGGGCCTTGTTGAGGTGGGCCACCACTGGTGGATGACATGGGTACAACATATAAGGTGGGCCCCACTTGAAGAAAGCTTGTACAACATAAATACTTCAAGGTGGGGTCCATTCAAGTGGGCCACACAAACACAATATGATCTAAGAAAAAAAAAAGAAAATGAAGTAGAGAGAGAGATAGAGGGATAGAGGGTGGGACATGCTTGTAATGGAGGGCTCCGCCACTATAAGCCCTCCCTTGTAAAATAAATCATAAATCAAATGAATCCCTTAATCACATGGGACCACCAAAATTGAAAATCAACGATGGGGATCCTTTCCCCACCAATATGGACGGTCTAGATGACCTTCATAATGTCATGAAATAAACATCATGATGGGGTCCATGGAGAATGTCTCCATCATGGAATGATCATGATGATCAAAGTGGGCCATCAGCCACAATTTAGGGTCCCAAGTGAGATCCAAACCATTGATCGGTTGGCCTCACTTGGCCCATCTCAAAAATATGAAAAACTAGTATTAACTAGCACCCACCGTCCGATCTTCTTGCTCCTATGGGCTCCTTAGTACCTTAGCTTCGATTTCAATGGATGAGATGAGGTTTGGATGGTTAGGATGGGAGATGAAGAGGTAGGAAAGGTGGGCCACACTTGGTGCTTGGAAGACTTGGAGAACTCTCATACGTATGGGGGTGTTTCTCTCTTGGATTTAAGTTTTTAAAAATGAGAGAGAGAGATGGGTGATAGATGTTTAATGTGGTGTTGATGGGTGTGTAAGATACTTTTTTGACTTTGGTGTCCTTTTGTGTAAGAAAGGCATGAGAGGTGTAAGAGATTCTTGACTTTTGAGGCTTGCTTGGGAAGGGTGAAAAAGTGATGTGTACTTGACATGTACTTGACATGTGATGTGATGAGATTGATTGATTAATGGGATTGATGTGACATCTTGTAGAGATTCTCTTGGGTTTCGCAAAGCGCGGCGTTTTCTTCGCATCAAACGTTGGCCCACATCTCTTGACCAGGGTATCGCCTCGGCGCACAAGTCGCGGCATCGAAACCGCAGCGATGGTGCGGTCGCTATGCTAATGGTCTTGGGTTGAGTCGATATAGGTTGACGGCATATGAATCAGGGTCGCGCGCAAGTATCGATTAAGGGTCGAAGGTTGCCGAAATTCGACCGGTAAGACTGCGGAAGTCTACATAACGGACACGGGTCTTACACTATACAATTCACAAATAATCTAGTATGAAAGCTTCCTTTTCTCATCACGTCTAATGGGAATATTGTAACACCCCAAATTTTTTGTCAACCTGGAGTTAGACGTCCTTAGGCAATGGGTCAACCTTATCACTTTCAGAGCTCAATCCCAAAGCCAAAGAAATCACTCTTCAACCTATTTCCTTCAAAACTCACCTTTCACCATCTCATTCTTCAAATTTCTCCAAGTACTTTCATATTAGATATGACTCCTCAAGTTTAAATAGTAAAGAATACAGATCCTAGGGTATTAATGATGAGGAACAATACCGAAGCTAAAACTTACCATGAATAGTAAATAACTGGGTAAAATGGACTTTTTGCCTTAACCTTTTGAAATCTAACAAAATAGATAGGTTAGTTGGATAGATTAGCGTCTCCTATCCCAAAATCATTTGCTATACACCACAGAAATTCATTTCGGTTTGCAAACTGGCCCCGAAATGCTTCGAATGGAGTCATGGGCCCACCCATGCTAATCCACAATGATCCAACGTGGGCCCCATATATTTTTGGGACCTAGGGGGTAGGGGGAACCCAGCCCATATGGCGGACATCGCCAGTTATGAGTTTGGTCGGCGATGGCATCGCCGGTTCCGCGATGCATCGCCGGTCAAAATCATCGATTGGGTTCGGGCTTTGGGCTGGAGGTGTTTGGGGGCTTGGGTAGCCCCCTGGTATGTGGGCCGTTCGTTAAAAACACCTCAATCAAGTACTTCCTTCACAAAGTGACCCTCCAAGCTCTCCTTTCGCTCCAAACGTCTAATTTTTGGTAAAAATCACCCCTCCAAACTCTTCCTTCTTCCGTTTCCAAACAGCCTCGCTCCACCCTCCAAATTTCATCTCAAACAGAGATCATTATAGGCTACTTCCTTTAGAAATCTAATGAGAATCACCTAGCCCTGTACTAGACGACCTGTGAAATTCGCACCAATCACTTTCAATACGATCTGCTAGAGTCAAAACGTATAGGATAGGTGACGCTACAATACCGTAAAGCTTGGGATCAAACTCTATTCCCGATTGCTCTCTTGAGCACCTTGGAAACTTTGTATCGGCTCTGGACCGCACATCGGAAGTTCGATTATCCCGAACTTAGACAATCCTGACCGCCTAGTTGGACTTGACGTTCATCTCAAAAATCAAGTCCAACTGATGTCCTGACGATATTTTACTGGGTTCGGAGTGGAGAGTGTGAGAAATAAATATAATTTATGAAATCTGGCACGTCCGCTTGCGCGCTTTTTCTAAGCGTTCTGACCGTTAGAATTCAATCAAATTTCACCCTCGGATCAGGAAAAATTTCCCTTACGTGTCATAGTACTTGTAGCTCCGATCGAGTTTCCATAACCGTTGAACTGAAACTGGTCCGCCACCGTCGATCTGGAAATCCGATTGGACTGAAAATTCTGCCTGGCCTAGATCCAATGTCAGGGAGCTTAAGTCCGATCGTATTCAGTCACAGGACCTCCAGAAATACTCTTTTGGATCAAAACAGTCCAGATTTGGTTATAACTCAAGTATACTTTGTTCCTAAGTCTAAAACGGTGAAGTTTTAGCCTATATAAGGGCTTTAAACCCTCTCACAACCCTCCCATCCGAATTTGCTTGAAACCCTAGGAAAAGAGAGAGAGAAAGTGAGAGATTTCGAGAGAGTGTGGGAGTGATCTTCCTGTCACTTGTTGCAGCTGCTACACGTGCTAAAGCAACGCATCCCAATCACTTTGTTGGTGATTCCGACGCATTTCTAGGTAAGAAAACCCTAACCACTTGCTGATTTGGGAATTTCGTTGATTCAAATAGCAAAGTAGCTTATGTATCTTGTGCATTAGGTCGCCATAACGCCGTTGACGAAGCGTTGACGTTCGATTCGAATCGATACACTTCTACGACACAAGGTGAGGATTTTAGATGCTTAGATTGACTGATTTCAAAGCTTTCAATATCGTTTAATAGTAGATTATCGATGGCAACGCCGTTTGACATGTACAACATGCTGTCCGTTTTTCGTTTCGTAAACGTATGGTAAATATGAGATTTAGGGTATTTTAGGCATTTATAAAAAATACTATATACGTCCGTATTTTGCTGAAATGATTGTCATGTTTATTTATCGTATTAGTATACTGGATATGCGTGTATGATCTGTTTGGCGAAGAGATTCGCCCTAATGCGCACTTTGGGTCGACATACGTTATGTAGACTAAAGTGTGTAGACTAAGTGTTTGTATAAATGTTTGTACTAGTATGTATGGAGTAACTGTCGTTGTAGATTAGTCTTGAGATTGAAATCTCAAGTAATATGCTGATGTATAGGATTTTCACCCTGTTGGCTATATGAATTGAATTCATTATATATACGGAATGCATGCGTTGGTTGATTTGTTTACGTTGTATGTTATAACACGTGTCAACATACTTGTATTGTTTATATTCATTTCTGCTACTCTAATATGCTTACTGATGTTGTTTACAAATGTTTGGGGCTATGCACTAGTCCAGGCAGTCGGTAATGATTCAAATTCGTGGTTGGCTTCTATTTGCCACGAAGGACGCGTCGATGAACGCGAGTCGTATTTTGGGCAGGCGGGAGTGGTTAGGCCACACGAAGTGTTTTATGCACTTCATGTCGCTCAGCTTGAGATGCGCTCGTACTAGTCGAGCCCATCACGTAACCCGACTGGCCGTTGTATGTTCACCCTGTATGAGTCATAACTGCTTGAACCTAGGGTACTGAACTTACCATTGAAAACCCTGTTAACCATAGTACCTTGATCCATAAAGACTCATGAGCTGGGCATGGTGGTATGGGATACCGTAGTCGAGCTGTTGGCCTACGCTGGGGCCACAAATCTCCCCGTAGTGATCAGTGAGTACCCTACTCTGAGCAGATTATGGTGGTATGGGACACTATATTCTTACTATCGGCCTACACTAATCAGGTGACGAGCCCTTTGTAGTGACCTTGAGTTTATCCTGACACCGCATGGGAGCGACGAGTCCTGATGCAGTCTTAAGGATAAATAGGCCTGTATTAATAAGGTGATGGGGGAACGGAGCAACGACTGCGAGAAATAGTCCTGACAACCCTTGCAGCGACCTACAAATATAACATCGTATGAGATTACTAGGAGTGACGACCCTAAACAGGATCTGTGTTGGGATTGATATAAGGAAGGTACCTTAGTTTCCCAATACTGCTGTATGAAAAGGACTAATAATAACTCGGTAATCATATCCACATCACATTGCATGTGCCTGGAAGATGTGGAGCACTGAGCGGAACGCAAGCATGCCGCGGGCGTAACATGGTGCCGTATGAGGGAGAATGTCGGTGAGGGCATCCATCATGTCATCTCATGCATACATTAACAACAGTATCTAGAAATGTTTGATTGATTACTTTACTATAATTGCATGATTGATTTGAGAACATGCTAATCTTTACTCTATGATTCCACTGAGTTAATTACTCACTCCCATGTTACGGGACGGTGTTCCGGACACCACCAGACCCTTTTGTAATTACAGATGATGGCGCGGCCTGCGAGGCGGAGCCGGACTTGATGATGATGAGGAGGATCCCTCCTTTATGCGTGTTCTGATAGACGGGATTACAGGGAATTTGATTAGATGCCATGACACTTGTCATTTTATATTTTTGGAGCACTCATGTATGTTCTTTTCTTTCCATTTTTGGAGTATACATGTATTTAATTAACCTGGTAACATGTTCACACTCTGGAGACTTACAATCAATTATATATTTTATGTATCTATCATAGTCTTCCGTTTGCTAATTTAACTGTCTCTAGAGTATGATATGTTGTTTTGGCTTAGTCTCAATCTTGTTTAATGCCATTCTACAGACAACATGCATTTATAATTATCTATGTTGCATAAGTGACGTTCTGGAACTAGGGAGTTGAGTTTCTACCCGACCCTCGATTTTCGGGATGTTACAGATTTACACATAGGCAAATGATTATAAATGTGGCATGAAATTTTCACGACAATACCGCATACACATAATTATAAGGAAACATGGCATTAAAACAATTTCTTCACAAAAGTCAAGTTAACTAGGAATTAATATTTCTTTAAATTACTCTACATTAAAGAGTTAATCCACATGGAAATTAATGAATGGAAGAAGCTATGGGGGATACTCCTCACCTCGATGTTGTCCTTAGAGTTGATTGAAGGGGATTATCCTTTAAGGTGGCAGTGACTAGTAGCACCTGAAGGGGCATTAAAAGCTTCTAGTGAGTTACGACCGAGTTCAGTTGGTTGGGATTATCAACTAACAACTAGTTGAATTCATCTCAGGAGTTTCAGTAGCCATAAGGTTAAAGGTTCTTTGAACCCAATATTTCTCAAAATCATCCACAACTAATTGGAGTCATCTTAACTCGGCTGGAAGACTGACCGCGTTAGCTCGATAATGGGTATTGAGTTGACCCGGTGGGCTAGATGGTTAGGTCAGTCCCAGATTGGGCAGATCTGGAACACCCCTAATTGGGCCTTAACTCACTACACTGAGTTATTTCTCAGGCCCAGTGGAGTCAGATTTATTCTCCTGCATTGCACCTGAGTCACTGACTCAGTGACGACTCCAGTGTAAACGTCACTACTACCCACAGCTTTGGCGAATCAGAGCTCAGTTCAAAGAAGCAGATCTAGATCTAGGAAAACTAACCGCAGGCATGGAGGCAGATTGGGTTTTCCCATCCAAGAATGGTGCTGAGTCACTCAACTCGCAACTGAGTTGAGGGGACTGTGAACACCACTAGCCGAGTGGTGCAATCCTTCAATAACTGAGAGAGAAATAGATGGAATTATCTAACCAGGGTCGAAAATTTATGGGTTTTATTTGAATCTAAGACAGGGATGGGTTTCGATCTCTAATACCTGAGCTGGTCGAGGATTTGAGCTGGTGAAACGAGGCCGGGCGTGTTGAGTTGAAGTGGGACAACAACCTGCTCTACCCGGCCCACATTCTCCCCTAATCTCTCTCACTATCTTCTTCCTCTCTTTCAGTTTTCTCTCCTCTCTTACTATCTCCTTTCTTTCTCTCAGCAAAAGAGCGAGTCAGGCCAATGCTGACTCGTTTGTTAGAAGGACCGAGGCGAGTTGCAACAGGGCCTGCAACATGCACCAGCGGCCGATCTCTCTCTTTCTTTCCTTATCTCTTTCTATTTCCTTCTTAAGCCTCCTCGAAAGACGTCCTTCTTCTAAAAATTTCCACGACTAATCCTAAAGATTAGTGCAGAACTAATTCGCAATAGCTGAGAACAACTAGTCTTCCGGATCTCCCCATGAGTCGGATCCTTTGCGTGGATTTCAGGTTTGACTTCTGATGGGCATTAGAGATGGTGGGCCACACGATGGACGTTTCAGATCAGAGGAAGGGTGGCCATCACAGAAAATGGGTCCCACAGTCGGCTTAAGGAAGATGACGGAACGAAAATGATATTTTTAAATTGGGTGGCTAATCCATAGATCAGGGCTGTTTGGACGGTCCTGATATGGCCTAAAAGCAATGTGGGGTCCATCCTACGGTGCAAGGAGAGCTGTTAATTAATACAGCCACTTAATGAGTGAAAAACTCACCGCCGCACTAAAATCTCGCCAAATACTCGTTTGCTAGGGAAAATATCACTGAGCCCTAATCTCAACGCTCAGGATGAGCTTGAGAGAAGCTTCTAGGAGTCCATGAACGGACGAGATGCATCTTTCCTTATTGAGGAAAGATTCTTTCTGCATTCCAGCGTGTAGGGGTCCGTTTTTTGGAAAAAGGTAGGGCTGACTGGGATTCTTCTGCGTACGTGGCTCCCATCTGACAGTTTCCAATGGTCAGATCTTTCAGAGAAGCAACACACGTGGATCTACTCTCCCCGTCAGCGCCCCTCCTCAAACAATGCTTGATCGGTCGTTAATTGAGCTGGCGTAGGGAACTTTCAATCCAAGGTAACACCAGGGTTAGGGTCGGTGGGACCCTATCTATTAGATGAACGGTCTGGATCGGGATATCGTATTCAGAAAATGGTTATTTGCACCGTCACACGGACGGCCAGTTTTAAGCTAGCGACGAGCGGGAGTGATTTCATTTGAAAATTTTGAAATTTCATTATTTCCATCGGGTCAACAGTCGTTTGACCTGATGCTAGGTGTTGTGCACGGCGTGTGCACGTTATCCGTACACACGCACAGGTTAAACGTGGGGTCCCTTCGATGATCTGAGCTGATCCATATCGTCCATTCGATGCTACTGGTCCGATCATGACCTTTGGTTGGCAATCAGACCGATTCAAATCTTAGGTGGACCATAATTCTAATTTATTTTGTTGTAACTATAGGTTTTTATTCATTTGCTAGTTTAATCATTTCATAATTGAACGTCAATGGTAGAAAATGGTTCATGGGAACTCCTATCTAAAATCCAATGGCCAGAATATAGATTAGATGGCCTAATACATATTCATAATATTTATTATCATTTTTATGTTGTTTTTAATATCCTTTGTATTATTAAATTTTTTATTATATCATCTATTTATATTTAATCAGATGGTTCTCTCTTTTGGCCATGCTTTTTAGGTTTATCAAATGTAAATTACTTATTTATATTTAAATATTTATATAGTCATTATTTATTTATTTTATAATTTTTTCTCTAGATTATTTTCGTGGGTCACACTCTAATCAATGCCATTTATTCATTCATTCGGCCCTTATCGGGCTTTAATTGGAAAGATTGGATCATTTTATTTTTGTTAGCGGGTCACGATACATGGGTCTTAACCTTCAGTTATCGATTTAATTAAGCTAGGTTGGTACTTATACTATGTTTGGTTACACGGTAACACCCAAGTATTAAAAAGCACGAGGTGTTACAGGAAGGTTGGATGATAATGGCTATAAAAGCCATTTTGCTGGTGGGTGTTGGAAGCTCATCAAGGGTTCATTGATCGCAGTCAGAGGAAAGAAGTGTTGTAACCTGTACAAGACAAGTGTCAGTGTGTGCAATGGTGGGTTGAACGCAGCAGAAGATTCAACTATTGACATGTGGCATAGGCGTCTAGGCCACATGAGTGAAAAAAGGCTTCAGGTACTAGCGAGGAAGCGGATTCTTCTAAACGTGATAGGTATACCTGTCAAAACCTGTATTGATTGTTTATCAAGGAAACAACATAGAGTTTCATATATTAAATCTGTTTCTCATTTTAATAAAGTGCATGCATTAGATTTGGTTTATTCTTATGTTTCTGGTCGTATAAGGACAAAAACCTTGGGTGGGGCATTGTATTTTGTCACTTTTATAGATGATGCATCTAGGAGGGTTTAGGTTTATGCTTTGAAATTTAAGGACGAGTCTGTGGTGTGTTTAAATTATTTCATGCTATGGTCGAGAGAGAAACAGGTAGATCATTAAAGTGCATCTGTATTGACAATGGTAGTGAATACATTGGTGACTTCCATGAGTATTGTAAGTCCCTGGGTATATGGCATGAACAGATGATTTCCAAGACCCCCCAGCATAATAGTGTGGCCGAGAAAATGAATCACACCATTGTAGAGAGAATCAGATGCACGTTATCTCATGCGAAGTTGCCCAAGACGTTCTGGTGAGAAACAATACACACGGAGGTGTATTTGATAAATAAGTCTCCATCAACCCCGTTGAATGGATAAGTACCTGAGAAGGTGTGGACTGGACAGGATCCATCGTACAGTCATCTTAGGATGTTTTGATGCAGAGTATCCATTCATATACCGAAGGATGAGAAGTCTAAGCTCAATATGAAGATCAGACAGTGTATGTTCTTGGGGTACGGTGATAAAAAGTTCGGTTACAGATTATGGGATCCGACCGAGAAAAAGCTCGTCAAGAGCAGAGATGTGGTTTTCTTTGAAGATTAATGTATAGAAGACATTTGTAAGCTAAAGAAGAACCAGCCTAGTTCAGGTGAGCTAGAGGACATGGATCTAGTTTCTCTTCCCATGGTGCCTGATGATGGGGGAGTACAGTAAGGTGCAGAGGAAGAGGGAGTTCCTACAGAAGATGGACCGGGGGATTAGCCCCTACCTGATCTACCTATTGAGCCATAAGTGAGGAGGTTATCTAGGGACAGACAGTCGTCCAAGAGGTGCTCGCCGCATGAGTATATTATGCTCACTGATGGGGGAGAGCTAGAAGATTATTCTGAGGCCCTAGCCAACGAGCATAAGGGGGAGTGGTTAAAAGCTATGCAAGAGGAGATGAGATCCTTACATAAGAACCACACCTATGATATGGTGAAATGGATACTGCAGTATCTAAGAGACTCATTCAGGTTGAGTCTATGCTATGGTGATAGAAAACATGTGTTAGAGGGCTACACAGATGCAGATATGGCAGGTGACATAGACTCCAAGAAGTTACATTGGGGTTCGTGTTCACATTTGCAGGGGGAGCGGTCTCTACATAAGGTCGTAGCATTGTCGACCACAAAGGCCGAGTACATCAAAGTCAAGGACAAAGAGCATATGATGTGTAAGGTGAGGAATAGCTTGTTTGGGCTGAAAAAAGCTCCATGGCAATGGTACAAGAAGTTCGACTCATTTATGTTAAAGCATGGGTATGACAGAACGGAGTCGGACCACTGTGTGTTCACGCGTAGGTTCTTAGATGGTAAATTTCTGCTAAGTCGGAAAGGAAGAGATTTGATGAGGTTTTCCTCCTCAAGTCAGAGGAGATGTAGTGCAGTTCGGATGCCACAAACATGAAATCACCGCATTGCTCGACCAGTTGAGAGAATTACTCGAGTGGTGCTCGACTCAAAGTCCAACGAGCAATGGGTTTCGGATCTCCGAGATGCTCGACTAGTCGAGGGAGGTGCTCGACCGGTAGAGTGGGCCGTGCGACTGGTCGAGGATCCTGCTCGACCAGTGGAGGTTACGCATATTTGAGTACGAATTTTGTGCGGACTGCAGAAATTTAAGGCGGTTTCACAAGAGATGCGAAAGGGAGTTGCCTAAACTATAAATAGGGATTCCCGGGACTTTTCTAGGTAATGCAAGAGAGTTTTCTAAAGCTTTACAAGGATTTGCTAAAGGGTTTAAGGCTATCAAAGGTATGAGAGAAAGAGAGAAAGAAATAGAGAAAGCTTGTGGAAGGGAGGTTCTGCTCATGGAGGTGATCTACTGTGCACTCGACATCTCAGTGCTTCTACGTCTTCGTAATCGGTGAGATCTCTCCATTTTTCTTTATTTTCTTACTGTTTATCCACTCCTACATGAGTGAAGAAGGTTTTATCCAAGTGATGTATGATTGTGATTGGTTGTAACGTTCTACTTCATAGTGGATTGTTGATTTGGACGAGGTCCCGTGATTTTTACTTCTTTGAGGGTTTTCCACGTAAAAATCTCTTGTGTCGTGTGGTTTGTGCTTTAATTTATTTCATTGCTTTATATCCCATAATTCTGGTGTTTTTGGGAGGCTGGATCCTAAGGTTTTGTGTAAAGGCCCTCATCACTTACAACATCATCCGCTGCTCCATGAAAAAATAAAAAGTATTCTTTATTTTTCAGTAGAAATTGTCACAAGTATTTCATCAAATTGCTAAAGTTATCCCAATTCAGTTTTCATCTTTCAATGAAATTCACCGAATCGGGCTGAGTTGTGGCCCCAATGTGTTCACTCAAACTCTATCTGAGTCCAGACGGGTGGAGCTAGGCCTGGTCTAGGCTTGGTTGAAATTCCAACTGGAAGAGAGAAGGCGTTGGGCAGGACCGTTGTGTTCGAGTCATTGCCGATTTGACTCAGTCAGTCTCTTTCGTGGCTTGTTTAAAATAAAGCTTGTTTGAGCTTAGGTAAAATCTAATCAATTCATTGAGTTATTAAATTCTAGGTTGTTTAAGTTGTTCTAAAAGATGGTTCCCATGTTTTGATTGTAGCTTCTATAGCTAAGATTGGAAATCTTGAGTTCTTAGTTGAAGTAAAGGTGAGGACTCATCCTTTGAGCTTCCCACTTGAATTTATTAATCTAATCATAGATGATGCCGTAATCCCTCCCATTTAGTATCTCCTAAATTACTTGATTTAGTAACTTATCTTACTATGCAAATATGTTAATATGTTGTACAATTGATTCCTATGTTAGATAATGGGCATGTCTCTTTAATTTATAGCAAGCATAAATGATTGATGTTCACATGCTATTTTCATATGCACCACCTGTTAATTAATTGAATGTTTGCTACTCGCGATTATTTGATGGGTTAAATGGAACTTGTCAGGAACCCACCATCTTGAAGTCCCTGTTTACCTTACACGACTTGGATTGTTGTTCACACCCCAAGTGCAGGGTTGTGATGTAGTAATAAACTCGGTGAGACCGAGGTCGAATCCCAAGGGACTGATACCTGTATGTTATCTAAAACTAAGTAGAACTATGACTAGACTAAGATGTAATCTAAGTCAAACAGAATTGAAGGAATAATTATGAAATAATTATCTAAAGCTTAAGGAATTCAGGGAAAGAAAACTAGGGATTCAGAGGATCCACTAATAGAGATCAGGAAGATCTTATGTCAACTTCAAGAATCATGGAATTTAACTGAACTTCCACTGATATAGTTTTAAAGAGATGAAAGGTATATGAATTAGAATGGATTCCATCACCAAACCATGCCTAGGAGACAAAGTAAATAACAGAATTAAACTAATTACCAACCAATCACATGTATGAAGGTTAGGAAGGGTACCGTCATCCGACCATGCCCAGGAGATGATGGTGAACAACAGGGCTTCCTGACATCATAAAGATTAAAAGGAAAGGAACATGCTCAAAGCTATTGCAGACCTATTATAATTTCAGTGACAACAGACCATTAAAAACTAAAAACATTCCCTCTAATTAAACTATAATCACCATAAGTTTAATATAAACAAAAGACATAAAATAGAATCTCCCATCATGCTACAAGCTTCACCTCTTAGCCCTAGCTAAGAGGTTTAGCATAACAACATGATTAAACTAAATCCCTTAAAAAAATAAATAAAAATTAAAATTAAAATAAAATAAAATAAAATAAAATAACTCTACTCTCTGTCTTCATGCTCCACGTCCAAGCTCCAAGCTCTGATGACTTCGAAGCATCAAATCCATGCTTTTAATATCCTTTTTTCAATCAACTCTCCTTATTTTATCCTACAACAAAATACAATTAAAATATGTTGTTAAGCCTTATCATGTACGTAAATCCATGTAATAACTGGGGTCTAATATGCAATATTTGACCCTCAACAATTGTGCATTTGTCTTACATGGCTTGGACCACACATTTGTCCTTGTGGCTTTAATGGATTATTGGTGACCTTTTGTGGTTTGTTGGTTATATTCGCATATCTTGTTATTTTTTAAGCATCTCGCGGTGTTCGGTTGTATTATGATTTTCGAGTGGAGCAGGAGTTCGCTTATCGATTTTCTAGCCGTCTTACGGTATTCACATACGATATGATTTTCGGGTGGTCTAGATTCTGTATGTTGATTTCTCTTCATCTTACGGTGTTCAGTCGTATGGTGATTATCGGGTGGAGTTAAAGTTCGCTTATCAATTTTCTAACCATCTTACGATGTTCACATACAATATGATTTTCGGGTGAAGTAGAGCTTTGTTTGTTGATTTTCTAGCCATCTTATGATGTTCAGTCATACTGTGATTTTCGGGTGGAGTAGGAGTTCACTTATCGATTTTCTAGTCATCTTGCGGTGTTCACATACGATATAATTTCTGGATGAAATAGATATTTGTATGTTAATTCTCTCTTCATCTTGCGGTGTTCAGTCATATTGTGATTTTCAGGTGAAGTTGAAATTCGCTTATCGATTTTCTAGTCATCTTGCGGTGTTCACTTATGATATGATTTTCAGGTGAAGTAGAGGTTAAAAGTTTAATTTTCTAACCATTTTGCGGAGTTTGTATGATTGATTATTTGACTATCTGGACACGTCTACTTACATTACAATTTCTATTGCATTTCCTTAATATTGAAATTATGTTGACTAGCTTATTTTTGAATATATGATTATAACGTTAAATTGCATTGTTTAATATGTCTCTTCTCATATATTATGATTTATGCTAGATTATAAATGATGAGTGTGTAATCTTAGAGAGTACTCCTCACTGCGATAGCCATTAACGCTATCAAACTGTAATATTTAATGCAGGTGTAGAGCAAGTCGATACCGTTCACTAGGTCGTTAGAACAGATCGGGTAGCTGACGAGCTAGACGGGGTCCCTACGGCCCATGTTGAGCTCCATCATTAGTTGATAGATCTCTATCTTTAGTTAATGAACTTTGTTATTTGGGATTGTATAAGTCCTGTATGGGCGCTACGTTTGGAATTTTGTAATGATCAGAATATTTTTATACAATGCATGGTTTATTCCGCTAACATATGCTGCTAACTCTGATTAATGATGAGCGTTTCAAATTTACACTGAATTTTGAAGGCTAACACTTGGGTTTTTGAAAAATAAGTTATATACTCGGGTTACAAAAACTGGGGCATTACAAGTTGGTATCAGAGTGAGTCTAGATAAACCAGGCCTTAGGAAAAAAAACAAGACCTATATGACTTCAAATAATCCATAGTTGCATTGAAGAAATTAAATACTTAAAACTAGGTTTAATTCCCTTAGTGTTAGGGTAATTCATGAACCTAGAAATCTAAAATTTTAGGATCCCATGAAAATTTCTTGGATAGTCATTAAACTTAAAAACAAATTTTAGGAGTCGTGAAAAGTCTAGTTAAACTCAAGAACTCATAAGTTTAGAACCCCTGTAATCCATCTCAGGACACAAATATAACCCTAAGATAATCGTAGGACCATGATAAATCCTTTCTTTTAACAGGATTATGGCCCCAAAATTCCGTCATTCAAGATCACGGACTTTTCATTTGCTAACTTCGCCAACAAATGAGATTGTTAGGGAGGAGGGTCCTGAGCGCTCTTCTGTACCTCCAGTTTGGCCAAGTAGCCCTGAATCAGCATCAGGAATTATCCCATCTCAACCACTAGCGGGTCTTGTTGGCACACCTCCATCAAATGCGCAACATGAAGCTCCACCCGGCGATGTTATTAGTCAGATGACTACCATTATACAACATCAACAGGCTTCGATCGCCACATTGTTAGAGACTCTCCAACAAAATATGCATGCATTAGCCTCAAAGATTGAAGAGATTGGTGGGGTAGATATGTTTGAAAGGTTTCAGAAGTTGAGGCCACCAACCTTCTCAGGAGTACCAGATCCAGTTCTAGCAGAACACTGGCTGAATAGAATGGCCAAGATGATGAAATCGCTAGGTTGTTCGGACACTAGAAGGTTGTTCTCGCCACTTATGCCCTGGAAGGAGAAGCTGATATATGGTGAGAAAACATGCTAAGAAGAGTCCCATCTAATGATGAGTGGACCTGGCTGAGTTTAAGAAGAGGTTCAATGAAAAATACTTTCCTCCATGCTATCGCCACGAGAAAATATCTGAGTTTCTCAAGTTAGAATAAGGGAATACAACAATGTCTCAATATGAAGCACGCCTTAACGAATTGTCATGATATGCACCAAAGGCCGTTGAGGACGAGGAATATAAATTGCAGAAGTTTAAGGAAGGTCTCTGATATGAAATTCAGTCGAGGTTGTGCACCTTTGACTTTACTGACTTTGCTGATATCGTGGACAAAGCCATGCGAATAGAAAAAGACTTCGAGCATATGGCCAAAACACGTACTCTTATTCAAGATTTAGCAAGTAAAGCTAGGTCGACGCCATCTGCATCTCACGTGCCTGAGAAGAGGGTGAAATTCACACCTCGTCCAACTCATTCTTCGAGTCAGAATAAGCTTTGCAGCTATTGTAGAAAACCGGGTCATATCTTAAGGCGGTTTTCAAGAAACAACGAGATGAGAGGATCTTCTCTCCAGTACAACAACCTCAGCCACCAATTCAGGCTTCTTCAAATCCTGCTCAAGCCTCACAACCCCAAGCACGAGAACGGGGAACTCATCGCATGTACGCCTTGGATACACCCAAGCCTGAGCGTGCCCACCAAGGTACGATCTTAATAAATCTTCCTTAGTAGTTACAGAGTAGTTAGTAACGATTAAGAACTCTATGAACGTGAAGTAATATGACTTTAACAATTTGAAATAATTAAATTATTGATTCTAGGATAGCACCCTAAATAGTTAAATTGCGATGTTAAAGCATAATGAGTCATTTAGGCCTATTCCTTAGGAAAATAGGAAATTAAATAACATATCTCAAATGACTAGAATGATCGAACACGAATAGACAGAACCATGTTTAAACGAAGTATGCGTGGTTTGACATGAATTCTAAATCCTAATAATTACAATGATCTCAATACCCTAATCAAGCAAAAGATCGATACTCACTGGGATTAAGAAGGATACTAGTAAACTCACTGCCTGGCCAGGTAGAAGTTTGGCGTATTAGGTTCAAACTTAACTATAACCGTCCTTCCGTGTTGCCTAAATAATTTGATCATGAGATTTCTTTTACATAGTAGTATGATATCCTTGATTACATTCATGATAGAAATGCTGAATTTCGGGACGAAATTCTTTAAATGGGGGTAGATGTAACACCCCGTACTTTTCAGTACACGATTGTTACCATAAGACCTAATTTATTAAACTCAAACTCGATTTACGTGAACATTTACACAATGTAGCCTAAATCTAACAGTTGTGAGTGATTTAGGACCATGAATCAATGCATCCGTCCGTCGATTATCAAGATGGACCTTTATACTACCAGAGAAATCTACTCTTATGGTTTTAAACACCCTGATGGACAAATTGATCCGCCCATTGTCAATATCAAACACTAGATCCTCAAATCCGTCATCCATCAGGCCATGGACCAAGAACTTTTGATCCGCGTTAATCATAACTTAAACACATAAGTAAACTATCATGTTTCCTCTAATAAATGTGGCAGGGAATGCCAGGGACCATTGACGGTCAGGTTGGGAATCGATCTAACCGTCGAATGGATGGAAATCATAGTTTGAACCTAAAAAGCAAACCTTATGTGACCCATCTAGTTAAAATAACATCAATTTAAAATAAATAGTGGCCCTAGGTGGCTCACTACTGTCACGCCCCAAACTCAGAAACCGGGCTCAAAAAATTTCTGATCGTCAAATCTGGTGCCAACAGCCTCCGTAGAACCCCATTCTCGGCTCCCAACTCCCATTCGCCAGGTTCCGATCCTGAGATGCTACGAGGAGGATTTTCAACATCAGTTTGATTCGTGATAAGCATAACCAAAGGCATAACCCACAAACAACAACCAAAAACTTCATTACATTTCCACTATAATCAAAAACTTTACAAGTACAATGAGCATAAAGGGGAAATACAATGATGATGAACAAAAACTCCAAAACGATTTGCTAAGCGCTCCTGCCTCAACGCTGCTGCGAGCCAACGTCACCTGCACGCAACGGTTGTGCATAAGCTTATAGAAAGCTTAGAGGGTGGTAAGAGTGTGTGCACAATGTAGTAATGAAATATCAGAGTAATGCGGAGTATACTGATGAATCCATGAAAGCTATGGGTCGTACCAAGGCCATGTTATGCAAGGCATAAAAGCTGTCGGCCATACCAAGGCCATGCAATGCGAGATGCAACTCAAGCATGCAAATCAAGTCCATATATCAATACAGTTCAACTCTGGGATATCACTGGGGTCTAGTACACTCTAAACCAGATCGCCGCCTCATCGCGCGCAATAAGGTAAGTGGAAGAGACCTCACTATCCGTCTGCCAATATTAGGCTCGACTCGTCGATAGCGGACCCATTCCTCGAGCTGGTCAAACTCAGCCTAGCATTGCCCCCTACTCTCGGGTAAGTAAGGTTGCACTCCCTTCTAACCGACCACGACACAGTGGAGAGCGCAGCCATCTGTTATTCGGTACTCAACGCTCATCTACCCACTCGGTCTGGATGTTGGAGCAACCTCTTGGTACTATAAGGGTTTAAAAACTTTCACCCAGGGATATCTATAGCACCCCATGTAGAATAAAATTTCTGGTATCCAATCCTGCCAACCACAATGTGTCTGTGGTGGCTACGGCCCCGATGTTGCTAGGGCGTATAGTAACCATATCACACAATGTGAAATGATGAATCACGCTATCCAGTCATGCAGTAATTCCTGTGCGTATCATGTGCTCATGTAGGGCGACACCGCCTAACCGAGAGCCCATAAATAACCTACCCGAAGGCATATGCTATGATCAGTCACTTCTCATATCAAGTATACATATGATGTGTATGATCATGAGTCATGGAACTATACTAAACATGTAATAAAGTAATGAACCATTCTTACAACGCAGCTGGCCTATACGGCCGACACACAACAAGTACGGGCCTAACAATAGGCCATAAGGAGAGTCATAATGTGGACATCCAACCAGTATTACACTCGCAATGTGGACGTCAAACCAACATTGCTCCCAAGGCGCGATCGTCGTAAACATCGTTATATAATCCGTGTTGGGATCACACATTGCAATGGACCTTAGGTACATCTCATTGGGCCTTAAATACATCAAATGGGCCATATCATATGGGCCTTTTATTCATCAAATGAGCCACATAAATGGGCCGAACCAATGGGCCTTATGTGCATTGCAATGGGTCATAACCCGTGGGCCTTAGATTACATCACAATGGTTCTCGACCCGTGGGCCTTAGATTGCATCACAATGGTTCTCGACCTTGGAATACATATATATCAAATGGGCCTTATATATATCAAATGGGCCACACCAACTGGGCCTTACATATCAAATGGGCCTAATCCCATAGGCCTTGGAATACATCAAAGTGGGTCCAGTCCCATGGGCCTTAAAATACATCTAATGAGCCTAATCCCATGGGCCTTGGATATATCAAATGGATCCAATCCCATGGGTCTTAAAATACATCAAAATGGGCCTTGTAACATGGGCCCTACATCTACATTAAAGTGGGCCCCAATGGACTACCGCATACAAATCAAGATGGGCATCATCACATGCTAAGGTGGGGTTCACTTGAAGTATGGATCTGGCTCATTCTTAGCCTCAAGTCCTAACATGAGCTTACAAAGTGGATGAACGGATTAGATGCAGCACATGCATCATGGAGGGCCCACTGTCGCTGGACAGTGCAGACAAAGCACATGCATCACAGAGGGCTCCAACGTCCGCTGGACAGACGGTGGAATTAAAACAAATATATCATGGTGGGTACCACCGTCCGCCTGGATGATAGATGTAAAACATATACATCACTGTGGGTCTCATGTGGGGCCCACCATCATGTTTACAAGTCATCCAATCCGTTCATAAGGTCACTCAGACCTGGATGAAGAGAAAACAAAAATTTCAGATTGATTCAAAACTTCTGTGGCCCATAATAGGGACTTCAATGGCAGAGGTTCAATCCCACTGTTTCCTGCAGTGTGGGCCACTCGAGCGTAAGATTGGCCTCATTTTTGGAGGGGGCCTGCTTCAGGGAGGAGCCCGCCATATGAACGGCGTGGATATTACATATACATCATGGTGGGGCCCACGGCAACAGCCGTGGGACGCTATCTGCCCACTCGCTACACGTAGCACGCTGCTGCTGCTGCTGCATCAGAGGCAGAGGCACTGCCTCTTGAGTTTTGTTTTTTTAAAAAAAAAAAACATTGAAAACCCATTTTTCAGGGGTTTTTCAGATGTGGGGCCCGCGTCTTGAGAATCCACTCCGTCCATTAGTTTCTAGAACTCAAAATACACCAAACAAGTCCAATGTTTGGCATTTTCGGCGTGTAGAAACAACAAGGCAGGTCCTGATAGCCTTGAATGGTAGAATACACAGTCTTCTGTGGTCTGGCCCGCCTGGTTAACAAATCAGTCTTATTTTTTGGCTTAACGCCTGAAATGAGTTGGATAACGGAATGAACGGCATGGATTGACAATATACATTAAGGTGGGACCTACATGTATAACCCTTCCAAAAATTAATTTTTTTTTTGTCCTGCTGCGTCAGTACACCCACTGGCAGCGCACACTTCACTTATTAGCAACGTCCAGCGTCCCTGGATGCTGGACAGTTGTATATAACACATATATTTAAGGTGGGCCCCACCCTCATACATGTTACCAAGGTGGGCCACCAAATGATTGAATGGTGTGCATGAGGCCCACATCAAGGTAAGGCCCTTTTGATGAACGGTTTAGACATCTCACAACCTTTTAAGTGGACCACTGTAACACCCTGAAAATCGGGGTCGTGTAGAAACCCGACTCCCGAGTTCCAGACCATCACTTATGCAACAAATATGATTATGATTCAATGTTGTCTGAGTTAAAGCATTCACATGAGTAAGATTATACCAAAACTGCAATTCATACTCCAGATCCAGTGATAAAACGCAAGCGGAAGACTGAATGATATAGATATCACTGTATGGAAAATAAAATAAATCTCAAACTGTCTGCAAAGTATGAATACATGTCTGAGTCTCATATACATGTAATAAAATAAAACTCAAAATGTCATAAGGTCTAATTATGAAGTCCCGCCGATCCAGGCCACCTACGCAAAGCCGTCGAAAAACTGCATATACGAGAACTCATCCTGATCCTCAAAGTAATCCGGCTCAACGTCCTGAATCGCCTCATCACCTGCATCTAAGACAGGGTCTGGTGGTGTTGTAAACACTGTCCCGTAGCGTGGGAGTGACTGATCAACTCAATGGAATAATAGAACAAAGATTAGCATGTTATCAAATCAATCACGCGATAATAGTAAAGCAATCAATCAAACATTCCTAGATACTATTGTTAATTCATGCATGAAATGGTATGATGTATGCCCTCACCGACATACTCCCTCATGCGACACCATCTGCGTCCGCGACATGCTTTCTTCCCATAGTGCTCCACATCTTCCAAGCACATGTAGTGCGATATGGATAATGATTACCGGGTTGTTATTAGTCCATTCATACAACAGTATTGGGAATCTAAGGTACTTTGCTTATATCAATCCCAACACAGATCCTGTCTAGGGTCGTCACTCCTAGTAATCTCATACGATGTTATATTTGTAAGTCGCTGCCAGGGCTGTTGCATGCACTCGTTGCACCGCTCCCCCATCACCTTATCAATACAGGCCTAATTACTCTTGTCGCTAGGAAGGGTCATCGCCTCCCGTAGACTCAGAATACACTAGCGGTCACTACAAAGGGCTCGTCACCAATCAGTGTAGGCCGACAGCTCGAATGTAGTGTCCCATACCACCAAAATCGGCTCACGAGTCATAGGTGCTCACTGGTCACTACAGGGAGGTTTATGGCCCCAGTGTAGGCCGACAGCTCGAGCACGGTGTCCCATACCACCATGCCCAGCTCATGAGTCTTTATGGATCAAGGTACCATGGTTAACAGGGTTTCCAATGATAAGTTCAGTACCCTAAGTTCAAGCAGTTATGACTCATACAGGGTGAACATACAATGGCCAGTCGGGTTATTTGACAGGCTCGATTAGTACGAGTGCATCTCAAGCCGAACGACATGAAGTGCATGAAACACTTCGTATGGCCTAACCACTGCCGCCAACTCAAAACACGACTCGTGTTCATCGACGCGTCCTTCGTGGCAAATATAAGCCAACCACAAATTTACTCTGTTACCGACTGCCTGGACTAAGCATAGCCCTAAACATTTGTAAGTCAACATCAATAATCATATGTGAGTAATGGAAATGAAATACAATAATATAAGCATGTTGAAACATGTTATAACATACCACTTAAGCAATTTATCCAACACATGCATTTCATACATATAGTGAAATCTATACATATAGCCAACATGGTGCAAAATCATATACATCAGCATATTACTTGAGAATTTAATCTCAAAACTCATTCACAACTCTATTTACTCAATACATACTAGTACGAACATTTATACAAACACTTAGTCTACACACTCTAGTCTACATAGCGTATGTCGACCCAAAGTGCGCATTAGAGCGAATCTCTTCGCCAAACCGATCATGCATGCATTCCTAATATCCTAATGCGACAAATAGCCATGGCAAACATTTCAGCAAAATATGGATGTAAACAGTATTTCCTACAAATGACTAAAATGTCCTAAATCTCATATTTCTCGTACGTTTACAAAACAGAAAACGGACAACATGTTGTACATGTCAAACGGCGTTGCCGTCGATAATCTACTATTAAACGACATTGAAAGCTTTGAAATCAGTCAATCAAAGCGTCTAAAATCTGCACCTTTTGCCCTAGACGTGTATCATTTCGATTAGAACGTATACGCTTCGTCAACGGCATACAGGCGACCTAATACACAAGTTAAATAAGCTACCTCGCTAACGAATCGAAGGAAACCCCAAAACAGCAAGCAGTTAGGGTTTTCTTACCTAAGAGTGTGTTGAAAATCACCAGGAAAGTGATTCGAACACGATGCTTTAGTACGTGCAACAACTAGTGCAAGTGGCAGGAAGATCTCTCACAAGGTCTCCCACAATCTCTCACTTTTTCTCTCTCTCTAGCTAGGGTTTCTAGAAAATTCGGATGGGTGAGATATGTGAGGGTTTAAGGCCCTTATATAGGCTAAAACCTCACCGTTTTAGACTTAGGAACAATGTATACTTGGGTTATAACCAAATCGGGACTGTTCTGGTCCAAAAGAGCATTTCGAGAGGTCCCCTGGTCGAACGCGATCGGACTTAAGCTCATGGTCACTGGATGTTGCTCATACCAAGTTTTCAGACCGGTAGATCGCATGTGGCAGTCCAGTTTCAGTTCAGCGGTCATCATACCTAAATCAGGTCTACAAGTCTCATGATATGAAAGAGACATTTTTCCTGATCCGAGGGTGAAATTTGGCTGAATTCTGACAGTCAGAATGCTTAATAATAACGCGCCAAGTCACGTGCCAGATTTGGATTAAAATTTCTAAATCTAACCCATTTCTCACTCTCTTCACTACAGGCTCAATGAAATAGCCTCTGAACGTTGGTTGGGCTTGATTTTTGAAATGATTGTCAAGTCCAATTAAGCGGTCATAATGGTCTAAGATTGTAGGTATTAGACTTCCGATGCGCGGTCTAGATCCAATATAAAGTTTCAAAGGGTTCCTAAGAATAAACCGGTTTAGAGTTTGATACTAGGTTTCAGGGTATTATAGCATCACTGATTCTACAAGTTTTGGGTCTTGTAAAACATATTTAAAGTGTTCAGGGACAATTTCACAGCTACTCTAGTGTTGCGCTAGCTAACTTACGCTTATTTTCTAAAGGAATTAATCCTAAGAGATTTCCGATCGAGTTGGTACTTGAGTCTCAGTACGGATTTTTTCAAGGCGTTATAACCACAAAATAGGGAAGGAGAGAAAGAGAGAGAAATAAAGAGCGATCGAGTGATGGAGGGACCCTGCCACTATGGGCCCTCCCTTGCATGATTTGAAACATACATCAAATGGGTCCCATTATACATGGGCCCGTTAAATTAAAATCCAATGGCGGAGATCCCTTCTCCACTAAAATAGACGGTCTAGATGACCCTAAGTATACAAGAAAATAAACATCATGATGGGGTCCATGGAAAATGGCCCCATCATGGAATGATCATGATGATCAAAGTGGGTCATCGGCCACAACTTAGGGTCCCAAGTGAGATCCAAACCATTGATAGGTTGGCCTCACTTGGCCCAACTTAAAAACATGAAAAATTACTATTATCAAGCACTCACCGTTCGATCTTCTTGCTCCTATGGGTTCCTTAGCACCTTAGCTTTGATTCCAATGGAGGAGATGAGGAATGGATGGCTAGGATGAAAGATCTTGGGATAGAGAGGTGGGTCACACTTAGAGTTTTGAAAGAGAGGGAGAGGCTCATACGTATGGGATTTTTCTCTCTTGCTTGGAATGAAGCTTGAGAAATGAGAGAGAGAGAGAGAGAGAGAGAGAGAGAGGGTGATGGGTGATGGATGTGGTGAGTAATGGGTGTGTAAGAAATTCTTGACTTTTGTGGCCATTTGTGTAAGAAAGGCATGAGAGTGTAAGAACTTTTTAACTTTTGAGAGTTTTTGGTGTAAGAAAGGTATGGGCTTTATAAGAGATTTTTGACTTTTGTGGTTGCTTGAGAATGGGTGAAAGGTGATGTGTACTTGACATGTTGAGATTGATGGATTGATTGATTTATGGGATTGATTTGACAAGTCGTAGAGATTCTCTTGGGTTTCGCAATGCGCGGCGTTTTCCTCACATCGAACGTTGGCTCACATCTCCTGGTCAGGGTATCGCCTCGGTGCACGATTCACGGCATCAGAACCGCAGCGACGGCGCGCTCGTTATGTTAAGGGTCTTGGGTTGAGTCGATACGAGTTGATGGCATACAAATCAGGGTCGCGCACAAATATCGTTTAAGGGTCGAAGGTTGCCGGAATTCGACCGCTAAGACCGCGGAGGTCTACGGAACGGTACGGACTAAGATACGAGTCTTACACTACTTAGATGAATATTTTGATGGCGAAATTGGACCAAAGATAGTCGTCGGATCGATGTTGATTAGCACTCAGAGGCCATATTTTAGTTGAGATGGCCCACCCAAGTTACGGATATGTATCATTCTTTGGACTGGACCCTAAGTCAGGCTGACACAACAGATGAACAAAGTGGATCATATCACAAACATCACTGTGGATCCCATATTTACTACGTATGCACAGCAGGTACGTGCACCCGTTGTGCACCAAACTAAGGGGACCGGTCAAGCTTGGTTGACCTGAGCCAAAGAAGGAAAGTTCTTTCCTTCTTTTGAAAATTTCTCCTACCTACTACAGACGAATGGACTGGTCCATTTTCTTCCGATTATGGCCCACCATCATGACCCAAAGGGTCAATCTGAACCGCCCATCTGATGGAGCACCCACGTCTGACTGAAACATTGCCTGGTCCATGCAAGGAAGAGCACACGTGTGGGCATAATCACAGGCACAAGTGGGCTGAGTGCAACCATTCTTTTTCCAAAAATAGAAAATTTCTATTTTTCTGCCTTTACACGCTGGCAATCCGCGTGAAACTTGCTCCCGAGATCTCAGCCATCTGATTAAGTGAATCTCATCCCTCCCTTTTAGGGCTCTCTCAACTATGGCATGAGTTTTCAACTCCTGCCGCTGCCTCAACTGAAACCCAAACCTATTAAGAAAAACACTAATGGTAGTTCATTTTGTGGGTCCCACGGTGATCATGGGACCTATCCACACCATCCATATGCATCAAATCACCAGATCAATTGTCCGTTGAAATTCCAGCATGATTGTCCAAGACTTCTTCCCAAATTGACCAAAAAACCCACCACCTATATGTGGGTCTCACTGGCTGATCTAAACCATCCATTAGGTGGACCAGGAGCCCAGAAGATCACTCCTGACGTTAGATAGGAACCATGTGAGCCGTTCATGGCAGCCTTAATCAGATCAACGAGATTTCACTTACATTATGTTAAGGACTGAAACTCGCTTAGTTTAACTAATCGGCGATTAGTTGTGATCGAAATTTCGGGGAGGGGATTAACATGGCTTATAAATGCCACCCTTTTAGGGTTTCCTTTCAAAAATAAAAGGAAAGAAAGAAAACGAGAAAGGAACCCCCTTCTTGCTGTCGCACCGAGTTTCGTTGGGTTATCTGGCAAGTCTGCTCGAGCCTGGTCTAAAGAAGAGGAGTCAGAGGAAGAAAAAGGAGAAAGGTGAGGGTGAAGATAAAAAGAGGAGAGAGGAGTGGAGGTCACGACCAGAGTTCTGCTACACTCATCGTGCCGCATTGAGTTCCTGCAACGTGCCCAACTCATTGCCGTGACGATCTCGACGTAGGCGCTGGCCGGCCTAAGGTGTTGGTCGAAAGAGAAGAAGGGAGAGAGAATAGAAGGAGAAGAAAAGATAAACAAGAGAGAAAGGGGGGCTCAAGCTCGAGTCGTAGGCTGCTACACCAAGTTGACTCAGTTAAGTTTCAGGGCACGGTTTGCGCATGCCTAGCTCGGCCCATTCCAGATGTCGTCTGGTCTAAAAAGGAGGAAAAGAGAAGGAGTAGATGAAAAAGAAGAGAGGGGATAACAATGCTAAGTCAAGCTAACTCGTTGACTTGACTCGGTCAGGTATTCAACAAGAACGGAGGCCTTGGCTTAGGTCGGGGTTGCTGCTAGACATTCCAGCAAGAAGAAGAAAGGGAGAAAAGAAGGAAGAAGGAAAGGAAGAAAGGTAGGGAGGGGTGGTTGTTCACCATCAGCAACAACCAACCGAGTTGGCTCGGTTGAACTTCACCGAGTCGAGCTACGTTACGGCCCCAATGTGTTCACTCAAACTCTATTTGAGTCCAAACGGGTTGAGCTAGGCCCGGTCTAGGCTTGGCTGAAATTCTAGTTGAAAGAGAGAAGATAGAGAGAGAGAAGGGTTTGGGCAGGACTGTTGTGTTCGAGTCATTGGCGAGTTGACTCGGTCGGTCTCCGCCAAGTTCGGGGCTTGTTTGAAATCAAGCTTGTTTGAAATCAAGCTTGTTTGAGCTTAGGTAAAATCTAATCAATTCATTGAGTTATTAAATTCTAGGTTATTTAAGTTGTTCTAAAAGCTGATTCCCATGTTTTTATTGTAGATTCTATAGTTAAGCTTAGAGATCTTTAGTTCTTAGTTGAAGTAAAGGTGAGGACTCACCCTTTGAGCTTTCCACTTGAATTTATTAATCTAATCTTAGATGATGCCTTAATTCCTCCCATTTAGTATCTTCTAAGTTACTTGATTTAGTTGCTTATCTTACTATGTGAATATGTTAATATGTTGTACAATTGATTCATGCGTTAGATAATAGGCATGCCTCTTTAATTTTTAGCAAGCATAAATGATTGATGTTCACATGCTATTTCTATATGCATCACCTATTGATTAATTGGATGTTTGCTACCCACGATTATTTGATGGGTTGAATGGAACTTGTCAGGGACCCATCATCTTACAGTCCTTATTTACCTTACATGGCTTAGATTGCACATTTGCCTTACATGATTTGGACAGCATATTTTCCCTCATGGCTTTGATAGATTATTGGTGCCCTTTTGTGGCTTATTGGTTAAATTCGCATATCTTGTTGTTTTCTAGCCATCTTGCGGTGTTTAGTCATATTATGATTTCTGGGTGGAGCAGGAGTTCGCTTATCGATTTTCTAGTCATCTTGCGGTATTCATGTACAATATGATTTTCAGGTGATCTAGAGTTTGTATGTTGATTGTCTCTTCATCTTGCGGTGTTCAGTTGTACTGTAATTTTCGGGTGGAGCGGGAGTTTGCTTATCGATTTTCTGACAATCTTATGGTGTTCACGTACGATATGATTTCCAGGTGAAGTAGATGTTTGTATGTTAATTCTCTCTTCATCTTGCGATGTTCAATCGTATTATGATTTTCGGGTGGAGCTGAAGTTCGTTTATCGATTTTCTAGTCATCTTGCGGTGTTCACATAAGATATGATTTCAGGGTGAAGTAGAGGTTTAAAGTTTAATTTTCTAGCCATTTTGTAGAGTTTGTATGATTGATTATTTGACTATCTGGACACGTCCACTTGCATTGCGATTTCTATTACATTTCTTTTATGTTGAAATTATATTGACTAGCTTATTTCTAAATATATGATCATGACTTTAAATTGCATTATTTAATATGTCTCTTCTCATATATTGTGATTTATGTTGGATTATAAATGATGAGTGAGTAATCTTAGAGAGTACTCCTCACTACGATAGTCATTGATGCTATCAAACCGTAACAGTTAATGTAAGTGTAGAGCAAGCCAATACCGTTCACTAGGTCACTAGAGCAGATCGGATAGCTAAGGAGCTAAACGGGGTCCCTACGGCCCATGTTAAGCTCCATCATTAGTCGATAAGTTTCTATCTTTATTTAATAAACTTTGTTATTTGGAATTGTATAAGTCCTGTATGAGCGCTATATTTAGAATTTTATGATGATCAGAATGTTTTTATACAATGCATGGTTTATTCCGCCAACATTTGCTCTTAACTTTGATTAATGGTGAGCGGTTTAAATTTACACTGAATTTTGAAGGCTAACACTCAGGTTTTTGGAAAACGAGTCATATACTCGAGTTCCAAAAATAGGGGCGTTAAAGTGGAGCAGTCACTAAAGAGTTTTTATTCTTCCCTAGTTTATTTTTCATGCTTTATTTAAGAGATTTTGTTTCAATCATGTCTATGGTTGGCTAAACCTCTTCGCTAGGGCTAAAAGATGAAGCTTGTAGCGTGTTTTGATAATTATCTTGCTTTAATTCTTGTTCTTATTGGACCTCATTGATTTCTAGTTTGATATTAAAAGAATATTTTCAGTTTTCTATGGATATTTTCTTTTCCTATTTTGAAATTGTGAGATTGGTAAATCATATTGTTCACCATCGTCTCCTGGGCATGATAGAGTGATAGAATCTCTTTCATTCATCACAATTCTCCTCCATTGAAAATTAGCTCAATGAAAAGTTTAGATTTAATTTAAATTATTTTATCTTTCAATTAGATAGAATAAGACTTTAATTCCAATTGTGTTCATTGAATCAAGAAAGGTTGCATCTTGATAGCTACAAGTGGATCCTTGGCATCCTAGTTTAGTTCTCACCTTTAAATTTATAACTTCTAATCAACGTTATTAACCATTACTCTCAATTATTAATATTTCAAGTTAGATTTTTTAATTTTATTTTTTGTTTTAGTTCTAATTATTTTCAGAATACATACAAGTTTAGTCCATGTGGATTCGACCTCGGTCTTACCGAGTTATTACTACATCGCGACCCTACATTTAGAGTTGTGAACACTATGTCGGGTTGTCCATGCCAAATTTGCGAAATATCATCAGAACAATGATCGAAATCCCGTTTTAATTTTATTTTTACTATTTATAGTATGTTTTAGTATGGTTATGATTCTTCATCTGTTGAGGGTCAAATATTGCATATTAGACCCCAGATATTGTCTGGATTTACGAATATAATGCTGTCTAATGGCTCGTTTTCTCATTCTTATGTGGCAAAGTGATTTTATGAGCATGGATGGAAAAAGGACGTTAAAAGTTGAGATTTAACGATCTGATGACACCAAAGGCAAGGGACACACTCCAGGGGACCAAGATTGACAAATATACACGGTCAGAAATCTAAGAAAAGTTAGAAATTGAAGCTCAAGTGGCCTGAAGGACGTCCAGAATGCAAGATCACGAGGTTCCCACCATCCGTTTGGCTCGAAACTTCATACGTCGCCTGAAAACCATAAATTAACCGTACATATAAAATTTCAGCCATTGAAGATCTCGGGAAGTGCCCCAACTGACAGATCAGCCCATAAACCGTTGATTCTGGGCCCACCTGATATCTGGAACTGTCTCAAAATTATTATTGATGCCTTAAATGAGGAGTCAAAACAGATGAACGGTGCAGATTTCTCCAAAACAGTGCAATGGACCCCATATGAGATGAGTGTGTACAATGCACATGTGCACTCGTCGTGCACCAAACGAGTTAAGTCGGTCAGCAAGACGCTGACCGACTTTCTTCTTAAAAAAAAAATAAATAAATAAAATTTCGCACAGCGGACGTACGACCGCTGGGCGTTTTTGTGAACGGTAGTGGGCCCCACCCATTGCTCGTATGGCCAATCTGATCCGTCCACCGTGTAGAGGGCTTCGAGAACTACAAAACCATGCTGACCTTTTGCACCCATGCGTGCACACGTGTGAGATACAGAGGCCATAAAAGGGCCGCTCGGTAGCGTTCAAATCTGATCTTTTAGTTATTTCTTCTCTGGGTCACGTCAATGGACGTTCAAAACCACCCATTCTTGACTGAAATTTTGTTCTGAATCCAATGGACGGGGTGGATTTTCCAAAAAATGCTTCTGTGGGGCCCACCGACCACAACAGCGAAATGGTATGAAAGGTTTCGTACATCCGCGAAAACTGACTTTTTCGGACAGTTTTGGCCCACCATCTTTGATCATATGGCAGATCTGAACCGTCTATCATGTAGAGGACCCAAGAAAGTACTAAGAAACGGTGTTTCTTTGGAATTTGAGCGAGGAAAGTGGCATGTTTCATGGTACCGAACTTGGCTGTGAAAATTGCACTCTGTGTCCTGCTACAACTCTGTCACTGACTCCAGACTTCCAGCAGCTATAAAAGGAGGTTTTTGGACGTGGGGAGCATTCATTCAGGGTCTTGGGAGGAAGAACAGAGGGCTCGAGCTTGGGTTTCAACGTGGGCAGAGGAGAGAGAGAGGAGCTTGGTTTTTTCTTTCCCTTTTCTGTTCCTTTTCTTTTTCTCTTTATTTATTTGGATTGAGCCCATTCATGGTAGGCTAAATCCTCCTAGCTAGGGCTAAGAGGTGAAGCTTGTAGTGAGATGGGAGATTTTATTTTATTTTTATTTTTATTCATGAATCGACGTTGATTTTAGTTGATTATTATGGGAATATTTTTAGTTCTTAATGGTCTGTTGTGACTGAAATTACAATGGGTCTGCGATGCTTTGAATATTTCTATTTCCTTTTCATGTTTATGACGTCAGGACGTCTTGTTGTTCACCATAGTCTCCTGGGCATGGTTGGATGACGGTACCCTTCCTAACTTTCATACATGTGATTGGGTGGTAATTAGTTTGATTCTGTTGTTTGCCATAGTCTTTGGACATGGTTTGGTGATGGAATCCATTCTAATTCATACACCTTTTATCTCTTTGAAAACTAGATCAACGGCAGTTCAGTAAATTCCATAATTTTTGAGGCAAGCATAAGTTCTCCCTGATCTCTACAAGTGGATCCTCTGAATCCCTAGTTCCCTTCTCCTGATTTCTCTCAAGTTTAGATAAATTCACCAGTATTCCTTCAAATTCAATCAGATTAGATTTCATCTTAGCCTAGTTCTAGTTCTAGTTAGTTTTAGATAACGTACAAGTTTCAGTCCCTTGGGATTCGACCTCGGTCTTACCGAGTTATTACTACATCACAACCCTGCACTTGGGGAGTGAACAAGTTTTTGGCGCCGTTGCCGGGGACTGTCGGCTACGTTTTTCTGAAATTAATTAGTTTTAGGATTAGATTTTCTTTTTAGAAATTTTTAATTCTAGGTTTAGAAGCTTAGTTATTTTCCTTATTAGAAAATTTTCTTAACTTTAGAAACTTTCTATTCTTCCTTCTATCTGATTTTTAGAACTAACTCAATTTTTCTGTTTTGTAGGAAGCTTCTAATTTAGTAAGCTCTTTCTAATTCTTCTTTCTTTGGAATTTCTTCTTTTTCCTAGAAATTAGTTTACTTTTAATTAGGACTTTCTACTTTGAGAAACTAACTTATTTTGTTTTGTTTTGCAGATTCTTAACCTAGGTCTCCAAATTTGGTAACTTCTTTCCATCTTTCCCTTTTTCTAGATTTCTTCTTTCTTTCTCTTAGGTTTAAGTTAGAATTTGAGGACTGAGTGTGTTTTATGCCCCATTGGGCACGCGACAACACTCGACGTCTCGTGACTGAAGGAGGATTAGTTGAGGGGTTGACTGTCCATCGCAGGACTAGACACCACTTGAATTCTCCTGAGTTAGAAGACGTTATGGCTGAAAATCAACCTCAAGCACTACCCCAACCAAGGGTTGAAGAAGTACATGATGAGAATGAGGTACATCAGGCACCCCCGCCTCATACTTTATGAGATTATTTACAACCGGTGGGGGTGAGTACGCCCTCATGCATGATTTTTTCTGAGAATACAGGACATATGGACATCAAGCCAGGAGTTATCCAACTCCTTCCTAAGTTCCATGGGCTTGAGTCTGAAGAACCATATTTGCATCTGAAAGAGTTCGATGAAATCATAGGCACCTTATACTTTCCTAATGTATCCGAGGATACTATTAGGCAGAAACTCTTTCCATTTTCCTTGAAAGAAAAAGCCAAGACGTGGTTACATTTACTGCATCCTAGGTCCATTGGCACATGGAATGATTTGCAGAGAAAATTTATAAAGAAAATTTTCCCACATCATAAGACAATTACCCTCAGGAGAGCAATCATGAACTTTGCCCAAAAGGAAGATGAAACATTCTTCCAATGTTGGGAAAGGTTCAAGGATCTGGTTAATGCATGCCCACAACATGGCTTTGAAATATGGCGTATTACGAATTTTTTCTATGATGGGCTAACATCTTCCATGCGCCAAATGGTCGAGACAATGTGTAACGGAGATTTTATTAATAAAAATGTCGACGAGGTATGGGATTACCTCGATAGTCTCGCAGAAAAAACACAATCATGGGACTATTACCCAAGAACGAACACCACGTCTAGGCCGACTCATTTAAGGAAAAAAGGAGGAATATATCTCCTGAAAGAGGATAATGATCTTAACGCTAAGGTGGCCAATCTCATCAGAAAATTTGAGGCCATGGAAGGAAGGAAGGAAAAGGTTAATGAAAGTGTTTGCGGCATCTGTGATTGCAACATTCATACTACTGAAAATTGTCCTTCAATACCTGCCTTTCGAGATGTATTAAATGAACAATCTAATGCCGTAAATAACTATCAAAGACCTTTCAATGGACCACGCTCTAATACATACAATCCTGGCTGGAAAAATCATCCGAATTTTAGTTGGAGGAACGGACAAACTGCTACCCCTCAAGGTTTCTTCAATCAAAATCCAAATCAGGAGAAACCTCAAAAAGAATCGGTTCAATTTTCCATACAAGAGCTGGCTCGGACAATGCAAGGAATTTCAGATTTTATGCAAAAAATAGATTCACGTATGACGGCTATGGAAAAAGGGATGCTCCCTGCACAATCACTCCCTAATCCGAAACCGCAATACGAGACAGGTGATCCCAGCTCTTCAAATCAAATGGGGCATGGTAAATCCATCACTACTCTTAGGAGTGGGAAGGTTATTGATAAAACCCTTCCGGTTAGGCCCGAAAAGCCTCAAGAACCAGAAGAGGACAACAATGATGGATCTAGTGGCGCCCCACAAAAATTTGAACCGGAACCTCTAGAAAAGCCAGTTGCTCCGTTTCCCCAACGGTTGGTTGAACCAAAACGTCTATCTAACTCTCAGGATATCCTAGAGGTGTTGAAACAAGTGAAAGTCAACATTCCTCTACTTGACGTTGTAAAACAGATTCCTTCATATGCTAAATTTCTAAAGGATTTATGCACTACCAAACGACGAAAAAGTGTTCAAAAGAAGATCTCCTTGACTGAGAAAGTGAGTGCCATCCTGAAACAAGATGTGCCGCAAAAATTTAAAGATCTCGGTTGCCCAACCATATCATGTGTAATCGAAAACTATCGAATTGATCACGCACTTCTTGACTTAGGAGCGAGCGTCAATCTGATTCCCTATTCGGTATACCAACAGTTAGGTTTCGGTGAATTAAAACCCACTCGAACCACACTACAACTTGCTGATCGTTCTGTTCATATACCAAGAGGGATCATCGAGGATGTGTTGGTCCAGGTGGATAGATTCTACTACCTTGTTGATTTTATCATCTTGGACACCGAACCCATCAATGACACGAGCACTCAGATTCCCGTCATTCTTGGTCGCCCATTCCTGTCCACTTCAAATGCAATTGTTAATTGCAGGAATGGTGTCATGACTATGTCCTTTGAAAATTTGACATTGGAATTGAATATCTTTTTTAATAACGGCAGCAACTCAGAAGATGATGACGATTTCCACGATGTTAACATGATTGATTCTTTTGTGGAAGATAGAACGCCTCTCACCTTATCCTCTGATCTTCTAGAGACGTGCTTGGCCCACTTCCATGATCTTGATGATGATATAATTAGGGAGACGTGTGTCATGCTTGATACTGCACCGGTACTTGAAGTTAACCGGTGGAGGCCACACATTGAAGAATTGCCCCAAACTTATGTAGTGCCTCTACCGTCTAACCTCAAGCCACCGAAGCTTGACCTAAAACCTTTGCCCTCTTATTTAAAATATGTCTATTTAGGTCATGATGAGACATACTCGGTGGTGATCTCTGCCCACCTGGAGAAAGAACAGGAGAGTATGCTGATATCTACTCTCATTGAGCATAAGGGAGCTCTTGGATGGACGATAGCGGACCTCAAGGGAATTAACCCATCGATTTGTACTCACCGTATATATCTTGAGGACAATGCAAAGACTGTTCGGCAATCACAACGTAGACTAAATCCAAACATGAAGGAAGTGGTTAAGGCCGAGGTTCTCAAACTATTGGAAGTGGGGATCATTTACCCCATATCCGATAGTCAATGGGTGAGTCCAACTCAGGTAGTTCCTAAGAAGTCCGGGATCACCATCGTAGCCAATGCCAATAATGAACTCGTGCCGACTAGAGTTACCACTGGTTGGAGAATGTGCATTGACTACAGAAAGCTGAATACCGTCACAAGGAAAGACCACTTTCCTTTGCCCTTCATTGATCAAATCCTAGAAAGGCTAGCTGGTCATTCCTATTATTGTTTCCTTGACGGATATTCAGGTTATAATCAGATTGAAATCGCTCCTGAGGATCAGAAAAAGACCACATTTACATGTCCCTATGGCACCTTTGCTTACAGAAGGATGCCATTCGGGCTATGTAATGCCCCTGCCACCTTTCAGCGATGCATGACGAGCATCTTTTCTGACATGGTGGGGAAATATCTAGAGGTCTTCATGGATGATTTCTCTGTTTTTGGTTCATCTTTTAGCGAATGCTTAGCCAGTCTTAAATGTGTGCTGAAAAGATGTGAAGAAAAAAATTTGGTACTTAACTGGGAGAAGTGCCATTTTATGGTTCAAAAGGAAATTGTCCTTGGGCATATCATCTCGTCCAAAGGAATCGAGGTAGATAAGGCAAAAATCGATCTTATCTCTAACCTACCTCCACCCAAGAACATCAGAGATGTGCGATCCTTCTTAGGACACGCAGGCTTTTACAGACGATTCATAAAGGACTTTAGTCTCCTCTCTCGTCCTTTATGTAATCTTCTTCAAAAGGATACACCATATGAGTGGACTGAACAGTGCCAAGAAGCTTTAACTAAGCTTAAGGGCATGCTAACCACTGCACCTATCATGCAGCCACCTGACTCGAGTCTTCCTTTTGAACTTATGTGTGACGCCTCTGATTATGCTCTTGGAGCGGTTCTAGGCCAGAGAAAAGATAAGCGGCCTTACGTATTCACTATGCAAGTAGGACTCTAAATCCTGCCCAAGTGAACTACTCGACTACGGAAAAGGAACTCTTAGCTGTAGTGTTCGCTTTGGACAAATTTAGGTCCTACCTGATCGGATCCAAGATCATCATCTACACAGATCACGCGGCACTTAAGTATCTTCTTTCTAAGAATGATTCTAAGCCCCGCCTGATACGATGGATCCTTCTACTCCAAGAATTTGATTTGGAAATTAAAGATAAAAAGGGAGTAGAGAACGTAGTGGCCGATCATCTTTCTCGCCTTAATACCTCTGATTCCCTTGAGGCGACCCATATCAATGACATGTTCCCTGATGAACAACTGTTTAGAGTCTCTCATTGACCTTGGTTCGCTGATATTGCTAATTATCTTGCTACAGGTTCCATACCGACACATTGGACATCACAAGATAAGAAGAAATTTTTTACCAAGGTGCGTAACTTTTTCTAGGACGATCCATATTTGTTTAAATATTGCCCAGACCAAATCTTAAGGAGATGCGTACTAGACGATGAGCATCAGAGTATCATCTCCTTCTGTCACTCATAGGCCTGTGGTGGTCACTTTTCTGCTAAAAAGACCACGGCCAAGATTTTACAGTGTGGCTTCTACTGGCCCACTATGTTCAAGGACACTCATGAGTTTTGCAAGGCTTGTGAGCGTTGTCAGAAATTGGGAGCATTGTCCCGTCGAAATATGATGCCCTTGAATCCCATCCTTATTATAGAAGCATTTGATTGTTCGGGCATTGATTTCATGGGACCATTCCCCCAATCATTTGGAAATCTGTATATTTTGCTCGCCGTAGACTATGTCACTAAATGGGTCGAAGCAATTTCGTGCCGCAAAAATGACCATCGCACGGTCATTAAATTTTTGAAAGAAAATATCCTGTCGCGGTTCGGAACACCTCGAGCCATCATTAGTGACGGGGGCTCACACTTCTGTAATAGACCATTCGAGAGTTTAATAAAGAAATACGGTATCTCGCATAAGGTGAGCACCCTATACCATCCACAAACAAGTGGACAAGCTGAGATTTCCAATAGAGAGATCAAACATATCCTAGAGAAAACGGTTAACCCTGATCGTAAGGACTGGTCAATCCGATTGACCGATACCTTATGGGCGTACCGTACTGCTTTCAAAACTCCTATTGGAACACCTCCCTTTATACTTGTCTATGGGAAAGCCTGTCACTTACCTGTGGAATTGGAACATAAAGCATACTAGGCGATCAAAAATCTGAATTTCAATCTGGACAACGCTGGCTCGCTACGCAAACTTCAGTTGAATGAACTTGAAAAAATCCGGAACGATGCATATGAGAACTCGAGAATTTACAAGGGCAGGATGAAGGCGTTTCATGATCAATATATTATACGAAAATCATTCACGCCTGGTCAGAAAGTCCTTTTGTATGACTCTCGACTACATCTCTTTCCGGGTAAGCTTCGATCTCGTTGGACCGCCCCTTACATTGTTGTTACTGCTTATCCTCATGGAGCCGTCGAGATAAGAGATCCCGACAATGGCAAGGAGTTTAAAGTTAATGGACATCGATTAAAGCCATTTGTTGAGACATTTGATTCAGAGGACATGTCCATGCCTCTGATTGCTCCTGTTTACCAGGACTCATCTCCTAGTCTGATGGAGGTATAGGTAGGTTTATCGCTTTCATAGGTTTAGGATAGTCGCTTTCATAGGTTAGTTAGTTCAATGTTTGTGGGTGACATTACTGTAAACCCTCACGAGACTACAACTCGTCCGCTAGGGGTAACCTAGGGGTTTAAAGGCTTGTTGCATACGCTAAATGCAATCGAGAGCACCTGCAAAAGTGGTATAGGTAGGATTTTATTTTCGTTATTTTTGTTCTGCTTTCTCTCTCATGCTGACAAGCTTCCATGCTGTGATCTATTAAAAACTCTCTTGATTCGTTATTCAGGTACTATCTTCCCATCACTTCTCATTTACTTTCGTTGTCCCATGTGCATTGCATGTTTATATCTTTTACATTGAGGACAATGTAGATTTTAGGTTGGGGGTGGGGGATTAGGTAACCTAATCAGTATTTTTTTGGTCTTGAGCAACAAGTCTTGAGCAACAATTGTGAAAAAATTTTAAATTTTTCTGATTTTGACGAATATCCTTGATTTAGAATTGTGAGATATATGACGTTTGTAATTTATGACTCTTGGATTTAGCTACTTGATAGATTCCACAGTTGAGTTTGAATTATCAATCCATGATTAGAGATTTTAAACGTTGATTGAGTCATGGTTTCACATGTCACATCTCGCTTTCACATTAAGGTTTCAGTTTGATATTGAATGGTTAATTTGGTAATCACTAAGCATGAAAGGAACCAGCCTGAAATATCTTGCCATCAGGGTATAAAAATTGAACAGGTTGGACAATTAATCTTCACCATGGGTTTGCTCCCTACAGGTGAAGGTTTGATTCCCCAAGGTTAAACATTTAAAAAAATTTATTAGGTAATTGGTCTTTTGCCATAGGTTTACTCCCTATTGGTAAGGATTTGATTCCTCTTTTTGGCATGGCTATTAATGGAAAAATAAAAAGTTGAAAAGATCAAAAGATGAAATTTATGAGGCAAGTTTGGTTATCATGAATTCTCTTGCTGGTTACCAATGAGATCCTGAAATAATAAATTCAATCTTAATGTGATTAGCTGAGATTACACTATACATCCATGGATCTCAATGTTTAAAATTTTTCTAATTGATGGATTAATGCTTTACACTTGATTATGAAGTCTACGGTGCGCTTGAGCTCAGGAGAATACAATTTCTAACATTCATGAATATTAAATTTCTCGTATTTTGTTCAAAATCTCACTCGATTTCATAGAAAGTTCTCCTATAATTCTCAACTTATTTTTCGCATATTTTGCTCGGGACTAGCAAAATGCTGGTTGGGGATTGTGTTGAGGGTCAAATATTGCATATTAGACCCCAGATATTGTCTGGATTTACGAATATAATGCTGTCTAATGGCTCGTTTTCTCATTCTTATGTGGCAAAGTGATTTTATGAGCATGGATGGAAAAAGGACGTTAAAAGTTGAGATTTAACGATCTGATGACGCCAAAGGCAAGGGACACACTCCAGGGGACCAAGATTGACAAATATACAGGGTCAGAAATCTGAGAAAAGTTAGAAATTGAAGCTCAAGTGGCCTGAAGGACGTCCAGAATGCAAGATCACGAGGTTCCCACCATCCGTTCGGCTCGAAACTTCATACGTCGCCTGAGAACCATAAATTAACCGTACATATAAAATTTCAGCCATTGAAGATATCGGGAAGTGCCCCAAGTGACAGATCAGCCCATAAACCGTTGATTCTGGGCCCACCTGATATCTAGAACTGTCTCAAAATTATTATTGACGCCTTAAATGAGGAGTCAAAATAGATGGACGGTGCAGATTTCTCCAAAACAGTGCAATGGACCCCATATGAGATGAGTGTGTACAGTGCACATGTGCACTCGTCATGCACCAAACGAGTTAAGTCGGTCAGCAAGACGCTGACCGACTTTCTTCTTAAAAAAAAATTAAAAAAAAAAATAAATTCGCACAGCGGACGCACGGCCGCTGGCCATTTTTGTGAACGGTAGTGGGCCCCACCCATTGCTCGTATGGCCAATCTGATCCGTCCACCGTGTAGAGGGCTTCGAGAACTACAAAACCATGCTAACCTTTTGCACCCATGCATGCACACGTGTGAGATACAGAGGCTACAAAAGGGCCGCTCGGTAGCGTTCAAATCTGATCTTTTAGTTATTTCTTCTCTGGGCCACGTCAATGGACGTTCAAAACCACCCATTCTTGACTGAAATTTTGTTCTGAATCCAATGGACGGGATGAATTTTCCAAAAAATGCTTCTGTGGGGCCCACCGACCACAACAGCGAAATGGTGCGAAAGGTTTCGCACATCCGCGAAAACTGACTTTTTCGGACAGTTTTGGCCCACCATCTTTGATCATATGGCAGATCTGAACCGTCTATCATGTAGAGGACCCAAGAAAGTACTAAGGGACGGTGTTTCTTTGGAATTTGAGCGAGAAAAGTGGCGTGTTTCATGGTACCGAACTTGGCTGTGAAAATTGCACTCCGTGTCCTGCTACAACTCTGTCACTGACTCCAGCCTTCCAGCAGCTATAAAAGGAGGTTTTTGGACGTGGGGAGCATTCATTCAGGGTCTTGGGAGGAAGAACAGAGGGCTCGAGCTTGGGTTTCAAAGTGGGCAGAGGAGAGAGAGAGGAGCTTGGTTTTTTCTTTCCCTTTTCTGTTCCTTTTCTTTTTCTCTTTATTTATTTGGATTGAGCCCATTCATGGTAGGCTAAATCCTCCTAGCTAGGGCTTAGAGGTGAAGCTTGTAGTGAGATGGGAGATTTTATTTTATTTTTATTTTAATTCATGAATCGACGTTGATTTTAGTTGATTATTATGGGAATATTTTTAGTTCTTAATGGTCTGTTGTGACTGAAATTACAATAGGTCTGCGATGCTTTGAATATTTCTATTTTCTTTTCATGTTTATGACGTCAGGACGTCCTGTTGTTCACCATAGTCTCCTGGGCATGGTTGGATGACGGTACCCTTCCTAACTTTCATACATGTGATTGGGTGGTAATTAGTTTGATTCTGTTGTTTGCCATAGTCTTTGGGCATGGTTTGGTGATGGAATCCATTCTAATTCATACACCTTTTATCTCTTTGAAAACTAGATCAACGGCAATTCTGTAAATTCCATAATTTTTGAGGCAAGCATAAGTTCTCCCTGATCTCTACAAGTGGATCCTCTGAATCCCTAGTTCCCTTCTCCTGATTTCTCTCAACTTTAGATAAATTCACCAGTATTCCTTCAAATTCAATCAGATTAGATTTCATCTTAGTCTAGTTCTAGTTCTAGTTAGTTTTAGATAACGTACAAGTTTCAGTCCCTTGGGATTCGACCTCGGTCTTACCGAGTTATTACTACATCACAACCCTGCACTTAGGGAGTGAACATCATCCATTGGGCTTTAGGAGTTGCGTCCAACATGAAAAGTGCTTAGAATAATTAGGAATATAGCGTGGTTGAGCCAAATAGAACATTTACTATTTTGACCAAAAACCATGAGGTCTAGTGGAAATCACAACTGTCTATAAATAGTAAGTTTACTATTTATAGTAATCTTTAGGAGTTTTAGTTATAGTATGATTCCGAAACTTCTCCCTAGGGTCCGTAGCCTTATTTAAAGAGTTGTAATCTCGTTTTTTTATTATCAATAAAATTATTCTAAATTTTTAAGAAATTATTTTCTATTTTTCTCCTTCTCCTTTTGGATTCGAGGCATCTCTGTGAGGAGTCCAGAGAAGTTCCGTGGATTCCAAACAGTTTTCCCTTGAGGAAGTCGATGCTCAATCTCAACACATCCTACCCTGTATCGCTATTAGGCCATGACAGGCCGTGACGACTCTATGGGTTGACTCAACTGGACAGGTAATCCGACTAGTTTGGATAGTACCATTAACCAAAACGGCTCAGCTCTGGTCCAGGTTTTAAAACATTGGCACGAAATTCTGCGTATCTTATTAGGGTGGAAATTTAATTCAAATTTACATGGATCATGAGCATTGGACTAGAGGGGCCCACCATGGGTTGCACCTGGCCCAAAATCACCTCCATTGGATGATCTTTAGAACCAGCCCTCTCTCACATGGAAAGAAGAAAAAAAAAACCACTTTCTTTTAAAGGAGAGAACAAAGGTCAATCTACTATAAGGCCATGATTTGGATTATCTATATCAATCAACATGCTATGGAGAAGAGAAAACCACTTTCTTCTTGTGTAGATTGAAAGGTGTGACAAAATAATCTACTTTCATCTAGTCTTTAAAATTGAGGTCGTTTAAGTGAGTGTGTACTCTATTAATTAGAGGTCTTACGGCCAAGCAAGGAGTGATGATCCGAGCTATTTATATAAAAGGCCACATTGGTGATGATGGTTATTGCCTTGAAAATCTTCTTGAAAATCTTCAAGATGAAATGATCCAGAGCTTTCATTTAATGGCCCACAAAATAATATTTGAGGAATTTCATTTTGTAGTCTCTTCTTCTACCTTAGTGCATTGAGGGTTCTCACTTGTCTTGTAATTTTATATATAAATGGAGCAGTTGTTGAGGAGAAGCCTTCAATCTTCAAGTTTTCATGTTGCTCGACCGGTCATGGGGGAGCCATGACTAGTCGTGGGAGGTGCTTGACCAGTCGTAGGTTCGAGCCCTAGCACAACTCGAAGTCCAGCGAGTTGTGCTGTTTTTTTTCGGGGTCTAGGACTGGTCGTAGGAAAGCTAGGACTGGTCGTAGACCCCTACGACCGGTCGTAGGAGGGCTACGACCAGTCGTAGGAGGTGTAGGACCAGTCGTAGGTTACGCAGTTTGTTCCGCAATTTTGCGCGAAACTGCAGATTTGAGTCCTTTCGCAACCGGGATGCGAAAGGAAAGTTACCTAAACTATAAATAGATGTTCCTAGGGCTTTTCTAGGTATGACAAAAGCTTTCTAAAGGGGATCTAGGGTTTCTAAAGGGTGTAGCAAGGGTGAGATTCGAGGTTGTTCGAATCGGGTAAGTCCTCTCTCTTTGTAATTGATGCTTTCATAATGGAGATCTGTCGCTTTATGCCATAGTTTTTTCCCGAAAGGGTTTTCCATATTAAATCTGGGTGTTCTCTGTGTTCTCTTGCGTGCTTGGTACCATTGGATTGCTTTCCTAGATCTAGATCTGTGTGATTTTGCAGGTTCAAAATCCCCAACAACTGGTATCAGAGCTAAAGTTGGGGCACAGATCTGAATCTAAGGGATTAGTAATAATGGCGAGTGTCAGGTATGAGTTTGAGAAGTATTCAGGAAAAAATAATTTTGAGTTATGGAAGGTTAAGATGATTAGCCTGTTAACCAAGCAAGGCGAGGATGGTGCTCTTGAGGAGCAGAAGTCTACTATGAAAGATGATGAATGGAATACTCTTGATAAGAAGGCTTCATCATCAATCCGTTTATGTCTCACGGATGAGGTTCTCTACAACGTCATGAGGGAGAAAACTACGGCTGGTTTGTGGGCGAAGTTAGAGGATGTCTATGCGAAGAAATCCTTGAAAAATCGCCTACACCTGAAGCGGCAGTGGTATAACTTCAAGATGGCAGAGGGTGGAGATCTGGAGGCTCACATCAGTAACTTTAATAAATTGGTTTGTAAATTACTGGATATGAAGGAAGTGATGAAAGATGAAGAACAAGCATGTATGTTGCTGAATTCTCTCTCGGCGTCCTATGAGGCATTTAAGGACACTATGTGCAGCATGAATAAAACCCTGAGTGTCGATACTGTTATCTCAGCCCTTCAAGGGAAGGCTATGAGACAACTGAATAATGACACGGGGACGTCTTCTGATGCACTGTTTACAGTGGGTAGGAATTCTGGACAAGGTACAGGTTCTTCTGTTTCTAGATCCAAATCCAGGGGTAAGGACAAAAGAAAGGTAAAGTGCTGAAATTGTAGGAAAGAAAGACATGTGAAGAGGGATTGTGAAAATCCTAAATCGAAGAGGGAAGATTCTGAGGCTTCATGAAGGGAGGTCAATGTTGCCACGTCAGATGGATCGAGTGAATGTGATGGTGATGTTTTATCTGTGTTTTCGCTCAGACGGTCATACGATGATCGTAAGGATGAGTGGATGCTAGACACAGGGGCATCTTTTCACATGACTCCTCATCGGAGTTGGTTCACCAGCTACAGGGAGTGCGATGGTGGACAGGTATTTATGGGCAATGACATTACCTGTAATGTTGTGGCGGCTGGTTCTGTACGCATCAGGATGTTTGATGGGATAGAGCGTACCTTGACAGATGTGAAGCACGTTCCTGATTTGAAGCAGAATCTGATTTCTCTTGGTGTGCTTGAGACAAAAGGATGCAAGTACATAGGTATTCATGGTGCTCTTAATGTATCTAAGGGGGCACGGGTAGTCATGAAGGCGCAACGACTCGGTAACTTGTATAGGTTGTTCGGGAGCACTTCAAAAGGTGGAGCTGCGGTGGATGTAGCGGATTCCACCTCTGCACGTGTGTGGCATGTTGGACATGGCCACATGAGCGGGCAGGGCAGGAAGGTTAAGACGTGTGGACAGGGATACAGAGCAGGTGGAACAGCCACCTGTGTGAAGAATCACACGGCATGATCGCAGGACATCAGCAAGGTACATGGACGACTCCAATATTACAGGATATTCATCTTTTATTCAGATGGCTCTAGGTGAGCCTGTTGCTGAAAAGTGAAAGGTGACTGTGGGTGATGTGATGGATTCGTTGTACCAGACCGACATCTGGGAGCGAGTGGAGCTTCTAATGGACAGGAGAGCGGTTGGATGCAGGTGGATCTTCAGGAGGATACAACATAGATACAGGGCGAGGTTGGTACGAAGGGTTATGCTCAGAGAGAAAGGATCGACTTCTCAGAGATATTCGCACCGATGATATAGCAGGTATCTATTAGATCCTTTATTGGTGCTGATTGACTAATGTGATCTTGAGCTATAATGAGATGCAAAAATAAGAGAAGAGGTTAAGGAGCTACACGGTTGAAGAATGAAGACTTGGTGGAGATTGTTGAGGAGAAGCCTTCAATCTTCAAGTTTTCATGTTGCTCGACCGGTCGTGGGGGAGCCATGACTGGTCGTGGGAGGTGCTCGACCGGTCGTAGGTTCGAGCCCTGGCATGACTCGAAGTCCAGCGAGTTGTGCTGTTTTTTCTGGGGTCTATGACTGGTCGTAGAAAAGCTAGGACTGGTCGTAGACCCCTACGACCGGTCGTAGGAGGGCTATGACCGGTCGTAGGAGGTCTAGGACCGGTCGTAGGTTACGCAGTTTATTCCGCGATTTTGCTCGAAACTGCGGATTTGAGTCCTTTCGCAACCTGGATGCGAAAGGAAAGTTGCCTAAACTATAAATAGGTGTTCCTAGGGCTTTTCTAGGTATGACAAAAGCTTTCTAAAGGGGTTCTAGGATTTCTAAAGGGTGTAGCAAGGGTGAGATTCGAGGTTGTTCGAATCGGGTAAGTCCTCTTTCTTTGTAATTGATGCTTTCATAGTGGAGATCTGTCGCTTTATGACGTGATTTTTTTCCGAAAGAGTTTTTCACGTTAAATCTGGGTGTTCTCTGTGTTCTCTTGTGTGCTTAGTGCCATTGGATTACTTTCTTAGATCTAGATCTGTGTGATTCTGCAGGTTCAAAATCCCCAACAGTAGTATTTGGCTAATTTTACCGATGTTATTAGTCCTGGTAAGAGGCATTAAGAGCATGAACTTTTAATTTTAAAAGATAAATGAAATGTGGTTGACCATTAAGGGCATTTTATTCATTTCTTTTCTTTCATGCAAATATCGCCCTCCATGTCCCTTCCCCTTTGTGTGTAGTATATACTAATGATATAGATTAGGGAGTTCTTTCTTCAGAGATCTTTGGGACTCATTATAAAGACGGTGCGATATCCACTCAATGCATATGTTATATCATCATGTGTTGCACAACCATAAAATCATAATAAATAAATAAATAAATAAACACCATCCAAGTATGTTGTAAATTGTAGCCCACCTGAGCAGTGAAAATGTATTGCTTTTTAGCCCTTCCCCACTCCATGCATATGTTGCACTATCATCTATTATACTGTGGACAAGCATTAAAAAAAAAAATAAACAAAAAATAATAATAATAATAATAACCATCCATGTATGTTGTAGCCCACCTGAGCAGTGGAAATACATTGCTTTTTAGGCCTCCTGGCCTAAATAGTGTAGCCCATCAGATTGCAAGCTCTAATCACCCACCTGCTTCATATTGGCATTTGTCCATGTTCGCCTCCACAAGCATTTTTTAGAGAGAGACCAAAAAAAAAAAAAAACATTGAAGAAAAAGCAGATGCTGATATTGATAAAGCTGGAGCAAGGCTCCTGTGGTCATTCATTAGTCATAGTACCTCTTGCACATATACCTCTTGCACAAGCATTAATTAGTCATTAGTCTTGTGTATGTTGGCCTTGTAAAGTCAGTCATACTTTTCTAACCGCCCGTCGGTCCCATCTAATTAATGCACCGGCCTGATTTTAATGTAAAGGAACAAGGATGGTGTATATGTATACCTCTCTCTATATGTAATCAGGCATATCAGATAGGAAGGGAAGAAAGGTTACGCAGAGAAAAATGGAGAAGCTATTTCATAAGGCTCTTTGGGCCTGCATTGTGTCCTTTTTATTGTTGCTTGGATCATGGTCTCTTACGATAGATTTAAGGAGCACATACTTCCATACTCCTCTTCAAGGTACATGCGCACCTTTCCATTTTAAAATACCTACTTCATCTCCTCTTCTTTTATCTCTTGCATAGGATGGGATGCAGTTAGATTTGTGATGCAGGTGCATCTATGTTCTATGTACCGGGTAAAGTGGCACGAGGTTGGGTCTATTAGATACAGAGTTGCTACGGGATGGATCCCACGGTGGGACCTGTGAGATGAGAGATCTTGGTTGATTTGTCTGGGAGGGTATAGATAAAGGGATATGCCACTGCTTCCCCGACAACTCTAAAACTTTTAGTGTGTTGGCTGGTACTCCCCGTACTAAATGGTATCAGAGTGGGAGATTAGTGTTCGAATCTCCTTACTGGTGTGGGTGGATGATGCAGGTGCATCTCTACATTCGGGTGGAATAGCCAATGAGGTGGGGTGCTTGCTTTTGATGGGTTGACAAAAAAAAAAATCACATATCATTCTTGCCCTTTGATTGGTTGTTTATATTTTTATTCTTATTTTTTTGCTTGAAAATAAATTGACACAAATGTCAAAAAGAGTTCAAAATATCATCCATCTATGAGATGGAGAGGATTGACCGATAAGAAGAAAGAAAAAAAAAAAATCTTAGGCAATTGTCCCTCAAATGTGGCCCATCATACCACCAATATGGAACACCTAAATTGTCCAAAATAGATGTGCCATAACCATATAATTGAACCATTAGCATTAGTGTTTTATGAATATGCATGATACCATTAACTAACATTCATATGACCCTACCGTTCCATATCTAAGTTGCATTTAAGAGCTTTTTTTTTCCTAAAAACTGTCTATAATTTTTACCACATCTACTTTTTGTAATTTCTCTTTGCATTACTTACAATTCGAAAATATACTCCAAAAACAATGATTTTGAATCCGAGAGCCGATAATAGTTGTTAGGACATTTCTACCCTAGATGAAGCACCCTTTCTATCATTCTGTCAATCAAAGCACCCTTAGTGAGTGTTACCCTTACTGTGTGGGGCTATCTTAAAGAATGTGCTCCTACCTATTTTTTTTCAGCTCATTTAAGAACTTTATTCAAACTTAAGCATATCCAAATTTATGGTGGAACAAACTACTAGAAGAAAAAGTGGTGAATGACCATTAAAAGATTGTTTGTATGCCACAAAAGTTTTTAGATCAAACTAATCTTCGTAGTTTTCCCTCAAATCTAATTTTGTTTGAGCTTATCAAACTTAAGCATATCCAAATTTATGGTGACACCACTAGAAAAAATGATGAATGACTATTAAAAACTTTTTTGTATGCCACAAGTTCTGCATCAAACTAATCTTTGTATTTTTTCCCTTCATCTTGTTTGAGCTTATCAACTATGGATGAGAAATAAACATTACAGATCTGGTTATAGTAGGCCTTGGGAAGTTTTGAATGGTCAGCATTTAATCACTATTGTTTCTCATGGTGTAGTCCACCTGAGATTTTGATATGCTTAATGCTTGGGAACATGTCCTAGAGTGGGCTGGAAAAATGGGATTGAGAGAGTGGATATACAACATATCATCAAGGATCCTTACTCTTGCTCTTATGGTAGACTCTCAGGAGTTTCAACACCCGGTCAAGGGTTCGAGTATCCATAGGTGGTGATATTCCACTACAGCTTGAGTGTGTGAGGGTGTGTGCATGTAAAATAATAATAATAATAATAACAACAACATATCATCAAGGTGAGCCCTACTTATATATGAACCCAAAATTGAGGCAAATCCAAGGCTTAAGTAGACCATAAAGTGGAGATTAAATGCACTTTATTTTTTTACTCATACCCTAAAATGATATGGAAAAATGAACGGACAGGGTGGATAAAGGTCATACATCACGGTAGTCCCTTGGAGCCCCAACCTACTCCGAGGCAGGGAAGTAGGTTTATCACGTTCCATGAAGAGTGTCATATGGTCGGTAGGTGGAGTTTTAATAAGGGTGATGTTATTTTAAAAATATAAAATACTATATACAAAACAGTTAACTTTCACTAGAGCTCGGCATCCAGTCGAGTCAAACCGAGTTAGGGCCAACCCGACGAAATCCAGTTTTTTAATAGACCTAACCCGAACTCGACCTGACTCGGTATTGAGTCCAACATGCCTGACCTGATCTAAGTCTAGGTCTAGCCTGGACTAATTTGGACCGAGTCTGACCCAGTCACAAGTACTGAGTCAAGTCAAGTGTAGCCGGTATCCATGGGCTGAAATCATAACTCAAAACTCAGGTGCACTTGCCAGATCTGTAACCTTTCCATCAACTACATGGCATCTCAGATCTGAAACATCAAAGCTCAGTGTTTTTTAATATATATATATGTGTGTGTGTGTGTGTGTGTGTGTGTGTGTGTGTGTGTGTGAAGTTTCGATCGAGTTAGTACCAGTTGGATTTCAGGTTGAGTCGAGTCGAGTTACTAGGTGACCCAAACTCGACTCGGTTCGAGTTCGGATTGAACGAAGTCTATTCAGTTCAAATTGACATCTCACCTACTCGGTTCGGATCAAGTCAGGTTTGAACGAGTCGGACAAGTGGAGTTTACCAAGTTGAATCGTCCGTGCTGAGCTCTAATTGTCATTGAGAGCAAGTGCCTATTTAGTTAATAATTTTAAGGGCAAGTAATGTAAGTGGTTATTTCACAATCTCCGAAACTGTAGCAGTTGTTAGAAATAAAATAAATAAATAAATAATAAAATTTTAAATTTATGGGTAGAATGCACCAATCCAACAGCCAAGATTCTCTATCTCAAATATTTGGACTATCAGGACATCCGGAACATGAAAATGGTAATTGTAAGATTTCACCGGAGTGTGATGAAGCCTACCACAGTAGGATGAAGCACTCGAACGCATGACCTACTGTTGAAACTCTTTTGAGTCTACCACCCATCTATGAGTAAGGGCCCCTTATGAAGGTTTTTTTTTTTTTTTTTTTTTTTTTCAGGGATTGCAATACATAGGAGGGGAATGGAGTTCTCGGCCGGTCGAGTATCTGAAATACCACCTCCCGCTCCAGCCGGTAATAAGCTCGGCCGTCGCAATCCCCCACCAGAGCCTCCACCTCCACCTGCCTCCCCCATCAGCTATTCCCCACCAGTGCCTCCACCTCCACCTGCCTTACCCTCCAGCTATCCCCCAATAATGCCTCTTCCTCCACCTGCCTCACCCTCCATCTACCCCCACTAATGCCTCTTCCTCCACCTGCCTCGCCCTACAGCTATCCCCCACCACCTGCCTCCCCCTCCAGCTAGTAATCTACACAACCTTAATTCTCCACCAGTCATGGTTCACTAGGCATTTATATGATGGTTGTATCGATCCACGGGTTGATGGGTTGAATAAATACGAAAGGACAAAGGGATCACATGCTATTCCCCTAACCTTTTTCATGTATGTTTTCAAAATAAATGAATGCCCATAGCTTTTTTCATATGTATGTTTCCAAAATAAATGAAACGTGTGGTAATACCGGAAATGACATAATGCTCCACGGATGGATGTGCAAATTTTGTTGGCTTGATCAGTTCATGCTGGTGGGCCTCATGTCATGCCATTGAATGCATAGCCTTTGAACGCATAGACCATGAAGTGCCTGCTCCACGAAATGCCAATCCAAATTGAAAAAGAGCGCTGCTAGACCATGGATCTGTTGATATAACGGCGTCGGAGCCAGCGACTTAGATAATGTTATGTGGTGGAAAAATTTTAACAAGAGACAATCTAAAGATCTTTCTACTAGCCTAACAAACAAGTGTGATTAGAAATTGTAAAGTTCTGAATAGTCCAAAGAGAGTAAGTTTAATTGACTATGCAATCAGACATGTGTCACGTATCCCACTCACATGGCAAATCTAGTTATTCACTAAAGTGACCGACCGAAAATAGGTATGATCGAAATATAGTTAAGCAAGTGACAAATTTAGCCAGTGTGCCATAGCATTTCATAAAAGCCCTTATGGCCAAAAACATTTGAGAAGTAGAATAACAACAACACCAAGTTGGCCATGTTTCTCGACGCACTACGAAAGCGATAGCTATTACCAACCCGTGGCATTTCAAAAGAAACTCTCATCGACGTAACAGAAGAAAAACGTGTGCACAACCAATATCCAACTCACAGCAAATGATTAACATACGTGGTGTTGCTTCATAAACCACAACCATTTGGCCCAAACGATTATTTCCACAGAAACGGACATGAAGAGTGACTACAATAAATCTCTCCAACTACCACCTTAAAATCCTATAAATAGGAGAAATATCAAAAAGCTCTCGGCCCTCGCCAACCCAACATGATACAGTATAATGCTACCTAGCGTTTTTATCTTATCTTAGTTTAACTTAGACTAAATAACACATCTACACTACTACGTACGTACACTAGACCGGCTTTAAGATAGGAGTAGTACTGTAATTTCATCCGTCTACACTGCTATGTTAAGCCGACCTATATTACGAGTAATGTAATTCCCTTCCATCCACACTAAGCATTGGATTGGAAGGAATACTTTTCCTTGTCTTTTTCGATAATATAATTCCCTTCATCTACGCCCATATGACCTAACGAAGGAAGACTTCAATTGAGGGCCTCGCCATCCATGCCACAAATGCTAGATCACTGAAGGATATTATTTAAGTTTTTGTTTTCATTTCAATTCAATACTACTAAGTTCCTTCTACTTTCACATTATAAGAATTGGATCATCTCTATTATCAGAATCAAAAAAAAAAAAAAAAAAGGCTAAAAACAAAAAGAGCTCGTTAGTGAAACAAACTCTCTCATTTATAAATCACCTGATTTCATTTACAAGTAGGTGAATAGGCATCTGAACTGCTTCAAGTCTTGATTATAAAAGACTACTAATAATCTCTGTGTCTATGTTGGCACTTGGGGTTATAAGTGTTCAGTTCAGATTGAACAATAAATGGCTCTAGCATATCAAACATTGTAGACACATGAGATTTTGTTTATATTTTATAGTTTTTACTTTCAAATGGTTGGTATTTGTTAAACCCCGAGAAAGTAGATTGTGAAATCTATAAAGATCTTAATAGATATACTTCTTCACGGTCCTTGCTCTTAATCCGGTGGTAGATTCTTGGGAGTTTCAACACCTGGGCGTGAGTGTGTGATGGTGTGCGCGTAAAATAAATAATAACAAATAAATAAATAAAACTTCTCAATTAAATTTGAAATATTCCAATTTAGAATATATTAAAGAAATCTAACAGAAGTCATTAAAATGAAAATATATTAATTAATCAGATATGTTAATGAAAAACTCTAAAATTAGTACCTTGATGCAAATTCCATAATATATAATAAGATAGTCTGTTGTGAAAATCACTTTTTTATTTCAAAATGCATCCGCTAACTGTAGTGGAAAGTTAGCGGTTATGCCTATTACGGGGTCATCACTTCTTACGTAAACGTGCCTTGGGTAGCTCCAAAACATGGCTAAATGTAATAATATTTTGTACAACCAAACGCACCTAAATCTTTTTCTTTGCCAAATGTGAAACATCCCCCCTCAACAAAGAAAATGGAGAGGTTTGCTAATTTCACACGCATGTGTACCCTATGATGTTATGCAGGGCACGTGTACAAATATAGAACACGTGTGGAACTTGAACAGGTTGGCACACTGTCCCTCTTGAATATATCTGGGCCCAAAATCAGCCCATTTACCCATCAAGTGGGCAAAGCGTACATGTTGACCTTGGAAAATCACTCATACTTTTCCAACCGTTCATTTTCTATTACACATGTGTCCCATCCAATTAGTGCACTGGCCATATTTTTAGAGCATGGCATGTTAACGTTCTACCACACCAGATGAAGTGGTTGGATCTCTCAAAATGGTGCCACGTTAGCACATCTAATGCAAAGGACGGGAGCAGATTTAGGTGGGCCACTTATGGTGGGGCCCACCTTGATATATGTATACTATATCCAGGCCGTCCATTGGTTTTTCCATATCATTTTAGGCCATAATCCAAAAATTGAAGAAGATCTAATTTTCAGGCTCACTATGCCACAGGAAACAGTGATGGTTGACCATTCAAGCTGATATTTGTTTTTGTTTTTTTTTTTGTTTTTTATTCCCCCTGTTTGTGTGACTTTATCAACAGCTTGGAAGGTCTAAGAATTTTTTATTGACTTTATTGACCGGTTGTATGGCAAATAAACATTACGTTGGGCCCATGGTAAAGCATTCAATCACTACAGTTTTCTATTGTATGGTTTATGTGAGAGTTGAATATTCTTCATTTTTAAGATTATGCCCTAAAATGATCTAGCAAAACAGATGAACGGCTTGGATATAGAATACATACATCAAGGTGGGCCCCATGGTAAGCGTCGCACTGTCTTGGGTGATGCCTGCGCCCAATCCTCTCATATCGGATGGAGTAAGTTCGGTGAGATGTGAGATGCGTCCCTCTATTTATATGTAAGCACGCATGGTAAAAAATGAGATTCAAGTGAAATAATTATTATAATTATTATTATTAGTATAAGTAGAGAAACTGGAGAAGCTATTTCAGACGACCTGTCCTGTGCGCTTGCATTCTGGTATCCGTACATAAGGCAGTTTGGCTACTGACCCCTCACCAGCAGATTTATGGGGTAAGGACTGTGGGCCCCAACATGATGTATGTGTTATATCCACACTAGCCACCCATTTTTCCAGCTAATTTTAGTTAATGGGCCTAAAAAGGAGGCATTTCCAAACTTCAAGTGGGCTACACCACACAAAAACAGTGTTAATTGAATGTCCATCGTTAAGGACTTCTTAGGGCGCATCGTGATGTTTATTTGCCATCGAACCTGTTGAGAAGGTTACACACATGGATAAAGGGAGAACAAAAATAACTGCTTGATTCGAGACATTTCAACTCTTAAGCATTTAATTCTAACTGTTTCCTGTTGACGTGGATTAGCTGCTGAACATGACAGTAGGCAGACTTGACACTGAAGTGACGTCAGCAAGTTTTATGGTCCTTGGCACTGAAGTGACGTCAGCAAGTTTTATGGTCCCTCGTATAAATGTATGTGTTGTACCGTTAAAAACTTATCCGGGTCACATAAATTTTCAATCAAGCTGACATTTGACTTTTTACTTCTTTCATATCTGTGTTAACTTATAAACAAGTTAGATCTCAAATAAACATCCTGGTGGGCCCTAGGAAAGTTTTAACAGTGAGCATCACTGTCCCCACTGTTTTATGTGGTGGGGTCCACTTGAGGTTTGGATCTACCTCATACCCTAAAATTCTCTCTACAAATGGATGAGCGGCGTGGATACAATAAATACATCATGGTGGGGCCAACAGAACTTGGTGACGTCACTTCATTTGACAATCTTGACACTGATGGGTACATAACTCTTGGATTTGCACTTTGGAATAATATTAAACATTTTTATAAGAGAAAAACATTACCAATTTACCATATTTATATTCAGGTTCACCGTACACATCAATACTCCAGTGCATTTCTCCCTTTGAATCAGAACAATTATGTTTTTTAACGCTCTCTTTCAAATTGAAAGCGAAGGTTACAGATATTTGGATTTGTCTCATTTTTGGACCATGCTATAGAAAAGCTGGCACTGGCAAAATGGATGGATAAAACACAAAGCAGGGTAAGGCCCACGGCTTTGACACCAGCTATCTCGCTGGTGTTGACCAAACGACGTGCCTTTTAGGCTGTAACATTGCTTGGATTATGTTCTCAAATCGTACTGAGTAAACTCTGTTGAGATTACCGTGAATGAATGTGATTTATCCGTGCTGTACATATGCTTTTTCAGATCATTTTGGTGGTTGAGCTAAAAATAAAAGCATATCCAAAGTTCAAGTGGCCAGGCCATAGGAAACGGTGGGAATAACGATTTCTACGGTTGAAACCTTTCTAGGGCCACAATAGTGTTTATTTGTCATCCAACATGTTTATAAGATCATATAAAGATGGATGAAAGGTAAACACAAATATCAGTTTGATACAAAACTTATGTGGCCCCAATAATTTTTCAGAAGTGGATGTTTAATTCATAATGTTTCTTGTGCTGTGGTCCGATTGAGGTTTTGCATGTGCTTCATTTTTGGGCTCCAGCTCTAAAGATATATTATAAAATAAATGAAAGGAGTAGATAAAATACATAAATAACGGTGGACCCCAAATCTGTTCATATAGCTATCAATGGGGTAGACCAGACAATCTGAGCCGACCAAAAACGCTCAATCTCATTAAAAGGGATTTATCAGTGTTTATCAATTGGCTTTAGGAAGCCGTTTAATCCTAACATTCTCTCAATTGGATTTAAAAAGCCATTTCACTATTTCTCACCTAAGCCCTTTTTTTTTTATTTTTTTTAACACACCCACGTAGTGAAAACAGTGATGACAAGCTGGGCTTTGTTTTTCGTAACCTTATCATGCACGTAGTTGCATTTGAAAAGAATCATACAGATTGGATGATCCAATCCGTCCATTCAGTGGCTTGCAGCATTTTATTTTTTTCTTCTTCTTTTTTAACACAGCCACCCACTCGCACCACATTGGGTTTTCCAACCCATGACCTCTGCTGTTTTTGCACAGTAAAGGCGGAACATTAGACTGCATCTAATGAACGAACCAGATAGGAGATGTGAATGATGACAAGTCCAAATGCAACTATCTGCATGGCAAGGCTTCTATACACATGGCCCACTAAATAATTTCTCCAGTGAAAATACATCCTATAGGTCAACCTTGGGCTCAGCACGTATGGCCGGATCAATTTTCAGAAGGGCTTGAGATTAAATCATTTTAGCCAGCCTGGCCGACTTGACGTCCCATCCTACAAATGTGCCATTTGAATAGTCCTCAGTCAGCCAACACATGCATCTGGCAAGTAGACCCTTGGTTGAACTTTCCTAAATTAAAATGTATCTGTGCATGTGCGGCCCACCTAATCAACAAATGAATTAGAACGATTCATGTGGAAAATAGGGATTGGGACCAGGTCAGGACAAGGCCTAGTTTTGCCAGGCAGGCTTGGGCTGGCTCTGATAAGCTATCTTGGCCTCAAGCCCATTGCAACCACGAGCTACTATCATCAGTACAGTCTTTCTATAGTTCAAGGTAGAGAAGGCATTAAAAATGACCTCGAATGAAAAGTAGCATAGGCCGCTGAAAGTGGGGAATGCTTCAATCTTCACCATCCATGGGCCACCTCTCACTGATTGAGATCATCTCTCCTCTACTCCCCAGAATTGGCATACCACGATGCGGCCCACCGGATGGAGTTTTAACTGACCCACAGCCGATTTCTTACTTTCCTATTAAAACATTGGCACCAAGTCCACGTACCTCATTAGGGTGCAACTTTAATGCAGGTTCACATGGATCATGAGCGTTAATATAGGAGGGCCCCACCATGGTTGCACATGGCCTGATATAACCTCAATTGGATTATCACGACCATTCAAATTAAGGGCATGCAAAGGTGACAGTGGCAAATGCACATAAAGGGTCTGATACAATAAAGATGAACAATAATTTGATTGGACTAATATAAAATAATAAAAAAGCAATCTGATTCATCCAAATTGAAGTTCATCAGCTTGATTGGGTGAATATTAAAGGTTAACAGTCTGATTTGTTGAATATGAAGAATGAATATTTTGATTGGATTAATATTAAAGAAGAAAAGTCTAACTATGCAAAATTAGAGATGAATGTTCTGATTGGTTGATATAGATGATCAACAGTTCGTTGTCGATGTTCAAAATTAACAGCTAGATTGGACCGATATCTAAATGAACGATTTGATTGGGGAAATTAGAAATGAATGATCGGATTGGGTCAATGATAAGTAACTCAATTGAGCCGATGTTGATGATCAATGATGTGATATGAAAGATGAACCGTCTGATTTTATCAGCATTAGACCATTGATTCACAATATCAACCCAATTAGTCCTTTATACCTATTGTGGAATAGATAGACAATTCACCATTAATGTTCATATTTAGTATAGCTAGAATCAAACTATTTTACTTAAACATTAGTCTGATTGGACCACTCATTTTCAATATCAGCCTAATTGAACCATTCATCTTCAATTTCAGCACAATCAAACTGTTCATTCGAAATATCGGTCCAATCAAACCATTCATCTTCAATTTTGAATTAATCGAACTGTTCATCTTTGACAATGGTCCAGTTGGACCATTCGTAGAGTATCATTTGGATCAAACCATTTCCCTTCCATATATTGTTCAATTGGGTCGTTGGTTTTCAATATTTAACCGTCTACCCCTTTTTTGGTCTTCAATACAATGGTAGAAATTTCTGCCACTACATTACCCAGGTACAAAGAAATTGCAAATCACAATAAGGATTGGTTTAAATAGTCAAAACCCAAAGACAACATGCCTACATAAAAATCACAAACCTAATTGTTTTGGAAATGTGGTTTGCCCAAGTATAGTGTTATTACTCATGCAATGGCCTATAAAGAAAGTCCTTAATTCATTCCATGCTGCATTCCAGTTTCTACTTCCTTATTAGATAGAAGCTAAAACAATGGCTAATAACAATTTGTACATGTTAGCCACTCAAGCATCGATTGAACTCGGAGGTGATTATGAGAATCTGGGCCGTTTATTCCAGTGGGACCAACAAAATCAACGGCACCAACGTATACGGGAAGAACTAGGTGATCGAATGAGCGATAAGCTACGCTTAGTTTATGAGAAGAGGCTGAAACCAACGGATGTAAACAGAAAACAGAACCGTTTCGTTATCAAAATACAGTCAGTGGAGGAAGACGTTTTCCGGTGCTTCAAAAGCGCTCAAAAAGATAGCCTTGTTAATGGTGAAGAGATCCCAGTGGTGGGCCATGATGGAGGAGGAAGGGAACGGAGATTGAAATTTAAGTTGCGGACTCAGAAAAGCAATGGCAGCAAGATGTACGTCTTATTCGGACAATGGGCTGATATGGTGGAAGAGAACGATTGGAAGGCGAACAATTTGCTTAGGATATGGGGCTTCCCTTATGCAAGCATTAGAGATGAATGGGAGTTCGGACCAGATCACAACTTCGACGAACTTCACTTCGTGTTCACCGTATTGTGGCAAACAGCGTATTTTATCCATTTCTTTTATAATAAAAAAAAATTGTGCACGACTAGTTATAAGTATGGTTGGTAATAGATTATTGATTAAGTAAATGGTATGATCAATTGATGAATAATGAAAGTATACAAGTAGCTTAAAATACAACTTGTGTCATGTGCCATTGAGTTATGTGTGTAAAGCTAGGCATGGGATGACTTGACTCGGCAAACTCGACTCAACCAACTCGCTCAGCCCCAGCTCGATCCGAACTGAGTGGGTGAATCCATCCGAACTGAGTAGACTTCATCCAATCCAAACTCAAAATGAGTCAAGTTTAGGTCACCCAATAACTCAACTCAACCCGAAATCCAACTCGGTACTAACAAAACTCCACTCATGCATACATCTCTCTCTCTCTCTCTCTCTCTCTCTCTCTCTCTCTCTCTCTCTCTCTCTCTCTCTCTCTCTCTATATATATATATATATATATATATATATATATGTCCTTTCAGATTTGAGATGCCTTATGGCTGATGGAGAGGCTGCAATTCTGGCAAGTCCACCTAGGTTTTGAGCTATATATGATTTCAGCCCATGGATGCCAGTTGCACCTAACCTGACTCAATACTACTGACTTGACCCTGCTTGGTACTTGTGACTGGGTCCCGCATGCTGGACTTGGTACCGAGTCAAGTCAAGTTGGGTCAGGTCTATTTCAAAACCGGATCGAGTCGGGTCAATCCTAACTTGGTCCGACTCAAAGCCCAGCTATATGCGTGTGTCAGACATCCAAGCTGTGGAAAAGTGGGGCCTATGATGAAGATTGCCAGGAGTGAAAATTATTAGACCCAGTCAACAATTTGGTGCAAAAGAGGACGTTTTTTTTTTTTTTTTCTTTTGCATGGTCCATTTGATGACTGGAATAATAGACATTTTTCTTTTTTTAAGTTAATTTTTTGGTGCCAAGTGATCTTTGGCGTGGAGTTCACTGTCTCGACGGAGTGTTGTACTAAGAATGAATGCGACTTGGGGTGGCAATGGGCTAGGTTGACCCACATGTCAACTGGCCTATTCTTTTCTGAGGGAGGTTTGGGCCTAGTAAATGGGAAATGGGCTGGGTTTAAGTTAGAAATGTGGTCCATATGCATAAGTGGGTTGGGTTATGTTTTAACCCATACATTGACGGGCTGTACCAGATAAAACTGTTCCAACCCAAAATGCAAAACAAAGTCATAGATGATGAGTGAGTCATTCATAGCCTGGTTTGATGTTGATGGATGGACTTAACCTTACTGGTGAGCTGTACAGTCAGCTACTATGGACCACCCATCTGGGGAGCCATTCCCAGAACCAGATGGGTGGGAACTGGCTGAGTGGCTCACATTTCCCAGCGTTTGGAGTAGGATTGGACCCCATAAGGTTGGCCCCTGCTGAGGTTTTGGATCGGCATGAGTGGGGCGCGCCCTATCAATTTTCAGAAGCTCTAGGGTCTAAATCATTTTAGCCAGCCTGGTCTAACCTCATTATCCATCCTATAAATTGGCCAATCCTCGGTCAGCCAATACAAGCACTCTATTGGTTGAATTTTCTTAAATTTCTTCCGTGCATTTGTGGCCCACCAAATCAATAGATGAATTAGAAACATTCATGCAAAAAATAAGGATTGGCGCCAGGACCGGAGTAAGCCAATTTTTGTCTGGCACCGCTTGGGCCTGGTTAGCTGAGCCGTGTTGGGCTAAGGCCTGACATTATAGTGTCAGTCTGAAAGTGCAATTCTCATTGAAGACGGTACCACTTTCCTCTGCCTACATTATTTGGACACAGATTTTTACCTTGATGGTCCTACCAGATTGATGTCCATTTATTATTCAATTTTTGAAGGTCCACTGATACAAATCTCAGGTGGACCACACCATGGGAAACAGGAGTGATTGACCATTAAAAACTTTTATATATATATATGGGAAAAGGTACTATGCGCTCGACCTCACGATAAGCTCCCGTGAGGTCGAGCTGTGTGGGCCCCACCATGATGCGTGTCGACCATCAACACCGTGCATTTGATGGGTCCCCTTTAAATTATGGGAAAAGGTACTATGCGCTCGATTTGCTTTCGTAGGTAAAATCTTTTACCAACATTTTTTTTCGTAGGCAAAAATATTAACAAATCTTTTTGCCTACAATTATTTTCTTAGTTAAAAAGATTTACAAAACTTTTACCTATGATTATTTTCGTAGTTAAAAAGATTTACATAACTTTTACCAACGAATTTTTTCCGTATGTAAAATTATGACAAAACTTTTACCTACAAATAGTTTTGTAGCTAAAAATATTTATAAAAGTTTTTCCCATGGATTTTTTGCATAGGTAAATATTATGACAAAACTTTTCCATACGAATATTTTTGGTAGCTAAAAATATTTGCAAAATGTTTACCTACGAATTTGTTCGTAGGTACAAATTGTTACAAAAGTTTTACCTACGAATACTTTCATAGCTAAAAATATTTACAAAACTTTTACCTATGAATATTTTAATAGGTAGAAATATTTACAGAACTTTTGCCTACAAGTCTTTTCATAGCTAAAAACTTTTACCTACGAATTTTTTGGTAGGTAAAACCATTTTACAAAACATATACTTACGAATATTTTTATATGTGAAAATATTTTCAAAAATTTTACCTATGAATATTTTCGTAGCTAAAAATATTTACCGAACGTTTACCTATGAAAAGTTTCGTAGGTAAAAAACTTTGATACTTTTACCTACGAAAATTTTCATTGGTAAAAGTGTCTTTTTTTCTTCAATCTTCCAGTAAAAAATTCCTGATATACACTGATATGCACCTCTTACAATATTCCTAATATACACCTGTTATATAAATATTTCATCATATTCACATTCACATCCATTTAAACCCAAAGTATGTAAATTCATCCAAATATAAACTACATCCATCAACTTGACAGTCATTCACACATAAATACATATAAGTTTAACATCATAAATAAAATATAAAAAATCACAAAGATAAAGACAGATGTGGTGGAGCATCAATGAGTAAGCGTACAGCGAGGGCCTGAAACATCTCCGTCATCCGTCGCTCATGCTCCACCCGCATCTCTTCCATCCTCCTCTCCTGCTCCTCTCTCTCCCTCGCTTACTCCTTCATCCTCCTCTCTTGCTCCTCCCTCTGCCTCGTCAGATCCTCTATCTTCTTCTCCTGCTCCTCCATATATCACTCCAGCTGCTCACTCTTCTTCTGCAGCTGCTCTCTGATGTCATGGACGACGACCCGTAGCTGCTGAACTTCTTTCTTTGCGATATCAGATCGGCGGGTGACGCTCTCGCCAACGACGATGGATCGGATGGAGGCAGTTCTAACGGGTGCCATGAGCTTGGCACCATGGCCAAGCCTATACAAATATCCAAAACGGGTGCTAAGCACCTCACTCAGGATTTCTGGCTCACTCCGCTCAGTACCATCGGAAGTGGGCCGACTACGTAAGGTGTCCATCGCCGCCTGTAATGAAAACATATGAATTTTCTCTAAAAAATGACATTATTATAATCTAATGCAATAAAATTTTATAATGTAAGGATTTTTATCCAAATCTCGTCGGCTCTAGGATGTACCCAAGATCCCGTTGCCTGTCGACAGTGAGTCCCTCTGTAGAGGTCTACTGGTCCGGGCTCCTGGCCAGTGGCGGAATCTCGCTGCGCAATCTAAAGGACAATAAAGTTAATATAAATGCATGGAAAGAATATATCAACTTAATAATTACCAGTAATTTCTTACCATGTTGTGACGAATTTCTATAAATAACTTTGAACCAGCTACGTGGTTCACTTCTAACTTTCCCTGTTGTCAGAATTTATTTTGCTCCTCTTCTGAACACATTATTCATAATACATTGTTATTAATTGTGAATTTAATTGTTACCTTAAGATATTGTAAATTTGTAAATATTACCTGAAAAGAATCAGACGAAAATCTATCGCATGTATACGTCAGTCGTCATCGGTCACGTGCGGTGGTGCGGACAGTACGGCCTCCTCTCGGCTCATGCACCATTTAGGTTATAGGTTAAGGTATTGAGATTTGAGAATAGGTTTACGTTAAGGTTATAAGTATGGGTTACAAGTTAAGGTTTAGGTTTAAGAAATCGAGTTCAGGTTCGGGTTCGAGTTCGGGATCGGGTTTAGGTTTGGATTTAAGTTTTAGGTTATAGGTTATAAGTTATAGAGGTTAAGATTAAGGTCTAGGTTTAGGTTATACGTATAGGTTTTGAGATTTGAGAATAGTTTTAAGTTAAGGTTATAAGTCTAGGTTTAGGTTATAGGTTAAAGTATAGGTTTAGGTTATAGGTTATAGGTTATAGGTTATAAGTATAAGTTATAAGTTAAGGTATAGGTTTAGGTTATAGGTTATAAGTATAGGTTATAGGTTAAGGTTATGGTCTAGGTTTAGGTTATAAGTTAAGGTTTTGGGATTTGAGAATAGGTTTAGGTTAAGGTTATAAGTCTAGGTTTAGGTTATAGGTTAAGGTTAAGGTCTAAGTTTAGATTATAGGTTAAGGTTTTGAGATTTGAGAATAGGTTTAGGTTAAGGTTATAAGTATGAGTTATAGGTTAAGGTTTAGGTTTTGGAAATCGGGTTCAGGTTCGGGATTGGGTTTAGGTTTTAGGTTATAGGTTATAGGTTAAGATTAAGGTCTAAGTTTATATTATACGTATAGGTTTTGGGATTTGAGAATAGTTTTAGGTTAAGGTTATAAGTCTAAGTTTAGCTTATAGGTTAAGGTTTAGGTTTAGGTTATAGGTTATAAGTATAGGTTATAGGTTAAGTTTATGGTCTAGGTTTAGGTTATAGGTTAAGGTTTTGGGATTTGAGAATAGGTTTAGGTTAAGGTTTAGGTTTAGGTTATAGGTTATAAGTATAGGTTATAGGTTATAAGTTAAGGTTAAGGTCTAAGTTTAGGTTATAGGTTAAAGTTTTGAGATATGATAATAGGTTTAGGTTAAGGTTATAAGTATGGGTTACAGGTTAAGCTTTAGGTTTAAGAAATCAGATTCAGGTTTGAGATCGGGTTTAGGTTTGGGTTTAGATTTTATGTTATAGGTTATAAGTTATAGGTTAAGATTAAGGTCTAGGTTTAGGTTATACGTAAAGGTTTTGGGATTTGAGAATAGTTTTAGGTTAAGGTTCTAAGTCTAGGTTTAGGTTATAGGTTAAGATTTAGGTTTAGGTTATAGGTTATAAGTATAGGTTATAGGTTAAGGTTATGGTCTAGGTTTAGGTTATTGGTTAAGGTTTTGGGATTTGAGAATAAGTTTAGGTTAAGGTTATAAGTCTAGGTTTAGGTTATAAGTTAAGGTTTAGGTTTAGGTTATACGTTATAAGTATAGGTTATAGGTTAAGGTTATGGTCTAGGTTTAGGTTATAGGTTAAGGTTTTGGGATTTGAGAATGGTTTTGGGTTAAGGTTAGGATATAGGTTAAGGTTTAGGTTTAGGTTATAGGTTAAGGTTAAGGTCTAGGTTTAGGTTATAGGTTAAGGTTTTGAGATTTGAGAATAGGTTTAGGTTAAGGTTATAAGTATGGGTTATAAGGTTAAGGTTTAGGTTTAAAAAATTGGGTTCGAGTTCGGGTTCGGATTCGGATTCGGGATCAGTTTTAGGTTTGGATTTAGGTTTTAGGTTATAGGTTATAAGTATAGGTTATATGTTAAGATTAAGGTCTAGGTTTAGGTTATATGTATAGGTTTTGGGATTTGAGAATAATTTTAGGTTAAGGTTATAAGCCTAGGTTTAGGTTATAAGTTAAGATATAGGTTTAGGTTATAGGTTATAAGTATAGGTTATAGGTTAAGGTTATGGTTTAGGTTTAGGTTATAGGTTAAGGTTTTGGGATTTGAGAATAGGTTTAGGTTTATGTTAGGGTTATAAGTCTAAATTTAAGTTATAGGTTAAAGTTTAGGTTTAGGTTATAGGTATAGGTTTAGGTTGTAGGTTATAAGTATAGGTTATAGGTTAAGGTTAAAGTTTAGGTTTAGGTTATAGGTTAAGGTTTTGAGATTTGAGAATAGGTTTAGGTTAAGGTTATAAGTATGGGTTACAGGTTAAGGTTTTGGTTTAGGAAATCAGGTTTGGATTCGGGATCGGATTTAGGTTATAAGTATAGGTTATAGGTTAAGATTAAGGTTATAAGTATAGGTTTGGATTTAGGTTTTAGGTTATAGGTTATAAGTACTGACTTGACCCGACTCGGTACTTGTGACCAGGTCGGACTCGGTCTAGTTACTCATGCCTGACTTGGTACCAAGTCGAGTCAAGTTAGGTTAGGTCTATTTCAAAACCAAATCGAGTCAGGTCAGCCTAACTCGTCTGACTCAACTGGATGCCCAGTTCTATGCATGTGTCGGACATCCGAGCTGTGGAAAAGTGGGGCCTATGATGAAGATTGCCTCAAGTGAAAATTGGTAGACCCACTCAACAATTTGGTGCACAAGAGGAAGTAGAATTAGTTTCCATCTCTAATTAAAACAATCCACTGTTTGGATGGTCCATTTGATGACTGGAATGGACTTTATATATATATATATATATATATATATATATATATATATATATATATATATATATGGTGCCAAGTGATCTTTGTGGTGGAGTTCACGGTCTCGATGGTGTGCTGTACTAAGTATGAATGGGACTTGGGGTGGCAATGGGTTGTGTTGACCCACGTGTCAACTGGCCTATTCTTTTCCGAGGGAGGTTTGGGCCAAGTAAATGGGTAATGGGTTGGGTTTAAGTTAGAAATGTGGTCCATTTACATAAATGGGTTGGGCTATATTTTAATCCATACATCTATCAATGGGCTGTATCAGATAAAGCTGTTCCAACCCAAAATGCAAAACAAAGTCAGAGATGATAAGTGAGCCATTCATAGCCTGGTGTGAAATGCAAACTCCGGAAATTTGCTGTTGATCGACTTAACCTTATTGGTGGACCGTACAGCCGGCTACTATATATGGACTACCCATCTGGTGAGCCATTCTAGGACCAAGGTACAAAAACCACACGAATTGACCAATTCAGGTCTTCTTTTTTATCGACTTAAACCACATGGAGTCATGACCACCAACTTTACTATTTTCAACTTATGTTTGAAGACACTCAACTAATTAGTGGTGGGAACAGACCGAGTGGCCCACATGTCCCAGCGTTTGGAGTAGGGTTAGACTCCGTAAGGTGAGGTTTAGGATCAGCATCTGTGGCCCACCAAATCAACAGATGAATTAGAAGCATTCATGCTGAAAATAGGGATTGGGACAGGTCCGGACTAAGCCAATTTATGTCTGGCAGCGCTTGGGCCTGCTCAGCTGAGCCGTGTTGGGCTCAGGTCTTAGACATTCTATTGTCGGTGCAATTCTCATTGACGATAGTACCTCTTCCATCTGCCTGCATGATCTTGACACAGATTTCAACCTAGATGGTCCTATCAAATTGATGTCCATTTATTATTCAATCATGTTGAAGGTCCACTGATACAAATCTCAGTTGGACCACACCACAGGAAACAGGAGTGATTGACCATTAAAAACTTTTCCCAGTTCACGAAAGTTTTGGATGATATATATATATATATATATATATATATATATATATATATATATATATATATATATATATATATATATATATATATATTCCTTTCATCCAATTCTGTTACCTGAGCAAGTTTTTAATGGCGGGCATTTAATGACCATTATTTCCCGTCACATGGTCTAGATTTGTATCTGATTCAATTTTGTGGGCCATTCCCTAAAATGAGCTGGCAAAATGGATGGAATGCATGGATGTGCACCACAAACACAAAATTAGCTAGCAACGACAACCATAGTTTCAGGTAGGGTGTCAACAGGCCGGGTTAGGGCTGGCCAAGCTTTTTAAAAGGATATTGTTAAACCTAAACCCAAATCTGGCTGGGCCTATGCTGGGCCTAGGGCAAAATAGTCTAGCTTCAGCCCGGCCAAAAATGATTATACAGGGTCCGCACCAATCCCGGCCTGAGTGATGTAACATTGATAACCTGAGTGATGTAACGTTGACACCACTTGATATAAAAACTAAAGAAATGCAATAAAGATAAGGACAAAAAGAAAACTCTGTTGCTATAATTTAGATGAAGATTATACAAGCCAAATGAGAATAAAAAATTGAGATATTTTGGAGATTCATTGAAGAATCACTTACACAATAAGGGATAGCCCGCGGACTCACTCACCTATGGGGTTGGGTAATCACTTACACAACAAGGGATGGCTTGGGGACTCATTCCCCCACAAGAGGAATCACTCGGACTCACAAATACAAAGTTTGTACAAAACAACTCTAAAATACTCTCTTTCATAAAAGAATAATATATATATATATATATATATATATATGTGTGTGTGTGTGTGTGTGTGTGTGTGTGTGTGTGTGTGTGTGAGAGAGAGAGAGAGAGAGAGAGAGAGAGAGAGAGAGAGAGAGAGAGAGAAAATTTGAGTATCATATAGTTCTTCTTGGTGTACCAATGTTGCATCAATCTCCTACCTATAAAAGGAACTCTTACTCAAGTTTGGCTTGGTAAGCTTTTTCCACATTTTTTGTCAAAATTCTGTAATTCTTCATCATTTATCCAAGTATCTTTGTGTCGAGACTTTTATTTTTCCATCGAACAGATAATATTTAGTATAGGTATCTTGCCTTGTACTCATGTACCAATAATAGAATATTGTTAGGCCCTACAAGCATCACAATTTGATAACCGATTTTGGAATTGGTCACGTGACACTTGCTTTGAGTCTCTCATTATATACTTCAATGCTCTTAGATGAGACAACATATCCCAAAAGGATTATTTTGTCGTTTATGAATAAATATTTTTTGAAGTTGACAAATAACTTCTATTCAAGCAAAACATATACTCAATGGTATTCGAGTGCTCGAAGAGCGGCCAAAACTTTGCAAATAATAAGTCTTTTACTTTCATTTGGTTTGACCATTTCATCAAGCATTTCATAAGCATCTTTGTCGTGAGTCGGCTTGTCATCTTTAAATCTCATATGTCCTTCATTCACTCCACCTTCATTTAATTTGGTCATTTTATCAAACGCTTCTTAAGCACCTTCACCATAAAACAGCTCAATATTATCAAATTCCATGTGTCATTTGTTCACTCCACATTTTTTTGGTTTGATCATTTCATCAAATACTTCATAGAACTCTTCATAAAAAATCGGGCCATCATCACTAAATTCAATGTTGTCTTCATTACCTTCAATCATTCGATCATTTCATCAAACACATCATGGACATCTTCATCATAAATTAAAATACATGTGAAAGCTTTTGTTTAAAGTCATCGGAACCTTGTCCATAATTCGTTTTAGATTGTTGTCGGCATGCTTTAATTCTTCAATTTCTTCAGAAAAGTGGATATCTTAAATTGAAGTCATTCGTTCAGTTCAATATCCTCTTCCTCTTGCCATAAGAAATCAAACCCGAACTTGCTCTGATACCACATAATGTAACTTTGATATCACTTGATATAGAACCCAAAAGAATGCAATAAAGAGAATGAAAAAAAGACTTTGTTGCTATAATTTAGAGCAAGAGTACATAAGACAAATGAATATGAGAAGAGAAGATAGTTTGAAAATTCACTCACCTAAGGGGTTGGTGATTCACTCACTCGAAAAAGGATAGCTTGCAGACTCACTCACCCAAAAAGTTGGGGAATCACTTATTCAACAAGGGATAGCTAGCTTCGAGACTCATAACAATAGAGAAATTACTCAACTCACAAATATAAAGTTGGTACAAAATAACTCTAGAATATCCTCTTTCATGAAAAAACTACGATTGATTAATTGATTGATATATATATATATATATATATATATATATATATATATATATATATATATATATATATATATATATATATATATATATATATATATATATTTGTTTTCAGATATATGAATCAGTAACAAGAGCTCACTTTAAAATATATATATATATATATATAAGATAAAAAATTGAGTATGATATAGTACTTTCTTGGTGTATTTGCATCAAGCCCGAGATTGAGAAAGTAATCCAATTGACCATTGCCTCTTTTTAGAGGAACAAACACCCTTGATTTTAATGGGGCCCACCATGATGTTTAGGTGATACGTATTCCAAAGGGTGAAAAAATCAGGTTGAGCCTTAATTCACGTCAGACACACTAGGGTGGGAGAGAGACATCCACCCTTGATATTTATAGGGCCATCTTGATGATTATATAAAATCCACTCAAACAATTACATACCACTCCAAAACCTAGGCATGGGCCAAAACACCAGGCTTATCAGTTAATAAGATGGACCAGTTTGGAGGGTGAGAGTGCCCTATGCATTGTTTCCAATCCTGTGTTCCACTAGAAAGAAGGATGGGAATAATGCTTGAGCCATTGACCTATCATGGTGTGACACACCTGATTGTCAGGGTGGATTCTAACATCAACACCTATGTAGACCCCCCCAAGATACCCACCCACTTTCCCCAAAGTCGTGGCAAATAATTCCTCCTCCCCTTTTGATGTGACACTTGAACATAAAATAAGTCTCTTTTAGATGTAACCCATTAATTTTTAAGAGCCTACCGTGATGTGCATGTCAGATTCACTCTAACCATTAAATGTGTAATGCATGTTAGGTTATAGCTAAAAAATCAGACTAACCTGTGATTCACCCGAGGAAAAAGTAGGAGAAGAGTCCACCCCAATATTTATAGGGCCAACCACCGACAGTTATATAAAATCCACTCCAACCATGATATACCACACTAAAATGCAAGGCTCGGACCCAAATATCAGGCCAATTAATTGAACAGGTAGGTCACATGAAGGGAAACAACTTGGAGGGTGTGCGTGCCTTACATTGCATGTTTCCAATCATATGGTCCACTTGAAACTATGATAGGGCTGATGTTTGGCCCGTATGCCTTAAAGTGGTGTGACACACTTATTCATTGGAGTAGATCTAGATCACACCAAGGTGGATCCCACCCAAGCTACAGACTCCATGAGGAAAAGTCGCGTGCACATAAAATAACTCTCCATGGGAGGTCACGGTTTATTTTTTAGGACCCTACCCTGCTGTGTATGTACGGTCCACTCCACCATTAGATGTGTAATCTTACATTAGGCTCATGTACAAAAAATCATACTAACCTAGTATTTAGGTGGGCCACACGAAGAGAAAAGGTGAGAGAGAAATTTTGACCCTTGATGTTTACAGGGTTCACCTTGCTGATTATATAAAATCCACTCCAACCATTGGATACCAAACCAAACATAGACTTGGAGATGAAACATAATGCATATAAGGCCACACAGATGGAAATAGTTTGGAGGCCGAATGTTTTCCTGAATATTGGTTCTAATTGTGTGGTCCAGTTGAAACACCCCAATGACACTGTTTTAGTGGTGGGCCCTACGTTTTCAATTGGTGATCAACTAAAAACCATTACCCATTGGATCATATGAAGTGGTTGGTTGGCGGCAATTAAATGAATGGTTAGGAAGAAAAAGTTTCAACTTCACAGGGCCAACATCTGATGATTGAATGTTACATGTCTCATCTACATTTGATTTATATTTGATTCTGAGGCTGTGCCACTGTTTAAAATATGGTCCACAATTAAGGCAGTCTAGATGTATTGTATTAAAAATAGGTGTGCATTCGCGAAGAGCACGATCATGGGAAGCCATACTCATGATTTCGTATGGCAATATTGTTGGATAAAATGTTGAATTAAATAGACTATAAAAATCGAGAACCAAAAAAAAAAAGAAAATTAAATTTAGAGAAAGAAAAACTTATTGAATTGAGTCGAGGCGTGACTGAGTCACTCGGCTTGAAATCGAATTTGCTCCCCTTGGACAGCGTCCCAAGTGCAACAGGTTTCCAGAGCAATCGACCTCCAGGATACAACGACTATGACCCGGTCCCAGCGGTGCACTCACTGTACACGGGCTCGAACCACTTGCAGTTTAATCCGAAAGTGCTGAGTTGACTCAGCAATGAACTCAGTAACAAAACCGTATCAGAGAGAGTTTTATAAGGCAGAGAATTTTTCGTATGTTGAAACTGGAATCGGAAGTCTTTAAATAGACTTCGAAATGATGCATAAGCACTCTTTACAAAAGGTTAGGTCCGTTGGGTTTAAACCCAACAGGGGCGACCAACCGGAAGGGAAGCATCTCTCTGGTTTAAAAACGAAAAGACGTAAGTGCGAGTACACTCTCGCACATACAATCCTGCGAGTACCCATACACACACACCCCCACGCGAGTATACTTACACCGCACCCGCACCCGCGCCCGCGCCCAGCCCAGCCCGTCCCGTCCCGTCGCGCACGCGGACACGGACTCGGCTCGGCTCGGCGCGCCCGCGTGTGTGGTTAATGGCATAGATTAGAGCTATTGGCATAGCCCCCCCACAGGACCAAATTCACATGCCTCCTGAAAGGGGCTCAAGCCCTAGGCAAAAAGTCTATCATATAAACAAGAGAATTTCTCTTGTCAAATCCGATGTGGGACAAAACCAACACCTCAAAAACACCAAAATTCAAATGTGGAGGGAAAACACCGAAATTTAAAAATTTAAATTTTTAATATTATTTTAAAACAAATACAACAATCCCCCACATGTTTTAAAATAAAATGCTTTCGGATTAAAGCGAAATAGTTGTGCAATGGTGCCGGTGTCACCATAGACTTGAACCGACATTAGAGTAAGCAAGACAGGTCTACAGGAAGCAGGTGACACCATAGTCTTGAACCTGAATCCTTTTAATGTAGATCGCAAGTACATGCCACTCACACAACTCTTCCTCTGCAAGTGATTCTGTGGTTCGGTGCGTTTCGGCCATACACCATTACCTGGATTTCATGAGTGCTCTAGAGAATTCGCCTAGATTCTCATAGGAAGCGGCCTCCACCTCCACACCCATATAGGTGAATTCCATCAAGTGTATGCAGCAACTGTATACACCACCAAATATATGGCTATGGATCCATTAAGAGTTCTAAAAACTCATCCTTCTGCGTTGCTGCTCGCACTGTACACCATAGAAGGGGCTCATATAACTCAGTGCAATCGTCTACCTCGTGTCTTGTTGTTTACCCATTGAACCTATCTCATGGGATCTCCACTTGTATAGGTTGGGTTACCGATACTGGCAGCTCATATATTAGGCTCAGCCCCATTCCCTTCGATGTATCATTGACTAACTTTTGGATAGTCCTTTAGTCAGAGGATCTGCTAGATTCTTTTCTGACCTCACAAAGTCAATAGATATGACTCCATCACGCAACATATGTTTCACTATGTTGTGTCTGAGTCTAATATGCCTGCTTTTTCCATTATATATTTTACTTTTTGCTTTCGCTATAGCTGCTTGACAGTCACAATGAATAGATACGGCCGATACAGGCTTTGGCCACAATGGTATATCAGCTAAGAGATTTCTAAGCCATTCAGCTTCTGATCCAGCCTTTTCTAAGGCAATAAACTCAGATTTCATAGTCGACCGAGCAATACATGTCTGCTTGGTGGACTTCCAAGAGACTGCTCCTCCACCCAAAGTGAAGACATATCCACTAGTGGATTTTGTCTCATCTGAATCACTGATCCAGTTAGCATCACTATATCCTTCTAATACAGTAGGATAACCATTATAATGTAAACCATATGTCATATTACCTTTTAGGTATTGCAAAATTCTAGACAATGCATTCCAATGTTCTTTTCCAGGGTTATGTGTATATCTACTTAGCCTTCCTACTGCAAAAGCTATGTCAGGTCTAGTGCAGTTTGTTAGATACATGAGACTACCAATTATTCTGGAATATTCTAATTGAGACACACTATTTTCTGTATTCTTCATGAGAGTCACACTATAATCATAAGGAGTACTGACAGGTAAACAGTCAAAATGGTTAAACTTTCTCAATATCTTCTCAATGTAATGAGATTGTGATAATATAATAACACCATTTTTCCTGGTTACTTCAATACCCAATATTATACTTGCCTCTCCTAAGTCTTTCATGTCAAACTTAGATGACAAGAATTTCTTAGTTGCATTAACTAATTTAATATTAGTTCCAAAAATAAGCATGTCATCAACATAAAGACATATGATAACATAATCATTTCCAGAAATTTTACTATATACACATCTATCTACATCATTTATATGATAACCATTTGATTTTAAAACACCATCAAATTTTTCATGCCATTGTTTAGGAGCCTGTTTTAAACCATATAGTGATTTAATTAGTCTACATACTTTATTTTCTTTACCTAATATCTTATAACCCTCAGGTTGCTCCATATATATTTCTTCTTCTAAGTCTCCATTTAGGAAAGCAGTCTTAACATCCATCTGGTGTACCACTAGTTTATATATGGAGGCTATCACTATTAAGACTCTAATAGTTGTAATCCTAGTTACAGGGGAATATGTATCAAAATAATCTATTCCTTCCTTTTGTTTAAAGCCTTTCGCTACCAACCTAGCCTTAAACTTATCGATAGTTCCATCTGGTTTTAGTTTCTTTCTAAACACTCATTTGCAGCCTATTGGTTTGTTACCAGGTGGTAGGTCTACAAGTTCCCAAGTATTATTTGATATAATAGATTCTAACTCATCATTTATTGCTTCCTTCCAAAAGGTTGCATCTGGAGAGTTAATAGCTTCTATATAAGTTGTAGGATCATCTTCTACTAAGAATGTGAAAAAACCATCTCCTAGGTTAGTTTCTTTTCTAACTCTAATACTTTTTCTTGGTTGTATCTCTTCTACTACTTTCTCGTGAGCATTTTTACTAGTAGACGCAATATCTGATTCATTAACTTTTTCTATTCCTATAGATTTAGATTTCATAGGGAATACGTTCTCAAAGAACTCTGCATCCCTAGCTTCTATAATTGTATTGAGATCTAGAATATTATCCTTAGTTTTTAAAACTAGAAATCTATAGGCCGCACTGTTTTGTGCATACCCTATAAATACACAATCGGTCGTTTTAGGACCTAATTTTCTTTTCTTAGTTTCAGGTAATCCTACTTTAGCAAGACACCCCCACACTTTAATATATTTATAACTAGGAATATGATTCTTCCAAAGTTCATATGGTGTTTGTTCAGAAGATTTAGATGGAATCCTGTTTAGGATATAACAAGCAGACAGAATTGCTTCTCCCCACATATTTGAGGGTAAGCCTGAACTATTTAACATGGCATTCATCATTTCTTTTAGAGTTCTGTTCTTACGTTCTGCTATTCCATTTTGTTCTGGTGTATAAGGAGCTTTAGTTTCGTGAATTATTCCATTCTTTTCACATAATTCTCTAAATTGAGAAGATTCATATTCACCTCCTCTATCTGTTCTAAGTCTTTTAATTTTTATATTTAATTAATTTTCAACTTCAATTTTGTATTTAGAAAAAGCATCTAAAGCTTCATCTTTGTTCCTTAATAGATATACTCTAGTGAACCTAGAGTAGTCATCTACAAAAGTTATATAATATCTTTTTCCTCCTCTAGACATGTGATTTCTAAAATCACCTAAATCACTATGTATCAACTCTAATAGAACAGATGATCTTTCTATTTGTTTAAAGGGTTTTCTAATAAATTTTGATTCTACACATGTTTCACATTTTTCAAACTCTTCATTAGATATATTAGGTAATAAACCTAATCTTTTCATTTTCTTTAAAGATGCCACATTCACATGACCTAATCTATTATGCCATAGATAAAAAGGTTCAACGATATAAACAGAACTAGATGTTTTCTTATTATCATTGGATACATTTACAATGAATAAACCATCGCTACAGTACCCCTTACCAACAAAGGTTCCATTTTTAGTCATTACAAGCTTATCTGAATCAAATACTAATTTGACACCAGCCTTATTGAGGAGCGAACCAGAGATCAAGTTTCTTCTAATGTCAGGCACATGGAGGACATCATTTAACATTAGAGTCTTTCCAGAAGTGAGTTTCAGAAGTACTTTCCCTTTCCCTACAACTGGAGACGTTCTAGCATTTCCCATGAACACCTGTTCATCATCTCCTGATACTTGGTAGGAGGTAAACATGCTACGATCCTTGCACATGTGTCTAGTTGCTCCAGTATCTAGCACCCACTCCAAGTTGTTTACAAGGAAGACTTCTGACACTACAGCCACTACTATGTCAGACTCATTGCCTGTTTCTGTAAGATTAGCTTGCGGCTTATCTTTATTTTTCTTAAGCCTGCAGGTTTTAACATGATGCCCAGGCTTTCCACAGTTGTAGCAGTTTCCCTTTTTCTTGAATTGATTGTTTGCATTCTTCTTTTTGAGCCTGCATTCATTTGCATAATGTCCAGGTTTGCCACAGTTATGACAGTTGCCATTTTTCTTATTATTTGTCCGACTTGATTCCACAAGATTCGCTTTTGAACCTATCTCATTTTTATTTCCTTTTTGGTCCCTGATTCTATTGGCCTCCTCTATTCGTATGTGTACATAGTGGTTTCCAAAGAAACACCGTTCTTCTTATGTTTCATTCTATTTTTATATTCTTTCCAGGAGGGCGGTAACTTTTCTATTAACGCTCCTGACAGAAACACCTCATCCAACTTAATTCCTTCTGTCGATAGTTCATGAATTAGACTTTGAAAGTCATGAATCTGATTTGTGACAGATTTATCGTCTATCATTTCATAGTGAAGGAAATTAGCAATTGCATGTTTCTTAGCGCCTGCATCTTCTAATATGTATTTCTTTTCTAAAGCAATCCATATATCTTTAGCAGAGGCGTAAGAAGCATACACATCATATAATTCGTTGGATAAAGAGTTTAGAATATAATTTTTGCAATTATTTTCATCTGTTACTTCATTTTGATTTGCTGGATCTATAGTAAATGATTCAGATAAAATGTATGAAACTTTCAGGGTGGTAAGAGCGAACATCAATTTCTGTTTCCACCGTTTAAAGGATTGTCCAGCGAACGGTTCGATTTTGGCTAACTCAGTAGAAGCATTTACTGTTACTGTAGCCATAGTCTATGTAATTCAACACAAATTTCGATTTCAAGATTGTTGGATAAAATGTTGAATTAAATAGACTATAAAAATCGAGAACCAAAAAAAAAAAGAAAATTAAATTTAGAGAAAGAAAAACTTATTGAATTGAGTCGAGGCGTGACTGAGTCACTCGGCTTGAAATCGAATTTGCTCCCCTTGGACAGCGTCCCAAGTGCAACAGGTTTCCAGAGCAATCGACCTCCAGGATACAACGACTATGACCCGGTCCCAGCGGTGCACTCACTGTACACGGGCTCGAACCACTTGCAGTTTAATCCGAAAGTGCTGAGTTGACTCAGCAATGAACTCAGTAACAAAACCGTATCAGAGAGAGTTTTATAAGGCAGAGAATTTTTCGTATGTTGAAACTGGAATCGGAAGTCTTTAAATAGACTTCGAAATGATGCATAAGCACCCTCAGGGGCGACCAACCGGAAGGGAAGCATCTCTCTGGTTTAAAAACGAAAAGACGCAAGTGCGAGTACACTCTCGCACATACAATCCTGCGAGTACCCATACACACACACCCCCACGCGAGTATACTTACACCGCACCCGCACCCGCGCCCGCGCCCAGCCCAGCCCGTCCCGTCCCGTCGCGCACGCGGACACGGACTCGGCTCGGCTCGGCTCGGCGCGCGCGCGTGTGTGGTTAATGGCATAGATTAGAGCTATTGGCATAGCCCCCCCACAGGACCAAATTCACATGCCCCCTGAAAGGGGCTCAAGCCCTAGGCAAAAAGTCTATCATATAAACAAGAGAATTTCTCTTGTCAAATCCGATGTGGGACAAAACCAACACCTCAAAAACACCAAAATTCAAATGTGGAGGGAAAACACCGAAATTTAAAATTTTAAATTTTTAATATTATTTTAAAACAAATACAACAAATATTTGAACGGTTGGATTGGGATACATGTACCTGCCATGAGTTAGCAGGAACAAGCACGTCTATGGATGATCATGCTCTGGTTTAAGAGGTGATTTCTTAGCTCGACATGTCGTTCAACGATCGTTGTTGTATGTTTTATGGTCCATTTTCGAACGGCTAACCTTGCAAGCGGCTTAAAGTGGTCTATTTTCTCCGGTCTATAAAATGCACATCCTCGGGTCAGGGATTATTTAACATCTTTTCTAATTTTGGTGCACATCTTGTGCACCGACTGTGTGTGCCCATTTTCTCTTTCGCTGTTATTTCTGATTTTATAATCGAATATACTGGTTTTCTTCTCTATGTTTCCTGTCTGATGTTGATATTGGATTAATTCTTGGAAATACCAAAAAATTAAAAATAAACATTACAGTGGCTACGTAGTGGTGGATGATGTAATCTGCTGCTACATGGCACACATAGTGGTGGATGATGTAATCTGCCATTATACACCTATATAATGTAATATGCTACTACATGCCATTATACACCTATATAATGTAATATGCTGCTACATGGCACACATAGTGGTGGATGATGTAATCTGCCACTAAAAATGAAGACGGGAATGGTGGCGATGGTGGAAATTAGGTGTATAATGGCAGAAGTATAAAGCCACCACTATAAATTCCTCATAGTGATAGATTTTTATTTCCGCCGCCGTATCCCCTAAATCTTGTAATGCTAATTGGGACCCAAAAAATCGATGGCACCAACATATACAGGCTGGGATAGGCAATCGAGTGAGCCCTACAGCTCCTCTACGAATAATTTGCCAGGAGTTGACGAGAATGCATATAAGATGTCACCACAATAATTTGGTGATGGGAAAACATTTGGCGGAGGGAGCCATTTTCCCATGCCTCTCACCTGATCAAATACCAGGCGTTCATAACCAGAGCTATGCCAGAGTTGAACCGAGTTGAGCTTGGCCCAGCTCAGCTTGGCTCCGCCAGCAGGCTGCCCCAGGTCGAACTCAGCTCAGCTCTATCTTCAAGCCTGACTGGCCAGCTCGGTCAGCAACTTGAGTTGAGTTCGAGTCAAATCGATCTTTCGAGCTGAGTTGAGTTCGAGCCTACGAGCTAAGTTCGAGTTTAGATTTTAGAATTTTTTATGAATATAATATATAGTAAATAATATTATATAATTTATTTAAATATGAATATTTATAAAATATCTATATCAAGCCAACCCAATCTAAGTAGAATTGATTCGAATGAGTCAAGTTTCAAGAGGAGCTTGGTCTAACTCGGAGTAAGCTAGAAATTTTTTAGAGGTTAAAAAATCATCTCAACTCACTAGAACCTAGTTTTGAGCCAGATCGACTCGAGTGAGTTAATCGAGCTAACTCGGATCGTGTACAGCTCTATTTATAACAAAAATGTGATGGTCCTGATGATGGGCCAGGGAAGGATACAAAACTTGGAATTTAAGTTGTAGAAGCCATAGTGAATAACGGTAGCAATTTTTTACCTCTTTAGTGGGGAATGGGCCGATATGGCGGATAAGAGCTGTTGGAAGGCGAGTGATCAGCTCAGTATCAGGGGCCTCCTATTGGGATTTGGTCTACAGAATCACACAGATATGGATTTATGATAGCAATCCAATGGCGCCAAGCAATCACAAGTGGACACAAAGATTTAACGTGGAAAACCCTTTCGGAAAAAAAACCACGATACAAAGTGACAGATCTTCACTATGAAAATAGAAATTACAAAGAGAGAGAACTTACCCGATTCGAACAACCTCGAATCTCACCCTTGCTACACCCTTTGATAACCCTAGAACCCTTTTAAAAACTCTTGAAATACCTTTAGGAAGCCTTAAAATACCTTAAAATGGCCCTAGGGACTCCTATTTGTATATGGAGAAACCCCACTTATGCACCTCCATAAAAACCGCTTCAAATTTACGTAGTCTACGTACAAACCACGCACCGTCTGCATAACCCTCAACTAGTCGAAGAAGGGCTTCGACCAGTCGAAGGGACCTTCGACTAGTCGAGACAATCCCTCGACTGGTCGAGGATCTCGAACTCCAAGATTGGAGACATCAATTTAACAGTAATCTCCACCATGTCTTCAATCTTCAAGCTTATATCTTATTGCCCTCTTCTCTTATCTCTGCATCGCATCATAGCTTCAATCAGCCTTTCTCGTACACACTTCGTCCTTCTTTTACATTATCACCAATCCAAGAAAAGTTGCACAAAACTTAAACTTCTTTATAGGAACAACTTTGGTAAGCATGTCTGCTGGATTCACACTGGTATGAATCTTCTCTAGTGTTACACCTCCTTACTTAAGTACCTGTCAGATAAAATTGTGACAAACATCAATGTGTCTACTATGAGAGTGATAAACTAAAATTTTAGTCAAATTGATAACACTCTCACTATCACAGTTAATCGGCACAGCTCCTACTGAAGTCCCAACTGATTTATCATGCCTCTGAGCCAAACACATTCTTTAAACGCTTTTGTCACTACCATATATTTTTCTTTGGTCGTGAAAAGAGTCATCATGGACTGAAGCTTTGACATCCAACTGATTGCTCCACTTGCTAGTACAAATGAGTATCATGAAGTAGACTTTCTGAAATCCACACTATCTGCATGGTCTGAATCCACATACCTTACAAACTTTGCCCATGTCTTCTCAAAAGTTAAGACATAATTTTTTATACCTCGAATGTATCGAAGTAACCATTTCACTGTTACCCAATGTTACTTGTCGGAGTTTGACATGTATCTGCTCATAACATCGACTGCCTGTGAAATTTTTGGTCTCATACAGACCATGGCATACATTAAACTACCTATCGTATTTGAATAAGGCACATGAGACATAACCTGTTTTTTCTCATTTGATTTAGGACATTGTTCTGAGAAAAGCTTGAAGTTCGTATGGGGAACGCTCACCGACTTTGCCTAGTCCATCCCATAATTGATCAATACATTTTCAAGGTATTCTACATGTGATAACCAAAGCCTGCTCTTCTTCCTACCTATATGAATATCTATACTGATAACCCTCTTTGCAGCCCCAAATCTTTCATCTTGAATGTCTTTAATAATTGAGTCTTTAGTATGTTAATTTCAGACATATTATGACTGGCGATCAGCATATCATCAACATACAATACTATGATAATGACTTTTTCATCACTCAGTGTCTTGTAATAGATACAATAATCATATTCACTCCAAGTAAATTTTTGACTTACCATGAAAAAATCAAATTTTTTATACCACTGTCTAAGCTACTGTTTCAAGCCGTACAACGACCTCATTAAATCGTGAACTTTTTTCTCTACCCATTTAACTTTGTAGCCCTCTGATTACTTCATGTAGATCTGCTCTTTCAACTCCCCTGTGCAAGAATGCAATCTTGATATCCATTTATTCCAGCTCAAGATCATATTAGGCAACCGGTGCCAACACGAATCTGATAAACACCTACTTAACCATCGACGCGAATATATCTGTGAAGTCGATTCCTTCTCTCTAAGCATAACCCTTCGCTACCAATCTAGCTTTGTATATATCCTGTTTTCTTTTGAATAACCACTTGCATCCAATCGCTTTTTAACCTAATGGAAGCTTCACTGGATCTCATGTGTGATTTTTGTGCAACGAGTCTATCTCATCGTCCATAGCTGCCTTTCACTTTTCTGCATTAGGCTCACTGAGAGCCTCCTAAATAGTAGACGAGTCTCTCTCATTTGTAACAAGGGTAAATACAATATTAGAGTCGTCCCTGTATCTTACCAGTAACTTGCAATCATGCGGTGGATTTTTTCTCATAGGTAGCTGCTTCACTTGATCTTGTACCTCTGTCTGCGCATTTATATTTGCCTGAGTATCATTTATGTTAATCTGGACGTGTACGATGAACCTTTTTGGTTCCTCTTGCTCCTCTTGATCATTCTTATGAAATAGAGAGCTTTCATTGAATTTGACGTCATGGCTAGTGATGACCTTACGTGTGACCTTGTCGAATAACCTGTAACCTTTCACACCAACACCATAGCCAACAAAAATATACTTTTTAGTCATATAGTCAAGCTTATCTCTCTCAACTGATAGTACATAAGAGTAAGCCTCATAACCAAATATGTACAAATCTGAGTGGTCTAGCTTATGACCACTTCATACTTCCTCTCAGATTTTACATTCAATTACCGTAGAAGAGACTGGTTCACCAAATAGCAAGTCGTGTTAATGGCCTCAGTTCATAAGTCTTTGGCTAACACAACATTACTTAACATGCATCGGGCCCTTTGCAAGAGAGTCCGATTCATTCGCTCAGCTACATCATTTTATTCGGACGTATGGTACACTGTGTTATGCCTAATGATCCTTTTATCCTTGTAATATTCATTAAAATCAATAAAAGTAAATTCTCCACCATTGTCAGTCCTTAAAACCTTTATTTCTCGTCCTGACTGTTTTTCCACCATTGTCTTTCATTGTTTGAATATAATTAAAACTTTGAATTTACATTTTATAAAGTAAACTCAAACTTTCCTAGACTGGTCATCAATGAATGAAACAAACCATGACAACCCTCCAACAGAAATATCTGGCGATGGCCCCCATACGTCAGAGTGCACATAATCAAGCACTCCCTTACATACATGTTTTTCAATTTTAAAAGATAATCTAGATTGTTTACCTTATATACAATGTTCGCATATATCTAAATTAGAAATCTTAAAAGCTAGAATCAAACAACGATCAGATAGTACCTTCATGCCCCTGTTCGCTCATGTAGACGAGTATGCCACATATGTGCAGATGTGGAATCTATAACAGCTACTGCCACTTCACCTGTTGAAGTGCTCCCGATCAACCTATAAAGGTTTTCATGTCTCTGCGCTCTCATAACCACAAGTGCTCCTTTTAAAACTTTAAGGACACCATCAATACCAGTGAACTTGCACCATATAGTGTCGAGTGCGCCAAGAGAAATCAGACTTTTCTTCATATCAAGAACGTGCCTGACATCAGTCAAGGTACACTCCATCCCATTAAACATATTGATGCTCACCGTACCAATAGCCACAACATCATACGCATTGTCATTACCCATAAAAACCTATCCACCATCGCATTCTCTGTAACTGGCGAACCAACTCTGATGAGTCACATGATATAATGCTCATGTGTCAAGGATTCACTCATCTTTACGATTGTCATGCAAGTGTCCAACCATAGACACAGACAAAACATCACCACCACTTGTCTTCATCAGATGTGACAGCATTGGTCTCCTTGGAAGAAGCCAATGAATTTTCTTTCTTCACTTTAGGATTGGTACAATCCTTATTTATGTGTCCAAACATCCCACAGTTCTAGCACTTTAATTTTCTTTTGCTCTTGCCCCTAGATTTGGATCTAGGTCTTGAAGATTATGTACCTCGCTTAGAATTTTTGCCTCTCGTAATCAGTACATCGGAAGATATCCCTATGTTGTTGTTTAGCTTTCTCATGGCCTTCCCTTGAAGGGCTGGGATAACGGCGTCGACACTCAAGATTTTATTTATGATGCACATTATTTCCTTGAATGAATCATATGATGCCGAAAGAGAATTCAGCAATATATATGCGTGTTCCTTATCTTTGATCATTTCCTCCATATCCAGTAATTTACAAACTAATTTATTAAAGTTATTAATGTGAGCCTCCAAATCTCCATTATCTGTCATCTTGAAGTTATACCACTGCCACTTCAAGTATAAGTGATTTTCAGAGAATTTTTCTCATAAATATCATTTAACTTCGTCAATAAACTAGCCGCAGTTTTTTCCTTCAAAATATTATAAAGAACCTCATCCGCGAGACATAAACGGATTGAGGATAAGGTCTTCTTATCAAGAGTATTTCATTCATCATTAGTCATGATAGACTTTTTCGCCTTAAGAGCACCATCTTCGCCTTACTTGGTTAAGGAACTAATCATCTTGATCTTCCATAACTCAAAGTTATTTTTGTCTGAGTACTTATCAATATCATACCTAGTACTTCCCATTATTGTTAATCCTACAAATTTAGATCTGTGTCCCAACAATTGCTCTTATATCACTTGTCGGGATTTGGTCTACGGAATCACACAGATATAGATCTAGGATAGCAATCCAACGGCGCTAAGCAATCACAAGAGAACACAAAGATTTAACGTGAAAAACTCTTTCGAAAAAAAACCACAGCATAAAGCAACAAATCTTCACTAGGAAAATAGAAATTACAAAGAGAGAACTTTTTTTTTGGAGAAAGATGTCATTTCATTGATAGAAAAAGAGCTATACAGCTTACAAGATGCCTTCGGGCAGCCCCTGGAACAAAAAGGAAATAGGGACGCCTATTATAAGGACAGCCAGGATGGCCGCCAAGGAAAAGAAAACCAAAAAGCAAAAAAAAAAAAAAAACAAAAGACTCTACATCTTCACATGGGAGGATCTGATGGAACCTAAGCCAACCTTGTCTAGGAAGACAAGCCCGCGCACATGAGGAGGCAGCTCCCTCAAATGGTTAAAACTCTCTGACTCTCGCTACTTGCCTTAGCCATGCCATCTACCGGCCCATTGCCTTCCTGCTGAATGAGCGGGATCTGAATGGACACTCTCCTCCCCAGATTTGTGATCCGCTTAACCCAGGGGCGCCAAAGCCAGGACATGCCCAGTTTTCCAGAGTGGAGCTCGACCACCACCTTAGAATCGGTTTCTACCTCTACTTTGTACAATCCTCTAACCAGGCACTGCATAAGACCATCATAGGTAACTCAGAGTTCCGCTCTATTATTCGTGCTCATCCCGTATCCTCTAGAGAAAGCGAAAGCAAAGCTCCCATCATCTCTTCTACAAATCCCACCCCCACTAGCCAAACCTGGATTACCAGTTGCCGATCCATCCACACTAAGTTTCACCCAACCCTTAGCTGGCTTCTCCCATTTCATAATGCTCGAGCAGAACTCCCGACCTAGCGGGGACGGTCTACTAAAAAACGTCCCAGGCATCACCCTAGACAGGATATGATCACCCTCGAGGATGGAACTAGCCCACCACTTAATCCGCGTAGTAGATATGCCCGCGTGCATGGTGATGTTGTCTTGTGTGGCCCCATTCCTAGCTTTCCAAAGCTCCCAAAAAATCAGGATCGGGATAATTCTTTTGGAATTGGCTGACGCAGAACCTGGAACCGTAGCTTTCTTCCATTGCATCAGCTACCCCGCAATAGTATAGCGAGGGATAGGAGAGATCCCGCAGATGGCCGAGAAGTGGGTCCAGATTTGGTTCATCGTCTGCCCATTGAGGAATAGATGAGAAATAGTCTCAAATTCTAGCCTGCAAGGGCTGTTGTGAACGCAACAAGAACACGATGAAGCTAGCTGAACACCTCTGGACTGCACTCTGTCATCTACAGGGACCTCACCCTGTAGAAGCCTTTAAAGGAAAACCGACGTTTTAGGCAGGAGCTTCCTAAACCAGATCCAGTTAGACCAGCACCTAGTTGCTGCCGGGGTTCTTCTCAAATTCCAGGAAGATTTAACTGTGAAGAATGTTAGAATTTGTAGATCTTTGTACACAACAGAGGATAGAAGAAAATGATAACGAAACGATCAGATTTATCGGGTTCAAGGCTTGACTTGAATAGTCAATTTCTCAAGACAGATTTGCTGCCCTTTTTCTGAAATTTCCAGCAAGTGCAAATGAAAGAAATCTGCAAATTGTCTTCAGGATACAATGAACTCTCAATCCGATTTTTAACACGAAAATTTGCACATTTAAGTGTTGAACAGATCTCTAGTTTAAACACTGATATGCCGTAAGACGTTCAGAAAAAATTCAGTAAGAGATTAGATCGAGAGTAATTGCTCAGAAGATGATATAATCTTAAGGATAAGAATTACTTCATCTGGATTATAGCATCCAGGATTTATATCAATTGAAGGGTTATGGATTTCTTCCTGAAGAGGTGCTAAAGAGACTCTTCAAGAAATCCACACCCATTCACAGCAAATAATTGCCTTCCATGAAAGGACATGACCTTTTGTCCTATGGCAGTTATTTCTGTACCCATTCAAACAGAAACAGTTATCCAACAGGAAAAACTGTATCCACATAAGCAACACATGGCATAGGTGCCACATGTACAATCATGTCATAATTACTCTTAATCAACAAAAGATAATAAATCATCAGGGTTCAATTCCATGATCCAAAAAATTTGAACCATGTGCCAAAAAGACTAAGTTCTTTTAGCTCCTTGCGACGATGCGAACGTGCGAAGTGTTAAGTGCGCCTAATAAAGCGCCAAAAAGCGCCCAAGCAGCCCTACAGCCCATGCCACGCGCGCGCGTGCGCGGACAGTGCTTCGCACCGTCCTCGAGGAGATTTGAACCCTGGTTGCATAAGCAAAAAACCCCCCTCTCTTACCGACAGGCTATTCATACTATTTATGGAAAGTTTTAAATAATTAATATATTTATTTACTTTCTAAAAATAACTTTATTTTTGAAATTTATTTTTATTTTTTAAAAAAAAAAAAAAAAACCAGAGGGATCGTGGGGCTAAAAGCTTGTCGGGCTCTCCTCCGATGTTGCAAAACCACCTTGGAGAATAAAAGCGAAAGCCACATGAGGGATCAGGGAGCAGGCTGAGGACGGGGGAAGAAAACCAGCAGGCCCAAGGAATTCTCTAACCTGCAACTGCTGAATTGATGATGGAATGGGGCTGGAAATGAGCTGTTGAAGGGGCCTTAAACCTGTCCAATTGGAGCTCCACAAGTTTAGCTCCCTTGTCCCAACATGCCATTGCACATTACTAGCAAGAATAGGTAAAAAAAAAAAAAGAAGTCTGATTTCTTTCCAAAACGGAGACATGCTTTTGGCCACATCGGACACACCTTCAGATAACAGGTCATTTCAGTATTTGGCTCGCATAAGAGCCACCCAGGGGCCCTCTTTACCCTCATATTTGACTTGCCAGGCCAACTTCATACGCAAAGCTGCTAGCACGTCTTTCAGCTTGTGAACCCCCAAGCTACATTCCTTGATAGGGCAAGCCACTTTCTTTCATGCTATCCAAGTACATTTCTTTTTACCTTCTGACCATCCCTAAAAGAATTGGGTGAAGATACGCTCAAGATCAGCAATTACCTGAGTAGGGATTTTCATGGAAGCCATAATGTGAAGGGGAATACTCCCTAAGACATGCCTTATCAGCGTCAGTCTGCCCACCTGGGACAGATGGCGAGCGTTCCAGCTGTTGATCCTCCTGCTGATCTTGTCCACAAGGAATTGGAATTTAGCTGTAACAATTCTGCCGGACGTCGGCGGCGCACAAAGAGAGAGGACTTACCCGATTCGAACAACCTCGAATCTAACCCTTGCTAAACACTTTGATAACCATAGAACCCTTTTAGAAATCATTGGAATACTTTTAGGAAGCCTTAGAATACCTTAGAATAGCCCTAAAGACTCTTATTTATAGATGAAGAAACCCCACTTACACACCTCCCTAGAAACCGCTTCAAATTTATGCAGTGCGCACCAACCATACACCGTCTGCGTGACCCTCGACTAGTCAAGACAGTCCCTCTACTAGTTGAGGATCTCGGCCTCTAAAATTGGAGACATTAGTTTAACAACACCTCCCTTACGGTTATGATGAAGTTCACTTCCTGTTCAACGTATGGCGGGGAATGGCCTATTTTATCCTTCTATCATTTTTAAAAGAAAATTTATGAGCATTACAAGTCAAAAAAAGTTATGTTAAAATAAACTAAATAATTAATTGATGTGTAATAATAATAATAATAATAATCTACAACTTGCTTAAAATACAACCCATCTCAAGTGCTAGAGTCATTTCAGTAGTGCGAAAGTGGCACCCCTAAGATTGATTAGGACGAAAATTGGTAGGCCCACTCGATGGTTTGGAGCACAAGAGTATGTTGAATTAGATTATTTCTAGTTTGATTAAAACAGTCCACTGTTTGGGTGGCTCTTTTGATGATCTGAACAGGCTGATTTTTTGTGCCAAGTGATCTTCGTGGAGTTCACCGTCTAGATGGCATGTTGTACTAAGTATAAGTGCGACTAGGGGTGGCAAAGGCCCCACACATCAGCTGGCCCAATCCACCTACGAAGGAAGTTAGAGACAAGCTAAATGGGTAGTGGGTCTGCTTGCATTAGAAATGTGGACCTTCTAAGAAAATGCGTCAGGCTCAGGTTGGACACCCACCAAACCAGATCCACTTATATAGCTATCAATGGGATGTGCCGGACAATCCAACCCAACCCAAAACACAGAACAAATTAATTCACAGATCTAGCTCATATTCCATTCTTAAAGCGGTCGTGCAAGGTCCGATAAGGTTGATCCAGCCAAACCCAATTATAAGTAAATGGGCTAGGTGGGGTGGGGCTCGGGCTGGGTGAATTTTAAGTGGGTCATGTCTACATATTGGATAATTAGTCACGGTTTGGGTTTGGGCTGAAATTCTTAACCTGGTTAGCAAATGGGTTGGGCTTGGACTTACACTGACCTAACCCAAAACCGCCACCTTGCCTTTGTGGTGATGTAATATGTTGGAAAGGTTTGCAAACCAAATTAATATAGTATTTTCATTAACCTACCTAACTAATCGAAGAAATTATCATTAGAGAACCTATTTATTGTATTTTTTATTTTTTTTGTAAGGTAACGCTGCCACTCACACACATCGATCCCTGTTGGTCCCAAGGCCTAAAACTCATCTTGATCTGGCCGAATATCACCTCCATTGGATGATCTTTAGAACCCCTCTCTCACACGGAAAGAAAGAAAGATATAAATAAATAAATAACCGGTTTCTTTTAGAGGAGAGCAAAGGTCCATCTACTGTAAGGCCGTGATTTGGATTGTCTATATCAATCAACATGCTATGGGGAAAAGAAAACCACTTTTCTTCTTGTGTAGATTGAAAGGTGTGACAAAATACTATACTTTCATCTTTAAAATTGAGGTTGTTTAAGTGAGTGTGTACTCTATTAGTGGTCTTATGGTCAAGCAAGGAGTAATGATCCCAGCTATTTATATAAAAGGCCACATAGCTGATGATGGTTGCCACTTTCATGCAATGGCCCACAAAATAATATTTAAGGAATTTCATTTTGTACTTTCTTCTTCTACCTTAGCATTGAGGGTTCTCACTTGTCGTCTTTTTTATATATAACTCGTGTAGCATTTGATTAATTTTACCAATGCGATTAGTTTTAGTAAGAGGCATGAACTTTTGATTTTAAAAGGTAAATAAGATATGGTTAGCAATTGAGGGTATTTTTATCATTTTCTTCTTTCATGCAAATATCGCTCTCTATAGAGAGCTTTCATCAAAGCTGATACTGATATTGAATAAGCATTTTTGTCCATCATGCTTCGTATGTAATAGATAATAATAAATAAACCATAAAATAAATCAAAATAATAATAAATAAACCATCCATGCATGTTGTAAATTGGGGCCCACTTGAGAAGTGAAAATACCTTGCTTTTTTACCAAGAAAAAGCTGATGCTGATATCGATAAAGCTGGAGGAAGGCTCTTGTGGTGGACAGGAGCCCTTCGTTAGTCATAGTACCTCTTGTGCATATTCTGGGTCAAAATTAGCCCACTTTCCTATCATGTGTGCCACATGTATATGGAAATCGGATTGCATACTGAGTTACTCAGTATGCTTTTAGGGCCTGTTTGGATACGCATTTTGGAATGTATTGTATTGTATTAGAAGTTATGATTCGACGTTTACCGTGTTTGGATCGGAGTGAATAGGAGTTGAATCTCATGCGTATGAATACAAACTCTAGTCAAATTTTCGAACCGACGGTATAGTATTGTCAGTAAGTTCTGTTGCCGTCAATACTTCGTATTCATTGCGCTGTATTCGGCAACAGATGAAAGTTTGAAATTTGTACGATTATAAGATATCTAGTACCTATATAGTGTAAGATCAGGACCGTTCATTTGGTACATTTTAAAGTGAAAATCATCTGGGCTATAAATCAGAAAGTTTCATATGTCAAACAGGCCACCTGACCCAATTAAGATTGTGCAATACGCAGACATAATACTTCATATCCAAACATTGATTTGTATAACGTATTGTATACTATGCCAAACAATACGTCCTATCCAAACATTGATTAGTATCTCATTGATTTAGATGTATTCTGAAAACCATCCACTGTATACATTAACAGTACCCAAATACAATACAATACAATACTATACAGGAATCCAATATTGAGTAAACTCAGTTGGGCCTACCATGAATGTATGTGGGTTATCCATGCCGTCCATCCATTTTTCCAGCTCGTTTTAGCGGTTGAGTCAAAAATTAAAGTATTCTCAAAGCTCGAGTGGACCACACCACAAGAAACAGTGGGAATAATGACTTCCACCGTTGAAACATTGATAGGGCATACAGTGATGTTTATTTGTCATCGAACCTGTTCGTTAGATCACACAGACATGGATGAAGGGAAAACACAAATATCAGATTGATCCAAAACTTTTGTGGGCTCCAAGAAATTTTCAACGGTAGAATTTCAATTCACACTGTTTCCATGGTGAGGTCCACTTGAGATTTAGATATATTTCGTTTTTGGGTTAAAGCCCTCAAATTATCTGTTAAAATGGATGGACGGATAAAATATGTAAAATAATGGTGGACCCCACAGAGTTTGCTCAGTACGCTCAGCGTGCTGAGTTACTCAGTACGCAATCCGCGTCCATGTGTACGTTGGCCTTGTGACGTCACTCGCACTTTTCTAACCTTCCGTGTGTCATGGGCCTGATTTTTATGTAAGGAATAAGGATGGTGTACATGTATATCCCTCTATTTATATGTAAGCAGGCAGATGAGATAGGAAGGGAAATTGAAAAAAACAAAAAAAAAAAAAACGTAAAGTAAGCAAAATGGAGAAGCTATTTCAGAGGGCTCTTTGGGCGTGCATTTTGGCCTTTATAGTGTTGCTTGGATCATTGTCTCTTATGGTAGATTTAAGGAGTGCATACTTCCATACTCTTCTTCAAGGTACATGCAAACATATCTTTGTATTTTAAAATGCCTACTTCATCTCCTCTTCTTTTAACTTTTGTAAAGGATGGGATGTAATTAAATCTTTGATGCCGATGCATCTCTAGGGCCTATGAGATGCCGAATGGCCGTGAGGTAGATCCCACTGTAGGACCTGTGAGATGGGAGATCTTGATCGGTTTGCCTGGGAGAGCATAGATACAGGAATATTCCGGTGCTACCCTAATAGATCTTAAGCTTTTGGTGTGTTAGGCAGCAAGGAGACTAGTGTTCCAAATTTCTTACTTGTGTGGGTGGATGATGCAGGTGTATCCCTACACTCAAGTAGGATAGCCCACAAGGTAGGTTATGTGAGATGCAGAATGGCCATGGTGTACGTCTCACTATATGACCTATGAGATATAGGGTAGCCCATGGGGAGATTGTGGTCAGTTTGCCTTGGACGGATCATTGACGGAAAACAAAATAAAAATCACATATCAATTTATCAATTTATTCTTGCCCTTTGTTTGGTTGCTTGAATTTTATTTTATATTTTTGCCTGAAAATAAATTGACACAAAGGTCAAAAAGAGTTCAAAATATTATCCATTGATGAGATGAATAGGATTGACCAATAAGAAAAAAAAAAAAAAAAAAAAAATCATAGGCAATTGTCCCTCAAACGTGGCCCATCATACAAACAATATGGATCACCCAAACATGCTCATAAATTGTCCAAAATAGATGCACCATGACCATATAATTGAACCATTAGTATAAGTGTTTTATGAAGATGATACCAATAACGTTCGTATGACCCTATCGCTCCCAATCTAAGTTCATTAAAGAGCTTTTTTTCCCAAAAATCTGTCTATAATTTTTGCCACATCTACTTTTTTGTAATTTCTTTTTATATCGCTTACCCTTTAAAAATATGTTCCAAGGAAAAAAAAAAAAAAAAAACCAATTTTGACTTTGAGCAATTCGTTAGGACATTTCTACCCTGAATGTAAGTACCCTTTCTATCATTTACCCATCAAATGGGATACTTTTGGTTCTGCCCAGGAACCTTTATCTATTACTTGAATAACAGCTTAGTGAGTGTTACCCTTACCATGTGGGGCTATCTCATTAAATGTGCTCTCTCGAATAACAGTTTAGTGAGTGTTACCCTTACCATGTGGGGTTATCTTATTAAATGTGCTCTACTGATGTTTAGTGAGTGTTACCCTTACCATGTGGGGTTATCTTATTAAATGTGCTCTGCTGATCTATTTTTTTCATCTCATTTAAAAACTTTATTCAAAACTTAAGAAGATCTAAATTTATGGGGAAACACACTATTAGAAAAGGTGGTGAATGACCGTTAAATGCCTTTTATATGCCACAAAAGTTTTGAATCAAGCTAATCCTTGTATTTTTCCCTTCTTCTAGTTTTGTTTGAGCATATCAACCAGTTGGATGAGAAATAAACATTACGGACTTGCTTATAGTAGGCCTTGGGAAGTTTTTAATGGTGAGCATTAATCAATCATCATCGTTTCTTGTGGTGTACTCTACCTGAGATTTTGATATGCTTAATGCTTGGGACCATGTCTTAAATTGGGCCGGAAAAAATGATGGACAAAGTGGATAAACAACATATCATCAAGGTGGGACCTATGGTAAGGGTAACACCCACTAAGCTGTAACAAATATAATCCAAGCCGTTAATGAGAAATCCACCCTGTTCATCTGTTTTTTCATCTCATTTTAGGGCATTGCTAAAAATGAGGTTGATCCAAAGCTACAGTGGACCGAAGACACAAAAGAATGAGGTAGATCCCAAGCTCCACTGAGTCATGTATAGTCAAAAGAGGGAAGAAGAGACCAAGGGAGTGGGACATCTGCCTCTTCCAAGACAGGGTGGGGCTTTAAGGGGCTGATGTATGGCCCTTATCCCCACTGTCCATCCATTTTCCCATATCATTTTCTGTTAGAACTTAAAACTACGGCAGATCCAAGGCTCAAGTAGACCACAAAGTGGAGATTAAATGCTTACCATTGAAAACTTCTTAGGCTCACAAAAGTTTTGGATGGAGCCTGATATTTGTGTTTTTCATTCATCTAGGTCTATATTACCTTATGAGCAGGCTAGATGACAAATAAACATTACATTAGGCAAAAATGGGGAGAATATTTCAACAATGGCCTACACCACAGTACGATTTCACCACAATGGGCACTAGTACCCATGACCTCATGTTGAAACTCTTGTGAGTCTACCACACATGTATGAGTAGAGCCTGGCACAGGACGACTTGACTCGGCAAACTTGACTCATCAGACTTGTTTAGATCTGACTCAATCTGAACCGAGTGGGTGAGTCGATCCAAATCAAGTTGACTACATCCAATCCGAACTCAAACTGAGTCAAGTTCGAGTCGCCCAATAACTCGACTCAACTCGACCCGAAATCCAACTCAGTACTGACTCGGCTCAATCTGAAACTCCACTTGTTATATATATAAATTTTAAAAAAAAAAAAAAAAAAAAACCTCAAATCTGATGTTTCAGATCTGAGATGCCATGTAGCTGATGGAGACGCTACAATTCTGACAAGTGAATCTAGGCTTTGAGTGGTTATTTCAACCTGTGAATACCTGACTTGATTGACTCGGTGCCAACTCGGTACTTGTGACTGGGTCGGACTTGGTTCGAATTAGTCCAGGCCAGACCAAGACTCGGATTGGGTCAGGTATGTTGGACTCCATACTGAGTTGGTTTGAGTTTGAGTCAGGCCTATTTCAAAACCGAATCGAGTCAAGTTAGCCCTAAGTCCGTCCGACTCAACTCAATGCCCAGCTCTATGCATAAATAATGGCCCCTTATGAAGCCTTTATCTATCTGTTTATTTATTTATTTTATTTTTTCCAGGGAATGCAAAACATAGAAGGGGAATGGAGTACTCCGGCGGTCGAGTATCTAAAATACCACCTCCCGCTCCAGTTGGTAATGGGCACAAACATACCATGCCCCTACCAAGGCCTCCACCTCCACCTGCCTCCCCCGCCAGCTAGTAATCTGCACAACAACCTTAATATCCTACCAGTCATGGTTCACTATGATGGTTGTATCGTTCCATGGGTCGATGGGTTAAATAAATATGAAAGGACAAAGACATCATGTGCCATTCCCCCAACTTTTCTCTTGTATGTTTCTAAAATAAATGAATCCCTATAGCTTTTTTCATGTATGTTTCCAAAATAAATGAAACGTGTTGTAATATCGGAAATGATGTATATACTGCTCCACGAATGGATGTGTACATTTTGTTGGATTGATCAGTTCATGCTGGTGGGCCTCATGTCATGGCTCTGAATACATAGAACATGAAATGCCTGCTCAACGAAATGCAAATCCAAATTGAAAAAGAGAGCTGCTACGCCATACATCTGTTGATCCAATCACTTAGAGATTGCTATGTTGCCGTAAAATTTTAATAAGAGACAATTGAAAGATATTTTAGCTACCCTAACAACCAAGTGTTATTAGAATTTGTAAAATAATGAGTAGTCCAAAGAGGGTGTCTAATTAACTATAGCAATCATACACGTGTCACGTATCTCACTCACGTGACAGATCCAGCTATGCACATTCACATGGAGAAAGTGATAGGTATCACCAACACGTAGCATTTCGAGAGAAACTCCCATCCACATAACAAAAGTAAAACGTGTGAACAACAAATACCCAACCCACAATAAATGATTAACATCCGTGTTGTTGCTTTATAAGCCACTGCCATCTTCAAGCCCAAACAAATATTTCCACATCAACAGATGTAAGGAGTGACTATAAAAATATTTCTCTAGCTACAACCTTAAAATTCTTGAAATAGGAGAAAGACCGAAAGGCTCTTGGCCCATGCCAACCCAACACAAATTAAATTTACTATGCTACGTATCTTTTTATCTTATCTTAGTTTAACTTAGACTAAACAATTCTTCTACGTTGGATCAGCTTTAGGACAGGAGTAGTGTAATCTCATTCATCTACATTGTTATGCTGGATTGACCTATATTAGGTGTACTATAATTCCCTTCCATCTACACCAATCATTGGAATGGAAGGAAGACCTTTTTCTTTTCTTCTTCAATAATATAATTCCCTTCATCTACACCATATCACAAAAGCGAAGGAAGACCTTGATTGAGGGCCTCAACATCCATGCCACAAATGCTAGATCACCAAGGAATAATATTTTAGTTTTTATTTTCAGTTCAATTTAATATAACTATGTTCGTTGTACTCTCACATTATAGGAATTGGATCATTTCCATTATCATGATTAGAGAAAAAAATCATTTTGACAAAAAGACGAAAAGATCTCATTAGTTAAACGAACCCTCTCATTTACAAATTGTTTGATTTAATTTATGGATAAGTGAATGGATAGTCCAATTACTTCCAAGTCTTGATCATAAGAGAGTACTTATAGTCTCCCTGTCTATCTTTGCACTTTGGGAAATAGGTGTTCACTTCAGATTGAACAATAAATAGCTCTAGCATATTGGGTACCATACGCACATATCAACAATTAAATTTTGAACCAACAAAATAATTAAAAAATAATTAGTAAAAAATGATCAAATTTTCAAACTGCACATGATTTTGTTCATATTTTACAATATTTTTACTTGCAAATGGTTGGTATTTGTTAAACCATGAGAAAGTAGACTGCAAAATCTCTAAGGATCTTAACAAATATACATTTTAACTAAATTTGAAATATCCCAATTTATTAATATGTTAAATAAATCTAACAGAAGATATTAAAATGAAAATACATTAATTAATCAGATGTGTCAATGAAAAACACTAAAATTAGTACTGGGATGCAAAATTCCAAAAATATTACGGTGATCTGTTGTGAAAATACCTTTTTTTTTTAATTTTTCAAAATGTGACCGGTAACTGCAATGGAAGTTAATGGTTATGCCTATTATGGGGTCATCACTTCGGCCCCGTTTGTTAAATCTGAAGTCTAAAGACCGAATCTGAAATCTGAAGTTAAAAATAAAATAAAAAAAACCTTGTTTGATAATTATGGCTGAAGTCTAAGAATTACGTATTGAATTTGAAACAAACTGTTTGTTAACAAATATCTTAAATGTCTAAAATATGTTAATTTGACACATTTGCCCCCATCTCTCGTTTAGAAATATTTTACATTATAAAGAAATTATTTTTTATTAAATGAAAATAAAATCACTATATTTAATTCAAATAAACTAAAATACTTAATAAAAAACTAAAATATCATCATAAGGCCCTCAATTTCTCTTAGCGGGAAGATTGTCACTATGTGTTGTATAAGATTGAACACCAGTAGCAACAAAACCTTCAAATAAGGCCCACCTTATATTTATATGCTATTTAAATTGTTTATAAGGTCATTCCCAATTGGATGAAGTGAAAACATATTGATCCAAAACTTCTGTGGCCTATTTAAGTTTATTTTTCATCCAATATGTTAATAAGGTCACAAATACCTATATGAAGAGGAAAAAAAAAATCATATTGATCCAAAACTTCTATGACTCCAAAAAGGGTTTCAATGATATAGGTTCAATCCCTCGTTGCTTTTTGCAGCTTATTTTTCGTCTCAAGCTTTAATACAAGCTCGCCAAATGGATGGATGGTTTGGATATAACACATACCTCGTGATGGGACCCACAGAACTTGCTGACGTCAATACATCAGCTATATAGCTAGTGTGAGGTACACCAACCAATCCGCATCCTACTTGGACGCGGATTAGCTACTGACAGGTTGAATAGCGAGATTCGCTACCGAAGTGATATCATCAAGTTCCATGGGCCCACTATGATGCATGTGCCTTATCTACACCATCCATCTATTTGGAGATTTAATTTTAGAGCATGAGTTAAAGAATAAGGCAGATCCAAATATGTAGTTGACCCCACCACAAAAAACAGTTGCGAGATTGATGCCTACTGTTGAAACCTTCATAAGGCTCACCATGATTTTTTATTTCAAATCCAACCTATTCACAAGTTAACACAGACATGAAAGAAGGGAAAAAACAAATATCAGCTTGATCAAAGACTTTTGTGGCCTATTTAAGTTTTTAATTGTGGGCGTCACTCCCCCCATTGCTTTCTGTGGTGATATCCACTGGAGCTTTGGATTTGACTCATTCTTTGGATCTTTACCTAAAATGATCTCTCCAAATGAATGGACGACGTGGAGATAAAACATACTTCATGATGGGGCCCACATAACTTAGTGACGTAACTTCAGTAGCAAGTCTCGCTACTCAACCTGTCAGTATCCAATCCGCTCCGCGGAAATAGATTGAAGTTTCATCCATGCGGTCCATACATCATAAAGAAGTTTCACAAGTTAAAAATTGATTTTGTACTGCGCAAACAATTTAAAGAGAAAAAATTACCGTAGTAACATGAAAACCGGTAATTTTGGAAGTAATTTTTTTTACTTAATGAAAAATTCACGGAGCGCATTCCGCATTCACCATTAAGCCAGACTCCTATCACTAAAAGAATTAAGTGAAAAACTACTTAGTGCTTTCCTTCTTCCGCATTAACGACGCATTAACAAACACCACTAAACACGGATCATTTTTCCAATTCCACGTTAAGTACAAAAATTCAGCGTTAACGAACGGGCCCTTCCTATGTAAACCGGAAGTGGATTGCGTACTAAGTAAACTTTGTGGCGCCCACAGTAATTTATCTATTTTATCCACTCTATCCACTCATTTTACCAGATAATTCTATGGCTTGATCCCAAAAACGACGTATATCCAAAGCTCAAGTGGACCACACAACAGGAAACGGTGCGATTTGAAAGTCTACCGTTGAAAATTTCTTGAGGGCCACATAAGTTTTGCATCGAGCTAATATTTGTGTTTTCCCATCATCCATGCTTGTGTCATCTTATGAATAGCATGGATGAGAAATAAACATAATTGTAAGCCCTAGAAAGGTTTCAACGGTGGAGATCATTATTCCCACTGTTTCCTATGGTATGGCTCACTTAAGCTTTGGATATGCTTCAATTTTTGGATCAACCCCTAAAATGATCTGGAAAAATGGATGGACGACGTGAATAAACTAGATACGTTTACAGTGGGTCCAACAGAGTTCACTCAGTACGATAAAAGCATACTGAGTAACTTAAGTACGCAATCTGATTTCATGTAAACTAGGGCTGAAAGTTGGGCAGGTTCAACCCAACAGACCCGTGACCGACCTGACATTGGGTTGGGCTTGGGTAGGATGTATCGAGTTTGGTCTCAAGCTTGGGCTATACCAACACCAACTCGATAAAACTTGGGCAAGGCTCAGGTTGAGGTCTCGGGTAGCCCGACCCAACCCGAACCCGATCAATATGTAAGTTACTAATTACAATTGAGTGTGGATCATCTGTGTTGAAGGCACGGGAAATTCTAGTGTCGTCGATTTTCATTGGTCCATGTCATTTCTGATGACTAAAGCTAATAACATACGCTAGATTTCTCTATCCCGGATAGATTGCATGCCACACAACACGACTTTTAAAGGAGTAGTTGTCCTATATTTTAGTTTGTTTGTTTAGAAAAAATGTAAGTTCTTTATGATAAATAACCACATATATAATTAATAAAATCATAGATAGAAAAAATAAGTGTATTTAAATATAATAAACTAATGTAATAACAAAAATACTAGCATGTATCCACTCGACGGAGCCCGCTTGGGTTGAGAATTTCCAACTTGTGGTTGGGTTGGTTTGGATTAGGGTTAAGGCATACCCAACCCGCCAGACTTTTAGCCCTAATGTAAACATGCCTTAGGTTGCACCAAAACATGGTGCAACCAAACGCACCCAAAAAAAATTTCTTCGCCAAATGTGAAACATCCCCTCTCAACAAAGAAAATGTAGAGGTTTGCTAATTCCACACGCATGTGTACCCTATGATGTTATGCAGGGCACGTGCGCAAATATAGAACACGTGTGGAACTTGAGCAGGTTGGCACACTGTCCCTCTTGAAAATATCTGGGCCCAAAATCAGCCCATTTACTCATCAAGTGGGCAAAGCGTACATATTGACCTTGGAAAATCACTCGTTCTTTTCCAACCGTCAATTTTCTATCACGCATGTGTCCCATCCAATTAGTGCACTGGCCATATTTTTGGAGCATGGCAGGTTAACGTTCTATCACACCAGATGAACAGGTTGGATCTCTCAAAATGGTCCTTACTCTTGCTCCGGTGGTATATTCTCAGGAGTTTCAACACCAGGTCAAGGGTTCAAAAATGTGAAATCTCACTACGGAGTAAGTGGGTGAGGTGTGTGTGCATATGTTTTAAAAAAATAAAAAAAGGTTCATCCGAACCTTAGCCGGACTATGGTCTAAATTAAAACTTTCATTTCTCTTTTTGATTCTGGAACCTTTCTTTTGATAACTGTATGTGAAAAATTTGTGTATAAAGTTTCAGTAGTAGATTCTCTATTTGTTGAACATAGATCCACTGTCAGGCTCATCGTATCTTGGAAATTGTTTGCCTGAAAGCTTTCGGCATTCTCAATCTAATTAAGAAGGGGCAAATAATACTTTAAAGACAAGGTTCCATACGTGTTTCAGCGTATCCTAATATTTTTTTAATTTATCTATTTACAGAAAATATAAATTTTATATTATTTTTCAATAACAACAATAACAATAATAATAATAATAATAATAATATATTATTATTATTATTATTATTATTATTATAAGTAGAGAAATTGGAGAAGCTATTTTAGATTGCTGACTGTCGTGTGCGCTTGCATTCTGATGCAGGTACGAAACACAGTTTGGGCAGTGACCCCAACACTGGCCAGATAGTTGGGGTCAAAGAACCGTAGACCCCACCATGATGTGTGTTATATCCACACCAGCCATCCATTTTTTCAGCTCATTCTTAAAAAGGAGGCAATTCCTAACATCAGGTCGGCTACACCACACAAAAGCAGTGTTAATTGAATGTCTATCATTAAAGACTTTTTAAAGCCCACCGTGATGTTTATTCGCCATCCAACCCGTTAATAAAGATCACACACATGGATAAAGGAAAAACAAAAACAAAAATAAAAATAGCAGCCTGGGAAAACACAAATAGCAGCTTGATCGAAGACATTTGTAGCCCTGAGAAGATTTCAACTCTAAGCATTTAATTCCAACTGTTTCCTTTGACGCGGATTAGCTACTGAAACCGACAGACGACAGTAGCCAGACGCCACTGAAGTGACGCCACCAAGTTCTACGGGCCACAGAAAATTTTCAATCAAGCTGACATTTGAATTTTTGCTTCTTCCATGTCCGGCATTACTGTCCCCACTGTTTTATTTGGTGAGGTCCACTTATGGTTTGAATCTACCTCGTGCGCTAAAATTCTCTCTACAAATGAATGGACGGTGTGGATACAATACATATATCTTGGTGGGGCCAAAGAACTTAGCAAGTCTTGCTACTCTCGTGTTCATTAGTTAATGGAGTCCACACGAATCACTTGGAATTGAATGCTTACGTTGAAAACTTCCCGTAGCTACCGAAGTCTTGGATCTGCAGTGGCTTTGGAATAATATCTATAAATGATTTGTTTTAGAAAGAGATAAACATTGCTATATTTATATTCAGGTGCATTGTAGTACACATCAATACTCCGGTGCTTTTCTTCCTCCGAATCAGAACAACTACGTTTTTGAACCCTCTCTTTAACATTGAAAGTGGAGGTTTCAGATACTTGAATTGCCTCATTTTTTGGCCCATGCTCTAGAATGCAAATGGATGGATAAAACACAAAAATCATGATGAGGCCCACCGCTTTGACGCCAGCTATCTCACTGGTGTTGACCAAATGGCATCCCCCAGGATTTAACAATGCTTGGATTAGAGACTTTTCCCACTGTAACATTTACGATACCAGCTTTTCTAATGCTGCCAAGCTTTATTTTTCAGGATTAAATAATTGCTTTTTTTTGACAAAAATACCCCTACAATACAAACTGATTTTTTGTAATCTTTTCTCCTCTCCTATCATGAAAAACACATTTTCTACAAAAATTCATTTTCTAGAACCGTCTCTCCTCTTCATACAGCAATACCCTTCTATCTAAAACCCATTTTCTGAAATTTTTTATCATCTTCATACAGTAATACACATATACTTAAAACTCATTTTTTGAAATCTTCTCTTCTTCATATAAGAAAACCACCAAACCATTAGGGCCTGTTTGAGAGCGTGGATTTGAAACCCCCCTGGATTCAGAACCCCCTGTATTTGAAACCCCCCAGATTTGAAATTCTCATATTGTGTTTTGCACCCTAGATTGGGAATCAACTTTAATCCTAAACTAACTATGAATGGTAAATTTACGAGGGTTTGAATTTAATTACTTAATCAACTTTAATATCTCTAATTAGTTAAGTATGTAATGTTTGACACAATGGTTGTAATAAGCCCGTTGAAATATATGCTTTGCCCAAAAATGACGAAATTTCAAGTCACGATTGGGCCAAAAGCACAAGATCATGTTTAAGTGACTAACCAACGATTTTTAGTCGTTAATTTACATGGACAATGTTTGGACGGTGATGATCATCATATTAGAGTAATTATAGTGATACAATTAATAATCTAATTGTTTTTTATATCATTAGTGGGTCATGTGCCTAATAGAATAATAGTATGGTGACACATATGTTACACATGCAACTATTGAAAGGATTTTAGGTGTAATCCAAGCTCTCACCTTGGATTTCAAACCCCCCTTGGGGGATTTAAAACTCCCTGGATTTGAAACCCCCAATTACTTTATGCTGCGAAAAACAACAGGGGATTTGAAGTCTCCCCAAATTCATGGTACTGAACGACTCCTAACTTCTTTTTCTTTATTTTAGTTTGTCAAGAAAGGACGAAAATAGTGCCTCCATCAAGGAAAGCATGCACTACAGGTACATTTGAACAAATTATCATAAACTCAAAACTGAAAAATTTTCTTGTGAGCCATAAAGTTTTGGATCAAGCTTGTATTTGTGTTTTTCATTCATCCATGTCTACATGATCCTATGAAAAGGATAGATGACAAATAAACATCACCGTGGGGCCTAATAAGGTTTCAACGGTAGAAATCATTATCCCCATTGTTTCTTATGGTATGATCCACTTGATCTTTGGATATATTTTAATTTTAGGCTTGGTCATTTCATGTGAGGATCAATCAATTTCATGTGAAGCTCGGTCGATTTCATGTTAGGCTCAGTCATTTTCATGTGAGACTCAATCAATTTCATGTTAGGCTCGGTCAATTTCATGTGAGGCTCAATGAATTTCACATGAGGCTCGATTAATTTCATGTGAAGCTCAGTCAATTACATGTTTCATGTGAGGCTTTGTCAATTTCATGTTAGGATCGGTTAATTTCTTGTGAAGCTTGGTCAATTTCATATTACGCTCGGTGAATTTTATGTGAGGCTCAGTCAATTTCATGTTAGCTTGGTCAATTTCATGTGAAGCTCGGTGAATTTTATGTTGGGCTCGGTCAATTTCATATGAAGCTTGGTCAGTTTCATGTTAGCTCGGTCAATTTCATGTTAGGATCGGTCAATTTCATGTGAGGCTTGGTCAATTTCATGTTAGGCTCGGTTAATTTTATGTAAAGTTTAATCAATTTCATGTTAGGCTCGGTGAATTTCATATGAGGCTAGGTCAATTTCATGTGAAGCTTGCGGTCAATTTCATTTGAAGGTTAGTCAATTTCTTGTGAGGCTCGGTCAATTTAATGTAAAGCTCGGTCAATTTCATATGATACTCGATCAATTAACCTTCTATGGAGTGAGGTTTGAGTCATGTTCTCGAGGACTTTTGTTGGTATAGATGAGCAGTTTATGGGAGGAAGATTAGATTTTATGCAGATGAGCCGAAATTGATTGGGGTGAGGTTTGGGTCAATGGATGTATTGTCATGCCCCAAACTCAGAAATCGGGTTCATAGGAATCCCGATTGCCGAATCCGGTGCCGACAGCCTCCATAGTACCCCATTCTCGGCTCCTAGCGTTCACACGCCAGATTCCGATCCTGGGATCCTACAAGGAGGATTTTTTATTTTTTTTTATCAATGTACATTTAACTAGTAATAAGCATAACCACAAGATTTACCCAAATCACAAAAGCAACATCATCATCACATATCCACTAATATAATCATTTTAATACAATACTGAAAGGGAAATACATAAATAGAGAATCAAGCTCCAGAAGACCACCGCACGCTCCAAGCTCAACACTGCTGCAGCCTAACATCACCTGCACGCATCTATCGTGCATAAGCTTATAGAAAGCTTAGAGGGTGGTGTAAGTGTGTGCACAAGGTAAGTGCCAAGTATTCAATACAATGCCATAATCATACAATACCAAAAAACTAGTAATCCATAAATCATACAATGTTTGAATAAGCAGAAACACTGACAAGAGCAGGAATTTTCAGAGTAAGCAAAAGTATGGACAAGTCCATACGTCAATTAATATCAGAATACACAATAAAGAACAGCTATGCAATAAGGAGTAATAAAGAGTCAGATATCAATGCCGAGGATGCAATGCAATATACAAATCCTGCTAAGTCTGCCTAGGCCATATGAGTGCAGAAACATAGGAAATCAAAATGCCATATACCTGCAAATGTAATGCAATATGCGATGCGAATGAAATGGTCATGCTGGAGTGTGAAGTCGGGATGATAGTACGTAGTATCGCAGGCTACGGGGTCCACCACAAGGGACTTCTATCCAAACCAGTCCCATACCTAAATTTGGATAGTCAGACTCATCATGGTAAACTCCTGATCTCAGGTTAGTCGCGCGCCCAACCGAAATTTTTGCCATAACGAAGGTACACATCAATTAGTTGCGCACCACCAGCCCGAGTGGATAGTGAATGAATGAATAAATGAGCATGCAACTTCTACTCAATAAGTCCACATATCAGTACGGTTCCTCTCTGAAAAATCACCGGGGTCTATTACACTCTAAACCAGATCGCCGCCACATCGCACGCAATAAGGCAAGTGGAAGAGACCTCACTATCCGTCTGCCAATATCGGGCTCGACTCGTCGATAGCGGACCCATTCCTCGAGCTGGTCAGACTCAGCCTAGCATTGCCCCCTACTCTCGGGCTGGTAAGACTGCACCCCCTTCCAACCGACCACGACACAGTGGAAAGCGTAACCATCTGGTAATCGGCACTCAATGCTCATCTACCCACTCGGTCTAGACGTTGGAGCAACCTCTGGAACCAAGAGGGTTTAGGGACTTTCACCCAGGGATATCTATAGCACCCCATGAAGATCAGATTTTCAGTGTCCCATCTGGCCATCCACGATATGCCTGTGGAGGCAACTACCCTGATGTCACTAGGGCATACAGTAGTCACAGCACACAATGCAAGATGCATGAGTCATACAATTCAGTCATGCATCAATCCTACGCAAACCGTGCGCTCATGTGAGACAATCTCCGCCTATCAGGAAGTCTCATAACAACCAGCACTATGACATATGCAATGGTCAATCATATCTCATAACAGACACGCAGATGATGCGTATGGGCATGGATCATGATGTTATGCAGTCAGATACTCATAATCGGTATCCACAATCGACTCCGACAATGTGGACATCTAACCAATATTGCCCCCAAGAAATGGCCCACATAGAGTCAAACAAATAATGGGCCCACGGCCTCACACAAGGCCTAATATACAACACAATGAGCCTTACTCAAGGGTTACATGTACACAACAGGTGGGCCCTGCTCACGGGCCTAATACGTATCATAATGGGCCTTAACTACGGGTTGCGAGTACATCATATAGGTCTCGGCAATCGAAGTCGGAATCGGAGTAGGCCTCAGTAATCGGAATTGGTCACGACAATCAGAATCGTCAATCGGCCACGACAAATCAAAATCGGTAATCGACCTCGATCGATAATCGGTAATCGGTCACGACAAATCAGAATCGGTAATCGGCCTCGATCGATAATCGGCAATCGGTCACGACAAGTCAGAATCGGTAGTCGGCCTCGATCGATAATCGGCAATCAATCACGACAAATCAGAATCGGAAGTCGGCCTCGATCGATAATCGGCAATCAGTCACGACAAATCAGAATCTGTAGTCGGCCTCGATCGATAATCGGCAATCGGTCACGACAAATCAGAATCGGTAATCGGCCTCGATCGATAATCGGCAATCGGTCACGACAAATCAGAATCGGTAGTCGGCCTCGATCGATAATCGGCAATCGGTCACGACAAATCAGAATCGGTAATCGGCCTTGATCGATAATCGGCAATCAGTCACGACAAATCAGAATCGGTAGTCGGCCTCGATCGATAATCGGCAATCAGTCACGACAAATCAGAATCTGTAGTCGGCCTCAATCGATAATCAGAGTCCACAAATCGGTCACGATAATCGGGATCGATCGATAATCAGCATTAAGACAAGGCAGGGTCCATAAATGATCAGCCGATTAGATTGGCACACGGCCGTGGTTATATCAAATCCGATAGCACGGGGTCATCTGTCTACGGCGAATGAGGCCCACTTATTTATGTTAACCCATAAGAAAATGATGAGAATGGGCCTAACAAGGCTTAAGGAAAGGTCCCAATGTGGACATTAAACCATCATTGCCTATCGACGTGGACATCTAACCAACATTGATCCCAAGGAGTGGGCCGCATAGAGGCAAACGTATCGTAGGCCCATGACCTCATACAAGGACCTAATTCACATTACTATGGGTCTCATTCATGGGCCAAATACTCATCACAGTGGCCTCGGCACATCGACCATGATTACATCACATCAGGCCTTGCCCATGGGTTTCGAATTCGTCAAATGGGCCTCGCCCATGGGCCCCGAGTATATCACAATGGGCCACAACCTATAGGCTTCAAATACACAATAGGCAAGCCCTATGCATGGGCCGTGTACACAACAAGTGGACCGCATTAATGGCCGCACCAATGGACCTCAAGTATATCAAAGTGGGCCTTCTCACGTGGACCATACAAACATCAATGTGGGCCTCGCCAAATGGGCCACAAATACATCATGATGGGCCTCAACCCATGGGCCTTGATATATCACTATGGGCCTAAACCCATGGGGCCCAAATACATCATAATGGGCCTCGACCCATGGACCCCAAATATATCATATTGGGCCTTATATACATCACATTACGCCCTTCCAAATGGGCCTAAATACATTCAATGGGCCGTATCTAATGGGTTGCACTGATGGGACTCATAAACATCAAGTGGGCCGCATTAACAGATCGCACCAATGGGCCTCATAAACATTGAGTGGACCACATCCATGGGTCGCACCAATAGACCAAGCATGCATCAAATGGGCTATATCATATGAGCCGAATCAAAGCAGTCAGGTCAAATGGGCCAAGTCACATGGCCAAGTCGAATAGGCCGAGTATACATCTCAATGGGTCACAACCCATGGGCCTCAGTACATCATAATAGGCTACAACCCATGGGCTTCAAATACATAATAGGTGGGCCCACATGTGGCCTAAATACATCACAGGTGGACCCTGCACATGGGCCTCAAATATGCATCAATTGGGCCATAATTGCATCAAGGTGGGCCTTAATGGATGAGCCACCAATACATCAAGGTGGGCCTCTTGGATGGGCCATAGATACGTCAAGGTGGGCGGCATATATACATCATGGGCAGGCCTTACACATTCCAAATGGGCCCCACCAGATGAACAGCTAACATTAAACGTGTACATCAGATGGAGGCTAAGTGAATTGACGGTGTGAATACATGATACATCTCAAAGTGGTTCGGAGGGCGGGGGATAAAACAGATACGTTATGATGCGCCTTACATTGCCCGTCCAAACGGACGGTGTGGATTTAAATCACATATATCAAGGTGGGTACCACAGCACTGTCCACCCTTGGACGGTGTGGGTATGAAATAAATACATCAAGGTAGGGCCCACCATAACGCTATTTCCATCCAACCTGTTTATACGGTCACAGGACCTAGTTGAGAAGAAAAACAAATATCATTTGATCCAAAGCTGCTGTGGTCCGTGAAAGGATTTCAACGGTGGACATTTAATCTCCACTGGTTTGCAGTGCGGCCCACCTGATAGACAGAGTGGATATAGAATAACCACAATAATGGTGTCGACCACAACACCTTCCAAGTATCGTCCAGCACCGTCCAGATGGTCTGGACGGTGTGGATAAAATAAATACATCACTGTGGTGTCCAAGGTACAGATGGGACCCACAGAACTTGCTGACGTCAATACATAAGCACATGAGAGGTTGCATGGGACCCATCGTCCATGGTCTGGACGGTGTGGATCTCATCAATGGAACACACGTGTGGGGGGGGTGCACAACCCATCAGGATGGTTTAGATAAAAATACATACATTAGGGTGAGACCCCACCCACATGGCCACACACGCAACAACGTGCCAACCAGGCACCGTCCAAATGGACGGTGCATATTAAAATATATATATTAAAGGTGGGTCCCACGTGTGGCCCACCAGATATGATATATAATATATATTATATTATGTAAACTGTAATATATAATATACAATATAATACTATATTATATATATATATATATATAATATAATACACATATATGTAGCCGTCCAGGCATCTCTAGACGGCGTGGATACGAAACACACATCAAGGTGGGGTCTGCACGTCCCACCTGATGGACGGCCTGACTACAATTACATCACAGCGGGTCTGCACAACATATGAAAGGTGTGGATAACGCACGCGTACAGTGGGTGGGGGGCCACAAATGGACAGACAGTTTGGATCATAACACATCTCATGATGGGATTACAGAACTTGCTGACGGTACCGCAGCATCAGTTGCGCGTTGCTAGGGACCCAACGGTGAGGATCCGACACATCAGCAAGGTGGTCCACACATATTGCCCACCACAGCTTTAGATAAAGCTAATATTTATATTTTCCATTCATCCAATTTAACCCAGACGGTGCCAGCAGCGCTGGACCGTCCGGCCATCTACTGGACGTGTAGTAGGGTGGGCCCCATGGGTGGCCAGCATGGATAAAATACCTCACGGTGGGCCTGTTGGCCCCAGACGGTTGGGATATGCCGTGAACATCAGGCGGGCCACACATCAAGAGAGAGAGGGAGAGAGAGACATGAAGGGGAGAGGCCCTGCAACTATTGGGCTCTCCCTATCCAATGCATACATCAAGATGGATCTTACTATATGTGGGCCCACAAATCATCAAAATCAACAAGTAAGATCACCCACAAAATAAAGAAAAAGAAAGAGGGAAAGAAAGAAAGAAGTACCCACCATTGTGAATCTTATAGCCTCTTTGGTCTCCCGAGCTCCAAAGGATGCGATCCAACGGACGAGATTGCCTTTGGAGGTGAGGATAGGAGGTAGGAAGGTGGGCCACACTTGACTTGGGGAAGGGAGGGCTTGGACGTGTGGTGCTTGGGGGGTTTGAGGAATGAGAGAGAGAGAGAGAGAGAGAGAGAGAGATTGGAGAGAATAGGATGATATGGATGGGTGGAGTGGTTGTTGTAAGGTGAGGTATGGGTTGAGTTGAAAATTTGTAAAAGAGGGATGGGTAGGAGAGAGAGAGAGTTGACTTTGGGTTGCTTTTTGGGTAATGTGACATGTACTTGATTGATTTGACATATTGTTGAGATTCTCTCGGTATTTGTAACGTACGACGTTTTCTCGAACTGAACGTGGGCCCACATCTCCTGGCCTGGGTATCGTCTCGGCGCGCGAGACGCGGCACCGGAATCGCGGCGACGACGCGGTCGCTAAGGTACAAGTCTCGGGTTGAGTCGACTCGAGTTGATGGCGTATGAATCAGGGTCGCGCGCAATGCTGGTTAAGGGTCGAAGGTTGCCGGAATTCGACAGAAAAGAACGCGGGACCCTACGGAATGGTACGGTCTAGGATACGGGTCTTACATGTATGCAGACTAATAATCGCCCATGTTACATCTCTTGCTTCATCTTAATAGCGAACATGGAATTGATTATGGAGAGGTTTGAGTTGAGAAGAATGCCCTAAATCTCGTCGGATCCCTTCTTTCAAGGTTGGTGTCACTCTTTTTATTGTTTTCTGTGGTGGGGTGCGCTCAAGCTCTGGATCTAACATATTCCTTGGCTAATGCCCTAAAATGATCTCTCCAAATGGACGGATGGTGTGGATACAAAATATGCATCATGATGGAACGCACATAACTTGGTGACATTACTTCAATAGTGAGTCTCGATACTCAACTTGTTAGTAGCTAATCCATGTCCAATTGGACGAGCAGCAAAACGGGGTTGATTGGTTCCCGCTAGGGTTCTTCCGGATGCAAATTGTAAGGTTATCCTAAATGAGTCGAGTTCCAGAGACGAGGACATCAGTGGCGTCATTGACTGACGGTCGACCCATGAAGATGAACGAATAGATCATGTTAAAAAAGACTATCAAGGTAAGGTTGAACTTTCCAATTTTAATGGCTTATTGTGTTTTGAAGACTTCCTCAATTGGCTAGCCAAAGTAAAAAGGTATTTTGATTACATGGACGTGCCGAAAGAAAAAAATAATAATAATAAAGTTAATTGCATTCAGTGGTCTATGTTTTGGTTATAACTTGAGCTCAATAGTATAGCTCAATGACAAAAAGGTTCGTATGCCAAAGTAATTTAATAATACTCGTAAACGCAAGAGATCATAAAGAGAAGGTAAGTAGTCCCATGTTGGTCTATTTCATAGATAGGTCTATTACTGGTAACATTTTTAACATTTTTAGTTACTGATTTATTTTTATAATTTTTTTATAATTCATCATCATGTGTAATTTAACCCCATGAAATTTCATTTCATTTAGAATTTCAAAAAATTTATTAAAATTCTACAAGTACCAGCTACCTGAAACTAATAGTTTTTTATACAATTTTTAAATTATCCTAAAATTAACCTACTTTGAGTTTGATTTTTATTTTTTATTTACTATTCTATAAAAATAAACTCATTAAGAATCTGGCTTTTGAATACCTTAATCGGAGTTGTAAAAAAAAATAGATACAAATTTTTTAAGTCAGTGCATTGAATTTGTCCACAATTGTCCACAACTAACTGTTGTTGACCAGTGGTCCGGGATCGACCGGGTCCCCCTTTTCAGCGACTCAAGGTCGACCAGATCAAGTTGAAATCGACTGGGGGCCCCCTTTTTATTCTTTTCCAGCAACATGGGGTTGATCGGAGGTGGGTTTCTTACACTTTCATGGCAAATATGGACCAAAGGACCGATTAAAGGCGGAAGTGATAAAGACCGTCAGAACCTTAAAATAGTCATATGTTGCAAACCGGAATGAGTTTTTTGACATATCATATATGATTTTGGGTTAGGAGAAACTGATTTAGCCAACCAACCTAGAAGATTTGCAAGATTCCATCATATCAATGGTCGAAAGTCCATTTTATTTTCATTTTTACTATAAATATTAAGTTTTAGTTCAATTAGGTTACCCCAACATTCTTCTCAACTCAAACTTGAAAACTTTAAACCCATATAGTTAATCACTATATAAGATATTAATATTAGCTTTTAGAATCAAACTATTCGATGATTCGTTATTTTTTGTTCCCTCAACCCTGAATGCTTCGGGCCGATCTTTCTTTTACTTCCAGAACATAATATAAAAGAATGACTTGTATTTTATTTCTCAACATCAATCAGCCTTATACATAACTCAAGTGGTGCCCACATGAGTTTTGGATGCAGCTGAAACTTGGTCTAACTCCTCATTTAAGTGGGACACACACAATGGATGGGCTAGATTTGTGAACCACATCACAGAGGGACCAATAAATGACTATGAATGTTTTGATGGGGGCAACCCCTCTCACCGAGTGTGTTGTGCAACGATGTGGAGTTAACTTTGAGTATATAATGGAAAGGCTCAAGCCAGGGATCCTATAATTTCTAAATCCATATACAACATCCCCTCTTTCGAGTCATCCATGGATATAAAAAAAACTAAAAGCAACGATTCACACGATACATGGGCAGGAGAATAAGGATCATGGGTTCAAAGTTTTCAAGTTTGAGTAGAAAGAAGGAATCCAATGTATACCGAAGCAATTGAATAATATCCATAAAAGCAAAAGATGTCAAAGAGAAGTTAAGTAGTCCCATGTTGCATTTAGATTCGATGTCATGGAAAATTGATCGAGCTTCACATGAAACTGACCGAGCCTCACATGAAATTGGCCGAGAGAAAAGGAAAAGTTTTTTCCCACTGTAAATCTCACCTTTTACCCACCGGATTTTCTGAGCCATCCATACCGAGCTTCACTCATACCAAGCAACTTGTTCATTTGCAATGAGGCGCCGACTCTGCCCTAGAGTTGTTATTGATCATTTACTCATATCGAGCAACTTGTTCATTTGCAATGAGGCGCCGACTTTACCCTAAGATTGTTGTTGATCATTCACTCATAACGAGCAACTTGTTCATTTCATCTGCATACAATCTAATCTTCATCTCATAAAACTACTCAATCTATAATTTAATTAGCATGAGTTATTGCAAAAGTGCGAATATCAGTGATGCGCCGACTCAACCCTAGGGTTGTTATTGACCACTCACTCATAACAAGCAACTTGTTCATTTACAGTGATGCACTGACTCTACACTAGGGTTGCTCCTGACCATTCACTCATACCGAGCAACTTGTTCATCTCATCTGCATACAATCTAATCTTCATCCCATAAAATTGCTCATCTATAATTTAATTAGCCTGAGTTATTGCAAAAGTGCAAATATCATTTTCGATCTCACAATTCACTATCTAGTATAGTACCATCAAAAGGAGGCAAACATCCTCCTTCCGCCCTATTTAATAGAGATGTTCTACCATGTAGGCCGAGAGTTTGGTCTTGTTTCCAGCCCTCAAGTACACATTAAATGTGAAGATATGGTGGAGAATCCTATAGTCCGTTGTCATTTTTTAAGCTAATAGACTTCCATTCAGCCTCTAATCGACTAGCATCCCGCACAAGTATCGGGTTCGCTGTTGTCGATTCTGGAACACTTTCATATTTTCTTCATTTATCTACATTGTACCTCGAGGTATTTGGATCACCTCCGAGACTAAATCAACATTGACGTGAATCATGCGTGTGCCCAACGAAATGTCTATCAATTTCATGTATTACTCAATCAATTTTATGAAGTGCTTAGTCAATTTCATAAAGTATTCAGTCAATTTCAAGAATTACTTATTTAATTTCATGAAGTACTGGTTCAATTTCATGTGAAGCTCAGCCAATTTCATGTGAAGCTCAGTTGATTTCATGTTAGGCTCAATCAATTTCATATGAGGCTCGATCAATTTCATTTGAGGCTTGGTCAATTTCATGTTAGACTCGATCAATTTCATGTGAGGCTGGGTCATGATTTCATGCTAGGCTCGGTCAATTTCATGTTAGGCTTAGTCATGATTTCATGTTAAGCTCGGTCAATTTCATGTGAGGCTCGGTCAATTTCCTATGAGGCTCGATTAATTTCATTTTAGACTCGGTCAATTTCATGTAAGGCTCGGTCAATTTCATGTTATGCTCGGTCATGATTTCATGTTTGGTTCGGTCAATTTCATGTGAGACTCAGTTAATTTCATGTGAGGCTTAGTCAGTTTCACAAAGTGCTCGATCAATTTAACGAAGTGCTCAGTCAAGTTTGTTGGAGCATCCCGATCTTGTTTTGAGTAGTAAGACTCAATCCTGAAGTGACGTCACCAAGTTATGTGGGTCCCACCATGATGTATGTTTTGTATCCACACCGTCCATCCAATTGGAGCGATCATTTTAAGGCATTAGTGAAAGAATAAGTCCGATCCATTAAGATCCTCCTAAGGCCCACTATACTATTTATTTGACATCCAATCTGTTGATTACGACATACAAACCCAGATGAAGGGAAAAAAACGAAGATCAGATTATCCAAAACTTTTATTGCCCCAAAAAAATTTTAATGGTCAACATTCATTCAACATTGTTTCACGTAGTGTGGTCCACTTGAGACTGGGATATACCTCATTTTTTATCTTATACCGTAAAATGATTTAGAAAAATAGATAGATGGCATGAATGAAACACATACATCATGGCAGGGCACACAGAACACCAACCACCAGCCATTAGATGGTGACAAGGGGAATGTAAGACCCGTATCTTGGTCCGTACCTTTCCGTAGACTTCCGCGGTCTTACCAGTCGAATTTCGGCAACCTTTGACCCTTAACCGATATCGACGCGCAACCCTGATTCATGTGCCGACAACCCGAGTCGACTCAACCCGAGACCAATACCATAATGACCGCGCCGTCTCCGCGGTTCCGATACAGCAACTCGCGCGCCGAGGCGATACCCTGGTCAAGAGATGTGGGCCAACATTCGGTGCGAGAAAACGCCGCGCGTTGCGAAACCCAAGAAAATCTCTACGATGTGTCACATCAATCACACCAATCCCATCAATCAATCAATCCATTAAGCCATCACATGTCAAGTACACATCACTTTATTCCCTTTTTCCCAAGCAACCACAAAAGTCTCCCAAACTCATACCTCTCTTACACAAAAAGCCACAAAAGTCAATATTTTCTTACACAACCATCACTCACCACATCCATCCATCACTCTCTCTCTCTCTTTACATCACTCTCTCTCTTTCTCTCTTTCTCATTTCAAAAATCCCAAGCAACAAAGAGCCCCTACGTTTGGAATTTTCCAAACTCTCTAAAGCTCCAAGTGGCCCACCTCTTCATCCCAAAATCTCTCATCTCAACCCTCCATTCTTCATCTCATCCATTGAAGTTGAAGCTAAGGTACCAAAGAGCCCCTAGGAGCAAGAAGATCGGACGGTGGGTGCCTCTATAGGGTAGTTCTTTCTTGTTTTTATGATGGGCCAAGTGAGACCCACCGATCAATAGTGCGGATCTCACTTGGGACCCTAAGATATGGCCAATGGACCACTTGGATCATCATGATCATTCCATGATGGGGCCATTCTCCATGGACCCCATCATGATGTTTATTTCATTTAGAAAGGTCATCTAGACCGTCCATATCGGTGGGGAATGAATCTCCACCGTTGATTTACATTTTTGATGGTCTCATGTTCAAAGGGATCCGTTTATTGTATGATTTCATTCAAGGGAGGGCTCATAGTGGCGAAGCCCTCCATCACAAGCCGTGTCCCACTCTCCATGTCTCTCTCTCTCTCTTTTATTTCTTTTATTTTATTTTATTTTATTTTTATGCAATAGGATTGTGTGGCCCACTTGAATGGATCCCACCTTGAGATTTATTTTGTTTAAATTTTTATTCAAGTGGGGCCCACCTTAGACGTTGTACCCATGCCACCCATCAGTGGTGGCCCACTTCATCAGGGCCCACCATTATCAAAAAATTATATATATAATAAAACCGTCCAGCGTCTGGGACGCTGGACGTTTCAAATGAAAGAAGAAAAAGGAAAGAAGTAAGGGGCTTTGGTGGTCCACTTGCTTAGGCCCCATCATGATGCATTTAGACAATCCAAGCCGTCCATTCTCTTACCTACAGCATTTTAGCCGTTGGGTAGGAGTTTGGGGTTGATTGGAAGACCTGGTGGTCCGTAGCGTCAAAAATTGCATCCTCACCATTCAAATGTCATTTTTCTATTTTATTTCACTTCCTTAGCATTTTAAAAATTTGAACTCTGGACTCATTTGGACGGCCACGAGCCGCTGATCGCAATGGCCGGGACGAATTTTAGCGCAGCAGGCCCCACGTGCGAAAAACCCCAAAATAAGGGTTTTAATGAATTTTTAAAAAAACATGGAAAGAGGCAGAGCCTCTGACGTGCAGGCAACAGCACGCTGCCTTGTGCAGCGTCCGGGCGGTGGGCGAGCGACCGACCCACGGCCTCCAGCCGTGGGCCCCACCTTGATGTATATGCCTTTCCACACCGTTCATCGGGTGGGCCACCCCCTAAAGTGGCCCCCCTCCAAAGATCAGCCTGATCCAATACTCAGGTGGCCCACATCATAGGAAACAGTGTGAATGAACGTCTTCCATTGAAATCTTTTTCGGGGCCCACAGAAGTGTTGGATCAAGCTGAAATTTATGTTTTCCCTTCATCCAGGTCAGAGTGACCTTATGAACGGGTTGGATTTCAAATAAACATCACGGTGGGACACATACATGGGACCCACAGTGATTTATGTATTTTATTCACACCGTCCACGGTCCGTGGACGGTGACGCCCACTGTGATTTTTGTGTTGTATCCACACCGTCCCCACTGGACGGTGGGGCCCACCCCCACGTGTGGGTGCTGAGTGCCACATGTGTGTGTGTATATATATATATATATATTACATATAATATTGTATATATTACATATATTATATTATATGTAGTTTATATATTATATAATATACACGATAGTACGCCTTCATGTGGGCCCCACCATTGTCACAGGCGATGCATCCAGACTGTCCATCCACTTAAAAAGATCATTTTAGGCCTATGGGTTAGGCCCATTTGAATTTCAAAAGGGCTATGGGCTAGGCCCATTTGGTTTATGAAATACTTATGGGCTAGGCCCATTGGATTCATTTAAGGCCTAAGAGCTTAGGCCCATTTGATGTGTTGCAAGTCCATGAGACTAGGCCCATTTGATGTACTTCAAGGCCCATGTAATTGGACCCTTTTGTTGAAATTTTAAAGCCCATGGAAGTAGGACATTTGATATATTGTAAGCCCATGGGACTAAACCCATTTGATTATAAAAGGGTCCATGGGATTAGGCCCATTGGATTTATTTGAGACGCATGAGTTAGGCTCATTTTATTTGATTAAGGCCTAGGGGTTTAGGCCCATTTGACTCATGTTAGGCCTATGGGTTGAGTCCCTTTTTATGTACATGTGGGGGCCCAATTGGTGTGGCCCATTGGTCACATATTAGACGCATGAGACTAAGCTCATTTGATGCAACCAAAGGCCCACGGATTTTGACCCATTGCAATGCACATAAGACCCATTGGTATGACCCAATTATGTGGCCCATCTGATGAATAGAAGGCCCATAAGATATGGCCCATTTGATATATATGTAAGGTCCAATGGGAAGAACCTACGGTCCATTGCAATGTGTAAATCCATTACAGACTAAGTGCCGATGTTTACAAAGATCGTGCCTTGAGAGTAATGTTGGTTTGACGTCCACATTGCGAGTGTAATGTTGGTTAGATGTCCACATTACGACTCTCCTTAGGGCCCATTACTGGGCCGTACTTGCTGTGTTTTGGCCGTCTAGGCCCATCTGCGTCGTAAGGATGGTTCATCACTCATTTACATGTTTAGTACAGTTTCATGACCATGATCATACGCATCATATGTATGCTTGATATGAGGATTGACTGATCATAGTATATGCCTTCGGGCAGGTTGTTTATGGGCTCCTGGTTAGGCGGTGTTGCCCTACATGAGCGCACGATATGCGCAGGATTGGTTGCATGACTGGATAGCGTGATTCATGCATTCCGCATTTGTGTGACATGGTTATTGTACGCCCTAGCGACATCGGGGCCGTAGCCTCCACAGACAGATCGTGGTTGGTAGGATTAGATACCAAAAATCTTGTTCTACATGGGGTACTATAGATATCCCTGGGTGAAAGTCCCTAAACCCTTATGGTACCAAGAGGTTACTCCAATATCTAGACCGAGTTGGTAGATGAGCGCTGAGTACCAAATACCAGTTGGATGTACTCTCCACTGTGTCGTGGTCGGTTGGAAGGGGATGCGGCCTTACCCACCCGAGTGTAGAGGGCAATCCTAGGCTGAGTTTGACCAGCTCGAGGAATGGGTCCGCTATCGACGAGTCGCGCCCGATATTGGCAAATGAATAGTGAGGTCTCTTCCACTTACCTTATTGCGCGCGATGTGGCGGCAATCTGGTTTAGAGTGTACTAGACCCCGGTGATATCCCATATTTGAGCTGTATTGATGTGTGGACATAGATGGGGATCTGTATGCTTGAGTTGCATTGCACATCGCATGGCCTTGGGTGGCCGATACCATTCATGTCTTGCATTGCATAGCCTTGATACGGCTCATGATGTTATGGTTCCATCTGTATATTCCGCATTACTCTGACATTGCATGTTCATATTACTACCTTGCGCACACACTTTCACCACCCTCTAAGCTTTCTGTAAGCTTATGCACGACCGTTGCGTGCAGGTGACGTTGGTTCGAAGCAGCGCTAAGGCAGGAGCATGTTGCAGAGCGTTTTGGAGTTTTTGTTCTTTACCATTGTATTTCCCTTTATGCTCATTGTACTTGTAAAATTTTTGATCATAGTAGAAATGTAATGGAGTACTTGGTTGTTATTTATGGGTTATGCATTTGGTTATGCTTATTACGAATCAAACTGACATTGAAAATCCTCCTTGTAGCATCCCAGGATCGGAACATGGCAAATGGAAACTAGGAGCCGAGAATGGGGTTCTACGGAGGCTGTTGGCGCCGGATTCGGCGATCGAAAATTTTATGAGCCCGGTTTCCGAGTTTGGAGCGTGACAGGGAAGTAGCCAATTCCTTTCGAGTTGGATGGGCAGCAAGACAGGATCAGCCGGGTCCACACCCGATAGATCGGGCTGGATGGGCAGGTTAGAAGGGTATTTTTGGCCCCCCACACTATATCCATACAGCAGTGATTTAGCTTTGAAAAAATAAAGTTTGGAAGTATTTAGAAAAGCCAATAGGTGAAATGTGAGATTTACATCGTGAAAAATCTCCTTGGATTATGTTCCCACATGAGAGAATTGAAATCAGATTGGGCAGAGTTAGTACACTTGTATCGTATTGAATAAACCCTGTTGACCTTACTGTAAGTGCATGTGGTTTATCCACACTGTCCAGACGTTTCTTCAGATCATTTTCGTGGTTGACCCAAAAATTAAAGCGTATCCAAAGTTTAAGTGGGCCAGACCATAGGAAAAAATGCAAATAATAATTTCCACCGTTGAAACCTTTCTAGGGCCCACAGTAATGTTTATTTGTCGTCCAACCTGTTTGGAAGATCACACAGACATGGATAAAGGGAAAACAAAAATGTCGGTTTTGATCCAAAATTTCTGTGGCCCCAAGAATTTTCAATGGTGGACATTTGATTCATACTGTTTCTTGTGGTGTGGTCCTATTAAGCTTTTGATGTGTTCATTTTTGGGCTCAAACCCTAAAAATATCCTGTAAAATGGATGAACGGAGTAGATAAAATACATAAATCACGGTGGACCCACATCTGTTCATATAGCTATCAATGGGGCCGACTTGACAATCTGAGCCGACCAAAAATGCTCAATCTCATTAAAAGGGGTTTATCAGTTTTTTATAAAATGGCTTTAGGAAGCCATTTAATCCTAACGTTCTCTCAATTGGATTTAAAAAGCCAATTCACTATTTCTCACCTAAGCCCTAATACGGCCACATCGGAAAACAGTGATGACCCGTTGGATTTTGTTCTTCGTAACCTTACCATGCACGTAGTTGCATTTGAAGTCCTAGCTATCTACACCGTCCATTAGGTTTTTTCAGAATTGAAGCGAATCATACAGATTGGATGATCCAATCCGTCCATTAAGTGGCTTGCAGAATATTATTTTTTTTTCTTCTTTTTTTTTTACACACCCACGCAGTTGCACCACAATGGGTACTGACCTCTGCTGTTTTTGAACAGTAACGACAGAACATTGGACTGCATCTAATGAACAGACCAGATAGGAGATGTGAATGATGACAAGTCCAAATGCAACTATCTGCATGGCAAGGCTTCCATACACATGACCCACTAAATAATTTCTCCAGTGAAAATACATCCTACAGGTCAACCTTGGGCTCGGCACGTATGGCCCGATCAATTTTCAGAAAGGCTTGATATCAAATCATTTTAGCCAGCCTGGCCCTCTTGATGTCCCATCCTACAAATCTTCCATTTGAATCCTCGGTCACCCAACACATGCATTTCTCAAGTAGACCCTTGGTTGAACTCTCCTAAATTAAAATGTATCCGTGCATGTGTGGCCCACCTAATCAACAAATGAATTAGAAGGATTCATGTGGAAAATTGTGATTGGGGCCAGGTTGGGACAAGGCCAAGTTTTTCCAGGCAGGTTTGGGCTTCCTCTGATATGCTATCTTGGGCTAAAACCTTCAGTGGGCAGGCCATGCCACCCAGACACAGCCCATTGCAACCATGAGCTACTATCATCAGTCCAGTCTATGGTGGGCCATCCATGGCAGGATGAAGCAGATATAGAACCTGGATTCATCTATTCACTGCCGAATGTATGGTGGTCGGCTGCAAAGAACCACAGGCGATTGATCACACATTGGGCAGTCAAGGGGTTGAGGTTAGGTTTCAGCCGGGGCCTAGAAAATACATGCATAGCCGGAACAGTTCAAAATCACAGGCCATTGATAACCTAGGCCCGGTCGCTTGCCAGCCCAAACTGCAGAACAGATTAGGCTCATTAACAGTGTCCTCTACCCAACATGATCTGGACCACAGATTTGGACAGATGGTCCTATCAGAATGATGTCCATTTATTATTCAATCATTGATGGCCCACTCAGGCACGGTTATGATCAATGCGCTTTTTGGTCCACAGCTTATTCGTAGTGGGGTCACAAGATGGATGGGCCACACCACTGTTGCCCACAGGTTATAAGGTGGAGAAGGCAGGAAAAATAGATAATGCCACAGAAAGTGACCTTGAATGAAAAGTAACATAGGCCGCTGAAAGTGGGGAATGCTTCAATCTCCTCCATCCATGGGCCACCTCTCAGTGATTGAGATCATCTCTTGCATACCTCCACGTGTGCCACGATGTGGCCCACCGCATGCGGTTTGAACCGACCCACAGCCAATTTCTTACTTTCCTGTTTATTTTTAACAAAGATTCATCTACAAAAGCAATATATATATATATATATATATATATATATATATATATATATATATATATATATTAGATGATGAAATGGAATGCAACCACATGATTGGCCTAATTTTATTAGGAAGAAAAAATGAGATACAGAACACATGTCGACCCATTGATGATTGATCGCTGGATAAATTGGCTCTAGTCGTCGTTCTGCAAACATAGGAGAAATTTTTCATCACATGAAAGCAAGCTACCGATGCAACCATCAAACAAAATAATAATAACGAAATGCAGGCCCCAACAAATCAATGTTTTAAAAATCAGAGCAGAAAGGATGTGGTCGGATTAGTTTGGACAGGAAGCGGTGGCCATTCTGGGCCGGTTCAGTATGGTGTGCCCGGTAATGGATTGGAACCTCATGAGTCAGATGGGTTTGTGGTCCAACCATCAAACTGTCCAATAGAAACCGTTCGACCCTGTATAATTTTCTGATTTTTAGTATTCTTAATTAAGGATGCGTTCGGTCTCACCAAATATCATGATATTTCATGATAAATCAGTATAACTTGGCACAAAATATATATCTTGAAATTTAATAATATTTAGTGCAACCAAACACACCCTTACATAATTATTAGCCGTAACGACACCATGGGTTAATCCAGTTGGACAGAGAGGTAGACTAGTTTGGATAGGACCACTAACAAAAACGGCCCAGTGGGTTTTGTGGTCCAACAACCGGACAATTCAACCTGGACAACCCTAATGTAACTATTAGGCCGTGATGACACCATGGGTTGACCCAGTTGAACAGTGCCTAGTTTGGATAGCACAACCAACAAAAACAGCTGGGCTCAGGTCCAGTTTTTAAAACGTTGGCATGAATTTCATGTACCTTATTAGGGTGAGTATTGGATAGGAGGGGCCCACCATGGATTGCACATGGCCCAATATCACATCGACTGGATGATCACAGCCATTCAAATTGAGGGCGTGCAAAAGCGACAGTAAAATCATTTCTACTATTACCATACTCTTTGCATGCCCTCAATTGTCTGGTTGTGATTTGTCCAATTGTGGTTATTTTTAGTTCCCGTGCAATCTACAGTGGACCTTACAATATCCGATAGTCATTGTTGATCGTAAGTGGACTTGCTTGGGCCTCACACAAATTCACATCATTATAAGGTACAAGGAGTTCATACGGGATCATGGCTCTCCATATACAACCTGATTTCGAGCACTGACCTTATTTTCCAGGGACTCTGGATCTGTGAAACAATCAATATTGCACACTGATTTCATCACTTCTCCAAAGCTGCCACCATTCGATTCCAGCAGTAGGCAATCAATTACAGACACCACAAGCCAAGTCAGTGATAACGGATACAAAATGGGTGAGACTGACGGCTGATCCACCATACATGTGGTAGCATCTGTGCATGTCAAGAGAGAATCCAAATCATCAGTCATATAGTGGATAGACAGCCTGGAAATTAGACTGATCAGACGGCCATAACAATCTGATTTCACTAGTTGGATCCGAGATGGCGACCATTTTCTACTTAACCGTCCATCCAACAGCCTACTGTTGATGGTTAGGATTACTTTATCAGAGTGCTTTCCAGGACATGCACCATCAATGGCAGAGCCCAGAATTTGGATAGTTTGGATTGACATGTAATATTGCATTCACGACTGTTAAACGTGATGTGGCAAATGCACATAAGTTTCCAGCACATCCATAATAAGAAAAAAGGGAAGTAAACGATAGTCTCGGAGAATTCAATTCTGACCTTTTCCGCCCTTTCTCAGGCTGGTCCGTGCTGTTTCTACCCTTCTCGATAAGGTCCACGCTCTTTCTTGATTTCTCTCTTCTATCTGCGTTGCTGGGACTTCTCTCTACGGTCTGTGCTTGGCTTAGACTAGTCGCTACTGTCAGTAGTCTTCCTTGAGAGCTCCCAACGATCAGAGCTGGTGCGAGGAGTCTCTGAAAGATCAGTCATGATCTGATTAGATCCATTTCTAGGGGTGGATAATTTTTCAACGGCCGAGATGAACTTCTTCAGATGCTTAATGTATTCTGAATGATTTTCCAAATCAGTGTTTTCCTCCTTTAATCCATAGGGGTTCATACTTCTCTTTACAAAGCTCCCAAAGCTTCTTACCATGGGACCAACTTACAACATCATCCGCTGTTCCATGAAAAAATAAAAAGTGTTCATTATTTTTCAGTAGAAATTGCCACAAGCATTTCCTCAGATTGCTAAAGTTATCCCAAGTCAGTTTTCATCTTTCAGTGAACTTCACCGAGTTTGTGGGCCCAATGTGTTCACTGAAACTCTCTCTGAGTCCAGACGGATTGAGCTAGGCCTGGTCTAGGCTTGGCTGAAATTCCAGCTGGAAGAGAGAAGGGTTTGGGCAGGACTGTTGTGTTTGAGTCATTACCGAGTTGACTCAGTCGGTCTCTTTCGGGGCTTGTTTGAAATCAAGCTTGTTTGAGCTTACGTAATATCTAATCAATTCATTGAGTTATTAAATTCTATGTTGTTTAAGTTGTTCTAAAAGCTGATTCCCATGTTTTTGTTATAGCTTCTATAGCTAAGCTTGGAGATCTTGAGTTCTTAGTTGAAGTAAAGGTAAGGACTCACCCTTTGAACTTCCCACTTAAATTTATTAATCTAATCATAGATGATGCCATAATCCCTCCTATTTAGTATCTCTTAAATTACTTGATTTAGTAACTTATCTTACTATGCAAATATGTTAACCTGTTGTACAATTGATTCCTGTGTTAGATAATGGGCATGTCTCTTTAATTTTTAGCAACCAAAAATGATTGATGTTCACATACTATTTCCATATGCACCACATGTTAATTAATTAATTGAATGTTTGCTACTCGTGATTATTTGATGGGTTAAATGGAACTTGTCAGGAACCTGCCATCTTACGGTCCCTATTTACCTTACACAGCTTGGATTGCACATTTATCTTACATAGCTTGGACCACTTATTGCCCTCGTGGCTTTGATGGATTATTGATGCCCTTTTGTGGCTTGTTGGTTACATTCGTATATCTTGTTATTTTTTAAACATCTCGCGGTGTTCAGTCGTATTATGATTTTTGGGTGGAGCAGGAGTTCGCTTATTGATTTTCTAGTAATCTTACGGTGTTTACATACAATATAATTTTCGGGTGGTCTAAAGTTTGTATATTGATTTCTCTTCATCTTGTGGTGTTCAATCATATAATTTCTGGGTGGAGTTGAAGTTCGCTTATCAATTTTTTAACCATCTTATGGTGTTCACATACGATATGATTTTTGAGTGAAGTAGAGTTTTCTATGTTGGTTTTCTAACCATCTTGCAGTGTTCAGTCATATTGTGATTTTCGGGTGGACCGGGAATTCATTTATCGATTTTTTAGTCATCTTGCGGTGTTCATGTATAATATAATTTCTGGATGAAGTGGATGTTTGTATATATATTAATTCTCTCTTCATCTTGCAGTGTTCAGTCATGTAGTGATTTTCAAGTGGAGCAGAAATTCGCTTATCGATTTTCTAGTCATCTTGTGATTTTCACTTATGATATGATTTTTGGGTGAAGTAGAGGTTTAAAGTTTGATTTTCTAGCTATTTTGCGGAGTTTGTATGATCGATTATTTGACTATCTAGACACATCCACTTGCATTACAATTTCTATTACATTTCCTTAATGTTAAAATTATGTTGACTAGCTTATTTCTGAATATATAATCATAACGTTAAATTGCATTGTTTAATATCTCTTCTCATGTATTGTGATTTATGCTGGATTATAAATGATGAGTGTGTAATCTTAGAGGGTACTCCTCACTGCGATAACCATTGACGCTATCAAACCGTAACAGTTGATGCAGGTGTAGAGTGAGTCGATACCATTCACTGGATTGCTAACACAGATCGGGTGGCTGAGGAGCTAGACGGGGTCCCTACGGCCCATATTGAGCTCCATCATTAGTTGATAGATCTCTATCTTTATTTAATGAACTTTGCTATTTGGGATTGTATAAGTCCCGTATGGGCACTACATTTAGAATTTTGTGATGATCAGAATATTTCTATATAATGCATGGCTTATTCTGCCAACATTTGTTATTGACTATGATTAATGATGAGCGGTTCAAATTTACACTGAATTTTGAAGGCTAACACTCGAGTTTTTGGAGAACGAGTCATATACTCGGGTTCCAAAAACTGGGACGTTACAAGTTGGTATCAAAGTGAGTCTAGATAAACCAAGCCAGGGGAAAAAACAAGACCTATATTACTTCAAATAATCCATAGTTGCATTGAAGAAATTAAAGACTTGAAACTAGGTTTAATTCCCTTAGTGTTAGGGTTATTCATGAACCTAGAAATCCAAAATTTTAAGCTCCCATAAAAATTTCTTGGATAGTCATTAAACTTAAAAATAAATTTTTAGGTGTTGTGGAAAGTCTAGTTAAATTCAAGAACTCACAAGTTTAGAACCCCTGTAATCCATCTCAGGACACAAATATAACCCTAAGATAATCGTAGGACCATGATAAATCCTTTCTTTTAACAAGATTATGGCTCCAAAATCCCCTCGTTCAAGTTCGCCGACTTTTCATTTGCTAACTTCGCCGACAAACGAGATTGTTAGGGAGGAGGGTCCTGAGCGCTCTTCTATACCTCCAGTTTCGCCAAGTAGCCTTGAATCGGCATCAGGAACTATCCCATCTTAACCGCCTACAGGTCTTGTTGGCACACCTCCATCAAATGAGCAATGTGAAGCTCCACCTGGTGATGTTATTAGTCAGATGACTACCATTATACAATAGCAACAGGCTTTGATCGCCACATTGTTAGAGACTCTCCAACAAAATATGCATGCATTAGCCTCAAAGACTGAAGAGATTAGTGGGGCAGATATGTTTGAAAGGTTTCAGAAGTTGAGGCCACCAACCTTCTCATGAGCACCAGATCCAACTCTATTAGAACACTGACTGAATGGAATGGCCAAGATGACGAAACCGCTAGGTTGTTTAGACGCCAGAACATTGTTCTCGCCACTTATGCCCTGGAAGGCGAGGCTGATATATGGTGAAAAACCGTGCTAAGAAGAGTCTCATCTGATCATGGGTGGACCTAGGTGAGTTTAAGAAGAGGTTCAATGGAAAATACTTTCCTCAGTGCTATCGCCACGAGAAAATATCTGAGTTTCAGAATAAGGGAATATAACAATGTCTCAATATAAAGCACACCTTGATGAATTGTCATGATATGCACCAAAGGCCGTTGAGGACGAGGAATATAAATTGCAGAAGTTTAAGAAAGGTCTCCGACCTAAAATTCATTTGAGGTTGTGCACCTTCAACTTTACTGACTTCGCTAATATCGTGGACAAAGCCATGCGAATAGAAAAGGACTTCGAGCATATGGCCAAAACATGTACTCTTATTCGAGGTTTAGCAAGTAAAGCTAGGTCGGTGCCATCTGCATCTCACGCGCCTGAGAAGAGGGTGAAGTTCACACCTCGCCCAACTCATTCTTCAAGTCAGAATAAGCTTTGCAGCTATTATAGAAAATCGGGACATATCTTAAGGCGGTGTTTCAAGAAACAACGAGATGAGAGGATCTTCCCTCCAGTATAACAACCTCAGCCACCAATTCAAGCTTCTTCAAATCCTGCTCAAGCCTCACAACCCCAAGCACGAGAACGGGGAACTAATCGCGTGTACGCCTTGGATACACCCAACCCTGAGCGAGCCCACCAAGGTACAATCTTAATAAATCTTCCTTAGTAGTTACAGAGTAGTTAGTAAGGATTAAGAGCTCTATGAACATGTAGTATTATGACATTAACAATTTGAAATAATTAAATTATAGATTTTAGGATAATACCCTAAATAGTTAAATTGCGATGTTAAAGCATAATAAGTCGTTTAGGCCTATTCCTTGGGAAAATAGGAAATTAAATAACATATCTCAAATGACTAGAATGATCGACAACACAAATTGACGGAACCATGTTTAAGCGAAGTATGCACGGTTTGACATGAATTCTAAATCCTAATTATTACAATGATCCCAATGCCCTAATCAAGCAGAAGATCGATACTCACTAGGATTAAGAAGGATATTAGTAAACTCACTGCCCGGCTAGGTAGAAGTTTGGCATATCAGGTTCAGACTTACTATAACCGTCCTTCCGTGTTGCCTAAATAATTTGATCATGAGATTTCTTTTACATAATAGTAAGATATCCTTGATTACATTCATGATAGAAATGCTGAATTTCGAGATGAAATTCTTTTAAGGGGGGTAGATTGTAACACCCTGTACTTTTCAGTACTTGAGTGCTACCATAAGACCTAATTTATTAAACACAAACTTGATTTGCGTGAACATTCACGCAATGTAGCCTAAATCTGACCATTGTGAGTGATTTAGGACCATGAATCAATGCATCTGTCTGTTGATTATCAAGATGGACCATTATACTACCAGAGAAATCTAATCTTATGGTTTCAAACACCCTGATGTACAAATTGATCTGCCCATTGTTAATATCAAACGCTAGATCCTCAAATCCGGCATCCATCAGGCCATGGACCAAGAACTTTTGATCCGCGTTAATCATAACTTAAATACATAAGTAAACTATCATGTTTCCTCTAAATGTGGCAAGGAATGCCAGGGAACACTAACGGTCAGGTTGGGAATCGATCTAACCATCGAATGGATGGGAATCATAGTTTGAACCCAAAAGGCAAACCTTGCATGACCCATCTAGTTAAAATAACATCAATTTAAAATAAATAGTGGCCCTAGGTGGCTCACTAGTTAGATGAACAGTTTGATCGCGGAATTGGACCAAAGTTCGTCATCGGATCGATGATGATTGGCACTCACAGGCCATATTTTAATTGAGATGGCCCACCTAAGTTATGTATAGGTCTCATTCTTTGGACTAGACCCTAAGTCAGGCTGACAAAATAGATGAACGAAGTGGATCATATCACAAACATCACTGTGGATCCCACATTTGCTGCATATGCACAGTAGGTATGTGCACCCGTTGTGCACCGAACCAAGGGGACTGGTCAAGCTTGGTTGACCTAAGCCAAAGAAGGAAAGTTCTTTCCTTCTTTTGAAATTTTCTCCCGCTTGCTACAGACGAACGGACTGGTCCATTTTCGTCCGTTTATGGCCCACCATCATGACCCAAAGGGTCAATCTGAACCGCCCATCTGATGGAGCATCCACGTCTGACCAAAAAATTGCTTAGTCCACATGAGGAAGAGCACACGTGTGGGCATAATCGCGGCCGCAAGAGAGCTGAGTGCAACCATTATTTTTCCAAAAACAGAAAATTTCCATTTTTCTTGCCTTTACACGCTGGCAATTCACATGAAACTTGCTCCCAAGATCCCAGCCATCCGGTTGAGTGAATCTCATCCCTCCCTTTTAGGGCTCTCTCAACTACGGCATGAGTTTTCAACTCCCGCCACTGCCTCAACTAAAACCCAAACATACTAAGAAAAACACTAATGGTTGTTCATTTTGTGGGTCCCACGGTGATCATGGGACCTATCCACACCATCCATATGCATCAAATCACCAAATCAATCGTCCATTGAAATTCCACCATGATCGTCCAAGACTTCTTACCGGATTGACCAAAAAACCACCACCTGTACGTGGGTCCCACTGGATGATCTAAACCATCTATTAGGTGGACCAGGAGCCCAGAAGATCACTCCTGATGTCGGATAGGAACCATGCGAGCCGTTCATGGCAGCCTTAATCAGATCAACGAGATTTCACTCGCATTATGTTAAGGACTGAAACTCGTTTAATTTAACTAATCAGCAATTAATTGTGATTGAAATTTCAGGGAGGGGATTAACGTGGCTTATAAATGCCACCCTTTTAGGGTTTCCTTTCAAAAATAAAAGGAAAGAAAGAAAACGAGAGAGGCACCGCTTCTTGCTGTCGCACCGAGTTTCACTGGGTTATCGGGCAAGTCCACTCGAGCCTGGTTTAGAGAAGAGTAGGGGTGCACATTTAACTGTTGGAACCGTGGAACCGGACCGAAACCGTTAGATCGGTCCGGTTTGGTCCAATTCCAGGGTGCTAATGGTTTGGTTCCGGTTCCAAAATTTTGAAAACCGTTGATTACAGTTCGGTTCCGGTTTAAGGGTCCTGGAGAACCGATCCGAACCGTTAACCGAACCGTAGACCTGATCCGTGATGGGAAGCATGGATCCATATTTAAAACCAAAAAAAAAAAAAAAAAAACCTAACCTCATAAGTCACACCCCTGCCCTCTTCTTCTCGCGCCGCACTCTGCCCCTGCCCTCTCTCTCGCGCCGCACTCTCCCCTGCCCTCTCTCTCGTCGGCGTCGCCGTACCCTCCTCCCCCCGCTCTCTCTCTCTCTCTCTCTCTCTCTCTCTCTCTCTCGCCGGCGTCCCGCACCCCCTAGCCCGAAGGCCGTGCGGCACGCTGCCGTCTGAGCACTCTCTCTCTCTCTTTCTCTCCATCCGCCCATCCCAACTCCCAATCACCGAAAATCTCTCTCTCTCTCGCTGTCCCAATCACCGATTCACTGGGACGCTCTCTCTCTCTTTCGGTACGCCATTTTCTTTCTAGGTTTTCCAAATTTCTCTCCCCTTTTCAAAACCCTAGCTCGAAATCTCTAATCCGTCTCGAATTTCTCCCCCATTTTCTTGCATTTACCATGATAATCTTCTCTTTGCAGGGTAAATAGCTGAAAAACACCACGTCCAACCATCCCTCTCGCGCTAACCGCCCCTCTCTGATCGTCCATCTCTGGCCATCTCGAATCTTGATCCGAACTTCAACAACGGCTTCTTCATCATTATCTGTGATGGTAATTAGCAATTATCAATGTTATTGATTTTCTATAAATTTTTTATTGAATATGAACCATTGTTGCATTTGTTTTCTTATACTATTTATGGGCCACTAGTGTTCGTTGCAAGGAGAGACGGTTGGCATCTCCCCTGAAAGGGAAGGGAACAGCTTTCGGGCTTTCCTGTTACCACACATAACTATTTGCGGGCCACTATTCCAAGGGTTACGACTCTGGACTGCCCTGACAAAGAAATTGTTAGGTGGCAGGGTCCATGAGAGCAATGGTCTGGATAATTGAACCATGGGCCTGCTTTCTGAAGCTGAAAACTTAGGGTCCTGCATCAGATAAATTTCTGGTGGTTGAAGGGTGCATTTGATTGCACTAAATATGAAGAAATCTCTTGTTATATCACTAACAGCCTAAAACAGTTATTGGGATATCTGTTTGGTTGAAGGGTGCAACCAAACAACCTTACATCATATAAATTCCTGTTTGGTTGAAGGGTGCAACCAAACACCCTAAAACAGTTATAATTTATAAATTTGCAATCTATGTTTCATTGGAGAAAAATCCAGCTGCCCACGTTTAGGGTACATATTGAGCAATGTAATTATCAATGTTTTATTGAATGTTAGGTGTTTTATTATTTTATTTTTTTTTTGTATATCTTAATTCTTATTAGATGTCAAGTACTGGAGAGACAAATAATCCTCAAGAGCTCTCTATCACTAATTCTACATCTCATGCAAAGGTATGTCTTCCTAAAGACAAGAGTCGTAAATCTGACGTTTGGGATCATTTTACCAAAATTGTAAATGACGGGGATGAAAAAGCGAAAGGGGCTAAATGTAACTACTGTAATTCATCTTATACATGGTTGAGTGAGAATGGGACTAGCACTTTGAGAAAACATATATCAAAGTGTCCCAAGAATTCTCAAAATAAAGATAAGAAACAGCAAGTTTTGTCAATGCATTCAATATCAGAAGATGGCGGTAGTACCCTTGGTGTGTGGAAATTTGATCAAGATCTATGTAAAGAAGCACTTGCAAAAATGATAATCGTAGATGAGTTGCCTTTTAAGTTTGTTGAGCATGAAGGATTTCGTTACTTTTGTAGCGTCATGCAACCTAATTTCAAAATATTATCACGTACTACAATGGCAAGGGATTGTATGGCATTGTATGTGAGTAAGGAAAAAAATTGAAGGATTTATTAGTAAACTCAAATCAAAGAATTTGTCTCACTACGGATTCATGGACCTCAGTGCAGAATCTTTCTTACATGTGCCTTACAGATCATTTTATCCAAGACTGAAAATTGTATAAGAGAATTTTAAACTTTTGTGTGATTTCTAGTCACAAAGGTGAAGAAATTGGTCGAGCGGTGGAGGCATGTTTAATGAAATGGGGTATAGAGAAACTATGCACGCTTACTGTAGATAATGCAAGTTCCAACGATGTTGCTATTTCATATATGAAAAGAAAGATGTCTAAGAAAAGTGATACTTTCATTTTAAGCGTCGAATTCTTTCACATGAGGTGTTGTGCATATATTCTTAATTTAATTGTGAAAGATGGATTAATTGAATTAAAATATTCATTAACTCGAATTCGTGGGGCAGTGAGGTATGTTAAGAGTTCTCCAAAAAGAGAACAACGTTTCAAGGCATGTGTAGAGAAAGAGAGAGTAACATATAAAAGTTGTTTGTGCCTAGATGTTCAAACTAGGTGGAACTTCACATATCTCATGCTAGATGCTGCAACAAAGTTTCAAAAAGCATTTGAGAGATTAGAAGAGGAAGATCTACATTTCATCATAGAACTTCATGATGGACCGCCTACCACTAGTGATTGGGATGATACTCGGGTTTTTACAAAATTTTTGCAGAAATTCTATGATGCGACTGTTCGTTTGTCTGGTTCTTTATATGTCACTTCTAATTCATATTTTCATGAAGTTTGTGCCATTGAAAGTTTCTTATCCAAATGGTCAATCAGTATGGATTCTACTTTAAATGTCATGGCTAAGAAAATGAAGATTAAATTTAAAAAGTATTGGAAAAATATTGGCAAGGTGAATATGATGTTATTGATTATTGTTGTGTTGGGTCCCCGTTATAAATTGAAATATGTGAAGTTTTGTTATTCTAAAGTTTACGAACCTGCCATGGTGATTGAGCTCACTAAGAAGATCAAAGAGACATTCAATCGTATTTATGATGAATATCAAAAGTTTTAGTCAGTTGATTCTTCTTCAAGTCAAGCCATTTTTAACATGGATGTCGACCAATCAATTACTTGTACAAGTGAGCAATTAATTTCTCTCAAATCTAAGTTTCAAAAACATTTGGAAGAAGAAGAGAATTATGGAGGCAAGTCTGAAGTGGAAAAATATTTGGAGGAATCTTGTGAAAAGGATGATCCAAAATTTAAATTTTTGAATTGGTGGTAGGTGAATAGCTCAAAGTATCGAGTTCTTTCTCAAGTTGCAAGGGATATTTTAGTCATTCATGTATTTACCGTTGCTTCTGAATTGGCTTTTAGTACTGGAGGTCGTGTTCTAGATCAATTCCGTAGTTCTCTTACACCTAAGCTTATGGAATGCTTAATTTGTGCATAAGATTGGTTACGTGCTTCGCCTCTCCCAATTCAAGTTGAAGAAAATATGGCTGAAATTAAAACTCTTAAATCAGATAAATGTTCATTTGATCAATATAATTTTGTCATATAATTTACTTTTACTTATTGTGTTCTTCTTGATTTTAATAAATTATTATATTTTTACACCCCTATCTTCTATCTGAGGACTTTCATATCAAGTTTACTTTGGTGAGGTTCAATTGACTATGATCTACAGGTTAATTTCCTTCTGCTTTATGTTTTCATAGTCTTTTCATGTTTATTGAGCATTTGTTGTTTGTTGGGTGTTAATGTGTTCTAATAGGAATGTTAATGAGTGTTTTATATTTTATTGATAAGGATAACACCGCATTCATTTAAATCTCCTATTTTCTTCTGAAATTTGCATTTCTGTGTTGATTGTTTTTGCCAAAATATCATGTTCTTTGCATTATTTTTTGCATGCTACTTTTGTTTCTGATTGTTGGATCACAACAACGGAAAAATATTCCCATGTAAAGAAAAATGTTCAGTTATATGAACTGCAGTGAAGATTTATGAGATCATGTTCATGATTGAGTGGTACAAATTCAGTCTTCTATAGTTTGCTGATCCTTAAAGGTGGGGTCTGCAACCTATTGCTCTAAGGCAAGAATGACTTTGAAAATTCGGTCTGCTATAGTTCGCTGATCAGTAAAAGTGGGATCTGCAACCTCTTGCTCTAATGGAAAAATAGCCTTTGATGTCGCATTGGATGTAAAGTTTATTACAGAGCCTCAAATAATAGATCGGAGTCAAACTGGATGGCATAACCATCTGGGTGGAATCTCCTTCTACATATGAAGGGGCTTTCTCCTTCTGCATATGCAGGGGCTTTCTCCTTCTGCAAAAGATTATAAAAATCTTATGGTTTTATGATTTGTGATTTACATTTTCAATCCTCTTGCTATTTTGTGATCCGACTCGACTTTCAAAACATTGCTCACGAGTGGACATGTTGCACCCATGTGGCAAGCAACAATGTAATCCTAACCATTCATGTGGCAAACAACTTCCAACGAACAGGAACCTTATGGAAATCAAGAAGCTTAGTTTAAATAATTGGAGTGTGTTTCCATGTTCAGACACAAAACAATGTTTTGGAACAATATCATACTACCAATACAGCTGTAGAATCTGAAATTTCATTCAATAGGCTTAACAAAACCCAGCTGCACAGACCTTCAAGCTCTTTAAATCTAAGGAGCATGAGTAGGTGAATGGATACAATTCAGTCGTTAGTATGTGGAGAAGAGTAAGTATTCTTTGTTGCTTCTTAATTGCGAATGGTCAATCTTACTAGAGATTCTCACCGTTGATGTTAAGTCATTTGTGCAACTTGAGGAATCTTTTTGTTAAATGGGCCACACATGGCTGGGCTTCATTTTTGTATTTAAAAATTAAAAAATCCCGAAGTGACTTCTTATTAAAAAGCAAACTTCACTTGTGCATCCAAGTACATTCATGACCATTTATTTCTAAAAGTTGAATATCCCACTGTTATGGACATAGTCCCTGTCTTATTTTTTGGGTGTGATTGCAGGGCATACAAGAAGCTGACAGATCTTCAGAAGGATTCTACAATCTACATCCGTTCTGGCATCATCATCATGTTGAAGAACTCAACAATCAAGGCGGGTTTGTCATATGATGGCAAATTTTTTCCTTTTTGGGTGTGTTTACAGGGCATACAAGACTTTCTTTTTCTTTCTTTTTTTTTCATATCTGTGGACTGTGGGAATTGGGAAGACATTTAATATGTTTCTTGCTGAAGTTTGCTGAAATCTCCCAAGCTGGAAGATCCTAGCCTTTTTTTCCTGGTGTGGCTTGAAAATAGACAGTTACTGTGGGAACTGGGAAGACATTTAATATGTATGTTGCTTGCTGAAGTTTGTTGAAATCTCCCAGGCTAGAAGATCCTAGCCTTTTTTTTTGCTGTTGTGGCTTGAAACCGGTTTTCTTTTTTTTTTTGCTATACTTGGTCAAGCGGCTTGACTGTCGATTTGCAAATGGGTTTTCATTTTCAAGAGACAATCTACAGAGATATTGTACTAAAGGTTGCTTTTGTTCCTTAATTATTAAGAAAATGGACACCATATCTTTGTGCATTTCTTAACTGTGTTTTAGATATCCGAAACTGTGATTGAGGATCGTTTTGGAGTAATACATGGGAGTGATGGGTGGTATGATGCATTAGAAAGGCACTTCAAGTGGCTTCTTCAATTTAGAATTAGTCCATTCTTTTGCAGATGGGGAGATAGCATGTGTGTCTTAACATACACCTGTCCCTGGCCAGGTAATTTGAAAAAAGAAACATAATTTTGTGGTAGATTATTAACTTCTGTCTAATTTATTAACATTATAGAAGTTCAATTTTTCAGATCTCAAATGCATTATCATTGTGAAGTCAATTGCTTCTTGTGAAATGCTTAATCAAAATTTCTTCTTGATGTAGTTGATCATCCAAAGGTAGATGAATATTATTCAGATCCAAGACTGGCTGCATATGCAATACCATATACTCCAATTCTTAATCGGTATGCCACAAATCATGCTCACACTTTGCAGGTGTTTGTATTTGAGAATTTGTGTGAGGTTTGATAAGCATCTGTTTTTGACATGCAACAGTAGTGATGATGCAAAAGATGTGGTGCAAAAAGAAGTTGAAACCTTGAAGAAAAAAGCTCACTGGAAGAAAGCTTGCTTCTACTTATGGGATGAGGTATGAACATGCTGATGCAAATAAACTTGAAACAACTATTGGGTATTTCACTTATGTGACTTGGGTTGCAAATCGATAGTCATGGACTGGAGTTCTGGTGGCATATGTTTTTTTTTTTTTTTACTTGCCTTAATTTGACTCAAGCCACTGTGAAATGGCAAATGGGTTTTCATTTTTATTGGGTTTTTCATTTCTTTATTCATCTGCGCTGGTTTTGGTTCGGTTCCGGTTCCATTCCGTTTTCACAGTTCGGTTCCGGTTCCATTCCGTTTTCACGGTTCGGTTCCAGTTCCGGTTCTAGGGTGCTAACGATTCGGTTCTGGTTCCAAAAATTGTAGAACCGTTAGGAACGGTTCGGTTCCGATTTCACCCCAGAACCGGACCGAACCGACCCGTGTGCACCCCTAGAGAAGAGGAGTCAGAGGAAGAAAAAGGAGAAAGGTGAGAGTTAAGATAGAAAGAGGAGAGAGGAGTGGAGGCCACGACCAGAGTTCTGCTACACTCATCGTGCTGCATTGAGTTCTTGCAACATGCCCAACTCATTGCCGTGACAAGCTCGACGTAGGCGCTGGCTGGCCCAAGGTGCTAGTCGAAAGCGAAGAAGAGAGAGAGAACAGAAGGAGAAGAAAAGATAAACAAGAGAGAAAGGGGGGCTCGAGCTCGATTCGTAGGCTGCTGCACCAGGTTGACTCAGTTGAGTTTCAAGGCATGGTTTGCGCATGCCTGGCTCATCTGGTCCAAAAAGGAGGAAAAGAGGAGTAGATCAAGAAGAAGAGAGGGGATAACAATGCTAAGTCAAGTTAACTCGCTGACTCGACCCGGTCAGGTATTCAGCAAGAACAGAGGCCTTGGCTTAGGTCGGGTTTGCTGCTGGACGTTCCAACAAGGGGAAGAAAGGGAGAAAAGAAGGAAGAAAGGTAGGGAGGGGTGGTTGGTCACCACCAACAACAACCAACCGAGTTGGCTCGGTTGAACTTCATCGAGTCGGGCTGAGTTGCGGCCCCAATGTGTTCACTCAAACTCTATTTGAGTCCAAATGGGTTGAGCTAGGCCCGGTCTATAGGCTTGGCTAAAATTCCAGCTGGAAGAGAAGATAGAGAGAGAAGGGTTAGGACTGTTGTGTTCGAGTCATTGCCGAGTTGAGTCAATCGGTCTCTGCCAAGTTCACGGCTTGTTTGAAATCAAGCTTGTTTGAGCTTAGGTAAAATCTAATCAATTCATTTAGTTATTAAATTCTAGGTTTAAGTTTTTCTAAAAGCTGATTCCCATGTTTTTGTTGTAGCTTCTATAGTTAAGCTTGGAGATCTTTAGTTCTTAGTTGAAGTAAAGGTGAGGACTCACCCTTCGAGCTTCCCACTTAAATTTATTAATCTAATCTTAAATAATGCCTTAATCCCTCCCATTTAGTATCTCCTAAGTTACTTGATTTAGTTACTTATCTTACTATGCGAATATGTTAATATGTTATATAATTGATTCCTACATGAGATGATGGGCATGCATGTCTCTTTAATTTTTAGCGAGCATAAATGATTGATGTTCACATGCTATTTCCATATGCATCACCTGTTAATTAATTGGATGTTTGCTACTCGCGATTTGATGGGTCGAATGGAACTTGTCAGGGACCCACCATCTTGCAGTCCCTATTTACCTTACATGGCTTGGATCGCACATTTACCTTACACGGCTTGGACCACATATTTTCCCTCATGGGTTTGATGGATTATTGGTGCCCTTTTGTGGCTTGTTAGTTAAATTCGCATATCTTGTTGTTTTCTAGCAATCTTGCAGTGTTCGGTCGTATTATGATTTCCGGGTAGAGCAGGAGTTCGCTTATCGATTTTTTAGTCATCCTGCGGTGTTCACATACGATATGATTTTCGAGTGGTATAGAGTCTGTATGTTAATTTCTCTTCATCTTACGGTATTCAATCGTATGATGATTTCCAAGTGGAGCTGAAGTTCGCTTATCAATTTTCTAATCATCTTGTGGTATTCACGTACGATATGATTTTCAGATGGTCTAGAGTTTGTATGTTGATTATCTCTTCATCTTGCGATGTTCAGTCATACTGTGATTTTCGGGTGGAGCGGGAGTTTGCTTATCAATTTTCTGACCATCTTGCAGTGCTCACATACAATGTGATTTTCGGGTGAAGTAGATATTTGTATGTTAATTCTCTCTTCATCTTACAATGTTTAGTCGTATTGTGATTTCTGAGTAGAGTAAAAGTTCGCTTATTAATTTTCTAGTCATCTTGCGGTGTTCACATACAATATAATTTTAGGGTGAAGTAGAGGTTTAAAGTTTAATTTTCTAGCCATTTTACGGAGTTTGTATGATTGATTATTTGACTATCTGGACACGTCCACTTGCATTTCGATTTCTATTACATTTCCTTAATGTTGAAATTATGTTGACTAGCTTATTTCTGAATATATAATCATGACTTTAAATTGCATTATTTAATATGTCTCTTCTCATATACTGTGATTTACGTTAGATTATGAATGATGAGTGTGTAATCTTAGAGGGTACGCCTCACTGCATTAGTCATTGATGCTATCAAACCGTAACAGTTGATGCAAGTGTAGAGCGAGCCAATACCATTCACTAGGTCGCTAAAGTAAATCGAGTAGCTAAGAAGCTAGACGGGGTCCCTACGGCCCATGTTGAGCTCCATTATTAGTCGATAGATTTCTATCTTGATTTAATGAGCTTTGTTATTTGGGATTGTATAAGTTCTGTATGGGCGCTACATTTGAAATTTTGTGATGATCAAAATATTTTTATACAATGCATGGTTTATTCCACCAACATTTGCTGTTAACTCTGATTAATGATGAGCGGTTCAAATTTACACTGAATTTTGGAAGCCAACACTCCGATTTTTGGAAAATGAGTCATATACTCGAGTTCCAAAAACCGGGGCGTTAAAGTGGAGCAGCCACCAAAGAGTTTTTATTCTTCCCTGGTTTATTTTTCACGCTTTGTTTAAGAGATTTGGTTTTAATCATGTTTATGGTTAGTTAAACCTCTTGGCTAGGGCTAAGATATGAAGCTTATAGCGTGTTTAACTAATTATCTTACTTTAATTCTTATTCTTTTTGAACCTCATTAATTTTTAGTTTGATATTAAAGGGATATTTTCTGTTTTCTATAGATATCTTCTTTTCCTGTTTTGAAATTGTGAGATTGGTAAATCCTATTATTCACCATCATCTCTTAGGCATGGTAGGGTGATAGAATCCCTTTCAATCATCAAAATTCTCCTCCATTGAAAATTAAGTCAATGAAAAGTTCAAATTTGATTTAAATTGCTTTATCTTCCAATTGGATAGGATAGGACTCCGATTCCAATTATGTTCATTAAATCAAGTAAGGTTGCATTTTGATAGCTACAAGTGAATCCTTAGCACCCTAGTTTAGTTCCCACCTTTAAATTCATAACTTCTAATCAACATTATTCACCATTACTCTCAATTATTCATATTTCAATTTAGATTTTTTAAAAAAAAAATTTTAGTTCTAGTTATTTTTAGAATATGTATAAGTTTAGTCCATGTGTATTCGACCTCGGTCTAACCGAATTATTACTACATCACGACCCTATACTTAGGGTTGTGAACACTATGCCGGGTTGTCCATGCCAAATTTGTGAAATATCATCAAATAAATGGTCGAAATCCCGTTTTAATTTCATTTTTACTATTTATAATATGTTTTAGTTTGGTTATGATTCTTCATCTGTTGGGCTTTAGGATTTGTCTCCAACATGAAAAGTGCTTAGAATAATTAGGAATATAGCGTGGTTGAGCCAAATAGAACACTAACTATTTTGACCAAAAACCATGAGGTCTATTGGAAATCACGACTGTCTATAAATAGTAAGTTTACTATTCATAGTAAGTCACGATTTCTAGGAGTTTTAGTTCTAGTATGATTCCGAAACTTCTCCCTAGGGTCCGTAGCCTTATTTAAAGAGTTGTAATCTCATTTTTTATTATCAATAAAATTATTCTAAATTTTTTAGAAATTATTTTCTATTTTTCTCCTTCTCCTCTTAGATTCGAGGCATCTCTGTGAGGAGTCCAAAGAAGTTCCGTGGATTCTAAACAGTTATCCCTTGAGGAAGTCGATGCTCGACCTCAACACATCCTTCCATGTATCGCTATTAGGCCGTGACGACTCTATGGGTTGACTCAGTTGGACAGGTAATCCGACTAGTTTGGATAGTACCACTAACCAAAACAGCTCAACTCTAGCCCAGGTTTTAAAACATTGGCGCAAAATTCTGCATATCTTATTAGGGTGGAAATTTAATTCAGATTTACATGGATCATGAGCATTGGACCAGAGGGGCCCACCATGGGTTGCACCTGGCCCAATATCACCTCCATTAGATGATCTTTAGAACCGGCCCTCTCTCACATGGAAAGAAAAAAAAAAAAAAAAAAAAACCACTTTCTTTTAGAGGGGAGAGCAAAGGTCAATCTACTATAAGGCCATGATTTGGATTGTCTATATCAATCAACATGCTGTGGAGAAAAGCAAGCCACTTTCTTCTTTTGTAGATTGAAAGGTGTGACAAAATAATCTACTTTCATCTAGTCTTTAAAATTGAGGTCGTTTAAGTGAGTGTGTACTCTATTAATTAGAGGTCTTACGGTCAAGCAAGGAGTGATGATCCGAGCTATTTATATAAAAGGCCACATTGGTGATGATGGTTATTGCCTTGAAAATCTTCAAGATGAAATGATCCAGAGCTTTCATTCAATGGCCCACAAAATAATATTTGAGGAATTTCATTTTGTAGTCTCTACTTCTTCCCTAGTGCATCGAGGGTTCTCACTTGTCTTGTAATTCTATATATAACTGGAGTAGTATTTGGCTGATTTTACCAATGTTATTAATCCCAATAAGAGGCATTAAGAGCATGAACTTTTAATTTTAAAAGGTAATTGAAATGCGGTTGACCATTAAGGGCATTTTTGTCATTTCTTTTCTTTCATGCAAATATCGCCCTCCATGTTCCTTCCCTTTCGTGTGTGTAGTCTATACTAATGATATAGTTCAGGGAGTTTTTTCGTCAAAGATCTTTAGGACTTGATACAATGACGGTGCAATATTCACTCAATACATATATTATACCATCACCCATTGCATACAAAGAATGATGCACAACCATAAAATCATAAAAAATAAATAAATAAACACCATCCAAGTATGTTGTAAATTGTAGCCCACCTGAGCAGTGAAAATGTATTGCTTTTTAGGCCTTCCCCACTCCATGCATATGTTGGACCATCATCTATTATACTGTGGACAACCATTAAAAAAAATAAACAAAAATAATAATAATAATAACCATCCATGTATGTTGTAGCCCACCTGAGCAGTGGAAATGCATTGCTTTTTAGGCCTTCTGGCGTAAATAGTGTAGCCCATCAGATTGCAAGTTCTAATCACCCACCTGCTTCGTATTGGCATTTGTCCATGTTCGTGCTTGGTAGGGCCTCCATAAGCATTTTTTAGAGAGAGAGAGAGAAGAAAAAAGAAAAAAAAAAACCAATGAAGAAAAAGCAGATGCTGATATTGATAAAGCTGGAGGAAGGCTCTTGTGGTCATTCATTAGTCATAGTACCTCTTGCACATATACCGGACCGAAATCAGCCCATCTACCCATCATGTGGGCCACGTGTGTATGTTGGCCTTCTAAAGTCACTCATACTTTTTTAACCGTCCGTCGGTCCCATCTAATTAATGCACCGGCCTGATTTTAATGTAAGGAATAAGGATGGTGTATATGTATCCCTCTCTGATCTATATTTAAGCATGCATTTGACATTGGAAGGGAAGAAAGGTAATGTAGAGAAAATGGAGAAGCTATTTCATAAGGCTCTTTGGGCTTGCATTGTATACTTTGTAGTGTTGCTTGGATCATGGTCTCTTACGATAGATTTAAGGAGCACATACTTTCATACTCCTCTTCAAGGTACATGCACACCTATCTTTCCATTTTAAAATACCCACTTCATCTCCTCTTCTTTTATCTTTTGGATAGGATGGGATGCGGTTAGATTTGTGATGTAGGAGCATCTATGTACCAGGGTGTAGTGGCCCATGAGGTAGGGTCTATGAGATGTAGAGTGGCTACAGGATGGATCCCACGGTGGGACCTGTGAGATGGGAGATCTTGGTTGATTTGCCTAGGAGGGTATAGATAAAGGGATATTCCATTGCTTCCCCAACAGCTTTAAAACTTTTAGTGCGTTGGCTGGTACTCTCTGCATTAAATGGTATCAGAGTGGGAGATCAGTGTTCCAATCTCCTTACTAGTGTGGGTGGATGATTCAGGTGCATCTCTACATTAGGGTGGAATGGCTGATGAGGTGGGGTGTTTGCCTTTGATGGGTCGTCGACAAAAAAAAAAAAAAAAATCACATATCATTCTTGCCCTTTTGTAACACCCAGAATTTTTGCCAACCTGGGATTAGACATCCTTAGGCAATGGGTCAACCATAGTACCTTGGTAGCTTTTCAAAATTCGAATCCAAAGCCAGAGAAATCATTTAGAACCTAATTCTTTAGAAATTTAACGTGAATTAGCCAGCGTTACACTAGATCTCCTGCAAAATTAGCACCAACCACTTTAAATACGATCTGTAAGACCCAAAACCTATACAATCATTGACGTTACCTTACCCTGAAATCTAGGATCAAACTCTAAACCTGTTTGTTCTCAGGAACCCTTTGAAACTTTGTATTAGATCTAAACCGCGCGTCGAAAGTCCGATAGCGATAATCTTAGACAATTACGACCGCCTTGTTGGACTTGACAATCATTTCGAAAATCAAGCCCAACCGATATCCTGAGACATTTTACTGAGTCCGGAGTGAAGAGAGTGAGAAAAGGAAAATATTTAGAAAATTAATTCAATTTAAATAAATCTGGCATATGTCGCTTGCGCGACATTTTATAAGCGTTCTGACTGTCGGAATCTGACCCAAATACACCCTCGGATCAGGGAACATTTTCCACTCAGGCCAGTGCATTTGGAATCCTCGATCGAGTCTCAGTGACTGCTGAACTGAAACTGGTCAGCCACGTGCGATCTGAGAACCCTATCGAACTGAAAACTTAATGTGATCAGGATCTGACATCCATGAGCTTAAGTCCGACCGCATTCAGTCAGGGGACCTCCAGAAATATTCTTTTGGATTGGAAAAGACCCGATTTGGCTGTAACCCAAGTATACCTTGACTTAAAGTCTGTTTTGGTTATGTTTGGGCTTATAAAAAGGCCTTAACCTCTCTCTCACAAATCCCATACGAATTTGTAAAATACCTAGGAAAGAGAAGAGAGAAAAGAGAGAGAAAGTGAGGAAGAAATTGGGGCTTTCTCTTGCGATTCTTCCCTGCTGCTCCACGTGCCAAATCCATCCACCTGCATCGATATTCTGGCGATTCCAGTTTCGTTATAGGTAAGAAAACCCTAACCCTAACCTGCTTTGAAGCTTAGAATAGCTGTAGTAATGTTGTAGCTAACCTGTTTCATGCCTTAAGTAACCTATTCACCGTTGACGAAGACTTATCGTCTGAATCAACTCCGTTTCGTAATTTCTAGTTTAAGGTGTGGATTTTAGATGCTTAGGTTATCTGTTTTCAAAGCTTTCAATGTCGTTTAATGGTATATTATTGACGAGGATGTTGTTTCACATGTAGAACATCCTGTCCGTTTTCTGTTTCGGTTAAATACGAAGAATATGGAATTTTTTATATTCTATGTATTTGTAAAAAATACTGTATCCGTATAAATTTTGTTGATATGATTGCCATGAGTATTTGCCGTGTATGCATGCTAGTTATCGATGTATGACCTTCTTGGCGAAAGGATTCGCCCTAATACACATTTTGGCCAACATAGCTCATGTAGGCTAATGTGTGTAGTCTAAGTGTTTGTTGGAATGACTAAATAATTATGAATTTATGACTTATGCCTGCTCTATGTATGGAATGTAAGAATATGATTGTGTGTATGAGACAACTCCTTGATATAAGGATTCGTCATATTCTGTGTTGAAATCAACATACATCATGTATGTTGGAGTTGTGTAGTCTAAGTGTTTGATAAAATGCCTGTGTGAGAAATTGTGTGACGAACTAAATTTAATAGTGGTGTTGAGATAGGATTCTCAACAACCTGAATGATGTTTATGATTTCCTCCATACAAGTTGTTTGATTTAATCGTTTTACTTATGAAATTTTTATGTATGGTTTCATATACATGTTGTATCTTCTAATATGTTCGATAACATGCTTGGATTACTCTATTTCAATTCTGTCTATCTCATATGCTTATGGGTTCAGATTGTAAGTGTTTGGGGCTATGCTATAGTCCAGGCTGTCGGTAACAGTTTAGAATTCGTGGTTGGATTCTATTCGCCACGAAGGATGTGTATGACGAACTCGAGTCGTACTAGAGTCATCGGCAGTGGTTAGGCCACACGAAGTGCTTGTGCACTTCATACCGGTCGATTCAACGTGCGCTCGTGCTAGTCGGACTCATCAAGTAACCCGATTGACCGCTGTATGTTCATCTTGTATTCGTCATAACTGCTTGAACCTAGGGTACTGAACTTACCAGTGATAACCCTGATAACCGTGGTACCTTGATCCACTAAGACTCATGAGCCGGGCATGGTGGTATGGGACACCGTGGTCGAGCTGTCGGCCTACGCTGGGGCCACAAACTTCCCCGTAGTGACCAGTGAGCAACCTAAACTCGTGAGCAGATTATGGTGGTATGGGACACTATATTCTTACTATCGGCCTACACTGATAAGGTGATGGGGGAGCGGTGCAACGAGTGCGAGCAACAGTCCTGGCAGCCCTTTGTAGTGACCTCGAGCGTACTCTGAGTCTACGTGAGGCGACGACCCTTCCGTAGTAACAAGAGTACAACTAAGCCTGTATTAATAAGGTGATGGGGGAGTGGAGCAACGAGTGCGTGCAATAGCCCTGGCAGCCCTTGCAGCGACATAGAAATATATCATCGTATGAGATTACTAGGAGTGACAACCCTAGACAGGATCCTTGTTGGGAATGATATAAGGGAAGTACCCTAATTTCCCAATCATGATGTATGAAAAGGACTAATAACAACTCGGTAATCATATTCATATCGCACTGCATGTGCCTGGAAGATGTGGAGCACTGAGGGAAGAAAGCATGTCGCGGACGTAAGATGGTGTCGCATGAGGCAGTATGTCGGTGAGGGCATCCATCATGTCATTTCATTCTTGCATTAATCACAGTATTTAGGAATGTTTGAATTGTTTGCTTTATCATTATCGCTTGATTGATTGGATAACATGTTAATCTTTGTTCTATGATTCTACTGAGTTAGCTACTCACTCCCACGTTATAGGACGGTGTTGCGCACACCAACCAGTCCCTATTTTAGTTTCAGATGATGGCGACGCTTGCGAAGCAAAGCCGGACTTGATGATGATGAGAGGATTCCTCCTATATGCAGGTTCTGATCGACGGGTTTACAGGGTTACTGATTAGATGCCAATACACTTGGTATTTTGCCTTTTATTTCCACACCCATGTATATTCTTTTCTTTCTATTTTGGAGTATACATGTATTTAGTTAACCTGGTAACATGTTCACACTCTGGAGACTTACAATCATTTATATATTTTATATATCTATCACATTCTTCCGCTTGTTAATTTAACTGTCTCTGAAGTATGATATGCTGTTTTGGCTTAATCCACTTTATGTTTTATGTATTATTACAGCCGACATTCATCCATCATTGAAAATGTTGCATAAGTAATGTTCTGGAACTCGGGAGTGGAGTTTATGCTCGACCCCCGATTTTCAGGGCGTTACACCTTTGATCAGTTGTTTATATTTTTTTTCTTATGTTTTTTGCTTGAAAATAAATTGAGACAAATGTCAAAAAGAGTTCAAAATATCATCCATCTATGAGATGGAGAGGATTGACCGATAAGAAAAAAAAAAAAAAAAAATCTTAGGCAATTGTCCCTCAAATGTGGCCCATCATACCAACAATATGGAACACCCAAACATGCTCGTAAATTGTCCAAAATAGATGTGCCATAACCATATAATTGAACCATTAGCATTAGTGTTTTATGAATATGCATGATACCATTATTTAACATTCAAATGACCCTACCGTTCCCCATATAAGTTTAAAAAAAAATAAAAAAAAATTCGGACGCACACACTCGCACATGGTGGAATTTCACCACCTATGGGTACTCAAACCCTTGACCTGGTATTGAAACTCCGAGAGTCTACCACCGGAGCAAGAGCAAGGACCCTCCCCATCTAAGTTCATTTAAGAGCTTTTTTTTCCCCTAAAAACTGCCTATAATTTTTGCCGCATCTACTTTTTGTAATTTCTCTTTGCATTACTTACCATTTGAAAATATACTCCAAAAAATGATTTCGACTCTGAGAGCCGATAATAGTTGTTAGGAAATTTTCCTATCATTCTGTCAATCAAAGCACCCTTAGTGAATGTTACCCTTACTGTCTGGGGCTATCTTAATGAATGTGCTCCTATCTATTTTTTTCAGCTCATTTAAGAACTTTATTCAAACTTAAGCAGATCTAAATTTATGGCAGAACAAACCACTAGAAAAAATGGTGAATGACCATTAAAAGCTTGTTTGTATGCCACAAAAGTTTTAAATCAAACTAATCTTTGTATTTTTCCCTCAAATCTAATTTTGTTTGAGCTTATCAAACTTAAGCATATCCAAATTTACGGTGGGACACACCACTAGAAAAAATGATGAACGACTATTAAGAGCTTTTTTGTATGCCCCAAGTTTTGGATTCAACTAATCTTTGCCTTTTTCCCTTCATCTAATTTTGTTTGAGCTTATCAACTGGTTGGATGAGAAATAAACAATACAGGTCTGCTTATAGTAGGCCTTGGGAAGTTTTGAATGGTGAGCATTCAATCATCATTGTTTCCAGTAGTATAGTCCACCTGAGATTCTGATATGCTTGATGCTTGGGACCATGTCCTAGACTGGACTAGCAAAAAAGGATTGAGAGAGTGGATATACAACATATCATCAAGGATCCTTACTCTTGCTCTGGTGGTAGACTCACAGGAGTTTCAACACCCGGTCAAGGGTTCAAGTATCCATAGGTGGTGATATTCCACTACAGCATGACTGTGTGGGGGTGTACGGGTGTAAAAATAATAATAATAATAACAACAACGTACCATAAAGGTGAGCCCTACTCATGAACCCAAAACTGAGGCAGATCCAAGGCTTAAGTAGACCATTAAGTGGAGATTAAATGCGCTTTATGTTTTTACTCGTGCCCTAAAATGATATGGAAAAATGAACAGGCTGGGTAGGTAAAGGTCATACATCACGGTAGTCCTTTGGAGCCCCAACCTACTCCTAGGCAGGGAAGTACGTTTATCACGACCCATGAAGAGTGTCATTGGGTCGGTAGGTGGAGTTTTAATAAGGGTGATGTTATTTTAAAAATATAAAATACCATATACAAAACAGTTAACTTTCACTAGAGCTCGGCATCCAGTCGAGTCAAACCGAGTTTGGGCCCTGACTGAATCCAGTTTTTAAATGGACCTAACCCGAACACGACCCGTCTTGGTATTGAGTCCAACATACCTAACCTGATCTGAGTCCAGGTCTAGCCTAAACTAATCTGGACCGAGTCAGGCCCAGTCACAAGTACTGAGTCAAGTCGGGTGCAGCGGGCATCCATGGGCTGAAATCACAACTCAAAACCCAGGTGCACTTGCCAGATCTGCGGCCTTTCCATCAGGTACATGGCATCTCGGATCTGAAACATCAAATCTCAGTGTTTCTTAATATATATGTACAAGTCAAGTTTTGGTCTAGTCGAGTTAGTAGTGGTTGGATTTCAGGTTGAGTCGAATCGTGTTACTAGGTGACCCAAACTCGACTCAGGTCGAGTTCAGATTGAATGAAGCCTACTCAGTTTGGATCGACTCAGCTACTCGGTTCGGATCAAGTCAGGTCTAAACGAGTCAGACTAATAGAGTTTACCAAGTAGAATCGTCCTGTGCTAAGCTCTAATTGTCACTGACAGCAAGTGCCTATATGGTTAATAATTTTAAGGGCAAGTCATGTAAGTGGTTATTTGACAATCGCCAAAATTGCAGGCAGTTGTTAGAAATAAAATAAATAAATAAATAATAAAAGTTTAAATTATTGGGTAGAATGCACTAATCAAACGGCCAAGATTCTCTATCTCAAATATTTGAACTATCAGGACATCCGGACCATGAAAATGGTAATTGTAAGATTTCACCGGAGTGGGATGAAGCCTACCACAGTAGGATTTCACCAGGACACTCGAATGCATGACCTACTGTTGAAACTCTTTTGAGTCTACCACCCATCTATGAATAAGGGCCCCCCTCTTTTTTTTTCAGGGATTGCAATACATAGGAGGGGAATGGAGTTCTCAGCCGATCGAGTATCTGAAATACCACCTCCCGCTCCAGATGGTAATAAGCTCGGCCGTCGCAATCCCCCACCAGAGCCTCCACCTCCACCTGCCTCCCCCATCAGCTATTCCCCACCAGTGCCTCCACCTCCACCTGCCTTCCCCTCCAGCTATCCCCCACCAATGCCTCTTCCTCCACCTGCCTCACCATCTACCCCCCACTAGTGCCTCTTCCTCCACCTGCCTCGCCCTACAGCTATCCCCCACCACCTACCTCCCCCTCCAGCTAGTAATATGCACAACCTTAATTCTCCACCCACTAGGCATTTATATGATGGTTCTATCATTCCATAAGTTGATGGGTTGAATAAATACGAAAGGACAAAGGCATCGCATGCCATTCCCCTGACTTTTTTCATGTATGTTTCCAAAATAAATGAATGCCCGTAGCTTTTTTTAATGTATGTTTCCAAAATAAATGAAACGCCTGATAATACCGGAAATCACGTAATGCTCCACGGATGGATGTGTACATTTTGTTGGATTGATCAGTTCATGCTGGTGGGCCTCGTTCATGACTCTAAATGCACAAAACATGAAGTGCCTGCTCCACAAAATGCCAATCCGAATTGAAAAGGAGTGATGCTGGACCATGGATCTGATGATCTAACAGCATTAGATCCAGCGACTTAAATAATGTTATATAGTAAAATTGTAATAAGAAACACGTGTCACGTATTTCGCTCATAGAAAGTATTCACTAAAATGACTTCATGACCAAAAATAAGTATGATCAAGATACGGTTGAGGCAAGTGACAAATTCAACCAATGCCCCGTAGCATTTCATAAAGCTTTTATGGCCAAAAATATTTGAGGAGACGGAGATGATTTGGACCGTCAAAACTTAAAGCGGATGTATCTCGTGGAATGAGCTATTGGACATACCATATATGATTTTGGGATAGGATGAGGTAGTTTAGCGACACAATACCAAATTTGTGAAATACCATCAGATCAACAGTCGAATTCCCGTTTTAATTTCATTTTTACTATGCATAGTAAATTTTAATTTGATTATTACTCTTCATCAGTTAGGCTTTAAGAGTCGCGCCCAACATGAAAAGTGCTTAGAATAATTAGGAGAACAACGTGGTGGTTGTGAATTATAAGAGTTTTAGTTGTAGTTTCCATAACTTAGTATCCTTATTTAAAAGGGTGTAAACTTGTTTATTAAGATATCAATCAAATTATGAATTTTATAGAATTTATTTCTATTTTTTTTATTTTTTTTCTCGTGGATTAGAGAAGTCTCTAGGAGGAATTCGGAGAAGCTCCGTGGATTCAGAGTAGTTATCCTTGAGGAAGGGGATGCTCAACCTCTACGCGTCCTCCCTATGTCAAACTACCACCTTAAAATCCTATAAATAAGAGAAAGATCAAAAAGTTCCCAACACAAATTAAATTTATAGCACAATGCTACTTATCTTTTTATCTTATCTCAATTTAACTTAAGCTAAACAACCCATCTATGCTACTACGTTAGACCAGCTTTAGTATAGGAGAAGTGTAATCTCATCCATCTAGGCTGCTATCCTAGACCAACTTATATTAGTAGCATAATTCCCTCCCATCAATACTAAGCATTGGATTGCAATGAAGACATTTTTCTTTTCTTTTTCGATAATATAACTCCCTTCATCTACGCCTATATCATTGAATCAAGAGTTCAATTTAGGGCCTCTCCATCCATGCCACAAATGTCAGATCATCACGGGATAATATTTAAGTTTTCATTTTCATTTCAATTCAATACAACTAAGTTCTTTCTACTTTCACGTCACAAGAATTGGATCATCTCTACTGTCACGATAAAAAAGAAAGAAAAAAAAAATGGCTAAAAGACAAATGGAGCTCATTAGTAAAACAAACCCTCTCATTTATAAATCACCTGATTTTAATTACAGATAGGTGAATAGGTACCCGAACTGCTTCAAGTCTTGATTTTAAAAGAATACTTATAGCCTCTTTGTCTATCTTAGCACTTGGGGTCAAAAGTGTTCAGCTCAGATTGAACAATAAATGGCTCTAGCATATCGGGCACTGTACACACATACCAACCACCGAATTTTGAACCAACAAAATCCCTAGAAAATAATCAATAGAAAATGATCATATGTTCAAACTAAACAAGATTTTGTTCATATTTTTACTTGCAAATGGTTAGTATTTGTTAAACCACCAGAAAGTAGATTGTGAAATCTCTAAAGATCTTAATAGATATACATCTTAACTAATTTTGAAATATCCCAATTTAGTAATAAGTTAAAGAAATCTAACCGAATATATTAAAATGAAAATATATTAATTAATAAGATATGTTAATGAAAATCCATTTTTTTATTATTTCAAAATGCATCCGCTAACTATAGTGGAAAGTTAGCGGTTGTGCCTATCATGGGTTCATCACTTCTTGTGTAAACGTGGGTTGGGTTGCACCAAAACATGGTGAAATGTAATAATATTTTGTGCAACCAAACGCACCCTAAATCTTTTTCTTTACCAAATGTGAAACATCCCCTCCCAATTTTGAAATATCCCAATTTAGTAATAAGTTAAAGAAATCTAACCGAATATATTAAAATGAAAATATATTAATTAATAAGTTATGTTAATGAAAATCCATTTTTTTATTATTTCAAAATGCATCCGCTAACTATAGTGGAAAGTTAGCGGTTGTGCCTATCATGGGGTCATCACTTCTTGTGTAAACGTGGGTTGGGTTGCACCAAAACATGGTGAAATGTAATAATATTTTGTGCAACCAAACGCACCCTAAATCTTTTTCTTTACCAAATGTGAAACATCCCCTCTCAACAAAGAAAATGTAGAGGTTTCCTAATTCCACACGCATGTGTACCCTATGATGTTATGCAGGGCACTTGCTTAAATATGGAACACGTGTGGAACTTGAGCAGGTGGGCTCATTGTCCCTCTTGAATATATCTCGGCCCAAAATCAGCCCATTTACCCATCAAGTAGGCAAAGCGTACATGTTGACCTTGGAAAATCACTCATACTTTTTCAACCGTTCATTTTCTATTACGCATGTGTCCCATCCAATTAGTGCACTGGCCATATTTTTAGAGCATGGAATGTTAACGTTCTACCACACCAGATGAAGTGGTTGGATCTCTCAAAATGGTGCCACGTTAGCACACCTAATGCAAAAAACGGGAGCTGATTGTGTGGCACTTACGGTGGGGCCCACCTTGATATATGTATTCTATATCCACGCCGTCCATCAGTTTTTCCATATCATTTTAGGGCATAATCCCAAAAATGAACAAGATCTAATTTTCAGGCTGACCATGACACAGGAAACTGTGATGATTGACCATTACTGGGCCACAAAAGTTTGGATGAAGCTGATATATATATATATATATATATATATATATATATATATATATATATATATATATATATATATATATATATACACACATTTTCCATGATTGTGTTACTTTATCAACAGCTTGGAAGGTCTAAGGAAGTTTTTAATAACTTCATCCAATCAACGGACCAGATAGGAGATGTGAATGATGACAAGTCCAAATGCAACTATCTGCATGGCAAGGTTCTCATACACATGGCCCACTAGATAATTTCTCCAGTGAAAATACATCCTACAGGTCAACCTTGGGCTCGGAACGTATGGCCCGATCAATTTTCAGAAAGGCTTGAGAGTTGAGATCAAATCATTTTAGCCAGCCTGGCCCACTTGATGTCCCATCCTACAAATGTGACATTTGATTCCTCAGTCAACGAACACATGCATCTGGCAAGTAGACCCTTGGTTGAACTTTCCTAAATTAAAATGTATCTGTGCATCTGTGGCCCACCTAATCAACAAATGAATTAGAAAGATTCATGTGGAAAATAGGGATTGGGGCCAGATAGGGACAAGGCCTAGTTTTGCCAGGCAGGGTTGGTCTTGCTCTGATAAGCTATCTTGGGCTCAAACGTTCGGTGGGCCAGGCAAGCCATTCCACTCAAACATGGCCCATTGCAACCACCAGATACTATCATCAGTCCGGTCTTTCCATGGTAGGCCATCCATGGCAGGATGAACAAGATAAAGAACCTGGATTCATCTATTCACCACTGTGAAGAACCACAAGCGATTGATCACACATTGGACAGTCGAGGGGTTGGAGGTGGGTCTCGGCCTGGGCATAGAAATCACGGGCCATTGATAAACAGCTTGACAGCCCAAACTACAAAACAGCTTGGATCTGTTTGGGAGCGTGGATTTGGAAACCCCTGGATTCGGAACCCTCAGGATTGGAAACCCCTTGGATTCGCAATCCTCATAGTGTGTTTTGCGCGCTGAAGTGTGAATCAACTTTAATCCAAAAATATCTATGCATGGTATATTTACAAGGGTTTCAATTTAATTACTAAATCAACTTTAATATCTCTAATTAGTGAGATATATAATTTTTGACACTATGGTTGTGATAAGCCCGCTGAAATATATGCTTTGCCTAAAAATGATAAAATTCCAAGTCTCCGTTGGACCGCAAGCACAAGATCATGTCTGAATGACTAACCAAAAAATTTTAATCATTGATTAATAAAGACAATGTTTGGACGATGCTGAACAATGTTTGGACGGTGCTGAAAATTATTAGTAGGACATGTGCCCAATGGAATGATAGTGTACAGTGACACACATGTCACACCTGCAACTATTAAAATGATTTTAGGTGTAATCCAAGCTCTTACTGTGGATTGAAAACCCCCTCAAAGAGGGGATTAGAAACCCTTGGATTTGCAACCCCTACTTACTTTATGCACCAAACAACCAGGGGGATTTGAAACCCCCTTAAATCCACGGTCCCAAACGACCCAGGCTCTTTAATAGCGTCGGACGGGGATTTCCTGGGAAAACCTTTTGTAGGAAGTTCCTGCACAAGGATTCTGGGTGAAGCCTACTGCGATGTTTGTGAGAAATCCAACCCGTCCATCCATTTTTTGAGATAATTTTAAGACATGCGACAAAAAACAAGATAGATCAAAAACTCAAATGGACCACACGAGGGGAAACAGTGGGGAATTAGTGACCACCGTTGAAATATTTATATGGCTACAAAAGTTACATATCCGTCTAAGTTTTTAGTGTTTTCACTTCATTCAAGTGAAAATGACCTTCTAAATTGTTTGGATGGCATATAAACATTAAGGTGAAGTCTAGGAAGATTTCAATGGCAGGAATTCCTTTTCCCACTGTTTCATCTTGTATGACTCAGTTGAGTATTGAATAATTCCTTATTTTCAGTCGCATGTCCTAAAATGAGCTTGAAAAGTAGATGGATGGGTTAGATTTATTATAAACATCACGATGGACCCCACCTTGCATCCCAGCGCAGGAAATCCGCATCCAACAGCATCCTCTACCCACATGATCTGGACCACAGATTTGGACAGATGGTCCTATCAGAAGGGTGTCCATTTGTTATTCAATCATTGATGGCCCACTCAGGCACAGTTATGATCAATGTGCTTTTTGGGCCACAGCTTATCCCTAGCGAGGTCACAAGATGGACGGGCCACACCACTGTTGTCCACAGGTTGTAAGGTAGAGAAGGCATGAAAATAGATAATGCCAAAGAAAGCGACCTTGAATGAAAAGTAACATCGGCCTGAAAGTGGGGAATGCTTCAATCTCCACCATCCATGGGCCACCTCTCAGTGATTGAGATCATCTCTCGCATACCTCCACGTGTGCCACAATGCGGCCCACCGGATGGGGTTTTAACCGACCCACGGCCAATTTCTTACTTTCCTGTTAATTTGCAACAAAGATTCATCTACAAAAAAAAAAAAAAAGTTATTTATTGATGATGAAATAGAATGCAACCATATAATAGGCCTATTATTATTAGGAAGAAAAAATGAGATACAGAACACATGTCGACCCATTGATGATTGATCGCTGGATAAATTGGCTCTAGTCGTCGTTCTGTAAACATAGGAGAAATTTTTTTCATCACATGAAAGCAAGCTACCGATCCAACCATCAAACAAAACAATAATAACGAAATGCAGGCCCCAACAAATCAATGTTTTAAAATCCAGAGCAGAAAGGATGTGATCGTAGTTTGGACAGGAACCGGTGGCCATTCTGGGCCGGTTCAGTATGGTGTGCCTGTTAATGGATTGGAACCCCATGAGTCAGATGGGGTTTGTGGTCCAACCATCAAACTGTCCAATAGAAACCGTTTGGCCCTATACAATTTTCTGATTTTTTGTATGCGTTCGGTCTCACCAAATATCATGATAAATCAGTATAAGTTGGAAAAATTATCTTGAAATTTAATGATATTTGGTGCAACCAAACACACCCTTGTATGATTATTAGGGCATAATGACACCATGGGCTAATCCAGTTGGACAGAGAGCTAGACTAGTTTGGATAGAACCACCAACAAAAACGGCCCAGTGGGTTTTGTGGTCCAAAAACGGAGCAATTCAACCCAGACGACCCAAATGTAACTATTAGGCTGTGACGACACCACGGGTTGACCAGTTGGACAGTGCCGAGTTTGGATAGTACAACCCACAAAAACGGCTGGGATCTGGTCCAGTTTTTAAAACATTGGCATGAATTCCACATACCTTATTAGGGTGAGTATTGGATAAGAGGGGCCCACCATGGATTGCACATGGCCCAATATCACCTTGATTGGATGATCACGGCCATTCAAATTGAGGGTGTGCAAAATCGACAGTAAAACCATTTCTACTCTTACCATACTCTTTGCATACCCTTAATTGTCTGGTTGTGATTTGTCCAATTGTGGTTATTTTTAGTTCCAGTGCAATCTACAGTGGACCCTACACTATCCGATGGTCATTGTTGATCGTAAGTGGACTTGCTTGGGCCTCACACAAATTCACATCATAATAAGGTACAAGGAGTTCATAGGGGATCATGGCTCTTGATATACAACCTGATTTCAACCACTGACCTTATTTTCCTGGGACTCAGGATCTTTGAAACAATCAATATTGCACACTGATTTCATCACTTCTCCAAAGCTGCCACCATTCGATTCCAGCAGTAGACAATCAATTACAGACATCAAAAGCCAAGTTAGTGATAACGGATACAAAATGGGTGAGACTGACGGCTGATCCACCATGCATGTGGTAGCACCTGTGTATGTCGAGAGAGACAATCCAAATCATCAATCATATAGTGGATAGACACAACCTGGAAATTAGACTGATCAGACGACCACAACAATCTGATTTCACTAGTTGAATCCAAGATGGTGACCATTTTCTACTTAACCGTCCATCTAACAGCCTAAAGTTGATGGTTAGGATTATCTGATCAGAGTGCTTTCCAGGACATGCACCACCAATGGCAGAGCCCAGAATTTAGATGGTTTTGAGTGACATATAATATTGCATTCATCGCTGTTAAATGTGATGTGGCAAATGCACATAGTTTCCAGCACATCTATAATCAGAAAAAAGGGAAGTAAACGATAGTCTTAGATAATTCAATTCTGACCTTTTCCGCCCTTTCTCAGGCTGGTCCGTGCTGTTCCTACCCTTCTCGGAAAGGTCCGCACTCTTTCTTGATTTTTCTCTTCTATCAGTGATGCTGCGGGACTTCTCTCTACGATCTGTGCTTGACTTAGACCACTCTCTACTGTCAGTGCTCTTCCTTGAGAGCTCCCAACGGTCGGAGCAGGTGCGAGGAGTCTCTGAAAGATCGGTGATCTGATTAGATCCATTTCTAGGGGTGGATAATTTTTCAACGGCCGAGATGAACTTTTTCAGATGCTTAATGTATTCTGAATGATTTTCCAAATCACAGTGTTTTCCTCCTTTAATCCATAGGGGTTCATACTTCTCTTTACAAAGCTCCCAAAGCTTCTTACCATGGGACCAACTTACAACATCATCCGCTGTTCCCTGAAAAAATAAAAATAAAAAGCATTCTTTAATTTTCAATAGAAATTGCCACAAGCATTTCCTCTAATTGCCAAAGTGACCCCAATTCAGTTTTCATCTTTCAATGAATTAATAAGATGGGCCATGTTTCAATGGTACTGGGTTGATGTGTGAACCACATCTAACCTGTCCATAAGATGACCTAAATTTTCCCCTAGGGACCAAAAATCAGGCCAATCCAAAACTCAAATGGGCAACAACAAGGGGAACAATTTGAGAGGGGCGCGCAACATTGATTTGCATGGGGTAACCTTCATATTGTTTACATGAAATCTAGGCCGTTCAGACACTTCATGTGGCCTGGATGAAGTGTCAGGCCAAATATCAGGCATTTTTGCAACTCAAGAGGGCCCCACTGAAAATCGTGTGGCATCTCCTACCAACTTGTTTCCTGTGCATAGCCGACCTGATTCATGGTCTGATTTTTGGGCGTCAGGGGTAAATTTTGGGGACACATCTGATGGACGGGTTGGAAGTCATTCATACATCATGTGGACCCCACATCAGTCAGGTACCAATGTAAGCTTATGGTGGTACCAGTACAGCTGGAGCATGCCCCTAACAAGATTTCCTGCACAGGAAACAGCTCTGTCGGGTTTTAAGGTCAGGCATGCACTGTACCAACAGGCCAGGCTCTGGCATTGCATGTAGATGATTTTTTACTGCATATCATTCACAACGAAGCATTATAGTAAGTTATTCTTGACTGGGGCGTATCACAGGCATGGTAAGCATGCACCTCAATAGGTGGCATTCAAACTGTGGATGAGGCGTAGCCCAAAAATCCCACTGAGCTGATGGTCCTAACATTCTCTCCAATGGCCTCAAATGGACAGTAATAAAGAAAATTTGTCAATGTTTCAAATTCATTAAGAAACACCCATTAATTGGACAATCAAGACTGCCTTATAATGCACTGTCACAAAACTCTCCACCTTTTTCACAATTTTTCAGGGAAAAATATTTCGAATAATTCACAATTATTAAATCATCATCATCATATTTATCATTGTAGCTTCAGACTAGCTATTTCAGGTCAGTTTTTACAACCCTGTTTTAAATACTAACTGTTAAACCATCCCAATCTATTAAACAATTCGTAACAAGGACTGTTTGCATATCGAGGATCGGACCTTATAAAAGATCCGCAACACATGACTCATAAAGCCGACCCCAAATACCTGGGACAAGGTTATGATAATGATGATTAAATATTTCATAATTATTAGTGATATTCGGATTATTTACGAATAATAGACAAAATATTCACAAGTTATTAAGAATTTCGGAAGGAAACAAGAAAAAAGAACTAGAGAAAATTTGATCTATTTCTTTACCTTCCAAAATAAATTCTCTGAATTACCCCAATTTGATCTAAATGCTTCATAGATTTTCCATTTTTTCCCCCTTCAATCCACAGTTTGTGACAACAATTGCATGTTCTGTGGTACAATATGTGTATGCATATGATATGCCATTCTCTGGAAGGATATAGGGTCTTATGTCTCCTCAAGAACAGTCATACATTGAGAATGCAATTCATATCAATGCCTAACTAAATTGCCAACACCTTTGCGTTTTTTTGTTCTGGGTTGCGCGATCCGAACCATGGGTCATTCATAATTTGGAACCCTATTTCTACTAATCCAAAATTATCATCATATATCCTTAAGTGTTGATTGAATGTAGATTCATATTTTTTATTTTTACCATTGCATGCATATAATATAATTCTATGCAATCAGTATCTATAATAGTAGCATTCATCAATTCATATATAAATTACAGTTTAATGACTAGGAACCAGTCAATAAATAACTTCCGTGAGAACTCATCACGCGTGATGTGTGCACAACATCCAACATGTGCATCAGATGCATCACTACCTGAAACCCCTAGGAACCAAAAATCAGCCCAATCCAAAACTCGGGAGGACCACGTGGAACTAACTGGGAGGGGACACCCACCTTGATTTTCACTGGGGCGCACATGAGTTGCAAAACAGTTTTTTTTTTTTTTTTTTTTTGGCATGATCCTACATCCAACCCAGATGAGGGGTCTGCATGGCTGGGATTGTATATGCAACATGTGCGCTGTGTTCTTAAACAGTTCCAATAGGTTCCATGAGAACTGATTCCTCAAAGAACTTTCCAAAATTACAATATCAATTTGAATATAAAACTACATTCTATATTCATAAGGTATAAACTAGAGCGGCCCAAATAGTTACCTTAATTGTGTGCGATATAATGTAGATTCTACAAATGTGTTTTTGTACATGTGAATTAGATCATTAGGGGGCTTCTTTTTCTTCTTTTTTTTGAAGTAGAATAAATGAAATTAGGATTTATAAATGAAATTAAGACTAAATAAAATTACTAAATTAGGATTTATAAATAAAATTAAGACTAATAATATCAAATCTTCTTGGGAATTTGAGGATCTTGTTTTACAACCAAACGCCTGAAACTATTTGTGGAAGTGTATTGGGCAGTTTGTTCATGATTGACATGGAGTAAAACTAGCATGTCATTGTGCTATGCCTATGCTGTGGGAGTTATTTTGGTTTACAAGCACCTCAGAAATTCTAACATACTAGAATCATAGAAACTTCTATAAGTTGTTGAGAATTCTTTTTTTTTTCCCCTTCAACAGTGACGAAGATTAGTTGGTTCTCTCCTGCTCGTTAGATTAGATAGTAGAGACAATGTAGTGTGTGTGAGTGATCTAGGGTTCAATCCCTGGTAGTGTTACCTTAAGGGCATGTTTGTTTCACCGTTTACAATGGTAATTGCATGTAAATGGGTAATGATTACTTTTAATCAAGGTGTTCCAAAACAGTAACGGTGGCCGTAACAGCCACCACCATGACCATTATGATATAGGCCGTTATGGCCCTTCTTTTTTTCTTTTCTTTTTTTGAAAAAACTATTACAGGACAGTTACAGCCTGTTTTTTCTGTAATGGCCGTTACAGCCATTTTGACCCCGTAACGCTTAACAGTTGTGACCGTTACCATTACGTAACGGTCGTTACGGCCGTTACATCACTGATTTTGAATACCTTGCATTTAATATGTGTTTAAAGAGTTGAAATTCACAAGGTTAATGTGCCTAAAGGAATGGAATTGCATCGCACCCTAAAATTTATGGGACCCACCATGATGCGTATGTTTGATCTATGCCGTCCATCCATTTTACCAGCTCATTTTAAGGCATGAGTCCAAAAATGAGGCAGATTGTAAGCTCAAATGGACCACAAGGCAGGAAACAAGGAGATGCTAACGTTCACCATTAAAAGCAGAATTTTGTTTAGGGCCCTCAATGATGTTTATATGTCATCCAACTTGTTCATAAGGTCAGAGAGACATTAATGAACCATAAACACAAATATCAGCTTGATTCAAATTTTTTGTTGCTCCCAAGAAGTTTTCAACGATAGGTGTTCAACTCCCCAGGAGTGTGTAGTTTGGTCCACATATGCTTCAAATTTGCCTCATTTTTTGGCTCATGCCCTATAATGAGCTAATAAAACGAATAAACAATTTGGATCAGATGCATGCATCATGGTAGGCCCCAATGATTTTACGTATTTTCTTCTTCGCCACCTCAATTTTTGTGAAACTGTCAACATCAAAACCATTTCATACATGTATTTTCCCTGGCAAATAATCATTACCCATTTACATGCAATTATTGTTGTAAACAGTGAAACAAACAGGCCTTAAAAAATAAAAATAAAAATAAAAGATGAAAAAGATGAAAGTGAGTTAGTTTGGTTTATTAACTTGGCTCAGAAAATTTGCCAAGATCATGAAAGCCAACCCCCAAAATAAAAACCTCAGCAGGGACAAGACCATGGTACAGTGATGATGAACATGGATGACGCAAGATGATTAACCACAACAAATAAAAACGACTTTATTAAACACCGAAAACACAAATTTTAACTTTCATATATTGGTAAGGTTAGCATCAAACCAACAAGATAAAAAGAAACATTACTTTAATCGCCAAACCCCTTATGTTTACTTTGCAATCTTGTGATCCTCATTGTGGGTCATTAGCAATCTAGATCACTATTTTTACCAATTGAGTTAACAAGACATTTGCAAGAAGAGATCCCATGGTGTATGCTATTTGACATGATTGACAAGATGAGGGCATAAACAAGGAGCTAGATTTATGGAGTGATACTTTAGATTCTAGAGGATTAATATTAGTCGGACTAAAACAGAATACATGGAGTCCAATTTTAGTAATAATATAAGGGAAAATGAAGAATTACTAAATATAAAGATTGCTGACCAAGAAGTTTTCCAAAATGACCACTTTCGATACCCTTGGGTCAATAATTCATGAGACTGGAGAAATGGAGAAGGATATTGCACATAAAATTCAAGCTGGGTAGAACAAATGAAAATGTGCAACTCGTGCGAGTTGGGTTGGGTTGAGGGTTAACCCGAGCCCAACCCGACTTAAAGAGGACCTAACTTGCAACCCAAACCAACTAGAATTCCAACACAAGGTGCCTAACCCATGGTGTGCCACAACGACCATTACAGGGCAGTAAAGGCCGTTACATAAAGGTAACGGCCATGACGGAAAAAAATGACCTAACGGCCTTATACGCCTCCCATAAATGGGATAATAAATCCCTTAATTCATGTTAAAATCACCTGATCTGGTCCTCTTCAAAAGCTAACTCAGTAAGTTTGCAAACTGGACAAAAGTCTACAAGCTAAGTTACAAAATACAAAAACGTTAGGACTGCATTGACACATAAAATGATCAGTCAGACATGGACTCATGAATGAACGAACAATCAACAAATTGGAGTCCCCCTTTTAACAGATAGATTATGGAACTATATAATCCATTCAACAGACAAATGATGGTTCCACAATATCATCTGCATCAACCCCTCCCGAATGGGAAGAAATCTCCATCGAGTCTGGATCTCCACACACATCAAACCCCCCTTGATATTGTATCCTTATCAGCTTCAATGGGAGCCGGTGATATGGGCCCAATCCCCAGATCAACAAGATCTCGTGGATCCCGGAGCATTGTGCACACTCCTTGTTTTGTTGCCTCACGGCTAGAGATTGTGGCTGTCTTCCATCTCATTGTTGATTCATGCACTATCCTACACAATCATTGTTTTATCTTTAGATTTTCCATTGGTTGTCAACCTATGTCCTAATACTCATGGCACAATTGAGGTATTCATTCCTGCTGTAAAACGCACCCTAGCAAGTTCTGCTGATCCACATGTCAATCAGATCATTAATTCTTCCACATTGATCGATTTCTCTAGTGAGTTCCCTTTTGGAGGATTCATGGACATCTAGATTTTCATACACATTGGATTCAACATTTTCCACCCTTATATAAGTATTCTTCTCCATAACATGGATGGCATTTCAATCCTGTGTCCATAGTCTTCTATGAAGAATATGGAAATGGTCCATGGGAATGACTACACCACAAATTATTGAATTACAGTTATCTAAAGAAACAAGTCAAAAGGAAATTAGTTGGATATTCTTCACACCTTCGATAAAAATCAAGATTTGTCAATTTTGTTAGCACAGAGAAGAACCTTTGAGAACTATTCCTGCCTATTACTATGTTACAATTCTTCTTGGAATGAATTTTTTTGGTATTCCACATGGCTATCCAGAACATAAATCATAAAGAAAGGAAAGAAAGCCTTTCTTTGAAAGAAAAACTCTGAAAAGAGATTATTCATCATGATTGGGTGATGGGATTGTGAATCCATGGAATCATGAGTATATACTTGAATCGAAGAGGAAGGAGAATTAGTGGATGACGCCTAAAAACCATGAAGTCAACAAACAAATACCTTGAAAGGAAGAATATATTATGGCCTTTTCTGTGGAAAAGATCATCAGCGAAAAATAGTTTGTGCATTGTTTCATCCAAACAAGCAAAATACCAGATTTATGGAACCATGCATGGCTTCTATAAATTGGTCATAACTCATTCATATCAAAATCATATGATTTGGGGATCACTTGAAAGATAAATCAAGAAGCTTTCAAATGGGACCAATTTTGCATCATTCAAACATTGTCTACAGGCAAAGTGGCCACAAAATAAGTGACCAAAGTAACAAACTAATTAAAGCCCCATGTAACTAAATTGGGTGGAACTATAGTCAGTCGAAGCGTGAATAGAAGCAGCAATGGATAAAATTGCATGAACGGGGAAGCATTTGTTTCAAAATGTTTCAACTATAAACGGCTAGGAAGCAAGAGCACAAGTCCAAGTGCAATGCAAAGCGGGAGCTGCGCCTAATTAGAATGATCATGCAACTAAGAGCAGAATTAGGACTGCTGCTTCTTACTTGAGACTACTAATTAACAAAAGTCTTAACTAATCATGATAGGACCTTCTCATCAATTGTGTGGATCATATGGTCCACCGTAAGATCTGTGTCACTGGTCAGAAATCTTTAGCTGGTTGGGTTCTTAGTCAAAGATGCCAAAATTGGTTTTAAGCATATGGTTTTAAGAACAACCTTGAAGATCTTTAGATATGGTAAAAAGAATTGAAATTTTCGTGTCTATTTTGCTGTGCAATAGGTTACTTCTAATTTCATAGGAAGTTCGATTGGAAGCATTTGCGAATTCTGGGGTTGCTGAGGTAATTATCAATATGAGTTTTTGCTTTCAATTGTCAAAGCAGTCATCTATTCTTCTCCATTGATTCATCGTCTTCAATGCACTCATATATTTGAATTGGCCTATATTTTCTTTCATCGGCCCTAATATCTGCTAGACTCCTCCATGTAGAAGGGATCTATTAGATCATGAGGCAGATGAGCTTCTCCGTCTTCTAGACATGCTTCGCGTTGTCTCTCCATCTGGTGATGCGGACAAAATGATTTGGACCGCAGATAGATCGGGCCGTGTCTCGGTCAGATCCTTCTACTCGTTGATCCATTCCCAGGAAGATGGGTGGGGGGGAGGTGGTCATGCTTTCCACTTTTGGCGCTACACTATTCCTCCTAAGTAGTGGCTTCCACATGGCTTGTGGGTAGGAAGAAGGTCCTCACTATTGATAACCTTCAAAAGCAGTCTTTAGCCATTCCTAATAGATGCTATCTGTGTTTTCAAGTGGACAAGACAGTGGACCACCTATTTAGTTCATGCCCATTCACTTCCAAGGTGTGGTTGCACATCCTCTCGATTTTCACCTCAAATGGTATCTGACCCGCGCATCCTGTGTGGCCAACTGTAAATTGATTGGGCCCAAAATTCAGTTTGGTACACTCATTAGACAGTCAATACATGTATGTTCAATTTGGACCATTGGCAATTTCCAAAACCTATGTGGCCCAACCAACGAGCTGGCCTTCCTGAAATTTCGGCCAGGTCATCTCAACGGCGAATGACAAAGAGTCTAGCACAATAACACAACAGATCCAAAATGCAAAATGGAGCATAGGGATGAATAAAAGGTAAACCTGTACCAAAACAGCACTGAGTTTTGCTAACACCACATGTTTGTGTAGGAAAATATAGGCCACGCGATTGAAAGGCAGAAATTGGGCGGTTAAAGGTTGTACATGAATGTATGGATACAATACTAACATTTGCATCCATCCCCTATTTGAGCCAATCAAATTGTGTTGCAGCTACTACACCAACCAACACAAGTGCATAGGTTAAAAACTCAAAGACTCGACTTGATATCCAATCAGGTTGGGTCGATTCGACTCAACTCGCTTATTAATAATTAAATTATAAATAAGATTTAACTAATAAAGTATGAGTAAAAAAATAGGCAAATCAAATCACCAAACCAGCGTTTGCCCTGGTGGTAGACACTGTTGCCAAGTGCTTGGGGTCATGAATTCGAATCTTACAAATTGAAAATTATTTATTTTTATTTGTAGACACATCGACTATCAAGTGACTTAGTTCGAGTCATGCCAAGTCATGTCGACTTGACCAAGTAGACGAGTCATGCCAAGACAACCAAGTCAAGCCCGCCAACATGCTTCATAGTGACTCAGCTCAATTAGACCAAATTGACTTGGCCAAGTTTCTAGTCGAGGCACCGAGTTTTAGAATTATGAACACATCCATGTGAGCAAAAATCACAGTAGCAAATTACATTAAGATATAGTCTATGGTTTTGAAAGCATATTTACTGAAATAAAACCAACAGAAGCATCGGAGTAGAGATACTCACATGAATTACCAGAACAGGACAAGTGACAAGTGGAATTTTATCAATGTTCTGCACAGAGAACAGATGAGTGCTCGTTAATGGTTATATAATATTTCATAGCCTTGCCAACACGAAATCACCAAAGCTTCAAGGACCTTATATATGTCGAACCAGTATGTACGCTTCACAGGATACATAACACGCAAGCCCGATAGAATAGGAGTATGCAGAATAACAGCTCTCAATCGAGGTAAGCAAGTTGCAAGTTCCAAAGTAGGGCCACTACCAACCGACTGACCGTACAAAATGATGTCTTCCTCCTGTGCCCCGTAAGTCTCTTCAAGACATCTGTAAGCAGCCTCAATGTCCGCATAAGTATTTTGTTCACTTGGCTGTCAGAAAGAGAATAGCACAAACCAAATCATTTTGTTTTCATTGGGAAAGAAAAGAAAATGACAGCTCCAAATACAAAACACAAACTGACGTGATGAAAGGGCAAACCTTTCCAGACGACTGCCCATACCCAGAATAGTCATACCTGTGAAGCATAGGAAGTCAGAGTTAAACAGGATGCAGTCGGTCGCAAAACTTCTTACTGGTAGGATCAAAAGGGCCCTAGGCCAATTTTTACAACAAGATGTCACCAAATAATGGGCAGTATATAGGCACTGGATTTATAGCTTCTATAAACACATTTATCACTTACCTTACAAATAATAGATATTAAAGCAAGATACAAATCTGTTAACAAACATGTTAACCTCACTCTAATACCTCCAGCTCAGATGTCTCATATCAATAGCAAAGCTAGATCTTTAGGATCATTGACATTTTCATGAAAGATCATGAACTAAAAAAGAACTGATCCCCTATGATTCGTAGGGTAAGGCTCGTTTTTTATCCCCTCTGAATTCTTGTTTCCAGTTTTGCTGTTTAAAATTCTGGAAAGGTGGAATTTGAAACTTCAAGAGATGATAAAATACAAATGTTTACACATTTAGGAATCAAAATATTGCTAAAAACAACTTAATATAATAAGCTCCCATTTTATAGTGGCCTAAACCATGTGTTGTCAGAAATTAACAGTTGAATCATACCCAAAATGAGCTCATATCATTCAAATACCATAAAATGCAAGTAATCAAACAACCATTCTCAACTTGAGGGTTAAAATGGAGAAAATTTGGATTTCCCCCATTCACCAACTCAAATGTTGATTTATTTGCCTTGAATCCACGTCATGACTTTCTCCCAAATTTCAGGCATTTTACGATAGTATCCCTAGTATCAAAGATATTTAGAACATCACCAATATCGCCATATTGCCGATAATTTCAAAATTATCAGCGATATTTGAAATTTTCTGTGTTACTTGGGTTTCAGTATCGCTAACCCAGCAAAAGCAATAATATTGGCAATACCATCAATAACATGCCAATAGTTGGAATGCTGGGTAGCCAACGTCTATAAGGCCCTTGTAACAACTAGTCTCTTAACATCACTTTTTTAAGAGAGATTTAGAGGCTAAATGCCCATTTCTTGGTTTCCTTTTTAAGAACCAGTGTAGAATAGCCCTTATACAACTGTACATACACCATAGGATGTACCAGTTCAACCTTTTTTAATTGCTCAGCTCTTCCTCTACTAACCTAACCACCGATTCATTGCATGTTTAATCCACTAAAACATCCATTGCATCATTAATGGATTCATCTATCAATCCACAGAGGAGCTCTTCACACATATCTTCTTGGATTGCGGCACTTTCTCTAGGCACGTCACTCATTGGATCTTTAGACACTTCCTCTAATGAATCTTGGACTTGTTCATTGATATTCTCATATTCTTTATAAAGCTCAAGCATCTCAAGTTTACATCATAAGTGTGGTCACCATCCTCCACTTGCCCATCTCTTTTGCCACAAGGATGAAGGAATGCCGTCAAAACCGCTAACATCCGATTCCAAGATGTTGACACCTTCTCACGCAAAAGGAGGCACTCTTTAATATTGTGTTGACATTATCAAATTATCAAATCAACACAAAATCATAGCTCTTTATTATTGTATCCATTGCTCATCCTTGATATCATATAAGCCCACGAATGAGCTTGCTCTTGTACCAATTTAATGCAAGATGGATGGGAAAGAAGAAAGAAGAGAAGAATGGATTTTGCACAAAGCACAATTCAATGGGGTTGATTTTTTAGGGTCTTCTCCCCCTGCAAGATGATGCTATCTCCCTAAACCCACACTCTTTGTTATTCCAATCTTCATTGCCCTATGGCATCTAGAAAGGCACATATATAGAAAAACTCAATTATTCTAAATTAAGAAAAGATTCTAAAAATAGCACATATATGCACCTATATCTCTCCCTTTCCTTCCCTTATGCAATCCCTAACTCATCTTAGTAAGATCTTCCAAGATTTTAATATATTTTATTAAAGATCCCGTAATATATTAATTATTCTATTAGATATCTTCTAAGACACAAATCTCTCAAAATAGAAAACTATGAATGACTAGATATCTTCTCTTTAAAGCTCCTTTAAAATCTTTACTAAATAAAGACATCAAAGAATCAAGCTAGGCTCACACAAAGGAGTTAAGTGTAAGTTAATATGTGGGACCCACTGGACAAATCATAAGAAAAGCAAATGGGATTTTGGAGCCTACATCTTCATCACACATATCTTTCAATCGTCCATGCTTACACTATTGAACTTTTGCCAATCAATCAAGAGAATTAAGACAACCCAAAACAATGAAGATAATTGTGAAATGATGCAAACAATACCAAGCTAATCAAAATGGTAGTAAAAGCCTTTAAAAGCGTTGTGCAAGGAGTCTACGAGATTATTCAGATATTAAATCCAATATATTGTATTAGTTTTTATTAGATTTGGCAAGAGCCAATTATTAGTTGGTAAATTAAGTTTTACTCAAAGATTCCATGTGTATAGAGTCTCATGTGCCAAGTTAGAAGTTTGCTTACTTCGTGTAGGTTTACTTTGGTTTTCTACTTACATGCTTCATGGCTTAAGGGCTTTTTGGAGACTGTATTAGTCAATTTTTAAAAAGATTTCTAATTGTTTTAAGAGGCGAGTTTAAGGTTAACATAAGCATGTTTGAACAGAACATCTATTGTTGAGAATAAACAAGATTAAGGGCTGACATTTTGGTAGGTTTGCTTGGTTTAAAGTCAAAACTCAAGATACCACTGATGCAGGCCCATGGCCCAATAAGGCCCACAACCCACCATAGGGTGTTTATTTATAGATTTAGGGGCCTGAATAAAATATTGTAATTACCTATTTTTGCAAGATATGGGATCTAATTTAAAGATGTGATTGAAGATACGAGGGGAATGTGATGTTATTAGGAATTTAGGATTACCATCTTACATAGATTAGATTGATTTGAATTCAATTGTGATTGATTTGAATTCAATTTCATAGTTGGGGGGGAGGGGGGCGATTCACTTACAATGTGTAAAAGGGGGAGTGGTAAGTGTGAGTTTCTTAAATTTTATAAGAGAAGTTTGATATCAATAAAATTATTTCGCCATTCCTACTCCATTATTCTTGTGGATGTGCTCTTGTCCATTTTTTACGATTCAAATATCGAGATCTCATTGAACAAGTAATCGGGTTGCACCATTTTGGCATCAAAGAGTTTTTTAGCTCAATGTCATATATTAATGGCATCAAAAGGGGTAACACGGGAATTGATCCGCGCACTCATAGAGCATGTAGATCAACTCACACATATGATGAGCAATCTCACTAATCAAGTGGGAGAGCTCCGACGTGGAGAAAATCTGAGGATCAAAGTTGGAGCATGTGAACACATAAGGGAAGTTTCCCACCAAGGTCCTTACCAACAACAGATGGCCCCGATTTAAAAAGACACCAATGATTGAATCATTCGATTGTTGAAATGTGACAATATAGAATTACGGTACAGAAATTCCAGAATTTCATGGTCAATTGCATGTTCATGACTTCGTCGATTGGCTAAGAAATATGGAAAAGGTGTTCGAGTACAAGAAAATTGCAGATAATTGGAAGGTGAAGCTAGTACCTAAGAAGTTTGTTGATCATGCATTAGCATGGAGGGATGATCTACACGACAAACAAATCCGTTAAGGTAGGGACAAAATAAATTCTTCAAAAAAGATGAAAAATAAGTTAAAAAACGGAAGCTCCTACCCGCAACTTATGCCCGTGACCTCTATCAAAGATGTCACAATCTACGTAAAAGAAATAAGTCAGTAAATGAATACTTCGAGGAATTCCATACTTTAACATCACAGGCAAGGTTTCGTGCAGTGTTTTAAGTAGCAGTAGTGTGTTGCATAGCATTCAACCCTCTACAGCATGTAGCGTAAGTAGCATAGCATGTACGTAAGCTACACAATTCTTTTATTTTTAAATTTAAAATTAGAAAAATATGATAAATAATAACAAAAAATATAAAATACCTAAAAATTGATTTATTTTTTCAAGTACAAGCATGTTCAAACAAGTTATTAATTATCATTTATCAAAGACCAATCCAAATTATATAAACCAAATCAAATCATTATCACATCCACAACTTTCTAAGTAAACCACTTTAATTAACAAAGTGTAATTAAAACCACAAGCCACAGGTATGAAAATAGATAAAAATCCGATAAGTTAAGAATATGAAGTACAAAATAAAAATGTCACATTCCTCAAAATCTCAATAATAAGCTCTAGATTGTAGACTCTAAAGGTTATCTTCTTCATCTAATAGATTGTTAAAAGTAGAAAATTTCTCCATGTACAATGGCACCCACTATTTTGATGGTCCGGATAGTTTAACATCATTGTCACGACACGAGTGAAAAGAATGTGGCACCACCATTCTACATAAAAATTAAAATTTTCAATTTAAGAAAACTATATATAGTGCAGCATATGCTACACACTACATGGTTGCGGTGTACACTACGACCCTTGTAGAATTTACGCCACAAGCATTATCCAAAACACTAGTTTCGTGAGAATAAAGACCAAAAAAATTCACAATATCATAATAGTCTTAACTTGGATTTCAGAAATTAATTAGATTTTAAAGATGTATTTAAAATGTCTGATGCATGGACACTTGCATTGAAAGCCAATGAGATAATTAATTGGGGACTTCAAAGACAATATGGCGCCTCACGAGGTTCGTCATCAACGACAGGGCAATGTACTAACTTCCCCAATAAGGCAATCACAGGACCTACCCCAACCCGAGAAGAGGTAGTTATGGATGAGGGTCTAGTACATCCATTATGGGTACAAAACAACACTCATTTCACGTGTTTTAAGTGTGGGCATCTAAGACATCATTCTTCTTATTGTCCTGAACATCAATCCAAAATTAAAATAAATTTGGCTAAGGAAGAAGAATCGACAACATACAAACAAAAGTTGAAGCAAACTCGTAATATGAAGAACATGCATGTGAGGATTAGATGCATATTGGAGAAGATGTAACAAAATGTGCAGAAGATGTAACAAAATGTGCATGCAAATAAGGGAGAGTCATTGGTTATCCAATAGACTATGCTATCAATGCCTTGGGCAGTTGATGGGGAGCAATGGTTGTGACAATAGCTTCCACACCACTCATACTTTTAGTGGAAAAATACGCACAATTTTAGTAGATGGGGATGGGAGGAGTAGGGAGAACGTTATCCCACAAGAAATTGTGGATAAATCAAAACTAAAATAACATAAGCATCCTATCAGATTTGTTGGTTCATGAAAGGGGGAGAAGTATCTATTAACTCCAAGTGCTTAGTTTTCTTCTCTATTGAATAGAAGCATAAGGTTGTGTTGTGGTGGTGACAGTCCCCACTCATGCATACAAATTTTACTAAGGAGGTCTTATTTTTGGTACCGAGATATGATGCATTTGACTCAGGCCAACACTCATTCCTTTGTCAAGGATGGTGTTACTATCACATTGCTCCCAATGAAACATCTTCTAGTACCCAAATCTGATAAAGAGAATGCTAAAAAATCACCCAATGTGAGAAAGTTTAAAGAAGAAAGCAAGTAGACTGTCATCATTTGTCTTGGTTATTAAAGAAGACATAAAGCAGTCAGATGTTCCACCTCTTGTACAAGAGCTCCTTCATGAATATGAAGACTTGGTGCCCAAAGAACTCCCAATTGGACTTCCTCCTTATCAGGAACATTCAGCACCACATTAATTTAGTGTCGTGTTTGAGTTTACAAATCTTACGCACGATTGAATGAGTCCAGCTGAACATGTCAAGCTCCATCAACAAGTTATTAAGTTGTTATAGAAAGACTTAATTTGGTAAAGCATGTCACCACATGTTGTTCTAACATTATTAACTCCTGATGAGATGAATCTTGAAGAATGTGTGTAGACAGCCATGCAATCAACCGGATTACTATCAAGTACCAGTTTCATATTCCTTACTTAGACATTATATTGGACATGCTACATGATGCAAAAAGTCTTTTTAAAAATCAACCTGAGGAGCAGATATCATCATACACACATTCAGCCCGAGGACAAGTGGAAGAAGGCATTTCATACTCGAGATGGGTTGTACGAGTAGCTCGCCATGCCATTCAACCTTTCAAATACGCCAGGCATTTTCATGAAGCTGATGACAAAGGTACTCCACCCCTTTATAGGAAAGTCCTTATCTGTCTAGTTTGATGATATTCTTGTTTTTAGTCATAATTCATTTGTTCATCTTTATCATTCATGGTAAATATTTGATTTACAATGGAGGGAGTCACTATTTTTTAACTGGAAAAATTGCTCCTTCCTTGTTAACAGTGTTGTGTTTTGGGGTATATTATGTTTGGAAAAGGGATCGAGGTTGACCAAAAGAAAATCAAAGCCATTGCAGTGTGGCACAGCCTGCAAACCCTTTCGAAGGTTCATTCTTTCCACAGCTTTGCAACATTTTGCCAGAGATTTATCTAGAATTTCAGCACCATCATTGCGCCTGTCAATGATTGCATGTGGAGAGGCAAGTTCGAATGGACTAAAGTGGTGGATCAAAGCCTTGGTACCATAAAAAATGACAGAAGCTCAAGTTCTTACACTTCCAAACTTCAATAAAGTCTTTGAAGGGGAACGCAACACTTCAAATGTTGGCATTAGCACGGTGTTGAGTCAAGAAGGAAAGTTGATCGCTTTTTTTAGTGAGAAGCTTCATGATGCATGGAAGACCACGTATGATCTTGAATTCTATACAATGGTCAAGGCATTATAACATTGGAGACCCTACACGATTCATCGAAAATTCATTCTATACTCAAACAATGAGGCGTTAAGATATCTCAACTTCCAAAAGAAGTTGAGTACTCATCATGCAAATTGGATGGCTTTCCTACAAGAATATGCTTTTCTTTTGCACAATAAAGTTGGAAATCAGAACAAAGCAGCAAATGCTTTGAGTAGGAGAGTGATTCTACTAGGATGTCTTGCCATGGAGGTCATTGGATTTGAGGCATTATAAGAACAATACAAAGAGGACCCCTTTTTTGGCAAGGTACTTGACAGGTGTATGGATGGTCGAGATCAAAAGTGTGAATTCACCTCACATGATGGATATCTATTCGAGTCTATGCATTTCCAAAGAATTGTTGCAGGAGAAGATCCTATATAAGCTACACAAAGAAGGACTGTGTAGACACTTTGGAAGAGATAAAACATTGGCCATAGTGGAAGAAAAATACTTTTGTCCTTGTATGCGCCACGACATTAAACAGTTGGTAGCACCACATCACTGATGCCAAGTCTCCAAAGATTATGTACAGAAAATTGGCCTTTATATACCATTGCTCGTTCCAATCGCACCATAAGTGGATATTTCTATGAACTTCATTCTGGGTCTTCCTAAACTCAAAGGGTAGCAGATTCGAATTTCATTGTAGTGGACCGTTTATTGAAGATTGCCCACTTCATTTCATGCAAAAGGACAATGGACGCCACACATATCGTCAACATATTTTTCACAGAAATTGTGCAACTTCATGAGGTACCGAAAACAATAAATTCAAATTGCAATTCAAAGTTTGTGGGCCACTTTTGGCATATTTTATAAAAGCAATTGGGGACTACCCTCCAATTCTCTAGCGCGTATCACCCTCAAACAAATGCCAAACCAAGGTGGTTGACAGGAGCTTTAGTAACCTCTTGAGGAGTGCGTAAGCGACAATGTATCTTAGTGAGATTTGACTCTATCCCAAGCTAAGTTTGTCTACAACAACTCGATAGATTGTACTACCAGAAAATTTCAACTTGAGATCATAAATGGAAAAAGTATGTATCACATACTTAACTCAATACCATTACCGCCACAAGATCTAGTGAGCAAAGATGATGATGCTTTCACAAATCACAACCAAGACTTACAAGTTCAAATAAAGAAGAACATTAAAGACAACACCGGGTGCCAACAAGCTGCGAACAAACATCAGCATGTGAAGATATATAAAGAGGGTGACTTAGTTATGGTTTATCTCCGCAAAGAAAGTTTCCGATGGGAATTTACAAGAAGCTCAAGTCTAAGAAGATTTAGTCCATGCTGAGTCAAAAGTTGGGTAACAATGTCTCTTGCCAAATGACTTAGACATCTTGCCAACTTTCAATGCGGCAGATTTATTCAAGTACCATGGCGGGGCATCTGACGTGCAAAATAAAGCCATTATTGATATGGACAAGTAACTTGCAAAGAAAAAGAAGAAAGAAGTTGAACAAGCGTTGTGAAGGAAGGCTAGTAACACTCAACGTGGCCAACACAGGCAACATTTGGTGAAATGGAAGAACAGATTGTATTTTGAATGCACATGAATGATAGGTGACAAGTTGAAAAGATTGGAACAAAACATCTACTACTTGTATGAAGCATCTAACTCATCGGAATCGAGTTCTTTCTAACCCAAGAGGAATTTTGTAGGCCCACGGCCCACCTAGGCACATGGCCCACTTAAGATCATCTAGGCCCACTACAGGGTTCAGCAGTGACTTAGGCCCATAGCCCACTGTAGGCCCAACATGTTGAATTTTTAACCGTTTATTTATAGATTCAAGGGCCTAAATCAAGGATTGCAATTTACTATTTTTGAAAGATGTGATTGAAGATATGATGAAAATGTGGTTGAAGATATGGGGCTGATTTAGAAATGTAATTAGAATTATTTTCTATATTTGCATTTACTGTTGTTAAACTTTTACAATCTTTGGAAGATTAGATTAATTTGAAGTCAACCATGATTGATTTGAAATCAATATCTTCTTTCAGGGGGTTCCTGTTCACATTAGAGATTCTCTTGACAATTTATAAAAAGGGAAAATGACATAGGAAGTATTCATTCCACAATTTTCTAAGTGATAGTTTCTTAAGTTTTGTAAGAGAAGAAGTTTGATATCAAAAAAATTATTCCTCCCTCTCTGCTCCATTATTCTTGTGAGTGTACTCTTTTCCATTTCTTATGATTCAGGTCTTGAGATCCCATTGACTCGATAACCGGGTAGCACCAACCATTTATGTAGATGTCTTATGATTCTCTAAATAAAGTAGAGTTAGTTTAGGGAGAAATTTCTCTCACAATGGGGTGAAACCCAAGGAAAATAATCTCCAAAACATGCAAGGCGCAATGTATGATCCGCCATCTCAAAATACGCATTTGGCTATCTTCACTTCTTCCTATAATTTATTGTATGATGTGACAAAGATCTAGAAGAAGAACATGGTTACCACGAAGCTCAATGATCATGAAGACGGGAAGAATAAGAAGTCCTTGTGACCGGGGGAAAAAATTGAGGAGATGCGCAAGGTGGTCAAAGAAGTGCTTGGAAACAAGGCGAAATGGTCATGGTGCTTAACCATGTTGCTGACACCCCTCTTGTCAAGGTCACCATAGACTATAGATCAACCGTAAAAAATAATAATGAATGAATGAATGAATAAAGGAAAAGAAAAAAGAAGAAAAGGCATTGAAAGTCTCAAGCTTGTATAGTGACGAGTTGAGCAATAGGGTGATGGTCAACAGGAAAGCCTCTCTTCAAAGATGCAAATGAGAAGGGATAACTAACAACGGGATATCCAACAGATCAATGGTCTAGATTACTAACGAACTATGGCCCCCACTCAGGCAACAGAAAAACCAAGTAACCGGGAATATCCACAGATCAAGGATCATATAGTGCCTTAAAAAAAAATCTGGCTGACGACAGAACCTACCTTAGATCTCAACCTATAATCCTATAGTATTAAAGATCATGTGTACATTTCCTATTTTTCCTGCTCGATTGGCAATTAGCTGACTTGAAGTCGTCTCTAGGGAGGTAGCCTCCTTCAACTAGCAAAATAAATCCACATTTCCAATTTATCTTTATTTTTTGGTCTGGTCCGTTACATCATTCCCAATTAGGTCCAGCAAATGTGGCCCGATGATCCACACCATCCATATAGAAGGCCCCATCATGGATGGAACACAGCCAAAAAATTGCACCAATCAATCAATTGCGGACGCCCAATCAGCTAAATAGACACAATGACAGTCGATTATTGGCTGTTCTGGTACCAAATGATCTGTTTGAAGGCCACATATCTGATGGCGAGGTTTTAAGCTTTCAATGGGTCCCATGAGACTCACCCCACTCGACTCAGACTCAGACTCAACCCAATTGGATACCCTGAGTCACCCCTAACCCGGCCGAGTCTCGACTCAACTCAAGACTTAACTAACGAGTCAGTCTGAGCTGCTGAGTCTTAAAATAATGTCGGATTGTCTCAATCATCCAACCATTGCAATTCTCTTGCGGCCCACCAGATAAGACTGATCCACCAGATACTGACATGACATGCATGGCCCATATCAGATTCTCGACATGAAATTCATCATACTAAAACTACCAATTTCCACCATAGAATTAAAGCGGACCATATGCACGCACGCAACCAACACGCCACTGGTGGCATGCACGTGCATCAATCCAGACCATCCAAACCATGGGCCCCATCGCAGACATTACAAGGCTGAGAATCACACCATTCATCCCATCCAATCCGCTCGATTTCCCCATCAATCCTAAACCGTTGACCATCCATCATTTCAACCATCCTTTCAAAGGCCACCAATTCAGCCCCTGTTGCATCCGCAATGCAGCCAATGATTCGAACGGTCCAGATCAACGTACACCCCCTGCCACGTGCACAGAAAATACATGCACGTGTCTGACCCAACATCATACGCCAGCGTATGATATAAAACATACCTCGTTGAATTTAAAAAGATAAGGCGAACAAAGCTATGTATAAATAAATAAATAAAAGTCCGTCGCGACTGACCCCATGAGATTGACTCGGAGATGCGCGCTGAGCTCCGAGAAGAGCTCGTACATCTGCCCCAGATCAGCAGCGTTGCCATGCGAGTAAAGCACCGTCAATCGCGCGGAAGGCTGACGGACGTACATCGCGACGATCTCCGTCCCTTTATTGGTGCAGAGCTTCAAAACGTCCACGTTTTCCCTGCGCGAGACGCCCGTCAGACTCGTCTTACCGTTAGACTCATCTACAGTGAGACTGTAGGAAGGAGGGTTAGGTGGGAAGAAGGCGAACTTCGACGCGACGGACGATGTGACACCACCCATGTCTCTCAGTGGCAGAGGGCGTAAATACGGAGGACGGCGAAGGGGGTTTTGGACTTTTCACTTTTTGGATCTGCTTCGTTGGGGTTTTGGAGGGTTTGGACGGAGGGAAAAAGAAATGAGAAAGAAGGAATTTTTAATGAGGGATTTTCGGCGGGGAAAAGGAGAGAAATGTAGCGCTGATGCGATATGATTAAGGGAGAAAAGTTTCGGTACTCTGGCGGATTGTGTTTCTGTGTACACACGCACTTGGGAATTGTACACGTGGCACAATTTAATCGAATTAGACTGTCCATGCATGGATCCAGTTTATGTGGGTCGTAGATCAAAAATCCATAAAGTTATAGTAGCCAGGATGTCTGATCCCTGGACATTTGATGAATGGTTGGGAATTAATAAACATATTTTTAAAGTGGGCCCCACTGCTTGAGCTGTTTAATTTAAGTATACGGCTTGTAGAATTTTTGCGTGCACGAATAATGTTCCGGTGCCTTGACTTTTCGTTCATGACAGACGGAAGGAATTCAATGACACAGATATTTGCTCGAATACATCACGGTGTACTGTGATCTCGTACGTCGAGGCTTTATTCTTTCAATCCGGATCGTCTTTCGATTATCCAAGCCGTTCATACGACGAGCCTCATTTTGAAGGTGGGTATTCAGCAGATAAGACATACAATCTGTCGTGGTTCATTAATCATGGGTGTGCCAGCCCAATCCAAATTAAACAATTATAACCCCAAGCACACCAAGATAAACTGATAAATAAGCAACCGACCTAAATGACTAAGTATGACTAAGTCCTACTAAAATTTGTCACGTATCTAACCACTTGTATTGTGTTGTTTTGGGTGATCACGCAACTGTAAAGTGCAGGGTGTGTCCTTTGGAAATTGGTCACACATTTGACTTATATGGGAAAGTATTTTCTCTCTCCCATACATGTAAATTAAACGATAATAATAATTGTAAAAAACAACAGCATAACGCATACCTTGATGTAAAATTTTACTTGATACTTGAACCAAATTCAATATTTAAATATAGACTGAAATTACATTTTAAAGTCAATAATTACTTAATTATAATTATAAAATATGTTAAAAAATGTAAATAGTAAATAAAGGTAAAAAATTACACTAAAAATTGATTTAGTTAGTATGAGATGACATTTTATGTTAAATTTTTTTATTATTTATAATATTAACTTGATCATTTGGATGCTTCGCACAATTTAATGTGTTGTTATAACTTTTGAGCACTAATCACTTTCTTTACTTCTAAACCTTTTATATGTCTTGATGATTGCTTCAAAGCAACTATTATTTACTTGATCGTTCTTTTATGGATGACATGGCGCTGCTTGATAAACAACACATGTACATGTATTACTGTAAAATCTTCTTCATATATCTCTAGAAATCTTCAAATACACTGTGTAACCCTTTAATGGTTACATAGAACCTTCTTTAATTGGCTCTTGTATGAATTGTCAAAAATAGAGATGATCACCTTAACCACCTTAATATATCAATAATCAAAGGGATAAATATATTCAACCTGAAACATATTTTTAGCATCATATATCTAAAGGTAGCCCTATCACATTGACGGTTTGGATCATTTAGAAAACTCAATTTCAATAGATAAAGACACAATGTATCATATTGCAATACATGGAGATGTATTTTGATAGACCCCGAATGATAGACAATGTGATTGAAATATGGTAGAGCGATCTGTTAAGACAATAAGATATTTAAATTTGAATAGTCTTTTTCAATGTATTCCATCATAGATGGACCATGATCCCCCCAAAAAAAACCTTAAAATACCTTTTCCTTCCCTCATTTCAAATTATGTCTGAATGCATAAACCCTAAGGGCCTGTTTGTTTTTTCTAAGTAAACGTAAATACCATAGAAATGGGTAATTATTATTACCGTTTCACAGCGTTTGAAATTTCATAGGAATTTGTACATTTGAAACCGGTTCAAAAGAGATAATTTTAATTTTTAAACCACACAGTAATGCATATGATATGTCTATTCCATCCATCCGTTTTACAACAAAATTTTGAGATATGATCCAAAAATTGAGGAAGATCCAACACTCAAGTGGCCCACACCAAAAGAAATAGTGGCTCAAAAAAAATTTAACGGTAAGTATTCGATTCCCTTTTTCCGGTGGTGTGGTCCACCCAAACTTTGGATATGCCTCATTTTTTGGCTCATGTCATAAATTCAGTTGGTATAATGGATGAACGGTGTGGATAAGTGACACATGTCACGGTGGGACTCACAAATATTTTGCAGCCTTCTCGATATTTGTGTAAAAAAAGTATAACATTAAATTAAGTACAGGAAAATGTGTAGGGAAATAATCATTACCAATTTACGAGGCATTTACCAATGAACTAGAAAATCACCCCCCCAATCACCCCCCCCCCCCCCCCCCTCAAGCACACTTAAGCCATCTCCTTTCTTTCTTTGTCCGAGCTCCAACCCTCGACCTGAGCTTAGCCCTGCCTGTTTGACCCTCATCGCCTTCGAGCCCGTCTGGCCATCCCTGCCTCCTCTCTTTATCCGTCTGCTAACACTCTCTCTCTCTCTCTCTCTCTCTCTCTCTCTCTCTCTCTCTCTCTCTCTCTCTCTCTCTCTCTCTCTCTCTCTGTATTATTTGGGGTGACTTGCTGGGTGTTGTCCATTGCAACCCAGCTATGTGTCAAATATTTTATAAATATTTATGTATTTAGATTTTATATATATATATATATATAAAATCCTAAAATCTAAATGCCCAATCGGCCACTGTCCATGACATCCTAACTCAATGTCAAATTTTTTTAAATATTTATACATTATATATTATATATTTAATACATATATAATATTAAAAGCTATAAACCTCAAGAGATCTTTAGGCACCATGGATTTGGAGGGGGTTTGAGGGGATTTAAAATCCTTAGGTATGTTTGGCACTACAAAATAATTAGGAGTTTCAAATCCTCCAAAAAGGGGGTTTGAAATCCAAGGTGAAAGCTTGGATTACATCTAAAATCCTTCTAAAAGTTGCATGTGTAACATGGGTGTCACTGAATTATTTATGATCTATTGGGCACATGGCCCACCGATGATATTCCAAAACAATTAGATTGTCAATTTCATCACCATAATTACTTTAATACGATGATCTATGTCATCCAAACATTGTCCATGTAAATCAACAATAAAAAAACATTGGTTAGTCACGAGGATGTGATATTGTGCTTGTGGGTCATTTGAGACTTGGAATTTCGTCATTTTCGGGTAGAGTATATATTTCAATGAGCTTATTACAACTATCGTGTCAAACATTACATGCATATAGTAATTAGAGATATTAAAGTTGATTTAGTAATTAAATTCAAACCCTTAAAAAATATATACCATGCATAGCTACGTTTGAATTGTAAGGGATTCTGAATATAATGTGTCAAACGCAACAGGAGGATTTCAAATCCAAGGGGCTTTAAATCTAAGGGGTTCCAATCCAAGGGATTCCAAATCTGCACTCCCAAACAGGCCCTAAAACCCTAAGGCCTAAACCCTAAATCATTATATATATATATATATATATATATATATATATATATATATATATATATATATATAATGTTTAATTGTTGTTATTGTTCTTAGAGATGTACACGAGTCGACCTTGGCACAATTCGGCTAGTAGCTAACCCTAGCTCGAACTTGGCTTGGCTCGGTCCTCAAGCTTATCTGGCTAGTTCGGCTTAGTTCGGTTAGCAACTCGAGTTAGTTCAAGCTGAGTTCGAGCTTGTGTGACATTTTATCACATACCTTGAATGCATCTTAAAATTCTCATAAAATGCAAAATAGTAACAATACTTTACAAGTATTTCATCAAACACTCAATGTGCAATATCAAAATTAAACAAAATCAAACACTCAATAAGTAGCATCAAAATCAAATACCCATCAAGCAACATCAAAATCAAACACCCAACATATCCATTCTTTCCTTGCTAACACTTCGTTCAATCATTTCATTAAACACTCGACGAGCAACATCCATATCAAAATAATCGAGTCACTAATCTGATTCAATCTGAGTTGGTTCGAGTTGAGGTTCGATTTGAGTCGAGTTGAGTTAGGCAAGCTCAAACTCAGCTCAAAAAATTTTTGAGCTCCAAAAACTATCTCAACTCGATTCGAATCCAACTTCAAGCCGAGATGAGTTAAGCTTTTTTGAGTTGAATCGAGCAAGCTGACAGAGCTAACTCTACTCTTGTATAGTTCTAATTGATCCTCCTATGAAACATGTTAAATTGATTTTGTGAACATTATAAGCTTATAATTATACTATTATAGGATGTAAATGTTGATATAATGGATTTTATGTATAAACTTGAACTCAAACTCAATTTGAAAGCTTAAACTCAAACTTAGTTCGAACACAAGAGTTCAAACTCGAATTCAACTCGAACTACCCGAGCTATTGACTGAATGAGCTGAGCTAGCTAGTGAAGCTGAACGACCAAATTGAGCCACACCCAAGCTGGTGTAGCCTCTTGGCGGAACCAAGCTGACCTTGGCCAAACTTGACTGTTTACTGTTTAACTCAGTGTTCAGTTCTAAATGATGACTTCGTAGGTTTAGTTTCCGTACCAGAGCCCTCCACGGCAAAAAAATCCAGTAGCTTCAATCGTGAGCAGGTTTCCTGTAGCGTTGTCTATTTTAAGAATTAGATTTCCTCAATTTAGGTTAACGAATGGACTGCATGGATACAACAAATATATCATGCTAGGCCCATATAGCCATGGATGAATGGTCAAGATTCACCATATGCGGATTCCCGCCGATACAACCCTGCCATGATATTCGTAAGAAATCCACCGGTCCATTCGTTTTGCCTAAAAATTGAGGCAGATCCAAAACTCAAATGGCTCTATGACAAGAAAAAGGTGGTTAAGGAAATGCCTTTCGTGGGTCAACCGTGATGTTCATTTGTCATCAAAACCGTTCAAAAGGTCATTTCCGTAGAACTGAAAACATAAATATTAGCGCCATCTAAAACTTTTGTGACCCACCGATGTTTCAACGGTGGGCATTCAATCCCCATTGTTTCCTAGCTCATGTCTTAACACGAGTGGGCAAAGTGAAGGGGTGGATTTCTCACCAATATAATGGTGGGCCCACTTGGTTCCGACTGCAGGAACTTCCTGCATTGAAGTCCATTCAGGGGAGAAACGGACCCCTGTTGGTTGGTGGTCGGTGCTTTGTGCGCCCACTATGATGTATGTGTTTTATCCATGCTGTCCATCTATTTTTCGAGATCACTTTATAGTATGAGACCAAATATAAGATATATCCCAATCTCAAGTAGAATACATTACACGAAACAGTGTTGAATGAGAGGGTCGACCATTTAAAAACCTTTTGGAAGCTATAAAGGTTTTGGATCAAGCTGATATTTGTTTTTTCCCTTCATATGGGCCTGTATGATCCGATCAACAGATTGGACGTCAAATAAACAGTACATTGAGCATGGTGGATATCCAATCATTATTGTTTTTCTGTGGTGTGGTCCATTGAGATTTATATCCCTCTTATTTTTGGGCTAAAGTCTTAAAATGATATATAAAAATGGATAGACGGAATGGACGAAACACATACATCATGGTCGGGCCCACAGTGGCTGGGGGCAGGGGGAGTAGCCAATCCGTTTCCCAATCAGGGATGGTACCGACACGTGTGCAGGCAAAAAAAGGTAATCACTTGACGGTCCATCTCAATCACTTGTTTTATCCAAATCTCCATGCTTCCCACGAGGGGAATCAAAACGATGCATCATGCAACAACCCCATGCAACCGACATGGCGACATCCCACTGCACGCGTGGTTGACTGAAGGCGAATCCCGCCGTCCATCCGGTGAGACCAATGTCGGCATTAGATATTCTATAAAATCACCCCAATTAGACGGTTATAACATGATTTTAGGATATTAATTTTTTTAGCCGTTAACATTTTATTACAGTCTATTTTTGGGTCAACGATCGGACGGCTAGGATCAATCAATCTAAATTGTTTTATAATCACGCTTCATCCATTTCGCTTCCTAGTAAATGGACGGTATGATCCACCTTTCCCTTTGCCACGTGTACAGTGGGAGTGAGAGGTAGGTTACATTTTTAAAGTTTCTACCGAAGGATTGTGCTGTACCATTTCCCTGTCATGATCTTACATTCGGATGGCCCACCAACAGAAAATTTCACCGACTGCTATGAAGTTCGTGCCATTGTGTTGGAAGTGATCGAGCAGGCGATTCCTTGTAATATGTGTTGTGAAATTTATACAGATTAATGTAGTTTCTGTATAATAGGGAAACCGAAAATAATATGGACAGGCTGAAGCACGTCTGAAAACGCTGTCCTTAAAGCGTTATTTGCCCCAACTCAAGTAAATTGAGTATGCTGATAGGTTACAGGCAAATTGCTTCTAGGATACGACGAGCCTGGTGTGGGTCTGCGTTCAGCAAACACGAAGGCCCACCAAATGGAACTCAATTTCACTATTTCTGGCAGTATTACAATATAAAGGAAAATCCCAAAATAAGAAAAGAAGAAAATAGAAAAGTGGTTTGCTCGATTAAGTTCTAATCTTCAGCCTGCTGGTTCGGTTGAACCGTCCTATACCACACCGCTGGTCTGTTCTTCTAGCTAAGGTTGACACCTTGCTGTATTGAGAGGCTGTTTTCTAGAATTCGTATGGAGTTGCTGGAGTGAGTTGAGATGGATTTGGAACCTATCCAGGCCCTCCTTTTATAGGCTATGGTGGCTGGGGGTTATGGTCCAGGGAAATAAATCCCATGACCGTTTTCTGGCTGTTGAGAAAACTAGCCGTTTTATGGCCGTTTTCTGACCGTTGTGCATGGGCCATTAAGCTGCTGCATGCTGACCGTTGTGAGACAGCAGCTAGCCGTTTTATAGCTGTTGGGGCTAGCCATGCAGCAGTTTCAGCTGGACCCTGCACTTATTGCACAGCTGTTACAGAATTTCTGCAACAGCTCTTTTTCAGCCCTCTATATATTCTAAGGGACTCTCATTCAGTCCTTTAGATTTTCGTCCAACCAACCATCTGCCTTAGCCACTAGTCGCACCGCGACTCGCACACGTCTCGCTGCGGTTCGCGAAGGGAGCGACCCTCTGCGACACGATGCGCACGTGCGAAGTGCAAAGTGCGCCACTAGCGCCTCTACAGCCACACTGCCTCACATGCCCACGCCCTCGCACCGAGCCCGAGCCCGAGACCGAGACCGTGACCGAGACCGAGACCGAGACCGAGCCCGAGCGCGAGCGCGAGCGCGTGCGCGTGCGCGTGCGCGGTGTTCCAGTGCTTCGCACTGGAACACGCAAGTCCCATGGTCCACGGACTAGGTAGGCAAATATTATGGTACTCCACTATTATCATTTAAACCACTTTTCTTTCTCTTCTCTTTCCCATGTGGGACTATTCCCAAAGCCCCAAACGTTTTTCAAAAAATAACTTTTTTATTATTAAAATATTTTTATTAAAATCAATATTTTACAACAATCCCCCACTTGATTTTTTATAAAAATATTTTCTCGGTTAAACATACTGCCAGAATAATTAGCTTATATGCATAAAGAAAGATATCTTTCGATTTTAATCTTCCCTTAGTGTAAGTATCTCAAAACTCTATCGAAATGACTGGTAGCCGCAGCTTTGAACCAGTTATTTCTAGATAACAGAGTTGGAGAAACCACACACATATTCGCTATGTGTTGTTAGAGTTCCCACAATCTTGCTCAGCACAATTAATGGCCATGTGCTTATCCTAATTCGTGAACGATCCCGAGAGAAAACTCTTAACTCTCATGAGAGACGGCACCATCTCTACGTTCATATAGGTGAAATCCTTCCAGTGTCTCCGTTACTGTAAGACACTTGTCCTAAAGACTGGAATTCATTAAGAGTTCTAAGACTCAACCCTCTTTCGTAACGCTCAGCACTTATCTATTATGGATGAGGTTATATAATTTAGTGCTGAAAACTTTCCACTTATCAGTGACTTGTTCTTACCCATTAAACCCAAGATTAGAGATTTTCTGATTTTAGGTTGGGTTACCATCACTGGTGGAACTTTGGTTGAAGAGTTTCAACCCCATCCCTCTAGATGTAGCCTTTACTACCTCTCTCGGTAGAGGTTTAGTGAAAGGATCTGCCAGGTTATTGCTTGATTTCACATATGAAATAGCAATGATTCCATCTTGAATCAATTGTCTGACATAATCATGTCGAAGACTAATATGTCTAGACTTACCATTATAAGTACCGCTATAGGCTCTAGCTAATGTGGCTTCACTATCACAATGTAGTGATACAGCCGATATAGGCTTTACACAAAAAGGAATTTCTAATAGAAGATCCCTTAGCCACTCAGCCTCTTTGCCTGTTGCAGCTAGGGCTATAAATTCAGACTCCATAGTCGAGTGCGTTATGCAAGTCTGTTTCTTGGATCCCCAAGATACAGCAGCACCTCCTAGGGTGAATACCCACCCTGTAGTAGACTTATTGTCCCCTGCACTCGATATCCAGCTCGCATCGGTATATCCTTCCAATACGGCAGGAAACTCTGAATAAAATAGTCCTAAGTCTTTGGTTGCTTTTAAGTAACCAAGGACTCTACTGATTGCATTCCAGTGTTCATTACTGGGGTTACTAGTAAACCTACTAAGTTTACTCACAGCATATGCGATATCAGGTCTAGTGCATTGCATAGCATACATAAGACTTCCTATAGCACTCGCATATTCTAATTGTGCAACTGTTCTTCCAGTATTTTCTTTTAGTTTGATACTTGGATCAAATGGGGTTTTTGCTTCCTTTATATTTAGATGGTTAAACTTGTTTAGTATCTTCTCAATATAATGAGATTGACACAAAGCATAACCCCCACAATGTTTTTTAACTTTGACACCTAAGATGGTATCAACTTGTCCAAGATCCTTCATTTTAAATACGGAAGAAAGAAACTTCTTTGTTTCAGTCACACCTTCCATTTTATTACTTATTATTAACATATCATCAACATATAAACAGATAATAATGATATGACTACCATCTTTTTTAGAATATATGCATTTATCAGCTACATTATGCATGAAACCATGAGATAGTATTTTGGAATCAAACTTCTCATGCCATTGTTTAGGTGCTTGTTTTAATCCATACAACGATTTGACTAATCTACATACTTTGTTTTCATTTCCTGGTAGAACGAAACCTTCAGGTTGTTCCATGTATACCTCCTCATTGAGGTCACCGTTCAGGAAAGCAGTCTTTACATCCATTTGGTGGATGTGAAGATGATGTATGGAAGCTAGCGCAAATAATATCCTAATGGATGTTATCCTAGCTACAGGTGAGTATGTGTCAAAGTAGTCTATCCCTTCTTTTTGTCTAAAACCCTTAGCTACTAGTCGAGCTTTAAAGGTTTGGATAGTCCCATCAGTGTGATATTTCTTCCTAAATACCCATTTGCAACCTATGGGTCTAGAACCTAGAGGTAAGTTTACTAGTTCCCATGTTTGATTTGATAGTATAGATTCCATTTCATCATTTATAGCTTCTTTCCAAAAAGCTGAGTCTCTAGAGGATACAGCTTCCTTATATGTTTTAGGATCATCTTCTATAGTTATTACTATAGGTATTCGTCTTATAACATTTTCTCTATCTGCTTCTACCAGATGAAAAATGATGCGTTGTGAGTCTATATAGTCATCTCCAAAACTCTTCTCTATTCTAGTTCTTTGACTCCTACGAGGTTCAGTGGGAGCTTCCATTATATGTGGAGCTGTGCTATTTGGTTCTCTATTAGGAGTTTGAATTTCATTATCCTTTGACTCCAAGGATAGTGAGTTCTCAAAGAATTCAACGTCTCTTGATTCTATAATTGTATTAGACTCCATGTCTAGAAGTCTATAAGCTTTACTATTTTGTGCATACCCTACGAAGGCGCACTTAATAGCTCTTGGTCCTAACTTGGTTCTTTTTGGGTCAGGAGTTCTGCAGTATGCAAGACACCCCCACACTTTAAGATATCCTAGGTTAGGTTTTCTACCTCTCCATGTTTCATATGGAGATACTTTATATTTTTTAGACGGAATTCTGTTTATTATATGGCATGCTACAAGCAGTGCCTCACCCCACAGATTTAGTGGCAACTTTGCTTTTATTAGCATTGAGTTGACCATTTCTACTAATGTTCTATTCTTCCTTTCAGCTATTCCGTTTTGTTGAGGTGTGTATGGAGCTGTACATTGATGTACCAGTCCATGTTCTTCACAGAAGTAATCGAATTCATTCGAGAAGTATTCTCCTCCTCGATCGCTACGGAGAATTTTTATCTTCTTACTTAGTTGATTCTCTACTTCTGCTTTATATATCTTAAACATGTTCAATGCTTCATCTTTGCTCTTTAATAGATAAACATACACATATCTAGAGCAATCATCTATAAAGGTTATGAAGTACCGTTTACCTCCACGAGTAAGAATGCCGTTTAACTCACAGATATCACTGTGCACAAGATCCAAAATTTGAGACGATCTTTCAACACTTGGAAAAGGTTTTTTCGTCATTTTGGATTGTATGCACACTTCACATTTATTAGTTTCATTATCTGTGTATGAGATTAAACCATTCTTAGCCATGAACTTCAAAGTACTATACCCTATATGGGCTAGTCTATCATGCCACAGTCCAGCAGATTCAACCATATACGCAGAAGTGCTACTTTCATTCAGAGAAAACTTAACCATCCCGTTACAAGCATATCCCTTTCCAACAAAATTCTCATTCTTGGATAGAATCAGTTTTCCTGACTCGTATACCACCCTTATACCTGGTTTTCCCAGAAGATCCCCAGAAACTAAGTTTCGCCTCATGTCTGGGACGTGCAGTACATTAGTTAGAATCACTTTCTTTCCAGAAGTGAATATCAGTTCGACAGTTCCTTTGCCGACGACCTTCGATCGGACTTCATTACCCATTTGGACTTCTTGACCATCGGTCAATTCCTCATAGGTTTTGAAGGCTGATTTGTCGTAGCACACATGTACTGTAGCGGCAGTATCATACCACCAGCCTGGAACTTTGCCTTGGATGGTATTCACTTCAGTGATCATAGCCACGATATCGCCTTCTTCTACTGCACTTGCCTCTTTTTTAGATTTGCGATATCGGCATACTCGAGCATAGTGCCCGATTTTTCCACAGACATGGCATGGGCCTTTGAACTTTCCGTTCTTCTTTTGGGCGTTTTTCTTGAATTTCCCTTTATTGGGTTTTAGGGAATCATCTTTCTCGGGATTCTTGTTATTGGTGTTTTCTACTGCATGTACCTTGGACGAGGCATTCCCGTTATCATTCTTTTTATCGCGGTTACGGGATTCTTCCTCAATCCTTAGGTGTTTCTGGATTTGTTCCAGTGTGTAGTCCTCGGTTTTATGCAGCAACTTCTTTCTATAGTCTTTTCACATTGGTGGCAATTTAGCGATTATAGCCCCAACTTGGAATGATTCAGGAAGATCGATTTTGATCGCTTTGATTTTGTTTACTATTAGCTGCAGTTCTTGGATTTGGGGCAGCAGCGGTTTATTATCTACCATGCTGAAGTCAAAATACCTGGCGATGAGAAATTTGTTGGTCCCTTCTTCTTCAGCCTTGTACTTGAATTCCAGTGCGGCCCAGATCTCCTTTGCTGATGATGTCTGTTGGTACAGATCATACAGGCGGTCGGAGAGTGCGTTCAGAATGTGTCCACGACACAATAGTTCGTCTTCGGCTCTTTTAGCACGGGCAGCCACTTGCTCAGGTGTGTCTTTGTCGGTTACTTCAGGCAATGCTTGCAGATTTGGATCTAGTATGTAGTAGATCTTCAGCGCCGTCAGGAGAAATTTCAGCTTGTCTTGCCATCTTGTAAAATTGGTTCCATCGAACCGATCAAGACGTATCAAGTCCTGATTCATCAATTTAATAGATGAAACGCTATCGGCTTCCATTTTAGAAATAACGCTTTAAGATTGTTGTGAAATTTATACAGATTAATGTAGTTTCTGTATAATAGGGAAACCGAAAATAATATGGACAGGCTGAAGCACGTCTGAAAACGCTGTCCTTAAAGCGTTATTTGCCCCAACTCAAGTAAATTGAGTATGCTGATAGGTTACAGGCAAATTGCTTCTAGGATACGACGAGCCTGGTGTGGGTCTGCGTTCAGCAAACACGAAGGCCCACCAAATGGAACTCAATTTCACTATTTCTGGCAGTATTACAATATAAAGGAAAATCCCAAAATAAGAAAAGAAGAAAATAGAAAAGTGGTTTGCTCGATTAAGTTCTAATCTTCAGCCTGCTGGTTCGGTTGAACCGTCCTATACTACACCGCTGGTCTGTTCTTCTAGCTAAGGTTGACACCTTACTGTATTGAGAGGCTGTTTTCTAGAATTCGTATGGAGTTGCTGGAGTGAGTTGAGATGGATTTGGAACCTATCCAGGCCCTCCTTTTATAGGCTATGGTGGCTGGGGGTTATGGTCCAGGGAAATAAATCCCATGACCGTTTTCTGGCTGTTGAGAAAACTAGCCGTTTTATGGCCGTTTTCTGACCGTTGTGCATGGGCCATTAAGCTGCTGCATGCTGACCGTTGTGAGACAGCAGCTAGCCGTTTTATAGCTGTTGGGGCTAGCCATGCAGCAGTTTCAGCTGGACCCTGCACTTATTGCACAGCTGTTACAGAATTTCTGCAACAGCTCTTTTTCAGCCCTCTATATATTCTAAGGGACTCTCATTCAGTCCTTTAGATTTTCGTCCAACCAACCATCAGCTGCGGTTCGCGAAGGGAGCGACCCTCTGCGACACGATGCGCACGTGCGAAGTGCAAAGTGCGCCACTAGCGCCTCTACAGCCACACTGCCTCACATGCCCACGCCCTCGCACCGAGCCCGTGACCGAGACCGAGACCGAGACCGAGCCCGAGCCCGTGCGCGTGCGCGGTGTTCCAGTGCTTCGCACTGGAACACGCAAGTCCCATGGTCCACGGACTAGGTAGGCAAATATTATGGTACTCCACTATTATCATTTAAACCACTTTTCTTTCTCTTCTCTTTCCCATGTGGGACTATTCCCAAAGCCCCAAACGTTTTTCAAAAAATAACTTTTTTATTATTAAAATATTTTTATTAAAATCAATATTTTACAACAATATGGCCACGTGGCATCATTCAGGACAGTAAAGTGTGGTAAAGGCAACAAAGCACTAGCTGTGGCCAAACACCCCCACACACAACTATCGCTAATTCAAGTAAACCCATAAATAGCTTGTGTGCTGGGCTCTAAAATGATGTGTATGTTTTATCCAAACCGTCCATCAAATTTGGATAATTATTTTAGGGAAAAGGACAAAAAATTGAGATTAAAATCTCATGTGGACCACACCATAAGGAAACATTAGTATTCGAATACCACTATTAAAATTTTCCTTAAGACTCTGTAATGTTTATTCTCCATCCATGCTGTTGATTATGTCAGGCAGACCTGGATGAAAGGTAAAACACAAGTTTGAGCTTGATTCAAAACTTTTGTGGCCTCTAAGAAGTTTTTAATGGTGGGCGTTCAATCACAACTTTTCCTTTAATGTGTTCCACTTGAGATATAGATCTGCGTCATTTTTGGGCTTATGCCATAAAATGAGCTGGCAAAAGGGATGGAGGGCGTGGATAAGAAACAAACATCATCGAGGCCCACAGAGCTCCATCAAGTAGCGAGTCGCTGCAGGTCAGTATGCAATCCGCATTCGATGATAACAGACGTGGTTTGACTGGTGCATGTGTTTTATCCACTCCATCTATCCATTTTGCTAGCTTGTTTTAGGCCTATGGCCCAAAATGAGGCAGATCTAAAGCCCAAGTGGACCACACCACAAAAACACGGTAAAGATTGAATGCTTACCGTTGAAAACTTATCGGCAGCCGGAAAAGTTTTTGATCAAGCTAATATTTGTTTTTTCCCTTCACGAAGGTCTGTGTGACCTTGTAAAGAGGTGATGACAAATAAACATCAGTGGGCCGTAGAAAGGTTTCAACGGTGGAGATCATTAAACCCATTGTCTCTTATGTTGTGGTACGCTTGTACACGCGTGTGCACGTAAGGTCATGATGCATTAGTACGGTAATAGCATCCTCACGCGCTTCCGTTCCTTACAAGTGGCCCCATGATTTATTATCTCTTACTTTCTATCCGGTGGGCCCATTTTAATCCCCAAAGGTGTTCCAAACTAGAAGTTTCTTTTAAACCATCTATTCTGCCTCACACTCTCCTACCATTTCTCTATTGTCTTCTCGACCATTCATTTCCAGAGACCACATCCTCTAAAAAGCAGGGCATGGGTCCCACCCTGGTCTGTATGTGACATCCAATCCGTCCAACAGGGCCACACCATTTTCAAAGTAGGATGCTTCAAAGAATCAGACCGTGTGGGACATCGCATGAATTTGAAACTTTTTAGGTGGTTGGTTGTCCATTTTTTCCATCATGTGGCCCAATCAATGATACCTTAGTTCTGATTTTTTGGGCATCCCGTTATCATGGTGGGCCTCACTTATTGCACAGATCCGATTGCATACACAAAACCAGTGGGCCCCACACAATTAATAAAATTTACAAATTTTGTAGGGCCTTTTTCTACAAACGCGGCACAGAAACCGCCCTCTTATTTGTCGGACATGGACCGAAAGATGCTGATATTTTATTTTAGAATCAGTTGCATATCCCCATCACTGTGGGCCCATCAGATGAACGGTCTGGATTACCAAAACATGGCACGAGGAATGGGCGCATGAAGACAGCAAGGGTGTCGAGGCGGACGAGTAACCGACGGGCGGCACGAAATTGAATTATTGCACTGGAGCGTTTCTAATTTTGACTTGGGTGCTCTTGGTTCCTGTCATTATCTTCGGGCCGTTGGCTTCTGTGGGCCATCAGTACTCCTGCCTTTTGTTTGACTTCTTTGACAACTTTTTCCAGTAATTCCCTGTGACCCTAAGCTTTGTGGGCCCACCCATGATTCCATCCGTTTCGTCGGATGATTTTAGATATGGGCTCAAAAGTCAAAAGTATCTCACATGGTTTCGGTGGATTCCTGACTGTGGGGGGCAAGGTGATGTATATTTCTTATATCCGCACCGTCCATACTTTTTTCAAGAAATTTTAGGGTATGAGACAAAAAATGAAGCAGATTCAAATCTCAAGTGGATCACACCAAAGGAAAGTGTGGTTATTGAACACCCACCATTAAGAATTACTTTGAGACCATCCAGCCTGTTGATAAGGTCACCAAGATCTGCATGAAAGGACTACACAAATATCAGCTTGATTCAAAAGTTTTATAACCCCTAATGAGTTTTTAATGTTCAATTCATCCCTATTTTATGTGGTGGGACCACGTAAGATTTAGATTTGCCACATTTTTGGGCCAGTTGCATTAGGTGGGATTAAGGTGGATGAAATTGTAAAAATTACACTAAATGCATGTGTAAAGTATTGTCCCTGAATTGAATGTATCCTATGTTTTCTAATATCATACTTGGAATGTATGCAGTAAAAAAAAAAATTTCAGGATTTACTTCCAAATTACATTTATATTGAACTTAGATGAAGAATAAATCCATCATCCATGGAATTACTAATTTTATCTCATACTTTGCAACACAAGGTTTATTTTCCAAAGCATATAAAGTTAATTTTAATCCCATCTTACACTTCTTCCCAACATGTCATTCCAATTTTTAAAGTGAAACTAGTAATGGAATCTTATTTAATACAACTTAATACTATTGTCCAAACAGGCCCTAAATGATCTGAAGAAATAGATGGATAGTATGGATATAATACACATTCATCATGATGGGCTCCACGGTCAGGGATCTTTGAAGAAAACATGATGTACCTATGCCATCTAATTTGATCATGAAAGTGATCCCCACATGGATAAAAGGAAACATAAATATATACATGATCCAAAACTCTTGTCATGTTTTCGGTCCGTCTTCAGGAAAGTTTTAATAGTGGATGTTCAATTCCAACTGTTTTGTATGGTGTGGCTCACTTAAATTATGGGTGTAACTTGATTTTCATATTCTAAAATAACCTTTTTCTTTTTGTTTTGTGAGCTTTTTTTTTTTTTTTTTTCCAGTTAGCTTGTTAGTTACACCCACTATCAGGTCACACTTGATTTTCATATTCTAAAATAACCTTTTTCTTTTTGTTTTGTGAGCTTTTTTTTTTTTTTTTTTCCAGTTAGCTTGTTAGTTACACCCACTATCAGGTCACACTTCAGTGTTAGCCAACCCACTGAGGAATCGATGCCAAGACCTCATGTTGAAATGAGGTATCTTTCACTCAATCTACCACTTGAGGAAAAGCTCATGCATGCACTTATCAAATCGAAAGTGAATTAAATATCTTATGCACCTATGAGATGAAAGTGAATAGAAAAGCTCGTGCACATATCAAATGGGATGTAATTTGAATTGCCTTGTAACTATATGTTACAATAATCTTCTATGACCTTAGTATGACTCCATAGAAAAGCGTCATGTACACATGCATAGAGTGGAATGTTAGATTTTCAAATTCAAATATAGACGAAACTCAACATAGTTTGATAATCCAATTTAACAATTAATCCATCTAGCATCACCATTTGCTATAACGCTAGATTTTTAGGATAAAAATTTCAAAGACAAAAGAATAGAGATCTTACATTACCTTATTGAATCATGGGACATTTTTCCACGATAAATACGTTGATATCGACCCTCTAATGGTGGTCTCTCCCCTCTCTATCCTAGATGAAAGGCATCGAGAGAATGGACATCTACACCATTAATAGGGCAAGAGAGACGCATTGTCCATTGAATAGACCACACACTTCACACGTCTGTGGGGATAACAAAAGGGAAGGTGAAGATGGAATTAATAAGGAATTGTCTTTCTCTCTTTCTCCAAATAATAAATAAGGAAAGTAGGAAAGTTCAAGAGTTCTCTTTATTATTTTTTTCTCTGCAATATGATTTTTTAAGTAAGGATTTTAGCATTTCAGAGGTTGCATTTATATGATAAGGATGTTAGGATTTTAGAGGTTGCATTTATATGATACTCCATCATTTTACGGATTTCTTTGTATCATGCCATGAGGGAAGTTTAATGATCTGCCTCATATATGCAAACGCTCGTGATCTAATTCTTTCATTGTTTAGGCCATCTACTCTCTCTCTCTCTCTCTCTCTCTCTCTCTCTCTCTCTCTCTCTCTCTCTCTCTATATATATATATATATATATATATATATATATATATATATATATATCTTACGTTGATCATAGAGTAGACCATTGGACTTGAGCCATCAAGTCATCATCAAGTGTGATTAAAGTGTTTTAATGGTTGAAATAAAACTTTCATGTTTAAAAAACTCCGTAACATCATATAAAGCCTGTAAAAGGTTAGGCATAATGATAAAAACATTTGATAAATTTATGATTTAATCATATTTAATCATAAATAAGGTCCTAAGTAAAATTACTAGATCCCATGTTGGTTTAAGCATGAATTAATAAATCCTGATGGATGTACCTAGCATTGCCTACTTTTAATTTGCCTTTAGAAAGCCTTGTAAAGTGAGCAAAAGCCACATAAATAAAATCATGATCCTTATACATCCTCAAGCTTTAAGATATGATCATCTTTCATGCAATATCAAATCCTTAATCACAATGATCATTGTTGATGCCAAAATCCAGTCGGCACTCATTCCGCGTCCTTTCCTCCTTCACATATCACCCCTGGAACCTGCACCCAGAGAACTGGCAAAGGTAACCCTGGCTATGCCGGGGGACCCTCCAATGCCTAAGTCAGGTCAAGGGAATCAGGGTCTAAGTAGAGAGTAGAGGAGAGAGCATTTGCTATTGCGTACCTGTAGATATGGTGTCGTGTGCTATTTATACTTGCCTGTAGTATGGTCTGGGTCCGATAATTTCGGCACGATCACAGGATTCCCAGATCATGGAGATACTGCCCGTAATTTACTGATCACGCAGCGTATCGGGCGAGTAGTGCGTATCTGCGAGTGAAGTTATCAGCCACGATCAGTAATGACAACTTTCGCATTTGGCGTATGCCACTACACATCTACTCGGCTCGGCTCATCCGACCACGGAGTAAAGGATGCAACATTTAGTACTGTGTCCGATCCGACTCGTTGGGTCGGTCCCATCGTAGTTGGCAGGGCTGGCTGTGCCGAGCAGAGTACGGTTACAGTATAGCAGGTCATCCGATCGGAATATGAGGACTGTCCCGAGCTATACCTCAACCGTGTTGGCTACTAGGACGGGTCGCGTCCCGAAACAAGTCGGAAGAGTCAAGCCTCGGCTCAGCCTGGCATTCGGACCGGCGTTGTATCGTGAGCTTGGATTTTCCATAACAGAAGCCCCCCACTCTTCGAGTCTGCTTGCGGACATGGAGAGTATTCGTGTGAAAGATCTCTCGCCTATACTGCATTGATGGCGATTTTCAAACTTCGCGCGTGACAATCGCTCTAGTCGAGCATGGCGATGGTTACGATTTTGAATCTCCTTCCGACCTATGAGATCTTGCCACGTAGGTCTAAGGAGGCGTGTACGTTACGGTTCCCACTTCTCAGGCATCGCTTCGCGTATCAAAACACGCTGCCCGATGTCAGGGCTGTACAGTCGGTTGAGTACTTCCCCAATGGGGTGTGGCCACGTGTACTCGGAGATCGGCTCGTGTCGATTCGGCTGCGGCCATTATGACTTGCCATTAATGGGAAGTTCCTTCGTTGCCTATATAAGGAATCTCGAATTTTCGTTCGTTACTTTACATTTTGAACCAGAAGAGCGTACCGGAGAGGGCGATTTTCGACGAGGTGATTCCGTTTGAATTCGAAGTTTTTGGCAGGCGATTCCGACCGATCTCCCCTTTTCGGTAAAAGATGATTTTCGGTAGTCACCCGGTGAGTCACCTTCACTGTTCTTCATCTCTCCTTCCATTATGTCTTCCGACCTCGAAGTCGTGCGTGAGTACGCCGAGGACTCCGAGCCGGGGAGTTCTGAAGATGGAAGTGGGGCCTCCGAAGGCCCCTTCGAAACCACGACCTTATACCCCTCGCCTCGGAGACAAAAGACGTTGGGTGCTAGGACCAAGCAGCCCAGTAAGAAGAAGGCTACCCGTGCCCGCCGAGTCAACACTACTGAGGATACTGAAATGCCCGCAAGTCTACGCACTGCAGAAGTAGTCCCGGGAGGTTCTGTCATGTCAGAATCTCAGATGGACTGGATCCGTTCGGAGTTTCAAATTCTGAACTCCGTTCGGATAAGGGCCCCTGGGCCTTTGGACGTGGCTGGATCTCTAACAGAGGGGGAAATCACAATCTTCCTCTACGCGTTACAGTGCGGGCTCCGACTCTCACTTTATCCCTTCATCCGGAAGGTCGCGACCTACCTCAGGCTGGATCCCGGACAATTCGCTCCCAATGCCTGGAGGGTACTAATCTCCGCCTTCATTATCTGGCGACAAGTTGGGAATTCCGAGCTGACCCCGGAGGAGCTGATGAGTCTGTACCTGGTCAACCACGACAGTAACGACCCATGGTACTACTTTGCGACCCGAGGCAGCAAGGGGTCTGGACTGGTGATGAACCTGTCGTCCTCTGATAAAGATAGGAAGAATAAGTGGTTATGGGAGGCAGGCGAATGGGAGGCGCCGGTAGCAGAGCTCGGAGCTCTGACAACACGGGTCCCGACTCATTTCACAAAACCAGGTCAGACTTTAACCAATATTTGTGTCGACGCCTTTGTTTCCCTTCGTTTTAATTGAAGTAAAACTTCTCCATTTTCTCTTTGTAGCTTTCTCGAAGGGGCTGCCTCTCCTCGATCCGGCTCAGAAGAACCGGACCGCGAAGGTTAGAGCGCGGTTGGAGATGCTTCACTCCTAGGCAGACTTGATAACAGCGGACAATCTTTATTAGTCCGGGCTTTGCAAGACATAAACCTTGCCCACATCCTTCAGTAAGATATCCCGATCTTTCTGTCGAGCTCAGTTTTACTCACTTAGTCGTTGACACTGTCACTTATCTCGCAGGCATGGCCGAGGTGCCCGACGCTTGGAAGAGGAAGGCGGCTCTGACTGTGACGGAGTTGTTGAAGGACGCCCCTCAGGTGAAGATCACCCGTAAGAAGCAGGCCCCTCCTCGGGAGGGGGAGTCTTCTGCCGCGCCGATCTCTACTGCCCCCGCCCTGAGGCTCGCTGACTCGACTCTTGCGGTGCTTGCTCACCCGTATGCGTCAGGTGCTGCGCCGACCCCAGTGCTTCTTAGGGCGCCCGTGGTTCCTTTGGTGGCTCAGCTTCCGGTGCTATTCGGGCCGACCAGGGGCCCGATGGTAGCTTCTCTCCCGGTGCTCGCCTGTATGATTGTGGCTAACGCCCCGGTTGCTCCAAGCCCTGCTCCTCCTTCCACCGCTGTTCCCCCCATCACGGGAGCTCTTACCGCAGCCCCCGAGCCCCCCATTGCTATCCCTTCTTCCTCCAAGCGGGAGGAGGCCAATAGGAAGGCTGACAACGTGCTTTCCCCTCCTGAGGTCTGGGGAGATGTCCGAGCCGAGGGTCAGAACTCGGCCGGTTGTATGGTAGGGGCTGAGGAGGCTGGGACCTCACCTCAGGTGGGCAGGAGTGGTGGGAGGTTTGAGCCAGGCTATCATATGGCCTGCCTGGCTCCATGGGTGGCCAAGCATGCTCCCGATGAGGACATAGTTCGAACCCTTAGCAGGTCGGACAGCTCCTTTCTGAACGACTTGGCTGCCGTGTGTTACACGGTACGTCTCCGAGAAGATTCTTTCTGTCCTTCGTATAATCATCATACATTTTTTAGATGCTGATTCTCTTTTCCTTATTCAAGCTGTCCCGGCGTTCCTCTCAATTCGGGAGAGAGCGAGGGAGCACCAGAGGAGAGAGATTGAGCTCGAGGCCCTCAAGGATGAGATGACGGCTTTGAAAGATGAGTTCGCCCTCTTGCGGTTCGAGCAGAGTGAGCTGCGTCGGCAGCTCTCGGACAAGAGGGCCAGAGGAGGTCGGCTACAGAGGGTTGTGGTTGACCTAGAGGTCAGGGAGCTGCTGCTGCAGGAGAAGGCGGATAACCTCAAAGCTAGCAATGATGCAGCCATCGCCGAGCTGACCCGATCCAGAGCCCATGCGGATTCCTTGGCAATGGAGACCACCCGACTGGGTGAGGCCTTAAAATGCACTAAGGCTGAGGCAACCGAAGAGAGGACCCGTGCCATTGCTCAGGCTGTGGAGGCCCAATGGGCCAAGGATGAGGTTTCTCTGGCAGCGGTAGTTGCTGTCGCAATTGAAGACTTCAAGACCTCCAAGGAGAGGGACGCCGAAGATGCTTGTATCGAGGCAGTCCCATGTTTATACCCCGACCTCAATCTTGATCATCTTCTGCCAGAGAACCTTGAAGACCCCCCTGCTGCCCCTGCTGAAGTCGCCAGCTCGGAACAAGCTCCCGACGCCCAAGCTCCTCCCGCATAAAGACTATGTTTTCTTCTTTTTTTTTCTTTTTTTTTACTGTTGATGTACTTTTGTCCCTTTGAGGGAGATTTACTAAATGAGAAATATTTCCTTAGAATTTGTCCATTCTTTACTTGCGATGTCGTTTTGTGACCGAGCTGACCTCTTTACAGGTCTGGCCCTTTTATTATTGCTTAGTCTGTTCTCCGAGCATCCTCGACCCAAGTCTTAGTTGGGTCCGATCTTTTGGAGTGCTCGGCTAGTTGCTTGTCTGGCAAGGACCCTTCATTCTGTTGTATGATGAGCCGAGTACTCCATCGGAGATTCAGGTCATTATCAGGCTTTTTCCCTCGAGGGGATGCCTTGTTGAGCCTTTGTAGGGTTAGGTTCCGGCCCCTTAGGGGTCGGACCATTAGGTCGTACTCGTACTAATAAGACAATTGAGTAAACATTCGAGCTTGAATTGAAACTTTTATTAAGAACCTTAAAGGCTAGTCGTTCGGAGGTGTATACTTTATTATGAGCCTTAAAGGCTAGTTCCTCATGGGTAGTAGATCTTCAGGTGCTTAGCGTTCCAAGGATGAGGGAGCTGGCAGCCTTTGAGGTCTTCTAAGTGATAGGAGCCCGGTTTGGCAGATCTGACCACGCGATACGGTCCTTCCCAGTTGGGTCCGAGTGCCCCCGCTCTCGGTTCGGCTGTGTTCTGGAAGACTCGAGGGAGGACTAAGTCCCCTAGGCAGAAACGCCTGACTTTGACCTTCGAGTTGTAGAAACGCGCTACCTGCTGATGTCGAGCCGCCGCTCGGATCTTGGAAATATCTCTGAGTTCTTTAAGCAGATCTAGATTAGTGGCGATCTGCTTGGAGTTTTTATTTTCTTCGAAATTCCTCACTCGCGCTATAGGGAGTCCGATTTCTACTGGCACCATTGCTTTCGAGCCATAGGACAACAAAAATAGGATTTCACCCGTTGAAGTCTGATCTGTGGTCGTGTAAGTCCAGAGGACAAAGGGGAGCTCATCGGCCCAGTTTTCCTTTGCCTTTTCCAGCGTTGTCTTGAGATGGTGCTTGATGATTTTGTTGATCGCTTCCACCTGTCCATTTGACTGCGGGTGTCAAGGCGATGAATAGGCGTTCACGATGCCAAGTCCCCTGCACATACCACGGAACTTGTCATTATCGAATTGGCGGCCGTTATCAGAGACGATGGTCCGCGGGATTTCGAATCGGCAGATGATATTTTTTCACATAAAGTCGATTACTTTTTGCTCGGTGATCTTCGCAACTGGCTTGGCCTCGGCTCACTTAGTGAAGTAATCGATCGTGACTATGGCGAACTTGACTTGTCCCTTCCACGTAAGCAAAGGACCGATAATGTCGATCCCCCATTGGGCGAACGGCCAGGGCCCACTCATGGTAGTCATTTCTTCCCCCGATTATCTCGGCACAGTTACAAAATGCTGACACTTATCACACTTTCAAACAAAGTCCTTCGAGTCTTGCTTAAGAGTTGGCCAAAAATACCCTTGTTGGAGTATCTTCATGGCCATGGTACGGCTGTCTGAATAGTTTTCACAGATTCCCTCATGAATCTCCCGAATCACGTAGTCGGCCTCATTCGGCAGGAGGCATCTAAGGTAAGGCTGGGAATGTCTCTTCTTGTACAACACTCCGTCCAATATGACGCATCTGACCGCTTTGACTCTAAGTCGCCTCGCCTCTAACTTGTCCGAGGGAATTTCGTCGGATGACAGATAATTGAAAATATGGTCCATTCAACTCGGAATGGAATGGAAGGGATTGACCTTCTCTGGCTGGCTGATACTCGGGTGCTCGATGAATTCAACGGGTACAAAATGCGGAATCTTTCCCTCGGAGGCCGAGGCGAGTCTCGCTAAGGCATCAGCCTATGAGTTCTCGGCTCTAGGGATCTGCCGGATGGTGCAACTCCAAAATTTCTCGATCGATTTCCTTGCCTTTTCAAGATAGGCTATCATTTTGACTTCTTTGGCTTCATACTCCAAAGAGATGTGATTCACTACAAGCTGAGAATCGCATCGGATTTGCAGGGTCTGGACCCCCAGGCTTGCTGTCAGCCCAAGTTCGGCTAACAGTGCTTCATACTCAGCCTCGTTGTTAGAGGCCTTGAACCTGAGTCTGATTGCGTATTGGATTGTCGTTGAGTCAGGTGCAACCAGGACAACACCCGCTCCTGCTCCTTTAACGTTCGACGACCCGTCAACATAAAGGACCCATCCCGGATCTGACACTGCCTCCTGGTTGCTCAACGGGACGGGCGGCGTCATCTCGACTTCCTTACTGATCTGTTCTTCACTCGGAGTTGTGAACTCGGTGATGAAATTGGCTACAACTTGACCCTTGATTGCCACCCTAGGGCGGAATTGAATGTCAAACTCTTCGAGCTCAACGACTCACTTGGTGATCCGACCCGACACTTCGGGTCTCTGGAGGACTTGCCTCAAGAGAGAGTCGGTCAACACAATGATAGAATGAGCCTGGAAGTATGACCGCAATCTTCTGGCCGAGAAGATGAGGCAGAGTGCCAGTTTTTTCAAGGACTGGTATCTCATTTCCGCCGGTATCATGACTTTACTCACATAGTATACAGGGTACTGCTTGCTTCCGACTTCCCTGATCAGAGCTGAGCTTACAGCTGAAGCCGAGACTGCGAGGTAGAAGAGCAATGACTCCCCTTCTTCAGGCTTGGACAAGAGAGGCGATGAACCCAAGTACGGTTTCAATTGCTGGAAGGCTTACTCACACTCCGGTGTCCACTCCGTCCTCTTGTGGCTCTTCAGCTGAAGTGTAAGACCCGTATCTTGGACCGTACTGTTTCATAGATCGGACGGTGGGTGCTTGATGATGTTAATTTTTATATTTTTGAGATGGGCCAAGTGAGGCCAACCGATCAATGGTTTGGATCTCACTTGGGACCCTAAGTTGTGACCGATGGCCCACTTTGATCATCATGATCATCCATGATGGGGCTATTCTCCGTGGACCCCATCATGATGTTTATTTCATTGCAATAAGAAGGTCATCTAGACCGTCCATATTGGTGGGGAAAGGATCTCCACCGTTGATTGTAGATTTTGGTGGTCCCACATGCTTTAGGGCCCACTTGATGTATGATTCATTACAAGGGAGGGCCCATAATGTCGAGGTCCCTCCATCACACGCGTGTCCCACACTCTTTCCATTTCTCTTTCTCTCACTTCATTTTTATGTTAATTTATTTGTGCTGGTGTGGCCATGTGGCCCACTTGGATGGGTCCCACTGGATGTATGTGTTTTCCCATGCCCTCCAACCCCTTTCCTTGGTGGCCCACATCTATAGATGGGGCCCACTTCAATGCACATATTGTGTCCAGGGATGCTGGACGTTCCTGGACACCATTGGAAATTAAAAAAAAAAAAAAGAAAACGGAAGAAGAAAAAGAAGCCTTTTGGGGTGGGCCACTAGTATAGGCCCCACCTTGACGTATGTATGAAATCCAAGCCGTCCATCCTCTTACCCATCTCATTTTAGGCGTTGAGCCAAGAGTTGGGGCTGTTTGGAAGATCTGGTGGGCCATAGCGTCGAAGATTTCATCATTACCTTTCAAAGATCATTTTCTTATTTTATTTTATTTTCTAAACATAAAAAAATATCCTTTATTAGACTCGTTGGATCTGTTACGAGCCGGGGAAGCCAATGGACGGGGTGGATTTCCTTGTTGTGGGCTCTAGACGCCAAAAACCCGGGAAAAAATGGGTTTTCAATATATTTTTTTTAAAATATCAAGAGGCATAGCCTCTTCTCTGACGAGTTGCAGCAGCAGCACGCTGCTGCGTGCAGCGTTGGGCGGCGGACGTCAGGGGCCCACGGCCCTGCATGTGGGCCCCACCATGATGTTTATTTGTCATCCAAGCTGTCCACAAGGTGGGCCACCCCCAGTAGTGGGCCCCCTCCAAATTTCGGCCCCATCCATGGCTTGGGTGGCCCACACTACAAGAAATAGTGAGATTGAACCTCTACCATTAGAATCCTTTTCTGGGGCCACAGAAGTTTTGAATCAAGATGAAATTTGTGTTTTACCTTCACACAGGTCCGTGTGACCTTGTTAACAGGTTGGATGGCATTTACACATTACAGTGGGCCCCACATGGGAACCCACAGTGATGCATGCGATTTACCTCCACCGTCCAGGCGGACGGTGGAGCCCACCTGATGCATGCATTTTAATAGTGTCGTCCAGCAGCAGCTGGACGGCCAGTGGATTCCAGCCCCACGTGGTGGGCCACCATGATGTAGATGTATGTCCAGCTGTCCATCTGGACGTTGGATATACCCTATATACTATGTATTATATTATATTTTATATAATATATTATATTATATATATATTAGTTGTGGTGGGCCCTACGTGGGACCCACCTCTGTTCCCTTTTAAATGCTTAAAGGGCTGTAGCAATAGCTATATATATATATATATATATATATATATATATATTTTATATACATACATGCCCTTAATGTATAAGTTGCTGTTGTAGTTATAATGTATGTATATTAGTATACATATTATATATGTAGATTTGCTGCATGATTGGGTAGTGTGATTCATGCATTTTACATTGTGTGTTATGGTTATTGTACGCTCTAGTGACATCGGGGTCGTAGACTCCACAGACGCATCGTGGTTGGCAGGATTGAATACCAAAAATTTTATTCTATATGGGGTGCTATATATATCCCTGGTTGAAAGTCCCTAAACCCTTATGGTATCAAGAGGTTGCTCCAACATCTAGACCGAGTGGGTAGATGAACGTTGAGTGTCGATTACCAGATGGTTGTGCTCTCCACTGTGTCGTGGTCGGTTGGAAGGGGGTGCGGCCTTACCTGCCTGAGTGTAGGGGGTAAAGCTAGGCTGAGTTTGACCAGCTGGAGGAATGGGTCCGCTATGGATGGGTCGCGCCCGATATTGGCAGACGGATAGTGAGGTCTCTTCTACTTACCTTATTGCACGCGATATGGCGGCGATCTGGTTTAGAGTGTACTAGACCCCGGTGATATCCCAGAGTTGAGCTGTATTGACATGTGGACTTAGATGAGGATTGTATGCTTGACTTGCATCTTGCATCACATAGCCTTGGTATGACTCATGATATTATGGATCCATCTGCATATTCCGCATTACTCTGATATTGTATGATCATACTACTACCTTGCGCACACACTTTCACCACCCTCTAAGTTTTTTATAAGCTTATGCACGACCGTTGCGTGCAGGTGACGTTGGGGAGCAGCAGTGCTGAGGAAGGAGCGCTTTGCAGATCATTTTAGAATTTTTATTCTTCATCATTGTATTTCCCTTTATGCTCATTATACTTGTTAAGTTTTTGATCATAGTGGAAATGTAATGGAGTTTTTGGTTGTTGTTGTGGGTTATACCTTTGGTTATGATTATCACGATTCAAACTGACCTTGAAAATCCTCCTCGTAGCATCATAGGATCGGAACCTGGCGAATGGGAGTTGGGAGCAGAGAATGAGGTTCTACGGAGGCTGTCGCCACCAGATTCAGCCATAGAAAATTTTGTGAGTCCGGTTTCTGAATTTGGGGCATGACAGAAGTTGGTATCAGAGCATAACTTGGGAATAACTGAGAACAACATTACATGTCTGCTATGAGTGTAGAATGGCTAAGTCTCGAATTTCGGATAGCTTCGCGACCTTCCGTTACAGACCTTTAACATGCGTGCCTTCGAGAGCTTTCCAGTTGATAGGCGCCTTCGCCCTTTCCTGTAGGATATGGCGCGTGGGAGAGTGACCCGATCGACTCCCGCACCACCACCCGAGGATCCCGCTCCACCACCTGCAGCTCCCGCACTACCACCTATAATGCCTGTTCCACCACTAGAGATTCCTACTGCCCATCCTGAGTATGCTGCTCCTCCACCAGAGACTGGTGCGGAGCCGACCGTATCCGTGAGTGCCTCTCAGCTGCAGCAGATGTTACAGGCTGTGACGGCTGCACTTCAGGGGTAGGGCAGGCAGGCAATTGTTTCACTGGCACAGGCAGAGCAGGATCGTGCGAGTACCCTCCTTCGTGAGTTTCGACGGCTTGATCCCCCGTGTTTTCAGGGTGAGCCAGACCCGACATTTGAGACGATGGGATGTACGACCGAGCGGCGAGTTCGATTAGCCGTATTCCTTCTCCATGGTGAGGCTGAGCACTGGTGGGCATCAATTTCCCGAGTAGCGGGTGTTGACTTTGTGTGGACTTAGGAGGATTTTGTGGATCAGTTTGACCGACAGTACTTCCCTGATCACATCCGACGACAGCAAGCGTTGGAGTTCGAGGCCCTGGTACAGGGCGATATGACAGTGGCTCAGTATGCGGCTCACTTTATTACACTGTCTAAATTTGCACCCTATCTTGTTGATGGCGAGGAGCGGAGAGCCCGTCGCTTCGAGGACGACCTACGTTACGGTCTTCAAAAGCGTGTTATTGGGCATGAGCTTTTGACTTTTGAGGAAGTGGTGCGGAAAGCTCAGATTTTTGAGGCTGAGTGGGCCGGTTCTCAGTCTGATCGCGGTCAGAGGAGAGACCGGAAGAGGCAGGCCCCTCCTAGTGACTCTCAGCAGCGTCGACCACAGCAGCAGAGGCGTACAGGTCGCCCAGCCTTCCGAGCACCAGCGGCACCAGCAGCACCTCCACCATCACCTCCAAGACAATTCACCGACACTTGTTTTAGGTGCAGTGCGACGGGACTCCCAGCCCCCAGCAGTAGCAGAGAGGACCACAACATCCTCCACCACAATAGCAGCATAGACCCCCACAGCAGCAATGACAGCAGCCCTCACCACCGAGACCACCTCAGCAGCAGCATCAACATCATCCTTAGAGGCCACAGCAGCAGAGGCAGAAGTTTCAATCGCCTTAGTGACCCCAGCAGCAGCAGCACGCTCAGAGGGGACAGACACCTCTCCATCCGGCTCAGGCTAGGTTCTATGCGGCTCAGCAGGATCCGCAGTCATCTGGAGGAGTCGTTGAGGGTATACTTCCAGTTTCTGCATGCATTGCACGTGTGTTGTTTGATTCCGGTGCTTCGCATTCTTTTGTGGCCGAGAGCTTCTGTCGATCGACTGGCTTACTGTTGGAGTCTTCTTATGAGAGCCTATCAGTATCGACGCCCTTAGGGAGGACTGCAGTGTTGGACCGATTTTGCTCGTCTTGCCCCGTTTTAGTTGGGGATGTCTTTTGCCGGCCGATCTGTTTGTATTGCCGATGTCTGAGTTTGATGTCATCCTGGGCATGGATTGGCTCGCCGAGTACTATGCCATTTTAGATTGCGTCGTGAGGACAGTCACGTTTTGTATACCCGGCGTGCCGCAGTTCCAGTTCGTTGCAGAGCCCAGAGGAGAGCGGTTGTCTTGTTTGATGTCCTGAGCCATAGAGGAGCCTGTTGCGCTTGCATCGACCAGCTGCCCGTGGTTTGCTATTTTTCTGATGTGTTTCAGGAGATTCCGGGATTACCGCCTCGTCGACTCACCGAGTTTCAGATTAATCTCGTGCCCGGTACCGCGCCTATTTCGAAGGCCCCGTATCGCATATCACCGTTAGAGTTGTGGGAACTGCAGAAGCAGTTGGACGAGTTGCGCGAGTTGGGCTTTATCCGTCAGAGCAGTTCGCCATGGGGAGCGTCAGTACTCTTCGTGATGAAGAAGGATGGTTCGTTGAGGCTCTGCGTTAACTATCACGAGCTCAACAAAGTCACGATCAAGAATAGATACCCGCTCCCTAGGATTGATGATTTGTTCGATCAGCTGCAGGGTGCACAGTTCTTTTCGAAGATCGACCTGCGTTCTGGTTATCATCAGATTCGGGTCCGAGATGAGGACATTCCGAAGACGGCATTCAGGACGCATTACAGTTATTTTGAGTTTCAGGTCATGTCCTTCAGACTGACTAATGCACCTGCGATCTTCATACAGCTGATGAATGAGGTCTTCCGCCCCTATCTTGATCAGTTTGTTGTAGTCTTCATCGACGACATTCTGATATATTTGAGGACCCGTGAGGAGCATGAGCAGCATTTGGAGATCACCTTGCAAACCCTCCGCGCACACCAGCTGTATACGAAGCTGGAGAAGTGCGAGTTCTGGCAGGAGGAGGTGAAGTTCCTCGGTCACTTGGTGACGAGGGAGGATATCGTAGTGGACCCCTCGAAGGTCGAGGAAGGGCGTCAGTGGGGCCAGCCCACGACTGTGACAGAGATCCGTAGTTTCCTTGGTTTGGCGTGCTATTACCGGCGTTTCATTGAGGGCTTTTCTCGTATTGCAGCTCCGCTGACCAGGTTGACTCGGAAGGGCGCAGAGCTTATTTGTAGTGACGCCTGCGAGCGAGTATTTACGGAGTTGAAGGACCGCCTGACGTCCACTCCTGTCCTCACTCTTCTCTCTGGGAGTGACGGATTTATTGTATTCACTGATGCCTCGCATATTGGTTTGGGTGCTATCCTGATGTAGCATGGGAGATGTAAGCCCCGTATCCTAGACTGTACAGTTGCATAGACTTCCGCGGTCTTACCGGTCGAATTTCGACAACCTTCGACCCTTAACCAATATTTACGTGCGACCCTGATTCGTATGCCATCAACCCGAGCCGACTCAACCCAAGACCATTACCATAGCAACCGCGCCATCACTGCAGTTCCAATGCCGCGACTTGTGCGCCGAGGCGATACCCTGGTCAAGAGATGTGGGCCAACGTTCGGTGCAAGGAAAACGCCGCGCGTTGTGAAACCCAAGAGAATCTCTATGAGATGTGACATCAATCCCATCAATCAATCCATCACATGCCAAGTACATGTCAAGTACACATCACCTTTCACCCATACCCAAGCAACCATAAAAGTCAAAAAAAGGTCTTACAAGCCCATGTTTTTCTTACACAAAAGGCCACAAAAGTCAAGGATTTCTTACACACCCATCTCTCTCCCATCCATCACTCCATCACCCATCACTCTCTCTCTCTCCCTTTTACAAGTCTCTCTCATGTTCAAACCCATTCCAAGCAAAGGAGAGAACCCTCCATACGTATGAGAATTTCTCCAAGCATTCCCAAGCTCGAAGTGTGGCCCACTTTCCTACCCCATCATCTCCCATCCTAGCCATCCATTCCTCATCTCACCCTTTGAAGTCGAAGCTAAGGAGCTAAGGAGCCCATAGGAGCAAGAAGATCGGACGGTGGGTACTAGTTAATACTAGTTTTTCATGTTTTTGAGATGGGCCAAGTGAGGCCAACCGATCAATGGTTTGGATATCACTTGGGACCCTAAAATGTGGTCGATCGCCCATTTTGATCATCATGATCATTCCATAATGGGGTCATTCCCCATGGACCCCATCATGATGTTTATTTTATTGTATTAGGAAGGTCATCTAGACCGTCCATGTTGGTGGGGAAAGGATCCCCACCGTTGATTTTCGATTTAGGAAGTCCCATGTGTAAAGGGACCCATTTGATTGTATGATTTCTTCAAGGGAGGGCTCATAGTGGCGGAGCCCTCCAACACAAGCGTGTCCCACCCTCTATCTTTCTATCTCTCTCTACTTCATTTTCTTTTTTTAAGTTCATATTGTGTTTGTGTGGCCCACTTGAATGGACCCCACCTTGAAGTATTTATCTTGTCCAAGCTTTCTTCAAGTGGGGCCCACCTTATATGTTGTACCCACATCATCCATCAGTGGTGGCCCACCTAATCAGGGCCCACCACAATGTAATTTCTTTAAGAACCAAACCGTCCAGTGTCTGGGACGCTGGACGTCCTTGTAAAAAAAATAAAAAATAGAGCTTTTGGGGTGAGCCACCTGCATAGGCCCCACCTTGATGTATGGGAACAATCTAAGCCGTCCACCTCATTCCCTGGGTCATTTTAGGCGTTGAGCCAAAGAATGAGGTCAATCCGATGATCAGGCAGACCATACTTTTCAAAACGGTGGTTTTCACCGTTTATAAAACATTTTAAATTTTTCTTCAGGCCAAAAATATTCAACATTGGACTTGATGGACTCGTCATAGCCTGTAGAAGCCAATGGATGGAGTGGATCTACTTGATGTGGACCCCAGTTGTGAAAAACCCTAAAAAAATGGGTTTTCCATTTTTCTTTAAAAAATTTAGCAAAGAGGCAGAGCCTTTGTGTTCTGACGAGCAGCAGCAGCTGCACGCTGCTGCGTGTAGCGACGGCGGGTGTCCTAGCTGGGAACCCACGGCTCCAGCCGTGGGCCCTACCATGATGTTCTTTATCATCCAACCGGTCCACACTGTGGGCCACCTCCTGAAGTGGGCCCCTACCAAAAATCAGCTCTATCCATGACTTAGGTGGCCCACACTATAGGAAACAGTGGGATCGAACCTCTACCATTGAAACTTAATTTTGGGCCCACAGAAGTTTTGAATCAATATGACGGTTTGGATGGCATCTAAACAACGGTTTGGATGGCATCTAAACATTGAGGTGGGCCCCACATGGGACCCACAGTGATGTAAGTGTTTTATATCCACCGTACAGGCGGACGGTGGGAGCCCACCTGACATTTGTGTTTTCCTCTCACCGTCCAGCGGACGGTGGAGGTGGAGCCCACGGGCAGTGTGTGTACGTGTGCATGCGTGTGGGCGTGTGTACTTATGCATGCGTGTGGGCGTGTGTGTACATGTGGGGTTATGCATGCATGTGTGTGTGTGTGTGTGTGTGTGTGTATATATATATAATATTGTATATATATATATATATAGATATATATATATATATATAAAATTGTATATATTATATACATATATTATATACATATATATATTATATTATATTTTGTAAATTACCTGATGATGGGACTTATGGGCCCCACCCTTGATGCAGGTGCTGCATCCAAATTGCCCATCCATTCTAACAGCTCATTTTGTGAAATGAGTTTAAGAATGGGCCAGATCCATAGTCCGTGTGGACCCCATCTTAGCATGTTATAAGGCCCATGGGATTGGACATTTGATATATTCCAAGGCCCATGGGATTAGGCCTATTTGGCGTATTATAAGTCCCTTGGAATTGGACATTTGATATATTCCAAGGCCTATGGTTTTAGGCCCATTTGATTCATATAAGGCCTATGGATTTGGACCCATTTGATTCATATAAGGCCTATGGATTTGGGCCCATTTGATATATAAGGCCTATGGATGTAGGCCCGCTTGATAGATAAGGCCTATAGGATTAGGCCCATTTAATACGTATGAAACCCATGGGATTAGGCCCATTTAAGACACACAAGGCCCATGTGATTTGACCCATTATGATGTACTCCGAGGCCCATGGGTTATGACCCATTACAATATACCTAAGGCCCATTGGTGTGGTCCATTTATGTGGACCATTTGATGAATAAAAGGCCCATATGACGTGTCTCATTTGATGTATTTAAGACCTAATGGGAAGTACCTAAGGTCCATTGCAATGTGTGACCCCAACACCGATTGTGTAACGATGTTTACGACAATCGTGCCTTGGGAGCAATGTTGGTTTGACGTCCACATTGCGAGTATAATGTTGGTTAAATGTCCGCATTGCGACTCTCCTTAAGGCCCATTGGTAGGCCCGTACTTGTTGTATGCAAGCTGTCTAGACCAGCTGCGTTGTAAGGATAGGGCATTACTTTATAACATGCTTAGTATAACTCCATGACGCACAGCCCATTTGTATCGGTCCATTTGATCGGCCTGCTCGTATCGGCCATTTGATTGATTTAGCCCATATGATTGATTAGGCCCATCTTAATATATTTGTGGCCTGTTGCTAAGGCCATATATGAGGCCCGTTGTTGAGGCCCACCTTGATGTGTATGAGGCCCGTTGTTGAGGCCCACCTTGATGTGTATGAGGCCAGTTGTTGAGGCCCACCTTAAATATATATGGGGCCCATGTTGCAAGGCCCATTGTGATGTATGCAAGGCCCATGGGTCATGGCCCATTGCAATGTATGTAAGGCCCAATTGGTGTGGCCTATTCGATATATTTATGGGGTCCATGTCATTAGGCCCATCCTGTTGTATTAGTGACCCGTCCATTGAGGCTCACCCGTGGTATATATTTGAGGCCCATGTGTAGAGCCCACCTATTGTGTATTTAAAGCCCATGGGTTGTGGCCATAGTGATGTATATTAGGCCTATGTGATGTAGCCCGTACTGATGTGTATTAGACCCAGGTATGTGACTCACCTGCGAAGTATATTTGAGGCCCATTATGATATATCTGAGGCCCATGGGTGTGACCCATCCAGATGTATTTGAGGCCTATGGGCAAGGCCCATTGTGATATGTGTTAGGCCCATGACCAGGGCCCACCTGTTTCATATATTTGGCCCTTGTGTGAGGCCATGTGCCCATTATATATTTGATTCTATGTGGGCCATTCCTTAGGGGCAATGTTGGTTAAAAGTCCACATCGTCGACGCTGGTTATTGATACCGTTTATGAGTATGTGACATCACAACATCATGATACATGCCCATTCGCATCATCTGCATGTTTGTTATGAGATGTGATTGACCATTGCATATGTCATTGGGCAGGATGATGTGAGACTCCCTGATAGGTGGAGATTATCTCACATGAGCGCATGACATGCGCAAGATTGATGCATGATTGGATTGTATGACTCATGCATCTTGTATTGTGTTGTGATTACTGTACGCCCTAGTGACATCAGGGCTGTAGCCTCCACAGGCATATCGTGGATGGCCAGATGGGACACCGAAAATCTGTTCGAGCATCGGGCCGCCATAGATGGCCCTGGGTAAAAATTCCTAAACACCCTCTTGGTTCTAGAGGATGCTCCAACGTCTAGACCGAGTGGGTAGATGAGCGTTGAGTGTCGATTACTAGATGACTGCGCTCTTCACTGTGTCATGGTCGGTTGGAAGGGGGTGCGGCCTTACCCGCCAGAGGGAGTAGGCATGGCTAGGCTGAGTTTGACCAGCTCGAGGAATGGGTCTGCTATCGGTGAGCCGGGTAGGTATTGCCAGACTACTGACAGGCGGATAGTGAGGTCTTTTCCACTTACCCAGTTGTGCGCTTGATTGGGGCAGCAAGTGGTGTGAAGTGTAATAGACCCCGGTGATTTCTCCAGAGAGGAACTGTACTGATATGAGGACTGACATGATATTATGACACCCCATCACTGTTGTGCATGTGGGCGAACGCACGTGGGCGGACGCTGATGTGGGCGGGGCTGAGGCCTAGGCAAGCTACCACACTGGGTGAGCTACCAGCGGTTGACAGGCTACTATGCTGACAGGCTACTGAGTAGGAGTTCCATACTCATTCATTCATCCATTCACTATCCACTCGGGCTGGTGGTGCGCAATTAATTGTTGTGTATCTTCGTTATGGCAAGGATTTCGGTTGGGCACGCGACTAATCTGAGATCAGGAGTTTACCACGTTGAGTCAGACTATCCAAATTTAGGTATGAGACTGGTTTGGATAGAGGTTCCTTGTGGTGGACCCCGTAGCCTGCGATACTACGTACTATCATCCTGACATCACACTCCAGCATGGTCATTCCATTAGCACCATATACTGCATATTCCATTACATCTTCGGCGTATGGTATTGTGGGTTGTTATGTTTCTGTATTTCTGTGACTTAGATGAGAGTGATGATATTTGTTAGCTCTTTCGAATTGTGTATTACATTATATCCTTATCATTCGACATTTGATTATCTATGACTCATCATTTGCATAGCTGTCCTGTATTGTGTATTCTGATATTAATTAACTTATGGACTTGTTCATACTTCTGCTTATTCTGTTATCGCATGATTATAATCTTGTCAGTATTTTTGTTTACGCTGATAATTCCTGCTCTTATCAGTGTTTCTGCTTATTCAGTCATTGTATAGTTTATGGATTAATAGCTTTCCGGTATTGTATGATTATGATATTGTATTGAATACTTGACACTTATCTCGTGCACACACTTACACCACCCTCTAAGCTTTCTATAAGCTTATACACGATAGATGCGTGCAGGTGATGTTAGGTTGTAGTAGCAATGAGCTTGGAGCGTGTAGCTGTTTTCTGGAGCTTTGATTTTGACATATATATTTTCCTTTCAGCATTGTATTCAAATGAATATATTAGTGGATATGTGATGATGATGTTGCCTTTATGATTTGGATAAACTTGTGGTTATGCTTATTACTAGTTAAATGTATATATATAAAAAAATCCACCTTGTAGGATCCTAGCATTGGAAATCTGGCATATGAATGCTAGGAGCCGAGAATGGGGTACTACGGAGGCTGTTGGCGTCGAATTCAGTGATCGGGATTCTTGTGAATCCGATTTTCGGGTTTGGGGCGTGACAGGAGACCAGTGGCTTTTGCATCTCATCAGCTCAAGGTCTATGAGCTGAACTATCCCACGCATGACTTAGAGCTGGCCGCAGTTGTCTTTGCACTGAAGGTGTGAAGGCACTATCTTTATGGGGTCAGGTTCGAGCTCTTCTCCGATCACAAGAGCTTGAAGTACCTCTTCTCGTAGTCTCAGTTGAATATGAGGCAAAGACGCTGGATGACGCTGGATGGAGCTCCTGAAAGACTATGATTTCGATCTCCAGTACCACCCGGGCAAGGCGAACGTGGTGGCAGATTCCCTCAGCCGTCAGCCACTAGGCCTGGTAGCGCATATGATGATTTAGGAGTGGCGGATGCTTGAGGATGTAGCAGCGTATGATTTTGAATTTGGTCTGCAGTCTTCCATCGTACAGTTATCGAACCTGTCGATTCAACCCTCTCTTGTCGCAAAGGTGATCGAGGCTCAGCAGGCTGATGAGTCGTTGTAGAGTTATATGGCTGAGGCGGCATCTGAGAGTCAGGAAGATTGACAATTGGTACAGACGGTGGACTTCGCTTCAGAGACCAATTATGTGTCCCGGATATTCCAGAGTTGAGCAGAGATCTTATGACCGAGGCACATCGATCATGATTTTCTATCCACCCGGGTTCGACGAAGATGTACCGTGACATGAGGCGACGGTATTTTTGGGCGGGGATGAAACGCCAGATCGCCAATTTTGTGGCCGAATGTGACACGTGCCAGCGTGTCAAGGCCGATCATCAGAGACCTCCTGGTCTATTGCAGCCGTTGAGTGTCCAGATGTGGAAGTGGGAGCACGTGTCGACTGATTTCATTCTGAGTTTTTCGAGGACTCAGCGCGGTCATGACGCCATTTAGGTCGTTGTGGATCGTCTGACGAAGTTGACACATTTTCTTACGATGCGTGCGACTTGGTCTATGGACCGGCTTGCGAGATTATTCATCGAGAAGATCGTGAGACTGCATGGCGTTCTAGTCTCGATCATTTCTAACCGAGACTCGAGGTTCACGTCTCAGTTTTGCAGGAGCTTCTAGCTTGCGATGGGGACTGATTTGCAGCTCAGCACCACGTACCATCAGCAGACCGATGGCCAGACCGAGAGGGTCAACCAGATCCTTGAGGATATGCTTCGGGCCTGTGCGATTGATTTCGGAGGCAGCTGGGATGAGCATCTGTGATTGGCTGAGTTCGCATACAATAACAGCTATCAGGCGACCATCGGTGTGGCTCCTTTTGAGGCACTATATGGCAGACCATGCAGATCACCAAGTTGTTAGACCGAGGTTGGAGAGCGTCATCTCCTAGGTCCCGAGCTTGTGCAGGAGACGTCAGAGGCTATAGATATCATCATGCAGAGGATGCGCACAGCTCAGAGCCGGCAGAAGAGTTTTACTGATCATCGACGTCGTCCCTTAAAGTTTGATGTAGGGGACCATGTGTATCTCAAGGTCTCGCCCATGAAGGGCGTAGTTCGATTTGGAGCGAAGGGCAAGCTTGCCCCGAGATTCATAGGACCTTTTTAGATCACTGGGTGCATTGGCACCGTGGCCTATCGGCTTGCCTTGCCATCTCAGTTGTCTGGGGTACATAACATTTTTCACGTCTCCATGTTGAGGAAGTGTGGATCAGACGTTGTTCCCATTATTGATTCGCAGCCGCTGGAGGTTCGTGAGGATGCTTCTTACATTGAGTAGCCAGTCCCTATCCTTGATCGGAAGGAGCAGGTCCTTAGAACCAAGGTCATTTGGTTGGTGAAGGTTCAGTGGGGTCATCATTCTGTAGAGGAGGCTTCTTGGGAGCGCGAGGCCGAGATTCGAGAGTGTTATCCTCATCTCTTTGATGGTTGATCATGAGGTGTATTTTGTATGCTATCTCTGGTTTTATATAGTGATGTTATGTCTCTTCTTCTTCATGAGTTATGCCTAGTTGCGATGATTGTGTAAATTTTAAGGACGAAATTTTTATTAAGAGGGGAGAGCTGTAAGACCCGTATCTTGGACCGTACCGTCTCGTAGACTTCCGCGGTCTTACCGGTCGAATTCCGACAACCTTCGACCCTTAACCGATATTTACGTGCGACTCTGATTCGAATGCCGTCAACCTGTATCGACTCAACCCAAGACCATTACTATAGCGATCGTGTCATTGCTGCAGTTCTGATGCCGCGACTTGCGCGCCGAGGCGATACCTTGGTCAAGAGATGTGGGCCTGCGTTCGGTGCGAGGAAAACGCCGCGTGTTGTGAAATCGAAGAGAATCTCTACGATGTGTCACATCAATCCCATCAATCAATCAATCCATCAATCCATCAACATGTCAAGTACATGTCAAGTACACATCACCTTTCACCCATACCCAAGCAACCACAAAAGTTCAAAAGTTCTTCCATGCCCATACTTTTCTTACACAAGATGCCTTAAAAGTTAAGAAATCCTTACACAAGCCATGCCTTTCTTACACAAAAGGCCACAAAAGTCAAGGTTTTCTTACACACCCATCACTCACCACATCCATCCATCACCCATCTCTCTCTCCCTTTACAACTCTCTCTCTCTTTCTCATTTCAAACTCATTTCAAGTAACCAAACCCCCCATATGTATGAGCCTCTCCCTCTCTTCCAAAACACCAAGTGTGGCCCACCTTTCCTACCCCATCATCTCCCATCCTAGCTATCCATTCCTCATCTTACCTATTGAAATCAAAGCTAAGGTGCTAAGGACCCCATAGGAGCAAGAAGATCGGACGGTGGTGCTTGATGATGTTAATTTTTATATTTTTGAGATGGGCCAAGTGAGGCCAACCGATCAATGGTTTGGATCTCACTTGGGACCCTAAGTTGTGGCCGATGGCCCACTTTGATCATCATGATCATCCATGATGGGGCCATTCTCCGTGGACCCATCATGATGTTTATTTCATTGCAATAGGAAGGTCATCTAGACCGTCCATATTGGTGGGGAAAGGATCTCCACCGTTGATTGTAGATTTTGGTGGTCCCACATGCTTTAGGGCCCACTTGATGTATGATTCATTACAAGGGAGGGCCCATAATGTCGGGGTCCCTCCATCACACGCGTGTCCCACACTCTTTCCATTTCTCTCTCTCTCTCTCTCTCTCTCTCTCTCTCTCTCTCTCTCTCTCTTCATTTTTAAGTTAAGTTATTTGTGCTGGTGTGGCCGTGTGGCCCACTTGGATGGGTCTCACTGGATGTATGTGTTTCCCCATGCCCTCCAACCCCTTTCCTTGGTGGCCCACATCTATAGATGGGGCCCACTTCAATGCACATATTGTGTCCAGGGATGCTGGACGTTCCTGGACATCGTTGGAAATAAAAAAAAAAGAAAACGGAAGAAGAAAAAGAAGCCTTTTGGGGTGGGCCACTAGTATAGGCCCCACCTTGACATATGTAAGAAATCCAAGCCGTCCATCCTCTTACCCATCTCATTTTAGGCGTTGAGCCAAGAGTTGGGGTTGTTTGGAAGATCTGGTGGGCCATAGCGTCGAAGATTTCATCATTACCTTTCAAAGATCAATTTCTTATTTTATTTTATTTTCTAAACATAAAAAAATATCCTTTATTAGACTCGTTGGATCTGTTACGAGCCAGGGAAGCCAATGGACGGGGTGGATTTCCTTGTTGCGGGCTCTAGACGCCAAAAACCCCAGAAAAATGAGTTTTCAATATTTTTTTTAAAAATAGCAAGAGGCATAGCCTCTTCTTTGACGAGCTGCAGCAGTAGCACGCTGCTGCGTGCAGTGTTGGGCGACGGACGTTAGGGGCCCACGGCCCTGCATGTGGGCCCCACCATGATGTTTATTTGTCATCCAAGCTGTCCACAAGGTGGGCCACCCCCAGTAGTGGGCCCCCTCCAAATTTCAGCCCCATCCATGGCTTGGGTGGCCCACACTACAAGAAATAGTGGGATTGAACCTCTACCATTAGAATCCTTTTCTAGGGCCACAGAAGTTTTGAATCAAGATGAAATTTGTGTTTTACCTTCACACAGGTCCGTGTGACCTTGTCAACAGGTTGGATGGCATTTACACATTACAGTGGGCCCCACATGGGAACCCACAATGATGCATGTGATTTACCTCCACCATCCAGGCGGACGGTGGTGCCCACCTAATGCGTGCATTTTAATAGTGCCGTCCAGCAGCAGCTGGACGGCCAGTGGATTCCAGCCCCACGTGGTGGGCCACCATAATGTAGGTGTATGTCCAGCCGTCCATCTGGACGTTGGATATACCCTATATACTATGTATTATATTATATTTTATATAATATATTATATATATTAGTTATGGTGGGCCCTACGTGGGACCCACCTCTGTTCCCTTTTAAATGCTTAAAGGGCTGCAGCAACAGCTATATGTATATATATATATTTTATATACATACATGCCCTTAATGTATAAGTTGTTGTTGTAGTTATAATGTATGTATATTACTATACATATTATATATGTGGGCCCAAGGTCCATATGACCTTTTGAACATAATGGATTGCAAACAAATATTACAGTGGGCCCTAGGCCATGTGTCCCTATGAATAGTTTGGATGGAAATAAACATTTTGTAAGGCCCATGGGTCGGGGCCCATTTGATATATTTAAAGGGCCATGGGATTGAATCAGAATGATGTATTCCAAGGCTCATGGGATTAGGCTCATTTGATATTTTGGGGGCCCATGGATTAAGGCCCATTGAGATGTAGTAGGGCTTATGGGTTGAGGCCCATTTAATGTACGTATGGGGCCCAATTGGTGTAGCCATTTGTTATATATAAGACCCATGAGTTTAGGCCCATTTGATGCAATCTAAGGCCCATGGGTTATGACCCATTGCAATGCACATAAGGCCCATTGGTGTGGCCCATTGATGTGGCCCATTTGATGAATAAAAGGCCCATATGATATAGCCCATTTGATGTATTTAAGGCCCAATGGGATGTACCTAAGGTCCATTGCAATGTGTGAGCTCAATACGGATTATGTAATGATGTTTACGACAATCGTGCCTTGGGAACAATGTTGATTTGATGTTCACATTGCGAGTGTAATGCTGGTTGGATGTCCACATTACGACTCTCCTTAGGGCCCATTATTAGGCCCGTACTTATTGTGTATAGGCCGTCCAGGCCCATCTGCATTGTAAGGATAGTTCATTTCATTATAACATGTTTAGTATAGTTCCATGACTCATGATCATACGCATCATATGTATGCTTGACATGAGAAGTGACTGATCATAACATATGCCTTCGGGCAGGTTGTTTGTGGGACCCCGATTAGGCGGTGTTGCCCTACATGAGCACACGATACGCGCAGGATTTGCTGCATGATTGGGTAGTGTGATTCATGCATTTTGCATTGTGTGTTAGTTATTGTACGCCCTAGCGACATCAGGGTCGTAGCCTCCACAGACGCATCGTGGTTGGCAGGATTGAATACCGAAAATTTTATTCTACATGGGTGCTATAGATATCCCTGGGTGAAAGTCCCTAAACCCTTATGGTACCAAGAGGTTGCTCTAACGTCTAGACCGAGTGGGTAGATGAGCGTTGAGTGCCGATTACCAGACGGTTGCGCTCTCCACTGTGTCGTGGTCGGTTGGAGGGGGTGAGGCCTTACCCACCCGAGTGTAGGGGAAAAAGTTAGGCTGAGTTTGACCAACTCGAGGAATGGGTCCGCTATCGACGAGTCGCGCCTGATATTGGCAGACGGATAGTGAGGTCTCTTCCACTTACCTTATTGGGCACGATGTGTCGGTGATCTGGTTTAGAATGTATTAGACCCCGGTGATATCCCAGAGTTGAGCTGTATTGACATGTGGACTTAGATGAGGATTATATGCTTGACTTGGATCTTGCATCACATAGCCTTGGTATGGCTCATGATATTATGGATCCATCTGCATATTCTGCATTACTCTGATATTGCATGATCATACTACTACCTTGCGCACACTCTTTCACCACCCTCTAAGCTTTCTATAAGCTTATGCACGACCGTTGAGTGCAGGTGACGTTGGGGCGCAGCAGCGCTAAGGCAGGAGTGCTTTGCAGATCATTTTGGAGTTTTTATTCTTTATCATTGTATTTCCCTTTATGCTCATTATACTTGTTAAGTTTTTGATCATAGTGGAAATGTAATGGAGTTTTTGGTTGTTGTTGTGGGTTATGCCTTTAGTTATGCTTATCACGATTCAAACTGACCTTGAAAATCCTCCTCGTAGCATCCCAGGATCGGAACCTGGTGAATGGGAGCTGGGAGCCGAGAATGGGGTTCTACGGAAGCTGTCGGCGCCAGATTCGGCGATCAGGAATTATATGAGCCCGGTTTTTGAATTTGGAACGTGACAGGAAGACATTTATCTGTAGCCCTAGATATGAAGCGTCCGAGAGTTGCAACTCTTCCTGTGAGACACTGTAACTCCTTAACAGTCTGAGGCGAGTTCATGTCGAGGAGAGCCTTGATCTTATCCGGGTTGGCCTCGATACCTCGCTGACTAACTTGAAAACCAAGAAATTTTTCTGACTCAACTCCGAATGCACACTTAGCGAGATTTAGCTTTATCTGATATTCCCAGATGACGCTGAATGTTTTCCCGAGGTCAGCAAGATGGTCGAAGGCTCTGGTACTCTTCACTAGCATATCGTCGATGTATACTTCCATGGTGCGCCCAATCTGTCTAGCGAACATCTGATTCACCAGCCTCTGATATGTTGCCCCAGCATTCTTCAGGCTAAATGGCATGACCTGATAACAGTAGAGTCCTCTGTCCGTGACAAAGGTAGTCTTCTGCCTATCTTGGGGATACATAGCGATCTGGTTGTATCCGGAATAGGCGTCCAAAAATGAGTGTAGTTCATGTCCGGCCGTGCTGTCCACTAGTTGGGACAGGCCTTATTCAGATCGGAGTAGTTTACGCAGACCCGCCACTTTCCATTGGATTTCCTGACGAGCACAACATTCGCTATCCAGTCAGGGTAATATACTTCCTCTATGAAACCCGCATCGAGCAGGACGGAAACCTCCTCGGCAATGGCTTCATATTATTCGGCATCGAACGACCTTCTTTTTTGCTTAACCGGCTTATGATCTGGGTCCACATTCAACCTATGAACCAACACGTCGGGAGAAATCCTTGGCATATCTGCGTGAGACCACGCGAAGACGTCATGGTGCTGTTTCAAGAAGGCTAATAACTCGTTCCTCCGCTAGGGACTAAGCGATGACCCGAGCTGAACAGTTTTGCTCAGGTCTGATTCATCGAGCGGCACTTTCTCCAGATCTTCAACTAACGAGCTTTCTGTAGGTCCTCGGGGGTCGAAGGCGTCCACAATGGGAGCCTGCTTGGTAGCTCCTTTTTTTACTACTATCGCATAACACCTCCGGGCCTCGCGTTGGTCGCCTCGGAGATAATTGATCCCACCTTTAGCTGAAAACTTCATCATCAGATGATAAGTTGAGATGACCGCTCTCATCGCGTTGAGGGAGGGTCGGCCCAGGATCACGTTGTGGACAGATGGAACATTGACAACTAAAAAGTCCACCAAAAGTGTGACTTGATGTCGTCCTTCTCCCGCTGTTACTGGGAGGGAGATGGCTCCTTTGGAGATTACTCTTTTCTCGGTAAAGCCATGCAAGGGAGTCTTCAAGGGTCGGAGTCGAGACCGTGGAATTCTTATCTTTTCGAATGCTTCAGAGTATATTACATCAGCCGAACTTCCAGTGTCGACCAGAATGCGATATACCTTGTGATTTGTTATGGTCATTGTGACCACTAGCGCGTCATCGTGCGGATGATGGATCCCGTGTGTGTCATCCTCCATGAAATTTAGGCTACAAGGAGTGACTCGGAGTTCCTTGCTGGGACGTTCTGCCAGGTGAACGCGGTGTTCCGGCTCAGATCTCCGGAAATGGGCTTTTCGAGCCCTGTTTGAATCTCCTCCTCCAGCTGAGCCCCCGAAGATGGTACGAATTTCAGCGGGTTCTTCTAGGGGGTTGTTTGGCTGTTCTCGTAGTTGTTCCTCTCTCCAAGCGGACTTCTTTTTTTTACCGTAACGACGTAGATGTCCCTTACGAATGAGGGACTCGATCTCATCTTTCAAGTCCACGCAGTCGTCCGTGTTGTGACTATGGTCCCGGTGGAAGCGACAGAACTTCAGCTTGTCCCGGTGCTCTAGGTCAACCCTCATGCAGACTGGCCAATTAAGTAGCCTGTCTCCTCAGATATCCAGCAGAATTTGCTCGGAAGATGTGTTGAGAGGAGTATAAGAACGAAACTTCCCTTTCGGCCTGCGGCTCAGTCGATGGTCGCGGGAAGTGCGGTCGTCCTCCCCTTTGCCTATCGGCTGGGAGTATTCGTTCCTAGGCCTCTTTCCTTTGTTCGTCGAGTCAGTGACTTGCGTACCTTTACGAGCGTAAGTGAACTCCTCGGCGTTGGTATACTTCTGAGCCTTCGCCATGAAGTCCGCTAGCATTTTCGGCGGATTCTTTCCGATGCAGAAAGTGAACTTTCCTTCCTTTAGTCTGCTCAGAATGGCAGCAAGAGACATTGTATTATCATAGTCTTCGACATGCAACGCTTCTTCATTAAACTGGGTGATGTAATCCTTCAACGACTCTTTCGGAGCCTGCTAAATGGTGAGCAGGTGAGTGTTAGGTTTCTGACTTCTTTTACTGCTTATGAACTGTGTAAGGAATAGCCGGCTAAGTTCTGCGAAAGAGCCCACGAAGTTTGGTTTGAGTTGGCGATACCAAATCCGAGCGGACCCTGTAAGGGTGATAGAAAATCTCTTACACATCATTGCATCCGTTGCAGTCTGAATCTGCATCCACGATCGGTAGGACTCCAAGTGTTCGGATGGTTCCCCAAATCCTAAATATTGGATGACAAGAGGCATCCGAAACCTCTATGGCATCACCTCAGCCATAATGGCAGGAGTGAAGGGGGGCTCGGTCTCTTCCAGCATCGCTTGGATGGTGGCTGGAACTGTCGATTGTTGTTACTTTTTCTCCAACATCAGGAATTGGTCCTTCAGTTCCGCAAATCGTGCCTCCCACGGATCCTTATTTTCTGCGACGATCTCCGGCATTCTTCTTTCTCTCCTCCGTTCTAATTGATGACGGAGATCCATGGGTGGCAGAGTAGATGTGGCTGAATGAACGGTAGTAGGGGCTCAGGTAGTGGTATTCCGCGCGTATCCTTCGGCATGCACCGCAGGAGGATTTTGACCCCAACACGGTACCCCTGAGTGCTGGGGAGCTTCAGGTCTCACACTCCTCGGCACAGAGCGAGTCTTCACGAACAATCCCGCCAGCTCGAAAACGGGTTGTTCCTAAACCGGACGTGACTCTGGCCCCTTCTGCTGCTTCATTCTGTTTATCTCGTCGCGCAGGGCCTGGATCTCGTTCTGCATAGTGCGATATTTACTTGACCGATTGAGTGTACGTTGGAAAGGTCCTGGCGCAGACTCGGCATGGAGTGGTGATGATGACCGCGTCTGCTCGTTTGGTACCGGTTCCAGAACTGCAGCTTTCTTCTTTCTCGCCATTGCTTAGGAAAATGAGAACCTGCCTTTTAATCTCAGATTCCCACAGACGACGCCAAAAAATGTTGATGCCAAAATCCAGTCGGCACTCCTTTCGCGTCCTTTCTTCCTTCATGTATCACCCCTGGAACCTGCATCCAGAGAACTGCAAAGGTGACCCTGGCTATGCCGGGGGACCCTCTGATGCCTAAGTCAGGTCAAGGGAATCAGGGTCTAAGTAGATAGTAGAGGAGAGAGCACTTGCTATTGCGTACCTATAGAGATTGTGTCGTGTGCTATTTATACTTGCTTGTAGTATGGTCTGGGTCTGATAATCTCGGCACGATCATAGGGATTCCCGGATCATGGAGATACTGCCCGTAATCTACTGATCACGCAGCGTATCGGGCGAGTAGTGTATATCTACGAGCGAAGTTATCGGCCACGATCAGTAATGGCAACTTCCGCATTTGGCGTATGCCACTACACGTCTACTCGGCTCGGCTCATCCGACCACAGAGTAAAGGATGTAGCATCTAGTACTGTGTCCGATCCGACCCGTTAGGTCGGTCCCATCGTAGTTGGCAGGGCTGACTGTGCCGAGCAGAGTACGGTTACAGTATAGCAGGTCATTCGATCGGAATATGAGGACTATCCCGAGCTGCATCTCAACTGTGTCGGCTGCTCGGACGGGTCGTGTCCCGAAACAGGTCGGAAGAGTCATGCCTCAGCTCAGCCTGGCGTTCGGACCGACGTTGTATCGCGAGCTCGGATTTCCCATAACAATCATAGTTAAAACTAAGGGACCCACCCTAAGATTATTGACATAAATTCAATCTTTAAATGTAAGTGTTTAAAGGTCTAATAGTAGAATCTTATGTTCATAACATACTTTATAACGCCTCAAATTTTTTGCTAATTTGGGAATTGGATGTCCTTGTACATTACTTTTGTTTTCTCGATTTAAGTGCATGCTTGTACATGTTTGAGATCAAAATGAGTGATTTTAGGTCCACTAAAATCACCCGACTAGGTGCAAGTTATGAATTTTACTAAACATGGACAGTAGCCCATGATGCCATCATGAAATTTACAGTGCCATGGTGAAAATAGAGGTTTTTAAAGTAATGGGGCATAGTACCAACTTTCCACCATGAAAAAGGGATGTTTTTGAGCAGCAGTCCACGGTGCCACTATGGAGCCTGGTTCAGCAATGAACAATAATGTTCAACAATTAGTAGTTTCAGCGCGTTGAAATCAAAATTTCATATATTTTTTATACAACTTTGATTGAGGTGATTCAAAAGTCAAATTGAAGCTTGATGAGTCTAGGTTATATATATAATAAAACCAAACTGAAATGAGGTTAATTTTACGATGTTTGGAAAACTATGCAAAAAATTATTGGTTTCGGACACATGGTACTTCTTGAATTTTTATAATTTTTGTAGAACTCAAAATGGAATAAAATTTAGCAAGGAAAAAGTAAATTCGATGATAAACTACTAAAAAATTACAAAAATAATACAGTAATTAAAAGTACGAAAAATATTACAAGCAATAGACTTGATAAAACTAAAAATTTCTATAACTGCAGTCACCGATGGATCGGACGTATCCTTTTCATTTTAGGGTTTTAGTATTCGATATATTCTTAGGAATTTCTTTGAATCATGCCAAAAATCATCCTGTGTAATTAAATTATAATTTTTTTTTGTATATTTTACTATTTTGAATAATTTATAATTTAGTTGAATTATGACTTTTGTTTAGGGTGATTAGAGCTGAATTACCATTTCCACTCATTGTAAATGACTTATATTGCAAACTTAGGTAATCCACGCCTACCTAATTGCATATGATAAATTTTCTTAATTATTTTATTTCAGAAATGGCCAATTAATAAAAGAATCTCTAGTATGGGTTTAATGTTAATCGTGAAATAAATTATAGAAATTGCGTCTCAAATCATTCAACTTGATCTCGTAAGGTGAGCGCATGAGATATGTAAATATTCTTAGGATTTATCAGGAACTTAGTTTTCTCCATTTGACCTTTGTCAAACTTGTGGCTTTTGGATCGTTAGGTTGTAACCAAATTTAGGGCACCAACTCAAATTAATATTCTATACATATTCGTATAGTCTCGACTCTAATCGATGATTGGTGACCGTCAAACAAAAATAGGATCATACCCATTGATCGTCGCATTATAATCACCGATCAATTTATTGTACGTTTAATGCATAAACAATTATAATATTCTAGATTCATATAACTTATTTAAGATTTAAAGTGTTATTAACACTTGTTAGTTTGTTAGGTTCAAATGCATGTACTTTTGCAACTGGTAAACTGTAATGCCCCGAATTTTCAGGGGTAGAGTAGGAACTCGGCTCTCAAATTCTCGAGTGTCACGTGTGCCCTAATGGGCTTCAGATTTCAATGCATTGGGGTTTATTTATAAGCAATGACGGGTTTAACAAATCATAAGCATAAGCATAAGAATATCATAAAATATAAATACGGGCCGCTAAACAAGTAAGATATTTAAAATACAGTACTAAGAAAATCCAGCAGGGAACTACACCCACCCAGATAAATATCTCATGATACTAGGGCCCTGGTTCATGTCCCGCGACCATCCAACCATAAACTAGAAGAAACCGCCGAAGTTTGGGAGTGCGTCTGCTCCTCGTCGTTGTCTAAAAAAAACTAATAGTTTCAACTATGAGCAAGTATGAATACAAACAGCACATACCTAGCATTGGATTAGTCCATTAGTTAACCTTTAAAAAAACAAAAAACTAATAGTTTCAACTGTGAGCAGGTTTCCTATAACGTTGGCTATTTAAGCATTGGGTTTCCTCATTTTAGGTTAACGAATGGACTGCATGAATACAAACAACACATACGTCATGCTACGCCCCATATAGCCGTGGATGAAAGGTCAAGATTCACCATATGCGGATTGCTGCTACTACGACCCTGCCATGATATTTGTAAGAAATCCACGTTTCCATCCGTTTTGCCTACAAATTGAGGCAGATCCATAACTCAAATGCCTCCATGACAAGAAAAAGTGGTTACGGGAATGCCTACCATTGGTACTTTCATGGGTCAACCGTGATGTTTATATGCCATCCAAACCGTTCATAAAGTCATTTCTGAATAACTGAAAACATAAAAATTAACGCCATCTAAAACTTTTGTGACCCACCGATGTTTCAACGGTGGGCATTCAATCCCCATTGTCTCCTAGCTCATGTCTTAACACGACTGGGTAAAGTGAAGGGGTGGATTTCTCACCACTTGGTTCCGACTGCAGGAACTTCCTGCATTGAAGTCCATTTAGGTGAGAAATGGATTGGGTACTACCCCGGGTGGCTGATGGTCGGTGCTATGTGGTCCAGCATGATGTACGTGTTTCATCCATGGTGTCCAACTATTTTTCGAGGTCATTTTATAGTATGAGACTTAATATAACGTATATCTCAATTTCAAATAGACCACATTACAGGAAATAGGAAACAGTGTTGAATGAGCGTCGACCATTAAAAAAATCTTTTGGAGGCTATAAAAGTTTTGGATCAAGCTTATTTTGTTTTTTCCCTTCATATGTGCCTGTATGATCCAATCAACAGATTGAATGTCAAATAAACAGTACATTGGGCCTCAGGAGAATTTTAATGGTGGATATCCAATCTCTATTATTTTCCTGTGGTGCGGACCACCTGAGATTTATATCCCTCTCATTTTTAGGATAAAGCCCTAAAATGATCTTTAAAAATGGATGAACGGAATGGATGAAACACATACATTATGGTGGGGCCCACAGATTGGCTGGTGGCAGGAGTAGCGGCCAATCCGTTTCCCATTTAGGGGTGGTACCGACACGTGTACAGACCAAAAAAGGTTGTCGCTTGACGATCTATCTCAACCACTTTGTTTTATCCAAATCTCCGTACCTCCCACGAGGGAAATAAAACGATGCAACTTTCCACGACCCCATGCAACCGACATGGCGACATCCCACTGCACGCGTGGTTGACTGAAGGCGAATCCCGCCGTCCATACGGTGAGCCCAATGTCGACATTGGATATTCTATAAAATCACTCCCATTAGACAGTTATAACATGATTTTAGGATATTAATTTTTTTAGCCGTTAAAATTTAGTACAGTCTATTTTTGGGTCAACGATCGGACGGCTAGGCTCAACCAATCTAAATTGTTTTATAATCACGCTTCATCCATTTAACTTCCCAGTAAATGGACGGTATGATCCACCTTTCCCTTCGCCACGTGTACAGTGGGAGTGGGAGAGAGCTTACATTTTTAAAGAGAAATTTCCAACTGTACGACCCATATATGGCCCACCAGCCTTTTGAAGCCCACTGCTTTTTAAGCTTCCAAAAATAAGTCTCTGCTGTACGGACGCCTCTGTACATGACGAAAATGCCCTTACTCTAAAAATATGACTGCATGTACTCCCTTCCACGCAAATACACCGTCCGAACTCTCCCCGCCATCCCTAATCCCTATTTTCACCCATTTTCTTCGTGAAATCTCCATATAATCTCCGTAGAATCCCCATCCGACCATCACATTACATCTTCTATCATCCATTACTCAAGGTGAGCGGTTTTCTTTTTCTAAGAGGACGTGGATGCATTGATAAATTTGAGATCTTGAAGACTTGTCTCCAAAGAACGTGTTTCACACCAAGGTACTCTTAAAAAAAAAACTTTCACTTCTTTGTATTTCACCATGTTTAATTGAATGAAGTATCAGATGGTGCTTGATTAAAAGAAATGGTTTTTTTTTTTTTTTGACCTAACAATTGTACAGGTTGGGGCTGTCTTTGGCAACCCAATCCATTCATCTGTTGGGTCAAATCATCTGATGGGCATGCCTCAAAAACTTCCAATTAGATGATACTATCAATTGATAATTGTAGAGAATTACAACCCACAGTCCACATTTGATGTGGTGCCAAGTGGTGCCAAGGTAAACAGTCGGGGTCGACCGGGTCATTCCCGGTCGACCCCAACTCTCTGGACCCGGTCGACCCCATTTCACTAAAATTCAAAAAAATGGGGTCGACCGGGTAACTGTCCAGAGAGTCGGGGTCGACCCCGACTGTTTACCTTTGTTTAAGCATTCAATATCCACTGTTTTCTGTCATGCGGCCCACTTGTGTAGGCATTCAGGAATCCACTGTTTTCTAATGATTGAGTTTTCTAATGACTCAGCTTGAAATTTTGTCGAGTCAAGTTCACTTGTACTCAACTCATACAAGTTTTGAGTTGAGTCAATGAGTTATACAAATATGTTAGAAGGTATGTGGGCTATCTGGGATGAAGTGCTTGATCCAATAAGTTTTGAATTGGGTGAATAGCTTACTTGGTTTCTTGAGGCCTCGAGTATTTGCAAAGTTATCATCAGATTCTAAAAAGTGAATAGCTTATCCACTTAAACTTCCATAGTTTTTTTTTTAAGAAAAAAATTTATTTTCCATAATTTTTTTTTAAATAAATTATTTGTGCTGATCACGTTGCTTATTTACTGCTGTTGAAGCTATTCTACTGCTGCAAGGAAAGATCAATGACAATGATGATGATGACACTGTCAACATTCGCATTCTTGTTCCATCCAAGACTATTGGCTGTCTCATTGGCAAGAACGGTGCTATTATAAATGAGATGCGCAAGACTACAAAAGCTAATGTTCTCATCTCAAAACATGAAAAGCCAAGATGTGCTGAAGAGGGTGGTGAACTAGTGGAGGTCTGTTTCCACTTCACGGCCATTTCCATGCATTTAATGATTACTTAATTTGTTTTTGATCTTGCCCATTCAGGTGATTGGAGAGGTTGGTTGTATGAGAGTTGCACTTGTTCAGATTGTTTTGAGGCTTAGAGATTATGTTTTAAAAGACAGGGAAGGTGCTCGCAGTGCTCCTGGTGCTGATTCCCTGTACTCAGGCAATCTCTCTGCACCATCAGTTCTGCCTAGTATTCCTCAACCAATGTTTTTTTTATTTTTTCTCGGAAAGGCAACACTACCAGGGATTGAACCCTGGAATCTGGATCACTTACACACATGACACACACACACCACCAATTTTTTCTTAAAAGAAGAAAAGGGGATTCATTATACTTTTTTCTCCAAAAATTGGCAAATTTTAGTAATTGGTTCATGCTCAGAAATTGATAGGCCTATTTCCAATATTTTCTTTAAACACAACTACTCAGTGTGATCATAAATAGTAGAACTACTATGGCTAGTTTTATTTCTGCATGTGAAATGCTACATTATATATATTTTCCAATAAAATATTCCAATCCCTTGATGAGCTTACTTTCCTTTTCTTTTTCTGGAATTTGAACTATATGAAGGGTGGGGAGAATGGATATGGATTGATTTCCTCGAATTCATCAAAGTCATTTCACTTCACTTCACCGTCATTTTCATGCATTTCACGATCATTCCCGGCGATTCCGTGTTGATTCACGGTCAATTCGACGCACTTCACGGTCAATTCACTTCACTTCACGGCCATTTTCACGCACTTCGCGGTCAATTCGCTTGACTTCACCATCATTTTCATGCATTTCACGGTCATTCTCAGTGATTCCGTGTTGATTCACGGTCAATTCGACGCACTTCACGGTCAATTCACTTCACTACACGGCCATTTTCACGCACTTCACGGTCATTTCACTTAACTTCACCGTCATTTCTATGCATTTCACGATCATTCCCGGCGATTCCGTGTTGATTCACGGTCAATTCGACGCACTTCACGGTCAATTCACTTCACTTCACGGCCATTTCCACGCACTTCGCGGTCATTTCACTTCACTTCACCGTCATTTCCATGCATTTCACGGTCATTCCTAGCGATTTCGTGTTGATTCACGGTCAAATTCGACGCACTTCACGGTCAATTCACTTTACTTCACGGTCATTTCCACCCACTTCGCGGTCATTTCACTTCACTTCACCGTCATTTCCATGCATTTCATGATCATTCCCAGCGATTCCGTGTTGATTCACGGTCATTTCCATGCACTTCACGGTCATTTCACTTCTCTTCACGACCATTTCCACGCACTTCGCCGTCATTTCACTTCACTTCACCGTCATTTTCATGCATTTCACGGTCATTCCCGACGATTCTGTGTTGATTCACGGTCAAATCGACGCACTTCACGGTCATTTCACTTCACTTCACGCCCATTTCCACCCGCTTCGCGGTCATTTCACTTCACTTCACTGTCATTTCCATGCATTTCAAGGTCATTTTCGACGATTCCGTGTTGATTCACGGTCAATTCGACGCACTTCACGGTCAATTCACTTCACTTCGCGGCCATTTCCACGCATTTCGTGGTCAATTCACTTAACTTCACCGTCATTTCCATGCATTTCACGGTCATTCCCGGCGATTTCGTGTTGATTCACGGTCAATTCGACACACTTCACGGTCAATTCACTTCACTTCACGACCATTTCCACGCACTTCACGGTCATTTCACTTCACTTCACCGTCATTTCCATGCATTTCAAGATCATTCCCAGCGATTCCGTGTTGATTCGCGGTCAATTCGACGCACTTCATGGTCACTTCACGGCCATTTTCACGCACTTCGGGGTCAATTCACTTCACTTCACCATCATTTCCATGCATTTCACGGTCATTCCCGGCGATTCCATGTTGATTCACGGTCAATTCGACGCACTTCACGGTCAATTCACTTCACTTCACGGCCATTTCTACGCACTTCGTGGTCATTTCACTCACCGTCATTTCCATTCCTTTCAGGGTCATTCCCGGCGATTATGTGTTGATTCACGGTCAATTTGACGCACTTCACGGTCAATTCACTTCACTTCACGGCCATTTCCACTCACTTCGTGGTCATTTCACTTCACTTCACCGTCATTTCCATGCATTTCACGGTCATTCCCGGCGATTCCATGTTGATTCACGGTCAATTCGACGCACTTCACGGTCAATTCACTTCACTTCACGGCCATTTCCACGTACCGTGAAAGTGAAGGGAATTGACCGTGAAATGCATGGAATTGGCCGTGAAATGAAATGAATGAAATTGACCACGAACTGATTGAAATTGGCCACGAAGTGAATGAAATGAATTTTCGACCATCAACCTAATGGAATCTTGGAAAATAAGTAGGTTGTTTAGCTAAAGTAGCATCTCCTACCCCCAAATCCTGGTACATCAAGTAGCTCATTGTGGTTTAAGAGATATATTTATTAAATGAATAAAGAACGAAATGAATAAAAAAAGAGATTTTTTTTTTATATGCTTATATATACATATTTATATATGTATTAGAGAAAATTGTAGGGGAGAAAAAGTTCTCCTTGTCAAAAATAAAAAGAAAAAAGAAAAACAAGTACAAAGGTGAAAAAAAGTACAGAGGTTTGCACTTCACGGTCAATGCACTTCACTTCACTGCCATTTCGATGCACTTCACGATCGATTCTCTTCACTTCACAGCCATTTCCATGCATTTCACGATTATATCCGGCAATTTCGTTTACGTTCACGGTCATTTCGATGCACTTCACGGCCAATGCACTTCACTTCATGGCCATTTCGATGCACTTCACGATCAATTCTCTTCACTTCATGGCCATTTTCATGCATTTCACGATCATATCCGGTAATTTCGTTTACGTTCACGGTCATTTCGATGCACTTCACGGTCAATGCACTTCACTTCACGGCCATTTCGATGCACTTCACAATCAATTCTCTTCACTTCACAGCCATTTCCATGCATTTCACGATCATATCTGGCAATTTCGTTTACGTTCACGGTCATTTTGATGCACTTCACGGTCAATGCACTTCACTTCACGGCCATTTCAATGCACTTCACAATCAATTCTCTTCACTTCACGGCCATTTTCATGCATTTCACTATCATATCCGGCAATTTCGTTTACGTTCACGGTCATTTCGATGCACTTCACGGTCAATGCACTTCACTTCACGGCCATTTTGATGCACTTCACAATCAATTCTCTTCACTTCACGGCCATTTTCATGCATTTCACTATCATATCCGGCAATTTCGTTTACGTTCACGGTCATTTCGATGCACTTCACGGTCAATGCACTTCACTTCACGGCCATTTCGATGCACTTCACGATCAATTCTCTTCACTTCACGACCATTTCCATGCATTTCACGATCATATCCGGCAATTCCGTTTACGTTCACGGTCATTTCGATGCACTTCATGGTCAATGCACTTCACTTCACGGCCATTTCGATGCACTTCACGATCAATTCTCTTCACTTCACAGCCATTTCCATGCATTTCACGATTATATCCGGCAATTTCGTTTACGTTCACGGTCATTTCGATGCACTTCACGGTCAATGCACTTCACTTCATGGCCATTTCGATGCACTTCACGATCAATTCTCTTCACTTCACGGCCATTTTCATGCATTTCACGATCATATCCGGTAATTTCGTTTACGTTCACGGTCATTTCGATGCACTTCACGGTCAATGCACTTCACTTCACGGCCATTTCGATGCACTTCACAATCAATTCTCTTCACTTCACTGCCATTTCCATGCATTTCACGATCATATCCGGCAATTCCGTTTATGTTCACGGTCATTTCGATGCACTTCACAGTCAATGCACTTCACTTCACGGCCATTTCGATGCACTTCACGATCAATTCTCTTCACTTCACGGCCATTTCCATGCATTTCACGATCATATCTGGCAATTTCATTTACATTCACGGTCATTTCGATGCACTTCACGGTCAATGCACTTCACTTCACAGCCATTTTGATGCACTTCACGATCAATTCTCTTCACTTCACGGCCATTTCCATGCATTTCACGATTATATCCGAAAATTCCGTTTACGTTCACAGTCATTTCGATGCACTTCACAGTCAATGCACTTCACTTCACGGCCATTTCGATGCACTTCACGATCAATTCTCTTCACTTCACGGCTATTTCCATGCATTTCACGATCATATCTGGCAATTTCGTTTACGTTCACGGTCATTTCGATGCACTTCACGGTCAATGCATTTCACTTCACGGTCATTTCCAAGCACTTCACGATCAATTCTCTGCATATAACGCAATGACAATTTGAAACATGCATGAACAAAATGATGGTGATAAATTTATGAACTCAAACCTGCTCCTGTAGTGCTTCTTTCAACTGAGAAACCAGAGTAACCCTGGATTCTTCAATTGACTTTAGTGCTTCTTTCAACTGAGAAACCTGCTCCTGTAGTGCTTCTTTACCCACTGCATTTGCAAGGATTACAATCTTAAGGGTGGAGGGCAATCTGTAAAATGCACAACATAGAAGCAAATAAATAAGCCGAAAAAGAGAACAGGAACATAAACAAAGTCTATGATAGGAGAGTGCGTGGAAATGGCCGTGAAGTGAAGTGAATTGACCGTGAAGTCCGTCGAATTGACCGTGAATCAACACGGAATCGCCGGGAATGACCATGAAATGCATGGAAATGACGGTGAAGTGAAGTGAAATGACCACGAAGTGCGTGGAAATGGCCGTGAAGTGAAGTGAATTAACCGTGAAGTGCGTCGAATTGACCATGAATCAACATGTAATCACCGGGAATGACCGTGAAATGCATGGAAATGACGGTGAAGTGAAGTGAATTGACCTCGAAGTGCGTGAAAATGGCCATGAAGTGAAGTGAATTGACCATGAAGTGCATCGAATTGACCGTGAATCAACACGGAATCGCTGGGAATGATCATGAAATGCATGGAAATGACGGTGAAGTGAAGTGAAATGACCGCGAAGTGCGTGGAAATGACCGTGAAGTGAAGTGAATTGACCGTGAAGTGCGTCGAATTGACCGTGAATCAACACGGAATCGCAGGGAATGACCGCGAAATGCATGGAAATGACGGTGAAGTTAAGTGAATTGATCACGAAGTGCGTGGAAATGGCCGTGAAGTGAAGTGAATTGACCGTGAAGTGCGTCGAATTGACCGTGAATCAACATGGAATCGTCGGAAATGACCTTGAAATGCATGGAAATGACAGTGAAGTGAAGTGAAATGATCGCGAAGTGTGTGAAAATGGCCGTGAAGTGAAGTGAAGTGAAATGACCGTGAAGTGCGTCGATTTGACCGTGAATCAACACGGAATCACCGGGAATGACCGTGAAATGCATGGAAATGATGGTGAAGTGAAGTGAAATGACCGCGAAGTGCGTGGAAATGGTCATGAAGTGAAGTGAAATGACCGTGAAGTGCGTCGATTTGACTGTGAATCAACACGAAATCGCCGGGAATGACCGTGAAATGCATGGAAATGACGGTGAAGTGAAGTGAAATGACCGCGAAGTGCGTGGAAATGGCCGTGAAGTGAAGTGAATTGACCGTTAAGTGCGTCGAATTGACCATGAATCAACACAGAATCGCCGGGAATGACCGTGAAATGCATGGAAATGACGGTGAAGTTAAGTGAAATGACTGCGAAGTGCGTGAAAATGGCCGTGTAGTGAAGTGAATTGATCGTGAAGTGCGTCGAATTGACCGTGAATCAGCACGGAATCACTGAGAATGACCGTAAAATGCATGAAAATGATGGTGAAGTGAAGTGAATTGACCGCGAAGTGTGTGGAAATGGCCGTGAAGTGAAGTGAATTGACCGTGAAGTGCGTCGAATTGACCGTGAATCAACACAGAATCACCGGGAATGACCGTGAAATGCATGGAAATGATGGTGAAGTGAAGTGAAATAATCGCGAAGTGTGTGAAAATCGCCTTGAAGTGAAGTGAATTAACTGTGAAGTGGATTTTTAACCATCGAACCAATGGAATCTTGGAAAATTACTATGTTGGTTGGCTAAATTAGCTTCTCCTACCCCAAAATCATATATAGTACGTTAAGTAATTCATTATAGTTTAAGAGATATGCTTGTTAAATTAATAGACAAAGAAATGAATTAAGAGATAGAAAAAAAAATTTATATACTTATATATACATATTTACATAATTATGTATTTGAGAAAAATTTAAGGGAGAAAAAGTTCTCCCCAGAAAAAGATTTTTTTTTAAAAATAAAAATACAAAGGTGGAACAGCCGGGTGAGTGGGACAGCGAGTTGGGGTCGACGACCCAGTCGACCGGGTGAGTGGGACAACGAGTCGGGGTTGACTATCCGGTCGACCGGGCAGGCTGGTTTTTTTTTTTTTTTTTTTTTTCTGTTGTAATTTTATTGCTATTTATTGGTCCCATTATAATGTATGTGTTATATCCAAGCCGTCCATCTATTACGCGAACTCTTGATAAGGCTTGAGATGAAAAATAAGTCAGATCTAGCTATCGAGTGGACCACACAGTAAAAGGCAGTGGAGGATTGAACGTCTACCATTGAAATCCTTTCATTGGTCACAGAAGTTTTGGATCATTATGAAATTTATTTTTCCTCTACATGCAGGTCTTTGTGACCTTATGAATAGATTGGATGGAAAATATATGTTATGGTGGGCCCTACAAAATTTTTAACGGTGAAAATCTATTTTCCCGCTGCTCGTTGTGGTGTGGTCCAGTTGATCTTTGGGTATGATTTTTTGTTTTTGATAATGCTCCGAAATGATCTCGAAATACGGATGAACGTTGTGGATATAATAAATACATAACTGTGGGGCCCATGCAACGTTGATATCTTTTGAACCGTTCGTACAACTCGGAGTTCGAGGAGCGTAAGCGCTCGTCTTCGAGCACCAGGCGATCCGCCTCAGAAAGAAAAGCAGGGGCATTTTCGACCTGAGAAATGGGGCCGTACAGCTGGGGAGTATTCGTGGAAGGTAAAAAGCGAGTGGGCTTAAAAAGATTGTGGGCCATATACTGGTCGTACAGTTGGAAATTTCTCATTTTTAAAGTTTCTACCGAAGGATTGTGTTGTAGCATGTTCCTGACATGATCTTACATTCGGATGGCCCACCGACAGAAAATTTCACCGACTGCTATGAAGTTCGTGCCATCGTGTTGGGTGAGATCGAGCAGGCGATTCCTTGTAATAGGGCCACGTGGCATCATTCAGGACAGTAAAGTGGGGTAAAGGCAACAAAGCACTTGCTGTGGCCGAACACCCCCACCCACAGCTAATAGCTAATTTAAGTAAACCCATAAATAGCTTGTGTGCTGGGCTCCAAAATGATGTATATGTTTTATCCAAGCCGTCCATCAAATTTGGATAATTATTTTAGGTGAAAGGACAAAAATCGAGCTAGATTAAAATCTCATGTGGACCACACCATAAGGAAACATTAGTATTTGAATACCACTATTAAAATTTTCCTTAGGGCTCTGTAATGTTTACTCTCCATCCATGCTGTTGATTATGTCATGCAGACCTGGATGAAAGGAAAACACACCTATGAGCTTGATCCAAAACTTTTGTGACCTTTAAGAAGTTTTTAATGGTGGGCGTTCAATAACCACTTTTTCCTTTAATGTGTTCCACTTTAGATATAGATCTGCGTCATTTTTGGGTTTATATCATAAAATGAGCTGGCAAAAGGGATGGAGGGAGTGGATAAGAAACAAACATCACTGTAGGGCCCACAGAGCTCCATCAAGTAGCGAGTCGCTGCTGGTCAGTATGCAATCCGCATTCAAGGACAACGGACGTGGTTTGACTGGTACATGCGTTTTATCCACCCATCTATCCATTTTGCTAGCTTACTTTAGGTCATACGTCCTAACATGAGGCAGATCTAAAGCCCAAGTGGACCACACCACAAAAACACGGTCAAGATTGAATGCTTACCGTTGAAAACTTATCCGCAGCCAGAGAAGTTTTTGATCAAGCTGATATTTGTTTTTTTTTTTTTCACTTCACGAAGGTCTGTGTGACCTTGTAAAGAGGTGATGACAAATAAACATCAGTGGGCCGTAGAAAGGTTTCAACGGTGGAGATCATTAAACCCATTGTCTCTTATGTTGTGGTACGCTTGTACACGCGTGTGCACGTAAGGTCATGATGCATTAGTACGGTAATAGCATCCTCACGCGCTTCCGTTCCTTACAAGTGGCCCCATGATTTATTATCTCTTACTTTCTATCCGGTGGGCCCATTTTAATCCCCAAAGGCGTTCCAAACTAGAAGTTTCTTTTAAACCATCTATTCTGCCTCACACTCTCCTACCATTTCTCTATTGTCTTCTCGACCATTCATTTCCACAGACCAGATCCTCTAAAAAGCAGGGCATGGGTCCCACCCTGGTCTGTATGTGACATCCAATTCGTCTAACAGGGCCACGCCATTTTCAAAGTAGGATGCTTCAAAGAATCAGACCGTGTGGGACATCGCATGAATTTGAAACTTTTTAGGTGGTTGATCGTCCATTTTTTCCATCATGTGGCCCACTCAATAATACCTTAGTTCTGATTTTTTGGGCATCCCATTATCATGGTGGGCCTCACTTATTGCACAGATCCGATTGCATACACATAAACCGGTGGGCCCCACACAATTAATAAAATTTACAAATTTTGTAGGGCCTTTTTTCTACAAACGCGGCACAGAAACCGCCCTCTTATTTGTCGGACATGGACTGAAAGATGCTGATCTTTGATTTTAGAATCAGTTGCCCATCAGATGAACGGTCTGGATTACCAAAACATGGCACGAGGAATGGGCGCATGAAGACAGGAAGGGTGTCGAGGTGGACGAGTAACCGACACGGGACACGAAATTGAATTATTGCTCTGGCGCGTTTCTAATTTTGACTTGGGTGCTCTTGGTTCCTGTCATTATCTTCAGGCCGTTGGCTTCTGTGGGCCATCAGCACTCCTGCCTTTTGTTTGACTTCTTTGGCAACTTTTTTCAGTAATTCCTTGTGACCCTAAGCTTTGTGGGCCCACCCATGAGTCCATCCGTTACGTCGGATGATTTTATATCTGGACTCAAAAGTCAAAAAGTATCCCACACGGTTTTGGTGGATTCCTGACTGTGGGGGCCAACGTGATGTATGTTTCTTATATCCGCACCGTCCATACATTTTTTCAAGAAATTTTAGTGTATGAGACAAAAAATGAAGCAGATCCAAATCTCAAGTGGATCACACCATAGGAAACTGTGGTTATTGAACCCCCACCATGGACTACTTTGAGACCATCCGGCCTGTTGATAAGGTCACAAAGATCTGCATGAAAGGATTACGCAAATATCAACTTGATTCAAAAGTTTTATAGCCCCTAATGAGTTTTTAATGTCCAATTCATCCCTGTTTCCGGGGGGGGGGCGGGCTACCTAAGATTTGGATTTGCTACATTTTTGAGGCAGTTGCATTAGCTAGGTGGGATTAAGGTGGATGGAATTGTAAATGTTACATTAAATGCATGTGCAAGGTGTTGTCCTTGGACTGAGTGTATTCCATGTTTTTTAATACTATGTTTGAAATATATACATTAAAAAATAAATCACAGGATTTACTTTCAAAATGCATTTGGATTGAACTTTGATGAAGCAAAAATCAATAATCCATAAAATTACTAATCTCATCTCACACTTTACAACACACAGTTTATTTTCCAAAGCCTACAAAGTTAATTTTAATCCCATCTCACACTCTTTCCAAACATGTCATTCTGATTTTCAAAGTGGAATTAATAATGCAATCCCATTTAATACGACTTAATACCACTGTCCAAACAAACCCTAAATGATTTGATAAAACGGATGGACGGTATGTATATAATATACATCCATCATGATGGGCTCCACAGTCAGGGATCAATGATCCATCGAAGCTGCACCCAAGAGCATCCAAAACTTAAGTGGCACTACCATAAGAAATTGTGAAATGGAAAGGCTCAGCATTGAAATTTTTTGAAGCAAACATGATGTATATATGCCATCTAATCCGACCGTAAAAATGATCCCCACATGGATAAAGGGAAATTATAAATATATACATGATCCAAAACTCTTGTCATGTTTTCAATCTGTCTGCCGGAAAGTTTTAATGGTGGATGTTAATTCCTACTGTTTTGTATGGCGTGGCTCACTTAAAATTTGGATCTAACTTGATTTTCATGATCTAAAATCACCTTTTTTCTTCTTCTTTTTTGTTAGCCTCTTATTTATATTTTTTTTCTTTTTCGGTTAGCTTGTTAGTACACCCGCTATTAGTTCACACTTCACTGTTAGCCACCTCCACTAGGAAATTGATGCCAAGACTTTGGTGTTAAAACAATGTATCTTTCACTCAGTCTATCACTTGAGGAAAAGCTCATGCACTTATCAAATCGAAAGTGAATTAAATATCTTATGCACCTACGAGATAAAGTGAATAGAAAAGCTTGTGCAAATATTAAATGAGATGTAATGTGAATTGCCTTGTAAGTAGATGTTACAATAATCTTCGATGACCTTAATATGACTTAATGGAAAAGCATCATGTACACATGTATAGAGTGGAATGTTAGATTTTCAAATTCAAATACAGCTGGAACTCAACATAGTTTGATAGTCCAATTTAACAATTAATCCATCTAGTATCACCATTTGCCATAACACTAGATTTTTATGATAAAAATTTCAAAGATATAAAAATAGAGATCTTACATTACCTTATTGAATCATGGGACGTTTTTCCACGATAAACATGTTGATATATACCGACCCTCTAATGGTGGTCTCTCCCCTCTCTATCCTGGATGAAAGGCATTGAGAGAATGGACATCTACACCATCAATAGGGTAAGAGAGACACATTGTCCACTGAATGGACCACACACTTCACACGTGTGTAAGGATAACAGAAGGGAAGGTGAAGATGGATGAAATAAGGCATTGTCTCTCTCTTTCTCCAAATAATAGATAAGGAAAGTAGGATAGTTCAAGGGTTCTCTTTATTATTTTTTTCTCTGCAATATGATTTTTTTAAGGATGTTAGGATTTCAAAGGTTGTATTTATATGATAAGGATGTTAGGATTTCAGAGGTTGCATTTATGTGATACTCTATCATTTTACGGATTTCTTTGTATCCTACCATGACGGAAGTTTAGAGCCTGTTTGATTTTCTAATTACAGGGGTAATTCAGGTAAATGGGTAATAATTACTTACCTTTGTGTTTCTGGTTGAATTTCCAAGGTGATTTGACCACCACATTTCATTTATAGCACTCCTCACATCACCTGAGGAGAAAAAAGTTAAATTGTGGGGCCCACCTTGATGTTTGTGTATTATCCACACTGTCCATCTCTTTAGCCAACTCATTTTAGGGCATGAGCCAAAAAAAGAGGCAGATCCAAAGATCAAGTGGACCACACTACTGGAAACAATGGAAATTGAACTCCTACCATTGAAAGCTTTTTGAAGACCCCGAAAGGTTTAGATCAAACTGATATATTTTTTTTCCACTTTATCCATGACCGTGTGACCTTATTAACGGGTTGGATGACAAATAAACATCACTGTGGGCCCTAGGGAGAAAACAACTTTCAACCATTGACATTTTAATGATCCTTATTTCCTAAGGTGTGGTCCACTTGAGCTTTTGATTTACCTCATTTCTGGACTCATGCCTTAAAATGTATTTTTTAAAAGGATGAATGGTGTGGATAACTCATATATATCATGGTGGGGCCCACATATTTAAATTAGTAATAAAAACGTTTATATGAACCAATTTTCGAAACGTAATTCCCAGTGACTTCTAAACCGGTGTAGTAAGTAATAATTAGGTAATTTCGTGTAATACACGCGGAATTTAATGATCCACCTCATATATGCAAATGCTCGTGATCTAATTCTTTCGTTGTTTAGGCCATCTACTCTCTCTCTCTCTCTCTCTCTCTCTCTCTCTCTCTCTATATATATATATATATATATATATATATATTATGTTGATCATGGAGTAGACCATCGGATCTGAGCTATCACGTCATCATCAAGTGTGATTAAAGTGGTTTTAATGGTTGAAATAAAACTTTAATGTTTAAAACACTTCATAAAATCATATAAAGCCTGTAAAAGGTTAGGCATAATGATAAAAACATTTGATAAATTTCTGATTTAATCATAAATAAAGTCGTAAGTAAAATTTTGGATTGTCAGGTTGCAACCAAATTTAGAGCACCAACTTAAATTAATATTCTATACATATTCGTATAGTCTCGACTTTAATTGATGATCGGTGGCCGTCAAACAAAAATAGGATCATACCCATTGATCATCACGTTATAATCAACGATCAATTCATTGTACGATTAATGCACAACAATTATAATATTCTTGCTTCATATAACTTATTTAAGATCTAAAGTGTCATTGACGCTTGTTAGTTTGTTAGGTTCAAATGCATGTACTTTTGCAACTAGTATACCTTTATGGATGTTATGCCCTTACAATTTTACTTTATGCCATTGTGGATTGAGTATGGTAGATTGTTGTGATTATCAAATCCATTTGGGCCCCTTTTCCATTTAAGATTTTGCCTATTATATATGGACAATACACTAACTCCCTACAGGGCTATTTGGATGTTCTTGATATTTCAATTACCAGCGAAATGGATGGTTCATGTTGATCATATCACGAATGCCTAAAGAATTATCTATACCATCCATCTTGTGGGTTTTAAATCATATTCCCTGTTTTTCTTAAAAAATTACTTCAATCGGATGATCCTAATAACTTATAATTAACGCCAGTAAAAAAAATTGAATGTTTATATCAAGATATAACAAATGATTTGATCATGGATATCACATGGTCAAACTCTTGATTAACCATTTCAATAAAAATTCACTTTTGTTGGATGGTCTTAAATCAATGTCTAAGGAAATGGGGTAATGGCCGGATTTGGTTAGGCTACGGTAACACTGAGTTCCATCAAGATGTGGCATGGTGCCATTTCATTGGCCTGTAGCCACTTGTTAGAGAAGGGTCCATCAACTTTTAAAAGGTTGTGAGCTCGAGTATGTACTTGATTGTATCTGGTATGCCAATGAAATAGTGTCATGTCATGATTTGAAGGAACTCAGTGATACCTCGGCCTAACGGAACTGCTCTCAGGAAATGATAGTCCATATTGACCATGCTACAAATGATCAAAATTCTATTGTTTGGGTCTGACCTTTGGTTGTCCGTCCCTCTCAAACTAAAGTGATTCTAGCCATCCAATCAATGGCCATGAAACAAATGGTTTATATTGAAGATACTATAGATGATGTCATATTTGTCTTAAATTCTCATCATGTTAGTCCCACATTTATATGCCTATCCCTCTCACCCTCTTTAAGAGAAAGTAATTTCTAGTAACCTATAAATCCTAGTTTATTTTAGATATTATGATTATTTGTTTTTGGGTACTGAGATGTTCATCTTGTATTTAGATAACTGGCTATTTTAGTGTTCATCAATCTTAAATGTAAAAAGTTACACTTCAAATGGAGATTGCGATTCTCAGGAATCCAAATAGCCCTAATTCCAAATGGTCTTATATATCTCCAGCAATGTGATCCTTCTTATAAATAGACTAGTTAAGAGAACTGCGAAAGCAATCCGTTCAACTGAAAAGAGTTATAAAGTTGGTAGCTCGAACCTTTCATTTTTGAAAATTTTAAAAGAATTGTCCTTCCAATAGGACTATTTACATATGTTACTTTGACAAAACAACCTTTAACCCACCCGTTGGATGCTTGGTGCCTGTTCGTGAGGGCTCCAAGGAGTCCATGCTTGGAAATTTACCCTCTTTATTATTGCTCCAACAATAGTTTGCCATTGATACAAGAAGCCTCTATGCCTAACTATTCATATACAAGTACAAACTCTAGGCATTGGGATCTCAGCCAATTTCAAGTAGATCTTGCTTGCCAGTCTGCTTGGCTTTCAAAAAATGATAGAATGAAGGCTTTTCTCATCTAATCAGAGAGTGCCAATCAATATAACCATCTAATGAACTTTTTGGTAGAAATAGAAGCCTCCAAATGCTATAAGTACTCCTAGAAGCCTCATTTAAGAAGATTTTGATTTTACATTTTCTTTGACTCCTTACTCATGCTTTAGACATTGATGCTCTTTTCTTCACTGAGGTGAGCCTCACTAGTCTGAGTACTCCCATTTCCGTTGAGAAAGCTCTACCAATATAACAAACCTCTTATGAGAAGGCTTTACGTTGAGAGTGGACTTAGCAAGGAAAGGCTTTGCTCCTAAGCATAGACATATTACAACATTTATACATGGCACAAAGAAATTCATTCATTAATCCATAGACAAAAACCAATAAAATCGAAACCTATTTATTTCACTCTCAGAGCCATGCACTAGGGACCCCCATGTTTGTAGGAGATAGGTGTTGAATGCTGTTAGTATTGGGGGCCTTGCACAAAATCTTAGGATCTAGCCCTTCAGAACAAACCAAAATTATGAAATAACAAAGCAATGAAATAAATTAAAGCAACAATCACACACCACACGAGATTTTTACATGGAAAACCCTCAAAGAGGTAAAAACTACGGGACCTCGTACAAATCAACAATCTATTATGAAGTAGAATGTTACAACCTTCGTCACTCAAGTAAAAGTGAATGAACAATAAGAGAATAAAGGAAAAACAGAGGGATCGAACCGATCACGAGGACGTAAAAACGCTGAGACGACTCCCTTCCACAAGCTTCTTCTCTCTCTCTCTTTTCTCTCACTCTCTCACTCTCTCACCTTTGATATCCCTAAACCCTTTAGAAAACCCTCTTGTGCTTTTTCTTCACACAACATACCCTAGAAAAATCCTAGGGACTCCTTTTTATATTTTTTGGAAACTCCCTTCCGCATCCCAGTTGCGAAAGGACTTACGAAACGAAATCTGCATAAAATCGCGGAACGAATCTACATAGCTACGACCGGTCGTACCGAGTCCACGACCGGTTGTAAGCCACATACGACCGGTCGTGGACCACCTACGACCGGTCGAACACCCTGAAAAAAATGTCCGAACTCGTTGGACTTTGAGTCGTGTCACGACTCGAACCTACGACTGGTCGAGCACCAGCCAAGACCGGTCGTACAGGGCTCACGACCGGTCGACGACGGGTCAAAAAATCCCATCAAATCTCTCCCTTTTTGACCCAGGAGGGATTCACCTTCTTCAAGCTAGCCTGGTTTCTACAAACCTCAAACTTGCCCTTGAGAAAAGCCTTGGTCATTATGTCTGACCCATTATCGTCTGTGTGGACCTTCTCAAGCTATAACACTTTCTGTTCCAAAGTATTCTTGATCCAGTGATACCGAATCTCTATGTGCTTTGACTTGAAATGCTGACTTGGATTCTTGCTCAAGTGTATAGCACTCTGACTATCGCAATAGACCATGTACTCCTCCTGCTTCAGGCTAAGTTCCTGTAGGAACCTTTTCATCCAAAACATCTCTTTACATGCCTTTATGACTACAATGTACTATGCCTCTGTCGTCGACAATGCTACGACCCTCTGTAGCTTGCTTTGCCAAGAAATCGCTCCCCCTGCAAACGTGAACATGAACCTTGATGTAGACTTCCTAGAGTCTATGACACCTACCATATCTGCATCTGTGTAGCCTTCTAACACAGGTTTACCGTCACCATAGCATAGGCTCAACCTAGATGAGCCTTTTAGATACCGCAGTATCCATTTCATCGCTGCTTAATGCTCTTTGCCAGGATTGACAAGATACCGGCTGACAACACCAACCGCATATGCTATGTCTGGGCGTGTACATACCATAGTATACATCAAACTTCCTACAGCTGACGCGTAAGGTATCTTCTGCATCTCTTCCACCTTTGCTTTCATCTTAGGACACTGCCTGTCGCTCAATCTGAAGTGACCATCTAGTGGAGTATTGACTGGCTTCGCTGCATTCATATTGAACCACTTTAGGACTTTTTCAATATACTGCTCTTGTGACAGCCAAAGCTTCCTGCTACTTCTGTCACGGGTTATCTCCATTCCTAGGATTTAATTAGCCGGGCCCAAGTCTTTCATCGCAAACGACTTGCCCAACTCCTGTTTCAGCCTGTCGATCTTCTTGATGTCCTTTCCCATAATGAGCATGTCATCAACGTATAAGAGCAGAACTATGAAATCACCATCAGAGAACTTGCGCGTGAACACACAGTGGTCCGACTTCGTTCTGTCATACCCATGCTGTAACATGAACGAATCGAACTTCTTGTACCATTGTCGTGGAGCTTGTTTCAGCCCATACAAGCTCTTCCTCAGCCTACACACCATATGTTCTTTGCCCTTGACTTCGAACTCTTTTGGTTGGTGCATGTAGATCTCTTCTTCCAGGTCACTATGTAGAAAAGCAGTTTTAACGTCCAACTGCTCTATCTCCAAATTCATGCTAGCTGCCAACCTAAGCAACAGCCATATGGATATCGTCTTTATCACTGGTGAGAATATCTCCTCGAAGTCTATACCTTTCCTCTGATTGAACCTTTTTACCACAAGTTTGGCCTTGAACCTCATCTATGAATTCTTCTGCTCAGCCTTCTTTCTGAACACGCACTTGTTGCTCAAAACTTTTTTACCCTTAGGCAGTTTCACCATGTCATATGTGTGGTTCTTATGTAAGGATTTCAACTCCTCTTACATAGCTTTCAACCACTCCTACTTATGCTCGTTGGCTAGGGTCTCAGAATAATCTTCTGACTCTCCCCCATCAGTCAGCATAATGTATCCATGAGGCGAGTACCTCTTAGACGGTTGTCTGTCCCTAGATGACCTCCTCACCTGTGGCTCAATAGGTGGATCAAGTGGGGGCTGCTCTCCTGGTCCATCTTCTGAAGGAACTCCCTCGTCCTCTGCACCTTTCTGTACTCCCCCGTCATCAGGCACCACGGGAGGAATAACTGGATCCATGTCCTCTAGCTCACCTGAACTAGGTTGGTTCTTATCTGGCTTACCAATGTCTTCTATACACTGATCTTCAAAGAAAACCACATCTCTGCTCCTGACGAGCTTCTTCTCGGTCGGATCCCACAATTTGTACCTAAACTTTTCATCACCGTACCCTAAGAACATACACTGCCTGATTTTTATATCAAGCTTGGACCTCCTGTCCTTTGGTACGTGAACGGACGCCCTGCATCCAAACACCTTAAGATGACTGTACGATGGATCCTGTCCAGTCCACACCTTCTCAGGTACTTTTCCATTCAACGGGGCTAATGGAGACCTGTTTATCAGATACACCGCTGTATGCATTGCTTCTCCCCAGAACGTCTTAGGAAACTTCGCATGGGATAACATGCATCTGATTCTTTCAACAATGGTGTGATTTATTCATTCAGCTACACCATTATGCTGAGGGATCTTGGGAACCGTCTGTTTATGCCGTATACCTAGGGACTTGCAATACTCATGAAAGTCGCCAATGCATTCACCACCATTGTCAGTGCGGATGCACTTCAATGATCTACCTGTCTCTCTCTCGACCATAGCATGGAACAACTTAAACACACCAAAGACCTCGTCCTTAGATTTCAAAGCATAAACCTAAACCCTCCTAGATGCATCATCTATAAAAGTAACAAAGTACAATGCCCCACCCAAGGTTTTTATCCTCATAGGATCACAAACATCAGAATAAGTCAAATCTAATGCATGCACTTTATTAACATGAGAAGCAGTTTTAACAAATGAAACTCTACGCTGTTTTCCTGATAAACAATCAAGAAAGGTTTTGAGAGGTGTACCTATCACGTCTGGAAGGAGCCGCTTCCTCGCTAATAGCTAAAGCCACTTTTCACTCATGTGGCCTAGACGTCTATGCCACATGTCTATAACTGAATCTTCCACTGCATTCGACCCACCCTTACATATACTAACACTTGCCTTGTACATGGTGCAACACTTCTTTTCTCTGGCTGCGATCAACGAACCCTTGATGAGCTTCCAACGTCCACCAGCAAACCGGCTTTCATAACTATCATCATTCAACCTTCCTGTCGACATCAAGTTGAGGTGAAGTTCTGGGATATGCCTCACATCCCTAAGAACCAATGTGCAGCCCACATCGGTCTTCACACAAATATCACCAACCCCTACGATCTTCGATACGCAGAATTCCCCATCTTCACGGTCCCATAGTCACCTGACTTGTAGCTTGTGAAGAAGTCCCTGTGTGGAGTCTAGTGAAAAGAAGCTCCAGAGTCAATCACCTAGTCGGTGTCCTGACCTGTAGCCGTGAGACATACATCGTGATCTGTGGAAAGAATAATTACAATGTCGCCATCTGAAGCGACCGCAGTGGAATCTGATTTATTTTTCTTCTCCTTTCCTTTTCCTTTCTTGTCGTTTTTAGCCTTACGACATTCATGATTGTAGTGACCCTTCTTGCTACAATTCCAGAATTCAACTTCTTTTCTGTTACTCGACTTGCCTCTTAATTTATCTCGGGCTTTTCCGCCCTTCCCGTTCTTTCCTCTCCCCCGTTCCTGTGTCACAAGTGTCTCTTGCTGAGTAGACCCTGAAACTTCCTCCTTGTCTCTTCATTGAAGAAACAACTAATAACCTATTCCATGAATATCTTTCCATCTAGCGCGGAGTTACTTAGAGACACCACCAATGTCTCCTAACTGTCAGGCAATGAACTAAGCAAAAGCAAAGCCTGCAGTTCATCATCCAGGACCAACTTCATACACGAGAGTTGGTTCAATATATTGCTAACCTCACTCATGTGCTCGGCCACAGAACCACCATCCTTGAACTTGAGATTCACAAGTCGCCTTATCAGAAAAATCTTATTACCGGCTGTCTTCCTCTCATACAGCCCTTCTAATTTTAGCCATAGGCTAGCGGCTGAGGTTTCCGTAGACATATGGTGGAACACAGTATTATCCAGCAATTGTCTAATAAACCCCACTACCTTCTGGTCTAACTTCTTCCAATCTTCATCAGATATATCCTTAGATTTTGCTGATATGCCTAAAATTGGAGAGTATATGTCCTTGCAATAAAGCAAGTCCTCCATCTTAGCCTTCCATATGGTCCAGTTAGAACCATTGAGGCTGATCATTCTTGATGAGCCACCTTCCATAATTCCAAACCGATCCTACCCATTCAATGAACTTAGCGCTCTGATACCACTTTGTTGGGAGCCTTACACAAAACCTTAGGATCTAGCCCTTCAGAACAAACCAGAATTATGAAATAACAAAGCAATGAAATAAATCAAAGCAACAATCACACACCACACAAGAGATTTTTACGTGGAAAACCCTCAAAGAGGTAAAAACCACGGGACCTCGTCTAAATCAACAATCCGCTATGAAGTAGAACATTACAACCTTCGTCACTCACGCAGGAGTGGATGAACAATAAGAGAATAAAGAAAAAACAGAGGGATCTCACCGATCATTAGGACGTAGAAGCGCTGAGACGACGGCTCCCTTCCACATGCTTCCTCTCTCTCTCTCTCTTTTCTCTCACTTTCTCACCTTTGATATCCCTAAACCCTTAAGGAAACTCTCTTGTGCTTTTTCTTCATACAACATACCCTAGAAAAATCTTAGGGACCCCTTTTTATAGTTTTAGGAAACTCCCTTGCGCATCCCAGTTGCGAAAGGACTTGCGAAACGAAATCTGCATAAAATCGCGGAACGAATCTGTGTAGCTACGACTGGTCGTACCGAGTCCACGACCGGTCGTGAGCCACCTACGACCGATCGAACACCCCGAAAAAAACTGTCCAAACTCGTTGGACTTTGAGTCGTGTCACGACTCGAACCTACGACTGGTCGAGCACCAGCCTATGACCGGTCGTACAGTGCTCAAGACCGGTCGACGACGGGTCAAAAAACCCCATCAGTTAGGTGTTTTTAATTTGTTTGCAACTGGGTCTATCGATGGTATCGACAGACCACTCGATTCCATTGAGCAGTCATCAATCCCATTGACAACCCACTTGATCCATCGAGAAAATCTTAATTTTTGGCCATTTCTCACTAGATAGTTTTTGTGTCCAAATCGATCTAATCGAAGATGGCTTCAATTCCATTGATGGCTTATCGATGACACTCGATATGATCGAAGCTCTTGTCAACTAACTTGCCCAGTTTTGTGAAATTATGGATTATGTTTTCTAATTCAATTTTAATCCTATTTAAGGGTTTATAATAGAGGATTAAGGTATTGAAAATGTGCTTAGGGCTTTTGTGAGCAAAGAGATATTAAAGCCAGAGTTTTTTGTATGGATTTTGGGGTGTATTCTCAAATTGGTCATCTCTTACATTTTTTTTGTAAGATTAATTATCATATTGGATTTATTGTTACTTTGTGCCACAATTTCTTTCTATGAGAGTTTTCTTATGTAAAACCTTGTTTTTTCTATATGCTTGGTTTATTTGATCTCTTATTGTTTGGTTCTATCTCGAGGTTGCTTCCGTGCGTCCCCACAACATCGAATCAGTTTTAATGACACTATTTGCTATATTCATTAGACTCATTATAATGTTCGAATACTATGTCCAACCATCTAACCAGGTAGTGTACACGCTAAATGTCATCACACTTATGAAGCACCGAGATGTTCCATCCTAATTGATGATATGAACAATCCAAAGATGAAGGATATAAATCAAGATTTCATGCATCATTTACATGCCAGATTTTGTATTATATAACAAGCTAATTAACCTTTTGTTTTTTCTTTCCTTTTAATCATTGTTGTTTACCTTAAGATTGTTATTAAGGACTCGTGCCATATCATGGCTTAAAATGTATTGTTCTTATAATTAATAAAGGCCCTTTTAGAATTGAATTTTTTAAATACAAACATCATCTTATCTTATAGGCATGATGATCCAAACAAACCTAAGGGCCTGTTTGGATGCCTGTAACTTTTCTAAAAATGTAACAACGTTATAGGTGACTTTGTTACAGTTGGTGTTTGGGGGAGGAAAGTCACAGGTAACTTTATCTCAACATGTGATTTTCTTATAAGAGAAAGAGGCGAAAATCTTACAGGCACTTGAGTCATTTTTCAAGTTACCTATATCTTTGATACAGGTAATGGTTGAAAATTTTGAAATGAAAATTATTGGGAAGAATTGCACCTGCATTGAAGAACCGTACATACCTTCTTAAACGGAGTGAAGGTTGAACGACTATTGAAGGCTACAAGCGGCCATTGAAGGTGAGGTTACAAGTGGCCATTGAAGTCTATCAGGCTACATGCAAGCGCAATGAGGGCTACGAGCTGACATTGGGGAGAATTATAACTCTGTATTAAAAGAAGGTTAATGGTCATTGCTATATAAAAAGATATCCCTCTCCAATGTCTTCATCTCCCTCTCTCTGCCTCCGTTTCCCTCTCTCAAGTCTCCTTCTCCTTCTCTCAGTCTACTTCTCCCTCACCTATCGAGCTTCCACAAGGTAGGAAACCCCTTTTCTCTCTTTCTATTGCTTTTTTCCTTTCTTTCCTTTTGCTTCTGCGTTGACGGACGCAACTTGGTGAAGTGGCGTGGATAATGTTGTTGATCTGTGGGGTGCACCATATTGTATTTGTTTTCTCCATGTTGTCCATCCATTCTTTTGGATCATTTTAGGGCTTGATTCCAAAAATGAGGGATATCTAAATCTCAGGTGGACCACACCACTGAAAACAATAATGATTGAAAGTCCACCATTAAAAAACTACTAGGGCCCACTATAATGTTTGTTTCACATCCAAGCTGTTGATTAGGTCATAAAGACCTGGATGAAGGGAACAAAACAAATATCAATTTGATCGAAAACATTGGTTGCCCACCAAAAGTTTTTAATGGTAGGTGTTCAATCAACATTGTTTCCAGTGATGTGATCCACCTGAAATTTTGATGTACCTTATTTTTGGGCTAATGATTTAAAATGATCTGGAATAATGGATAGATGGTGTGGATAAAACAAATACATCATAGTGGGCCCACATAACACGTCACATAGCCTTCATGGCTTACTTGAAACTGTAGAAGGCCATAGTCTACCAGTGGGCTATAGAAGAAACATCAATTTAGTTGACAATTATAGCACGCCAAAGCAATTATCATTGAGGGCTCCTGAATTTGTATTTTGATCCATTTTATAGTGATGGCATCATTTAAGGATCTTCAATTCAATTTCTTGGGACGATTTGTTATATTCTTTTGTTTCAAACACATGTTAGACTTTTGTTGTTTTTTGTTTCTTTAGTATTGTTGTCGGTCCGAAGATTTGGGTTTCTTGATATTGTTGTAATGAATTTATTTTTCATGTTCTTCTTTTCTTTTTCTTTTTAAAAATGAGGATCTATTTTTCAATTTCCATTTGTGGGTTCTGATGATTTAAGATTGATGTTCTTCTTTCTTTCCATTTCTTGGGTAAGGAATGATAGGATCTCCTGATTTGGTGGTAATTAGACAATTGATTTGATGGGAGAATGTCCAAAGATCTGTTTGATTGGAAGATCTTGACCATTTGATCTTTGGACTTCATCAATTAAATGAGGATTGCTGCCTTTTGTTTTGTGTTAATCATCAATTTGTGGGCAGCTGGTCCAAATGTTAGGATTTTCCAATCTGGAAAATATTGGATTATCTAGTGTGTGCCCATCAGATCAACGGTCTGGATCTTCCATTTACTGTCTGACAATCTAGTTAGGGTTATAGCAACACTTCCATTTCTTGATATTCATATAACAGAAAATGTACTCAATGGATTTCACCCTTTTAGATGGGATTGACACATGGATTTTTAGCAATGAGGAATGAGTACCTACAACCCGTTGTAGGTGAGCTTAAGTTACAACTCCTTTCACACATGCCAATATGGCAACTGTGATCGACATATAAACCACCATTCAAAAAAATGGGCCCCACCATGAAGATTTCTGGTTGAGAAAATCAAGTCAGTCCCATCCTCAGGAAGGTCACATGTGTACATTGGATCAGTCTGTTGGCTGGACTGCTTCAAGAACTCCATTGTTTTCATCTGAGAGATGGCTATCTTGATCAAAATGGATCAGTCTATTGGCTGGACTGCTTTAAGAACTCCATTATATGAGGACCGGTGATCTGGTGGGCTACCATGTTTGTGGGCTATATGCCCGAAATTGCAGTGGACAATTGTGACCACAGTACTGTGTTTGGTTGTGGAATGCAGATCACTGACTTATCCATCCATTGGCCCACCAGATACAGTCTTGAATCACCACACATGTTTGCCACCTGTACCATGAGGGAGCTACACAGAATGTTTATGGCATGCTGCATAATAGCATTTCCCCTGTGATCAGCGTCCTGCATTGCAAACTCTCCTGTAAATCAAATGCTCACAAACAACCATTCTCTGTTGATTCTTCTAACTTTGCTGGTGATATTCTTATGAAAATCACAACAAAAATAAGCAACATCATATTCAGCCATGAAAATCGGTAGAATACTACTCTCCTGGGTTGCATCTTGGTGCACTGTTGGATTGAATTGTACTAACTAATTATTATTGAAACAAACAGTTGCTTCGCCCGATTATATTTAGGGCACTCACAATGAAAATGATACAAGAAAACAGAACCCCACTCTTGACAGCAGATTTCAATCCACATGAAGCAGTGCGAAGAACCGCATCATCAATCACAGGGCCGCAAAATGCGAAATTCTTTGTCTGCCCCTGAGTGAAACTGGTGAAACTGATAGGAGTTAGATTTGAATATGCTTTGAACAACATAGAGAATTTTCAGGGGAGTAGCAGCAGGCCCCACCTCGAATCCACCGTTTATCAGCAAGTTGTTTGTAATTTCCACTATTGGATCATCGTTAGGAGAGTAGCAGCAGAAAATACTAAAACTGGAAATGATCTTTGTTTGTTTGTTTTTCCCCCTTTTGGGGAGCTACTCTTTGATAGATACACCTTATATATATATATATATATATATATATATATATATATATATATATATATATATATATATATATATATATATATATATATATATATATATGGTAAGAAGATGTACAACTTTGTGCTCTAGTATTACCAAATGAGAAAGAAAGGGCTGTAGCTCTGCTCAGCCGATCAGAAGGTCAAGATTATCATAACCATATGATTTTTTAGGAACAGCCTGTCCATGTAGGCACACCCTGATGACTGGCTTGGATCAAGTGTGCTGAATATTTAAGCACATGGCTATGACAGCGGGCTATACATACCGTACATTAGTACAAGTACCTCAATTTCTGATCTTTATGTGCTTTTTATGTGGGACAATTGGTTATCTATAAAAGTTTATCCAAACACACCTTAAACATGGCGGATTCAGATCTCATGATGGAGCTAAATACGATGGTTGCAGCAGCTGCGGCAAGTATATCGATGATCTGTTGGCTTGAGCAAAATAATATGTTAAAAGAGCCTTATGAATAACAACCATGGAATTGGATAAGTGCTCAAGTTGTAGATGCGATTATTAATGGGTCAGGGCTAACGTGCTTCAATTACATTCGTAGGTAAAAAGATGCATTTTTTCGCCTTCGCGACATTATACGAGAGGAGTCACTTGCAAGGCACATTTGGAGTATCCTTAGAGAAAGGATTGATGATTTTCCTTCATACACTTAACCATCACGTAAAGAACCGTATTATGCAACATCATTTCAACCATTTTGAAAAAATGATTAGTCATCACTTCAATATGATGCTTAATGTAATCGTTGGGCTACATTCTGAATTTCTAAAATCGCCCGGGAATGGGTTGCCTCCTGATATATTGAATAGGACGAGGTTTTTATCTTACTTTCAAGTTAGTAAGTACATATTTTGCATTTTATAAATTCAATTTTAAAGTAAGAAAAAATAAGTTATACTTCTTTTCTTTAGCGTTGCGTTGGAGCCATAGATGACACACACATTCCAGTCATAGTCGGCTTGAAGAAGCAAGTTAAGTGGCGCAATCAAAAGGGATATATCTCCCATAATGTCCTGACAAGCCGTTCTTTTGATTTAAAATTCCAATATATACTAGCTGCGTGGGAGAGATCAACCTCAGATTCACGAATGTTAACAGATGCTATAAGCCGAAACAATAAATTGATTGTCCCAATAGGTATTATTTCAAGTCAATCAACAAATACATATTAATTAGTTAACATGTACCTTAAAATTAAGTGACTTCGAGTGTATGTTTCTTATAGACAAATATTATTTAGTTGATACTAGTTTTGCAAATATGCCTGGTTTCCTAGTACCATTTCGTGGAGTTCGATATCACCTTAAGGAATTCAGGCAAGGTTACGAGCCAAGGACGAAAGAATTGTTTAATCTTCGTCATTCCTTATTACAAAATGCTATAAAACGTGCATTTAGAGTATTAAAAGAACGATTTCCTATATATATTGAAGACTGCCCTGGCCTATCCTATGTGCACACAAGTAAATATAGTTCATGCATGTGCTATCCTGCACAATCACATTGTGAATGAAAATCATGATTAAGATCTTGATTTGGAGTATAATAATGATAATAACGACGACGATATGAGAGAAGATGTGGACGCAAATGGAGATATTAACGGAGAATTCGAAGCTAGTGATAATGAGGATAGACGAATTTGAGAATGAATCCGTCATAGTTAGAAGGGAGAAGAAGTAATGGAAAGATTTTTGACTTGCAATTGCATCTGATATGTGGGCAAACTATAATCCATGACGTAACGATAACTAAATATATTTTTTTAATTTTTTATAATGAATATTAATGCTCATATCCCGATTTTAGTCTTCGTATACGAATGTAATATTTTGCGGATGTAATTTAGAGTAATGTTTTTTAAATTCAATTTTTTTAAAAAAATTTTTGCAATTGATATATCTTAAGTAACTTACAAATGTGATATTTTTTAAGGAATGACGCAACCTTTAAATCTAAGCAATAGAGGTCGAAAGACAGATTAACTGGACCGATTATATGGATGAATGTGTGGTTAATATACTAGTTGATGAAGCATTGTTATGAAGAAAAGTCGATAATACTTTTAGAGAGGTTATTATCAACAAAGTGTGTAAAATAGTGGAAGAAACATTTTCCGCGCAGGTGAGTAGTGAGAACTGCAGGAATCAATTATGAATGTTGAAGAGCAAATAATTGTTGAATAAACTTGCGCTGAGTAAGAGTGGATTTGGTTGGGACGATGAAAGAAAATACGTGACTGCCGAACCAACGATTTAAAATGAATTAATATAAGCAAAACTTGAAATAAAAAAGATTAGAAATAAGTCATTCCAACTTATTACCTGTAACAAAGTTATAGATTATTCAAACACAAAAATGAAATTACCGATAAGTAATTTACAACTTACATTCAAACAGGATTACCTGTGACTTACCTGTAAGTAAGTCACATGTAACTTTTTTACAACTCAAAAAAGTTATACGCATCCAAACATGCTCTAACTTAAATGACAAATAAAAAGAAGCTTTCCCAAACAAGCATGCATTAGACTAGGTTTGCTAAGGTCATGAAACCAACATACATCGCCGATGAGAAATGGTATGAGAGAGTATGTTTTTCGGTAACAATCAAGATATGCCACGTTGCATCTTAAAGCACTTTTTTATTTATAAAAATAATAATTATTTAGAAATGTATTTTGAGAAGCCACTTGTCTCTCTCTGATTGGTGCTCAACCCTATTCTTCTACATGCTTTGATATCATTCCCCAATATCTTAAATATAGTAAATGGGCAATGGACCAAACGAGCTTTGCTAAGCCTGTTAGAATGTAGATAGGAGCCCATCTGCACCACCCACATGTGCAAGATCTAAGTAGTCTCAGATAGGTCCCACCATGTAGATGCTCCTGATGAATCCAGTCCGTCCGATAATCACTTGAGCAAGTGATAAGCAGGGGCGGCAATGGGCTGAATTTGAGCCATCCCAGGCCTAGCCCAAAAAAGCAACCCCTAAGGCCCAAGCCCAAGAAAGCTAGATCGAATTTCTATTGCCGGGATGAGCGTTCCTAATCCATCCTATCCGTTGATCAGGTGGACCGCACATGAATAAAGAAATAGACATTTAGTAAAACTTAATAGACATGGTCTATATACAGGATGCATGTGATGCTTAACCCATGATTGGACGGACAGATTTGGAGGACATAGCATGTATACACATGATTGTGAACCCGCTGGGCTAAGTTGGTATAAAATAATCTAAGCCCGGAATGGCTCGAAAATCGACTAGGCCATGCATGCAAGGCCTAAGCTTGGCCCATGAGCTAGGCTAAATGGTCTGAGCCCGTCCAGATCTAGGCTAGGCTGACTGAGTCCAGTATACCGTCCGTCCAATTCTTCTACATGTGCATGTCCAACAGTTCAAAAACACACCTGGTCATCTACTGCATACATGACAATTTTGCAAGGTGATAGAGACTGTTGATCTAGTGGGCCATCATGTGGGTGGTCCATATCCTAAAAAGAAAGGACCTCAATTTCCTTCCAAAGAGCTCTTGCGTTGGAAAGCTAAGTGGGGCCCACCGTGATGTTTGTGAGAAATTCACTCCGTCCATCCATTTTGCCAGCTCATTTTAGGACATGTGACAAAAAATCAGACAGATCCAAAATTCAAGTGGGCCACACCAAAGGAAACTATGGGAAAGAAATGCCTGCAGTTGAAACCTTCCTAACTCGACCTGCATGTTTATATGGCATCCAAACCGTTTATAACGTTATTCCCACTCGTATAAACTTTTTTTTCTTCATTACCTATTATTTCCTCTTGTGTGGACCGTTTGTATTTTGGATCCGCCTCATTTTTTGCCACATCTCCTAAAATGAGCTTGCAAAATGGATGGACGGTGTAGATTTCTAGCAAACATTACGGTGGCCCTCCCTAACTTTCCAGCGCAGTAACTTTAAGCCAAGAAATCCGCGTCAAAATAGAAAAGGGGATTGGACAAAGGTGCCAGCGAATCAGTGCCGTGCAAAAGGAACAACTCGTGGCCCACTGGATCAACGGCCTATGATTCTCGAGTTTGCCGTCCAACGAGAGATGCATACTCTTCTATACTGCACACAAACTTTTGCACGTGGAATGTATCTATCTTAAATTAAACATTCGAAATCATGGGCCCACAATAGATGTACCATGGAAACGTATCGGCTACTCCCCCTGCCACCAACCCGGTGGCTGATGGTCGGTGCTCTTTGGGCCCCACCATAATGTATTTGTTTCATCCATTCCGTTCATCCATTTTTACCGATCATTTTAGGACTTAATCGCAAAAATGAGTGGGATATAAATCTCAGGTTGACCACACCACAGGAAAACAATACTGATTGGATATCCACCATTAAAATCCTCCTAAGGCCCAAGGCACTGTTTATTTGACATCCGATCTGTTGATTAGGTCATACAGACCCAGATGAAGGGAAAAAACAAAGATCAGCTTGATCCAAAACTTTTATGGCCCCAAAATTTTTTTAATGGTCGACATTCATTTAACACTGTTTTTTGTAACGTAGTCCACTTGAGATTGTGATATAACTCATTTTCGGTCTCGTACCATAAAATGATATATAAAAATTGATAGACGGCATAGATGAAACTCATACATCATGATGGGGCCCACAGAACACCAACCACCACCAATTGGCCGGTGGCAGGTGGAATAGCAAATCCGTTTCCATGTATCATACCCTCGATATCCACTGAACTCATGATCTTGCCTTGCTAATTCGCGGTACCTGACGGACGGCTAAAACAGAAACTAGCCAATGGTCCAGATGCAAGAAGCAAAATGTCTACTACTGTTAGATCTTAATCATTTTCAATCAATATATACTCGAGTGCATGCCCCAAGTAGAGTCGGTCCTACTACCTGGGAGGTTTATTTCGAGGTAAAAATATCATTTTCCACAAACTGCGCGTGGATGCGCATGGAGATGGAGCATCACAATCTGCCATAGTTTCAAATGGCTCCACCTCGGCTCACGCGCATGGTCGCTTACGGCTCATTTGAACATGAGAATTAAAATACTAAAAAGGATATTGTACAAAAAGTAACCTAATTAATATGAATCTTTCATTTCAATACCTATCTTCAAAATGTTTTCAAAAAGCTACCTCCTAGGTGATATAATCATTGTTCCACTACCTCATGTTGCATTTCTTGGTAGATATTGGCATGCGTGCCAGCAAATGAATTGGCTCCTTAAGTGGTCTTCACCATTATATTTATGTAATATCTACCTCACCCATCAAATGTGTCAGCTCATGTTAAGCCAATGTCTCAAAAATCACCATATTTGTGATTTAGGTGGGCGGTATGATTGGAAAGAGTGTTTAAGGTAACAAATGCTATTTAAATTTTTTTCATTCATTTGACCAACATAAATTATGAGTGGGCTTGATTTCTAAGTACATGACTTAAATTTTAGTGTGGCATAAAATAGTTAGAGTAAATTTTATATAATTATCATGGTGGGTTCTCTAAAAATTAAGGATTGACATCTCTCTCTTAAATATTTTATTTGATGTGGCTTATTTGAATTACAAGTCGGCCTTTTGTTTTTTTTTTTTTGGTTACGAGGTTAAATTGGGATCATGCAATTAATGGCCGAAGTAGGTGGCGGGCTTTGCAAAAATTATTGATATATTCCCTCCACTATATATATAAGTGATTAAAACGAAACAAATTGCATTATATGTTGTTGATGGGGTTTTTTGGCTAATCGTCTGGATGTCCGACTACTCGTACACGAAAGAGGCGAAGAAGACCCTGGCTGTGATAGGAGGACCCTCCAATGCCTAAGTCAGAATCAAGCAAAATAAGTCCAGTTGAGTTGAGGGTTCAGTGGTGTGTAGAATTGAGTGTGTGTACCTTTCATCATTAGAGGAGTTCTTATTTATAGCTTCACGGAGTTGATTACGTGAATAGAAATGCCCCCCAATCACGGGCGTGTATCCAATGTATGTTTCTCAATCGTTTCGCAAAATCTCTGGTGGAGATAAGATCAAGTAGTCAAGATTTGAAATCACGCGGTGAAAGTCAGAGACCGAGCATCCGAGTTGACCTTTGCAACCATCCTGAGAAGGAATTTTTCGACTTGGATCCTTTGGAGGGCCATGGTTGAGCTTTGAAAACATATGATAGAAGGTCTAGGCTGACTAACAAGCGACATCTAAGATTACCATCATCTTCATATTATCATACGGGGTATGACATCAGAAATGGTTGCGGGAGAGCTCGGTGTCCGTCCTCTTCTAAAGAAGAAGGATGCACTTCGTTTCCTAGCTAACAGGGCTGTCGAGTAGACATATTTCATACAATAAATTATTATTTTCTGACTGTTAAGGAGCTCCTTGGTCATAATTAGTACTAACTGACCATGTGACGTGCACAAATATTCGAGCCGACCTTGTAAGACCCGTATCCTAATCCGCACTGTTCCGTTGATTCCCGCGATCCTTCTCGTCAAATTCCGACAATCCGCGACTTATAGTTGACGTTGCGCACGACCGTAAGTCGTATCCTATTCATTTGAGCCGGCTTAATCCGATACTTGTATCGTTGCGACCGCATCGTCGCCGCGGTTCCAACGCCGCAACTCACGCACCGATCCGATACCCAGACGATGAGATGCGGACCCACGTTCAGTTTGAGCAAAAACACCGCGCGTTGCAAATCTCAAGGAATCTCTACAATATGTCCCATCAATCCCATCAATCAATCCCATCAATCACCTCTCATGTCAAGTACACCCACCCATGCTTCCTTTCTCCACAAGACAAGCAACCACCTAAGTCAACTAATGTAAGACCCGTATCTCGGTCCGTACCTTTCCGTACACTTCCGCGGTCTTACAGGTCGAATTCCGGCAACTTTTGATCCTTAACCAGTATCGACGCGCGATCCTGAATCTTATGCCGACAACCCGAGTCGACTCAACCCGAGACCAATACCATAGCGACCGCGCCGTCGTTGCGGTTCCGATACCGCGACTCGCGCGCCGAGGCGATACCCTGATCAAGAGATATGGGCCAACGTTCGGTGCGAGAAAACGCCGCGCGTTGCGAAAACCAAGAAAATCTCAACGATATGTCACATCAATTACATCAATCCCATCAATCAATCACTCATCAACCCATCACATGTCAAGTACACATCACTCTCACCCATTTTCCCAAGCAACCACAAAAGTCTTCACATCCCATACCTCTCTTACACAAAAAGCCACAAAAGTCTTCACATCCCATACCTCTCTTACACAAAAGCCTCAAAAGTCAAGCTTTTCTTACACAACCATCACTCACCCATCCATCCATCACTCTCTCTCTCTCCCTTTACATCACTCTCTCTCTTTCTCTCTTTCTCATTTGCAAAATTCCAAGCAAAGGGAGCTCCATACGTATGGAATTTTTCAACTCTCCTAAGCTCCAAGTGGCCTACCTTCCTACCCCAAAATCTCTCATCTTAACCCTCCACTCTTAATCTTAACCATTGAAGTTGAAGCTAAGGTGCCAAGGAACCCCTAGGAGCGAGAAGATCGGACGGTGGGTGCCTCTATAGGGTAGATTTACTTGTTTTTATGGTGGACCAAGTGAGGCCCACCGATCAATGGTGTGGATCTCACTTGGGACCCTTATTCGTGGCCGATGGACCACTTGGATCATCATGATCATTCCATGATGGGGCCATTCTCCATGTACCCAATCATGATGTCTATTTCATTTAGAAAGGTCATCTAGACTGTCCATATCGGTGGGGAATGGATCTCCACCGTTGATTTACATTTTGATGGTCCCATGTCCAACAGGATCTGCATATTGTATGATTCATTGTAAGGGAGGGCCCATAATGTCGGGGTCCCTCCATCACCAGGCGCGTCCCACTCTCCATGTCTCTCTCTCTCTCTCTTTTATTTCTTTTTATTTTATTTTATTTTATCTTATTTTATTTTATTTTGTGCTTATGCAAATAGGATTGTGTGGCCCACTTGAATGGATCCCACCTTGATGTATTTATTTTCCTTCAAGTGGGGCCCACCTTAAATGTTGAAATACACCATCCATTAGTGGTGGCCCACTTCAAAAAGGCCACCACCATGTACATATAAGAGGAGCTCACCGTCCAGTGTCTGGGACGCTGGACGTCCCTGTACAGAATCAAAAAAAAAAAAAAAGAAAAGGGAAGGAAAGAGAGGAGCTTTTGGGTGGTCCCCTAGTGTAGGTCCCACCTTGATGTTTATGTTCGATCCAAGCCGTCCATCCTCTTACCCACGGTATTTTAGCCGTTGGGTAGAAGTTTGGAGCTGATCCAATTACCTGGTGGGCCATAGCGCCTAATATTGCGCCCTCACCATTCAAACACTAAATTCTTAATTTTTTTTTACTTCCTAAGCGTTTTAAAATTTGAACTCTGGACTCTTTGGGCTCGTCTTGGACCAGGGCAGCTAATGGGCAGTGTAGATTTTCATGATGTGGACCCCACACGGCAAAAACCTCGGGAAAACATATTTTCCCAAAAATTTATAAGAGGCAGAGCCTCTGGGCGTCAGAGAGGAGCAGCGCTGCACGCTGCTGCGTGCAGGCGTGAAGCAGCGGGGCGGGCGGCCGCTGGCCACCCACGGCCCTACTCGTGGGCCCCACTGTGATGTGTATTTGAGATCCAATCTATTCTTGTGGTGGGCCACCTCCTAAAGTGGGCCCCTGCCAAAATTCAGGCCCATCCAAGGCTCTGGTGGCCCACACCACAGAAAACAGTGGACTTGAATGTCTACCATTACAACCCTCTTTGGGGCCCACAGAAGGGTTGGATCAAGCTGAAATTTTTTTCTGTCCCTTCATACAGGTCTGAGTGACCTTATGAACGGGTTGGATTTCAAATAAATATTTCGGTGGGCCACATTTGTGGGACCCACGGTAATGTATATATTCCATTGGCACCGTCCACAGCCGTGGACGGTGAGGCTCACCATGATGCATTGTTTCACCCACCGTCCAGCGGACGGTGGGGCCCTGTTGCTTGCGTTTTGCACACGTCGTCCATCTGTCTTTGATGATGGGGCTCGCTGCCAGCTGCCCATATTGATTTCTATGGGACCCACCATATATATATAATTTATAATGTATATTTTATTATATGAAGATTGTAGTGGGCCCTAGACCATGAGTCCCTATGAATAGTTTGAATGGAAATAAATATTTTAAGGCCCATGAGTCGGGACCCATTTGAATTTCAAAAGGGGTATGGGTTAGGCCTGTTGATCTATAAAATGCTCATGGGTTAGGCCCATTTGATTCGTACGAGTCCTATGGACTTGGGCCCACTTGCTATGTAAGGCGTATGGGCTAGGCCCATTTGAATTTCAAAAGGGCATGGGCTAGGCCCATTTGATTTATAAAATGCCTATGGGCTAGGCCCATTTGATTCATATAAGGCCTATGGACTTAAGCCCATTTGATGTGTTGCAAGTCCATGGGACTAGACCCATTTGATGTGCTTCAAGGCCTAGGGGTTTAGGTCCATTGAACTCATGATTAGGTCTATGGGTTGAGGCCCACTTGATCTACATGTGGGGCCCAATTGTTGTAGTCCGTTTGTTGCATATGAAACCTATGAGTTTAAGCCCATTTGATAAAATCTAAGGCCCACGGGTTTTGACCTATTGCAATGCACATAAGACCCATTGGTGTGGCCCATTTATGTGGCTCATCTGATGAATAAAAAGGGGCATAAGATATGGTCCATTTGATATATATGTAGGGCCCAACGGGATGAGCCTACGGTCCATTGCAATGTGTAATTCCCATATAGTCTATCTAGCACTGTTACAAAGATCGTGCTTGGGAAGCAATGTTGGTTTGACGTCCACGTTGCGAGTGTAATGTTGGTTAGATGTCCACATTACGACTCTCCTTAGGGCCCATTACTGGGCCGTACTTATCATATATAGGCCATCCAGGCCCATCTGCGTTGTAAGAATGGTTCATCACTCATGTACATGTTTAGTATAGTTCATGACTCATGATCATACGCATCATATGCATGCTTGACATGAGGATTGACTGATCATAGCATATGCCTTCGGGCAGTTTGTTTATGGGCTCCCGGTTAGGCAGTGTTGCCCTACATGAGCGCACGATATGCGGAGGATTGGTTGCATGACTGGATAGCGTGATTCATGCATTCCACATTTGTGTGACATGGTTATTGTACGCCCTAGCGACATCAGGGCCGTAGCCTCCACAGACACATCGTGGTTGGCAGGATTGGATACCGAAAATCATGTTCTACATGGGATACTATAAATATCCCTGGGTGAAAGTCCCTAAACCCTTATGGTACCAAGAGGTTGCTCCAACGTCTAGACCGAGTGGGTAGATGAGCACCGAGTGCCGAATACCAGTTGGCTGTGCTCTCCACTGTGTCGTGGTCGGTTGGAAGGGGGTGCGGCCTTACCCGCCCGAGAGTAGGGGGAAATGTTAGGCTGAGTTTGACCAGCTCGAGGAATGGGTCCGCTATCGACGAGTCGTGCCCGATATTGGCAGACGGATAGTGAGGTCTCTTCCACTTATCTTATTGCGCGCGATGTGGCGGCAATCTAGTTTAGAGTGTACTAGACCCCGGAGATATTCCATATTTGACCTGTACTGATATGTGGACATAGATGAGGATCTGTATGCTTGAGTTGCATTGCACATCGCATGGCCTTGGGATGACCGATACCATTCATGTCTTGCACCGCATAAGCCTTGGTACGGCTCATGATATCATAGTTCCATCTGCATATTCCGCATTACTCTGATATTACATGTTCATATTACTACCTTGCGCACACACTTTCAACACCCTCTAAGCTTTCTGTAAGCTTATGCACGACCGTTGCGTGCAGGTGACGTTGGTTCGCAGCAGCGTTGAGATAGGAGCACGTTGCAGAGCATTTTGGAGTTTTTGTTCTTTACCATTGTATTTCCCTTTATGCTCATTGTACTTGTAAAGTTTTTGATCATAGTGGAAATGTAATGGAGTGCTTGGTTGTTGTTTGTGGGTTATGCCTTTGGTTATACTTATTACGAATCAAACTGATATTGAAAATCCTCCTCGTAGCATCCCAGGATCGGAACCTGGCGAATGGGAGCTAGGAGCCGAGAATGGGGTTCTACGGAGGCTGTCGGCGCCGGATTCGACGATCAGGAATTTTGTGAGCCCGGTTTCCGAGTTTGGGGCGTGACAACTAACCTCTCACTTCACCCATCACTCACTTCACCCATCACTCACCTCACATCACTCCATCACTCTTACAAGTCTCTCTCTCCCTCTCATTTCTCAACACTCCAAATCTCAAGCAAGAAAGCTCTCCCACGTCCAAGCCTTCCATGGAGAGAAAATGTGCATTTTGGTGGCCCACTTCCCATCTCCAAATCCCATCATCTTAGCCATCCATTTTCCATCTCCACCATCAAAGTGAAGCTTTAGGAGACCGGCATCTCAACGGACCAAGAAGATCAAGTGGTGGGTGTTTCCATAAGTTAGATTTTCATATTTCTATGATGGGCCAAGTGAGGCCCACCGATCAATGGTGTGGATCTCATTTGGGACCCTAAGATGTGGCCAATGGCCGATCTTGATCATCAAATCATTCCATGATGGGGCCATTCTCCATGGACCCCATCATGATGTTTACTTTCCTTGCATTAAGAAGTCATCTAGACCGTCCATTTCTAGTGGAGTGGGATCTCCATCATTGATCTTTTGTTTGATGGTCCATATGCAATGAGCCCTTTGATGTATGATTGGATGGTTGAAACGGAGGGCCCATAGTGCCGGGGTCCCTCCATCACGCGTGTCCCACTCTCCTTCTATCTCCTTCTCCTTCTCCTTTTCATTATTTTCTTTCTTTATGTATTGATGTTGTTGTGTGACCCACTTGAATGGACCCCACCATGGAGTCATATTTTTATCTATGAATGAGGCCCGCCTATTGTGTGTTGTACCACACCGTACATCCATATGGTGGCCCACCTGAGCAAGCCCACCTTTCATGGACAGACCGTCCAGCGTCTCTGGACGCTGGACGTGGAAAGAAAAGAAAGCACAAATATTGGCTTGTTCAAGCCTTTGGAAGGGACCGCTTGTATAAGCCCCATTTTGAAGTGTGTTTCTAATCCAAGCCGTCCATCCTCTTTCTCGACTCATTTTAGGCGTTGAGTCGAAAAATGAGGTTGATTAGAGTATCCGGTGGGCCATGGCGTTGAAAACTACATTTTTACCATTAAAATCTATCCAGATTTTTCCTATGCGCTGGAAAGGGTCCGATATTGGTCTTGATAGACTTGTTATAGGCTATGGAATCAAATGGCTGGAATGGATTCATCAAGCGCGGGCCCCACACCTGAAAAACTACAGAAAAATATTTTTTTTAAAAAAAAAAAAAAAAAACAAACAAGCTGCAGACGCTGCTGCGTGACAGAGGAGCAGGTAGCGCCTGCGCTTGTCTGGGCGGGCGGACGCCAGGGGCCCACGGCTCCTCATGTGGGCCCCACTTTGATGTTTGTTTTTCAATCCAACCCGTCCATTTGGTGGGTCCCTACCTTACGTGGGCCCTACCCAAAAATTAGCTTGATCCAGCTCTCAGGTGGCCCACACCACTTGAAACAGCGGCGATTGAATTCCACCCTTGAAACCCTTTTGGGCCCACGTAAGTTTTGAATCAATCTTATATTTGTTCCTTTCCATTCATTTAGGCATTTGTGACCTTACCAACAGTTTGGATGGTCAGTAAACCATATGGTGGGCCCCACATGGGACCCACAATGATGTTTGCGTTTCATTCACTGGCCGTCCAGCATCTTTGGATACTGGAGGCTGGCGTCCCTCTCTCTCCCACACACGTATACACGTGTATCACATATAAAATTTTATATAATATATGTATGTATATTACATTATATTGTATATATCATATATATAATATATAGATTATACATTATATTATATATATAATACATACATGATGGTGGGCCTTCATGTGGACCCCCACCATGATGCCTGAGCTATCAACCGTCCATTTATTTTGTAAGCTCATATTATGGCTTGAGCTGAAAATGAGTCAGATCTATGGTTCAATTGGGCCCACCTTGGTATGTGAGTAGGGCTTATGTTGATCTATGTTGATCTATTTGTAGCCATTCATTGAAGCCCACCTTGGTGTACATATAAGGCCCAGGGGATCAAGCCCATTTGACATATATAATGCCCATAGTATTAGGCCCATTTAACACATATAAGGCCCATGGGTTCAAGCCCAATTGACACATATAAGACCCATAGGATTGGGCCCACTTTGATGTATTTCATGGCCCATGGGTCCTGGACCATTGCAATGTACATAAAGCTCATTGGTGAGGCCTATTAATGCAGTCATTTGATGAATGTAAGGCTCACGTGAGTCGGCCCATTTGATGTATCTGAGGCCCATGGATCGGGGCCCAACGGATGTCCTTAGGGTCCATTGTAATGTACGTTTCTCATGGTTCGTGAAATGATATATATGGTAAGCCGTGCCTAGGGAACAATGTTGGTTTGACGTCCACGTTGTATGTACAATGTTGGTTAAATGTCCGCATTGTAACTCTCTTTAGGGCCCATTGATAAGTCCATATCCGTTGCTATTCATTGCCTTATAACATGCTTAGTATAATCTCATGACTCATGCCCATACGCATCATATGTATGCTTGATTTGAGTAGCGACTGATCATAGCATATGCCATTGGGCAGACCACTTATGGAACCCGTTATGAGACAGAGTGCCCCACATGATCGTGCAGTACGCGCTGGATTGCTGCATGATTTGATGGTGTGATTCATGCATCTCGCATACGTGTGACTTGATCACTGCACGCCCTATCGACATCAGGGTCGTGGCTCCACAGGTACATCGTGGATGACCGTATTGGATACCGGAAATACTTATTCTAGCACTGTGGGCACTTAGGATGTCCTTGGGTGAAAGTCCCAGAACCTTTTTGGTACCAGGAGATGCTCCAACGTCTAGACCGAGTGGATACATGAGCGCCCGAGTGCCGAATACCAGTAGGCCGCGTCTCCCACTGTGTCGTGGTCGGTTGGAAGGGGGGTGTGGCCTTATCCGCCTGAGCGAGGGGGCTATAAGCTAGGCTGAGTTTGACTAGCTCGCAAATGAGTCCGCTATTGACGAGCCGGGTAGGTATTGGCATACTACTGGTCAGGCGGATAGTGATGTCTTATTCGCTTGCTTGACTGTGCAGCTAGGGAGGTGGCAGTCTCTGCGAAGTGTATTAGACCCCGGTGATATCCAGAGAGGAACTGTATTGATATACGTACTTGAAGAGTACCGACTTGCTTGGATTGCATTTCGCATATGACATTCGGCTATATGGGCCTTGTATTGTATTAGTGTGGCCGATGACATTCATACCTCATCGCATAGCTTTGGCATGGTTGATTCTATAGACTGACCACATACTTCCGCATTATTCTGATACTGTACACTTGGCGTTTGCCTTACGCACACACTTACACCACCCTCTAAGCTTTTGTAAGCTTATGCACGATAGTTACGTGCAGGTAGCGTTGGACGACAGCAGCGCTGAAACAGGAGTGTATATCAGGACCTTTTGGAGCTTTTTGATCACCTTGTATTTCCCTTTCTGCATTGTACTTAAAATTTTATTATAGTGGATATGTGGTGATGTTGTTTTGTGACTTGGTTATGCTTGTGGTTATGCTCCATTATAAAAAAAAAAAATTTCATTCTGAAAATCCTCCTTGTAGAATCCCAGGATCGGAATCTGGCATTTGATTGTCAGGAGCCGAGAATGGGGCACTACGGAGGCTGTCGGCACCGGATTCGGCAATCGGAATTCATGTGAATCTGATTTTCGAATTTGGGGCGTGACAGACCTTGTACTTCTTACGAGTTCAATTTTACCCATAACACATGTTACTTTTAATTATAATCTGACTTATTGTAATGCTTATGTAGGATCTACTTCAACCATTGGATCTTTATAACCACAACATGCTTACGGAGAGAAAAACATGATTAATGTATGATTTTGATGGACCACACCTAAATAAATAATTGAAATGAAGATATCCAACCTTGATTTTAACAAGGTAGGCAAAAATGTATATGAAATCCACTCTAACCGATAGATTCCATGCACAAATTTAGGACCATGACCCCAAAATCATACCTATCACGATTTACATTGGTCATACTACTGGAAAATAATACTTATATGCTATGTCCAATCATTTGGTCTACCTAAATAATAAATAAAGTTATTTTTTTTTAGAACTTATTGCGACACACTTACCCGTTGGAATAAATTTTATATAAACATTACAGTGGGCCACCCGAGCCAATAACCCATTTGCTAGCCACTAGGGTAGCTTTTTGAAAACTATATGGAAAAATGCACTGGAATGTAAATGCAATAATTGTTAGATAGCTTTTTGTAAAGCTCCCTGCTAAAAGTAATCTCTGCCAAAAAGGCGCAGGGAGATGATACGGTAGAGCAGGAGCAACCGTAATATGGTAAATTCATCTCTCGGTAGCCCAGACAGAGGAATAATGTATCAATCTGAACCGTCCATCCATCTTGATGGAACACAGATAGCAAAACGTTTTGATAAGCATCGATCAAATCTTAAAAATCCGTTAGATGCCAGTAAATGGATGGCTGTAAGCAGTAATAGTTAACGGCCAGAATTGTGTAAAAATGTAAAATATTATGAAAATTAGGAACTCTTAATATGTGAATCTATTACAATGGTCCATTCATGATGGATATCCCTGGATGGACGGATCTGATTGATTCATCATCTTTCCACGTGTACTGTGAAGAGACGTCTCTACCATACTCCCCTCCATACGGTTCTACGGTATCATCTCTCGATGGCGAAAACTCACAACTTGTAAAAGAGAGAAAGAGGAGAGAGAGAGAGAGAGAGGATTTATTCAAGAGGTCCCCAGAATCAAAGGTACAGATTTCGAACGATTTGAAAATTAGGGCTCAGATCTGCTGCAATCGGCTATAGAAATTTCTTGGGTTTTGAAATTTGGGGATTTCTAGGGTTTCAAACTGGCTTCATTTCCATCTCCCCATAAAATTATTTTGATTAGATCTTAAAATCCGTAGCTCGTTCTTTATTTATTATTTAATTTGTTGTTTCTAGGCTTTCTGAATTTGAGATCTTTACAATGCAGTTTGAATTTTTCATCGTCTGAGAAAAGGTCATTTCTTTTTGCGATTTTTCTTGGGGTTTTGATCTTCAATCCGATTTTTCAAGTGTTTTAGGGTTTTGGAGCTATTGCATTTGGCATTCGTTCATTTTCATGTCTGGTTTTAGGAAATTAGGGCTTTGATTTTGATCCGACGCCGTAATCGGTGTTTCGATGTTTTTAGGCTTTTGATTTGTATTTTTCAGAAAGTTAGGTTTTGGAGTTTCCAGGGCTTTCAGTTTTTGTAGATATCCATAATTTCAGTTCATAGGCATTTGGGAGTTGGATCATCTCATCATCGGCCGAAAGAAAACATTTTCATTTTCTCTTCATGTTATGGTTTTTAGGAAGTTTTATCAGGGTTTTGATCTGTATCCTGTCGCTTGCTCTGTTGTTGTTTTAGGCCTTTTATCTGGAGTTGTTCGATATGAAAAAAGATTTTTATTTTTTATTTTTTCATTTTTGATGTCTAATTCAATGTGCATGTTGAGCTTCTAGGTTTGGGTTTTTAGGGATATAGGTTTTGGAGGCCATGGATAGAGAAATAGGGCCTCGATTCCGCGAAGATGATCAGTTAAAGCAGACGGTCCTTCCATCAATCCGGTCTGCCGTTCGGAACACTAGCCCTTCCCGGCAAAAGGTCATCAAGACAAAGCCCCGTGGCTTTGATGAGGAGACCGTCTCGACCTTTGGCAAACCCATCCATCTTGACGTCCATATGGAAGACAACATATGGGCTCTGCTTCCAGAGGACTTGTTAAATGAGATCCTTGCACGGGTCCCTCCGTTCTTCATCTTCCGGCTACGGTCCGTCTGCAAGAGGTGGAATTCGATCCTCCAAGACAGCGGTTTCCTTAAATTCCACTCGCGGGTACCATCACATGGGCCCTGTTTGCTCACATTCTGGAAGAACTCTCAGACACCGCAGTGTTCGGTTTTCAGCTTGCCGTTGAAATCATGGTACAAGATTCCGTTTGCATTTCTGCCTGATTGGGCATTCTGGTTGGTTGGTTCTTCTGGCGGCCTTGTTTGCTTTGCGGGTTTAGATGGCTTGACTTTCAAGACTTTGGTTTGCAATCCCCTTACCCAAGCCTGGAGGACATTGCCGTGCATGCATTATAATCAGCAACGGCAATTGATCATGGTTGTCAATAGGACAGACAGATCCTTTAAAGTTATTGCCACGAGTGATATCTATGGTGACAAGATGCTACCGACTGAGGTCTACAATTCCAAACTCAATAGATGGTCTCTTCATCAGATCATGCCCGCCGTTAACCTGTGCTCGTCGAAGATGGCGTTTTGCGACTCTCGGTTGTATTTGGAGACGCTTTCGCCACTTGGGTTGATGATGTATCGGGTGGATACAGGACACTGGGAACATATCCCGGCGAAGTTCCCGCGGTCCTTGTTGGATGGGTATCTTGTTGCAGGCACGCAAAAGCGTTTGTTTTTGGTTGGAAGGATAGGGCTTTATAGTACGCTCCAGAGTATGAGGATATGGGAATTGGATCATGCAAAGACGGTGTGGGTTGAGATAAGTAGGATGCCTCCAAGGTATTTTAGGGCACTGTTGAGGTTATCAGCGGAAAGGTTTGAGTGCTTTGGGCAGGATAACTTGATCTGCTTCACTTCGTGGAACCAAGGGAAAGGTCTTCTTTATGACGTGGATAAGAAAGTGTGGTCATGGATTGCAGGGTGTGCGCTTCAGTCGTGCAACAGTCAGGTCTGTTTTTATGAGCCGAGGTTTGATGCTTCCATTTACTAAGAAGGGTGCTTGGATGATATATGGAAGGGTGATGAAAGGACAATGGATGGTTCTTGGAAGGTAATATGATTATATTCGATGGGAAATATTTACAACAGTTTGTTTACTTCATGAAGATGTGCAATGCCAGCTTTAAGCTTTGAGCTGACAACGTTCGTGTAATAGAGAATGAAGACTTGTAGGAAACAGTTATGCAAGCATTCTTTTAAACCGGTATTCCTATGCTTCTGTTTGTAGTTGCCCATTGATGGGGTCAAGAAGTAGATGAGGGCACGGGGCTTATTTCATGCATTCTGCCTTTCCCTCTCCAGCACAGATTTTCTCTGCGAACATCAGTGTTTAGTGACAAGTTTTACTTGTTTGTACCATGGGAATGTTGTAATTGTCATGGTCCGGAAAGTTGTTTCATTTATTCCATGAGTTTGCCATTTTTTTCAGAATGTCTTGTAAAGCCAGTCTCATTTCTGTTTGAGAAAGCTATTGTATTCTGGATCCTCTTGAAGCCCCCTGCATGCTGGAATTCGGCATTACAGATACAGCACAAAAAGCTTTATTCCTTCATATGACTTTAGTTTTCACAAGAATTGTCACCTGGGCCTGGTGCACAATCATAGGCATTGCTTGGATGCGACAATGCTTGGATCCTTGGACAAGGATCATGTTTGTCAAATGCAGTGAAGTGTTGACGGGAATGGCAGCAGAAGAAGGTTAAAAATAGAAAAATGGCTCTCTCAAGTTCTTTTTTGGTCAAAAAACAATTGTTCGACCTGTAAGTTACGTCTGCTTGACTGTTCATTATTTCAATTGTTATGAAGCTGCCCCATTGCATATTGTTGTATCTGTTCTCAAGAAACATTTATAATTTATATGCTGAACTTCTGCGGCTTATATCTGTTATGCTTGGTTGGCAGTTTCTCTTTTTATTTGCTTGTATATCAGTGCAGTTGAGGGATTTTGAGAGAATTGTCATTGTTTCAACAAAGTTACAGGCAGTGTGCTCCCACCTTTCTGTAAAAAGAATTGTCATCTATATTTTAGTCTTTTGACCTTGTCCAGATAATCAGTCGGCTTAAAATGGATCATGTAGTTCAGATCTTCAATCTTGAGGGTTGGAAATTCCTGATCTTTTTCCTGACTAGCTGCATGGGCTTTATCTGGTGTGATCTACAATCTGAACCCTTGGATGGGCCTAATCACACAATCAGCCATTAATATGGACAAATCTGGACCATGCTCGAATGATTAAATGGCCTGGCTCCATCTGGCTAGGTGTTTGCCTAGGGAGAATTCTAGAAGTGGTTTGGGTTTTTAGTCTTGAGAAGCTTCTAAGGTTAGTTGAGTTGGTTTTTCAAACTTGGTTTCTAAGTTATCTAGGCTAGCAAGTTGTCTTAAGCAGAAGTATTCAGTGGTCAAAGAGGTGGAGTTTGTTTCAAGTTACAGTTGGGTTGGTCATAGTAAGATCTAGAATACCTTTAGCTGTAGGGAAGTGATGAAGAAACCTAAAGTGCAAGTTAGATTAGTGAAAAATAGAGATTGTAATGAGAAAGGAATAAGAGACACCCAAAGGTCATGTCGAATATTCTACCCTCAACCTTATGTGACCTGCCCGAGCTGCGCCCCTATTAGGGTGTTGATCTTTTATCTGAAAAATACTTGGAGGCACCAATCTATCCGTGAAAACCTTCTTCAATTTTAGTTTTGACTTCAACAATTAAAAAGCATATGAAAATACATGTTATATTTCTTTATTTGTGATTAAGCTCACCCTGCAAGGTAAGCATTCGAGAGACTCCTCATCAACTCCGTCATAGGCCTCTATCTGAATCATGCCCTTTCTGAATCCAAGAACACTTCTCCCATACAGAGGGTGGAAGTAGAGGTGCAATTCAGGCTGCAACCCAACTCAACATGATGTCAAGAAAACCCAACCCACAACCTGACCTGATCCAATTTCTAATCCAAGGCACCCCACCCAAATTTCTCTATAATCAACCTAACCTGACCCAACCCAACCAACCTGACCCAAACCCAAATGACCCAAGCCTGAAATAACCCGACTCAAATTTGCTCAACCTGAAGCCAACCCGATTTCAAATCAGGTTGGTGTTTTCTAACCATAACCCAATCTGAAGACCTTGAACCCGACTCAACCCATCCTGAACTCAGGTCAAGTCAATAAGTTGCAGCTTATGAGGGAGGGGTGTAACTGCAATTTGAAGGCTTACTTAGCATTAGTGGGAAACATAATTGATTTTTGCCATTTCTGTTAGCTAGATCTGAATATTTGCAATTTAATTCACTTGTGCAGCTAAACATAGCCTAAATGTCATCAAAGGTCCATTTATTCTATAGCTTTGGTATTCATGGTTGCTCGGTTCCTTTACTTTGGTAATGAAAGTAGAATGATATATTATGGTTGGGCACTGTAATGTACTAACATAGCAGAATGGGAAAAATTGCACAGTTTATTCATTTAATCTAACATACACTCATATATGGCTAAAAATCATAAATGATGCTTGCAGTAGTTTTTATTTCTTGGCTATGTTGTCTATATCTGGGCCAGCTGGGAGATGCTGATTGGATGGCAGTCGGTCGCCGACTCGCCGTAACAGCTTTCGGCTATGATGGCATTGACAGCTTGGGTTGGATGGAAAGAATCCCAGAAGATGTATTGGTCTCTGTTAGTGCAGGGTCGTTGCAGGGGAAGGCAGCTGACAGCTCCTCCATACCTCCCATTTCCACAGCATGCTTGGTTTGCTACAGTAAACCCTAGAAAACCCCAACACGAAAAAACAAAGGTTTAGAAAGAGAGAGCATCAGATAGGAACTCCCCATTTGCAGACAGCAACTGATTGATACCCTCATCTCTTCTGTTAGTAGAGGGATTTAAAGTAGAATTTGTTGTTGAAACAACTCTGTGGTAGTAGGGTCTGTGGTCTGGCGATCCAAGCCATTGATCCGAAGGGCCCTGCAGTGGATGGATTGCCCCAGAAATCAATCTTCCAGATTGGAGAATCTAATGGTTTGAATTTTGACGTCTTCTCCATTCAATGCAAACTGATGCTGTGTTTTACTTTTGGATGCAGACGCCTTTTTTTTTTTACTCTTTCATAAGCATCTATTTGTAATGCATCATTGCTGATGGTTGGGTTCTTTGTATGTAGAATATTTCTGGGGCCTACCATGGGGCCCACCAGATCTGCTTTGGATAACTGAACCATGGTAGTGAGTCATCCTGGCACTACTTAGTAGAGATCTAATTGGTGCTTGCAAGTTACATATTGAGGGTTCGAATAACTAGCCGAGCAAACTCGTTGTGATCATGTTTTGGATTGAGTTACGAGTAGTTTAGGTTTTCCTGTTTTACATGGAAGAACTTGATTGAATATATGAAAAACTCAAAAAGATCAGGCTACCACCTAGGGTTGTAAGCTTGCTAATTGAGTGAAGTATGTGAACAGGTTCGAGTCGACCCGGGAATCATTCCCTCATCGAGTCTATGGACAAGTGATGGAGCATAGCATAATGCAGACAGTGTACTCTGACATTGACATGTGGTCCAGTCGATGGGTTCATGTCTCCAACTATGATTTGTGGGCCATGATCATTGTTCAGTTGAGATTGCTGAACGGATGTTCGGTACTTACCGTAATTAGATGGGTTGTTGATCATGTCAGCGAAGACGCGATAGACGTCTTGGTAGACGAAGTAAGAGCCAGGGAGGGTGGTACCCAGTGTGGCGGTGAGCTGCACGAGCCGTTCGTTGAATGCGCCGACCAGGTTGTTAACTCGCTCGACGCAACCATTGCTCCCATTGACCATGGATAGCTGACTCGGTATGCATCCAAGTGGGCCGAGTCCAACCAGCACCATTTTCCTTGCTCCCAGTCCATATAGTCTCTGCAGAGAAAACCCATTAGATCCATAAATATTATGAATCTAAAACAATCATTAATTGTTCATATAAAGGAAAATACTACATTCATTTTATGTTTTTCTGCAATTCACTTGTCACTGTGGCAGAGAATCCTGACCATCCATTTGTTTCACCTCATCGAGAATGAAACACAGAACCCCTTGTTCTTTTTTGTCTCCAATCTGGACCATTAATGATTTCATTATTTTAGCCAACTGTTTGAAGGACACAGATGAGACAACTAAGATTGTGTGATGGGGAGGTATTGGATGCTCTGTCTGAGCATGATCCTTGATACACAGGCACTTGGAAATTGTAGACAAGGCATACATTAGCTCAATATAAGGAACTACAATTGTGGAACTTCGAACCGTTGCTAAAGTCACGGCCCCAAGATGAGATTGGAAGTTCAGAACCAAGGCGTATGTTGTTGGTTTTGTATAGGATTCTCATCTCTTATATTGTATTATTCACCTCTAACTGGTTTTTCTATACACAACCACCCCTCTCAGTGTGCATATATCTCAATCCATATGAAGGAAGCTCAGTTGCTATGACTGGTGTGTTCATGGTAGGTAGACAGCTAGCATTTGAAATATTTTGTCCTGCTCAATTTTTTTCCAGCTTTATTGGATCATTAATAATGAGGTTTATATAAGAGAGCCCTTCCCATATGCCATGGAGAGATGCAGATTTTTTAATTATTTATTATCTATGCTAGATTTCATGATATCTTGTTGCAATTAATAAATTCAACCAAGATTGTTTTTTCTGCATAAATTTTATATAATGAGGACTACAAGAAGAAAATGCTTTCAAATATACATGGTTCTATGAAATTGGGGAGCAATGTTATGATAAGATGGTTGATTCCCACTAAAGGTGGTTAAGCTCTCCTTGTTCAGGGTTGAAATCTTGCAATTGACGTACCTAAGTTTACCTTTATCAGTAAGAAAGAGTTTGACCGAGTGGGACTAAAAGGAAATTGTTTCTATTAAATTTAAATGGGATTATCTAGATACTAGGATTTTCTTCAGATAGAATAACTGTAACTATGACATTCCTCTCCTTGTTTGATCTATAGTGGAAGTAAACAGGGTTGATTCTAAGAGCTCGTATCAGCCTAATTGAGAGAGAGAGCTGGTTAGTTGGATGAGGGCTTAAAAGAAAGAAAAACTTATTTATTTTTAAACTATGCCCGAAATTTGGGACCTTCCCGAAAACCTGAACAGGTACGTCAAGGTGTCTTGCAATTGGATGAACGCGCACCTCACCTTGACTCTGTTAAACGATTGGACGATGCTATTAATCGAGGCAAGATACTGTTGGATTTTGGTGGAGGTGCAGCGGAGCAATGCTAAAGGTGACAAGCGACATGGGGATATTAGACAACCTATTTCTATAACATAATGAGATGAGATGGTTTCTCTTGCTGATAGATTGTTGACCCAATTCATGGAATCGATAAGATTAATCTGTTATCCAATATTAATGTGTGAGGAATTCTTTGAGTTCCCACATTTCTATCTACCTTGTTATTTATCATTAAACTAACTAAATCTTTTAATTGTTTTGTCATAATTTTGTTCCAAAATTCTGTTTTATAGAACCTGAGGAAGGAGATCAGAGGAGGACGGGGAGATGCACAAGACTCTACTTATTGGAATAGGATATAAAAGCTCTCTAAAGCACATTAATAAGATTTGACATTGGAGGCTTAGACATCTATTAGACAGAGTGCTACTCATTACTTATTCATTTAATAAGTGTAAGACTTGTCATTATGCTAAAAAGGCCATACCATTTAAGCACAATGAAAACTCATGTAACATGACTTTTAGTGTGATTAAGGGGCCTTGCAGGGTAGACTTATTATTTGGCTTTAAGTACTTTATGAGCTTTATTAATGACTTTTAAATATCATTATCAATATACATTAAAATCTAAAAGCGAAGTATTTAATGCATTATTATTATTATTTTTTTTCATAAAATGATTACTACTCTTTCTGATGCCAATGTTATAATTTTAAGATATGATAATAGAAGAGAATACATGAGTAAGATATTTGATGAATATCTTGAAAATAATTAAATAATTCATCATATTACTTCTCTAAACATTCGGCAACAAAACGAGTAGCCAAACATAAGAATTGTCACTTAAAGTTGTTATGTCATTTTGGTTTCAAATGATGTCCTAAATTTCAAATTTCTCATGGCTAGATGTGTTATTACCAACTAGCTATGTTATTAACAAATTAACAAGTATGATTTTAAATGAAAAAACCCATTCCAAGTTTTGACTAAAAAACATTCCAATATCTCACAGTGATATATTTTTAGATGCATATGCTATGTTAGATGCTAAAATCTAGTAGTAATAAATTGGAAAATATGATTAAGAATTGTGTATCTTTGTTGGCTATTCACCTTATAAAAAATGATACAAATACTTAGATCCGATAAAAGAAAATTTCATATTATCAGAAACGTGCAGTTTGTTGATGATGTTTCATGCTACTTAAGATCCAAAGATCCAATCCTAACAGAAGTCTTGATCAAGGGAGAGAAAGAGAGATAACAATGAGTCGTCAAGCCCTTCTATCATTATATAATCTATCTTATATCAAAACTAAATAGAAGAGGAAGATCAAATAGAAAATGACTCTATCATGTCAACTTTTTCTAACTCAAACCAAGTACCTAATCGCACCATCTACAAGCATGGACCCTGTGACTTCCAACTTTCTTTCATCAATTATAATCCTTTATAGCAGGTTCTCCCATGTTATGCATACATTTTTCTCATACCCCTATTGCTTTACCAAAAGAAAAAAGAAGAAGACTTATATGCAACTCTTCTTGTTTATTTAGTTCTTCATGCCAAGTTGCTTATTCAATCCAATTACATATAAATAAGTTGTGTTATTCAGTTCTCTCTTATTAGTGATTGCGTCATTCTATCACTTGGGAGTAAAAAAAATAAAAATAAAAATAGAATTGTCCCCTCACCTCCATTTTCTTTCTTCGGCAAAAAAAAAAAAAAAAAAAAAAAAAAAAACCTCAAGAATCATAAGCAATCACCTCAAGAATCACAAGCAATCGATGATGGGCCTAACAATTGGATGACTCAAATTGTTTCCTGATTAAACAATTTGATCAGACGGATAGAGATGTCTTATCTTGTTCGTCCATTTTACAGTACCTAACAGAGAACCCAGATTGGTTGATTTGATTATCCGAGTGTCCCCTGATGAAACTAGCAGCACTACAACTGACACTATCTTATCAGTCATTAAAAAACTCCTTTCTTGGTGATTAGTATGATGGCGCATTTCAACCGTCTGGCCTATAATCCAGACCGTTCATTGGATGATGGGTCTCTTGATAGGGGACGCGGATTAGCTACTGTTATTGGATGATGGGTCTCTTGATAGGGGACGCGGATTAGCTACTGACAGGTGAGTAGCGAGACTGGCTACTGAAGTGACATCACCAAGTTTTGTGGGCCCGCCATGATGTATGTATTATATCCACACCGTCCATCCATTTGGAGAGATCATTTTAATGCATGAGCCAAAGAACGAGTCAGATACAAATCTCTAGTGGACCCCACCATAGAAAACAGTGGGGAGAATGACGCCTACTGTTAAAAACTTTCAGAGGCTTAAGGAAGTTTTCGATCAAGCTGATGTTTGTGTCTGTGTTAACTGATGAACAGGCAGGATCTGAAATAAACACCGTGGTGGACCTAAGAAGGTTTCAATGGTTGGCGTCACTCTCCCCACTGTTTTCTGTGGTGGGGTCCACTGGAGCTTTGAATCTGCCTCCTCCTTTGGCTTATATCCTAAAATGATCTCTCCAAATGGATGGACGGTGTGGATACAACACATACATCATGATGGTCCCCACAAAACTTGGTGACATCACTCCAGTAGCTAATCCACGTCCCTTAATGAGCTATCCATCTCCAAAGTTATGGGTCCACCGGATGAACGATCCTGATTAACTGGCAGCTCATTTAATGATTAAAAACGGTTTCTTTATTATTATAAAAGGACCTTGCGTGCGACGCATTGACTCATTAATGTAGGCTGCAAAGATATCTTTGGGGGGCCCTGCTTGCTTTCCTCCGAAGGAGATACGGCAATAAAACACAAATGATGGCTTTTATGTTCTGCAGGCCATTTTTATGATTTTCTGAAAAGTTAGTTGGTCTGCAGGAAGGAGTTATTTGAAACTATAGATGAGTGTGGTAGTTTATACGCATGCACTCACAAGTCGTAATCGTGGGATGATATGACTATGATCAACCATTCATATCGTGGGATCGAAATGTGGATATGCCATGAAAACCCTAAAATCAGATGGATTGGTTTTAGACCTCGGCATTGAGTCGAGTCAGATTGAGTTCGTGCTGACTTGACTCGATTTGGTTTTGAAATAGGCCTTACTTGGGCTTGACTCAACTCGGTTCGACGTGCCTGACATGATCTGAATCCAAGTTTGGCCTGAACTACTATCGTCCGACATAATTACAAGTATCAAGTCAGGTCAAGTTGATACCGAGTTAAATCGGATTGTTAAAATCATAACTCAAAACATAGATCCACTTGACAAAATTGCGACACCTTGAACAACCCACTGGTTACACGGCATTTTAGATATGAAACATTGTATGTAAGGAATTTTACACACACACACATGAGTCGAGTTAGTTGGATTTCAAACTGAGTTTAGTTACCGAGTAACTCAAAAGTCGAATCGATATGAGTTTGGGTCGGATAAAGTCAACTCAATTAGAATAGATTTACTGGCCCTTAGTGATCTCTGATTAATGGAATTTTTTCCTTTTGTTGAATCGGCAGTTGACTAGCGTTGATTTTAACCTTCCATTGGATGTCCAAGAACAGATGGTTACGATCTTATTAAGTGTCAGTATTGGCTTATGACCCACTAAAATGTGGGTCCTACGATTTTTATGGTTTAATTTGTGTTACATGTATCTTACGCGTGCACAACTTTTGAGTGCATGCGTATGATCTATCGTATACTCCCAGAGCACCAAAATGTTTAAGCTTTTAATGCCATGTCCCTGCCGAGCCTGAATTGAATATGCGGACATACCGCGTACGCTCCCTAAAAATACCAGAAAACTAGACCCGACTCAGTATCCAACCAGGTTGGGTTGACCCGAACTCGATCCGGTCTTTTAAGTAACACGTGGGATGTCCAATCATCAATCTAGACGGTCCATTTCTTCATGCAATTGGTGATAACTGGTCAGATGGGCCGTGTCAAATCCCTGTGATTTAGAAAGAAAAAAAACCTGTCTATGACTCCAGGCATTCGGGGACCGGACGCGGATTGCGTCCTACCCCCACCCGGACGGGCAGGACTCTCTGGGACTCACCGTGACTTAATAATTTTATCGACGCCGTTGGGACTTTCTCCCAAATCATTTTAAGCTTTCATATTAAAAATAGCCACGTAAAAGGCTTAAATGAACCACAGATTGGAAATTAAATGTTGACCATTAAAAACTTCTTAGGAGTTGGAGAAGTTTTCGATCAAGCTGATATTTATTTTTTTGCTTCATCCACGTCTACGTGACCTTATGAATAGATTTTATAGTAAAAAAACGACCTTATGAATAGGTTGTATAGTAAAAAAATATCACGGTGTCCCTTAAAAATGTTTCAACGGTGAGTGTCATATCACTGCAGCTTCCTTTGGTGTGGTCCACTGCAGCTGTGAACCTACTTCATTTTTTATCTCACACATTAAAATGATATGATAGAAAAGATTAACGGTGTGGATAAAAAACTTACGTCACGGTGGGCCCTAGAGAGCCCTGCCCGGACGGATTACCGTCCGGGCGGGGGTAGGACGCAATCCGCGTGTTTGGGGACCGTATCAAGTATTGCTTTGCTTAAGCCATGTGGGCCATAAAGCTCATGTACATGCCACACGTGTGCCAGCATGGGACCTAGGTTCGAGATCCAACCCGTTCATCAGGTTGGTCCGAACTTGTAGATGTTCCCCTGAAGTTAAACCCGTGTTTCCAATAGTGTGGCCCACCTGACCAGTTGATCAACAACCTGAGTCTTGGGCTGGTTCATCAATATAGTTGCGCCCTTTTGATGGAAGGATTGGATTTCGTACGCATAGTGAGAAAAAAATAAATAAATTGTCACATAAAATTTAATTTTAAATATATAATTGTATAACAAATTCATTATTTTTTTTTCTATTTTTCGAGTTAATATTGGGATATTATAACGGTAAAATACGATAATTTAAAATCCACAGTTATTTTTGAAAATCTAAATCCCGCCATAATATCATGATAACATTGTTTAGCCAATTTATCGTGATATTATCACGAGATTGTTCAAAATCAAAATCTCGGTCATATTTGTCACGGTGCTGGGAACCACGTACCATGCTGGCACGTGTGGCAGGTACATGAACATGAGCTGTATTTCAGACGCGTGTGCGCCCAGCAAAGCTCATCAAAGAGTAATATAGCATGGTCTGACAAGTCTAGCTGAAAAATCAGTAGCCCTTGACGTTGAATCAGAGGGCCTCACCTTATTAAAAGCACATCAGCTGCTGTGATGTTTCTGGCAGGTGGCCTGTTGGTGGTTCTGAAGCATCTGATCTTATTTCGGTCAGACGAATCTGACCATTTGATTCGTTCAACTACAAAGTGGAGTGACCTGTGATCCATTGCAATGATCTGATGGGCCCACAATGGATGGACCATGGCCAGAAAAATCTCCCTAATGGACATTGCCATCACTGTAAATAGACGGCTGAGAAAATTCAAATGCAGGTCAGAGATCGAAAGAAGAGGGTCCAAATCTGAGAGTCATGGTCCATTCGTGGTCGGCATCATCGGATTACGGTCTGTGTCAACGTATCCTAAGTCCCACCAAGCAGGTGGGTACACCATCGAAATCAATGGGTAAATGTTGTTCTGTTTTCATAATGTTGTGGCCCACCTAAGTAGTCGATTACTTCGAAATTTTATCCTAGGAGATCATTACGTGTGGACCCATGATTTTAACGGCTTGGATTTTCTATGAAAAGGACAAGTTTGTAGAAAAGAAGGCGTTGTAGGTAAAAATTCGCGTACAAGAACCTTGTATCTGAACATTTCACTGTTCATATCGTACCTCAATTAAAGGCACACGGATTGCCTCAGGCCACCAAGCACATGCTGACGCAACTCTATGGGGCCCACATTGATGTATGTGTTTAATCCACTCCGTTCATCAGTTGTTTCAGCTCGTTTTAGGGCATGAGATCAAAATTAAAATATGTATAAATCTCAAGTGGACCACACCACAGGAAACAGTGAGGATAATGACGCTCACCATTGAAATCTTCCTACGGCCCACCATGATGTTTATTTTCCATCGAACCTGTTCATAAGGTCACATGGACTGGAACAAAGGGGGAAAAAAAATCAGCTTGATCCAAAACTTCCGTGGCCCCCAAGAAAATTTCAACGGTAGGCATTCAATCTCCTCTGTTTCCTGTGGTGTGGTCCACTTGAGCTTTAGATCTGCTTCATTTCTGGGCTCATTCTCTAAAATGACGGGTAAAAACGGATGGGCGTCGTAGACGAAATATACATATCACGATGGGGCCCACAGACTCGTGTACACATAGATATCCTGTGACCTGGTCTTCAGGCAACCACGTCAGAATTAAATAGCTTTCCTAAGCCCACACGCGTGAAGGAAAGTTATTGCACATGCCATGGCCAGCCTGCACATTGGAAAGATATCCAATCCGTGCATCAGAGGCATGCCAGTATTTAAATGTTCTCATGCGAGAATCAGATATTTCCAATTGTCAGGTTGGCCACTGTTTACAAAGCAAACTAATCGTTGAAAAGTACTTCGCTGAAGTTTTCTTAACCGTGTAATTGTTTCTGACATTGTGGCCCATCTGCTACATGGAATAGATTTACTTTGGGAAAGAACGTCCGTGGTCAAAACCACCTTATGGATGGCTTGGATATTGCACATGTCAGCCATGGTAGCATACGTGGCAGCGTGTGCATTGGCAGCTTTGTACACGCGTGTACGCCTTGTACAAGCGTTGGCTGACTGTATTGGAACTTCTCATGGAACTTCTCTTGTACACGCGTGTTTTCCAATCTAAATCATGAATCTAGACCGTCCATTATATCCAGTTCAATCTTCATTTACTGCCTCAAAAAAATTCGTACAGATCATATCATCCGAACCGTCCAATAAGTGGAATGAAAATTGGATTGACGAGAACGGTCATACTAAATGTTCGTCACGGATATTTTATGACAATCTGATTGGGGTAGTGTAAATTTTCACGAGACAGTGTCAGAACAACGGAATGGACCCAATGGACGGTCCAGATAGGTGATCTAAATTCTAACAAGTCCAATATGTGCATGGGAAGGTTCCCATACACTACCCCACCCTAAGCGATTCGTACACTTCGGGAGCACTTCAAATCGCAGAAATGAAAAATGGGGTGTATGACAAATCAATCAAGATGATGGGGCCCACATGAGAACTCACCGTTAATTGCTGGGAGAATGTCCTGATGAGGAGGTCAGCAAATTCATCACGGCCGTACGTTCGGCTAGTGGTGTAGAGATTGGGGAGGAGGTAGTTGTTGATGTAGTCATTGCTCCCCAAGTTGATGAGAAACACGGATTTTGCAAGGTATTGAGCGAGAGCCGTCCGATCTGGGATTAGCAGTGGAAAATCCACACTAAGGGTCTTCTGAAATAATTGTATCTGCCCATTAAATGACACCCTTGCTCCCTGCATGCATACACCCCATAGTTTCGTATATCAGATGGCTATGTTTGGATGGTACAACTGAAAAATTCGTTGTGGGCCCCACTTATTTACCATAAGGAAAAGTCTAAAGTTCAACAGGTTGGACAAGAAGGTACGGTATATCCAGTGGGTAACTTCCTGTTATGTTCATGTAACATCCAACCCGTCCAATAGGTTAGGCCCACCGCTAGTATCATCTATTGTAAAAAGCATACCTGTAAACTGATCAGATGGCACACATGATGGAAATTTTTTTATAGCCATTGATGCATATCAAAATACTAATGGTTCCGTAAATGAGTGGACATGGCTGAAATTTTTTCTCAATGTTCATTCTCATGATAGGACCAACCAATTGGACGAGTTGGATTTCTTACACATATGAAAAGTTTGAAGTTATCTTCTCGATGGACCATGATATATGGTGCAACCGGTTTACTAAAATAGGGCCGTAGTGGGACTGGAATCCTCGCAACACATGTTTTACCGGCTAGACTGTAAAATACACGAGTCTGTGGGGCCCACCATGCTGTTTATATAAAATCTAATCCGTCTATCAGGTTTTGTTCTCGATCTTATGCTGCAATGACCAAAAAGATATCTGGATCTACAACTCAGATGGGCCACGATACATACAACATTGGGGTGTGATGCCAACCATAGGTTTGCATGTGGGGTAACCGTGGTTTGTATCTTTCATCACAACCGTTAATCAGGTGTAAGTCTCCAGGATGAAGAGAACATATAGAAATCAGCCTGATAGAAATCTCAGGTGGGCCACACCTCGTGAACTTAGGCAGTTTTGGGGGCAAATTTTTTACATTGCTCTCATTCGACTGGGATTGCCTGGTGGACCCAACACCATGTAGCTACATGATGTCAGGACTCTATGGGGCCCACCGTCATGGATGTGTTTAATCCAAGCCGTCCATCCGTTTTTTCAGATCATATTAGTGTATGATATCAAAATCGAAGAGCGTATCCAAAGCTCGAGTGGACCATATCACAGGAAACAATGGGGATGATGACGTCCACCGTTGAAACCTTCCTAAGGCCCACCCAGTGATGTTTATTTGTTGTACAATCATAAAGTCACGTAAACCTGGATGAAGGAAAAATACGAATCTCAGCTTGATCCACAAGTTCTGAGCCCCCGGGAAGTTTTCAACGGTAGGCATTCAATCCCCACCCTTTCCTGTAGTGTGGTCCATTTGAGAATTAGATATGCTTCAATTTATGGCTCATGCATTAAAATTATCAGTAAAAACGAATGGACGGTGTGGATAAAATCTTGGTTGCTCAGAGAGTCCTGACACCAAGTAGCTACGTGGTGCTGGCCCAGCAGGCAATCCGCTGCCGTGTTTTACGCGCTACGAGAAACAGGTGCTGCAGACGATTCGGTTCCGCGGCAGTGCATCTCGCGCACTTAGAGCCACGTGGGTAGAACTTTCATGAGATCCACACCGTTCATCAGGTACGCTGCTTTAGATTCTCCTTGCCTCCCAAAAATCCTGACCATCAGTCAGGCATGTTAAGGAACAAAAGAATCATACTTACCTGTGATACTGTTACCGACAAAAGAAACAGTTGGAAGACCACGTCCACTCTTAATTTTTACAGATAAATTTTTATGAAATCCAATCCAACCATTAAATTACACATAAAATCTTAGATGTATGGACAAAAAATCATACCCATCCGTAATTCACTTGTACCACACTAATAGAAACAGTTTGAAGGGTGATAATTACACTGTTTTCAATCATATGGTTCATCTGAATTATAGATGGAGCTGAATGATCGGGCCTTTGCCTCAGATGCGGTTAAGATGAGACATAAAGGCAGTGGAATGATAATTATATCACTAATAAGGTAGTTTTTTGAAAAAGTTATGGTAAATTGATAGTATTTTGTAAGACTTTCTCATAATGCCCATTAATGAGGTTGTTTTTTGAAAACTTTTTCGAAAAAAAGTACCAGAAATATGTAATCTTTTGTAAAATTTTCTACTATAGAATCGCACATACATGATTTAAATTAGTGTTCAAAGCCCAGAAGAGCGAACTCCTCACTCTGCTGGCACATGTGCCAAGAGGAAACACACGTGCTTTTGGGAAATCCTTCCATCAGGTGGGTCTCCTGTCTTGAGGTGGGCCACACCATAAACCCACAACTTTATCATGAGGTGCGTTTGGTTGCACCTAATATCATGCAATTTCATGATTAATTCTAATTATGTGCAAAATTTCATGACATTTGGTGAAATTTGGTGCAACCAAACACACTCTTTAAAAAAAATATAGAAAAAGGTTAGTAAATTTACATAATGCCGGCCCGTTTCGTCGAGAATGCCCGCCGCCGCCGATGCATAGTTGATACCTTTCAAGATCTTTAGGCCTTTCAACGTTGGACTCAAATACGGTGGCACGAACGGTAGACCTAAAACTCTTGCTGTAATGTATAGAAATAAAAATTAAGAAAATTTCACACCATATATTCATGAATTTAATGGTTCACTATAAAAAGAATCTAACATATGTTGAAATGTTTTAAAACAAAAACCAGACAACCAGACGTACACCCCCTTTTTTGTGGGTGGCTCGGGCTACCTGTCAGTCCAACGGTCAAAGGTCCATTTCACACGATATTCTACTTAATGTAAAATCCAGGTTATAGCATTTGATTTTTCAGGTAGAAATACCAGATTTGAGCTTGACCAACGCAGTTACATTTTTGTTTTATATGACAGTCGTCCACTCAATTAATCAGGTTTTATGGTGAACCAACCAAAAGTCCACCTCATCGATGAGCCATGGTCCAACCTTTGCAAGATTGGCTATACCCAACTACTCAATCTTCAAAAAATGAATGATAGATGGCCCATCCAAGAACTGGTCCATTAATTGGATGGTCTATGTTCTCTACGTTCACTACCGAAGTGGACCAAAAAATGAAATTAACATGCCTATGGAGGAACATTACCGCCGTAATCAACAACGGTGAGGCCGTTACAAAATCGGCCGCTTGGGAAACCAAAATCAATGCCATAGGGTGCGTAATTCGCCTTCGCCATCGACGGTAGCCAGTTGTTGTTGCCGTCGTCAATCAGCGAGTCTCCGAAGATGAACATGGCCGGGGTGAGCGCGCCATGGACCCCATGATCAAAGGGTGGTAAGAGCAGTAGAAGGAGAAGGTGATGGAGGATTAGAAAGAGTGTGGGAGCTCTTACTCCTTTTCCCTCCATATTTCTGTTGGTCTGTGTTGAATCAATGGAATTTGAATGCAATAGGCTGTACTTTGCAGCTTTGTATAGCAGCTTCATCACTGGAGTGGGTTGTTATTAGTTACTATCTTTTTACTCTTTTACCAGGGGCTACTTCATGCACGTCTGTCTTTTCGTACGAGCATTTTCTGTAGTGTTATAAATGCTTTTAGGTAGGTGCAGTGAGTGAAGTATGGTCCCCAAACTACCCATCAGGATCTCTGAAAGCTATGTCCAATTGTGGTAAATGATGTGGCAGATATGGTTGCACCAAGATTGCGTGGGAGCTCATGGATTGAAGACTCAGTGATTCGGATTGACCCGTTTGGCACTGAGTCTGGACTCAGGGGTGTGTTAGGGTTGCATGTTTTCAATGCTAACTCATGGTGTTGAACTTGATTAGACTCCACCAAGTTCGAGTCGACTCAGATGAGCTGTCTCGGATTGGATTGGTTGGGAGGCATATATAATGGTTTTGCACCAAGATTGTGTGGAGCCCATAGATTGAAGACTCAGTGACTCAGATTGACCTGTTTGTCACTGAGTCTGGACACAGGTGTGTTGGGGTTGCATATTTTCAAAGCTAATTCATGGTGCTAAATTGGGTTAGACTCAACCAAGTCTGAGTTGACTCAGATGAGTTGCTTCAGCTGTACTGGTTGGGTGTCAGATATGGTTTTGGACTAAAGAGTGTGTGGAGCCCATGGATTGTAGACTCTGTGACTCAGACAGACCTCTTTGGCACTGAGTCTGGTCTCAGGAGTATTTTGGGGTTTGCATATTTTTAATGCTAATTCATGGGGTTGAACTAGATTGTACTCAACCAAGTCTAAGTTGACTTAGATGAGTTGCCTCAGATTAGGCTGGCTAGGTAGCAGACATGATTTTGCATAAAGCTTACACGAGCCAAGCCGAGCTGGGTTTGACCCAAGTTGGTTTGGCTTGTTATGCGGGAGCTTTACACAAGCCAAGCTCCTAGCCTATCACTGTTGTTTGAGCTTTGGTTTGATTTAGATTAGAAAAGTTTGAGCTTGGTTCAAATATTTTGAGCTGAACGGAGCAAGTTCGAACAAGGTCAGCTCAATTTTTTTTTTGTTATATAAATAATATAAAAACTATGAACTTATTTTAAATACAAAGACAACGCTACAAGATAATATTAAAAATGTCTAATAGAAAAGTAACAAAACTAAAAAATAACATAAAGTTTAATATCCTACATGGTAGGATAACAATGAATAAAAAATTACAACTTAAAATACAATTATATTTGAGTCTTTAAGTTTCCAATCTTAAAAGGTCACAACCAATGTAATATTATCACATGGATGGAATATCTCAATGCTAATAAAAAAAAAAAAACATGATTCATGTGGCCTATCTGTTTTTACATATCATCTTACAACATGATCCAAAATGGAATGGTATTCAAAGCTTAAGTGGATGAAACCATAGGAAACAATGTGTAATTATGTATATGTATCATATATTATCCACATCATCATGTATATGTATTATATATTATCCACATCGTCATTATCCATGCTGCCCATCTGTTTTTAAGTATCATTTTAGATTATGATCTCAAAGTTGGATATGAAAGTTGAATCATATCCAAAGCTTAAGTGGATCACACCACAGGAAATAATGTGTATACAATCTATGAGCTGAATTAAATTGAGCTTAATCAAGCTGAGTTTCGGCTCGATCTCAGTCCGTACTGACTTGTTTTGAGCTTGGTTTGTATTTTCCAAGGAGCTTTGATTCCAAGGCTTGCTTTGGCTTTTACTTTTATTCGAACCAATCCTAGCCAAGCCTTTTCAAACCGATGTCAATCAAGTTTTCGAGCTGGCTTGATTTGTTTCCAGCTTTGCAACAAGATTGTGTGGAGCCCATGGATTGAAGGCTCAATGACTCAGATTGACCCATTTGGCACTAAGTCTGGACTCAAGGGTGTGTTGGGGTTGCATTTTTTAAATGCTAATTCATGGTGCTGAACTGGATTGGACTCAACCAAGTCCAAGTCTACTGAGATGAGTTGCAGCAGATTGGGCTGATTAGGTGGCAGATATGGTTTTGCACCAAGATTGTGTGGAGCCCATGGATTGAAGACTCAGCGACTCAGATCGACCCGTTTGGCACTGCGCCTGGACTTAGGGGTGTGTTGGGGTTCTATCTTTTTTAATGCTAACTCATAGTGCTGAGCTAGATCGGACTTGACCAAGCCCGAGTCGACTCAGTTGAGTTGCCTCAGGTTGGAAATATTTATGATTGCACTAAGATTGTGTGGAGCCTAGGGGTGGCAATGGGTCGGATCGAACCATAAGTCAACTAGCACGAGCCACCTTTGACGTGGTTTTGGACCGATATAAATGGGTTAGGCTAGTTAGAAAATGTGGCCGGTTTTGGTAAATGTGTTGGAAACGGATTGGCTACTCTGTGGGCCCCACCATTATGTATGTGTTTCCTCCATGCTGTCCATCAATTTTTATAGATTATTTTACGTTATAATGAGAGAAAAATTGAGGTATATCGAAATCTCAAGTGGACCATATTACAGGAAACAGTGTTGAATGAACGTTGACCATTAAAAACGTTTTGGGGGCATAAAAGTTTTGGATCAAGTTTATGTTTATTTTTTCCCTTCATCTGGGTCTTTATGACCTAATCAACAGATTGGATGTCAAATAAACAGTAGTGGGCCTTAGGAGGGTTTTAACGGTGGATATCCAATCATTATTGTTTTCCTTTGGTGTGGTTAACATGAGATTTATATCCCTATTATTTTTTATATCTAGCCATAAAATGATATGTAAAAATGGATGAACGGATTGGATGAAACAAATACATCATGGTGGGGCCCACAGAACACAGACCATCAGCCACGGTGATGGTGTAAGGGGAGTAGCCAATCCGTCTCCAAATGTGTTGGCCTGGCCTTGGGTTGAACTATTGGGACGCCGTTTGACTGGTGCTTCCAACACCAACAAGCTAGCTAGTGTCAAAGCTTTTTCAGCCTAACAGCGATGTATGTGTTCTATCCATGCCATTCATCCATTTTTTTATCTTATTTTAGGCCATGATCCTTAAAATGAGCTAGAAACAAATCACAGGTAGACCACACCACAGGAAAAAAAAAAAAAAAAAAGTATTGATCGAATGTCCACCATTAAAAATTTATTAAGGCCCACTGTAATATTTATTTGCCATCAAATCTGTTAAAAAGGTTACACAAACGTGGCTGAAGGATTCGGATTTGGTACTGACTCCTCGGATACTAAGCTTGGCACTGGTCAATACTGAAAATGCTCTGTGGGCCATGGGTTTTATCCACGCCGTTCATTCATGTTGCGAGCTCATTTTAGGGTATGAACCTTACCCTAAGCCGGGTTGGATGACCCGATCCGACGAGGCCCGAGACCCGAACTAACAGAAAATATGGATATGTATAGGTAAGATGCGATGCATGCATGTAACGTATGTAACAACTAATTGGGGTGGGCTGACATATCATTTTCCCCATATTCAGGCTATGCCAGTCGGGTCTGGTTGAGCCCGAGCTGATTACAATTAGATGGGCCGGGTTCGCGTTGAGTTAGTGTCAACTAAAGCCAGACTTGTTGACTAAACGGGTCAACCACAAGCCTAACCCGACCGACTTAAATTTCATCTAATTGTAATCAGCTCGGGCTCAACCAGACCCGAGCTGATTATAAAAGGGGTTGAAACCCTCACTCCTCTCTCCCATCTGAATTTGAGAAAAATCCTAGATTGGGAGAGAGAAAAGGTGAGAGTTTGTGAGAGAGAGTAGGAGAGAATTTTCCTGCCGTTGCATCACCTGTTGTACGTGCTTTAGCAACACGCTCCGATCACTTCGCCGGTGATTTCTCTACATTTCTAGATAAGAAATAACCCTAATAAGTTGCTGATTTGGGATTCTTTCCGTTTCATAGCATGTAAGTTGATAGAACTTGTAAATCAGGTTCTCTATTCGCCGTAGACGAAGCGTATACGCTCCGTTCGAATCACTTCACCTATAAGGGCAAAGGTGCGGATTTTAGACGCTTTGATTGACTGTTTCCAACACTTTCAATGTCGTTTAATAGTAGATTATTGACGGCATCGCCGTTTGACATGTACAACATGCTGTCCGTTTCCTGTTTCGTAAATAGGCGAAGAATATGAGATTTATGGCATTTTAGTCATTTCTAGGAAGTGCTGATTTCATTCATATTTTGCTGATGTGATTGACATGGTTTATTGTCGCATTAGAATGTTAGGAATATGTGCATAATTAGTTTGGCGAAGAGATTCGCCTAAATGCGCACTTCGGGTCGACATACTATATGTAGACTTAAGTGTGTAGCGTAAGTGTTTGTATAAATGCTTGTATTAGTATGTATTGAATTAAATGGTGTTATGAATTAGTTTGAGATTGATTTCTCGATTAATATACTGATGTAAATGATTTCCTACATGTTAGCCATATGCATGATTTCATTATACGTATGAAATGCATGTGCTTGAAGATTTGTTTAAGTTGTATGTTATAACATGTGTTAACATGCTCACATAGTTGTATTTCATTTTTAATACTCTCATATGATTTGCTGATGTGATTCCATAATTGTTTGGGACTATACTTAGTCCAGGCAATCGGTAACCGAGTGAATTCGTGGTTGGCTTATCTTGACCACGAACGACGTGTTGATGAATGCGAGTCGTGTTTTGGAGTTGGCGGCAGTAGTTAGGCCACACGAGGTGTTTTACGTACCTCATGTCGTTCGACTTGAGATGCGATCGTACTAGTCGAGCCCGTCAAGTAACCCGACTGGCCATTGTACGTTCACCCTGCATGAGTCATAACTGCTTGAACCTAGGGTACTGAACTTATCATTGTAAACCCTGTTAACCATGGTACCTTGATCCACGAAGACTCATAAGCCGGGCATGGTGGTATGGGACACCGTGGTCGAGCTGTCGGCCTACGCTAGGGCCACAAACCTCCCCGTAGTGACCAGTGAGCACTTAGTCTCGTGAACAGATTATGGTGGTATGGGACACTATATTCTTGCTATCGGCCTACACTGATCAGGCGACGAGTCCTTTGTAGTGACCGCGAGCGTATTCTGAGTCTACGGGAGGCGACGACCCTTCAGTAGCAGAGAATACAGTAGGCCTGTATTGATAAGGTGATGGGGGAGCGGTGCAACGAGTGCGAGCAACAGCCCTGGCAGCCCTTCAGCGACCTACAAAATATACATCGTATGAGATTACTAAGAGTGACGACCCTAGACAGGATCTGTGTTGGGATTGACATAAGGGAAGTACCTTAGTTTCTCAATCCTGCTGTTTGAATGGATTAATAACAACTCGACAATCATATCACCATTACATTGCATGTGCCTGGAAGATGTGGAGCACTGAGTGGGATGCACGCATGCCGTGGATGAAGATGGTGCCGTATGAGGGAGAATGTCGGTAAGGGCATCCATCATGTCATGTCATATTACATTAACAACAGTATTATGATTGTTTGATTTACTGCTTTACTATTATCGCATGATTGATTTGAGAACATGCTAATCTTTGCTCTATGATTCCACTGAGTTGATCACTCACTCCCACGTTACGAGATGGTGTTTGCAACACCCACCAGACCCTGTCTTAGATGCAGGTGATGCTGACATCCAGGAGGTAGAGCCGGACTACGATGAGGACCAGGATGAGTTCTCATACATGCAGTATCACGACGGCTTTGCGTAGGTGGCCTGGATCGACGGGACTCCTCAGTGGGACTATTTTGGACATTTATTTCTGTTATTTACATGTATATGAGACTCAGAGATGTATTCATACTTTAGTGACAGTTGAGATCTACTTTGTTTTCCATACAGTGATATATATATTCTTTAGTCTTCCGCTTGCTTTTATCACTGGATCTGGAGTATGAATTACAGTTTTGGTATACTTTTACTCATGTGAATGCTTTAACTCAGACAACATTGAATCATAATCATTTTTGTTGCATAAGTGACGGTCTGGAACTCGGGAGTTGAGTTTATACACGACCCCCGATTTTCAGGATGTTACAAGTTGGTATCAGAGCATGAATAAGAGTATACTGGGCCTGGGTTATGGTCACGCGACGTACGCTGTCGCTTCCTTTGACTTAGGTTGGTGTGAGAAGGGTCTAGAATCACTTGTAGGATCGCAGATTCGCCAATAGGCGAAGTCTATTTATTTCGATCGCGCGATCGAGTTCGTAACGCATCTAGGGTAGCGTAAAGCGACCTGAGTAGCTCCTAGGTTTTAGGTAGATGGGTTGAGACATTCTTTGAACGATTCTAAACCCGTAAATGTGAATCCTTGGGCCGTGGGACAACCACAACCCCTGTATTCAATCGCCAGGGCTTAAAAACCTTGTTTCACCTAAAATCTTCAAAATCTTCCTCTCACCACTCCATTCTTCAATTCTTTCTTATTATTTTCATGTTAGGCATTGATCCTAATGTGAAAATGATATAAAATCATACCTCGACAAAATTTTACAGTGAATAGTAAAATTTCATGAAAAATGGCCATAAGGCCATTCTAACTTTGCTTTCTTTAGTAACTAATGAGCTAGATGGATGTACTAGCTCCTTCTACCCCAAAATCATATGCTGCATGATAGGGAATTATATTCGGGTTTGCAGACTAGCCCTGGAAAGCCCCGAACGCATGTTTGGGCCTCTATAGGGCAATATACAATGAACCAAGGTGGGGCCCATAGTTATTTGGGGTCTTTGGACCATGGGGGATCAGACCCATGTGGTCCCACCGATCAGATCACCGGACGGTCGGCGATGCCATCGCCGGTTCGGCGGGGTGGCCCACTCGAGCTAAAAACTGGCACGTGGGGTTTTTTGGGGTATTACACCCCCTCCATGTAGTGCTCGTCCATAGCAAACCCCAAATAAGGGTACTTCCTTCACAAACAGCCCCTTTCCAAGCTCCATTTTCATTTTTCAGCTGCCCTAACCCAAATTCATGGTTTCAAACCACTCCCAAATCCATTCCTGACCAAAAACGACCACACTCCTTCACTCCATTGCTGTTTGTAGCCTTTCCTCTTGCAGATCTCATCGTTTGGAGCTCTTAAAATCCCCAAAACGAGCTGAAATCGTGAGGTGCTCCATTTCCCTTTTTCATTCTCTTTTCTTTCTGAAAATACATCCTAGGGGAGCTTGAAGCATCCCTCTACAACGCCTAGATCTCCCTTTTTCAGTTTGGACAGCCATTTCTTAGCATTTTCTCCATTTTTCATGGCTTTTGTTGAAGCCATTTTGGGTATTTTGTCACTCTCCACCATCCTCTCTTTGATGGGTAAGAGAAAGACCGTAGCGGATGAGGCTGGGCCTAGTCGCTCTGCTCAATCAAGGAGACTGCGGGGTGGCGCCGCTAGCTCAAGCGCCGCCGCAGGTCCTAGGGGAGCTTGAAGCATCCCTCTACAATGCCTAGATCTCCCTTTTCCAGTTTGGACAGCCATTTCTTGGCATTTTCTCCATTTTTCATGGCTTTTGTTGAAGCCATTTTGGATATTTTGTCACTCTCCACCATCCTCTCTTTGATGGGTAAGAGAAAGACCGTAGCGGATGAGGCTGGGCCTAGTCGCTCTGCTCAATCAAGGAGACCGCGGGGTGGCGCCGCTAGCTCAAGCGCCGCCGCAGGTCTAACTACAGCCCGAGAGTTCTATACAAAGTGGGATTTGGATCCCCATACTCAACTTGGGCGAGTGATTTTTGCAGAGATGCCTCACGGCCAATACACTGACCATAAAGTGTTATTTGAGGCAGACATGGAAGGACGACTATTTGGCGAATTTCTGTTGTTCGAGCGCATTGAAGCTGCGCATTGGGGTCCGATCTTTGAAGCTCGTGCTCGTGCTAAAGTGAGCACCGTTCGTGCCTTTTACGCTCGCATCCAGAATCCTATACTGGAGCCATTGCAGTTCAAGATTCCTTTCGGTAGGGATCGGATGGCTACGATCGATGTTCGGCTGATAGCGCGACTTCTGAACGTGCCTCTTGGTGATGTTCATCCTAGTGCGAAGAATTTGAGGAGTAGGCGTGAGCGAGATCGCCGTACCAGGTTTCTATGCTGTAAACTGGTTCCATGGCAGCCTAATAATAGCCTCAAGGCGTCTCATATGTCTGATGATTTGCGCCTGCTGCACCACATTTACACGTTCAACGTGTATCCCATGTCGACAAATCGCATTGAGTGTACGCGCCTTATGGTTGATTTCTTGTATCTGGTGGCCCAGGGAGAGAATGTATGTATAGCCACTTTTATCTTGCGACAGATTATCCTCATAGCGAAATCAAGAAGAACGTCCGAGTCGCTTCCTTTTGGCCGACTGATATGCAAGATCGCGCTTGAGTTTGCTTACAGACTTGGGCCGGTGTTGCCAGTTCAGATTCACAGCATTGATGAGTCTACCATGGTCAAGATAAAGATCGGGTCTCAGTATCGTGAGACTCAGCTTGAGGAGGATAGCGAGGATGACTTTGATGATGAAGAGGATCGAAGTGAAGGAGAACCTGGAGTAGAAGTTGGGGAAGAAGTCCAGGAAGAGGTAGAAGAGGAGGCTCAGGATACAGATGAGAGCCCTCCTCCTTCTGCTCAGGCTACTGGCGATGATCGCATTGCCCGAATTGAAAAGAGCCAGGTCGTCTTGCGAAGGAAAGTTCAGGAACTTTGAGCTGAAGTCGAGGATGCCAAGGCCGTTACGAAGAGGAAATTTGGCAAGGTGACTCGCACTTTGAAGGCGATCCTGTGCTGCTTGCAGGATAAGGGTGCTCCTCCTCCGTCACCCGACTCAGACTAGCGATGATTTCTGATGTTGTTGTTAGTAGTTATTCATTTCCTGCTTTAAGTTGTGTAAGCCTGATAAGGCTAGTGCTTTGCTTATGTTGCTGTTGTAATTTTAACTATCTTAGTTCCCATGTATTTCTCGTCATGATTCTTATAAGGAGATATCCCTTGTATTGTGACAATTTTGATTAAATGAAATGCATGGAATGTCTTTGACTCCTTATGTGAATGATTGCGGTGTGTTGTGCTATTGAGACTGATAAGGTTGCGCCCTATTTTAAATATAGGGAATGCCACCGAAGGCTACACGGAGCACAGTTCGGCTTACATTGAGTGAGCCTATGGATCAGGCTCCTTCGCAGTCTAATGCAAATGCGGACCCTGCTGTGGGCCCGATTCCTGTGACAGTGCGTGCGTCTCAGCCTACTGCTGGTCCTACAGTTGGACCACCGCCGTTCACACCACCCGTCAGAGAGCCTTACCGCCCGTCTTCTTCGACGCAGTACACGCCACAGCCTGCTCCACCTCTAGACAGATTTGAGCAGATGATGGCCATGATGCTGCAGCAGCAGCAGCTCCTGACTACTATTGTGGGGACACTAGCCCAGGGTGGGGGTGTACCTCCACCTGCACCACCTGCGCATCCAGCTGAGGATGCTGATGCATATGCCCAGGATGAGGGCATGGCTCATCCTGTACCAATTACTTACCCTGCGGGGAATGCCGCAGATACACGGGGCTTGTTAGAGCAATTCCAGCGCTTACGACCTCCCACTTTTACGGGTTCTCATAGACCCGAGGAGGACGAGTATTGGCTCGACCGTGTGTCGAAGATATTGCGGATGCTACATTGTACAAAGGCTGAGCAGGTCGAGTTGGCTACGTTCCTGTTCGAGCGAGAGGCCAGCTTGTGGTGGGACAGTGTATTGCGGACCATTGCTGCAGACTTTATATGGACCTGGGCAGCGTTCGAGTTCCACTTCCACGAGAAATACTATCCCCAGAAGTACAGGCATGACCGGGAGAATGAGTTCCTGCGCCTCAGACAGGGAGGCATGACAGTCACTGGGTATGAGCATCGGTTCACCGAGTTGGGTAGATACATCCCGACTATTTTGGCAGATGAGCAGATGCGCATACAGCACTTTTCAGAGGGTTTGCGACCAGATATTCGGTCAAAGATGTGCTGCGTGAGCATTCCCTCCTATGCGGAGTTGATTCACATGTCCATGCGGGCAGAGCAGGATGTGGATCGACTTGCGCGATCTCGTGGCCCTGTTCCTCCTAGGCCACGACCAGAGATGCAGGACAGGCCCTTTGCGGGCAAGAGGCCTCCCGTCGACCCTCCTACTCGGGCTACAGCGCCAGCACCACCGTTTCGGTGCCCCGAGTTATCATGTACATACTGTGGGAGGTCAGGTCATTCGACACAGAGTTATTTTGCTCGGATGCGGGACAGTGGGTTCTCACCGCCGCAGAAGATCGACCGTGAACGTCCACAGGCGATATCAGCACCGCCTATACAGTTGGCTTCTGCGCACCCTTCCTTTAGAGCTCCCGTATTGCAGATCAGGCAGCCTCTACGGCCCACGGCGCAGCGGCCGAACCGGCCACAGCAGGCACGAGTGCATGCATTGACAGCTGAGGCAGCTGCGACGGAGACTTCTCAGATTCGGCCTTTGAGGTCACTGCCCACATTGGAGGTATTCCTATTCTCGTGATAGTGGACACTGGATCCACGATTTCATTGATATCACGTGCTATAGTCAGACGCATTGGGTTACAGACTATTACTATGGAAGGGGTACGAGTTTATACAGCTCACGGGTCCTTTACAGACGCCACCCAGATGTGTGAGGGCTGTTTGGTGGATCTGGGGGGCAAGACGATGACCTTAGATCTCGTCGTCGACCCCTCTCTTGTTTATCTCGACGTCATTCTTGGCATGGACTGGTTGACTGCAGCGAGGGCCGAGATTGACTGCGAGACTCGTATAGTGACTGCGTACGAGCCAGAGGGTGCATCCTTCACGTTCCCAGTGCGGGTAAATCTTCCATTCCGCATACTTAGTTAAGCTACTATACTACGAGACGCTGGTGCCCAGATACTTGAGCATACGCCAGTCGTTTGCAAGTTTAAGGATCTGTTCAGGAAGATCCTTGGTTTACCGCCTAGACGAGAGATTGATTTCACTATCGATCTGGTTTCTGGTTCCACGCCCGTCTCATTGCCGACATATCGCATGGCACCGTGTGAGATGGAGGAGTTGAGGACGCAGATTGATGGTTTGCTAGAGCTTGGCCTTATACGGCCTAGTGTGTCTCCTTGGGGAGCACCAGTTCTGTTCTTGAGGAAGAAGGATGGTTCGATGTGATTGTGTATTGATTATCGCAGGCTGAACCAGATCACGGTGAAGAACAAGTACCCTTTACCCAGGATCGATGACTTGTTTGATCAGTTGAGAGGAGCGCAGTACTTCTCGAAGATTGATCTTCAGTCAGGATATCATCAGTTGCGCGTCAGGGATGAGGACGTGCAGAAGACAGCATTCAGGACCAGCTTTGGCCACTATGAGTTCCTTGTGATGTCGTTCGGTCTCACGAATGCACCAGCCGTGTTCGTGGATTTAATGAACCGGGTATTTCGGCCTTTCCTCTATCGATTCGTCGTTGTGTTCATTGACGACATTTTGGTGTACTCTAGGAGTCGAGAGGAGCATGAGGAGCACTTGCGCTTGGTCCTGGATACGCTCAGACAGCATCAGTTGTTCGCACAGTACAAGAAGTGCGACTTCTGGAAGCAGGAAGTGAAGTTCCTGAGACACGTGGTGTCCAAGGATGGCATGGCAGTTGACCTGTCTAAGGTAGCTACGGTTCAGGACTGGGAGCAGCCTGGTTCTGTCACTGAGGTGAGGAGTTTCTTGGGTCTCGCTGGCTACTATCGGCGCTTCATTCAGGATTTCTCGAAGATCGCGAGACCCTTGTCTCAATTGACACGGAAGGACTTGAAGTTCGCCTGGAATGACAAGGCGGAGTCAGCTTTTCAGGAGCTGAAGGACAGACTTACGTCCGCCCCTGTGTTAGTATTGCCAGAGCAAGGGGTTAGGTATACTATATACACTGACGCGTCTAGCGTTGGCCTGGGTTGTGTCCTTATGCAAAGGGACAGGGTAATTTCGTATGCCTCAAGACAATTAAGGAAGCACTAGGAGAATTACCCTACACACGACCTAGAGTTGGCAGCCGTCATATTCGCACTGAGACTCTGGAGACATTACCTCTATGGAGAGGAGTTCGAGCTCTTTTGCGACCACAATAGCCTCAAGTACATATTCACGCAGCGAGACTTGAATATGAGGCAGCGGCGATGGATGGAGACTTTGAAGGACTTCAAGTTCGAAGTCTCTTACCATCCTGAGAAGGCGAACCTTGTGGCTGACGCGTTGAGCCGCAAGAAGGTGATAGAGTTTGCGGCTCCGCTGATAGTTGCTGAGTGGGATATGGTTGAGTTTTTGCAAGACTTTGAGCAGAAACTCACCGTAGAGGAGCCGTATGAGTTCATCGCACATGTGCAGGTGCGATCTCAGATCGATGACCGGGTCATCGAGGCCCAGAGGGACGATGCGCATCTACCTGAGCTTCGAGAGCAGGCCAGCGATGATGCAGACGCCGAGTGGGGAGTTGGGATGGATGAGGGCTTACGTTATCGTGGCCGCCTATGCGTCCCAGATGTCCCTAACTTGAGACGAGAGATTCTCGAGGCTGCGCATTGTACCAGACTCGCGATGCATCCAGGCAGTACGAAGATGTATCATGACGTGAAGAAGACTTATTGGTGGGAAGGTATGAAGACCCACATAGCAGAGTTCATGTCCCGTTGTCTCACTTGTCAGCAGGTGAAGGCAGAGCATCGCCGACCACCTAGACTCTTGCAGCCTATGCCGATCGTAAAGTGGAAGTGGAATTTCATTTCCATGGACTTCATTTCAGGGCTGCCGAAGACGAGGAAGGGACATGATTCCATTTGGGTGATCGTCGACCGTCTGAGGAAGTCGGCGCACTTCCTACCGATCAGAGTTACGAACTCTGCAGACGAGCTGGCTAGACTGTACATCAGAGAGATCGTGCGTCTGCATGGAGTTCCGTTGGAGATCGTGTCGGATTGAGACACGCGGTTCACTTCTATTTTCTGGACTCGCATTCAGGAGGCTATGGGTGTGAAGTTGAAGTTCAGTACTGCCTTCCACCCACAGACAGATGGACAGACAGAGCGGGTGAACCAGATCTTAGAGGATATGTTGTGAGCTTGCGCATTGGACTTCAAGGACAGTTGGGATGATTGTCTTGCATATGCGGAGTTCGCGTATAACAATAGTTTTCAGGCGAGTATCGGTATGGCACCTTACGAGGCACTGTATGGGCGACCTTGTCGCGCACCGCATTGCTGGGCAGAGGTCGGTGAGCGTAGCTTGATTGGCCTAGAGTTAGTGCAGGCGACGTCAGAGAAGATTGATATTATTAGACGTCGGCTTCTCACAGCGCAGAGCAGACAGAAGAGTTATGCCGATATGAGACGACGGCCGCTGGAGTTCACAGTTGGGGATCATGTGTTTTTGCGAGTTTTTCCTATGAAGGGAGTCCTTCGGTTCTGGAAGAAGGGGAAGCTGGCACCGCGATTCATTGGTCCATTCCAGATCCTCGATCGTGTGGGAGCAGCGGCTTACCGATTGGCTTTACCCACGCCTCTCGCGAGCGTTCACAACGTATTTCATGTTTCTATGCTGAAGAAGTATGTTTCTGATCCTTCCCATATCATCAGATGGGAGCAGGTGCAGTTAGGAGAGGATGTTACATATATCCTGCGACCGACACGTATCCTAGACAGGAAGGAGCAGGTACTGCGTAGCAAGGTGATTCCCCTTGTGAAGGTATTGTGGATGCATCACTCTGAGGAAGAGGTTACCTGGGAGACAAAAGCCGAAATCAGAAAGAACTACCCACAGCTTCTCGAGGAGTACGCAAAGGTACAAATTTTGAGGATGAAATTATTTATTAAAGGGGGTAGATTGTAACGCCCTGGAAAAATTCATACTTGGACTCGAGTACCAACTCGACCAGAAATCGCGTAGGATTAATTCCTTTAGAAAATATGAGTAAGTTAGCTAGCGCAACGCTAGAGTAGCTGGGAAATAGTCCCTGATCACTTTAAATATGTTCTACAAGACCGAAATCGAGTAGAACCAATGACTCTATAATACTCTATAACCTCGGATCAAACTCTAAGCAGGTTTGTTCTCTAGACCACTTTGAAACTTTGTATTGGATCTAGACCACGCGTCGAAAGTCCGATACCTACTATCTTAGACCGTTAGAACCGCCTACCTGGACTTGACAATCATTTCAAAAATCAAGTCCAACCGACATTCGTAGGCTATTTCATTGAGCCTGGACTGAAGAGAGTAAGAATAGGGACAGATTTGGAATTTAAAATTTAAATCTGGCACACGAATTGACGTGCCAGTATTAAGCGTTCTGACCGTCAGAATTCAGCCAAATTACACCCTCGGATCAGGAAAAATTTCTATTTCATATCATGAGACTTGCAGCCCTGATCTACATGCGGTGACCGCTGAACTGAAACTGGACCACTACTTGCGATCTACGAACCCTGCCGGACTGAAAACGGGATGTGAGCGACATCTGACATGTGTGAACTTAAGTCCGATCGCGTTCGGCCAGGGGACCACCAGAAATGATCTTTTGGACCGAAACAACCCCGCTTTGGATAAACATCAAGTGAACTTTGTTCCCGAGCCTATTCCAGGCATTTTTAGGCTTATAAAAGGGGTTGAAACCCTCACTCCTCTCTCCCATCCGAATTTGAGAAAAACCCTAGATTGGGAGAGAGAAAAGGTGAGAGTTTGTGAGAGAGAGTAGGAGAGAATTTTTCTGCCGTTGCATCACCTGTTGCACGTGCTTTAGCAACACGCTCCGATCACTTCTCCGGTGATTTCTCCGCGTTTCTAGGTAAGAAACAACCCTAATAAGTTGCTGATTTGGGATTCTTTCCGTTCCATAGCATGTAAGCTGATAGAACTTGTAAATCAGGTTCTCTATTCGCCGTAGACGAAGCGTATACGCTCCGTTCGAATCACTTCACCTATAAGGGCAAAGGTGCGGATTTTAGACGCTTTGATTGACTGTTTCCAACACTTTCAATGTCGTTTAATAGTAGATTATTGACGGCATCGCCGTTTGACATGTACAACATGCTGTCCGTTTCCTGTTTCTTAAATAGGCGAAGAATATGAGATTTAGGGCATTTTAGTCATTTCTAGGATGTGCTGATTTCATTCATATTTTGCTGATGTGATTGACATGGTTTATTGTCGCATTAGAATGTTAGGAATATGTGCATAATTAGTTTGGCGAAGAGATTCGCCTAAATGCGCACTTCGGGTCGACATACTATATGTAGACTTAAGTGTGTAGTGTAAGTGTTTGTATAAATGCTTGTATTAGTATGTATTGAATTAAATGGTGTTATGAATTAGTTTGAGATTGATTTCTCGATTAATATGCTGATGTAAATGATTTCCTACATGTTAGCCATATGCATGATTTCATTATACGTATGAAATGCATGTGCTTGAAGATTTGTTTAAGTTGTATATTATAACATGTGTTAACATGCTCACATGGTTGTATTTCATTTTCAATACTCTCATATGATTTGCTGATGTGATTCCATAAATGTTTGGGACTATACTTAGTCCAGGCAATCAGTAACCGAGTGAATTCGTAGTTGGCTTATCTTGGCCACGGACGATGTGTCGATGAACGCGAGCCGTGTTTTGGAGTTGGCGGTAGTAGTTAGGCCACACAAGGTGTTTTACGCACCTCATGTCGTTCGACTTGAGATGCGATCGTGCTAGTTGAGCCCGTCAAGTAACCCAACTGGCCATTGTACGTTCACCCTGCATGAGTCATAACTGCTTGAACCTAGGATACTGAACTTACCATTGTAAACCCTGTTAACCATGGTACCTTGATCCACGAAGACTCATGAGCCGGGCATGGTGGTATGGGACACCGTGGTCGAGCTGTCGGCCTACGCTGGGGCCACAAACCTCCCCGTAGTGACCAGTGATCACTTAGTCTCGTGAGCAGATTATGGTAGTATGGGACACTATATTCTTGCTATCGGCCTACACTGATCAGGCGACGAGTCCTTTGTAGTGACCGCGAGCGTATTCTGAGTCTACGGGAGGCGACGACCCTTCAGTAGCAGAGAGTACAGTAGGCCTGTATTGATAAGGTGATGGGGGAGCGGTGCAACGAGTGCGAGCAACAGCCATGGCAGCCCTTACAGCGACTTACAAAATATACATCGTATGAGATTACTAGGAGTGACGACCCTAGACAGGATCTGTGTTGGGATTGATATAAGGGAAATACCTTAGTTTCTTAATCCTGCTGTTTGAAAGGATTAATAACAACTCGGCAATCATATCACCATTACATTGCATGTGCCTGGAAGATGTGGAGCACTGAGCGGGATGCACGCATGCCGCGGATGAAGATGGTGCCGTATGAGGGAGAATGTCGGTGAGGGCATCCATCATGTCATATCATATTGCATTAACAACAGTATTAGGATTGTTTGATTTATTGCTTTATTATTATCGCATGATTGATTTGAGAACATGCTAATCTTTGCTCTATGATTCCACTGAGTTGATCACTCACTCCCACGTTATGGGATGGTGTTTGCAACACCCACCAGACCCTGTCTTAGATGCAGGTGATGCTGAGATCCAGGAGGTAGAGCCGGACTACGATGAGGACCAGGATGAGTTCTCATACATGCAGTATCACGACGGCTTTGCGTAGGTGTCCTGGATCGACGGGACTCCTCAGTGGGACTATTTTGGACATTTATTTCTGTCATTTACATGTATATGAGACTCAGAGTTGTATTCATACTTTAGTGACAGTCGAGATCTACTTTGTTTTCCATACAGTGATATATATATTCTTTAGTCTTTCGCTTGCTTTTATCACCGGATCTGGAGTATGAATTGCAGTTTTGGTATACTTTTACTCATGTGAATGCTTTAACTCAGACAACATTGAATCATAATCATTTTTGTTGCATAAGTGACGGTCTGGAACTCGGGAGTTGAGTTTATACACGACCCCCGATTTTCAGGGTGTTACAGTATCCTTTGGCAACAAGCCGAGATTTGTACCTCTCGATGAATCCGTTGGCTTTAAGTTTGGTTTTGAAAATCCATTTGCACCCAATGAATTTCTTACCAAGAGGAAGAGGCTCAAGAGTCTAGGTGGAATAATCCTCTAAAGCACGGAGCCCAGCAGACATTGCTTTGCTCCATTAAGAGTGGCGGATTGTATCAGAATAGCATGGGGGGTCAGTACAAGAGGTAAGAGCAGTCAAATAAATAGTATGTGATGGGAAAAAATGGGAATATAAAAGAAAAGTAGACAAAGGGTGAGCAATATCTGAAGCTGGTGAAGCAGGTGTAGATGCCATGGGCTCTACATGTAAGGTGAAACAGATATAATCATGAAGGTAGGTAGGTCGAGTAATGGTGCAGCGAGGGCGAGGAGCTGGTGGAGATGTATTTGATAAGGTTGTGGGGGTCGAGGAATCAGGAGAGTCAGGAGAGTCAGGAGAGTTAAGAGAGATCGGGGGATCAGGAGAAGGAAACATAATAGGTTCAGTGACAGGAAGAGGAATGATAGGAGTGGGAAGGGAAGGAGTGTCAGGAAGATCTTGGAAAGGGAATGTTTGTTTGTGGAAGGTGACATCTCTAGAGTAGAAGACGAATTGAGTATTGAGGTTGTATAGCTTGTAGGCTTTATATGTGCTTGGGTAGCCAAGAAAGACACATTTAGTGGCACAAGGAGAAAATTTATCGCAGTGAGCACTAAAAGTTTGTGCATAACAAAGACATCTGAATACCCGAAGATGATCATAGTTTAGAGGTTTATTGAACAGAATTTCAAAAGGTAATTTATTTTGGAGACTGTGGCTAGGGGTGCGGTTGATGAGGTAGGCTGCGGTGAGGACACAATCACCCCAAAAAGGTAGAGGTAAGTGTGCTTGAAAACGAAGACTGCAGGTAACATTTAGAAGGTGCGGTATTTAAGCTCCGCAACGCCATTTTGTTAAGGAGTTTCGACACAGGTACGTTCATGAATGATGCTGTGATTGTGTAGGTATGTTTGAAATTGATGGGAAAGAAATTCTTGTCCATTATCAGTTCTAATAATTTTGACTGTAGTGTTAAACTGATTGTGGATAAGAGCGAAGAAGTGCATTAAATAGGTGTAAGCCTCAGATTTAAAACGTATAAGATACACCCATGTGGTGCGAGAAAAATCATCAACATTTGTGAGAAAATAATGAGCTCCACATAAAGATGCGGTGCAATAACCACCCCAAATATCACAAAAGATACAATTAAAATGAGAATTACTTTTATTAACATAATTGGAAAAGGTAATCTTGTACACTTAGAACGAGCACAAACATCATATTTAGAAAGAGTATAAGGAGAATTAAAAATACTAGGAATAGTAAAACTGGAGGGATGTCCTAGACGTTGATACTATAGGGTCTTAGTAGCAGTAGATTGAGCAGCAAAACTGACGGGAGGGTCGGGGTTGTACACGTAGAGCCCATTGCATAGATGACCCGCTCCAATCGGCTTCATCGATTGAGGGTCCTGAAATAAATAAGTGTTAGGGGAAAAAAAGATAATACAAGAATTATGAAGGGCAATTTGAAAAACTGAGAGTAAATTGAAGGACAAAAGTGGAACATAGAAAACGTGTTTTAATTCGAGAGAAGGGGAGAGAATACAAGAACCCAGCCCTTCGGCTGGGATATCTTGTCCCGTTGGAAGCTGAATGTGGTGAGGGAAGGCAAGGGACTTCAAATCGGCAAAAGCATCACGTTGGTGGCAAATGTGGCTGCTCGCACCACTATCCACCACCCAATGGAGGTGCCAATTGAAGGAGAAATCAAATGGGGAGAAGAGATTACTAGCGAAATTTGTGGGGGATGGATCATTTGGAGATTGCGATGGTGCGAGGAGGCCGAGCAACTTCTGATACAGGTCCGATGACAATCTAGGGACTGGACTTGAAGTGGATGAAGTGAGAGAGATCAGATTCGCAGTCGACGGAGGTTGCCTTAAGATGAACGGCCGCGATTTGTTGGTGCGAGGCTCTCGGCCTGGAGGGTACCCGATGATGGTCCAGCAACGTTCACGAGTGTGACCATCTTTGCTACATACTGTGCACTTCAGAGGGGGTCGTGGGTGAGCAGTGGTGCAAGTAGCCATTGCCATAGTTTTGGAGGATGATGATTGAAGATTGAGGAGTCTCTATTGTTTTTCTTAAAATAAGATTGAGAAGGCTTTGCTTATGGAGGGAAGTGGATCCATGGCCAGGATTTGGGTGCGAAGAGAAGCAAAAGAATTATTGAGCCCGAGAAGAAATTGGAAAACACATTCATCATCAGCTTATTTTTGTAGGTTTTGAGGTTAGTTGTGGTTTGGAGATGGCCAAGTTCATCCCAAATCTGTTTAATTTAGTTTTATTAATCATGGACATAATTTGTGGTTTGTTGTAGGGAGGAGAGGGATTATTTTAGGTGATAGATGCGGGCATTGTTTCCATGACAGAAACGGGAAGAGAGGTCGAGTGGAAAGACTGATGGAGTTGAGGATCCAGGTAAGGACCATATCCTTTGTTTGGTTCCACTGAGTGTATTCTGGTTTGGTCGGTTCAGATGGTGTGAGGGTGCCGTCGACAAAACCAAGTTTGTTCTTGGCATTAAGGGCTATTGTCATGGCTTTTTGCCATTTGGGGTAGTTGTCGCCCTTGAGAAGGCTATTGACAAGAATTAAATTAGGAGAATCTGAGGGGTGAAGAAGATAAGAGGAGAGAATGGGTGGGGTGTTGTTGTTGGCCATGGCAGAATGGGTTTATCTTTTTAACCTCTGATACCATATAAAGATGGAAGAGGGAGAGAAATATTTGACTGAATTGTTATTTATTTCATATTAAGCTTTATAAATAAATAGATGTACAATGATCTATGTATGGAAAAAATACATAAGGCAAGTGTACTAATTTGATCGAGTTTTAAAAATAATCTAATTATAGATTTTGTGCATGTACGGTAAGAAATCTGTCAATAGAAAGTCAGCCGGGTTCAAGCCTATTAACCCGTGACCGACCCAACATTGGGTTTGGCATAGCAGGATGTATTGGGTTCAGTCTTGGGCTTGGGCTATGTAAACACCAACCTGATAAAACTTTGGTCAAGCTCGGGATGCCCGACCCAACCTGAACCTGATCGATATATAAGTTATTTATAAATTATAATTGAATGTAGATCTTTTGTTGAAGCTTGAAGGTACAGCAAATTCCGGTGCCGTCGGGTCTCATTGGTCCATGTCATTTCCGGTGACTTAAGCCAACAAGATAAGCCAAATTTCTCTCCCAAACAAATTACATGCTACATGACACAGCTTTTAAAGGAGTGGCTCTCTTATATTTTAGCTTATTTGTTTAGAAAAACTGAAGTTATTTACCATAAATAACTATATATATAATTAATAAAATCATATTAATAAAAAATAAGATGTATGGACATATCATACACTAATGTGATAACCAAAATATTAGCATGTATCCACTTGGCTAACATGACTGAGCCCCCTTGGGCAGAACTTGGGTTGAGAATTTCTAACCCGAAGTTGGGTTGGGTTGGATTAAGACTGTGATATAGGTACCATGAGTTGGGCTAGGGTTGAGCATCAACCCGGCCCAACCTACCTGACCGCTGGCTATTATTTCTCCGTGTACATGAAAGCTACATGTATTTAAACATTCTATAGGCAAGCTGACACTTGAAAGGTTCAGATTCAGTTTTCATTGGAGCATATTGATCCACATTAAAGCCTTTTACATAAACGGTCGTGATCATTGGATTATTTTTCTATGAAAGTGAACTCAGTGAAAGCCATTTTAGTTGGGAGGTCTAACATTAACTTCTGTCAGGCCGTGATGTGTCGTCATGTCATTCACGCGTCTAACGCGATGAGTACTCACCGCAGCCTGACAACCATTTAAAAGTCTGTGGGCCGTCTATTACAACCATCTGGCAGGTTTATAAAATAAGACCCGGCAGCACTAAAGCCTTGTGGGCCCCGGCGGTTCATCTACTATGACAGCTAATTTTAAGTACACGAAAATGATATAAATCCAAAGCTCGAGTGGACCACAACACAAGAAAGGATTAAATGTTTACTATTAAATGCTTCTTAGGCCCACTGGACCACAATGTATATTCATCCAACCAATTCAAAAGTTATATAACACTAGATGATGAAGGGAACACAAATATTAGCTTGATTGAAAACTCACGTGGCTCCAATAAATTTTCACCGGTGAGCATTCATCATCATCATTTCTTGTAGTGTGATTCACTGGAGCTTTCAATTGCCTCATTCTATAATTCATATGCTAAAGTGAGTTGGCAAAATAAATAAATGGTATAGATAAAACGCATACATCATGGTGGGTTCATAAAGCTCTGATGCCAGCTAACTAGTTGGTATTGGAGGGGGATCAGCTAGTGGCAGGTTGAAAGTGACGTTACTGAGTTTTGTGGGCCCGCCATAATGTATTTGTTGTATCCACACCGTCCATCCATTTGGAGAGATCATTTTATGATCCGGACAAAAAATGAGACAGATCCAAAGGTGGAGTAGACCCATCACAGAAAACAGTTGGGAGAGTGACGGCCACTGTTAAAACTTTCCTAAGGTTCAACATGATGCTTATTTGAAATCTAATTCGCTTATAAGTTAACATAGACATGAAATAAGGGAAAACATAAATACCAGCTTGTTCGAAAACTTTTGTAGCCCTCATAATTTTTTGACAGTGTGCATTACTCTTCCTACTGTTTTCGGTGGTAGGTTCTACTTCAGCTTAGGATATGATTCTTTCTTTGCTCATGCAATAAAATGATCTCTTCAAATGGATGGACGGTGTGATACAAAACATATATTATGTTGGGCCCCAATGAGATGCGTGAGGTCACTTCATTAGGACATTCCCTACTCAACCTGTCAGTAGCTAATCTGCGGAAGGGAAATAGATACTGACTGGATCAGTAGCCAATCCCACTACTGAAGTGATGTTACTAAGTTCTGTAAGCCTCACCTTAATGTATGTGTTGTATCCACACTATCTATCCATTTGGAGAGATCATTTCATTAAATGATCCAAAAAATGAAGCAGATCAAAAGCTTTAGTGAGCCCCCACTATGGAAAATAGTGGAGATAGTGGCACCCTCTGTTTATTCATTCTTAAGCAAACTAAGATATTTATTTGATGTGGAACTTGTCCATGAGTCAAGACAGATATGGATGAAGGGAAAACACAAATATCGGCTTAATTAAAACTTTTTTGGCCCCTAAGAAGTTTTTAATGGTTCAATCCCCACTGTTTTCTGTGGTGGGGTACACTTGAGCTTTGGATCTGCCTCGATCTTCGGATCATGCTCTAAAATAATCTCTCGAAATGGATGGACGGTGTTGATACAACACATACATCATAGTGGGGCCCAAAAAAACCTGATTTTGCTACTCAACCAGTCACGCCACTGGTGGGACCACACTGCCGGGCCCACCGTGATGTTTGTCTTTTATCCATGCTGTCCATTTGACAAGGCAATAACTCAATACATGGAAGTACAGGATCCTCCACTGTAGGATTTCATTTAGTGGGGACATGTTCACTAATGAAGGGAGATGTTACGCTTAGCTCCACCTTGGATGGACGTTCCAAAAGTTATTATTGGTAGGAAAATCATAACTGCTTAATTTGTTGCCTATAGGACGGTTGAAAAGAGAAATAAATGCATGATTTATATTCTAAGGGATTTTTGTTTTTCAATTACATATATAAATAGGGTAAATAATTAATAATGATTTTCGAGGATGTTTGCTCTGGAGTTAATAAGTATGTAATTACGCTTCCAATCTAGTGTCGATTGTCGAATGCATAAAATCAAGGAGAAATTAGGTAGGCAGGGTTAAAATCCGTGGGCTGAGTCCCATGGAGATGTATGTGTGTGATCCATGCCGTCCATCCATTTTACCATATCATTTTGGGGCATGAGCCCAAAAAAGAATTAGATTTGAAACTCTAATAGATTGCACCACAGGAAATAATGGGTCAATGACGTTAACCGTTCAAAATTGAAACTTTCTTAGGGTCCTCCGGAATGGAAACGGATCGGCTACTCACCCTGACATTAAACAATGGCTAGTAGTCGGTGGCGTTCTGTAGGCATCAACCATGATGTGCGTGTTTCATCCATGCCGTCCACCCATTCTTACGTATCATTTTATGGTATGAACCCGAAAATGAGATTGACCCAAATCTCAAGTAGACCGCACAGTGTTGATTGCACGCCCATCATTAAAAACTTATTGGGGGCCACAAAAGTTTTTGATTAAGCTGATATATATTTTTCCCCTTAATTCAAGTTTGTATGACCTAATCAACAGGTTGGATGTCAAATAAATATTACAGTGGGCCTTAAGAGGTTTTTAATGATAATCACAACGGTTTTACCATGGTGTGGTCCACCTGAGATTTATTTCTACCTCATATTTTGGTTCAAGTCCTAAAATTGTCTTTTAAAATGGATGGACGGTGTGGATAAAACACATACATCATGGTGGGGTCCACATAGCACTGACAACTAGCCACCTGGTTGGCGGCAGCGTCACTAGCCCAACCGCGTCCCACAAGATTGCGTATCTAATCATTAACTTGTTTACAAGATCACACTGACATATGCAAATGCTCTGCAAAAATATCATATTAATCCCAAACTTTTGTTGCCATGGGAAGTTTTTAACATTCAATATTCAATTCTCACCATTTCCCACTATGTGGTCCACTTGAGCATCAAATCTATGTCATTTTTGAGCTCATGCTATAAAACGAGCTGTTTGAATGGATGGACAACATGAATATGATATATACATCACATGAGCCCCGTCACTTTTATTCGTGGAATTATACTATTGTAGTTAGGGCTGTACATCGAGTCACGTTGAGTTGAGTCGAGGTAAGCTAAACTTGTCTGTGCTCTCTTTGAGTTTGAGCTCGAGTTTACCATTGGAGCTTGACTTGTTTGTCAAAATTTTTTATTTGAGGTCGAGACAAACTAGCGGATCAAGTCGAGGCGAGTTTACCTTGAATTGAGTCGAGCCTACTCCCCACCTAGCAGTCAACCTGCACTCGACTCAACCTAACAACCTGACATAACCCACGCCCGATTCAACCCAACTACCTGACCCAACTTAGCCACCCAACCTAATTGACCCAATCTACACTCGGCTTAACTCCTAAATCAAATATTCAATTATATATATATATATATATATATATATATATATATATATATATATATATATATATATATATACAGAAATGGTCTCCTGCACACAAGGCTGCATGGAGTTTTAATGCGAACTTGTATATGCGTTGTTAGATTCCAATCATGGCTGGAATTCGACAACTGTGAGAGTGAGAGAGTTTGCAAAACAATGACTCGCGAACATGTTGTACATAGCTGGGAAGCTATTGGATGGTGCTCTTTTGGTTGATCATAATATATGTGTTTAATCCATGCTGTCCATCTAATTTTTTCGATTGTTTTCAATTATGAGCCCGGTAACAAAGTGTATCCGAATCTCAAATAAACCTTACCATGGGAAAATAGTTGTGATTAAACACCTGTTGTTAAAAACTTCCTAAGCCCACTGTAATGTTTATTTGCCATTCGGTTGTAGCAGGGTCCCATGAAATAAAATTACGTGCTGAGTTACTCTATATGCTTTTATCATGCTCCACAAAACTATGTTGGGCCTACCATGAATTAATGTATGTGGTTTATCCACGTCGTCCTTCCATTTTCCCAGCTCATTTTATGGGTTGAGCCCAAAATTGAAGCATATCCAAAGCTCAAGTAGAGCACACCGGAAGAAAAGGTGTGAATTGAATGTCCACCTTTGAAAAATTCTTCAAGCCAAAGAAGTTTTGGCTCAAGCTGATATTTGTTTTTTCCATTCATCCATGTCGTGTGTAATCTTATCCAGTAAATTGGATGAACGAAGTGATAAAATAGGTAAATCAGCATTGTTTAATAGTGGGCGTTGAATCACCATTGTTTCATGTGGTGTGGTCCATTTGAGATTTGGATCTACCTTGTTTTCAGATCATGCCCTAAAATAATCATTCAATATGGATGGACGGCGTAGATTAGATACATATATCATGGTGGGCCCACAAAGTACCTTACAGTAGCCACCTAGCGACCGGCAAAGTAAGAAGGCAATCCGCGTCCCTAAACGCATCGGTACCACCTCCATCATAACCAGAAGCGGATTACATGTACCAAGTAACTAAGTGTGCTTAAAATGTTGAGTAAACTCTGTGGGGCCCACCATGATTTACCTATTTTATCCACTCCATCCATCCATTTTACTGGATAAGATTACACAAATATGGATGAATGGAAAACTAATACATCATGATCGGCCCACAGAGCACTATCCATTACACTGTTAAAACTTTCGAATATATATATATATATATATATATATATATATATATATATATATATATATATATATATATATATATATATATATATATTCGAGTTGAGCTGAGCAAAATTCGAATTGATTTGAATCAAGATCCACTATGATCGAACTCGACTTGTTTTCAATGCAAGCTAGTTATATAAAGCTTGACTTACTTCGAGTCGTCATTCAAGATGAGCTAAATTGAGCTGAGCCGAGTAAACTTTTCGAGCTAGCTTTTACTGCCCTAATTGTAGTCCATAAAAGCTTTGCAAACAAATTTTCTCTCAACATATATGGGTAAATTATGATCATTACTCATTTATCATGTTAAAGAAAAATCAACCACCCTTCGAGAGAAAATGCCTAAGAATGGTGGCTGAAATAATCTAACCTCAGATAATTGTAGCATGGTCCATGATAACATCCAATGGATGGAACGTTGAGATCCTTTGCAAGTGCACGTGCCTATGTTTGCATGTGCGGTATCCCACACGCCTATCCAACTTACAAATCCCATATGCTGGATGTTGGCATATGAATACTACGTTGAGATTAAATGTGACACGTGTGAAATATTGACACGTGTAGATATGTACTTTAGAATGAATCATGGCACATGTGGCACATTAGTATGCATGGGGCACTTAAAAGGACATGTAAGACACTTGAAGGCGGTCAATAGCTTACGTGCATATGTTACGCATTTTGGCATATTTCATGAGCGTGAAGTGCTTAATGATGGATGGTAGTCATGTGGTGCACTTACGAGGTTTGAAGACAAGGGCGGCATATAATTCCATATCACATTGGGTGGTGTGGTAGATAAGGGTGGCATATAATTCCATGTCACATTGGGTGGTGTGGAATATTAAAATATGGGCCATAAAAAATGCACGATGACACATATTTCACATGTGACACAAGAATGTTAGCACATGCTAGCCCTTGAAGATGGACGGTTGCATGTGCAAGGCTCTCAGAAAATGAGCTATATGACCACTATACGATGCACCACATAAAAAGTGAGATTTTTTGCTCTTATTTTTCATAAATGGATTGCATCAGATCAGGTACAAGCTCTGAAGGGCCACCGTGATGTATGGGTTTTATCCACAACCTTCGTTCATTTTTATGTATCATTTTAGGATATGGTACAAAACCTTAGGCAAATCCAAGTAGAGGTGTACACGAGTCGAACTGAGTCGAGCTTGACACAACTCGACTTGGCTTGTGCACTTGCTGACCCCAGCTCGAACTCGGCTCAAGTTGGCTACTTGCTGATCTCAGCTCAAACTCGACTTGGCTCGATTCTTGAACTTGATTGGCCAGCTCAACTTGGTTTGGTTAGCAGCTCGGGCCAGTTCGAGCCGAATTTACCTACGCAGCATTTTCACAAATACATGATCTGCACCTTCGAAATCTCACTTTATATAAAACAACAACAATAGTTTTACAAATACTTTATCAAACACCTTTTAAGTAAATAAAAATCAAGAAAAAAAAAAAAGTATTTGTTTCATATATGTACCTTCCTTGCTACCATCTATACTTCGTTGAGCCATTTTATCAAACACTTGGTGCATAATAACAATATCAAAGTAACCAAGTCACTGAGCTGAACCGATCCAAGTTCAATTTGAGTTGGGTTTAATCCGAGTTGAGCCAAGCTCGAACTCGGTTTGAAAGTTTTTCAAGCTTAAAAAATCAACTCGACTCGGCTTGAACTTAGTTTTGAACCGAGTCAAATTGAACTTTTTCGAGTTGAGTCAAGCGAGCTACTGGGTTAACTTTGCTCAAGTACAACCCTAAATCTAAGGCACAGGTGAACCACACAATGGGTATTAAACTCTCACTATTAAAAACTTCTCAACAAACTGAAGTTTTGGATCAAGGTGATATTTATGTTTTCCTTTTACCCACAGCCATATAATTTTATAAATAAGTTGGATGGAAAATAAACATATGATAGACCCTAGAAAAGTATCAATGGTAAGCATCATTATCACCACTACTTCTTATGATGTGGTCTACTTGAGCCTTGGATTTGCCTAACTTTTGGTTCCAATTGGTAAAACGCCGTGGTTAAATGAATATTCGTAGTTAGAGATAAGGGAGCAGGATGCAATCCACGTCACATTTTTTTGATGGATATTGAAAATGATGTTTTTTAAATCTAAAAATAAAAATTAAATTAAAAAAATAGGGGAAAATAAAGATTGAATTACACAGTAGGCCGAGTTGGGTTGAATCAACTGAACCTACAAGTCAGCGGATATGACATATCTTGTGGCGTCAGAGCCGAGCCACACTGACAGGCGAGTTCTAAGTGACTCGGCTTGAGATCCACATAAATTGAGTTGACTACACTGAGTTTTTTGCGAGTCACTGAGTTATAGAGTTGCTGATATCAAAGTAACCATTTAATATAATATTGGATGTGGGCCATACCCTTCGTGCCGTACAATGACGATCACATGGGTAGTGTCCATTTTGGTGATCCCGACTGTCATCTGGTGGGCCCCATCAAGGGATCATGCTTAATCAGTGCATCAGGCTATCCTCCGAGGCTAGATTGAGTTGAATTTATCGTACACGTACGGTGGGTCAGATGTCAGAACTACAGAAACGGACTTGGACTCGGTAGTGACCCCTCCAGTATCAAGTCCCGTGCTGGTTGGTAGTGGTCAAAGCTCTATGGTCCCACCACGATGTATTTGTATCCACGCTGCCCATCCATTTTCCAAATCATTCTGTGGCATGATCATAAGAATGAGGCAGATCAAAAGATCAAATGGACCACATCGTACGAATGGTGGGGATTGAACACCCACGGTTGAAAACTTATCGTGGGCCAGGGAGGTTCTGGATGAAGCAGGATTTTTTGGGTTTTCCCTTCATTCAGGTTTACTTGACATTATGAACAGGTTGGATGGCAAATAAACATCGCAGTGGGCTGTAGGCATGTTTCAACGGTTGGCATTATTATCGCCACTGCTTCCTGTGGTGTGGTCTACCTGAACTTTGGATCTTCTACATTTTTGGGGTCATGCCATATAATGAGATGGAAAAATGAATGGACCGCATGGATAAAACAAATACTTAATGTGGGAGGCACAGCTTTTCCGGTACTGACCAGTATTGAGCTGGCTGGTACTGGAGGTGTCACAACTGAATCCGAATCCATAGCAACGGTTGTTAGCTGTCACCCGTTGGTCATGTCCTCTTTCAATACAGCTAGACCGTCCTTTTGATGGGCCTGGTCAGATTCAAAAGCAATGTTGAGTCTACTCGATTGCACCGAGTCATTGAGTAGACTCGACGAGTCAAACTGATTTGAGTCTGAGACATGCTCTCAATTGAGTTCATCGATTCAAGACCGAGTCTAACTCACCAAATTTTATAACTATGATCTAACCCAGTCCCTCAGTTACATACCCGGGCCCAGGTTCGAAAGCACTATAATTCACAGTAGTACTCCTGGTTGTATCTGTTCACATGAACATCATCCGAGCAATCTGAACCGTCTATTAAGTCCAGAACACATTCAATGGATTACCATTTGAAAATCGCATTGATCAGATCATCCGAGCACTGTGAACCATCTATTAAGTCCAGATCTTTTATTTGGCCATTCTTCTCTATCCATCCCTTTTCCAAGCCATGGATCGGATGATTAAAATTATCTAACAAAAGTGATTCTTTGAAATCATAATCAATCCATGGTGGGCCCTAAAAAGACAATGGATCAAATTATTGATTAGACATATTTTGTGTAAACAATCTTGACTGTCCATATTAAAAGGCATAGATCAAATGGTCAACATTTATCAGATTAATGTGATGTTTGCATGGTAGCCAATGAAACATGCATTCCACCTAATGAACAGTTTGGATCAATGGATTGGATTGTCTAGGTGTCCTAAAATAAGTCAAAGCCCTATAAGTTAAAGGGCTCTAGTGGATAAGTCCAACCGGTTGGACCTAATTTTATGGTCCACCCGGACGGTAACTTCCAACGTATCATGGCTGTGTGACAGCCAACCCATTCCAATGGGTTGGCCTCAACATGAGGATATTTTCTTTAAAGATCAGCACCGTCCACTCATCAAGTGGTCCAGCCATTGATAAATAACAAAATAGGAGTGTGGTCCACTCAATGAGTGGATGTGGCTGATTTTTGCACAAGGTGATCCTCGTTGTGGAGTGGATTGGATCAGGCTGTGACTGTAGGGCCCATCTAGGTGTATCTGTTGTATATCCACCAACTATTTTTCTATCTCAATTTAAGGCATGGCCCAAAAATGAAGCAGTTCCAAATCTCAATGGGACATGTCACGGGAAAAAGCTGTGATTGATCACAAAAGTTTGGGATCATGCTGATATTTGTGTTTTCCCTTCGTCCAGGACTTTATGGCCTTATCAATAGATTGGATGGCCAATAAATATAACCCTGGACCTTAGGAAGTTTTTAATTATGAGAGTTCAACCATCACTCATTTTTTCATTTTGGTGGTGTGGCCCACTTGATATTTGGTTATGCTTCATTTTTGGGCTTATGCTCTAAAATGATCTAGTAAACTAGACGGACATGCAGAATAGATAAATAACACATACATCAAGGTGGGCCTCATAGTCATAGTTGGACTGACTTGGGTATTACCATGACCTCACCAAATTCACTTTTGGCCAGGTAATTTGTCCGACCAACTGAACTCGATAGATGTAGAGTAGATAGCAGACCTATTCTTAGTATAGATAGATAGAAAGAAACTTGAATGGAAGCGGACCTAGTCAGTAGGATCTGGGTAAGTCCCACATAGGACATGACATTATTAGGCCCTTGGGCATATTTGAATCAAAGAAATTCATTCTAAGAGGGGGAAATTACCTTTCAAAGTGTCAACGATTAATTGACCATAACTTTTGATACTCGTTACGTGATACATAATTTATGAATTTTGCCTGGGACATGCCATCCAAGGCCAATTGACTTGCATAAGCAGGTCACATCACTTCGAGAAAACACTTCATTTCAATTTAAAATGATATTTTTATGAAAAATTTATTATTTTTTAATAAATTTTAAGTTCGACATATCTCATTCATCTTATAATTTTAGTGTATGCAATATTTTTAAAATTTACTTTTTAGCATGGTAGGAATTATACAACAAAATTACATTAGTACTTTTTGTTCATAATAAATTTAAGTCCTTTTTGTTTTTTTTCCAGTTAGCTTGTTAGTACAGACCGTTCACACTTTACTATTAGCCACCTCTGCAAAGGAATCGATACCAAGACTTTAGTGTTGAAATGAGGTATCCATACTCAGTCTGCCACCTGAGATATGATTTGGGTGTGATAATTTTTACTATTTCAAATAAGTTTTGGTGTAGTCACATTATGATTCCTAAGGGTTTGCTTTTCTTTATAAGTAATGTAATTGGAAAATTAAGGATGACTATTAATTAATAAAATTTTTATTTTTTTTCCGTACATTCAAAAATAACTTTGTACATTTAAGGATTTACTCACTTAAGGTAGACGATGAGCTCACTCCCTTCCCTGTGTCATTGATCGTATCCAATCAACAATGGATCTTTTCAATGGAGACCACACTTATTATATTCATCTCATATGTGGACCCATCAATTCCAACAGTTTTAAAGGCTGTCAGGTCCTATCAAACAGAACCAAATATTCAACTCTTGATCTTGAGCCTGCATCGAATCTTATCCAAATTTAAAGCCTAGATAAGAACTACCCATATGCAGCTCATATGTGCCATATGAATGATGGACGTGTACTATTAGTGGACCAATATGATAATATTCTGCACATACGATTAATTTTCTACACGACCATGAAAAAATGAGTAGATTTATGGAAAAATTCCACCGAAGAGTCCAAATTTACCAAATAATGCCTCCGGAAATGAAATCGGATTGCGTACTAAGTTACTCAGTACACTCTTATCATACTGGATAAACTCTGTTGGGCCCACCTCGAGCGCATGAAATTTATCCACACCATTCATCCGGTTTTACACAGATCATTTTAGTCATTGATCCCAAAATTGAAGCATATCCAAATCTCAAGTGGACAATACCACAGGAAAGAGTGGAAGTATTGATTTCCTTCGTTGATACCTTTCTAAGGCTCCCAGTGATGTTGATTTGTCATCCAACATATTCATAAGATCACACAGACATGGATGAAGGGAAATCACAAATATCATCTTAATGCCTGTTCACATGCATCAGTCCAAATAAAATCTACACCATTTCGAGTCAACCTGGTCAACGGGGCTACAATACGAGAGAAGTCCTCAATGAAACGTCGATAATAGCCCGCCAAGCCAAGGAAACTGCGGATCTCGGACGCAGTCGTGGGCTGACCCCACAAACGCACTGCCTCAACCTTCGAAGGGTCCACTGCGACACCTTCCCTCGTCACCACGTGACCGAGGAATCTCACCTCCTCTTGCCAAAATTAGCACTTCTTCAGTTTCGCGTACAGCTGGTGGGCACGGAGGGTCTACAAGGCGATCTCCAGATGTTGCATGTGGTCCTCACGGGTCCTCGAATATATAAGAATGTCGTCGATGAAGACCACAACAAACTGATCAAGATATGGACGAAAGACTTCGTTCATCAGCTGCATGAAAACTGCAGGTGCATTGGTTAGCCCGAAAGACATGACCTGAAACTCAAAATGACCATAGCACATCCTAAAAGCCGTCTTCGGGATGTCCTCCTCTCGGACACGAATCTGATGATAACCGGAATGCAGGTCAATCTTCGAAAAGAACTGTGCACCCTGCAGCTGATCAAATAAATCATCTATCCTCGGGAGCGGGTACTTATTCTTAATCATGACCCGGTTGAGCTCGCGATAATTGACGCAAAGCCTCAACGAGCCATCCTTCTTTCGGACGAAGAGTACTGGTGCTCCTTACGGAGAACTGCTTAGACGGATGAATCCTAACTCACGCAACATAGTACCAGACACGAGGTCAATCTGAAACTCAATATGTCGACGAGGCGGCAATCCCAAAATCTGCTGGAACACATCGGGGAAATCACAGACTGTAACACCCTGAAAATCGAGGGTCGTGTAGGAACCCGACTCCCGAGTTCCAAACCATCACTTATGCAACAAATATGCTTATGCTTCAATGTTGGTTGAGTTAGTGCATTCACATGAGTAAGATTATACCAAAACTGCAATTCATACCCCAGATCCAGTGAGAAAACGCAAGCGGAAGACTGAAAGATATATATATCACTGTATGAAAATAAAATAATCTCAAACTGTCTCCAAAGTATAAATACATCTCTGAGTCATATATACATAAATCAAACCAAAAACAAAATGTCATATAACTGTCCAACTAGCAAGTCCCGCCGATCCAGGTCACCTACGCAAATCCGTCAGCGAACTGCATATACGAGAACTCGTCCTGGTCCTCATAGAAGTCCGGCTCTATGTCCTGAATCACCTCGTCACCTGCAACTACGACAGAGTCTGGTAGGTGTTGCAAACACCGTCCCGTAACGTGGGAGTGAGTGATCAACTCAGTGGAATCATAGAGCAAAGATTAGCATGTTATCAAATCAATCACGCGATAATAGTAAAGCAGACAATCAGACATTCCTAGATACTGTTGTTAATGCAAGCATGAAATGACATGATGGATGCCCTCACCGACATACTCCCTCATGCAGCACCATCTGCGTCCGCGGCATGCTTTCATTCCTCAGTGCTCCACATCTTCCAGGCACATGCAGTGCGATGTGAAAATGATTACCAAGTTGTTATTAGTCCTTTCATGCAGCAGTATTGAGAAACTAAGGTACCTTCCTTATGTCAATCCCAACACAGATCCTGTCTAAGGTCGTCACTCCTAGTAATCTCATACGATGTTATATTTATAGGTCGCTGCAAGGGCTGCCAGGGCTGTTGTTCGCACTCGTTGCACCGCTCCCCCATCACCTTATCAATACAGACCTAATGTACTCTTGTCGCTACGGAAGGGTCGTCGCCTCCCGTAGACTCAGAATACGCTCGAGGTCACTACAAAGGGCTCGTCATCAATTAGAGTAGGACGACAGCTCGAATGTAGTGTCCCATACCACCACAATTGGCTCACGAGTCAAATGTACTCACTGGTCATTACGGAGATGTTTGTGGCCCCAGCGTAGGCCGACAGCTCGACCACGGTGTCCCATACCACCATGTCCAGCTCATGAGTCTTTATGGATCAAGGTACTATGGTTAACAGGATTTTCAATGGTAAGTTCAGTATCCTAGGTTCAAGCAGTTGTGACTCATAAAAGGTGAACATACAATGGCCAGTCGGGTTACTTGACGGGCTCGACTAGTATGAGCGCATCTCAGGCTGAGCGACATGAAGTGCATAAAACACTTTGTGTGGCCTAACCATTGCCGCCTGCCCAAGGCACGACTCGCGTTCATCGATGCGTCCTTCGTGGCAAATAGAAGCTAACCATAAATTCAATTGGTTACCGACTGCCTGGACTAGGTCATAGCCCCAAGCATTTGTACACAATATCAGTGATCATATGAGAGTGACAGAAATGAATATAAACAATACAAGCATGTTGACACATGTTATATCATACAACGTAAGCAAATTAACCAACACATGCATTCCATATATTTATTGAAATCAATTCATGTAGCCAACACGGTGGAAATCATATACATCAGCATATTAATTGAGAATTCAATCTCAAAACTAATTCACAACACCATTTAGTCAATACATACTAATACAACATTTATACAAACGCTTAGTCTACACACTTTAGTCTACATAGCGTATGTCGACCCAAAGTGCGCATTAAGGCGAATCTCTTCGCCAAACAGATCATGCATGTATTTCTAATGTCCTAACACGATAAATACCCATGACAATCATTTCAGTAAAATACGAACGTATTCTGTATTTCCTACAAATACCTAAAATACCCTAAATCTCATATTTTTCGTACGCAGTCGAAATGAAAAACGGACAGTATGTTTTACATGTCAAATGGTGTTCTTGTCGATAATCTACTATTAAACAATATTGAAAACTTTAAAATTAGTCAATCTAAGCGTCTAAAATCCTCACCTTTCGCCTTAGACGTGTATCGATTCGAACAGGAAGTCTACACTTTGTCAACGGCGTTAAGGTGACCTAATGCACAAGATACATAAGCTAATATGCTATTTGAATCGAAAGAATCCTTAAAACAGCTATAGGTTAGGGTTTTCTTACCTAGAAGTGAGTTGGAATCACCGGGAAAGAGATTTGAAGGCGGTGCTTTGATACGTGCAAAAGCTGGAGCAAACGGTAGGAAATCTCTCCCACAACTCACTCACAATCTCTCTCTTTCTCTCTCTCTCTCTTTCTAGGGTTTATAGCAAATTCGGATGAGAGAAAAATGAGAGGGTTTAAAGCCCTTATATAGGCTAAAACCTAACCTAAATAGACTTGAGACAAAGGTATACTTGAGTTATAACCAAATCGGAACTTTTTCGATCCAAAAGAGCGTTTCAGGAGGTCCCCTGGCCGAACACGGTCGAACTTAAGCTCATGTACATTGGATCATGCTCACACCAAGTTTTCAGACCGGTAGAGTTCCCAGATCGTACGTGGTGGACCAGTTTCAGTTCAGCGGTCACGGAGACTCGATCGAGGATTCTAAGTACACTGACCTGAGTGAGAAATGTTCCCTGATCCGAGGGTGTATTTGGGTCCAATTTCGACGGTCTGAATGCTTATACTGATCCTGCAAACGAAACGTGCCAGATTCATTTAAATCCCATTTAAATTTTAATGAATTTCACTCCTTCTCACACTCCCTGCTCTAGGCTTAATGAAATAGCCTCAGAACATCTGTTGGGCTTGATTTTCAAAATGATTGTTAAGTCCAACTAAGCGGTCATAACGGTCTAAGATTGTGGATATCGGACTTTCGACGCACGATCTAAATCCAATATGAAATTTCAAAGGGTTCGTGAGAGCAAACGGGTTTAGAGTTTGATCATAGGTTTCAGGGTATTGTAGCATCATTGGTTCTACAAGTTTTGGGTCTTGCAGAATGTATTTAAAGCGATCAGGGACATTTTCACAGCTAATCTAACGTAGCGCTAGTGAACTTATGCTTAATTTCTAAAGGAATTAATCCTGCGTGATTTCTGATCAAGTTGGTACTCGGGTCTCTGTACGGATTTTTTTGAGGCGTTACAGCCTTCGTAGTACCGGCGCTGACAGCCTCCGTAGTACCCCATTCTCGGCTCCTGATACCCATATACCAGGTTCCGATCCTAGGATGCTACAAGGAGGATTTCTAATCATCAATTTGAATCGTAATGAGCATAAACATAAGCATAACCCACAAGAGCACCATCATAAAATCCACTATGATAAAAAACTTTGGGCACAAGGCGTATGAAAGAAAAATACAATATACTAAAAGTAACAAAAACTCCAAAAGCTCAGCTGCACACTCCAACTGCGGCAAGACTACAGCTGCATCCTGACATCACTTGCACACATCAATCGTGCATAAGCTTATAGAAAGCTTTAAGGGCGGTGTAAGTGTGTGCGCAATATTAGCGTACTTAGAATGTAAGGTTAGAGTAAAGCGAAGATATGCTGATGAGTACATGAGTGCAATTAGCCGTACCAAGGCTATGCGGTGCAAGATATGAATGCTATCGGCCATAACACGGCCATGCGATGTGAGATGCGACTCAAGTATGCCAATCCTCATTATATATTAGTACAATTCTTATTCTGGATAATCACCGGGGTTTAGTATACTCCAAATGGCACTGCCGCTCTCCTAGCCGCACAGTCCAAGTAAGCGTAAGAAACCTCACTATCCGCCTGGCCAATAGTCTGTCAATACCTATCCGGCACGTCAATAGTTAACCCATTCACGAGCTGGTCAAACTTAGCCTAGTATTGCCCCCTACCCTTGGGCGAGTAAGGCCACACCCTTTTTCAACCGACCACGACACAGTAGAAAACGCAGCCTCCTGATATTCAGCCCTCGTGCGCTCATATATCTAGTCGGTCTCGACATTGGAGTCATCCTCTGGTACCATCGAGTTTAGAAATTTTCACCCAGGGACATCTATAGCGCCCCGACGCTTAGTAACAATATTTTCGGTATCCAATCCAACCACCCATGATGTGTCTATGAAAGCTATGACCTTGATGTCGCTAGAGCATACAATAATCCCAATCACACAAATGCAAATGCATGAATCATACTACCAGACATGCAATAATCCTGCGCATACCTCGTGCTCATGTAGGTCAACTCCACCTATCAGGGAGCCCATAAACGATCTGCCTGAAGGCATATGTTATGATCAGTCACTTCTCATATCAGGCATACATATGATGCGTATGATCATGAATCATGGGTCTATACTATACATTTTATGTGGTGATGGACTCTGATCAAAACGAAGGTAGGCCTAAACGGCCTATGCACTACAAGTATGGGCCTATCAATGGGCCCTAAGGAGAGTTACAATGTGGACATTTAACCAACATTATACTTACAATGTGGGCGTCAAACCATCATTGCTCGTAAGGCCTAGCCTGCCATAAACGTCATTTCATAAACCGCGATGGAATTACATTCAATGGGCTTGTGTACGTCCCAATGGTCCTCGACCCATGGGCCTCAAATACATCTAATGGGACATATCATGTGGGCCTCAACAACATGCCATTAATGCATCAAGATGGGCCTATTCATATGGGACTCATGTATAAATGAATCTTATCAAAAGATCAAGTGGACCGCACCCCAAATACAGTGGTGGCAATGATTTCCACCAAAAATTTCTTTCAAGGCCCACCAAACATATATTTCTCTTATGCCATAAAAGGATCTTCCAAAATAATTGGATGGTCTAGATGCAACACATGCATCATGGTATGGGTCCACTTGGACTCTAGATCTGATTCATTCTTATTTTATCTTTATTATTATTACTATTATTATTGAACTCATGCCTAAAAATGGAATGCAAAATGGCTGGACAGGTTGGATGTAACACATGCATCATGGTAGGTCTCAAAAGATGGACCGTGAGGAGAGAACACATACATCACGGTGGGTCCCACCCCGTCAGCACACACGCTCCATGCAAGCCACCTCCACCAAGGATCGATGCCAAGACCTTAAGTGTTGAAACCAGGTATCTCCACTCAGCCTGCCACTGAGCTACCGACCTAGGTGTGTCCCACCATGTAACGACTTAGAAAATCAGTGCTTATACCCGAGTACCACCTTTAGCAGAAATCTTTTAGAACCAAATTCTTTAGAACTTTAATGTGTTTTAGCCATCGCTAAACTAGATTACTTATGGAATTAGCACCGATAGCTTTCAATGCGGTCTGTAAGATCTAGAACCTAGAGAATCCTTAACACTATCTTACCCTGAAATCTAGGCTCCAACTTTAAACTCAGTTGTTCCCGAAAATGCTTTGTAACTTTGTATTGGTTCTAGACCGCACATCGAGAGTCTGATAGCTATGAACTTAGACCATTACGACCGCCTAGTTGGACTTGACAATCACCTAGAAAATCAATCCCAAACGATGTCCTGAGACCATTTTATTCAGCCCGGAGTAAAGAGAGTAGGAAAATGAAGATTTTTAGAAAATTAATTATATTTTTAAGTAATCTAGAACGTTTCGCTTGCACGTTATTTTTAAGCGTTCTGACCGTTAGAATTTGACTCAAATTCACCCTCGGATCAGGATAAGTGGCCCTTTTATATCATAGAACTTGTAGCCCTGATTTAAGTTTGGTAACCGTTGAATTGAAGCTGGTCTGCCACGGACGATTTGGAAACCCGATCGGACTAAAAACTTAACTTACTAAAGATCTGATACTAGTGAGATTAAGTCCGACCGCATTTGATGAGAGGACCTCCAAAAGTGCTCCGTTGGATCAGTTAGAGCCCGATTTGGTTATAACCTAAGTGTACATTGACCTTAAGTCCATTTTTTATCGTGTTTAGGCTTATAAATAGACCTTAAACCCTTAGTTTCAAATCCCATTCGAATTTCCTAAACCCTAGGTTTTCAAGAGAGAGAAAAGATAGAGAAAGTGTGAGAGAAATTGGTGATTCTCCGTAGGATTCTTCCCAGATCATCTAGACATCGAACCTGCGTATCTGAATTGTTCTATTGGCGATTTTGATTCTGTTTTTAGGTAAGTTAAGCTAACCCTAACCTGTTTTGAAGCTTAGACTACCTGTAGTAGAGTTCTAGCTAACCTATTTCATGCCATAGGTAGCGTATCCGCCGTTGACGAAGACATATCGTCTGAATCATATCGAATACGCATTTTCTGGTTTAAGGTGCGGACTATATATGTTTAGGTTATAGTTTTCAACACTTTCAATGTTAAATAATAATTTATTCATATTGTGAATGCAATTACACATGTCAAATATGCTATCCGTTTTGATTTCCATATATGTATGCTTTATATTGTAAATAGCGTATTTCATACATATGTTAGAATACTTGTATGCGTATGGAATTTGCTGATTTGGTTGCCATGATTAATTGTTGTTGTTATATGCTTGATATGTATGCGGAAACTCCTTGGCGAGAGGACTTGCCCTAATATTCAACGGAGTCGACATATGTGATGTATGTTGAATAGTGAAATCTAAGTGTTTGTGTAAATGCTTAAACAAGTTAGTAGTTAGTAATATGATATTGCTAAGATGATTGAGATAGGGATTTCACTCATCATGTTTGTGTGTATGATTTCCTCTATGGATTATGTACTTAGATGAATCATGTTAATGTGCGTAAGATTTCTTCCATGTGCTGTTTTTAAGTGCCTGTTATACGTCATGAATGTTCGCATGATTGCAGGATATGAATCATATGCTAGATATTAGATCTGTATGTGAATGGGGCTGTGATACAGTTCAGGTAATCGGTATTCGTACTCCAAATGATGGTTGAGGTCGTTTTTGCCACAGGATGGGTTTAACGAATCTGAGTCGTGCTTGGGATGTTCGACAGTGGTTAGGCCACATGGAGTGTTTATGCATTCCATGTCGTTCAACTCAACGTGCACTTGGCCTAGTTGAACTTATCAACTAACCCGATTGACTGATGTGTGTTCACCATGTTTGGTCGCCACTGTATGAATCTAGGGCATTGAGCTTACCAGAGAAACTCTCGTTAACCGTGGTACCGTGATCTCCTAAGACTCATGAGCCGGACATGGTGATATGGGACACCGTGGTCGAGCTGTCGGCGTACGCTGGGGCCACAAACCTCCCCGTAGTGACTAGTGAGCACCCTACTCTGAGAAGATTATGGTGGTATGGGACACTCTATTCTTGTTGTCGGCCTACACTGATTGGTGACGAGCCCTCTGTAGTGACCTGGAGATTATCCTGACACTGCATAAGGGTGACGAGTTCTGTTGCAGTCTTAAGGATATAATTAGGCATGTATTATTTTGGTGATAGGAGAGTGGTGTAACGATTGCACGCAACAGCCCTGACAGCCCTTGCAGCGACCTAGAACCGTAATATAGTATGAGAATCTGTAACACCCCAGATTTTTTCCAACCTGGGATTAGACGTCCTTAGGCAATGGGTCAATCAAAACACCTTGGTAACCGCTCAGAACCCAATTCCATAGCCAAAGAAATCACTTAGGATTAATTCCTTTAGAAACTAAGCGTAAGTTAGCTAGCGCAACGCTGGAGTAGCTGAGAAATTATCCCTGACCGCTTTAAATACGATATACAAGTCCCAAAACTTGTAGAATCAATGGTGCTATAATACCCTAAAACCTAGGATCAAACTCTAAACCTGTTTGCTCTCAGGAACCCTTTGAAACTTTGTATTGAATCTAGACCGCACGTCGAAAGTCCGATATCTACCATCTTAGACCGTTATGACCGCTTGGTTGGACTTGACAATCATTTCGAAAATCAAGGCCAACCGACGTTCAGGGGCTATTTCATTGAGCCTGGAGTGAAGAGAGTGAGAAAAGGGTTAGATTTGGAAATTTTAATTCAAATCCGGCACTTGACTTGGCGCGTTATTATTAAGCATTCTGACCATCAGAATTCAGCCAAATTACACCCTCGGATCAGGAAAAATTTCTCTTTTATATCATGAGACTTGTAGACCTGATCTAGGTGCGATGACCACTGAACTGAAATTGGACTGCCACGTGCGATCTGCGAACTCTGCCGGACTGAAAACTTGATGTGTGCTAGATCCAGTATGCATGAGCTTAAGTCCGACCGCGTTTGGCCAGGGAACCTCCAGAAATGATCTTTTGGACCAGAACAGCCCCGATTTGGTTAGACCTCAAGTAAACATTGTTCCCAAGCCTAATTTGAGAAGTTTTAAGGTTATAAAAGGGCCTTAAACCCTCACTTCTCTCACCCATCCGAATTTGCTAGAAACCCTAGCTGATGTGAGAGAAAAGGTGAGAGATTGTGAGAGAGAGTGGAAGAGAACTTCCTGCTGCTTGCACTACCTGTTGCACATGCTTAATCAACGCACCTCAATCACTTTCCTGGCGATTCCAACGTACTTCTAGGTAAGGAAAACCCTAACCACTTGCTGATTTGAGGATTTCTTCGATTCAAATAGCAAAGTAGCTGATGTACGTGTGTATTAGGTCGCCTGATCGTCGTAGACGAAGCGTATATGCTCCGTTCGAAACGATACACATCTAAAGTGAAAGGTGCAGATTTTAAACGCTTTGATTGGCTGTTTTCAACGCTTTCAATGTCGTTTAATAGTAGATTATCGACGACAACGCCGTTTGACATGTACAACATGCTGTTCGTTTCCCGTTTCGTAAACATATGAAAAATATGAGATTTAGGGCATTTTAGTCATTTATAGGAAATACTGTATACATCCATATTTTGCTGAAATGGTTGACATGGCTTTTTGTCGCATTAGGATATTAGGAATGCGTGCATAATTGGTTTGGCGAAGAGATTCGCCCAAAGGCACACTTTGAGTCGACATACACTATGTAGACTTAAGTGTGTAGACTAAGTATTTGTATGAATGTTTGTATTAGTATGTATTGAGTATATGGTGTTATGAAATAGTTTTGAGATTGAATTCTCAAGTAATATGCTGATGTAAATGATTTTCATCATGTTGGAAATATGTAGAGATTACATTGTATGTATGAAATGCATGTGTTGAATGAATTGCTTAAGTTGTATGTTATAACATGCTTGTATTGTTGTATTGCATTTCAATTACTCTCACATGATTATTGATGCTGATTTATAAATGTTTGGGACTATGATTAGTCCAGGCAGTCGGTAATAGAGTAAATTCGTGGTTGACTTCTATTGGCCACGAAGGACGCGTCGATGAACGCGAGTCGTGTTTTGGAGTTGGCAGCAGTGGTTAGGCCACGCAAAGTATTTTATGCATTTCATGTCGCTCAGCTTGAGATGTGCTCGTACTAGTCCAGCTCGTCAAGTAACCCGACTGGTCATTGTATGTTCACCTTGTATGAGTCATAACTGCTTGAACCTAGGGTACTGAACTTACCATTGTAAACCCTATTAACCATGGTACCTTGATCCATAAAGACTCATGAGCCGGGCATGGTGGTATGGGATGTCGGCCTACGCTGGGGCCACAAACCTCCCCGTAGTGACCAGTGAGCACCTATGACTCGTGAGCAAATTATGGTGGTATGGGACACTATATTCTTGCTGTCGGCTTACACTGATCAGGCGACGAGCCCTTTGTAGTGACCGCGAGAATATTTTGAGTCTATGGGAGGCGACGACCCTTCCGTAGCAATGAGAGTACAGTAGGCCTGTATTGATAAGGTGATGGGGGAGCGGTGCAAAGAGTGCGAGCAACAGCCCTGACAGCCCTTACAGCGACTTACAAAATATACATCGTATGAGATTAGTAGGAGTGACGACCCTAGAAAGGATCTGTGTTAGGATTGATATAAGGGAAGTACCTTAGTTTCCCAATCCTGCTGTATGAATGGACTAATAATAACTCAGTAATCATATCACCATAACATTGCATGTGCATGAAAGATTTGGAGCACTGTGGGAAGAAAGCATGCCGCGGGCGTAAGATGGTGTCGTATGAGGGAGATCGTCGGTGAGGGCATCCATCATGTCATGTCATATTGCATTAACAACAGTATTTAGGAATGTTTGATTTATTGCTTCACTATTATCGCATGATTGATTTGAGAACATGCTAATCTCTGCTCTATTATTCCACTGAGTTGATCACTCACTCCCACGTTACGGGATGGTATTTTCAGACACCCACCAGACCCTATTGTGATTGCAGATGATGGCGTGGCTTGCGAGGAGGAGCCGGACTTGATGATGATGAGGAGGATCCCTCATTTATGCGTGTTCTGAACGACGGGATTACAGGGAGATTCATTAGATGCCATGACACTTGTCATTTTATATTTTCAGAGCACTCATGTATATTCTTTCTTTCTATTTTGAGGTATACATGTATATGTTTAACCTGGTAACATGTTCACACTCTGGAGACTTACAATCAATTATATATTATATGTATGTATCACAGTCTTTCGCTTGTTAATTTAACTGTCTCTGGAGTATGATATGCTGTTCTGGCTTAATTTCACTCATGTTTAATACATTAACACAGATAATATTCAATCATGCACATTTATGTTGCATAAGTGATGTTCTGAAACTCGGGAGTGGAGTTTTTACTCGACCCCCAATTTTTGGGATGTTACAGATGGTATCAGAGCATGATTGAGATTAAACCGGGCCTGGGTTATGGTCACGCGATGTACGCTGTCGCTCCTTTGACTTAGGTGGATGCGAAAGGAACCTAGAAACACTTATACGATCGCAGTTTCGCCAACAGGCGAAATTTACTCAAGTCGATCATTCGATCGAGTCCATAACGCATCTAGGGTCGCGTGAAGCGACCTAAGTAGCTCCTAGGTTGTAAGTAGGCGGGTTTGAGACATTTTCAGAAAGGTTTCAAACCCAGAAATATGAATCCTTAGGCTGTGGGGCAACCACGACCCTTACATTCTATCGCTAGGGCTTAAAAATCTCGTTTCACTCAATTTCTTCAAAATTCTACCTCTCATCGCCCCATTCTTCGATTATTTTTTAGTCCTTTCATTTTAGGCATTAATCCTAATGTGAAAATGATATAAAATCATACTTAGGCAAAATTTTCTAATGAATAGTAAAAATATACAAAAACTGGCCATTTATCTATTCTAAATTTGTAATATTTAGAAACTAATGGGCTAGATGGATGAATTAGCTCCTCCTACCCCAAAATCATATCCTATATGATGGGTAAATGTATTCTGGTTTACAGACTGGCCCCGGGATGCCCCGAATGGAAGTTTGGGCCTCCCTAGGTCAAAATATAATGATCTGGGGTGGGGCCAATACCTATTTGGAGTCCCTAGGGCAGGGGGGACCCAACCCATATGGTCCCACCGGCCGGATCCAGAGATGGCCGGCGATGCCATCGCCGATCCGGCGATCGATCGCCGACCGATGGGCTCCACTTGCTGTAAATTTTGGGCGTGTGGTGTTTTTAGGGTAGGGCACCCTTCCCATATAGGGTTCGTCCGTCGAAACCCACTAAAACATGTACTCCCTTCACAAAAATACCCCTCCAAGCCTCCGTTTTTTATTTTCTTGCTGCCCTCTCTTAAACCGCAGCTCCAAATCCCTTCCAATCCCTTTCATTGCTAAAAACGATGCCTGTCCATCCTTCCATTGTGATTAGCAACCCTCTCCCTCTCCAATCGCGTCGTTTGAAGCTCCCACAACCTCCAATCGAGGCTGAAATCGTGTGGAGCTCTATTCCCCTTTATAGTTCTCTTTTCCCTTTGAAAATTCAGCCTTTGAGAGCTTGATGCATCCCTCTACAGGGCCTAGATTCGTTTCAGTCCATTTGGGCAATCATTTCTCCGCATTTTCTCCGCTTTCCATGGCTATTGTTAAGGCTGTTTTAGCCTCTTTTTTTTCTCCCTTTCCACCATCCTCCCTCTCAATCCTATTTCTCCATTTTCTTTGCTTAAGAAATACTGAAAATATATGGCCGAGAGAGCTCTAGTGAGCAATAGACAGTATTAGACTCGACAGTGTTAAAGAAGGTAAGTCGGGACTGTGATAGAGTCCTTTGGTAGAATTAGGCATTTGTGCCGTTGTCTTGTAGATTGTTTGATTACCGTTTTGAGATTTCTGTGTTTTGTTGTTGTTAAGTTTAGTGAAGTCAGAGGTAGACAATGTGTTTGTGTTAGTGGTTTGAGCTTAAAATAGCCAAATTTTGTTAGATGGAGTGCATGCCGTTTAGGTTGCTGTAAGGTATTGTCCCTAGATTGGGTGTATCCTATGGCTTCCACGACCATGTTGTAAATTTTGGTATTAAACCTATGAAATTAATTTTTATCCCACCCCACCCTCCTTCCAAGCATGTCACACCCAATCCCGACGTGGGATTAGGAATGTAGTTCCATTTAATGCAACTTAGTGCTACTGGCCAAATAAGCCCTTGGCATTTTGGACCTAGTGTTAGCACTCCTAGATTTGAAGGATCTGACGATATAGGAAATCCAATTCCATTTAGATAATCTTGACCCTAAGCGATAGAGCAATTCCCTGTATTAGTAATGGTATGAAACCATTTAGCGTATAAACTTAGGCCTTGGATTATAGCTACTGAGTTACAGACTAGGCTACTAGTTACCTTAAGTAGTGTAAAGCCTGTATATGATAAGGAATTGTAGGTTAGATTTGGTTGAAGTAGAACCTTATTCCTTCGATAGATCCCCTTATTACTAATAGACTTCTGTTGTAACCCATAGGAAAGTGGTTTTAACTTAGAACCATTCACTCTCAGGGAAAATTTATAAATCCCTCAGATTAAACTTAGAATGAACTAGCACGCCCCTTAGAATTGCCTTCCCCAAGGGCTTATTGCATTCGGGAACGCGGAGTAAAGGAACTGTATATGTAAGAGAAGTATTCACGGTTTGAATCGAATTTTTAATCCTAGTGGTTACTAATAAATCCAATGCTCTGATCAAGTAGAAGATCGGCATCGACTCGGATTAAGAACTGATACAACGAATTTTCTGTCCTGATTAGACAGAAGGTTCAACGTATCCGGCTCAGACCCACTACACAACCTTTCTTTTATGATGGCCCAACCACCTACAACCAAACGTGATCACATTATCTTTGGGAAATGGTGAGGACTTATAGCCAGTAGAGAATTAGACATCTTGCCACCAACTCATACCTGCCCTTGAACTCAACCACAATAGAGATTAGGCTCATCTCTATCACTATAGATACCAATGCCATAGAACGCATCATTCGCAAAGGAAAACCACTGTAATGAGAGGTTGTTTCTCAATTCATGTCAGGGATGGCCCCTAAGTTGCACCTCGTTCCGATATACGGAGCGATGCATAGATTCTTGAACTTTAAATAGAATCAAGTTTTAAGGGGGATAGAACATATTGAGTCAAATCCAGTAGGTCAGCCAATGCAACCGTTCGATCAGAGTGACGCAGTGAAAGTGTGGTTGGCCTCTTCCCCACTGGCCTAGGATCGAAACATTTGATTTAAGTTATACGTACGGTTAGGTCATTAAATAGGATTGACCCTTCCTTAGAATGTCAATACTGAAGTCTTGCTAGATACTCCTTACCCTTCGTCAATTTTGAGGATGAAATTGTGTTTTAAGGAGGGTAGATTGTAACAGCCTAGATTTTTGCTAACCTGGGATTAGACGTCCTTAGGCAATGGGTCAACCTAAACACCTTGGTAACCGATCAGAACCCAATTTCATAGCCAAAGAAATCACTTAGGATTAATTCCTTTAGAAACTAAGCATAAGTTAGCTAGCGCAACGCTGGAGTAGCTGGGAAATTGTCCCTAACCGCTTTAAATATGATCTACAAGACCCAAAAATTGTAGAATCAATGGTGTTATAATCCCTGAAACCTAGGATCAAACTCTAAACTCGTTTGCTCTCAGGAACCCTTTGAAACTTTGTATTGGATCTAGACCGCGCGTCGAAAGTCCGATATCTACCATCTTAGACCGTTATGACCGCTTGGCTGGACTTGACAATCGTTTCGAAAATCAAGGCCAACCGGCGTTCAGAGGCTATTTCATTGAGCCTGGAGTGAAGAGAGTGAGAAAAGGGTTAGATTTGAAAATTTTAATTCAAATCTGGCACGTGACTTGGTATGTTATTATTAAGCGTTCTGACTGTCAGAATTCAGCCAAATTACACCCTCGGATCAGGAAAAATTTCTCTTTCATATCATGAGACTTGTAGACCTGATCTAGGTGCGATGACTACTGAACTGAAATTGGACTGCCATGTGCGATCTGCGAACTCTACCGGACTGAAAACCTGATGTGTGCTAGATCCAGTATGCATGAGCTTAAGTCTGACAGCGTTTGGCTAGGGGACCTCCAGAAATGCTCTTTTGGACCAGAACAACCCCGATTTGGTTAGACCTCAAGTAAACATTGTTTTCAAGCCTAATTTGAAAAGTTTTAAGGTTATAAAAGGGCCTTAAATCCTCACTTCTCTCACCCATCCGAATTTGCTAGAAACCCTAGCTGATGTGAGAGAAAAGGTGAGAGATTGTAAGAGAGAGTGGGAGAGAACTTCCTGCTGCTTGCACTACCTATTGCACGTGCTTAATCAACGCACCTCAATCACTTTCCTGGCGATTCCAATGCACTTCTAGGTAAGGAAAACCCTAACCACTTGCTGATTTGGAAATTTCTTCGATTCAAATAGCAAAGTAGCTAATGTACGTGTGTATTAGGTTGCCTGATCGCCGTAGACGAAGTGTATATGCTCCGTTCGAAACGATACACATTTAAAGTGAAAGGTGTGGATTTTAGACGCTTTGATTGGTTGTTTTCAACGCTTTCAATGTCGTTTAATAGTAGATTATCGATGGCAACGCCGTTTGACATGTATAACATGCTGTCCATTTCCCGTTTCATAAACATATGAAAAATATGAGATTTAGGACATTTTAGTCATTTGTTGGAAATACTGTATACATCCATATTTTGCTGAAATGGTTGACATGACTTTTTGTCGCATTAGGATATTAGGAATGCGTGCATAATTGGTTTGGCGAAGAGATTCGCCCAAAGGCACACTTTGAGTCGACATACACTATGTAGACTTAAGTGTGTAAACTAAGTATTTATATGAATGTTTGTATTAGTATGTATTGAGTATATGGTGTTATGAAATAGTTTTGAGATTGAATTCTCAAGTAATATGCGGATGTAAATGATTTCCATCATGTTGACAATATGTAGGGATTACATTGTATGTATGAAATGCATGTGTTGAATGAATTGCTCAAGTTGTATGTTATAACATGCTTGTATTGTTGTATTACATTTCAATTACTCTCACATGATTATTGATGCTGATTTATAAATGTTTGGGACTATGATTAGTCCAGGTAGTCGGTAACAGAGTAAATTCGTGGTTGACTTCTATTGGCCACGAAGGACGCGTCGATGAATGCGAGTCGTGTTTTGGAGTTGGCGGAAGTGGTTAGACCACGCGAAGTGTTTTATGCACTTCATGTCACTCAGCGTGAGATGTGCTCGTACTAGTCGAGCCCATCAAGTAACCCGACTGGCCATTGTATGTTCACCTTGTATGAGTCATAACTGCTTGAACCTAGGGTACTGAACTTACCATTGTAAACCCTATTAACCATGATACCTTGATCCATAAAGACTCATGAGCTGGGCATGGTGGTATGGGACACCGTGGTCGAGCTGTCGGCTTATGCTGGGGCCACAAACCTCCCCGTAGTGACCAGTGAGCACCTGTAACTCGTGAGCAGATTATGGTGGTATGGGACACTATATTCTTGCTGTCGGCCTACATTGATCAGGCGACGAGCCGTTTGTAGTGACCGCGAGCGTATTCTGAGTCTACGGGAGGCGACGACCCTTCCGTAGCAATGAGAGTACAGTAGGCCTGTATTGATAAGGTGATGGGGGAGCGGTGCAACAGTGCGAGCAACAGCCCCGACAGCCCTTGCAGCGACCTATAGAATATATATCGTATGAGATTACTAGGAGTGACGACCCTAGACAGGATCTGTGTTGGGATTGATATAAGGAAAGTACCTTAGTGTCCTAATCCTGCTGTATGAATGGACTAATAATAACTCGGTAATCATATCACCATCACATTGCATGTGCCTGGAAGATGTGGAGCACTGTGGGAAGAAAGCATGCCGCGGGCGTAAGATGGTGCCGTATGAGGGAGATCGTTGGTGAGGGCATTCATCATGTCATGTCATATTGTATTAAAAACAGTATTTAGGAATGTTTGATTTATTGCTTCACTATTATCGCATGATTGATTTGAGAACATGCTAATCTCTGCTCTATTATTCCACTGAGTTGATTACTCACTCTCACATTAAGGGATGGTATTTTCGGACACCCACCAGACCCTATTGTGATTGCAGATGATGGCGTGGCCTGCGAGGCGGAGCCGGACTTGATGATGATGAGGAGGATCCCTCCTTTATGCGTGTTCTGAATGGCGGGATTACAGGGAGATTCATTAGATGCCATGACACTTGTCATTTTATATTTTCAGAGCACTCATGTATATTCTTTCTTTCTATTTTGAGGTATACATGTATATGTTTAATCTGGTAACATGTTCACACTCTGGAGACTTACAATCAATTATATATTATATGTATGTATCACAGTCTTCCGCTTGTTAATTTAACTGTCTCTGGAGTATGATATGTTGTTTTGGATTAATCCCACTCATGTTTAATACATTAACACAGACAATATTCAATCATACACATTTATGTTGTATAAGTGATGTTCTGGAACTCGAGAGTGGAGTTTTTACTCGACCTCCGATTTTCGGGATGTTAAAGAATCCCTAGGACTGACGACCCTAGAATGGATCAATGTTGGGAATTGATACAAGGGGGGTGTCTTAGCTTCCCAATCCTGCTGTATGAAAAGGACTAATAATAACTTGGTAAGCATGTTCATCTCATTGCATTACATGTGCTAACGGGGTTGGTGATAGAGCACTGAGGAAGTGATTCATGCCGCGATCGTTAGATGATGTCGTAGAGGGGATTGTGGTGAGGGCATGCATCATTCTTCATATCATTCTTGCAGTAACAAGAGTATTTAGGACATGTTTGATTGTACTGCTTTATCATTACTTCTTGATTGGATTGATAACATGTTAACCTTTGCTGTATAGTATCACTAAGTTGATCACTCACTCCCACATTCTGGGACGGTACTTAAACACCAACCAGACTCTGATTTAGTTGCAGGTGATAGCGATGCTGGTGAGGCAGAGCCAGATTTTGATGAGGACGAGGAGGCGTTCTCATATATGCGGTTCTCAGGCGGGTTCATGTGAGCCTTGTCCTAACCAGCGGAGATTTTTGGAATATGTATTGGGTTATTTTTTCATATCCGATCCATGTATTTTGAGACACAGTTGTATCTATTGTCCTGGACAGAGCATGCATCATTTGGGGATTATTTTTAAATTATTTATGTATTTAAGTCTTTCGCTTGCTTTACCTCAATATCCCTGAATTATGTCTGCTGATATGGCTTGATCTGTTTCATGTTTTATGCGCTAACACAGACAACATTCATCCATCATCAAATAATGTTGCATAAGTGATGTTCTAGAACTCGGGAGCCGAGTTATGCTCGACCTCCAATTTTCAGGGCATTACAAGTTAGTATCAGAGCATGTTCTGGATTATTTTGGACCTGGGTTAGGGTCACACACCGTACGTTGATGCCACTATAACATAGGAGGGTGCGAGAACAATCTAGAAATAGAACTAGGACTCCCAGTTTGTCTTTCGACGAAAGTTTACTGCAAATGATCACCGAGATCGAGTCCGTACACACTCCTGATCACACACGGCTACCCCAAATCACCTCTAGACCGCAATTGACAGGTATAGGCCTCATTTCATTCCATTCTAGCCGTTAGAAATCAGTAATAGTGAATTAAGATCAGATTAGTTCTGAAATGACCCGAAACGGCTCAAATCGGAAGAGGGGGCTAAACGATCAAGTTCTAGGGGGTTCCAGGGTGGGACCCCAAATTTTTTAGACCAAGGGGATGGTGAGGACCTTGCCCATTCGGCGAGTCCTCGCCAGTTAGTTCAGAGGTCGGCGAGGCCTTGCGGTCAGCGGGCTATACGGGCTGGGCCGCCCGGGCCGATCATGTTTGGGGAGTAGTGGGACCCCATCATACAGGGTTCGACCCTCCATTCATTCTAAAAACCCTAGTTCCTTCATAAAGTGACCCCTCAAGCTCTCTTTTTCCTCCAAACTTGTTGTTTTCTCTCTCAAACCTCCCTTCCAATCACTCCTTCATTTTTCGTTATTTCCTTCATCCCTCCACTGTTCTCAATCATACCCAGCATCTACACTCTCCATTTTCTGTGATTGGAGCTCCCAAGCTCTCATTTGAAGCTCCAAAATGTGTCAGCCCCCAACTTCTCTTATCTTGCTCCTTCTTTCTTTTATTTCCCCTTTCCTTTACCCATTGCACTCCTAATTCTGACCCAGATCCGTGAGAACCCATTTGGGTCAGCCCTTTCCTCCATTTCATCACTCTTCCATGGCCTTTATGGAGGCTATTGTAGCCTTTTTCTCCATTTCTACCATCATTTCATTGATGGGTAAGAAGCGTGCCCCTGCGAACGAGGCTGGACCTAGTCATCCCACTCTTTCTAGGTGGCTTAGAGGAGCTACTGTGAGTCCAAGTGTTGGGAGAGAGTTGCATACGAAGCGGGATTTGGATCCCCAAGCGCCTTTTTAAAGGGCGTTGTTGGAAAACTTGGCTCATGGCGCTTATGCAGACCGTAAAGTTCTTTTTGAAGTGCATGTGGATGGGTGACTCTTTGGCGAGTATTTGTTGTTCGAGCGTATAAAAGCTGCCGGGTGGGGTCCGCTATTTGAGGGCGAGTCTCGTGCTAATGTGAGCACTGTTCGTGCCTTCTATGCTCATCTTCGGGACCCTACGCTAGAGCTGTTGCAGTTTAAGATCCCCTTCGACAGAGATCGGGAAGCCACAGTCAATGTTGCATTGATAGCTTGACTTCTAAACGTGCCGCTTGGCGAGGTACATCCAAGTGCTAAGAATCTGAACAGTGTTCGTGAGAGAGATCGCCGCACCAGGTTTCTATGTGGTCATATGGTTACGTGACAGCGTAACAAGAGCCTCTTAGTGACCCGTATGTCAGGCAATTTTCGTCTACTTCACCTTATCTGCACGTTCAATGTTTATCCCAGGTGGAGCAATCGCAGTGAATGCACACGTCTCATGGTAGATTTTCTGTATCAAGTGGGGTTGGGAGAGAAGGTGTACGTGCCTACATTTGTGCTGCGACAGATCATCCTTATCGCACAATCAAGAAGAACGTTTGAGTCACTTCCTTTCGGCCGACTCATATGCAAGATTGCGCTCGAGTTTGCCTATAGACTTGGGGTGGAGTTGCCTGCGTCGGTCCATTATATCAACAAGGCTACTCTGAACTAAATGCAGATAGGGCCTCAGTAGCATGAGGCCCAACTTGATGATGAAAGCGAGGGGGAATATGATAGTGAAGAGGAAGAAAGTGAAGAAGAAGTTGGAGCAGAGATAGAGGAGGAAGTCTAGGAAAAAGAGGAAGAGGAGGCTCAGGATACTGATGAGAGTCCTCCTCCTGCGACTCGGGCTGATAGAGATGCCCATATAGTGCGACTCGAGGAGGGTCAGGCTGCTCTTCGACAGGACATTGGGGATTTACGGGACCTCATGAAGAGTAAGTTTAAGAAAGTAACCCGCATGCTGAAGACCATCCTGTGTTACCTGAAGGATAAGGGTGCCCCTTGTCCATCACCAGATTCCGATGCATAGGCTTTCTGTAGTGTTGTTTGCTTGTTTGTTGCTTATTTTTATGTTTATGTGTGGTTTGCTAGTTATTTTGTAGTTGGTAGTTGTTCAGTGTTGGAAGTTTAGTGGTTGAAGTTTAGTGTTTTGTTCACATGCTTTCTCTGTCGCGATTCATGTAATGCTGTAAATCATGTATTGTGACAATTTTATTAATGAAATGCATATTGTTCTTTTGGCTTGTGAAGTTAATGCTGTGGATGGACTGTGTGAATGCCTAATCTTTTGGTTGCTACCCTCTGTTGTGTGTAGGGTATGCCACCTAAGGGTTCGAGATCTTCGGCCCGTCTTTCTCTGGGAGATTCACTCGACAGGGCCCTTGCCCTGTGCGATACTCCTATGGACCCTCATTCCAGCCCATCTCGATCAGATCCCATGCCGAGTTCTCAGTCGGCTTTTGGCCTTGCTGCTGGGCCACCTCCTATGACACCTTTTGTGGTGCCTCCTGTCACACCTGCGGTTCTCGAGCAGAACCGTGCGTCTGCGTTGACACCTTCTACATCACAGTCCACTCTGCCTCCTGATAGGCTAGAGCAGATGATGCTGTTGATGTAGCAACAGCAGATACAGCAGCAGCAACAGTTCTTGTCCTCCATAGCTGATATCTTTGCTTAGTCGATGGCGGTGACTCCACCTGCTTCTCCTCTACACCCTGTTGGGCACACTAGTGCTAGCGGTGCATTCAAGCGATTTCAGCGCTTGAGGCCTCCTACATTTTCAGGTACTCACGGATCCGAGGAGGCTAAGTATTGGATACACCGCATCTCGAAGATGCTGAGACCGTTGCATTATTTCGAGGAGGAACAGGTTGAGCTGGCCACCTTCATGTTTGAGAATGAGGCTAGCCTATGGTGGGACAGTATTCTCTGCACAGTTGCGGAGGGATTTGAGTGGACGTGGGCGGCATTCGAGGCCCGTTTTCACGAGAAGTATTTTCCTGTCACGTACCGGCATGAGAAGGAGAGTGAGTTCCTTCGCATTCGCCAGGGAGGCATGTCGGTGACGCAGTATAAGAACAGGTTTACGGTGCTTGGCAGGTATGCTCCGTTGATTTTGGGTGATCATCCATTGAGGATGCGGCATTTTTCTGAGGGTTTACGGCTCGAGATTAGATCGAAGATGTGCTGTGCTAGCATTTCTTCTTATGTGGAGCTGGTGAGTATGTCCTTGCGAGCAGAGCACGACGGGGATAGGTTGTCTCGTGCGCATGCACCTGTGGCTCCTAGGCCACGACCCGAGTTTGCGAGTAGGCCTTTCTTTGTTAAGAGGCCTCGGTTTGAGTCACGCAGGGGTCTTCTGCATCTCTTGCTTATGTGAGGCGTCCTGATGTGAGGTGTGACTATTGTAAGAATCTTGGCCACACCGAGTTTTCTTACTTTTCAAGGATGCGAGACAGTGGGTTCTCGCCGCCTCAGAGGATTGGCCTTCCGATGCCTCAGGCCATTTCAGCGCCACCTCTTTGATCAGCACCAGCTCATCCATCCTTCAGACCTCCAGCACCTCAATTCAGGCCACCACAACGGCCTATGGTTCCTCCACCTCATCGACCATAGCAGGCTCGGGTTCATGCGCTCACAGCTGAGGCGCTCGAGGTAGATTCAGCGTCGACATCATTTGAGGTTCCTGCGCACATCTTAGGTAAGCCTATCTTCCTGTTGGTGGACATTGGGTCCAATGTTTCGATCATTTCTTGTGCTGCGGTCAAGCGGTTAGGTTTGGTTACGGCTTATAAGAAAGGAGTGAGACTCACGACAGCTACAGGGACTACATCGGATGTTACTCGAACCTGTGAGTCTTGCTCAATAGATTTGGGTAGCAGGACAGTGGTCGTCGACCTGATTGTCGCTCCACTGTGTCATTATGATGTGATTTTTGAGATGGTCTGGCTCGCGAGGATGAGAGCAGAGATTGATTGCGAGGTCAGAGTTGTGACAGCCTATGGACCTGAGGGCTCGGTCTTCTCTTTTCCAGTTCAGGTCAGTTGGTCTTATCGTGTTAGCAGTTACGCTTTCATGTTAGAGAGCTCAGATGTTCCGATGTTAGCAGATATGCACGTAGTTTGCGATTTCTCTGATGTATTTGAGAAGATCCCAGGACTTCCTCCTCGACGGGAGATTGACTTCTCTATTGATCTTGTGCCCGGTGCGACACCGATTTCCCTACCGACGTATCGTATGCCTCCATATGAGATGGAGGAGTTGATGAGTCAAATAGATGGTTTGCTTGAAGCGGGTTTCATTCGGCCGAGTGTGTCACCTTTGGGAGCACCGGTCCTGTTTGTAAAGAAGAAAGACGGTTCTCTGCGGTTGTGTATTGATTATCGCAGGCTGAATTAGGTTACAGTGAAGAATAAGTATCCGTTGCCAAGGATTGATGATCTGTTTGATCAGTTGAAGGGGGCACATTATTTCTCGAAGATTGATTTGCAGTCTGGGTATCATCAGTTGCGCGTCAGGGATGAGGACGTGCAGAAGCCTGCGTTCAGGACCAGTTTTGGTCACTATGAGTTTCTTGTGATGTCCTTTAGACTCATGAATGCTCTTGCCGTGTTCATGGATCTGATGAACAGAGTGTTTTGGCCATTTCTGTTCAGGTTCGTCATCGTCTTTATCGATGACATTTTGATATACTCCCCGAGTCGGGAAGAGCACGAAGAGCACCTGAGAGAGGTAATGAATACTCTCAGGGAGAATCAGTTATTTGCATAGTATAAGAAATGCGACTTTTGGAAGGAAGAAGTGAAGTTCCTGGGACATATGGTGTCCAAGGAAGGCATTGCGGTTGACCTCGCTAAGGTAGCTGCGGTTCAAGATTGGAAGTAGCCTTGTTCAGTTATCGAAGTGAGGAGTTTTCTAGGTCTAGCAAGCTATTATCGGTGATTCATTCGATATTTTTTAAAGATTATTAGGCCGTTGTCTCAGTTGACAAGGAAGGACTTGAAGTTTGCTTAGAATGAGAATGCTGAAGCATCTTTTCAGGAGCTGAAGGACAAGTTGACGTCCGCCCCTGTGCTAGTATTGCCAGAGCAAGGGGTTAAGTATACAATATATACTGAAGCATCTCGCGTTGGCCTGAGTTGTGTCTTTATGCAGAAGGACAGGGTGATTGCATATGCCTCGAGACAATTAAGGAAGCACGAGGAGAATTACCCTACGCATGACCTAGAGTTAGCAGTTGTCATCTTCGCATTAAATCTCTAGAGACATTACCTCTACGGAGAGGAGTTCGAGCTCTTTTGCGACCACAAGAGCCTTAAATATATATTCTCACAGCTAGACCTGAATATGAGACAGCGCAGATGGATGGAGACCTTGAAAGACTTTAAGTTTGAGGTTTCTTACCATCCAGGCAAGGCGAACCTTGTGGCAGATGCAATGAGTCGCAAGAAGGCTATAGAATTTGCGGCTCCACTTATGTGACAGAATGGGCTATGGTGGAATTCGTGCTAGACTTTGAGCAGAAGCTCACAGTGGAAGAGCCGTATGAAGTCGTCGCACATATTCATGTACAACCGCTCGTAGATGGCCGTATTATTAAGGCTCAGGCAGGCGATGAGCTTCTGGTGAAGATGAAGGAGCGGGTTGGTACCGACGGGGACCCTGAGTGGACTATTGGTACGGATGGAGGCTTGCGATATCGAGGTCATCTATGTGTTCCAGACGTACCTGACTTGAGACGAGAGATTCTTGAATCAGACCACAGTTCGAGGCTTGCGATGCATCCAGGTAGCATGAAGATGTATTAGAATATAAAGAGATCGTATTGGTGGGACAATATAAAGATTCACATTGTTGAGTTCGTATCCCATTGTCTCACGTGCCAGAAGGTTAAGGTAGAGCATCGCCGACCTCCTGACCTACTTCAGCCCATGCCCATAGCTGAATGAAAGTGAGACTTTATATCTATGGACTCTATTTCTGGTCTACCGAAGACGAGGAAAGGACATGACTCTATTTGGGTGATCGTTGATAGGTTGACAAAGTCAGCTCATTTCCTACCGATCAGAGTCACATATTCTGCAGACGAGTTGGCTAGATTGCATATCAGAGAGATTGTACGCCTGCATGGAGTTCCCTTGGAGATTGTTTCAGATAGAGACACCCGATTCACATCTATCTTCTGGACTCGTATTCAGGAAGCGATGGGTGTGAAGTTGAAGTTCAGTACCGCATTCCATCCATAGACAAATGGGCAGATGGAGCGTGTGAATCAAATTTTGGAGGATATGTTGCGTGCTTGTGCGTTGGACTTCAAGGACAGTTGGGACGACTGTCTACCTTATGCAGAGTTCGCGTACAACAGCAGCTTCCAGACGAGCATTGGAATGGCCCCATATGAGGCATTGTATGGTCACCCGTGTAGAGCGCCGCATTGTTGGACAGAAGTGGGCGAGAAGACTTTGATTGGCCCAGAGTTGGTTCAGGCGACTTCTGAGAAGATTGACATTATTCATCGTCGGCTGCTCTCAGCACAGAGCAGGTAGAAGAGTTACGCCGATACGAGACACCGACCGCTTGAGTTCGATGTTGGGGACTATGTGTTCCTGAAGGTTTCCCCTATGCAAGGAGTTCTTAGGTTCTGTAAGAAGGGGAAGCTCACGCTGAGATTTATTGGCCCTTTTCAGATACTTGATCGAGTGGGGGCAGTAGCATATCGTCTTGCTTTGCCCACACCACTAGCAGGCATGCATAATGTTTTTCATGTGTCTATGTTGAAGAAATATGTTCCTGATCCTTCGCATATTATCAGATGGGAGCATGTGCAGTTGAGCGAGGATGCCACTTATGAACTACGCCCGACGAGTATTTTGGATAGGAAGGAGCAGGTATTGCTAACAAGGTTATCCCTCTTGTAAGGGTACTGTGGACGCACCACAACGAAGAAGAAGCTACCTGGGAGACGGAAGCTGAAATCAGGACGAATTACCCCCAGATTCTTGAGGAGTATGAGAAGGTAAGAATTTTAAGGACGAAATTTTTTTTCTTAGGGGGGTAGATTGTAACGACTTAGAAAATCAATGCTTAGACCTGAGTACCACCTTTAGCAGAAATTTTTTAGAACCAAATTCTTTAGAACTTTAATGTGTTTTAGCCATCGCTAAACTAGATTACTTATGGAATTAGCACCGATAGCTTTCAATGCGGTCTGTAAGACCCAGAACCTAGAGAATCCTTAACACTATCTTACCCTGAAATCTAGGCTCCAACTTTAAACCCAGTTGTTCCTGAAAATGTTTTGTAACTTTATATTGGTTTTAGACCATGCATCAAGAGTCTGATAGCTATGAACTTAGACCATTACGACCGCCTAGTTGGACTTAAAAATTACCTAAAAAATCAAGCCCAAATGATGTCCTGAGACCATTTTATTGAGCACGGAGTAAAGAGAGTAGGAAAAGGAAGATTTTTAAAAAATTAATTATATTTTTAAGTAATCTGGAATGTTTCACTTGAACGTTATTTTTAAGCGTTCTGACCGTTAGAATTTTACCCAAATTCACCCTCGGATCAGGATAAGTGACACTTTCATATCATAAAACTTGTAGCCCTGATTTAAGTTTGGTAACCGTTGAATTGAAGCTGGTCCGCCACGGATGATCTGAAAATCCGATCGGACTGAAAACTTAACTTACTAAAGATCCGATACTAGTGAGCTTAAGTCCGACCATATTTGATGAGAGGACCTCAACAAGTGCTCCGTTGGATCAGTTAGAGCACGATTTGGTTATAACCTAAGTATACCTTGACCTTAAGTCTATTTTCATCGTGTTTAAGCTTATAAATAGACCTTAAACCCTTAGTTTCAAATCCCATACGAATTTCCTAAACCCTAGGTTTCCAAGAGAGAGAAAAGAGAGAGAAAGTGTGGGAGAAATTGGTGATTCTCCGTAGAATTCTTTCCAGATCATCTAGACATCGAACCTGCGTATCTAAATCATTCTATCGGTGATTCTGATTTTATTTTTGGGTAAGTTAAGCTAACCCTAACCTGTTTTAAAGCTTAGACTATCTGTAGTAGAGTTCTATCTAACCTGTTTCATGCCATAGGTAGCGTATCCACCGTTGACGAAGACATATCGTCTGAATCATATCGAATACGCGTTTTCTGGTTTAAGGTGCGGACTATATACGTTTAGATTATGGTTTTCAACACTTTCAATGTTAGATAATGATTTATTCATGTTATGAATGTAATTACACATGCCAAATACGCTATCCGTTTTGATTTCCATATATGTATGCTTTATATTGTAAATAGCGTATTTCATACATATGTTAGAATACTTGTATGCGTATGGAATTTGCTGATTTGGTTACCATGATTAATTGTTGTTGTTATATGCTTGATATGTATGCGGTAACTCCTTGGCGAGAGGACTTGCCCTAATATGCAACGGAGTCGACATATGTGATGTATGTTGAATAGTGAAATCTAAGTGTTTGTGTAAATGCCTAAACAAGTTAGTAGTTAGTAAAACGATAATGCTATGATGATTGAGATAGGGATTTCACTCATCATGTTTGTGTATATGATTTCCTCCATGTGCTATATTTAAGTGCCTGTTATACGTCATGAATGTTCACATGATTGCAGGATATGAATCATATGCTAGATATTAGATCTGTATGTGAATGGGGCTGTGATACAGTTCAGGTAATCGGTAATCGTACTCCAAATGGTGGTTGAGGTCGTTTTCACCACACAGGATGGGTTTAACGAATTTGAGTCGTGGTTGGGATGTTCGACAGTGGTTAGGCCACATGGAGTGCTTATGCATTCCATGTCCTTCAACTCAACATGCGCTTGGCCTAGTTGAACTTATCAACTAACCCGATTGACCGATGTGTGTTCACCATGTTTGGTCGCCACTGTTTGAATCTAAGGCACTGAGCTTACCAGAGAAACTCCCGTTAACCGTGGTACCGTGATCCCTAAGACTCATGAGCCGGACATGGTGGTATGAGACACCGTGGTCGAGCTATCGGCCTACGCTGGGGCCACAAACCTCCTCGTAGTGACCAATAAGCACCCTACTCTGAGCAGATTATGGTGGTATGAGACACTATATTCTTGTTGTCTGCCTACACTGATTGGTGACGAGCCCTCTGTAGTGACCTGGAGATTATCCTGACACTGCATAAGGGCGATGAGTTCTGTTGCAGTCTTAAGGATATAATTAAGTCTGTATTGTTTTGGTGATGGGAGAGTGGTGTAACGATTGCACGCAACAGCCCTGACAGCCCTTACAGCGACCTAGAACCGTAAGATCGTATGAGAATCCCTAGGATTGACGACCCTAGAATGGATCAATGTTGGGAATTGTATAAGGGAGGTGTCTTAGCTTCTCAATCCTGCTGTATGTAAAGGACTAATAAGAACTTGGTAAACATGTTCATCTCATTGCATTGCATGTGCTAACGGGGTTGGTGATAGAGCACTGAGGAAGTGATTCATGCTGCGATCATTAGATGATGTCGTAGAGGGGATTGTGGTGAGGGCATGCATCATTCTTCATATCATCCTTTCATTAACAAGAGTATTTAGGACATGTTTGATTGTACTGCCTTATCATTACTTCTTGATTGGATTGATAACATGTTAACCTTTACTGTATAGTACAACTGAGTTGATCACTCACTCACACGTTCTGGGACGGTACTGAAACACCAACCAGACTCTGATTTAGTTACAGGTGATAGCGATGCTGGCGAGGCAGAGCTAGATTTTAATGAGGACGAGGAGGCGTTCTCATATATGCAGTTCTCAGGCAGGTTCATGTGAGCCTCGTCCTGACCAGCGGGGATTTTTGGGATATGTCTTGGGTTATTTTTGCACGTCCGATCCATGTATTTTGAGACAGTTGTATTTATTGCCCTGAACAGAGCACGCATCATTTGAGTATTATTTTTGAATTATTTATGTATTTAAGTCTTCCTCTTTCTTTACCTCAATATCCCTAAATTATGTCTGCTGATCTGGCTTGATCTGTTTCATGTTTTATACACTAACACAGACAACATTCATCCATCATCAAATAATGTTGCATAAGTGATGTTCTGGAACTCGGGAACTGAGTTATGCTCGACCCCCAATTTTCAGGGCATTACACACCACCACCGTCCCATGGTGTGGACGGTGTGGGTATACATGCATGTGGGTCCCACGTGGGGCCCACCATAACGTTTATTTTACATCCAACCTGTTGAGAAGGTCACGCACATCTGGATGAAGGAAAAACAAATTTCATACTTAATCCAAAACATTTATGATGGCCCAAAAGGGTTTCAAGGGTAAACGTTCAATCTCATTATTTCCTATGGTGTGGGCCACCTGAGTGTTGGATGTGGTTGATTCTTGGAGGGGACCCACTTCAAGAAGGGGCCCCACCTATTGAACGGTTTGGATGTCATACACACATCATGGTGGGACCCACATGTGGGGCCTTGGTCCCTGGCCGGTCCGCCTACACATAGCAGCGTTTTGCTGCTGCTGATGCAACAACAAGCGCTGCCTACTTATTTTATTTTATTTTTTGAAATCGTGTATTCTTGCGGTTTTTCGCACATAGGGCCCACATCAACAGAATCCGCCCCACCTAATGGATTCTACAGTCCATAACCAATCCATCAAGTCTAATATTGGGCATGTTTAGGCGTATATAAAAATTCAGGTGAATTTAAATGGTGTAACTTACTGTTTTCTAAGGTATGGCCCACCAGAAAGTTGGATCAACTTCACTTTTCGGCTCCACGCCTAAAATGGGCTGGTAAGTAGGATGGACGGCGTGGATTGAATACATACAGCAAGGTGGGGCCTACACAATTGGTCCACCCCAAAAGCATGTGAACCAAAAGCTAATATTTGTATTTTTCCAAAACACATCCAAGGAGTCCAATGTCCTGGACGGTTTGCATAACACATACATTTGAGGTGGGCCCTTGCTAAGATGGGCCATCACATGGTGGGTGGTATGGGCACAACGCATATATAAAGTAGGTCCCACCTACGGATGACTTGGATAAAATACATGATTCATGGTGGGGTCCATCCGGGTGGGCCATAAGGCCATATCATCTCATACACACACAAAAAGAAAGAGAGAGGGAGAGAGAGAGAGAGAGAGAAAGATAAACGTGTGGTGGAGGGACCCCGCCACTATGGGCCCTCCGTTGCATAATCTACAATATACATTAAGTGGGTCCCATTTCATATGGGCCCACCGATTAAAATCAACGGTGGAGATCCTTTCCCCACTGAAATGAATGGTCTAAATGACCATGTTATGCAAAGAAAGTAAACATCATGATGGGGTCCATGGAGAATGGCCCCATCATGGATTGATCTTGAAATCAAAGTGGGCCATTGGCCACTTTTAGGGTCCAAAATGAGATTCATACTATTGATCGGTAGGCCTCACTTGGCCCATCATCAAAAGAAGAAATCTACATATAGAAGCACCCACCGATCGATTTTCTTGGTCCGTTGGAAAGCTGACTTCCTTGTGCTTCACTTTGATGGAGGGAGATGAGAGATGAATGGCTTGGATAATAGGTTTTTGGGATGGAAAGTGGGCCACATAACTCACTTTCTCTTTTTTCTCTCCTTGGAAAATTGTGAACGTGTGAAGCTTGTTGGTTGCTTGGGATTTTTTTGAATTTGAGAAAGAGAGAGGTGTGATGGTTGAGAGAAGTGATGGGTGATGGATGTGAAGTAAACTTGACATGTATGGGTGTGTAAGAGAGAGGGTGAGAAAGAGTTGACTTGTGATGTTGCTTGACTTGTGGAGAAAGAAAGCATGAGTTGCTTTCTACTTGACATGAAGTGATTGATTGATTGACTTAATTGATGGGACATGTTGTAGAGATTCCCTAGAAGTTCACAACGTGCGGCACTTCTTCGAAATGAACGCAGGCCGACATCTTCTATCCTGGGTATCGGATCGGTGAGCGAGTCGCGGTGTTAGAACCGCGACGACGGCGTGGTCGCTATGATATAGGTTTTTGTTCGAGCTGACTTTGGTATGCAGGATCCAGCTTAGGATCATGCGCAATCGTCGGATACGAGTCGATTGCCGAAACTCGACCGGAAGGACCGCAGAAGCCAACAGAATGGTACGGTCTAGGATATAGGTCTTACAATATATATATATATATATATCAACATATAAACACAAGACACAGATAGAGGATTTGACAAACAAAATTTGACAATTTGATAACCAAAGGAGCATGATACCATAGCACTTACATTTCATTCTTTGCTGAAGTTATGACTTTTTTACCGTTAGATGATGAACAAATTCAGGACAATAATGTAGATTATTATCCTACACATATCTATATAACTATAACCCTAATCAACACTCAGTGACTGTCGATCTAAGTTAGGGCCTTCCCCATTGATCGGTACGTTCGATCATCGAATGACTATATCCAAACACTAATCTCCTAGTGGGCACCTATCCCTTAGCTTGGATTAACATGTACACCTTTCGGTGGGCCTCCCTCCCTTTTGATCATCGATCTAGCTGTAACCAGACCCTTTGCCAAAGCCTTTCCTCTAGTGATTAAAGGTAAGTTCCGAGCCTTACTTCCAAAATCTAGATCATGTAGGTTGGTTTTCCCTAAATCTTACAAAGCCTTCATACTTGTTTATGTCTTAGTGATCTTTTTTGAAAACCATAACCCTAGAAGCAATCTAAATCAAGTGAAACATCATAAAGTGCAGACTATTGTCCTAGGTTTTCATTTATCAACCCTTGAGGGTAATGGACTATGAATCCTCTTTGATTTAGTAGGAACCTTATGTTAAGTATGGCTTAAATTCTTTACCTAAGAGATATTCGATTTGGCTAGTATTAGTAGCTAGTATGTATGACGAAATGCTTGTTCATTATAATATTTATCTTGTCGTAGTTTGATTTACAATTCATGATGATAATGGTAGATTTCAAATGATGTTTGATGCGTATATAGCCTTGGGCATGTTGTGTGAATTTTGTTGTGACTTGAATATAGTTACTTATGAATTCCTATTGATTGTTGCCTTGACATGTAGTGTTTCGTTTTGAGCTAAGCTTGAGATCCTTGTTAACGTCAGTATAATTTTATATCATCGATTAGTATATTCTATAAATTAGAGTATGGTTGAAAGAGATTGAGTCTTGCTAGACCGTGAAGCAAGGGATGGTAGCCAGAATTGGCCATCCTCGACTCATGTGACCGACCAAGGTAGAATTTGGGTGATCAACAGTAGTTGGAACTACATGGGATGCTTGTACCCAATGTCGGTTTGTCCAGGGTTTTCCTTGAAAAATCATATCAGTCCATTGCACGGCTCAATCACATATACGTCTAGTGATTGCACGACACAATTGTGATCCAGAATATCCTATTACTGGTGAATGAAGTTCATTTATAATTGTTCGTGTGATATGATCCAATAAGACTCGGGGGTCGGACATGGTGACATGCGATGGGATACCATGTCTGAACTGTCGGCCTACACTGGGGTGACATGCCTAACGCATCGACAAAATATTGGGTGACAGGCCCGTCATATTGATAAAATATTGGGTGACGAGTCTCCCCGTAATGACCATCGAGTACTGAGGAATGTCACGATCCTATCATGTTGACAATGGCAATGGTGGCCTGCCTTCTCCACACTTGGGTTGGGTGACGACCTTTGCCCTAGCTATGACTATCCCTAGGCGACTAACCCCACTATGAATCCAACAGAGTTATAAGGATTATGTGGTGATGAACCTTGTAATAGATTAAGGGACACTAGTAAGTAGCCACCTAGTGTCGTAATGAACCATGTGATCTGGATTGAGGCCTATGATTCAACAGTGGTATCCTTGCTTCAGCAACCAAATATTTTAAACTGAAATCAATAAATACTCGTCTAATCATGCATAATATAACATTGTTGGATTGTGCTCTGGCCAACTATTGCGCATATGTTGACGTTCTCGCTAGTGATAATGTTGATTGATTTAACATTAATATTGTTGATTTCGGGCCATGCACACATATTTTTTTGTCATTCATTCATTTAAAGAACTAGAGATAGGGATTATCTATTTTGAATGCTATCATTGCCTATGCCTGTATATGTTTGACAACATGTGAAACTTTGGTTAATAGTAGCATTGAGTTGATCATCACTATCACTTGGGATGATGTTTTAAAACATCAAGCAGACAATTTTGTTGAAGCAGGTTCCTTAGATGAGGATACACTTGTTAAGTAGTACATGGACCGTATCGAGGAGTTCTCGTATTTTCAATATACAGATGACCAGTTATAACTTGGTGTCCTTAGACCATCGGGGGCTTCGTTTGTTCTTTTGGATGAAGATGCACATTATATTATTATTTTGGACTTGTATACTGAGTCCCTAGTTGGGTGGACTCTATGACTTGTGGGTTGTATGTATGTACTTATTGAGACTTTTGTTGTATACACTTACGATCATGATGATATGTACTATTTAGTTTACCTTATACGAGTGATTATAACAATTTGGTAAGTGTATAAATGAAACATGCTTTCACAAAACATAAGTGACACCCAGAATATCAGGCATTGAGTTCGTGCTCGACCCCTAAAATTTAGGGTATTATATGTAGTCAACTCGAGGGCGATTTAATAGTTATGACCCTAGACACCAAATCAGTCTGAAAGATTAGACCTGTGAAGATTAACTTGACTATTTAACCACCAATGTTACAATAATCAGACAAATTAGAAGGCGAGGGTTAATCCTTTTAAATGAGATTTTTTTTTTTTTTTTTTTGCCTTGATCTAAGGATTTTTCTTTCAACGGTGATCACGGGACTCCGGAATCTTAATGATGCAATAACAGATGGAGATAATTAAAAATTGAAGGCTAAAACGTCGATTTTATTAATTTGTGATGAAGTCTAGTACAATCAGTGTAGAAATAAAATAAGTAGAGAAGTAAAATAAAGATAAATACATGTGATCACTTGTATGGACAAGCAATCGAGGTAGATGGTCAGCATATGTGATTGGTGTGTGATCTTCCAAGTAATGCCTCGATTGATCGGGGATCCGACGATAGTCAGCCTTGGATATTTGCACTACTCTTAAGCGTATGGGCTAGATAACATCATTTAAACTACCTTAAATTCTAAAGGTTTTGCAGTGGGGTTGGACAAAAGTGGAGGAATTAAAGCTAAGATAAAATAGTGTTGCACCGTGTAAAGAAGTCGTGTGTGTGTTTTGAAGTGGGCCTGGAGCTGTTCATCATGTGCTCCTTATATAGATTTGGAGAGGCAGTGATCATAATGTAATTTCCATATCGTGAGAGATTTGGATGATTAATCATGCAGATCTACTGGATTTTTCATGTAAGCGTAGCCAGTTATATTGTGATTGGATTCTTTCCTTTTACATATGTTTTTTCCCTTTCTTTCCAGGACTCTTGCTTTATAGAGAATTACTATTTTTTAGACTTTAGCCACATGTTTTTTCTCCTTTCTTGCCCGGACTCTTGCTTTGTAGAGAATTACTTTTTTTAGACTTTAGCCGCGATCTTCCCAACATAAATAGGCTATTAGCCTTTGTTTTGAGGTTTATCTTCATCATGTATGGTATAGCTTCCATGTGGCACCTTTTGAACTGTTTAATCTACTTGTGATTGGCCAGGTGTAAACACCTTCTTGGTTTATTGGGTTGGTATAGTTAATGCTAATAGTTGTTTCATCGAACGCCATTAATCCAACCAAAACCATCTTGTATGGATTATCCCAAAAACTTTCCTTCTCCTTGGTTAGGCAACTCTTGACCTTTTCAATTGTTGGCATTAAAATACAGGAGCAAATTAGGGGCGCAGGGCTCATCCAAGAAGGTGCAGTACTTACGGTGGGCCCACTTTGATATATGCATTCTATATCCACTTTGTCCATCCATTTTGGAAGATTATTATAGTCACGAGACAATAGAAATAAAGGAGATCCAAATCTAAGGTGGAACCTATTATGGGAAACAGTGGCGATTGAACACTCCATTAAAAACTTCCTACCTTCCACTGTAATTTCTATGTAATGTTAATTTTACCTGATATATCACTATGCCAAAATCGCGGATCTGCGACGGACCAAATCCGTTGTAAAACTAAATAAACGACGGAATTTGTCCGTCGCTGTTTACTGGGTCATTTTTCTTTCCCGATGGATAAAATCCGTCGTTCACTCTGCGACAAATAGGGTCTGTCACAGATTACCGACGGATAAGATCCGTCGCAAAAAAATAAAAATCCGTTGCTGAATTTCGAAAACACCCAAATAGGCGTCCTTAAAAATATTGGCGACGGATAAAGTTCGTCGCTAATTTCAGGAGAGCGACAGACCTCAAATCCGTCGTCCATCGAAACTGTTCAGAAATTAGCGACGGATTTGGTCCGTCGTTAAAATTGCTGCGAATTTTACAAAATTTGCCATATTAGTTTGTATTTTTTTTTTTTTGAATTTTACACCTGATAGGCATTCAAAAAATAATTCACACGATTGTTAAATAATATCATAATCAATCAATGATTAAACATGTGCGTGCATGTTTCATCCATTTAACATTCATCAAGACAATAACAGTACAATACCAATGTAATAGTTAACAGTCTATTTAATGTTTTCAGACTATAAATGCACATAAATGTCCATTTTCCATGCTTCAAATGTTTACAGCAATACAACTTTCCATGCAGCCACAGCCTGATATAGCTAAACAGGCAAAACCGTACAACTAATAGGCAACAATTTTTGGAAACACTTTACCTTTGAAATCCTTAAATGTATTGTGTCAAACTGCACCAACCGAGAACCTGTCTCCAATATAATCCTTTCCTGGAGGCTAGCTGTTGTCCAAAAGTCTCCCTAGTAAACAGCGTCAGCTTCAGGTGGAAATCCTTGTTGAGGCATAATGTATCTGCGATGAAATGCCACTTTGTGATTAATTCAACCTGTAACATGTACTAGACTGAATATAAATCTAAGAATCCAAAATTTTATATCCGATTCCTCTTTATGGAAGAGATCTGTTTCATCTAGAAATTTTGTTTCATGCAAATTGCAGATGCCCCTACATTCACTAATTACACAAGCGAGAATCCTACCTGCGTTCAACAGGGCCCATTGGATCAACGGTCTGTATTTCCCAACCTCCCAACCAGGATTATCAGTTGAGAACCAAGGGCTCACGGATTCCATACATAATCCTTGGGGTTGAGAATGCTAAAACCTTCAAAAAAATCCTATTCTAAGATTCTCAACCCATTTATCGCAAAGGAGCAAGATGATCTTTGTCCTGAGTATATGTGCAGTGTACTAGGAGTTTTCTCATAGAAGCATAATTTTCCTTGATTAGCATACCAACATCAGTTTTTAGCCCAGGGCATGTGCAAAGTGTATACTACTTGATGAATGAGCTAGATTTTTGACATGTATGCCATCTAATGGAAAGAATAATGGTTCACTCGTGTGTGGATGGATCCATTTCTGGACACATTTTGGTCCTCAGAGAGCAATCAACATACACAGATTAACCTCGATCATACAAATCATGGAGCGATCCGTGATTTTATTGTTCTTTTGCATACTTTGAATTATTTCGTAAAAGCAATGCACATGCATTTTACTAATAGCATCTAGTTATGAATGTTGACTAGAGGAAGGCGTAATACTTGCCTTACGAAGCTCAAGTTTTCCCCCATTTTCTGTTGTGGAACATTTTCATGAAAGAGTCACTCCATGTTTGTCAAGCACCTACATTAAATAACAAAATCCTTTGAGCATTACAACATCTATTCAATGGAAACTAGTAACAAAGAAGCCACAAAGGCTAAAGTAATACCTTCAAATGGTAATGCTCTCTCTGATGCATTACCAAATTCAGTCCTTGGGACAACCAGATCTTCAACAGCTTGCATATATTCATCAGGAATATTTGTATAAAATGTCTTCCTCACTTTAGCTTGAGCTGGAGAACAGTCACATTCCCCGGTGTCAATGGCAACCCCAAATCAACCTACATTGACGATGTTATCAGAAAGATGGAAATAAGAAATGAGAGTATCTGTGTCTATTTTCGAACTGAGTTAAGTTGATTTAGGCCGCTTTTGGATGCACAAGTGAATTGAATTCCAAACAAAGATTACTGCCACTGCCCATAGGTAAGCTGATAAGAGTCACCAGACAAACCAAAAACAATAAGGATCTAGCCAAATCAGAATATTCTAGTGTCATTAAAGAGAAAGGAAGTCCCTGCGTGGTTATAAAAATCACGCATTACCAACCAAGCATGTGGACAGCAGAAGTGTGAAGTTAAAAGAAATGCTAGTTCAAGGATTAAAAATGCCAAGTTTCATTGTTGTTTTGCTTGTAGTTTTCATCTAGTTAGCTCCTTTGTAGTTTTCCTTGGTCTAGTTTCAACATTGTTTACCATTTGTTATGCAGGAAAGGCCTCACATGTTTCAATTTGTTCCTAACAGAATAGTGTTATATTGGATGACATAATACCACTGGATGAAGAAACAAAACATCCAGTGTATGCAATGGATGCAATTACATTACATGGAAGCAATTATTGAGGAATCAATGACTTGATTTTGGCTAACAACTATTGTTTATCTGATGTCCATCTTACATAACAATTAGCTATTGGGTGTGCAATTAGCTACTGGGTGTGAATCTCAAGACTGGGCTTCCAAGCTCAGCCTATACCCTGTCCAAAGTGGTTTGGACTCAGCCTCTAAGCTCATTCATTAGCTATAATCTCTCACTTCCTGTCATGGTTACCTAGATTATACCGAATATCAATCATTAGAAAAAATTTCTGAATCCTAGGTAAATTTGGGATTGTCCAAAATACTCCTGTGAATGAAGAAAAGCTCCCCAAGTTAATTGGTGTAAGAAAAATCTTGAGGATCTATAGTCTACGACTGAGATCGATTGGAGGCTCAGAGAGAGTTTGAATAACTCAAAAACTTAAAGCTGATATTCAAAAGAAATTTACAAAGAAAAAAATAAGTAGTTAGTTTGCAATCTCACGCATTGAATAACGGTCATATCTGATTTGTATAGATTTTTTATTTTTTTTTAAAGGCTAAAGAAGTATTATCTTTTATAGCTTATAACTGGCTTCTAAGATGGCCTCCAAAAATCTGGTTTATGAAGCTGTTAGCATGTGAAGATGAGGGCTCATCTTGCAGTTTCAAGTCCACGTAGAAACTGTGAAGCCTGTCCAGCATGCACTGGAAGAATTCATGAGCATCTTCCTGCCAGTATCTTTGTAAAGAAGAAGATTACAGGTGCGAAATTGGCTTCAAATCAGTTTTAAGAATTAAACTAGCACATACTCCAGCAAAACGAAAAATTGCAAATTTCACTTCATGTTCTTAAACATAACAGATTGTTTAAATCAAGCTATAAGAATGCTTCTTAGATTACAGCTACAAAATTGGCTTCAAATCAGTTTTAAAATAATCATATTTAGTTTAATTGAAGCTTCATAATAGGATTGAAATTCAACTTGCAACAAGTTCTAAAATCATGAGATTTGAGTTTAGATAAATTATTGGTATAAGTATAGATCATAGATTATAGAATGCAAACCAAACAAAATCTCATGATATTTAATAATTAAGCAATCTAATATGGTGTAAATTTTGTGATAGTTGGTGCAAATAAACACACCTGAACAGGTGGGTTTGGATGGAACAATCTTTCTGCTAGAAATCATTCTACAATTAGCCACTAGATGTGTTATTGAAATTTAATCATGATTAAATATGGGTTTGAACTTCTGAAAATTTACTAATACATGCAGTTCAAACGAATTAACGGAGAGATTCTATGACAGCCCAGCCCAAACCAATGTTTCCAGACTTGGTAAACTGATAATACAATCATCATTTCTGAAGACTGGGAGACTGCAGATCTTGGAAAAGTAACAGAGGAACCACTGGCTGATCTGATAAATGTATTAGAGGCTAATGCAACAGGGGATTTACTAGTTATCTTGGCAGAAGAATCAATGGGTAACCTGACCAAGGAACCAAACCTCATAGAGCATGTAGCATGAAGCAATATAAGAGTTGTAAACAATGAGAACTGGATAAGTGTGGAAGATGCTAGGATCCCAATTAGCCATGGAGGTCCTGTTCTAGTTCCTGGCTTGACCCCTACTGCTCCAAGGTCATCAACTGAGGAAGCATTTTTTAAAGAAGTCATAAATGGCATGGTCAATGACCCTTATGTTGCAGCTGATGAAGCTACCAACTGTGAAATATGAATACTTGAGGTAACCATCTAAAGAGGCAAAGTTTTTCATTTTTGAGTTCGTTTCCGTAACAAGCGATTTGACTTCCCATGGCGCTCCCTTTAGCACAACTGAACTAGATATGGGAGAGATTTGTGTTTGTATGTGTTTGTTTCTTTCAATCTTTCCCACCATTGATAAAATAAATACATCTCTGGTCATTGTCGGAACTATGGTTTTCATCAATATCTACAATGTGCAGATGATAATGGCCAGGGTGTTTCATGTTGTATGCAACATGTGAATACAATAGTATTCTTGGATCCTGCATCTTTGTTGAAATGAAATGTCTAGTTATCATAAATTGTCCAAGCACATTTTTTTAACAGACTATAAAGCTCAGCTATCTTCTTTTCTCAACAAGATTGAAATTGATGTGGGCATTATAAAGCTCAGCTATCTTCTTTTTCAAGAGACCTTGTTTTATCAGTGTTTCTTAACAAAAACTCAGTAGGGCTCTTGCCACACATTTCCAAAGGAGGCATGAACTTTTTTTTTTCTATTTGAGGTTTTTACATATATCTAAGTAAGTTGTTCATTAGACTCACTTTTGAATTGCACCGCTCCTAAATTTGACATATTTTGAAGAAAGTTGCTCATAAAAAATTGAATTGGAAAGCATCCAAACAAGTATCAACTCACCAAATTTGGGGATATGACTACTTGTTTTTCCAATAGTGCTCCTACAACTTGTTTTTGGAAAGATGATGATAGGTAGCATGCAGGTTTTTGTGCTGCGTGATCTTTCCATAATTAAAAAACAGACATCCCACATCAGCCATCTATTATGGATGACAAACAAACATCCCACATCAGCCATCTATTATGGATGACAAACAAACATCCCACATCACCATTATAAAAAAATAAAAATAAAAAATGCTCTCAGTTGATTGGAGACACCGAACCTTGGTGTTATATCAAAAGTCCATGGAATAATCTGACACATCATGCTTTTGATCCCAATCTCCAAATTAGGGAACTGACAACCACTCATTTTTCTGAAAAGCACAAAGAATTGCTCTCAGTTTTTTTTTTTTTTTTTTTTTTAATAAAACAGGGTGTATCCATCTCATCTCTGTCTATTATAGTAACAGTGGAGTTAACGTTGGCATATGCAGCACCATGAACACTAAATATATATATATATATATATATATATATATATATATATATATATATATATATATATATATATATATATATATATATATATATATATAATATTAGTGGATGGGATTGACTCCAAAATCAGATTGGTGGAGAAACTCTAACCCATCTTTAACCATTGTGTAGAAAGCTCCCTAAGCCTGTGTTCAGATGCAACATTAAATTGAGCTGCAATGATTTATTCAATAAAGTGGAAATGAACAAGATGTAAATAGCCCTTAGCCTTGATCTTGAGAGACAAGGAACTAGTGGTGAATGGATGTTTGGTTTACTGAAAGGCATAAAAAGTGCCTCTTCCAAGTTATTTTACTCGGTCTTCCACTCAAAACAAAATGTTTACTAGGGATTATTTTAGGGATTAATTTTAGGAATTATTTTAGGGATTTATTCCAAAAATGAGAGGTATATAAATCTCAGGTGGACCACACCACATGAAAATAATAGTGATGGAATATCCATGTAAAAAGTCCAGGAAAACCTTCAAAAGCAAAAGAAAAACCCAAGTGTAAGGACAACAATGAATCAAAACAAACTAAGAACAAATATGGTTTGCAAAATTTTTACAAGAATGACATCACTTATCCACTCACATACATGGGTGCAAAATAAAGACATCAATGCAAAGCTTGTTCAAGGATGAAGACATCAATGCAAGCATGCAAGGTTACAAGGCAACTACTCAATTGAGCTGCCTTGCCAGCATATCTAATAATTTCATTGCTTGGATTATTAGTTTGGCCCATCCAAGGTAAAGCCGGCATGATGATTAGTTTGGATCTTGTACATATTCGCCAGGTTTAAAAATTGAGTCACTTCAGCGAAAAAGGTGACAAACAATAGACCTTAATGATGGTTAGTTTTCTTCATTTTAGAATCCTAGAGCTTCCAGTTGACTGATAGTTGTATATCATTTGAATGTGCAGATGCGGGCAGGAAAGTTATGGTCACAAATAGAGGCCACCTATAAGTAGATGGACACTACTGGAACAGAACTTGAGTGTTTTCAAGCTTTGCAGAAACAAGAGCAGTTTGCAGTAACTCACAGAATCAATGGCTTGCTTGTGGAAATCAATAAGCAGAAAGAACTTGAAAGAAATCTGCAGCAGCGCTACGGAAGCCTCATAGTGGAGCAGGATAGGATTCAAAGGCTTCTAGAGGAGTACAAGTTAGAATTACAAAAGTAGGCAGAAATTGCTGCGATAGAACTATAGAAACAAAAAGAAATTGCTGCAATAGAATTGCAAAAGCAGGAAGAAATCGCGGTAATGGAATTGCAGAAGCAAAAAAGAAATTGCAGCAATGGAATTAAAGCAGAAATTTCATTCTCATCCATAGTTTCACATCTTAGAAGTATAAGTAGACTTGTAGCTGAATGGACCCTTGTTCCTGTATACAATCTAGTCAGCTCAATGAATCCCTCAATATCGCTAGCTGGAAAAAATCGAAGTTACCTCCAACATAATAACTAACAATAGAAATAATTGGCACCACAGTTCAACATCATATTTGTTGCAATGCTTGGGATGGGCATCATTTTCTGGCACACGATCATATCAAATGAAGGACAGAATGTGAAAATCAATTTGCATGTATAAAAATGGAGTGAATAAAGGAAACCATTTACCATTTCAACTTTGACTTCCTGTATACCAGCTGCCAACCTGAGTAACCTAAAGCAAAATAAGGAAGACCATCGTTATCATCATTTAAGCCTTATCCCAACTAATTGGGGTTAGCTACATGAATCCTTTTCCACCATCATTATCATAACTTGCTTTTGAGTGCTTGTCACTTACCACATCAACCTACATATCAGAAATCATGGATCTCAATTGCTCGGCAATGAAGTCCTCTGAAACATGAACTCCCTGGTTATAACAAATTAACTCCATTAGAAAAACCTTATTTCAAGATGAGGCATGAGCAAAAATTGAATAGCACTAAGGAAATTGAATAAAGATAAAGAACAACTGATAACATCTTATAAAAGAAAATGCTTTGAAGAACGATTACATACTGATGCAGCAAATTTTCTAAATTATATCAACAAAATAACACATAAACCTTGACTTCAAAGAAAGAAGAAAACAATACATAGAAATGCAGAACCAGCTTCATGAATTGGAGGAATGGAAAGGCTAAAAAGAAATAGAATTTGACATCATGTGGGGTGATGCCTAACCTTAACTTGGGTGAGCAGTTCGTCAAGTAGAGGACCACCTGAGTAGTAAATGAAATCAAGAAACACATCAACAGCTCCAGGCTCCAGTCCTGTAAGTAGTATCTTTTGAATGAGCTCATATGTTGCCTTGGAAGTGTCATAGTAACACTGGAAGCCACCCATCAAAACATTCATGAGAGCCACAAAGGAAAAGTTTTAGTAAAATTGAGCAACAAATTCATATCCAAACATGGCAGCACAACTTTTATATAAAAACCAACCCAAAATTGTTGAGAGGGGCTGCATATATATGAGAAAATTGCGCGCAAGTTGAAAATTCCACAAGGGAAGATCCCAAGATAGATGAAGCAACTAGGATTGAAATCTAACTAATTGCAATAGATTTGAAATGTACATACAACTTTTTAGAAGAAAATTTCTACAATGGAAGATCCCAAGATAGATAATTAAAGGCCAGATAGAAAGATAATGGAAAGATAAATGAGAAACAATACAATTGGAAAATAAATGAAAGTAAACAATAATGGAGAGACAAAATAGTTGATGCGTAATTGTAAATGGTCCATAACCAGGGGCAATTCAAACTGGAAAATGTAGTGGTGTTGGCAATTTAGGTAACATTGTTGTGTCAGAATATTTCAAAAGTATGTAGGCTATTGGCTATTAAAGGAGACTGCAACTTATTAGGATAAGAAATAAACACACAATCTGGGTTATGGGTCGAAGAATCACATCAAGAAGACTAGTATAAGGTGCAAAAATAAAATAAAATAGTCAACATGGAAAACCAACTCCCGAATCAGATTTCATGGAAAACATTTCCAACGTGCCTCATTATAAAGTATAAATCAATCATGATGCTCTACATGGTTAAAGCCTATATAATAGTGCCATGATATTCAATATTTCACATGGGATGGGAGCCCATAAAGCAGAGTTATGTAAATTGCCTAAGTCAAGTCCTAATTATTGGTTGAAAAAGGGAAGGGAAGTCTTATTCACTGGTTTTATGGAAAGATTAAAAAACAAATGCACCTAAATAGCTCATTTATATCTATCCACCTTGCAATTAACTGCTTATATTATACAGTAGACACAATTAACTGCTTTCTCTACATATACATACGTTTCCTCCATCTTTCACATCTCTACTGTGTATAAGGAGGACATGTTGCACCCCTAGATCCATCTTCAATCCAAATCCACCTGTCCGAGTTTCACTGCTAACTGCAGCTAGATCTAGGGCATGTTGCAATGATCCAAATTGCCTATATGGACCATGTGGAGTGGGTGGTACCCAAAATCTTCCAAAACCAAAGACAACACCTGTTGGGGAACAATTTAAATAGTAATTCCCACCACCAAAATCGTCCAAAGTACATACAGGTTCCACCCTGATATTTATATGCCATCCAATCTACTTATATGATTTGCCACACTGGGATGAATGGATTCCCCAAAAATCAAGATATTCCAAGACTCATCTTGGCCATATATAGTAAATTTAGCATGAATTGACACTATTCCTTGTGGCGTGGCCTTGATTTTTAGGAACCATCATGAAAATTAGAAAGAGAACAGCAACAGAATGTTAAAAAATAATAATAAATAAATCTGTAAAATCAGAAAATCTCAATTTGTAAAATCAGAAAATCCCTAATTTGCAAAATCAGAAAATCCCCAATCTTAAAAGTCCAAAAATCCCCAAAATCCCTAAATTCCCAATTTGGGGTCCACATTCAAATTTGTAAACCCTAAAATCTCCAGATCCTGAAATAAGGGTCCACATTCAAATCGGGAATCTACAAACTACTAACTCCCAAATTCCTAAATCGGCATTAATATTGAGAGAGAGAGAGAGAGAGAGAGAGAGATAAAGAAATACTTACACCTGTGTGAATCTGATTTACCCTGAGCTTCAAATCCACCTTTTCCATCAGGCGACTCACCAGATTTTCACCATGATGAGAGAGACGAGAGAGAGAGATCGACAGGAAGAGAGAGAGGAGGGAGAGATCTGTAGGAAGGGATAGAGGAGAGCGTATGAGAGAGGGGTTGAAACAGAGACCGGTTAGGGCCGGCGTCCTAACCAATCCTCAAAGCTCAAACGAGAGAGGGGGCCGGTGCCCTAATCCACTCGTGAGGGATGCGGAATAGATACTGACAGGTTTGAGTAGCGAGACTCGCTACTGAAGTGGCGTCACCAAGTTCTATGGACCCCACTATGATGTATGTGTTGTATCCACAATGTCCATTCATTTGGATATATTATTTTAAGGCATGACCCAAAGAACAAGGCAGATCCATAGCTTTACTGGACCCCACCAAAGAAAACAGCGGGAAGATTGATGCCCACCATTGAAACCTTCCTAAGGCCCACCACGGTGTTTTTTCGAAATCCAACTTGTTCAAATGTTAACAAAGACATTAAAGAAGGGAAAACACAAATATCAGCTTGATATAAAACTTTTGTGGACTTTAAAGGTTTTAATGGTGGTGTCACTCTCCCCACTGTCTTCTCTGGTGGGGTCCACTGGAGCTTTGGATGTGACTTATTCTTTGGATCTTACCCTAAAATGATCTCTCCAGATCGATGGACGGTGTGGATACAAAAAATATATCATGGTGGGGCCCACATAACTTGGTGACGTCACTTAAGTAGCAGCCTCTCTGCTCAAACTTGTCAATAGCCCATCCGCGCTCGCGAGAGGGGTTGGGTGACGTCAACAAGTTATGTGGGTCCTATCATGAGGTGTGTGTTATATCCAAACCGTCCATCCATATGGTGAGCTTGTTGTAAGGCTTGAGACAAAAAATAAGACAGATCTAACTATCAAGTGGACCACACTGAAAAAAGCAGTGAGGGATTGAACGTCTACCATTGAAACCCTTTTGGTGGCCATAAATGTTTTAGGTCAAGCTGATCTTTGTTTTTTCCCTTCATCAAGGCCTGTATGATCTAATCAACAGATTGGATGTCAAATAAACAGTACTATGGGCCTTAAAAGGATTTTAATGGTGGATATCCAATCAATATTGTTTTCCTATGATGTGGTCCACCTTATGTTTATATCCCTATCATTTTTTCAATCAAGCCCTAAAATGATCAGTAAAAATGGATGAACATAATGGATGAAATACATACATCATGGTAGGGCCCACAACAACGAATATTAGCCAATGGGCGGGTGGCAGTGGAGTAGCCAATCCATTCCCATCAATGCTGGTATTTGTGGTGCGGTCTATTTAATCTCTAGATATGATCATTTTTTGAATAATTCTTTGAAATGATCTCGAAAAATGGATGAACAGTGTGGGTTGATCCCAAATTTTTGGTAAATCCAAAACTCAAGTGGACCATGCCACACGGAACAATGTGGAATAATGATTTCCACCATTGATACCTTCCTTGGGCCCACAGTAATGTTTATTTTTCATCCAACCTATTCATAATATCCAATATATATGAATGAACACAAACATCAGCTTGATCCAAAACTTCTATGGCCTCCAATAATTTTTCAATGGTAGAGGTTCAATCACACTATTTCATGTGGTGTGGTCCACTTGAGCTTTGGATATGCTTCATTTTTGTACTTTAGACCTCAAATTATCTGTTAACATGGATAAACGGAGTGGATAAAATAAATAAATAACGGTGGACCCCATAGAGTTTACTCTGGTAAGGATAATGACTAACTTACCTAAATGTAGAGGCGTTTCCTTAAAACATTAATCTTAATCATATATTGGACTTGCTTTAATGTGATTCATATATCCAACCCACTCATTAAGTGTGTCCCACTTAGATGAGAGGTCAGACCAAGTTTTAGCCGCATCCAAAACTCGTGTGGGCCCCACTAAGTGCTTTTATATTTTTTAAGATGTCTTGACATGGTTTTAGATTGTATGGCCCACCTGAGTTTTGTTTACGGATGATTTTTAAGACATCTCATAACCTAAAGGGGACACATTAAATACACGGTATTGATGTTCGACATACATCATGATGGACCCCACAAAACTTATTAATATCAATTCGTAGGTTCTCGCGAGGTCAATAAGTTGGGTCACAATTTTGACAATAATATTTAGCCCATTTTATATGTATAGTCCATTCACTCTATTTTATTGATCAGTACCATCAATTTGACAAGTGACTCGCCCCAATCAGGCTAGCTACATGTGAAAAAGGCACTGGGAATACAAGATAGATCAACAATTTGAGTGAAATTTGATTTAAACATATGAAGTTATTTACTCTTCAATCTAGACTAAATCGATTGTCCAAAAATGGTTAAATGTTCAATTAGTGGATGCGCCTGATAATTTATTTAAAAATAATTTTTTTTCACAGATAAATTTCAATTTTCATTTAAAAATAACATTTTTTTCAAAATGTATATTTTTTTACTCTTAATTTTTCTTTAAAAACTTTTAACAAAATATCATTTTTATTATATAATATTTCAAAAATTAAATTAAAATACAAATTCTGAATTTTTATTTTCAAAGTATCTTAAATTTCCACAATTTTTAAATTTTTTTCCCAAAAATTCCAAAATGCCGATTTTTTTTCTTCAAAAGCATCATGTTGTTTTCAACTTTTCAATTATTTTTTTAAAATTACATATATTTTTTCAAAATCTTAGTGTTTTTATAAATAACTTTTTCTTTTAATTTTGAATTTTGAACATTTTCAATTATTTTTCAAAATCACAAAATTTTTCAGCTAATTTATTTTTTGTTTCAAAATTTTTGTTTTTTGATAAATTTTTGATTTTTTAATATCGTTTTATTTTAAAAATTTCAATTCTTTTTCCCTTCTTCATTTCTTTAAAGCATTTTATTCGAACTTGTCAATTTTTATTGAACTTCACTTTTTTTTTTTCTTCAAATTTCAAACTCTCATTTTCTTTTTAAAAATATTTTCATTTTTCAACATTGTGAAAATTTTCGCATTTTTTAAAATATTTTTAATTTTCTTTTTCAGGATATTATTTTTTCTCAAAATCAAATGCTTTTTTTTTCTTCAAATTTATCAACTTTATTAAATATTCTTTTTTGTTCCCACAAAATAGATTTTTATTAAATCACAATTTTTATTTTTTTCAAAATGTAATTTTTTTCTCAAACATTGTTAAATTTTTTAAACTTCTCAATATTCTTTTTCATGTGATATTACAAATCATTTAAATATTAGTTTTAAATTAAAAAATAAAAATAAAAATTTAACTCATTTAATATAAAAATAAATAATTCTCTTTTTGCATTCAATCAATTGTTAATAAATAATCTTAGATACAAATGTGTACAATTAAACCACTGAAATTCAATTAAAAAAATAATTATTAGACTACAAAAAAACTAAAATTTCCACCATATTCTAAAAAAAAAAAAATAATGTCAAGGCAAAAGTCCTTTTACGCCGGACCGGATTCGTCGCAAAATCAACTGAAAACCGCGCCATTTTACATTTTGGGCGGGAATTTGCGACAGTTTCCGTCGCCAGATCAAAATTTGCGACGAATTTCATCCGTCGCTGAGTTACGACGGACAAACATCGGTCGTAAATACGTCGTAAATTAGATTTTAGCGACGGATTTCAGTTCGTCGCTAAATTACTCGTTCGGCCTACGGATATTTGAGAATGACGAGTTTAGCGACGGACATTTTCCGTTAGCGACGAATTAAACTCCTCGTTAAACCAAGGGATTTTGGCGACGGCCGAATTCGTCGCAAAAATACGTCGTAAATTGACCTTCTTGGCATAGTGTACAAGCCTAATAAATAAAATCAAATGAAGGAAAAATACAAATATCAGTTTGATCCGGAACTTTTGTGACCCATATAATATGTGAATCAAGGTAAACCCATGATGAGGCCCGCACCGAATCCACTCCCTTGATATGGTTAACCAGGAACACACCAACAATCCACAATCAAACCAGCAAAGTCTAAATCTTCGGTGGTTAAGATCTTTTGATTTGGAAGATTTTTTATACCAAAGTCCTAATCTTCAATGGTTAAGATCTTTTAATTTGGAAGATTTTTTAGACATGTTCAATCTATGATGGGCGGTTAGATCTCTGGCTCGGTCAAACCAACTAATCATAGGACACGTACTTGGCTTCGATGAATCCCAGGATCCACCGAGGTGGGTGCATCCCCTGACTGTGAACCCACCTTGATGTATTTTCTTTACATCTACGCCGTCCATCTGGTTTGAAAGATCATTTTAGGGATGATTTAAAAGAAGTATCTGATCCAAATATCAGGTGGATCATACCACAGGAAAAGTGGCCATCCAATACTGACCATTAGGAACTTCTCGGGGGCCACTGGAATGTTTATTTGACATTACTTGTTAATAAGTTTTTTGTTTTTTGTTTTTTTAAAAAAAAAAGAAGAAGAGAGAGAGACCTGTATGAAGGGGCATATAAATATCAGCTGGATCCAAAACTACCATTGCCTTCAATAAATTTTTAATGGTCAATCATTGTTTCCTGTGGTATGGTCCACCTGAGGTTTGAATCAATTTCATTTTTGGTATCACGCCATAAAATTAGCTGTGAAAACAGATGGACGGTGTGGATGTAAGGAATATATATCACGGTGGACTCCACAGTCAGGGATCACCCATTTAGGTGGATCCGGTCATCCACCGAAGCACGCCCCTATCAAAAATATTAAATGTCCGTTAAAAAATGCCGAATAAATTTCTTAATTACGACTCATGTGTTCAAGTTGGTACGCTTCAGATTTGTGCACTAAACATCTCCCACCGTCCATTGTTGGTGAATGGGAATCCCGATGCACATTCAAATTTCGCTTTGGATGGCTTCTCGATAAGTGGTCAGAAAATGTGTGCTCGGATTCCTGTCTGAAATTGGTGTCGGTTGGGTTTGCCATCTCTTACATTTCACTGCGGTGTACGGTGGACCATAGGCACACATCTCCTATGTAATTAGCAATTAACATTCATAAATGTCCATCTACACCGTTCAAAATGTGCATCTTTTACATAAACATGGTTGCTAGAAAGAAACTGAGACTAACTAGATGATCCTAACCATCCGATTTCAACTTCATTTAACGAGTACCGACCAAATATTTAGAATTTGCTAATGACTTTGACTTTATGAGATTTGGCTCATCTCTAGCAGAATTCAGCTGGTCTGGATTGAATTGTACGTGTGCCACATGTGAAACGGTTACGCGCACGAGTACAATCTACCATACTCCTTCAGGAAACATATAATTTCATTAATTTAAAATTTAGAGAAATTGACCACTGTGAACCCTGCCTTTTACCCGGCGTCTTTTCAACAAGATACCGAACTTTACTTTCCCAAAGTAAACCATATTAGATTAACGGGGAAAAAACTTTGATACTCTGGCAGAGCGTGACACATGATATGCATGTACTTAGAAGTTGCATACATGGTGTAAAATTAATTTAAATTGAACCGTTCAAATTATGGGAACCAGTTTGGATGTATTATTTACCAAATAATGTGCTTATTTAGTATCTGAATATCAGACTGGTGGACATTTATTGGACGGATGGAAATTAAAATATCCAACTGGCCTATTTTGTCAAACAACTGTCCGCAAATCATAAGTTTGGATTTTCCAAGCAATATAGTTTTTGGGTCTAAGACTTAGTAAAAGTGGACAAACATAAGCTATTTAATTTGATTTTATGTTTATCAAGTAGAGAATTTCATAGTGCCTGCGTGTCAAGCGTGATGCTCTGCCAGGGTATCAAATATATAAATCCCCGTTAATATGAAAGATTGATGGCCAGGTACTGCCGGATGTACCATAAGCTTACCATGCAACTCCCCTTTTCCCTTTAACGTGAGTCTTGCCAAAAGATCATCCCATCATGAATATCAACTGGAGTGAAAAATCAGGCCGATCACTCGATATGGATCAACATTGTGGGTCCTACCTTTTTAACAGTTTGGATGTCGTATACACATGTGACACATTGGGGAAGAAAAGGTGCAGTATGATAAGCCTATTATAGTCCGCACGACAGTACCTGATCAGCTAGTAGCGACCCAGTGGGAAGGGGATTGCCTGTGGCCCCACCATATGATATCCCTGGCCCGACGTGACCCAAGCTCTGTGGGCCATTGTTATGTATGTTTCTTATCCATGCCTTTCGTCCATTTTTTTTCCAGCTCTTTTTACCGAGAAATTTACGAATTTACGACCCATTTATGGCCCATTTATGAGATTACCGTCACCTCATCTTCCCTTTCAAAAATAGGCCCCAGCTGTACGGACGCCTTGCCAAAGGTCGAAATTGCCCCTGCTTTTTCCTGGTCATTCCCTTACGGACGCCTTGCCAAAGGTCGAAATTGCCCCTGCTTTTTCCCGGTCATTCCCTTCACTTCACGGTCGTTTCCGCCTATTCTGCGTTGATTCACGGTCCTTTCGGCACATTTCACGGTCAATTCCCTTCACTTCACGGTCATTTCCATGCATTTCATAGTCAATTCCCTTCACTTCACGGTCATTTTCATGTATTTCACAGTCAATTCCCTCACTTCACGGTCATTTCCTGTAACACCCCAGATTTTTGCCAACCTGGGATTAGATGTCCTTAGGCAATGGGTCAACCATAACACCTTGGTAACCTCTCAGAATCCAATTCCAAAGCCAAAGAAATCACTTACGATAAATTCTTTTAGAAATTAAGTGTAAGTTAGCTAGTGCTATGCTGGAGTAGCTGCGAAATTGTCCCTGATCGATACGTTCTGCAAGACCCAAAATATGTAGAAACAAGGACGCTACAATACCCTAAAATCCATGATCAAACTCTAAACCTGTTTACTCTCAGGAACTCTTTGAAACTTTGTATTGGATCTAAACTGCGCGTCGAAAGTCCGATATCTGCCATCTTAGACCGTTATGACCGCTTGACTGGACTTGACAATCGTTTCGAAAATCAAGTCCAACCGACGTTCAGAGGCTATTTCATTGAGCCTGGAGTAAAGAGAGTGAGATAGGGGTTAGATTTAAAAATTTCAATCAAAATCTGGCACGTGACTCGGCGAGTTATTATTAAGCGTTCTAACCGTTAGAATTCAACCAAATTACACCCTCGGATCAGGAAAAATTTCTCTTTCATATCATGAGACTTGTAGACCTGATTTAGTGCGATGACCGCTGAACTGAAACTGGACCGCCACGTGCGATCTGGGAACTCTACCGGTCTGAAAACCTGATGTGTGCTAGATCCAGTATGCATGAGCTTAAGTCCGACCGCGTTCGGCCAGGGGATCTCCAGAAATGCTCTTTTGGATCGAAACAGTCCAGATTTGGTTATAACCCAAGTATACTTTGTTTCTAAGTCTAAAACGGTGAAGTTTTAGCCTATATAAGGGCTTTAAACCCTCTCACAACCCTCCCATCCGAATTTGCTTGAAACCCTAGGAAAAGAGAGAGAAAGTGAGAGATTGTGAGAGAGTGTGGGAGAGATTCTCCTGCCACTTGCTGCAGCTTTTGCACGTACCGAAGCACCGCATTCGGATCTCTTTTTCGACGATTCCAACGCACTCCTAGGTAAGAAAAACCCTAACTACTTGCTGATTTAGGGTTCTTTCGATTCAAATAGCAACATAGCTCATGTATCTTGTGCATTATGTCGCCTGTACGCCGTTGACGAAGCGTATACGTTCCGTTCGAAAAGATACACGTTTATTGCAAAAGGTGAGGATTTTAGACGCTTTGATTGACTGATTTCAAAGCTTTCAATGTCGTTTAATAGTAGATTGTCGACGGTAACGCCGTTTGATATGTACAACATGATGTCCGTTTTTCGTTTCGTAAACGTACGCTAAATATGAGATTTAGGGTATTTTAGTCATTTGTAGGAAATACTGTTTACGTCCATATTTTGATAAAATATTTTCCATGGCTATTTATCGTGTTAGGATATTAGGAATGCGTGCATGATTGGTTTGGCGAAGAGATTCGCCCTTATGCGCATTTTGAGTCGACATACGTTATGTAGGCTAAAGTGTGTAGACTAAGTGTTTGTATAAATGTTTGTATTAATATGTATTGAGTAAATGGTGTTGTGAATTAGTTTTGAGATTGAATTATCAACTAATATGCTGATGTATATGAATTCCATCATGTTGGCTATATGTATTGATTTCATTATATATATGAAATGCATGTGTTGGAGGATTTACTTATGTGGTATGCTATGACATGTGTCAACATGCTTACAATATTGTATTTCATTTCTGTTACTCACATATGCTTACTGATGTTGATACACAAATGCTTGGGGCTATGACCTAGTCCAGGCAGTCGGTAATGGATCGAATTCGTGGTTGGTTTCTATTTATCACGAAGGACGCGTCGATGAACGCGAGTCGTGTTTTGGGTTGGCGGTAGTGGTTAGGTCACACGAAATATTTTATGCACCTCATGTCGTTCAGCTTGAGATGCGCTCGTACTAGTCGAGCCCGTCAAGTAACCCGACTGGCCATTGTATGTTCACCATGTATGAGTCATAACTGCTTGAACCTAGGGTACTGAACTTACCATTGGAAACCCTGTTAACCATGGTACCTTGATCCATAAAGACTCATGAGTCGGGCATGGTGGTATGGGACACCGTGGTCGAGCTGTCGGCCTATGTTGGGGCCACAAACCTCCCCGTAGTGACCAGTGAGCACCCTACTCTGAGCAGATTATGGTGGTATGAGACACTATATTCTCGCTGTCGGCCTACACTAATCAGGTGACGAGCCCTTTGCAGTGACCTTGAGTTTATCCTGACACCGCATGGGGGCGACGAGTCCTGATGTAGTTTTAAGAATATAATAGGCCTGTATTGATAAGGTGATGTGGGAGAGGAGCAACGAGTGCGTGCAACAGTCGTGGCAGCCCTTGCAGCGACCTAGAAATTTAACATCGTATGAGATTACTAGGAGTGACGACCCTAAATAGGATCTGTGTGGTGATTGATATAAGCAAAGTACCTTAGTTTTCCAATACTGTTGTATGAAAAGGAATAATAACAACTTGGTAATCATATCCACATCACATTGCATGTGCCTAGAAGATGTGGAGCACTGAGAGGAACACAAGCATGTCGCGGGCGTAAGATGGTGCCGTATGAGGGAGAATGTCGGTGAGGACATCCATCATGTCATCTCATGCTTGCATTAATAACAGTATCTAGGAATGTTTGATTGTTTGCTTTACTATTATCGTGTGATTGATTTGATAACATGCTAATCTTTACTTTATGATTCCACTGAGTTAATTACTCACTCCCACATTACGGGACGGTGTTCCGGACACCCACCAGACCCTTTTGTAATTGCAGATGATGGCGCGGCCTGTGAGGCGGAGCCGGACTTGATGATGATGAGGAGGATCCCTCCTCTATGCGTGTTCTGATCGACAGGATTACAGGGAGGTTGAGTAGATGCCTTGACACTTGTCAGTTTATATTTTTGGAGAACTCATGTATATTCTTTTCTTTCCATTTTTAGAGTATACATGTATTTAATTAACCTAGTAACATGTTCACACTCTGGAGACTTACAATCAATTATATATTTTATATATTTATCATAGTCTTTCGCTTGCTAATTTAACTGTCTCTGGAGTATGATATGTTGTTTTGGCTTAGTCTCAATCTTTTTTAATGCCATTCTACAGACAACATGCATTTATCATTATCTATGTTGCATAAGTGACGTTCTGAAACTCAGGAGTTGGGTTTCTACCCGACCTCCGATTTTCGAGGTGTTACAGATGGTATCAGAGCATGATTGCGATTAAACTGGACCTGGGTTATGGCCACGCGACGTACGCTGTCGCCCCTTTGACGTAGGTGGGTGCGAGAAAAATCTAGAAACACTCCTACGACTTCAGTTTCGCCAATAGGCGAAGTCCACTCAAATCGATCGTTTTGGTCGAGTTCGTAACGTATCTATTGTCGCGTGAAGCGACCTAAGTAGCATCTAGGTTGTTAGTAGGCAGGTTTGAGATGATCCTAGAAGAACTCTGAATCCAGAAATGCAAGTCCTTGGGTTGTGGGGCAACCACAACCCTTATACTCAATCTCAGGGCTTAAAAACCCCGTTTCATCCAATTCCTTCAGAATCCTTCCTCTTACCACCCAATTCTTTAACTTTTTCTAAGTCTTTTCATATTAGGCATAAATCCTAATGTGTAAAAGATAGAAAATAATACTTGGACAAAAATTTACTATAAATAGTAAATATATATAAGACTTGAACTTTTGGTCATTCTAACTATGGAATCTCTTATTATAAATGGGTTAATTGGATGGATTAGCTTCTCCTACCCCAAAATCATATGCTACATGATGCATAAACTTATTCTGATTTACAAACTAGCCCCAAAACGCCCCAAATGGAGTTTTGGGCCTCTTTAGGCCAAAATACAATGAATTAGGGTGGGTCCCACACATATTTGGGGTCCCTAGGGCAGGGGGAACCCGACACATATGGCCGGCGTGGCCGGATTACAACTTGACCAGCGATGCATCGCCGTACAGTGGGCCCCACTTGATCTGAAAACTGGGCGAACGCCCTTAAATGGGTAGGGCATCCCTCCCATAGGTGGGCCGACCCTTAAATCACCCCCAAAGACGTACCTCCTTCACAACAGCCCCCCCAAGCTCTCCCTTTTCGGTTTTCTTGCTGCCTCCTTCTCAAATCACGTCTCCAAACCACTCCCAATCCCATTTTCTGCTAAAACCGATCCCACTCCATCGTCCACGGCAGAAGGCAGTCCCCTCTCTCTCCATTTTCGTTGTTTGAAGCTCCCACAACCTCCAATCAAGGCTGAAATCGTGTGGAGCTCCATTTCCATTTAGTTTTCTCTTTTCCCTTTGAGAATCCAGCCTTTGGAAGTTTGATTCATCCCTCTACAGCGCCTAGATTTTCTTCAGTCCGTTTGGGCAGCCATTTCTCCCCATTTCCCTCCTTTTTCATGGCCTTGTTGAGGCTATTTTAGCCTTTTTTCTCTCTTTCCACCATCCTCCCTCTCATGTCCCTTTTATTTGAGCCTTTACACTCTTTTTGGTCTCAAAATCGTGCAAACCTCAAATCCCATTTCTCCATTTTCTTCGCTTGAGGAGTAGTGAAAATACATGGCCGATAGAGCTCTAATGGGCAACAGGAAATGTTAAACTAGACAGTATTAAAGAAGGTAAGTCGGGACCGTGGTGGAAGTCCTTTAGTAGAATTGGGCATTTATGTCGTTGTCCTGTAGATTGTTTGTTTACCATTTTAGAGATTTCTGTGTTTTGTTATTGTTGGGTCTAGTGAAGTCATTGGTAGAAAGTGTGTTTGTGTTTAGTGGTTTGGGCTTAATATAGCCGAATGCATTCCTGTCATAATTCATGTGGAACTTTATTCCATATATTGTGACATATTTTGTTAAATGAAGTACATGCAGTTTCGTTCGCTGTAAGGTATTGTCCCTAGATTGGGTGCATCCTATGGTTTCCACTACCATGTTGTAAATCCCGGCATTAATCCTACAAAATTAGTTTTTATCCCACCCCACCCTCCTACCAAGCATGTCACTCCCAATCCCGGTGTGGGATTAAGAAAGCAGTTTCATTTCATACAACTTAATGCTACTGGCCATATAGGCCCTTGGCGTTTTGGACCTAGAGTTAGCACTCCTAGATTTAAAGGATCTGCCGATATAGGACATCAAATTCCATTTAAATAATCTTGACTCTAAGCGATAGAACAATTTCCTGTAGTGGAAATGGTATGAAAACATCTAGCATATGAGCCTAGACTCTGGTTTATAGCCAATGAGTTATAGACTAGTCTACTAGTTACCTTAAGTAGCGTAAAGCCTATATATTCTAAAGAATAGTAGGTTAGATTTGGTCGGAATAGAACCTCACTCTTTCGATAGCTCCCCGTGATGCTTATAGACTTCTGTTATAACCCTTAGGAAAGTTATTTTTAACTTAGAATCATTCAGTCTCAGTGAAAACTTATAAATCCCTCATATTGAACTTAGAATGAACCAGCACACCCTTTAGAATTTCCCTTAAAAATGCCTCCCCAAGGGCTTATTGCATTCGGGAACGTGGAGTAAAGGAACGGTTGTAAGCGATGTATTCGCGGTTTGAATCGACTTCTCAATCCTAGTGGTTACTAATAAATCCAATGCTCTGATCAAGCAGAAGATCGGCATCGACTCGGATTAAGAACTGATACAACGAGTTTTCTTTCCTGATTAGACAGAAGGTCTATGTATCCGGCTCAGACCCACTACGCAACCTTTCTTCTGTGTTGGCCCAACCACCTACAACCAAAAGTTATCACATTATCTTTAGGAAATGGCGAGGACTTATAGCCAGTAGAGAATTAGACATCTTGCCATCAACTCACATCCGTCCTTGAAATTAACCACAACACCCATCATTTCAGCTCCTTTCTACAACCATAGGTACCAATGTCATAGAACGCATCACTAACAAAGGAAGACCAATGTAGTGAGAGGTTGTTTCCCATTTTATGTCAAGGATAGCCCCTAAGTTGCACCTCGTTCCGATATACGGATCGATACATAGATTCTTGAACCTTAAGTAGAACTAAGTTTTAAGGGGGGTAGAACATTTTGAGTCCAATCTAGTTAGGTCAGCTAATGCAACCGTTAGATCAGAGTGGCGCAGCGGAAGCGTGGTTAGCCTCTTCCTCACTGGCCCAGGATCGAAACAGTTGATTTGGGTTTAAGTCACTAAATAGGATTTGAACCTTCCTTAGAATGTCAATACCCAAGTCTCTCTAGGAACTCATTACCCTTAGCCAATTTTGGGGATGAAATTTTGTTTTAAGGGGGGTAGATTGTAATACCCCGAATTTTTGCTAACCTGAGATTAGACATCCTTAGGCAATGGGTCAACCATAACACCTTGGTAACCTCTCAAAACCCAATTCCAAAGCCAAAGAAATCACTTAGGATAAATTCCTTTAGAAATTAAGCGTAAGTTAGCTAGCGCTACGCTAGAGTAGCTGCGAAATTGTCCCTGATCGCTTTAAATGCATTCTGCAAGACCCAAAACTTATAGAAACAAGGACGCTACAATACCCTAAAATCCATGATCAAACTCTAAATCCGTTTGCTCTCAGGAACCCTTTAAAACTTTGTATTGGATCTAGACCGCGCGTCGAAAGTCCGATATCTACCATCTTAGACCGTTATGACCGCTTTGTTGGACTTGACAATCGTTTCGAAAATCAAGGCCAACCAACATTCAGAGGCTATTTCATTGAGCCTGGAGTAAAGAGAGTGAGATAGGGGTTAGATTTAGAAATTTTAATCCAAATCTGGCACGTGACTTGGCGCGTTATTATTAAGCATTCTGACCGTCAGAATTCAGCCAAATTACACCCTCGGATCAGGAAAAATTTCTCTTTCATATCATGAGACTTGTAGACCTGATTCAAGTGCGATGACCGCTGAACTGAAACTGAACCGCCACGTGCGATCTGGGAACTCTACCAGTCTGAAAACTTGATGTGTGCTAGATCCAGTATGTATGAGCTTAAGTCCGGCCGCGTTCGGCCAGGGGACCTCCAGAAATGCTCTTTTGGATCGAAACAGTCCAGATTTGGTTATAACCCAAGTATACTTTGTTCATAAGTCTAAAACGGTGAAGTTTTAGCCTATATAAGGGCTTTAAACCCTCTCACAACCCTTCCATCCGAATTTGCTTGAAACCCTAGGAAAAGAGAGAAAGTGAGAGATTGTGAGAGAGTGTGGGAGAGATTCTCCTGCCACTTGCTGCAGCTTTTGCACGTACCGAAGCACCGCATTCGGATCTCTTTTCCGACGATTCCAACGCACTCCTAGGTAAGAAAAACCCTAACTACTTACTGATTTAGGATTCTTTCGATTCAAATAGCAACATAGCTCATGTATCTTGTGCATTAGGTCACCTGTACGCCGTTGACGAAGCGTATACGTTCCGTTCGAAACGATACACGTTTAGGGCAAAAGGTGAGGATTTTAGACGCTTTGATTGACTGATTTCAAAGCTTTCAATATCGTTTAATAGTAGATTGTCGACGGCAACATCGTTTGACATGTACAACATGATGTCCGTTTTTCGTTTCGTAAACGTACGCTAAATATGAGATTTAGGATATTTTAGTCATTTGTAGGAAATACTGTTTATGTCCATATTTTGATAAAATGTTTGCCATGGCTATTTATCGTGTTAGGATATTAGGAATGCGTGCATGATTGGTTTGGCGAAGAGATTCGCCATTATGCGCATTTTGAGTTGACATACGCTATGTAGGCTAAAGTATGTTGACTAAGTGTTTGTATAAATGTTTGTATTAGTATGTATTGAGTAAATGGTGTTATGAATTAGTTTTGAGATTGAATTCTCAACTAATATGCTGATGTATATGAATTTCATCATGTTGGCTATATGTATTGATTTCATTATATATATGAAATGCATGAGTTGGAGGATTTACTAATGTGGTATGCTATGACATGTGTCAACATGCTTACAATGTTGTATTTCATTTCTGTTACTCACATATGCTTACTGATGTTGATACACAAATGCTTGGGGCTATGACCTAGTCCAGGCAGTCGGTAATGGATCGAATTCGTGGTTGGTTTCTATTTGTCACGAAGGACTCGTCGATGAACGCGAGTCGTGTTTTGGGTTGGCGGCAGTGGTTAGGCCACACGAAGTTTTTTATACACTTCATGTCGTTCAGCTTGAGATGCGCTCGTACTAGTCGAGCCCGTCAAGTAACCCGACTGACCATTGTATGTTCACCATGTATGAGTCATAACTGCATGAACCTAGGATACTGAACTTACCATTGAAAACTTTGTTAACCATGGTACCTTGATCCATAAAGACTCATGAGCCGGGCATGGTGGTATGGGACACCGTAGTCGAGCTGTCGGCCTACGCTGGGGCTACAAACCTCCCCGTAGTGACTAGTGAGTACCCTACTCTGAGCAGATTATGGTGGTATGGGACATTATATTCTTGCTGTCGGCCTACACTGATCAGGTGACGAGCCCTTTGTAGTGACCTTGAGTTTATCCTGACACCGCATGAGGGTGACAAGTCCTGATGTAGTCTTAAGGATATAATAGGCCTGTATTGATAAGGTGATGGGGGAGAGGAGCAACGAGTGCGTGCAACAACCGTGGCAGCCCTTGCAGTGACCTAGAAATTTAACATCGTATGAGATTACTAGGAGTGACGACCCTAGACAGGATCTGTGTTGGGATTGATATAAGCAAAGTACCTTAGTTTCCCAATACTGCTATATGAAAAGGAATAATAACAACTTGGTAATCATATCCACATCTCATTGTATGTGTCTGGAAGATGTGGAGCACTGAGAGGAACGCAAGCATGCCGCGGGCATAAGATGGTGCCGTATGAGGGAGAATGTCAGTGAGGGCATCCATCATGTCATCTCATGTTTGCATTAATAACAGTATCTAGGAATGTTTAATTGTTTGCTTTACTATTATCGCGTGATTGATTTGATAACATGCTAATCTTTTCTCTATGATTCCACTGAGTTAATTACTCACTCCCACATTACAGGACGGTGTTCCGGACACCCAACAGACCCTTTTGTAATTGTATATGACGGCGCAGCCTGCGAGGTGGAGTCGAACTTGATGATGATGAGGAGAATCCCTCCTCTATGCGTGTTCTGATCGACTGGATTACAGGGAGGTTGAGTAGATGCCTTGACACTTGTCATTTTATATTTTTGGAGCACTCATGTATATTCTTTTCTTTTTATTTTTGGAGTATACATGTATTTAATTAACCTGGTAACATGTTCACACTCTGGAGACTTACAATCAATTATATATTTTATGCATTTATCATAGTCTTACGCTTGCTAATTTAACTGTCTCTGGAGTATGATATGCTGTTTTGGCTTAGTCTCAATCTTATTTAATGTCATTCTACAGACAACATGCATTTATCATTATCTATGTTGCATAAGTGAAGTTCTGGAACTTGGGAGTTGGGTTTCTACACGACCCTCGATTTTCGGGGTGTTATATTTTCATGCATTTCACAGTCAATTCCCTTCACTTCACGATCATTTTCATGCATTTCACAGTCAATTCCCTTCACTTCACGGTCATTTCCATGCATTTCACTGTCAATTCCCTTCACTTCATAGTCATTTTCATGCATTTCACGGTCAATTCCCTTCACTTCACGGTCATTTTCATGCATTTCACAGTCAATTCCCTTCACTTCAGTCATTTTCATTCATTCCACGGTCAATTCCTTTCACTTCACGGTCATTTCCATGCATTTCACAGTCAATTCCCTTCACTTCATGTAAGACCCGTATCGTAGTCCGTACCATTCCATAGACTTCCCTGGTCTTACCGGTCGATTTTCAGCAACCTTCGACCCTTAACCGATATTTACGCATGACCTTAATTCATATGCCGTCAACCCGAGTCTACTCAACCCGAGACCCGTACCCTAGCAAGCGCACCGTCGCTGCGGTTCCGATACCGCGACTCGCGCGCCGAGGCGATACCCTGGTCAAGAGTTGTAGGCCGACGTTCGGTGCGAGGAAATGCCACGCGTTACGAAATCCTAGGGAATCTTTATGAGGTGTCTCATCAATCCATCAATCAATCAATCCATCACATGTCAAGTACATGTCAAGTACACATCACCTTTCACCCATTCCCAAGCAACCACAAAAGTCAAGGATTTCTTACAAAGCCCATACCTCTCTTACATAAAAAGGCTCAAAAGTCAAGAATCTCTTACACCTCCCATGCTTTCTTACACAAAAGGCCACAAAAGTCAAGATTTTCTTACACAACCATCACTCACCACATCCATCCATCACTCTCTCTCTCTCTTTACAACTCTCTCTCTTTCTCATTTTTCATCTCATTCTCCAAGCAAAAATCCTACATATGAGCTCTCCCTCCCTTTCAAAAAAACTCCAAGGTGGCTCACTTTCCTACCCCACCATCTCCCATCTCAACCCTCCATTTCTCATCTCCTCCATTGAAATCCAAGCTAAGGTACTAAGGAACCCCTTGGAGCAAGAAGATCGGACGGTGGGTGCTTAATACCATTAGATTTTTATGTTTTTGAGATGGGCCAAGTGAGGCCAACCGATCAATGGTTTGGATCTCACTTGGGACCCTAAGGTGTGGCCGATGGCCTACTCGGATCATCATGATCGTTCCATGATGGGGTCATTCTCCATGGACCCCATCATGATGTTTATTTTATTATTTTGGGAAGGTCATCTAGACCGTCCATATTGGTGGGGAAGGGATCCCCACCATTGATTTAATTTTAGGTGGTCCCATGTGTAAAAAGGGACCCATTTGATTGTATAAGGGCTCATAATGGCGGAGCCCTCCATCACAAAACGTGTCCCACTCTATCTCTCTCTCCCTTCCTTTTTTTTTTTTTATTTATTTATTTATTTATTATTTGTTTTGTATGATGAAATGGCCTTATGGCCCACTTGGATGGACCCCACCATGATGTAAGTATTTTGACCAAGTTGTCTACTAGTGGGGCCCACCTTAAATGCATTGTACCCACCCCACTCTCCATGTGGTGGCCCACCTCAATGCATATTCAAGTCCCAAACCGTCCAGCGTCGCAGACGCTGGACGTCCCTGTACAAAGCAAAACACAAATACAGGCTTGGCTTAAAGCTTTGGGAGTGGGCCCTTGTGTAGGCCCCACCTTGACTATGTATGAAATCCAAGCCATCCATCCTCTTTACCATATCATTTTAGGCGTTGAGACAAAGAAAGAGGTCAATCCGATGTTCAGGCGGGCCATACCATAGAAAATAGTATTTTTACCCTTCAAAGGCCATTAGTGCTCATTTTGTTATTTCTACACACCAAATCAATGCTAAAAATGGATTTGTATGGCCTGTTTGGGCCCTAGAATCAAGTGGGTGGAGTGGATTTCCCAGCAGTGGGCCCCACATTTGATTTTTTTTAAAACAAAGAAAAAAAAAGAAGAAAGGTGGGAACAACGCTGCCACCGTTAGAAGGCAGCAGGCGCTGCCTGCGCTCGGACGAACGGACCAGTACGGTCCCACGGCTCCAGCCGTGGGCCCCACCATGATGTATATGTCTTATCCATGCCGTTCATGTGATGGGCCACCCCCTGAGGTGGGCCCCCTCCAAGTTTCAGCCTGATCCAACGCTCAGGTGGCCCACACCATATGAAACAGTGGAATTGAATATCTACCATTGCAAACTTCTTTGAGGCCACAGGGGTTTTGAATCAAGCTGAGATTTGTATTTTCCCTTCAACCAGGTCTGCACGACCTCATCAACGGGTTGGATGCCAAATAAATATTACAGTGGGCCCCACGTGGAGCCCACCCAATGCATGCATTTTATTCACGCCACCCCACGGCGTGCGTGTGTTGTGTGTGTGTGCGTGTGTATGTGTGTGTGTATATATATATATATATTGTATATTATATATATATATTGTATATTATATATATATATATATATAATATACAATATATATATATATAATATACAATATATATATATATATATATATATATATATATATATATATATATATATGTATGTATATATACATATATATATTATTGCATATACTATATACATATATATATTATATAATATTATGTAATGTACATTGGTGGGCCTTCATGTGGGCCCCCACTCTTGATGCAGGTGTTGCATCCAACCTGTCCATCCATTTTAAAAGCTCATTTTATGGTTTTAGCTAAAGAATAGGCCGGATCCATAGTCCGAGTGGACCCCACCTTAACATATTATAAGGCCCATTTGATTTATATAAGGCCTATGAATTTAGGCCCATGTGATTTGTATAAGGCCTATGAGTATAGGCCCATGTGATTTGTATAAGGCCTATGAGAATAGGCCCATTTGAATTGTATAAGGCTTATGGGTTAGGCCCATTTGATTTGTATAAGGCCTACGGGTTTAGGCCCAATTGACGCATTCAAGGTCCAACGGGTTATGAACCATTGCAATGCACTTAAGGCCCATTGGTGCGGCCCATTGATGTGGCCTGCTTGACGAATGGAAGGCCCATACGATATGACCCATTTGATGTATTTAAGGCCCAATGGGATATACTTGAGGCCCATTGCAATGTGTGATCCCAACCTAGTTCATGATATTCACTACGGGTAGCGCCTTGGGAGCAATGTTGGTTTGACGTCCACATTACGAGTGTAATGCTGGTTGGATGTCCACATTACGACTCTCCTTAGGGCCCATTATTAGGCCCGTACTTATTGTGTATAGGCAGTCCAGTCCCATCTGCATTGTAAGGATAGTTCATCTCATTATAACATGTTTAGTATAGCTTCATGACTCATGATCATACGCATCATATGTGTGCTTGATATGAGAGTGACTGATCATAGCGTATGCCTTCGGGCAGATTGTTTATGGGACCCCGATTAGGCGGTGTTGTCCTGCATGAGCGCACGATATGTGCAAGAATTTACTGCATGATTGGATAGTGTGATTCATGTATCTTGCATAGTGTGATATGGTTACTGTACGCCCTAGTGACATCGGGGTCGTAGCCACCACAGGCGCATCGTGGTTGGCAAGATTGGATACCAAAAATCTTATTTTACATGGGGTGCTATAGATATCCCTGGGTGAAAGTCCCTAAATCCTTATGGTACTAAGAGGTTGCTCCAACGTCTAGACCGAGTGAGTAGATGAGCATCGAGTGCCGATCACCTGATGGCTACGCTCTCCACTGTGTCGTGGTCGGTTGAAAGGGGGTGCGGCCTTACCCGCCCGAGTGTAGGGGGCAATGCTAGGCTGAGTTTGACCAGCTCGAGGAATGGGTCCGCTATCGATGAGTCGTGCCTGATATTGGCAGACGGATAGTGAGGTCTCTTTCACTTACCTTAATGCGCGTAATGTGGTGACGATCTGGTTTAGAGTGTACTAGACCCCGGTGATATCCCAGATTTGAGCTGTATTGATTTGTGGACATAGATGAGGATTTGTATGCTTGAGTTGCATTTCACATCGTATGGTCTTGGGATGGCCGATATCATTCATGTCTTGCATCGCATAGCCTTGGTACGGCTCATGATATTTATGGATCCATCTACATATTCCGCATTACTCTGATATTGCATGATCATATTACTACCTTGCGCACATACTTTCACCACCCTCTAAGTTTTCTATAAGCTTATGCACGACCGTTGCGTGCAGGTGACGTTGGGACACAGTAGCGCTGAGGCAGGAGCACTTTGCAGATCACTTTAGAGATTTTGATTCATCATCATTGTATTTCTCTTTATGCTCATTGTACTTGTAAAGTTTTTTATCATAGTGGAAATGTAATAGAGTTTTTGGTTGTTGTTTGTGGGTTATGTCATTGGTTATGTTTATTACGAATCAAACTGACATTGAAAATCCTCCTCGTAGCATCCCAGGATCGGAACCTGGCGAATGCGCGCTGAGAGCCGAGAATGGGGTTCTAAGGAGGCTGTCGGCGCTGGATTCGGCGATTGAAAATTTTGTGAGCCCGGTTTCTGAGTTTGGGGCGTGACACTTCACAATCATTTTCATGCATTTCACGGTCAATTCCCTTCACTTCACGGTCATTTTCATGCATTTCACAGTCAATTCCCTTCACTTCAATCATTTTCATGCATTTCACAGTCAATTCCCTTCACTTCACGGTCATTTTCATGCATTTCACAGTCAATTCCCTTCACTTCAATCATTTTCATGCATTTCACGGTCAATTCCCTTCACTTCACGGTCATTTCCATGCATTTCACGATCAATTCCCTTCACTTCATGGTCATTTTCATGCATTTCACGGTCAATTCCCTTCACTTCACGGTCATTTCCATGCATTTCACGGTTAATTCCCATGATTCCGCCTCACTTCATGGTCATTTCCATGCATTTCATGGTCAATTCCCTTCACTTCACGGTCATTTCCATGCATTTCATAGTCAATTCCCTTCACTTCACAGTCATTTTCATGCATTTCACGGTTAATTCCCACGATTCCGCATCACTTCACGGTCATTTCCATGCATTTCACGATCAATTCCCTTCACTTCACGGTCATTTCCATGTATTTCACGGTCAATTCCCTTCACTCCATGGTCATTTCCATGCATTTCACAGTCAATTCCCTCACTTCACGGTCATTTCCATGCATTTCACGGTCAATTCCCTTCACTTCACGGTCATTTGCATGCATTTTACGGTCAATTCCCTTCACTTCACGGTCATTTCCATGCATTTCACAATCAATTCCCTTCACTTCACAGTCATTTTCATGCATTTCACGGTCAATTCCTGTAACATCCCGAAAATCGGGGGTCGAGTAAAAACTCCACTCCCGAGTTCCAGAACATCATTTATGCAACATAAATGTGTATGATTGAATGTTGTCTATGTTAATGTATTAAACATGAGTGGGATTACGCCAGAACAACATATCATACTCCAGAGACAATTAAATTAACAAGCGGAAGACTGTGATACATACATATAATATATAATTGATTGTAAGTCTCCAGAGTGTGAACATGTTACCAGGTTAAATATATATATGTATACTCCAAAGATGATCAAAAGAATATACATGAGTGCTCCAATACTATAAAATGACAAGTATCAAGGCATCTAATCAACCTCCCTGAAATCTCATCGATCAGAACACGTATAAAGGAGGGATCCTCCTCATCATCATCAAGTCTGGCTCCGCTTCACCAGCAGCGCCATCATCTGCAATCACAATAGGGTCTGGTGGGTGTCCGAAAACACCGTCCCGTAACGTGGGAGTAAGTGATCAACTCAGTGGGATAAGAGAGCAAAGATTAGCATGTTATCAAATCAATCATGCGATAATAGGAAAGCAATAAATCAAATATTCCTAAATACTGTTGTTAATGCAATATGACATGACATGATGGATGCCCTCACCGACGATCTCCCTCATACTGCACCATCTTATGCCCGCGGCATGGTTTCTTCCCACAGTGCTCCACATCTTCCAGGCACATGCAATGTGATGGTGATATGATTACCGAGTTATTATTAGTCCTTTTCATACAGCAGGATTGGGAAACTAGGGTACCTTGCTTATATCAATCCCAACACAGATCCTATCTAGGGTCATCACTCCTAGCAATCTCATACGATGTATATTTGTAGGTCGCTGCAAGGGCTGTCAGGGCTGTTGCTCGCACTCGTTGCACCTCTCCCCCATCACCTTATCAATACAAGCCTATTATATCCTTAAGACTACATCAGGACTCGTCGCCCCCCATACGGTGTCAGGATAAACTCAAGGTCACTACAAAGGGCTCGTCACCGGATCAGTGTAGGCCGACAGCTAGAATATAGTGTCTCATACCACCATAATCTGCTCAAAATAGGGTGCTCACTGGTCACTACGGAGAGGTTTGTGGCCCCAGCGTAGGCCGACAGCTCGACCACGGTGTCCCATACCACCATGCTCAGCTCATGAGTCTTTATGGATCAAGGTACCATGGTTGACAGGGTTTACAATGGTAAGTTCAGTACCCTAGGTTCAAGCAGTTATGATTCATACAGGGTGAACAATCAACGGCCAGTCGGGTTACTTGACGGGCTCGACTAGCACGAGCACATTGCAAGTCGAACGACATGAAGTGTGTAAAACACTTCGCGTGGCCTAACCACTGCCGCCAACTCCAAACACGACTCGCGTTCATCGACGCGTCCTTCGTGGCAAATGCAAGCTAGCCACGAATTTTCTCTGTTACCGACTGCCTGGAAGTATAGCCCCAAAAATTTGTGATTTCACATCATCAATCATATAAAGGTAATGGAAATGCATTACAACAATGTGAGCATGTTAACACATGTTATAACATACAACTTAAGTAAATCATCTAGCACATGCATTTCTTACATATGATGAAATCATACATATAGCCAACATGAAGGAAATCATTTACATCAGCATATTATTTGAGAATTCAATCTCAAAACTATTTCACAGCACCATTTAATTCAATAAATACTAATACAAACATTTATACAAACACTTAGTCTACACACTTAAGTCTACATATTGTATGTCAACTCAAAGTGCGCATTTGGGCGAATCTCTTCGCCAAACTGATTATGCACGCATTCCTAATATCCTAAGGCGACAAAAAGTCATGTCAATCATATCAGCAAAATATGGATGCAAACAGTATTTCCTACAAATGACTAAAATGCCCTAAATCTCATATTTTTCGTTTGCTTACGAAACAGGAAACGGACAGCATGTTGTACATGTCAAACGGCGTTGCCGTCGATAATCTACTATTAAACGACATTGAAAGCGTTGAAATCAGCCAATCAAAGCGTCTAAAATCCGCACCTTTTACTCTAGATGTGTATCGCTTCGAACGGAGCGTATATGCTTCATCTACGGTGAACAGGCGACCTAATATACAAGCTACATAAGCTACATCGCTAATGGAATCGACAGAATGCTAAATCAGCAAATGGTTAGGGTTTTCCTTACCTAGAAATGCGGCGGAATCACCGAGAAAGTGATTGGGATACATTGCTTAAGCATGTGTAGCAGTTGGTGCAGGTGGCAGGAAGATTCCTCCCACACTCTCTCACAATCTCTCACTTTTTCTCTCACTCTGCTAGGGTTTCTAGCAAATTCGGATGGGTGAGAGAAGTGAGGGTTTAAAGCTCTTATATAACCTAATTTCTTTCCAAATTAGGCTTGGGAACAATATTTACTTGAAGTCTAACCAATTCGGGGCTGTTCTGGTCTAAAAGAGCATTTCTAAAGGTCCCCTGGCCGAACGCAGTCGGACTTAAGCTCATGCATACTGGATCTAGCATACATCAAGTTCTCAGACCGGAAGAGTTCGTAAATCGCACGTGGTGGTCCAATTTCAGTTCAACGGTCACCGCACCTAAATCAGGTCTGCAAGTCTCATGATATGAAAGAGAAATTTTTCCTGATCCAAGTGTGTAATTTGGCTGAATTTTGACGGTCAGAACGCTTAATAATAACGCGCCAAGTCACGTGCCAGATTTGAATCAAAATTTTCAAATCTAACCCTATTCTCACTCTCTTCACTCCAGGCTCAATGAAATAGCCTCTGAACGTCGGTTGGCCTTGATTTTCGAAACGATTGTCAAGTCCAACTAAGCGGTCATAACGGTCTAAGATTGTAGGTATCGGACTTTCGACACGCGGTCTAGGTCCAATATAAAGTTTCAAAGAGTTCCTGAGAGCAAACGGGTTTAGAGTTTGATCCTAGGTTTCAGGGTATTATAGCACCATTGATTCTACAAGTTTTGGGTCTTGTAGAACGTATTTAAAGCGGTCAGGGACAATTTCACAGCTACTCCAGCGTAGCGCGAGCTAACTTACGCTTAATTTCTAAAGGAATTAATCCTAAGTGATTTCTTTGGCCATGAAATTGGGTTCTGAGCGATTTCCCAGGTGTTTTAGTTGACCCATTGCCTAAGGACGTCTAACCCCAGGTTGGCAAAAATCTGGAGTGTTACAATTCCCTTCACTTCACGGTCAATTCCCTTCACTTCACGGTCATTTAAATGCATTTCACAGTCAATTCCCTTCACTTCACGGTCATTTTCATGCATTTCATGGTCAATTCCCTTCACTTCACAGTTAATTTCTTTCACTCCACGGTCATTTTCATGTATTTTACGGTCAATTCCCTTCACTTCACAGTCATTTTCATGCATTTCACAGTCAATTCCCTTCACTTCACAGTCATTTTCATGCATTTCACGGTCAATTCCCACGATTCCGCCTCACTTCACGGTCATTTCCATGCATTTCACGGTCAATTCCCTTCACTTCACGGTCATTTCCGTGAAGTGAGGGAATTGACTGTGAAATGCATGGAAATGACCGTGAAATGAAGGGAATTGACCGTGAAATGCATGAAAATGACCGTGAAGTGAAGGGAATTGACCGTGAAATGCATGGAAATGACCGTGAAGTGAAGGGAATTGACCGTGAAATGCATGAAATTGACCGTGAAGTGAAGGGAATTGACCGTGAAATGCATGGAAATGACCGTGAAGTGAAGGGAATTGACCGTGAAATGCATGAAAATGACTGAAGTGAAGGGAATTGACCTTGAAATGCATGAAAATGACTATGAAGTGAAGGGAATTGACCTTGAAATGCATGAAAATGACTATGAAGTGAAGGGAATTAACCGTGAAATGCATGGAAATGACCGTGAAGTGAAGGGAATTGACCATGAAATGCATGAAAATGATCGTGAAGTGAAGGGAATTGATCGTGAAATGCATGGAAATGACCGTGAAGTGAGGGAATTGACTGTGAAATGCATGGAAATGACCGTGAAGTGAAGGGAATTGACCGTGAAATGCATGGAAATGACCGTGAAGTGAAGGAAATTGACCATGAAATGCGCCGAAAGGACCGTGAATCAACACAGAATAGGCGGGAATGACCGTGATATGCATTAAAATGACCATGAAGTAAATGAAATGAACGAAACTGACCGCGAACTGATTAAAATTGACCGCAAAGTGAATATGAAATGAATTTTCGACCATCGACCTGATGGAATCTTTGAAAATAACTAGGTTAGTTGGCTAAAGTAGCTTCTCCTACCCCAAAATCATATAGGGTACATCAAGTAACTAATTTTGGTTTAGAAGATATTCTTGTTAAATGAATAAAGAAAGAAATAAATAAAAAGAGAGAATTTTTTTTTTATATGCTTATATATACATATTTATATAAATATGTATTAGAGAAAATTATAGGTAAAATAAAGTTCTCCATGTAAAAAATAAAAATTAAAAAATTGCATAGACTTTTATGGATTGCAGTTATGGCTACGGTTATAATCCGTAGCTATATCTTCAATAATATCGAGTATACTTCGATATATCGAAAATTAAAGGATTTTTTATGCAAAGTCATTGGGCAGCTCTGGTCCTTTTTCGATTAATCGAAAGACTTTGATTAATTGAAGACATAACAAAGGACATAATAAAAGTACATGGGCTGCAGTTATGGCTACGGATTATATCCGTAGCCATAGATTCCAGCTTTTTCTTCTTTTTTTCCTTATTGTAATCCATTTCGCTTTTGTGGGTCCTTTTATAAGGTATGTGTTATATCCAAACCATCCATCTATTTGGTGAACTCGTTATAAGTCTTGAGAAGAAAAATAAGACAGATTTAGCCATCAAGTGGACCACACTGTAAAAGGCAGTGGAGGATTGAACATCTAACGTTGAAACCCTTTTAGGGGTCACGGAAGTTTTTGGATCATTACGAAATTTGTTTTTCCTCTTCATCCAGGTCTTTGTGACCTTATGAATAGATTGGATGGAAAATAAATGATACAGTGGGCCCTACATAAGTTTCAACGGTGAAAATCAATTTTCTGCTGCTCTTTGTGGTGTGGTCCAGTTGATCTTTGGATATGATTTTTTTTTTTTTTTTTGGATAACGGTCCAAAATGATCTCGAAATATGGATGAACGTTGTGGATATAATAAATACGTAACTGTAGGGCCATGTAACTTTGATATCTTTTGAGCCGTTCGTACAACTCGGAGTTCGAGGAGTGTCAGCGCTCGTCTTCGAGCAGCGGCCGATCCGCTTGAAGGAAAAAGCAGGGGCAATTTCGACCTTTGGCAAGGCGTCCGTATATCTGGGGCGTATTTTTGAAAGGTAAAATGAGGTGATTTTAGTCTCCTAAATGGTCCATAAATGGGCCGTAAGGTCGTAAATTTCTCCTTTTTATATTATGAGCCCAAGAATGTGTACTACACCAGAGAAAATCAGCGGGGTTTCAACTCACCGTTTAAAACTTCTTGGGGCTATATATATATATATATATATATATATATATATATATATATATATATATATATATATATATATATATATATTCCCTTCATCCAGGTCTGTGTTACCTCATGAACAGGTTGGATGAACAAAAATAATCAAGGTGGGCCCTAGGAATTGTTCAACTGTAGGCGTCCAATCCCCACTGTTTTATGTGGTGTGGTCTACTTGAGCTTTGGATATGTATCATTTTTGGGGTCATCCCATAAAATGAGCTGGAAAAACGGATGGACGGCTTGGATAAGACACATACATCACTGTAGGCCCACAGAGCTTGGGCCACGTCGTGCCACCGGCAATCCGCTTCCGATCCAGTGGGCCAAGTACGTGGAAAGCCTCCCAAGCACGTAGTTGCATTTGGCTTCTTTGGCATCGACGTCACTTATCTAGACCGTTCATTAGCACCATTTCACTCCTGGAGAAATCATTCTGAGTTGATGATCCAAATCATCCAACCAGCCGCATGTACCAAATAAACGTACAAGATCACTCCTGGAAGATAAGTTCAGTCGTGTATGTACTGGGCCGTCCGAGTGCTGTGATTTTTATGCAGTAGTGGAAGAAGAAAATGCTTGACCTAGTGAACGGTTCAGATATGTGATGCGGATGCCAGTAAGTCCAACTGCAACCGGGTTTGGTAACGTTTCAAGGCACTTGAACCAGAGTATCATTTACTCCTGACATTTCTCTCATGATTGAAAATCACAGAAATTCAGGTTAAAATGATCCAACGGCCCCAACTGCTGCCACGTGCAAAAAGGGTTCCAGCCCCTCGGCCGACCTAGCCAAAATCGAACTGCTCTCAAGCAGCTCACCTGACTTTTCTCTTTCCCACTCATTCCCACGTAACACTCCGAGGTCCACACCACCGTATATGTTAGTGTGATAAACAATTACAATATCCAAGCCATCCATGAGAAGGGTAGCACTATGCAGATTCCAAATGGCAAGAATCGGGCCGATCCAGTAGTCAGGGGGGGCCACATCTAACTGAAAAAAAGTGTACGGTCATGAAAATCGGCTGAAGTTTTCTAACCCGTCCAATTGTTGCTAATATTATGGCATTCCTACTGAGTGGACCGCCTTTATCATAGAGCGTGGTGTGGTCCACCTGACGTACGGCTTGGATATTTCCCCTGCCTGCTACGCTGGCCTGTGCATCCCCATCATTTCTGCTGCCATCTCACTTGCGCAGGACATACAACCCATGCAAACAGTGGGCCCCACCATAAAAATGTTATAAACCCATTAGGTTAGTGGCCACTGTCGAAACCAATGAATGCCTAAATAGCTCGACATATAGGTGTGGCCCATCTGTTTATTGGATTGGCCTGAATATTTTAGGGAAGTGACCTTCATGGTGGGGCCCGCATTTTGAACGGGTTAGATTTCCTGTACAAGAGACAGGACGGCTGGACTCATGGGGCTGCATGGGAAGTTAGCATACAACTGACTGTAGGTGATCATTTCAAAAAGGTCGCGAGCCGGAGCCGACCACCACCATGAGGAAGTGTGCCAAAGGAAATTCGGTTTCAGGTTTACACTCTTTCTCTATCACTCAAGTCGCTTTCACATCTCATTTTTGTACATGTCTGTGCCAGGACTGTGGGGCCCACCTGTTGAATGGACCGGATGTTGCCCACATGCAACATATTGGCACTTGTGCTGCGGAAACCCTCGGGATTTCTCTTTGTGAAAATACATATGAACAATCAACTACCTGCAACCAGCTGCACGACAACTCATACAACCCCAATTTTCCCAAAAACATATCATCTGTACAGGAAATCGGAGCCACGAAAAATACACGCCCTATCATAAATATCATTTCCCAGAAAACGGTGCCCATCCACTCATTAGAGAGGCCACACCAGTATGTTGATACAGAAAATCCTCTATCCATTGATTTCAATCCGTGGACGATATGATGATTTTATCAGTACAAATTTTCACATAGCCATCTTCATGGTGGTTACTATTACTTTCATGGATCCGATGCTTTGAAAATTTAACATGTGTACGGTAATTTGGTGCTGCATACTAAGATTACATACAGCCGACTGTATACAGTCAATTCTGATATTAGAGAGAAAGAAACCCCAGTGCAGTCCATAAACACATGTTCTTAAATGTTATTTTTTATATGGGAAGTAGCGTCCAATAAAATAAATATCAAAGCCCTAGGTTTTGGTGGGGAGCCAAACCTCGGCCCACCAAATTCACGCGCCTCGTTGCATGCATGGCGGCAGACAGGCCCAAAACACCCGTATCTTCCATTCCACGCCATAGTACACAAGACCACACCTTCCATTTCTATCCCTCCAAAAAACCACATTCAGCACTTTCTCACACAACCTTTTTTGATTGCGAGTTATATGATACTCCGCCAGAGAATGACTCTTGATATGCAGACACTGAAGAATTGGACACGCGGCATATCTAACTCGTGTAGAATCGACTAAAATATAAACCCACTTCCGGTAAGCTAGACTGGTTGGTCAAGCGTAACCTTGTAGACAATTGTTTACCGAAATGGGACCATTGGATTTTTTAAAAAAATTTTAACCGTCCAACAAATGGCCACCAATCTTGTGGTCAAATAATCTAATTGCCATAATTTTTTGGTTGGTGTTGCATCAAAGCTAGAGCCAATAATTTGGACAGTCTAATTTGAAGTAATTTTATATGAGGTATGCAATTTGGAAGTAACTTCTAGGTGCCCGCGTATCATCCATCACACTCTGTCAGAGTATCCAAAATTTTTCTTTTCATTACTTCCATGTCCTGTGGCGTAGAGCCAAACCCAAGATAGGGCAAAATTAAAAATAAAAGTAAATAAAAAATAAAAAAGAGAGGACTGGTTTAGTACACCAATGTGCCACCAGAAGTTGTAGTCTATTGGCCTCTTTTTCGTACATATGTCCAATTTTATGTGATCCGATCCGTTCATCTAGTCATCCCTACTATGGATGGCCCAAAACTTCATGATTGTATGATCCTATCTGGTTTAATTAATAGACTTTGTGAAATGTTAACCATTAATCCTTTTGGTTTTACTGTGCATTTCTGCTATCATGGTGCAAGCCATCAGCCAATAGATACTTCATTGTAGGCTCCCTAAATGGATGAACGGTTAGATTCCCAAGCCCATGCACGTTGTGGGGCCCTAAGACTACATGTTATGCATTCTGGTGGACCATCCATTTATTTCCAATTGTTTGATTTTGGTAACTAGCTTTGACCTTGATTTAGCTCTCTTTAATATAAAAACCACCAACCCTTTTTCTTCTTTCTTCCGTTACTGTCGTTGTTACAGTAGTTGTTCGTTGTTATTGTAGTTGTGGCTATTGCTACTTCAGCTCTTGCTACTGTTCTTGTTGCATTTCCATCAGAGAGCAAAACATGGTATCTATAAGATTTACAAGTCTAGTACTAGGGCTTTTGTTGACTTTTCTTTCACTTAGGGACTCCATTGCACAAGCCCACCAAGGTATGCTTCTCATCCATCCATCTCCATGCATCTATGGGAGATCATACTTACATGGAAGATTATAGTGATTGTTATTTCGTTGTTGGTGGCGACAGTGGCCGCGACTACGGCAAATGGCAATGTGCCCACAGCGGTGGGGACCGCAGTTACTTCGATTAATCAGGTAAGCTTGTCATGTGATTCTTCATAGCTTGTAATTTTACTAGAGGAAATGCTATAATTAGGTGGTTCATGTGGGAAAATATGTGTGGTGATCAGGACTATTTTGTGGGCCACCACCAATTTGGCCTATTGTATCAAATCTCCTTGATTTCGGAATATAGTCCGTCCAAATAGTGTAGAAATAAATCAATGGTCCTGATTGCCAGACACTAAATATCACAATTGCAATAAAAGTGTTTACTTACACACATGTACACAATAGCATCCTCAATTCTAAGTAAATTGAATCAAAGCATTTTAGCAGGAGCTTTTGGACGATGCTGCGATCACAGCCAGCGCTAGAAGTCTTAGAGGAAGGAAAATGGTGATGAAGGATGATATGATGGAGGGAAATGTGAATGGTGGGCCATCAAAGATTTCAAGTACAAATATCCATCATGAAAAGAAGGAGAAGCCTAGTGTAGAATGCAAATTGAGTGAAACCAATGTTCTTCCTAAGAAGGCCAGTGTGGTGGGCCTTGGGCCATTCAATGCTGACTATAATGTGCCAAGACCCCACCCACCCAAGAACAACTGAAGGAAGAGCTTTAAACCCTTCATGGTTGCTTTTGTATGTCTTCTTTTTTCCTTTCCTTCAAATACATTTAACAGTGAGAGAGTGAGAAATATCATAGAATGTATGTATGTATGCAACTAATTATTACTGTTGTCTAAAGCAATTTTGGTACTGATAGGCTTCATTTTCTTGTTTACGTGGATGAAGTTGGCTCCCCTTCGGCTAATATTCTTAAACCATAGTTTTTGAAGCTCACTGGATCAAATCAAAACTCACCCAAGTCGACTTGGTGAGATTGTGAGCCAAGTCGATGGGAAACTCGGTCTTGTGTCTGACTCGGAATGATTCATCGAGTCGACTCACAGAAACTAGAAACAAGTCACAATGTGAATACTAAAAAAATGTAAATGATGGGGAAAGATTGGAGAACATGATTCCTGCAACAAAAGATACGAACTTAACCAGTGCATCATGGAATATTTTAATAAGGTTTTGCTAGCATTCCCACCTTCATGGGGATGTTAGTTGTTAGGTGTCGAGTGGAGTGTTCAATCATTGATCCCAGCCGTTCATTCATTTTCAAAAAACTGGATGCAATGTTTTGTGAGAAATCAAGCTAATCAGGAGATCATAACCCTTTGAATGAGGCCATCTTATTACAACCTTCTGTTTTTTACTAGCCGTAGATCATACGGTTAAAATCATTCAATCCGCATGATTTTTCACCATGACTTGCTCCCTATTGTATGAATGAATGAATACCCCCAATCAATGATTGGACACTCTGCTTGTCTCTTAAAACCTCTTAATGATAGTTATGTTACATATGTAGTCCCCCACTAATATTTTAAATTTATAGTTATTCGATGTTGAGAGGCGAGTCAACCTTACCACTGAACATTGAGTAAACTTGAGTTTTAATGTTTTCAAACTATGTTAAAAACTAATAGAGAAAAACTTTGATGCTTTTTTGGGTCATTTCTCATGCCTTGGTAGTATACTCACAAGAGTTTCAACACCAGGTCATGGGTTTGAGTATGTGTGGGTGCATGGGTATGTATCAAAAATAAGAAAAAAAAAAAAAAAAAAAAAAAAAAACTTTGATACTCTAACAGAGCGTGATGGATGATATATACACGGCTACTCAGAAATTGCGTACATCATGACATACATCAGGATCTAAAATCGACTGTTGATTATTTAATTGGGAAACATTTATTAGACGGTGAAGAATGAAAAGTATCCAACTGTCCTATTTCAACAAATGTGTTCACTCATACATGGAAGGTCTTATGTAAAGCACATATACCGAGAGCTAATATATACAGATTTTATGAGTTTGTCATACTCGAACTCGAACCCAGGCGAGAATTCTGATCCATCAAAATGATTGTGGGGTCGTAGAAATCAGCAAACCTGTGATGAGTCCATGGTTTTGTGATCCAAGCCATCAATATTTTGGGCCAACGAATGGTCCTTGCAACAAAAAAATAAATAATAAAATAAAATCCCAATGAGAAAAGTACTGTAACAAATAAAGTTTTAAATAGTCTGAAAATATCTTAATGAGTATTGATGAATTATACGATGATTAATATGAGCGGCATGTTTGCATAGCATACATTGGTTTTTTTACTATGACCAATGTGGCCCACACCAACCTATTTTTTTCCCCGGTATTGTTGATGCAAAAATCCAATCCGTCCTTTTTATACCTTCAAGTACTTACAAAGAAAGAAGATAAAGGAGACCCTGACTAACCCTTTGATGCCAAAGTCAGGCTAGAAATTTAGCACTGGTAGTATACAAGGTTTTTAGGTGAGAGATTCTCCATATCTTTTCGTGTAGATGGCCCCTTATAGTGTAGGTGGGCTAGAGACGGTTCTTGATCTTAGGTGTAATCTTTGCATGAGTTTCTCAACATTTACATGGGATTCGTGTAGGTGATTATTGTTGACGTGGTTGACATTAGAATCATGCAATGGATGGTAGAGGCCAACCTGAGTTGTGCCCTCAATCAGAAAAGTGTTGATGTTGACCTTAGCCAAGCTCTCGATCAATCAATATGAGGTCGAGCCGAGCCATGCCATTAATTAATCGGGATGATCTCTATGGTTGGCTCAGAGTGAGTTTTTGCATTGATCGTCACTAGTGGACTGATCAATTTCTTGGTTTGTCTATGCTTGGGCATAAGGAGCGAACTCATTTCCTTGGCGATACTTATCATTCTAAACGATCGTTCTCTTGATCTCATTGAGCCTTGTTTAGGAACTCCTTGGTCCAGAAGCATGTGCTCGTGAGTCCGATCTGGCCCCATGGGTGATCAGACCATTTTTACCCATAACAGGTAAGTATGCGCTCAAAATCGACATAGGCACGGGCTTGAACTTGACAACTCAGTAACTAAATTCTTTTTTTTTTTTTCTTTTTTTACACAAACACTCACACCCCACACACACCCACACACTCACACTAGCTATAGTTGTTTTTCACCACAATGGATACTCAAACTCATGACCTCATGTTGAAACTCTTTCGAGTTTTACCTCTTTATTCAAGTTTCTCTCACTCTAGGGGGCAGAGGCAGGAATTCAAACATGATTTAAAGACTTGGTGACTCAATCCTAACTCATTCAAATTATCGCCCAAGTGGAGGGTGACTAAGGAGTAACACGTGGTATGAAACTGGTTCGGGCCCAACTTAGTCCGAGTCGGCTTGGACGAGTCACTCAGACTTGTCCAAGTCTTAAAAACCAATATGAACTCATCCCCATTGTCTGGGCTGTCCGGCAATGGGACAAATATAAGTAAGACAATTCAAATGTATATCCCAGCGATGTTGTAAGCGGTGGAAAAGGGATGAGATCTACACCATTAATCACTTATATCGATCTTGAAATGGTGATTTTTCCTCAGATCTAGTTGGCCATTTTCCTATAAGTGCCACATAATTGTGGACCCACATGATTTATTATACAGGGCGTGCAGGTTCATGGGCAGATCTAGGTAATCAATGGTTATGATATCGCACATGCCACTCTTCAGCTGCCAATCCGCCCTCTTCAATCTATTCTTGGTGGAATCATATAGAGCTCATGAAGAAGGTGCATTCTGTTGGATAAAATGTTGAATTAAATAGACTATAAAAATCGAGAACCAAAAAAGGAAAATAAATTTAGAGAAAGAAAAACTTATTGAATTGAGTAGAGGCGTGACTGAGTCACTCGGCTTGAAATCGAATTTGCTCCCCTTGGACAGCGTCCCAAGTGCAACAGGTTTCCAGAGCAATCGACCTCCAGGATACAACGACTATGACCCGGTCCCAGCGGTGCACTCACTGTACACGGGCTCGAACCACTTGCAGTTTAATTCGAAAGTGCTGAGTTGACTCAGCAATGAACTCAGTAACAAAACCGTATCAGAGAGTTTTATAAGGCAGGGAATTTTTTGTATGTTGAAACTGGAATCGGAAGTCTTTATATAGACTCCGAAATGGTGCATAAGCACCCTTTACAAAAGGTTAGGTCCGTTGGGTTTAAACCCAACAGGGGCGACCAACCGGAAGGGAAGCATCTCTCTGGTTTAAAAACGAAAAGGTGCAAGTGCGAGTACACTCTCGCACATACAGTCCTGCGAGTACCCATACACACACACCCACGCGAGTACACTTACACCGCACCCGCACCTGCACCCGCACCCGCGCCCAGCCCAGCCCGTCCCGTCCCGTCGCATCGCGCACGCGGACTCGGACTCGGCTCGGCTCGGCTCGGCTCGGCTCGGCACGGCACGGATCGGCGCGCGCGCGCGTGTGTGGTTAATGGCATAGATTAAAGCTATTGGCATAGCCCCCCCACAGGACCAAATTCACATGCCCCCTGAAAGGGGCTCAAGCCCTAGGCAAAAAGTCTATCATATAAACAAGAGAATTTCTCTTGTCAAATCCGATGTGGGACAAAACCAACACCTCAAAAACACCAAAATTTAAATGTGGAGGGAAAACACCGAAATTTGAAAATTCAAATTTTTAATATTATTTTAAAATAAATACAACAATCCCCCACATGTTTTAAAATAAAATGCTTTCGAATTAAAGCGAAATAGTTGTGTAATGGTGCCGGTGTCACCATAGACTTGAACCGACATTAGAGTAAGCAAGACAGGTCTACAGGAATCAGGTGACATCATAGTCTTGAACCTGAATCCTTTTAATGTAGATCGCAAGTACATGCCACTCACACAACTATTCCTCTGCAAGTGATTCTGTGGTTCGGTGCGTTTCGGCCATACACCATTACCTGAATTTCATGAGTGCTCTAGAGAATTCGCCTAGATTCTCATAGGAAGCGGCCTCCACCTCCACACCCATATAGGTGAATTCCATCAAGTGTATGCAGCAACTGTATACACCACCAAATATATGGCTATGGATCCATTAAGAGTTCTAAAAACTCATCCTTCTGCGTTGCTGCTCGCACTGTACACCATAGAAGGGGCTCATATAACTCAGTGCAATCGTCTACCTCGTGTCTTGTTGTTTACCCATTGAACCTATCTCATGGGATCTCCACTTGTATAGGTTGGGTTACCGACACTGGCAGCTCATATATTAAGCTCAGCCTCATTCCCTTCGATGTATCATTGACTAACTTTTTAGATAGTCCTTTAGTCAGAGGATCTGCTAGATTCTTTTCTGACCTCACAAAGTCAATAGATATGACTCCATCACGTAACATATGTTTCACTATGTTGTGTCTGAGTCTAATATGCCTGCTTTTTCCATTATATATTTTACTTTTTGCTTTCGCTATAGCTGCTTGACAGTCACAATGAATAGATACGGTCGATACAGGCTTTGGCCACAATGGTATATCAGCTAAGAGATTTCTAAGCCATTCAGCTTCTGATCCAGCCTTTTCTAAAGCAATAAACTCGGATTCCATAGTCGACCGAGCAATACATGTCTGCTTGGTGGACTTCCAAGAGACTGCTCCTCCACCCAAAGTGAAGACATATCCACTAGTGGATTTTGTCTCATCTGAATCACTGATCCAGTTAGCATCACTATATCCTTCTAATACAGTAGGATAACCATTATAATGTAAACCATATGTCATATTACCTTTTAGGTATCGCAAAATTCTAGACAATGCATTCCAATGTTCTTTTTCAGGGTTATGTGTATATCTACTTAGCCTTCCTACTGCAAAGGCTATGTCAGGTCTAGTGCAGTTTGTTAGATACATGAGACTACCAATTATTCTGAAATATTCTGAGACACACTATTTTCTGTATTCTTCATGAGAGTCACACTATAATCATAAGGAGTACTGACAGGTAAACAGTCAAAATGGTTAAACTTTCTCAATATCTTCTCAATGTAATGAGATTGTGATAATATAATAACACCATTTTTCCTGGTTACTTCAATACCCAATATTATACTTGCCTCTCCTAAGTCTTTCATGTCAAACTTAGATGACAAGAATTTCTTAGTTGCATTAACTAATTTAATATTAGTTCCAAAAATAAGCATGTCATCAACATAAAGACATATGATAACATAATCATTTCCAGAAATTTTACTATATACACATCTATCTACATCATTTATATGATAACCATTTGATTTTAAAACGCCATCAAATTTTTCATGCCATTGTTTAGGAGCCTGTTTTAAACCATATAGTGATTTAATTAGTCTACATACTTTATTTTCTTTACCTAATATCTTATAACCCTCAGGTTGCTCCATATATATTTTTTCTTCTAAGTCTCCATTTAGGAAAGCAGTCTTAACATCCATCTGGTGTACCACTAGTTTATATATGGAGGCTATCGCTATTAAGACTCTAATAGTTGTAATCCTAGTTACAGGGGAATATGTATCAAAATAATCTATTCCTTCCTTTTGTTTAAAGCCTTTCGCTACCAACCTAGCCTTAAACTTATCGATAGTTCCATTTGGTTTTAGTTTCTTTCTAAACACCCATTTGCAGCCTATTGGTTTGTTACCAGGTGGTAGGTCTACAAGTTCCCAAGTATTATTTGATATAATAGATTCTAACTCATCATTTATTGCTTCCTTCCAAAAGGTTGCATCTGGAGAGTTAATAGCTTCTATATAAGTTGTAGGATCATCTTCTACTAAGAATGTGAAAAAACCATCTCCTAAGTTAGTTTCTTTTCTAACTCTAATACTTTTTCTTTGTTGTATCTCTTCTACTACTTTCTCGTAAGCATTTTTACTAGTAGACGCAATATCTGATTCATTAACTTTTTCTATTCCTATAGATTTAGATTTCATAGGGAATACGTTCTCAAAGAACTCTGCATCCCTAGCTTCTATAATTGTATTGGGATCTAGAATATTATCCTTAGTTTTTAAAACTAGAAACCTATAGGCCGCACTGTTTTGTGCATACCCTATAAATACACAATCGGTCGTTTTAGGACCTAATTTTCTTTTCTTAGTTTCAGGCAATCCTACTTTAGCAAGACACCCCCACACTTTAATATATTTATAACTAGGAATATGATTCTTCCAAAGTTCATATGGTGTTTGTTCAGAAGATTTAGATGGAATCCTGTTTAGGATATAACAAGCAGACAGAATTGCTTCTCCCCACATATTTGAGGGTAAGCCTGAACTATTTAACATGGCATTCATCATTTCTTTTAGAGTTCTGTTCTTACGTTCTGCTATTCCATTTTGTTCTGGTGTATAAGGAGCTGTAGTTTCGTGAATTATTCCATTCTTTTCACATAATTCTCTAAATTGAGAAGATTCATATTCACCTCCTCTATCTGTTCTAAGTCTTTTAATTTTTATATTTAATTAATTTTCAACCTCAATTTTGTATTTAGAAAAAGCATTTAAAGCTTCATCTTTGTTCCTTAATAGATATACTCTAGTGAACCTAGAGTAGTCATCTACAAAAGTTATATAATATCTTTTTCCTCCTCTAGACATGTGATTTCTAAAATCACCTAAATCACTATGTATCAACTCTAATAGAACAGATGATCTTTCTATTTGTTTAAAGGGTTTTCTAATAAATTTTGATTCTACACATGTTTCACATTTTTCAAACTCTTCATTAGATATATTAGGTAATAAACCTAATCTTTTCATTTTCTTTAAAGATGCCACATTCACATGACCTAATCTATTATGCCATAGATAAAAAGGTTCAACGATATAAACAGAACTAGATGTTTTCTTATTATCATTGGATACATTTATAATGAATAAACCATCGCTACAGTACCCCTTATCAACAAAGGTTCCATTTTTAGTCATTACAAGCTTATCTGAATCAAATACTAATTTGACACTAGCCTTATTGAGGAGCGAACCAGAGACCAAGTTTCTTCTAATGTCAGGCACATGGAGGACATCATTTAACATTAGAGTCTTTCCAGAAGTGAGTTTCAGAAGTACTTTCCCTTTCCCTACAACTGGAGACGTTCTAGCATTTCCCATGAACACCTGTTCATCATCTCCTGATACTTGGTAGGAGGTAAACATGCTACGATCCTTGCACACGTGTCTAGTTGCACCAGTATCTAGCACCCACTCCAAGTTGTTTACAAGGAAGACTTCTGACACCACAGCCACTACTATGTCAGACTCATTGCCTGTTTCTGTAAGATTAGCTTGCGGCTTATCTTTATTTTTCTTAAGCCTGCAGGTTTTAACATGATGCCCAGGCTTTCCACAGTTGTAGCAGTTTCCCTTTTTCTTAAATTGATTGTTTGCATTCTTCTTTTTGAGCCTGCATTCATTTGCATAATGTCCAGGTTTGCCACAGTTATGACAGTTGTCATTTTTCTTATTATTCGTCCGACTTGATTCCACAAGATTCGCTTTTGAATTTATCTCATTTTTATTTCCTTTTTGGTCCCTGATTCTATTGGCCTCCTCTATTCGTATGTGTACGATAGTGGTTTCCAAAGAAACACCGTTTTTCTTATGTTTCATTCTATTTTTATATTCTTTCCAGGAGGGCGGTAACTTTTCTATTAACGCTCCTGACAGAAACACCTCATCCAACTTAATTCCTTCTGTCGATAGTTCGTGAATTAGACTTTGAAAGTCATGAATCTGATTTGTGACAGATTTATCGTCTGTCATTTCATAGTGAAGGAAATTAGCAATTGCATGTTTCTTAGCGCCTGCATCTTCTAATATGTATTTCTTTTCTAAAGCAATTCATATATCTTTAGCAGAGGCGTAAGAAGCATACACATCATATAATTCGTTGGATAAAGAGTTTAGAATATAATTTTTACAATTATTTTCATCTGTTACTTCATTTTGATTTGCTGGATCTATAGTAAATGATTCAGATAAAATGTATGAAACTTTCAGGGTGGTAAGAGCGAACATCAATTTCTGTTTCCACCGTTTAAAGGATTGTCCAGCGAACGGTTCGATTTTGGCTAACTCAGTAGAAGCATTTACTGTTACTGTAGCCATAGTCTATGTAATTCAACACAAAATTCGATTTCAAGATTGTTGGATAAAATGTTGAATTAAATAGACTATAAAAATCGAGAACCAAAAAAGAAAAATAAATTTAGAGAAAGAAAAACTTATTGAATTGAGTCGAGGCGTGACTGAGTCACTCGGCTTGAAATCGAATTTGCTCCCCTTGGACAGCGTCCCAAGTGCAACAGGTTTCCAGAGCAATCGACCTCCAGGATACAACGACTATAACCCGGTCCCAGCGGTGCACTCACTGTACACGGGCTCGAACCACTTGCAGTTTAATTCGAAAATGCTGAGTTGACTCAGCAATGAACTCAGTAACAAAACCGTATCAGAGAGTTTTATAAGGCAGGGAATTTTTCGTATGTTGAAACTGGAATCGGAAGTCTTTATATAGACTCCGAAATGGTGCATAAGCACCCTTTACAAAAGGTTAGGTCCGTTGGGTTTAAACCCAACAGGGGCGACCAACCGGAAGGGAAGCATCTCTCTGGTTTAAAAACGAAAAGGCGCAAGTGCAAGTACCCATACAAACACACCCACGCGAGTACACTTACACCGCACCCGCACGCGGACGCGGACGCGGACGCGGACTCGGCTTGGCGCGCGCGCGCGCGTGTGTGGTTAATGGCATAGATTAGAGCTATTGGCATAGCCCCCCCACAAGACCAAATTCACATGCCCCCTGAAAGGGGCTCAAGCCCTAGGCAAAAAGTCTATCATATAAACAAGAGAATTTCTCTTGTCAAATCCGATGTGGGACAAAACCAACACCTCAAAAACACCAAAATTTAAATGTGGAGGGAAAACACCGAAATTTGAAAATTCAAATTTTTAATATTATTTTAAAACAAATACAACACATTCTACATTAAATAAAATAAATAAATAAATAAATAAAAACATGGCAATAGAAGCCCATCAAACGTGTCGCTCTTTGTGTCCCACAAATGGAGAATGGAGAGGTACATCAAGGGGTCCTTGAGTAGCTCCTGTACCAGGCTTCGTTGGGTTGGAAATAAAGGTGGGACTTAGTTAGGCTCAACTCAATTCAATCCGGTAGTGTGAAAGCCTTGACCTGAATTCGGTCTAACTCGGACCGAGTCTAGCGAGCCTAACTCGATCCGAATCTTTTTTTAGTTGGTCTGATCCGAACCGTCCGACTCAATTAAAGATACCGTGTCAAATTTGGATTGAGTCACCAGATGTTCAGAGGAAGCTTATCTGAAAAGTTTGTTTGATGTTTACGTGAAGCTTGTATAAAAAGCTTCTGCACTTGAAAGATATAAAGAAAGCTTTTTCTTCTTAAAATCTATGCAGCCTACTGTCATGTATGTGTTTGATCCATGCCTTCCATCCGTTTTTCCCACTCATTTTATGGCATGAGCCCAAAAATAAGCTAGATCCAAAACTTAAATGGACCACTTCATATGAGACAGGAGAAATTGAATGTTTATCATTCATATCTTCTTTGGGCCACAAAAGTTTTGGATCAAGTTGATATTTGTGTTTTTTCTTCATTCATGTCGGTGTGATGTCATGAATGGGTTAGATGACAGGTACACATCCCTGTGGGTCCTTGGCTTATTTTTACTTTCAATGGTAGACATTCACAATTATCTTTGTTTCCTACGGTGTAATCTATTTTAAGCTTGTTTCTGCCTCATTATTTTGCTCATGCATAAAACGGGCACGTAGAACAGATGGACGGCATGGATCATACACATGCATAACAATATGGGACCCACAAATTATACTGCCATGATTCCAGTACCTTTCCCATTATTTTCACCACTGTTTTGGAGAAAATTACACATTAAATCACTTCTTTTCAAAACAGTTGTTTGTTTTCTTATTTACGGCTGGAAATAAAAGTCCTGGGATGAGTAACTCAGCACGCTGGGCGTACTGAGTAAATTCCGTGGGGGCCACCATGATTTACATATTTTATCCACTCCGTCCACCCATTTCAACAGATAATTTGAAGGCTGTAGTCCAAAAACGAAGTATATCCAAATCTCAAGTGAACCTCACCTCGGCAAATAGTGTGAATTAAAAATCTACCATAAAAAATTTCTTGGGGCCACAGAACTTTTGGATCAATCTATCATTTGTTTTTTGCCTTCACCGTGTGATCTTATGAACAGGTTAGATGACAAATAAATATCATTGGGAGCCCTGACAAGGTTTCAATGGTGGAAGTCATTATTCCCACTATTTCCTGTGGTGTAGTCCACTTTAGCTTTAGGCATGCTTCAATTTTCAGCTCAGCACTATTTCCTGTGGTGTAGTCCACTTTAGCTTTAGGCATGCTTCAATTTTCAGCTCAGCCAATGAAATAATCTGAAAAAACGGATGAACGACATGGATAACCCACACACATTCATGGTAAACCCAACTGAGTTTATTCAATCCTGAATCTATTTCATATATATATATATATATATATATATATATATATATATATAGAGAGAGAGAGAGAGAGAGAGAGAGAGAGAGTCCCGGTCTCCTGTGAACCATCCCGCAGGATACCTCCGTCTCCGTGTGCAAGCTATCCTTGTGCTGGGCGTAGATTGGCTACTGACGAGTTGAGTAGGGAGACTGCTATTGAATTTGTGGCCCCACCATGATATATGTTTTATATCCATGCCGTCCATCCATATGGAGAGATCATTTTAGGGTGAAATTGAGTTACATCCAAAGCTCCAGTGGACACAACTAAAGCAAACAATGGGGAAGACACCACCATTAAAAACTTCTAAAAGCCCAAAAAAGTTTTCAATCAAGCATATATTTATATTTTCCCTTCTTTAATGTCTTTGTTAACTTTTGAATAGGTTGGATTTTGAAAAAACATCATGGTGGGCCTTAGAAAGTTTTCAACGATGGGCATCAATCTTCCCGCTGTTTTTTGTGGTGGGGTCCACTAAAGCTTTGGATTCGTCTCATTCTCTAGTTAATGGCTTAAAATAATATCTCCAAATAAGTGGACGTTGTGGATACAACACATACATCATAACGGGGTCCACAGAACTTGGTTACGTCACCTCCGCGGAGTGAGGTCCGGTGTTAGGGTGTGTAATTTGTAGGCTTAGCATACTGACTAAACTCTGCGAGGTCGACCATGATTTATTAATTTATTTTATCCACTTCGTCCATACATTTTAACAGATAATTTTAGTACTTGTACAAAACAATGAGGTATATCCAATGTTCAAATAGACACACCACAGGAAATAGTTAAATTGAATGTCTACTGTTGAAAAATAATTGGAGGGCCACAGGAGTTTTGGATCAACTTCATATTTTTTTTCCCATCATCCATGTCTGTATGATCTTAAGAACAAGTTGGATGAAAAATAAACATGACCGTGGGGCCTAGAAAGGTTTCAACGGTGGAAATCATTATCCCCACAATTTCTAGTGGTATGATCCACTTGATCTTTGGATATGCATCAATTTTGGGCTCAACCCTTTAAATTAGTTGGAAAAATGGATGGACGGTGTAGATAGACCACATACATTCAACGTGGGTCTAAGTTTTTTTACTCAGTGCACAATGTGATTTCCCGTACATATTGGGGTGGCCGGTGGTCAGTGCTTTATGTGCCCCACTATGATGTATGTGTTTCATCTATTCTGTTCATCCATTTTTTAAGAAGGGAAAATATAAATAAAAGCTTTATCAAAATCTTTGTGGCCTTTAGAAGTTTTTAAGGGTGGCATCACTCTCCCCACTGCTTTCTATAGTGAGGCCCACTGGAGCTTTGGATGTAAATCATTCTTTGAATTTCACCCTAAAATGATCTCCCCATATGGATGGACGGGATTTATACAAAACATATATTAAAGTGGGACCACAAATTCAGCAACAGTATGGCTATTCCACCTGTCAGTAGCCAATCCGCTGCGGCACAAGGTTCTCTTACAGTGACGGATTGACTTCTCTCCCTGATAGCAGTTGGCTGGTGGTTGGTGTTCTGTGGCCCACCGTGATCTATGTGTTTCATCCATGCCATCCATCTATTTCTTCAGATCATTTTATAGTATGAGATCAAAACTGAGATATATACCAATCTCAAGTAGACCACATTACGGGAAACAGTGTTGAATGAACTTTGACCATTAAAAACTTTTTGGGGGCCATAAAAGTTTTGGATGAAGCTGATCTTTGTTTTTTCCCTTCATCTGGGTCTGTATGACCTAATCAATAGATTAAATGTCAAACAAACAGTACAGTGGACCTTAGGGGGATTTTAATGGTGGATATCCAATCACTATTGTTTTCCTGTGGTGTGGTCCACCTGAGATTTATATTCCTTTAAATTTTGGGATCAAGAACTAAAATGATCTATAAAAATGGATGAACATAATAGATTAAGAACATACATCACCTAAGTCGTGTCGCTTGCGCGCCTTTTCTAAGTGTTCTGACCGTTAGATTTTAACCCAAATTCACCCTTGGATAAGGATAGGTGGCCCTTACATGTCATAGTACTTGTAGCTCTGATCGAGTTCCTGTAACCGTTGAACTGAAACTAGTCCGCCACGGTCGATCTGGAAACCCGACCGGACTGAAAACTTAGCTTGACCTAGATCCAATATTAGAGAGCTTAAGTCCGGCCGCATTTAGTAAATAGGACCTCCAGAAGTGCTCCGTTGCATCGAAACAGACCAATTTGGTTATAACATAAGTATACCTTGGCCCTGGGTCTAATTTGGTGAGTTTTTAGCCTATATAAGGACCTTAAACCCTCTCTCATTCTTCATATACGAATTTGAGAGAAACCCTAGGAGAGAGAAGAGAGAAAAGAGAGAGTTAGTGTGAGAGTTGTGGGAGGAAGTTCCTGTTACTCTACCCTGCTATCATACGTACTTAACCATCCCGATTTAATCGTTATTCCGGCGATTCTGACTTCATTTCTAGGTAAGAAAATCCTAATCCTAACCTGTTTTAGAGTTTCTATTGGTACAAGTAGCGAAGTAGTTGACTCACCTTGTGTTATAGGTCGTCATATCGACGTTGACGAAAGCGTAGAGTTTCTATTCAATTCATTACGCTTCTACGGCGTAAGGTGCGGATTTTAGACGTATAGGTTATGGTTTTCAAAGCTTTCAATGTCAGTTAATGATTTATTACTGACGTGGATGCTATTTCACATGTCTAACGTGTTGTTTGTTTTGCTTTACGAATACGTATGGAAAATATATAGTATTGTGTATTCTATGTATTTGTTGCAATACCTGTATATGTATAGAATTTGAATTTGTATTTAACATGATTATTTTCCATGAATATATGCTTGTTACATGTGTGACAACTCCTTAACGAAAGGACTTGCCCTAAATTATGCCACAACCAATATATGTTATACATGTTAAAGTGTGTAGCCCACGTGTTTGTGAAAATGTTTAAATGAATACGGAACCTGAATTCATGCATGTCATGATTATCCGTCGTGGGTATATGCAAGTGGTATATGGGGCAACTCCCTAGTGAAAGGATTTGGCCTAATACATGTATAATCAATATACACATGTATGATAAAGTATGTATTCTAAGTGTTTGTGAAAATGTCTGAATGAGCATGTTGTTTCTATGAAATAGTTTGTATGAGGGTCGAGATGTAAATCTCGACTACCTTATTTATGTGTATGATTTCCTCCATGTACATTTACATCATGAGGTCTGCTTATTTATGAAATGAATGTATATGGAATCATGTTTATGATGCACTTCTCAATATGCTCATGTTTGAAATGATTGATTTATCTGTTCATTACAGTTTTTACTGTTTCTTGTTGAAAATGGATGAGATTGTGACTATGATATAGTCCAGGCAATCGGTAATCGGCCCTGAGTTCATGGCTGAGATTCATTTGCCACGTAGGACATGTTTGACGAACCCGAGTCATACGTTGGTCGTCGGCAGTGGTTAGGCTACACGAAGTGCTTACGCATTTCATGTCGATTGATTCGATGTGCGCTTGTACTAGTCGAGCTCGCCAAGTAACCCGATCTGGCCTATTGTATGTTCACCATGTATGGACACTATTGCTTGAACCTAAGGTACTGAACTTACCAGTGATAACCTTGATAACTGTGGTACCTTGATCCATTAAGACTCATGAGCCAGACATGGTGGTATGAGACACCGTGGTCGAACTGTCGGCCTACACTGGGGCCACGAGCTTCCCCGTAGTGACTAGTAAGCAATCCAAACATGTGAGCCGAATATGCTGGTATGAGACACTATATTCGAGCTATCGGCCTACATTGATTGGTGATGGGGGAGTGGTGTAATGATTGCGTGTAACAACCCTGAAAACCCTTGTAGTGACCTCGAGCGTACTCTAAGTCTACGAGTAGGCGACGACTCTTCCGTAGCAACAAGAGTACAAACTAGGCCTGTATTGATTTGGTGATGGGGGAGTGGTGTAACGATTGCGTGTAACAGCCCTGACAGCCCTTGCAGAGACCTAGAATCGCAACATCGTATGAGATTAACTAGGAGTGATGACCCTAGACAGAATTCTTGTTGGGAATGATATAAGTGAAGTACCTTAGTTTCTCAATCCTGCTAAATGAAAGGACTAATAACAACTCGGTAATTATGTTCATATCGCACTGCATGTGCTTGGAAGATGTGGAGCACTGAGAGATGAAAGTATGCCGTGAACATGAGATGGTTTCGCATGAGGGAGTATGTAGGCAAGGGCATGCATCATTATTGCATCTCATCCTTGCATTAACAAGAGTAGCTAGGAATGTTTGATTGTACTGCTTTATCATTACTGCTTGACTGAATTGATAACATGTTAACCTTTGCTCTATAATTCCACTGAGTTGATCACTCACTCCCACGTTAAGGGACGGTGTTGTATACACCAACCAGACCCTGTCTTAATTTCAGGTGAGGGCGATGCTTGTGAAGCGGAGCCGAACTTTATAATGTTGGGGAGGATTTCTCCTATATGCAGGTTCTGATCGACGGGTTTACAGGGTTACTGATTAGATGCCAATACACTTGGTATTTTACCTTTTATTTAAACACCCATGTATATTTTTTCTTTCCATTTTTGGAGTATACATGTAAATAGTTAACCTGGTAACATATTCACACTCCGGAGACTTACAACAATTATACATTTTATATTTTTATCACAGTCTTTCGCTTGAGAAACTTAACTGTCTCTAGAGTATGATATGCTGTTTTGGTCTAATCTCACTCATATTTACTGCACTAATATGAACAACATTCAATCATCTTATCTATATTGCATAAGTGATGCGTTGAAACTCGGGAGCCGAGTTTCTGCTCGACCCCCGATTTTTAGGGCATTACACCTATTTACGACTGTTTGATGCCCAGTAGTCCGATGGACTATAGAAAAGTATAGAACGTGGGCCCCACCACGGATAGAGTCAGGTTTTAGATCGGTTCAGATCCAATTTGATCGAGTTTTGGTTCGAGTCGGATCGAATTATTATGTAACCCAAACTCGACTCGATTGAGATTTAGATCCGACTAGGTCTATGATATAGAACGGGTAGCAGACACTTTTATGTCCAAGATGAACCAGAGAAGGCTCGATCAGAGGCGGAAGTCATTAAGACCATCAAAACCTTAAAACAGACATATCTCGCAAACCAGAATGAGTTACTCGACAACGAGCTACTTTAGCCAACCAACTCAATATAGCCGGGTTGCCATGCCGAATTTGCGAGATTCCATCATATCGACGGCCGAATTCCATGTTTAATTTCATTTTTACTATAAATAGTAAGTTTTAGTTTGATTATAACTCTTCCTCAGTTGGGCTTTAGGAGTTGCGCCCAACATAAAAAGTGTTTAAAAAATTTAGGAGAATAACGTGGTTGAGCCACATAAGACACTTACTATAAATAGAAATTTACTATTTATAGTAAGTTACGATTTTTTTAGAGTTTTAGTTATAGTTTAATTCTTAAACTTTTTCCTAGTTTTAGTATCCCTATTTTAAGGGTTGTAGACTTGTTTATTTCATCTATTAATCAATCAACAAATTTCTTTCATATATCTTAAAATTATTTCTATTTCTTTTCCTCGTGAATTCGAGAAGTCTCTGTGAGGAGTTCAGAGAAGTTCCATGGATTTGGAGTAGTTATCCTTGAGGAAGAAGGTGAACGACCTCATCACGTTCATCCCTGCGTCAATTGGTATCAAAGCCTTCTGGTTTGCGAGATATGCCTGTATTGTGAGTAGCTCGTCCTACCCCAAAATCATATATGGTACGTCGAGTAACTCATTCCAGTTTACAAGATATGTCTGTTTTAAGGTTTCAATGGTCTTGATGACTTCCGCCTCCGAGATATGCCTGTTTTAAGGAAGAAGGTGATGACTTCCATCTCTCTACATTAGTCCCCTCCACTTCAAAAGAACTCGTCCTCGAGTTCTCGTACTGCGTCGGTTCGTGATACTCAGTCTGGTACGTTGTAACGATACCCAGGTTAAAAGTTATGATCAATTTACAATCCACCTTCTTTTGGTCCAACCATGCTAGAAATGTATTTGTTACATGTTTTACATTAGATCCATCTCTTTAGAAAAACTCGTTCTCGAGTTACTCAAGGGACTTGATTCATAATTCTGAGATAACTTTTGATGTCAATGTATTAGCATTTTCTTGTACTTGACATTAGGCTTTCAAGTTGACACAATACATATAATCATGCTCTCCCTGACTTGGCCAGTATGGATCAATTCCTTTACTTCTGCCTTCAAGCTATCACATTTCTTTTGATAATGTGCGCAATTAGGCAGACTTATCCCTATGAAAAGATCAATGTGGTTTTGTATATCTTGTGTGGGAGGCAATTTATTAGGGAATTGTGCCATCGAGAAAAATATGGAAAGATTCCTTTTGCATTTTCTTTAGGTGTGAAGAAAAAGAACCTTAACTCTTGTTAAAGTTGAATGGCTAGGATAAGTTGAAATGAAGGGATGAGATGGGAAGAAGTGGAGGCATGCGGATCGCCAACATGGCAAACAAAAAATTTATAACTTTGAAAGATGTCGCACACACATCTGTTTGCATTGGAATTCGTGTGCATGCACACATGTTTCATCGTGCTGAAATAGCTAAGGTTTGGTCGAAATTGCATGCCGCTTCAGATGGACGGCTTGGATCATTGTGATGGTCCATGATGGTGGTGCACAATTCAAACAATGGACGACTGTCCGTTTAAATCGCAACCGGTAGGAAAAACGAGAGGAAGAAAATCCTCCTTTTTAGTGGATTCTGAGGTCCGCATGGTCAAACCGTGTTAACAAGTTTGGTGTGTTGTGGGAGCACCACCCTGGTGCACATAACACCTATGTGGGGGTCCACTGTGATGTATTATTGAAAGATCTACTCCGATCATATAATTTGAAAAGTCCCGTTAGGCCATTAGACCAAGGATAGGGTAGATATATAGCGTAGGTGGGCCATATTCAGTAAATTGAGTTTCGTTGTTGATTTTTGTTAATCTAACGATCAGATTGATTCTTCATTTGATCATTAGTGATTCTTAGGGGTTTTACCCTTAACTAAATGTTAATCTTTAGTAAACTCGGTGATCTTAAGGCCTGTTTGAAGTGATCCAAGGATTGATTGGTAATTGAGTATGGTCAGTTGAATGGGCCACCCAATGAGCACTTCGACATCTAATCATTAATCTCGAACAATCCAATGGTTGGAATTTGAACTAAATTCCTAATTTAGAGTGCTATAATTATTGGAAGGTATCCGGATGGTGTTTTTACCGACAATCTAACGATAGGATCATTTCCTGATATGCTCTTTGATGATATGATAGTCCTACTTGAGGGTTAACAGATGAGCAACTTGATTTAGGTTACTTCCAACGGTCGGATTTAAACTAGAATGAACATGAGCAAGATATATGCGAGTTACTAAGTTAGGTCTTCATAGTAACACTTGAGTACTGAAAGTACTGTGTTACTCATACAAACCCATGCCAGTGGCTCACATAGAGACTTACATGTACATACTCGTGTTGGAGGTCACATAAAGACTACGTACACTAATGTCGGAGGCTCACACAGATACTTAATTGAGCTAGGTTACAAACTCTATACTCAAATCTGCATAAGACTTGAATATACAATGGACTTAAAAATTAACTCTTATTAGTTTGGTTGAGCCCCATTGATAGTGTCTTCTTGAGATGCTCAATCAATCTTAATGCGACTTCTCTTTAGCTCCCTTGATATTTGATGTGGGTCTTTTTAAACTCCAATGATTGGCTACTTTGCAATGATGTACTTATGAGGATGTCAAGGTAATAATAGAGAGGGTTGGTCAAATCTCTTACAACTAATGGTATATTTAGTTCTAATTTGGAGATTCACATAGATTGGCATTTTGGAGGATGGTAGACAAAGAATTTTCCTATGAGATTGGTATCTAAGCTCTATAGAATGTAAGAGTTCATGTACATCTTCAAACAAAGCTTGGAATGCCTATTAGAGTGATAAATCACAATGAAGATGAAATGAATCTTTTTGTATGACAGCTTATAAGGTGTGGTAATTAATGAGTTATATGCACTAAGACATCTAAAATATAAAAAATCCATCTCATTTGCAAAGTTCTAAGTAACCTATTTATAAAGAAAAAGCTCCAATATATTCATTATAGCTAGGTAGATTGGATTGATCAAACTTTCAATTCGATTGAACTCGAATAGATATTGTCAATGGGACCTTCAATTCAATTAATAGATCATAAAAATTTCTAGTTTACTCACTAGAAAGTTTTGGTTGTTCTTGATTGGACTGTCGATTCGATTGACTCGAAATGATGGATTGTTGATTCAATCAACAAACTTCAAAATTCTACTGAATTCAGTTTATAGTTTCAACAGATATAAACCTCTATGAGCCTAGTTAAACATTTTCATTTTAAGACTTAGGCTTGAGAAATGAATCAAATATTTTCCTATTAGGTGAATCATCTAGAGGTAAGCTGTTTCGGAACTAAATGGGTCTTTAGGACTAGGCTTACCAAGGTACCTCGATTCATCTGTGTATTCAAGCCTTGATGAAACAAGTCTTCACTTGTATTTCTTTTGATTGTTCTTGATTGGACTGTCGATTCGATCGACTCGAAAGGATGGATTGTTGATTCAATCAACAAACTTCAAAATTCTACTGAATTCAGTTTCTAGTTTCAACAGATATAAACCTCTATGAGCCTAGTTAAACATTTTCATTTTAAGACTTAGGCTTGAGAAATGAATCAAATATTTTCCTATTAGGTGAATCATCTAGAGGTAAGCTATTTTGGAACTAAATGGGTCTTTAGGACTAGGCTTACCAAGGTACCTCGATTCATCTGTGTATTCAAGCCTTGATGAAACAAGTCTTCACTTGTATTTCTTTTGGTTGTTCTTGATTGGACTGTCGATTCGATCGACTCGAAAGGATGGATTGTTGATTCAATCAACAAACTTCAAAATTCTACTGAATTCAGTTTTTAGTTTCAACAGATATAAACCTCTATGAGCCTAGTTAAACATTTTCATTTTAAGACTTAGGCTTGAGAAATGAATCAAATATTTTCTTATTAGGTGAATCATCTAGAGGTAAGCTGTTTTGAAACTAAATGGGTCTTTAGGACTAGGCTTACCAAGGTACCTCGATTCATCTGTGTATTCAAGCCTTGATGATACAAGTCTTCACTTGTATTTCTCTTCCAATGAGGGCTCAGCCGACTCAAAACACACAATGTAACATTATTGACAAACCGAGGCATTAACATTTAATGGTCATGGTATCTATAGCAAGGCATGTTGCATCAAAGGTAGGGCATGCATTCAGAGAACTTTGGGCCCCACTTTTACAAATTGAATCATGAGCAAATCGTCAATATTTTCTATTACACTTTTTTATTGTACTTTAGAAATCTACTTATCAAATTCTCATGGTCTCACAATATATAGAACAAACCATAGTTTCACTAGATATTTAAAGAACATAAGAGGAGGATTGGTCGGTACTAGGGTAAAACTTGAGTTGGTTGCTTTATGTTGACCATTAACTTGAGCCCAACTCGATATCAAGAAGATCCAAGCCGTAACTTGAGATTCCAACATAAGGTTTCAAACTTGAACCCAATATGAATTCCTCGATGGTAACCCTAAATCGAATTGATCTGACCTACATACATATTATTATTTTGAACCTAACCTAACCCGACTAAATTTACATAACCCAAACCTAACTTGATTTCAAATCGGATTTGGAATTTTACAAACCTAACCCAACCCAAGTACCCTAACAACCTAACTTGGGTTGACCCGAACCCAATTTACCTCTAACTAAAGATGTCTCTCCTCAATCTATTGCATATGGAGTTGAAAGAAGTCACCATTTATGCCTCTGGTGAGAGCCAAGGAAGACAAACAACATCTACTACGTGGACCACACACACAATACATGTGAATCTCTCTCTCTCTCTCTCTCTCTCTCTCTCTCTCTCTCTCTCTCCCCCTCTTCAATTGACATTTAAAGGGAGGGTTGACGTTTAAGGCCTTTCTCTTATTATTATTATTATTATTTTTACAATTCCTCCATGTTATAGGATTTTATATAAGGAGGTATTAGGACTTTATGAGAGTACTTTGATATGGTGCTTCACCACCTTATAAACTTTGATGTAATATGCTATGAGCTAAGTTTATTAAATTACTTGATACATGCACTGTGCCATAATCTAAAATCCTTCCATTGTCATAACCAATTATTATAAATCTAGATTCCAGGATAATTAAGTAGTGGTCATTAAATTTAAGACATCAAGTGTAAAAAAAATAGTTTTAACAATCAAAACAAAAACTTTAACTGTTGAAAACCTTAGAAAACCTGTTTAAAACATCTTATTGACATCGGATCTGAAAATTTTTAGAAAACCTATTTAAAACAGTTGATCTGACCTACATACATGTTATTATTTTGAACCTAACGTAACCCGACTAAAATTACATAACTTGAGCCTAACTTGATTTCAAATCAGATCTAGAGTTTTAGAAACCAAACCCAACCCAAGTACCTTAAAAACCTAACTTGGGTTAACCCAAGCCTAATTTACATCTAACTAAAAATGTCTCTCCTCAATCTATTGCATACGGATTTGAAAGAAGTCACCATTTATGCCTCTGGTGAGAGACAAGGAAGACAAACACCATCTACTAGGTGGACCACACACACCATACACATGGAGCCAAGGAAGACAAACACTATCTACAAGGTGAACCACACACACCATGCATGTGAATCTCTCTCTCTCTCTCTCTGTCTCTCCCTCTCCCTATTCAATTGTCATCTAAGGGGGAGGGGCGGGTTGGGGTTAGCGTCTAAGGTCTTTCTCTTTATTATTATTATTATTATTATTATTATTATTACAATTCTTCCATGTCATAGGATTTTATATACGGAGGTATTAAGATTTCATAAGTGCACTTTGATATAGTGCTTCATCACCTTATAAACTTTGGTGTAATATACTATAAGGTAAGTTTATTAAATTACCTGATACATTCATATACTCATAATCTAAAATCTTTCCGCTATCATAACCAATCATTATAAATCGAAATTCCATGCTAATTAAGTAGTGATCATTAAATTTAAGATATCAAGTACAATAAAAATAGTTTTAACAATTAAAACAAAACTTCAACAGTTAAAAACCTTAAAAAACCTGTTTAAAACATCTTAAGTATTGAGCCTAGTAGAAAAACCACTTAGTGAGTCATTGGCCAATCAAATCTAACAATATAACAAGTTCCTTAGTAAATCTATTGGATCCCATGTTGGCTTCATCAATAATAAATGAATGATAGATGCACCTTACATCACCCACTTTAAGTATTATGGAGGAAACCTCATAAAGAAGTTTACACATTCAAGTTTCAAAATCCTTATTCTTACGTTGTAATGATTGGCTATCCATCATGTATCATCAAATCATCAATACCATTATTATGGTCCAGGCTAATGGGCCTTCAGATTAATGAGTTGAACTTCAATCTTGTAATGCAAGTGTCTAAAAGTTGAATATTAGAATCCTATATATATATGATACACTTACACTCATGTGTAAGATAAGGGAAAATGCACAACTTATACTAAGTCAACTTTTATGGCCAAGACTTTCTATCATAATTCAAGTATTGCCCCCTGACATATGATGACCATATATTTTGAAGTATAATGGCCAAAGATATGTTCTAATCATCCTGCTAGCTCAATTGGGTAGTGCGATCTATTGACCACAACTCTCCTCAGTCAATGACCATTGTATTTAATCTCAACTTCCCAAAGATCACAAGATTAACTCATATTATATAAATTTAAGACAACACTCTTGGCATTTAATATTGTCCAATATGACTTGTTGATGCAGATTTCTGATACACTTCCTTCCTCCTCATCACTTACACAAAAAGGATGTAAAGGAGACCCTAGTTAAAGCCAGGGAAACTCCGATGCTTAAGTTAGTAACTGTAAAAAGGTCTTTTTGAGATATTTTCTATATACCTTTGCTCCTCGAGAGTCCTTCATTTATAGAAGTAAGAGGTCCTGATGTGCAGGGGTTCTCTTTCCCATTTTTAGGAGATTTGATTTGCTTTGTTTTCGGATTTTACTCGATCTCGATAATCTCGGGATCGAAGATCCTTATACAAGATTTTTGGGACGGTATTTTAAGTTACACCGTCTCTTCCTTGCTCGGCTCAGCCTTGACTGATTCTAGTAGCAATTGAGTCTCGGCTGGCTACAAGGGTTGAGCTTTTTGTTTTCTGTCGAATGAAACAGAGTCGGCTTATGGCCGATATCCTTCCTCAATTCGATAGCTGACACTGTAATCGGCCTATATGAGTTGATTTTATGATCGATCAGGTGACTTATAGCATTTATGTCCTAATAGGCCCCTTTAGACGTTGTTGCCTCGTTAGTCGAGTTAACTTTATGCGTATTATGTACTTTGCCTATGGCTTTTGACTCTTTAAGTCTCGGTCGGGATTCATTTCCTATAAATCCGAGCTAAGTCTCTCCTTTAGGCTTCGTCTTATCTCGTTCTGACCTGTTGCCTCAGGTTCTCAGGCAGTCTCAGTAGAGTTGGTCCATTACATAATCGGGTCTCCGAACTTGTCATATTTTTTTCCAACATAACTCATGGTTATCAAGATTAAAGACTAAGATTGACCTCATTACAACTCTAACTTCGGCAATATTCAATCTCTAGTAAGGCTAGAAAGGCCTTGGCATGGGACTGGCAAGGCCAGCCTACAATTAAAAGAGTTCATGATCAAGGGTTTGAAATTAATACAATCTTAAGATTTTTGAGCTATGTTCCCCATCCATGGTGAGTCAAAATCCAACCGTTTCTTAAAATACATCCACATATTGAATGAAAATTTCTCATAGTAATCTTTAAATAGTTCATCCTTATTTTGTACCGAAAAATCAGTGGTTGACGATTAAATCAGGCCAACAGGCTGGCCCAAGCACAACCCATGCCATTTAAAGCTCGGGCCGACCCTCAATCTAAGTTTAAGGAGGACACTTGCCCATTTGCCACCCTCGATAAAGTTCATCGGCACTGTACCGCAGCTATAACCAAGGGCCTCATCGTATGATAAGTGGCGTCCACTTTAAATCTGAGCCGTCCAAAGTGTGGGACCAATAGATGGATCATAATCCAACAATTTTACTAAAATTAGAATTGTTAGTAGTCAATTAATGAACATCTAACGTGCAGAAAAATCAGTAGTCGACGACTCATATCATCAAACGTCCATTAATCAGAGGTCAGATTGCTCGGATGAGTATGATCATGGGATATGACCAATCTACAGTAGGCCCCACTAATTTGGCAGTTTGGCTCTGAGGTACGGACGGGGATTAGCTGCTGAACCCCAGAGTAGCGAGTGCCATACTGAAGTGATGTCACCATATTTTTTGGGCCCCACCATGACGTATGTGTTGTATCCACACCATCCATCCATTTAGAGAGATCATTTTAGGGCATTATAAAAAGAATAAGGCAGATCCAAAATTCAAATGAACCACACCACAGAAAACGGTAGGGACAATGACGCTCACCATTGAAACAATCTTAGGGCCTACCATGATGTTTATTTGAAATCCAACCTGTTTATAAGTTACCAAAGGTATTGAATAAGGGAAAACACAATTATACAGATATCAGCTTGATCGAAAACTTATACGGCCCAAAGAAGTTTTTAACAGTAGGTGTTCAATCCTCACTTTTTTCTCAGGATCATACCCAAATACAATCTCTCTGAATGTATGAACAATGTATGGATACAACACATCACGGAACGTAGTGACGCCCACATGTACCATTGGAAGTCCTGCCACCCGACGCGGATTACATACTGAATCAGGTTGTTCAGCGAGAGTGGCTAATGAAGTAACGTCACCAAATTATGAGGGCTCTACAGTGATGTTTTATATCCACACCGTCCATACATTTGGAGAGATCATATTAGTGAATAATTCAAAGAAAGAGTCAGATCCAAAGCTCTAGTGGACCCCACTACAGAATACAGTAGGGAGACTTAAGCATATCATTGAAAAGTTCTAAATGCCAGACAAAAGCTCTCGATGAAGATAATATTTGTGTTTTCCCTTCTTTCATGTCTGCTTTAACACATGAACCGGTTGGATCTCAAATAAAACATCACGGTGGGCCTTCAGAAGGTTTCAATGGTGGGCATCACTCTTTCCACTGTTTTCTGTGGTGGGGTCCACTCCAGCCTTGGATCTACTTCCTTCTTTGTATCATGACCTAAAATGATCTCTCCAAATGAATGGACAGTGTGGATACAAAACATACATCATGGCGGGGCTCACATGACTTGGTGACGTCACTTCAGTAGCAAGTCTCGCTGCTCTCCCCTGTCACCGCGGTTGAGGAAACGGATCGGCTACTCTCCCTAACACCATCCAATGGGCTGCGGCTTCGGTGGATGTGGGCAGGATCCTTGGCCGTGTGGCCCACCGTGACATACGTGCCTTATTTCCACGTCGTCCATCCATTTTGAAAACTCATTTTAGGGCATGATCCCCAAAATAAAACAGATCCAAATCTCAGGTGGACCATAAAACCCGTCTGATTACTAAGGACATGAATCTATGCAACATCTATTAAGTGGGCCCACCATATTGAATCTGGGACGTTCCCTCCATCCATCATCTGCCATCCTCGATCATCCCGGGATTAAAAATCAGTAACACAAACAACTCAGGTAAGCCAGACCACAGAGAACAATGGCCATGAGACGCCAATGGTGTTTTTTTTTTTTTTTTTCCTTTCCTTGGGCCACCATGGTATTTATCTTTCATCCGATCCGTTCATCTGGCGTGACTCATTGGGATGAATGGAAAACACCAAAATCAGCCTCATTCAATATTCAGATAGGCCAAAACTCAGGCACTGTTCTTTCGCATATGCCACGAAAGCAAAGTTTCCAACCTGACGCATAGGACATGGTTGTTTTCCGCGTTGGTGTTGTCGACTGTTCCGGCACATTACTGCCTGCGTATCATCTGTCACAGTGCCGGAGTATCAAAGACAACATATATTGAGCGGGACACTGGCGTTGGATAATTCCTCCTTGCCGAGCACAGGCAACGGAGATTCAGAGAAGAGAAATGGTATAAAACTCGTCCGAGTCGACTCAGTTCCGATTCATCACAGATAAAGGAATGGCGAGCATTCAACAACAGCAGCAGATAGGAAGAGAAGATCTCAAGCCTTCGGAAGCTTCTAGAGACTCGGACGATTCGAAACTCTCCCCAAACAGCCCCGATAAAAACCTAACCCTAACCGAAACCCAATCTCCTGCTTCCAACACCAGCAGTAGCAGCAGCAGAAAAGGGAAAGCGAAAATGGAAGAAGAGACCGATTCGGCAGGGACATGCGGAATCTGCTTCTTGGAGGATGACGGGCAGGCGATCCGTGGGTGGATCGACAGCTGCAATCACTTCTTCTGCTTCGTCTGCATCATGGAGTGGGCCAAGGTCGAGTCTCGCTGCCCTTTGTGCAAGGCTCGCTTCTCGATCATCCGTCGCGCACCCAAGGATGGGCTCTTCTCTCATGAGCGGGTTGTCAACGTCCCTGTCCGCGATCAGGTCAGATTTTCATTCCACGTGATTCAATTTGATTTTCTTTCTGTTTGTTTGGAAGGGTTGATTTTTTGTAATTAGTTTGATTTAAAGGAAGTGGGGATTGGATAGAATTTGATTGATTTCTCACTACTTATTGATTTCTCACTACTTAAAGATGTGAAGCCAAGGAACAATGATAAGAACTGACAATTACATGGCTATTTGAATTTGCAATCAAATAGGGATTCCTAGCTATGCTGATCTGACTTAAGAATTCAATTACAGAAATGCGATTCTTCAGAATTTCATTTTGCCTGTCATGTTTGGGAACATGAAATTGGAATCCAATTCACTGGAATTTGCAAGCCCAGTGATTGGATGATGAGAATGACAAGGACCAGATGAAGATTGGAATAGTGGAGGGTATAGGGTCGGGATCTGTAGTGGCAAGGATTAGAGGTGATGGGGGATGATCAATGGTTGCCCCAAGGATTGGTGTGGGAATGACGGGAGAGGATCTGATGCATTAGAGATGGCAGCTGGGGGCTCGAATGGAAATGTGTTTCCAACGAATCTAATGTCTCAGAATGTGAAGATACATTTTCTTTTAAAATCATAAACGTGGTTACCCCGTTGCCCAAAAGGATAACCAACAAAGATGCATTTGGAAGCACACAGTGCAAATTTGTGTCGATGAGAAGTAAGAGTGTGGGCATAACACAAATATAAAAAAACTCAAAGATGATCATATGATGGTTAAATTTTTTTTTTTTTTTTTTAAATAGAAGTAACAGGCTTATATTAAAAACGAGCGACAGACTACAAAGACTACCGAGATGGTAGAAGCAGAAAAGAAAAAGAAACAAACGAAAAGAAGAAAATAAAACAGAAAGAGAGGAAAGAAAATTAGAGTCCTAAGAACTGGAAGTCATAGCCCTTCAGATTAGGAATGATAGCTGCCCATTCAATGATGAGGTTCTTCGCCCAGGATCCTACGACTGAAGCCGCTGATTGAGAGTTATTGAAGCATCTCTCATTTCTTTCCTTCCGCACCGCCCCCCCCCCCCCCCCCCCCCCCCCCCCAGATAGCGATGATAGCTATTTTCCATACCGTAGTTTTTCTTTTGCCCAGCTTAAATCCATTCTAGTAATCCAGGATTGAGGCATGCATCCAAACACACTGAATCTCGATAGAAAATCGTCCCGAATGAGAGATATGAATGGGCAGTGGACTAGCAAGTGATCCATAGACTCCTCATTTCCCATATAGCATAGGCACATGTTGGGGAGTTGCATTCCTTTTTTTTTGCAGGTTGTCGATTGTAAGGATCCTATTCTTTGCCGCAAGCCAAGCAAAACAGATGAACTTGGGGGGAATAGGGAATTTCCAGAGATAAGGGAAGGCTCGAGACCACAGGAGAGAGTTGGGAATTAGAAGCGAGTATAGGGATTTCACAGAGAATCGACCCGATTTATCTTTCGTCCAGAAGGTCTTATCTGGAATCGCCAGGTTCGGACAGGCTGAGGCCAAACATTGGAGGAGATTGGTGTAGTCATTTATTTCCCATTCATTTAGGTACCTGTAAACAGGGATGTTTGTGGAGGAGAAGAAATATGCAACCGGGGTGTTCTTTTTGACGGCGGGGTGGTAGATGGATGAAAATCGGTCCTTGAGCATAGATTCCCCCAACCATTGGTCTTCCCAAAAACAAATTGCGACACCATTTCCTAGTTCAAAGCCCGTGTTTGCAACCACAGTGTTTTTAGAGCGAATGATACCTTTCCAGATGTGAGACGCTCTGTAAGCTGATGAGTCCTTAGTCCACCATCCCCCCGATGAAATTCCATATTTTCCTTTTATTGCAGAACACTATAGCACGTCCTGTTCCGATCCCAGCTGCCAAGACTACTTGCCCAATAAGGTGTTGTTCATGATTTTCAGGTTTTCGACGCTCGCTCCTCCTTCCTAAAAGTGGGTGCAGACCTCCTTCTAGTCAAGGAGATGAAATTTCTTTTGATTTGTCTTCCCACACCACAAGAAGTCCCTTCTCAACTTGTCGATCCGACGCAGAACAACAGAGGGGCACGACAGGAGGGACATGAAATATATATGAATGTTAGATAAGGCAACTTTTATAAGGGTAAGTCTCACCCCATGGATAGGTATTTGCATTTTCACGTGGCCAGCGACTTGTGGATTTTGTCGACAACCTTGTCCCACATTGACAACTGGGGGGAGGGAGTAGAACATACGTACACCCCAACGAATTAGCAAAAATAGACAGCTCCTGCTTCGGAATATTGGTCCCAAAGATTTTTGATTTGTCCATATTTATGCGCTGGCCAGATACGGCTTCAAAGCATCTGAGTGTAGTATGAAGGTTGAGAACGGCTTCCGCCTCTGCTTCAAGCATGATAAGGGTATCATCTGCGAATTGGATGTAAGAGATGGGCATTTGGACCCCTGGCATAGAGATCCCTCTGAAGAGACTTGCGCTTTGGCCCTTGAGAATCATTTGGGATAGGGCCTCGCCGATGAAAAGGAAGAGGAGAGGCGAGAGAGGATCCCCCTGCCGAATGCCCCGAGAGCTAGGGAAGAATCCTTTTGGGACACCATTGAGGATGATTGAGAAGTGGGCCGACTCTATGCATGATTGAATCCACCCCCTCCATTTGACTCCAAACCCCATGCGGATCAACATATATTGGAGAAACCCCCAGTCGACATGATCGTAGGCTTTCTCGATGTCAAGTTTGCAGAATATGGATCTCTTTCTCGACAAGTGGCAGTTGTGTAACACTTCATTAGTGATTAAAGCACCATCGATTATCTGTCTACCCCTTATAAAAGCGTTTTGTTAATTTGAAATCAGGTTTCCCATCACTGAAAATAATCTGATGGCCAAGATTTTAGCCAGAATTTTATACCGGCCTCCAATTAGACCAATGGGTCTGAATTCAGGGAAAGAACTTGCCCCGGCCACTTTAGGAATGAAGGCGATGAAGGAGGCTCCTATACCTTTAGATATCTTGCCTCTAGAATGAAATTCATGAAGGAAGTTCATGATGTCTGGACGAACCGTATCCCAAAAATATTGAAAGAAACTGATGGGAAAACCATCAGGCCCTGGCGATTTATTGCCTTCCATGGCATCGATGGCCGATTTAGCCTCCTGTTTCGAGAATGTGGACTCCAGAAGGTCCACATCCAATTGAAGGAGAGAGGGGAAGGGGATGCCATCCAGGCGAGGTCTGTTCCAGCCCTCAGAAGTGAGGACAGTAGTGAAATGATTGATTGCAAGTTGAGAGATCTCGTTTGGGCTGTCAGTTTGGTTGCTGTCTTTGGAGATAGAAGGATGGCATTCGCTCTTGTCTTCATGTTAGCTATAGCGTGGAAGTATCAAGTATTTTTGTCACCTTCTGTGATCCATCTGGACCTAGATTTCAGCCGTCAAGTATGTTCGTCTTCAAGGGTTCTGGTTGTCAGGGATTGGATAATCTGGATTCGTCTTGAAAGAAGATCTTCCGAAAGAATAGAGCCTTCAACTGTAGAGTCAAGGCGCTGAAGTTCAGCAACAAGAGCTTTCGTCTCAGCCTCTCTCTGACGAAATTCAGAATCCTTCCATTGTTTTAGCTTCTCCTTGATAAACCTGAGTTTACAAATCAACTTGTGACCGGCAAATCCGTCGACTTGGAACGAAGTCCACCACTCAATGATTTTCTCCTTGAAACCTTCAATACGGAGCCAAGCGGAATTGAATTTAAATGGTTTGGGTCCCCAATTTACTTCAAACTCTGAGAGAAGGATGGGGCGGTGATCTGACGTCGTCTGAGGAAAAGCAATCTGGTTGACAGCAGGAAAACTTTGGATCCAATCCGGGGATAGGAGAAATTTGTCTAAGCGAGATTGAATTTGGGATTTTCGACCATTGAACCAAGTAAACCTGGCACCAGCGAGCGGGAGATCCACGAGCTCTTGATCCTGGATCCAATTAGAGAATGCTTGCATGACATTGCTGGATCTCCTACTGCGGGAATGCTCCTCCGCAAACCTAATGACATTGAAGTCACCTACGAAGCAATAGGGACCTAAAGAAGACTATTGGATGGCAGTCAGCTCATTCCAGAAATTTTGCCTCAGGGAGTCGTCGTTAGGACCATAAACGGAGATAATGAGGAAGGACAAGTTAGAAAGCTTATCTTTGAGGATGACTGCTTTCGAAAAAGACCCCATCAGCGAAGATTGTAAGTCTCACCTGGAGGATTTCCAGGCGATAAGGATGTCTCCCGACGAGCTATCCGCATCAAGGCTCACAAATTGCCCATCTGAAATCCCGCAAATCGTGGCCGGAAGTTTATTAGAGAAGGAAGGGATTTTAGTTTCCTGCAGGCAGATGACATCTGGGGATTTTCTCCTGATAGATCGTTTGATCAGGCTCCTTTTTTGTTTGGAACCGAGGCCCCTGACGTTCCATGAGAGGATAATCATTGGGAAACTGAGCTACCCTGGTATCCCCTTTGACCACGTCTGATGAACGTGGAGGATGTGGAGGCTGAAGGAGGAGGAGGATGAGGTCTTGGTTGCGCCCTGTTGCTCACAGTACGAGAAGCTTGTTTGACCGGCGTCTTTGATGGCGGGAGGGGTCTACCTTTACTTTTGATGAACTGGAAGACGTCGGTATAGTCTTCTGTTCTGTTTTCAAAGGATAGTCCCAGCGAACGGCCCACGCATCCCACAACGTCTCTAATCCATCTTTTGTTTCGAATTTGTTCGAAGATTTCGTCTCTGTTTTTGAACCTCGAAGGTCCCTCCAAGAGGTGGTCGTGGTCAGCAGGAGGGAATTCTGCACACATTTGCATTGGTTCTACCATGATAACGTCGCTGGCAGTCTCCTCCTGGAAGAGAGTGAGGGGTCCCAGGTCCGCCCGTCTCTGCTCTGGGGCTCAGATAGAATAGGGGATGAGGGGACGAGAGAGGCAGGGTGAGAATCCGAAGATTGGTGGTCTGTAAGATTATCTTTGAGGATGTCTTCCGCAAGGGCTAAGTGAGAAGGTTTGATGGGATAAGAGTGGGAAGGCATGTGTTGGGTTCGGGTGGGGGTTAAATGATACTCGGGAGGTGTATTATTGAAAGGAAGGATGTTGGGGTTGGGGGGAACAAGTTCGGATATATTGAGGGAGGCTCATTTAGGGGGAGGCAATCAGATTTGGGTAGAGAGCGGACCCGAATTGATCGTGCTTAAATCAACCAGAGACGTCAGTTTTGGGGAGCGAGGGGGCGTGTCCACGTGGAGGGATCGGTTTCCGTCTTCAGAGAGGTCAGGAGACCTGTGTCAAAATTCTGCAGTGGGAAGGTCACCATCGATTGCGGCGCATTGATTAATCTGCAGGGGGTTGCGACATGTTAACAGGAGCATCGAGCGATGAGGGGAGAGATCGTCCTTTCGGCCAGTGGAGGCGATCTCCAAGACATGTGGAACGCTCTCCGTTGAATTCGATATTGCCCCGTCGAAAACAGAGATATCGCCTGACATGCGATTTTCAGGTGCTGCTGAGGTGCTGCCACGTACCGCCTGAACGAGCCGACCTTTGACATGATTTGAGATGGCAGCAGGAGAAGGGACGTCCCGAAAATTCCGTAGTCCGCAGGAGGACTGGAGCTGTGCTCCATCTTCACTCGGATTCGCATTCATCTGCAATTGCACCGATTTCTGGATTCCGTCTTCCCGAGCATTCCACACGTCTCCCCATCGTGGTTGGAAGGATTCAGGCGCTTCCTTCGTCACCGGGAGTAGGATAGTCTGGTTGATTACCTTCACCTGTATATGAGCCGGAAAAGGAGAACCTTTCGATCTTCTGACCCGAGCTCTAATGACTCCGAGTTCCGCTCCCATCTTCGTTTTTGGATCGATTTCGAGGATGAATCTGAGGCTAGATGCTGCTTGGATGATAAATTCGTCGAACCAACATTCCATTGGGACGTCCCAAATGTGGACCTAGATATTTTCTTTACCAAAGAGGGAGAATTCTTCCCAGGCCATGATTTTGATGACCGGTCCAGATGCGTGAAGGTGGCCTGCCATTTTTAGCATATCGGGGTTGAGGCTTGGACACACCCTATCCCAAAGGGTATTGTATCCTAGGGGTTTAATGTCGAAGTTTTCATACTGAAATCCGATGCAGTCTCTAATCCATTCACTAACTGCTGGGATAGTTGCATTATTAGACGTGAGGATCACCACCGATTTTAGTAGATCCTCACGGCTTTTCTCGAAGGTTGCCGGGTCCACAGAGATGGAAGGATCCACCTGTTCTTCTGAGGATACGATGCCTGTGGATATTGTTGGCGCCACTCGAGCCAGATCCGATTGGGGCACAACAGGGGGGGTTCTGGAAGGACCGTGTAGGAGGGCATCTCTAAAAGAGATGTCCTTCGTCCGCGCAAGAGGATTGAAAGGGTGGGTTTTCAGGGGGTTCGGAAGGTCGTGGATGGACCCTCATCCGATTAGGTGCGGAGGAGAGAGTTTCAGGGCCAAATCGAGCTCTTTGGACTAACATTTTTTCTGTCGTAGATGTCCCCGTGTAACATGGCCACTGCCCTGGCTAGTTCGGCCTCGCTACCCATGCAGACAAGGGCGAAGCCACGATAGAGGCTGCTATCTTTGTCGCGAGGCATGACCACGTCCATCACCGCTCCTGCTCACCCGAAAACCTTTTCCAGGTTGGGAGGAGCCCAACCATGCAGGTAGCCTTTGACATAGAGGGTGGGGATGTATTTGCCGCGGCCAGGAGCCGCTACTGTCCGGTTCCTTCGTCTTGGTTCTACCAAGCTCCAAGCGTTTTCTGCCTTGTGCGACATCTTGCCTTTCAACGATTGCTAAGTAATCGATGCTACTAAGTCTCCGACGTTGTCGTTGTCGACGCTACTAAGTGTCCGGCGTCGTCGTCGTTGTCAACGTGCAAGAACCCCATATGATGGTTTAATTTTGAAAAGCATTTCGTATGGTGTTTTACCATCTAGATAGGAAGCGGCTATATGATTGATAAGATTAGTAGTTAAAACATATTCTTTCCAAAATAATAAAGGTAAATGAGCTTGAAAGTGCAAAGTTTGGGCAACCTTAAGGAGATGTCTATGTTTGCGCTCAACAACCCCATTTTATTGTGGGATTTCAACATAAGTTTCCTGATGAAGTGTGTTGTTTTCTTGAAAAAAAAAATCTTGCATTGAATTGGAGAGAAACTCGGTACCATTGTCATTGCATATTTGGCGAACTTGACATTGGAACTGATTCCTAACCATGACATAAAAATTTTTGACAAGTGAATTTGTTTAAGATTTGAAATGCATGAGATAAATCCAAGTGCAACACGAATAATCATTGACAATGGTGAGAAAATAGTGTGTGCCGGTGTGGGATACCCACCCCAAATATCACAGTAAATCAAATGAAAAGGAAGCACGCTTCAAGTGCAACTTAATGGAAAATGACGATGAGTTTGTTTAGTCCTTAGACAAACATCATAAGAAAAAGAAGGAAAAGTATCACCTGAAGTGGATGATATATGAGATAAGCGAGATGCATATGGGTGACCAAGCCGCATGTGCTAAATGTTAGGGCTTGTCGATTGAGTAGCGGGCATGAATGATGGGGCTGGGGCAAGGGCAGGACTAGGGGTAGACAGTAGTGGTAGAATCTATCTTGTATTAAACCTACGCCAAGCAACTTTCTTGAGAACATGCCTTAAAAAACGCAAATGCTGGGAAAAAATATGACAACACAATTTGAATTTTCGGTGAGCTAACTATCAAACAAGAAATTAAAACGAAAATTTGGAACATAAAGAACATCACATAGAGTCAAATTTGAAGATAGGAGACTGAGCCAACATGAGTGATGGGGTTGACATCTCCAGTTGGTAATGTGATGGGTTTTGTATCAAAAGTTTGTGTGAAGTTTGTAAAGAGTGAAAGATTGGGTGACATGTGAGTAGAGGCTCCACGATCTATGATCAAAGTGATGGGAAGATAAGAGATCACTAAAAAAGTCAACATGATAGATGAAGTGGCTATGAAGTAGGAGAGAAAGCACCTGAAAAAGAATAGCCTGAATGGAGATGAGCTGTTGAAGCAAATGTACAAGGGCACGAACTAGTAGAAACGGGGTGGATTAATAAGATCCAGCGAACAATGTGGATATGGGCCACACGGTCTATAGCAATGTGGATAAGAGATCTCTTTGTGTGGAGTGCCGAAAAGATGAGCATAAAGAGGGGATTGCGTCAGGAATGGGCTCCAACTAAAGGCCCATAAAATAATCAATGATAAAAAAACATGTAGCAACCAGAGGATTGCGAACTACGTGGTCGTGGTGGAATAAAGCAGTAGCAGCGAATGGTGTGATGGATGGTCCTGAACGTAGAGTACACTGCTGGCGAGCTGCTTGCAGATGACCTGGTTGCGGTTGAGCACTACGCATAACAGAGAGAAGTGACAGATGATCGGGCCACTAGACGGAGTGCAACTGTCATTGGGTTGCGGCCTCTAGACGATGAGAATGGAGGTGATTCCATTCGTTCCGGTGCGGCGAATGGGATGATAGAGGTGGGTTTTCGTAATGGTTGCAATAGGTGTGGGTGATTCCGGTGAATTGCGGCAATAGGAAATGCCAACAGAGAAGAGAGGTTGATTTCATATCTGGATTCACACATCTGGGCTTATTGTTCCTGCTAATAAATGATTTTGATGATGAGATTTGGTCTCCCTCGCTATGTGGTGTTTTCTCTTCAATATCATTTGCCAAAGCACTTTACTTTCTCATCCTTGCCGCCCTAGTTTTGCAAAGTTGAGGGTTTTCTTGCTCCTATAGCTGAAGCTTTTTGTTGGATAAATGTGGCGAACAAAATTATGACTCTTGATAACCTTAAAAAAGAAACATACCTCCTAAGCATGGTTTACCTCCCCTGGGAAGATGAAGGATCAGTTTATCACCTCTTCCTCCATTGCAAAGTCTTCGAGGATATTTGGTGGTTATTTTTAAGCTGTGTGAGATGCGTTGTTTTTCCTGAATCAGTGGTTGATATTTTGAAGGTTTGGTGAGCTGGTCCATTTAAAGCTTATAGCCGAATTTTCTTTGGAGAATGATTTATGGAGTTACCAAAAGAACAAAACAAACAACATTTTGATGGTGTGGTATTGTCTGCGGGTGGCGTGAAGGAGAAAATTAATCTTCCTCTGATTGATTGGGTAGATTGACAAAAAGAGTTCAAGGGTCTATTTGGATTGGTAGAATTCAAAACATAGACTTGGAAAGGAAAATTTCACATTTTAGGAAAACTATGGTTGAGGTAATTGGTGGAAAAGAATCCTAAAATGGTTGTTTTAGTTTTCATGATTTCTAGGAAAATGGATGGTGAATGGTAAAAAATTGAAATCTGAATTTTGATAAGTGTGGAAATGAAGATTATCAAGATTTTTGGAGGAAAAGGAAAAACGCCCTCTTTTGAGGAAAACTGTGGAAAGGAAAACAAATTTCCACATGTTACTTTATTGTCATGGTCATTAGAAAACATCAAATCTACAGAAATTTTTTCTTTTCCACAGTTGCCATTTGGATTCCACCTATCCAAAGAGGCCCTTAAGGTGTTTCTCTGACATGAATAGGAAAAGGAATGAGAGTATTAATGCTGTTGGCATCCTTGGGGTCCTCTACTAGTAGGTGGTGGAAGCAAGGTTACATAAATTGTAGGTCACTTTGGAATGTGGTACGGGAACGGGTACATGGTACACTACTTTCGCCAATATGTGGTACTCTAAGGTTAGGATAAGGTTAGGAACTTAGGATCATGTCCTTCACTTCAATAGATACACTGTGTATGCAGTATAGTTTTATATATGAGAACTCATATTGCAATTTATATATGAAATGATGAATGTTATTGTTGTAGACCCTCTATGGTTAGTGTTATATTATAACTAAATAAATAAAGGTGTAAATCTCTAATTGTAAATATAAATTTGCATTAACTTTAGTGAGAAGAAAGAGCACTGATTTGGGATGCCAAAAATAGCGATTTGGATTGCAAATGACCCATAATCAAGAACGCTTGATCTAGAACGTAAAACATGGAGGCTTTTGCATTTTAGGTAACATTGAAGTTGAATGTGGTTCGTTACTCTCTTTGAAATCTAGGGCCATAGGGTGTTCGGGGGTGTTCTTATTGATGATGAAGGCAATGTCAAGCTTGCTTTGTTAGGTCTATGTTGGAGTATGGAACTAATTGAATACAATTCGAAACTCTCAATATAGGTCCGACCTTGTCTAAAGAGATTGTCTTGTATCTCTAGGTCATCTTATTGTGTAAGGAGATTCCAAAAGTGCTATTTCTTAGGAAAATGGTTCATCTTGGGCTCCTTCAAAGTCTCATTTTTATAAATGAAATTAGAGGTTGGATTGTAATCGACCTACATGATAGAGTATTAGATAGCTTGATTGTAATCAACCGATTTAATAGTCTATTTCATTGTGCCTGTGGGAGTTTTATGCTTTCATTGGCATTTCCCATCTTAGATAAAGGAGGGTCGCGTTAGGTTGACAACAAGCATCAAACTTATGCCATGACTTGAGTTGGTATAAGCTTGATGGGGACATTACATGTGCACGCACACGCACGCTATCCCCTACGCACGTACGCACGAAGGAGGGCCCCACCGTCGATCTAGATCGATGATGACGTCCAGTGAGGGCCCCCTAGCTAGAAGACAGAGTTTTAGTTCCTGGAGTGGGCCCGATAATCAAATAAAGCCCATCATTGGATCTCATGATCGGGACCCACTAGTTGGATTAAGTTCATATTTTAGGTATTGCTTATTTATGTTATTTAGAACATTATGAACGCTTTAAATTTCTTTGATTAGTTTTTATTTTGGTTTTCTTCATCACCAAGTAATAGGTTGTGCACATGGCGCGAGTTTTGGGGTATAAAGTTTTCTTATAAATAGGCACCCCTTGTAGTTCTTTTGATTCATTCAAGTTTAATAAAAAATCCTGCTAGTTTTTTCTACTCTCTGAGTTTCTGAGTTGTGGAAAAATTTAAGTGGGTGTGAAGCCCTCCCTTTTAGAAGGGCTAACGACCGTGGTGCAAAGCCACATTTATGCCCATCCGCTCCTACCCTCTTCCATTCATATCTCTCACTTTCTACTATCATCCTTGCTTTGAATCACTCAGTTTTACAGCTATTCATCCCCCTTATAGCCAGTTTTCAGAATTTGGACCTGCATCGACGGAGCACCATGCCCCGACCGCACGTCGGATTGCCACAATATTTGGAGGGTTGGAAGTCCCTCCCTAGTCGACCAGGGCCAAGGAGTCAGTTTGGGTGAGTGCTGGGAACAACATATAGACCAACGCTTTGATCAATTTGATGTGCGCATTATCCAATTAAAGGCTTCCATCGGGACAAACCCCACAATTGCGGTAGATGTCCAATTTCAGGTAGGTGGCCAGGAGTATAAACCAATAAATGGAGTTGACCAACGAATTAGTTTTGGGCGTGCATCCATACACCCACCCCATGAGGGACATCAAGACCACTATTTTGAGGGGTACAACATCTGCGGCCTTGTGGCTAGAGAGAGTGCACCAGAGGCTAGTGTAGATTACCCACAAAGGCTATTCCAGTAGTAGATGAGTTATGTGATGTCTTTCCTGATGATCTACTGGATGAGTCTCCCCTTAGGAAGGATATAGAGCACACCAGAATATGGGATGCCGTAATACCTCTAGCCAAGTTTGCATTTAATGGTTCTGTCGATGGGTCCGCAGGTCTTAGTCCTTATGAAGTTGTTATTGGTTATAGACCTAAGATACCTATTGATCTTATCCCTATGTCACGATCCCATAGGTCGTCAGAGTCTGCAGAGTCTTTTGCGCATCACATTCATTCATGGCATCAAGAAATCAAGCAGAAGATTATGACTAGTAATGAACATTACTCACTTTATGTAGATCAATATAAATGTTTCAAAGAATTCAATGTAAGAGACTGTGATGATTCGTATCAGGCCAGAGCAGCACCCTCAGGGAGCCATTCGTAAGTTAACGCGCGTAGCGTTGGACCGTTCAAAATTATAAAACGAAACGGTCTTAAGGCGTATGAGGTAGATCTTCCACTTTCTATGGGAATTAGTTCTACATTCAATGTGGAGGATCTAGTTACTTTTCAGGGGACCACTGATACTCTGTCCGGACCTTCGCCCGCCCATCTCAATTCCCTTGATTTATCCCCTGATCCATGGCCTCCTCCCGACTCATTTTCTCAGCTTTTACATCCCATACTTACCTGTCCCGACCTATTTTTTCAGCCTCTACCTCCTATACCTACCTGTTTCGATCCATTTTTTCAGCCTCTACCTCCCATACCGACTCTTCCTGACCTTTCTTCTCAGCCTTTACCTCCCATACCTAACCTTCACACACCTAGAGAGGAAATAGAGGATATCCTGAATCATCAGATAGTTTTAACGTCGGACGACGGGTTTCAGAAGTACCTGGTTAAATGGAAGTCACGCCCAGTTTTAGATAGCATGTGACTCACTGAGGAGAAGCTTCAGAGACTTGATCCTGACATCCTGCAACGGTTCAGGAGTTTTATTTTGCCCGTGGCGAAATCTTCGCAGCTAGGGAGAATTGATGCGGACATCACGGGCGCACACGCACGCCACCCCCATATGCACGTACGCACGAAGGAGGGCCCCACCGTCGATTTGGATCGATGACGACGTCCAGTGAGGGCCCCCTAGCTAGAAGATGGAGTTTTGGTTCCTTAGAGTGAGCCCGATAATTAAATAAAGCTCATCATGGGATCTCATGATCGGGGCCTACTAGTCGGATTAAGTTCATATTTTAGGTTTTGCTTATTTATGTTATTTGAAACATCATGAACGCTTTAGATTTCTTTGATTGGTTTTTATTTTGGTTTACTTCATCGCCAAGTAATAGGTTGCGCACATGGCGTGAGTTTTGGAGTAAAGGATTTTCTTATAAATAGGCACCCCTTGTAGTTTTTTTGATTCATTTAAGTTTAATAAAAATTCGTACAAGTTTTATTCTATAGAGTTGTGAAAAAATTCGAGTGGGTGCGAAGCCCTCCCTTTTCGAAGGCTAACGACCGTGGTGCGAAGCCATATCATTCCCATCCGCTCCTACCCTCTCCCATCCATATCTCTCACCTTCTACTATCATCCTTGCTTTGAATCCCTCAGTTTTACAGCTGTTCATCCCCATACGGTCAGTTTTCAAAATCTGGACCTACAAGAGGGCTGAAACTTCGACGGAGCACCACGCCTCGACCGCACGTCGGATTGCCACAATATTTGGAGGGTTGGAAGTCCCCCACTCCCCCCCCCCCCTTGGCCGACCAGGGCTAATGAGTTAGTTTGGGGATTCGGCCCCCCACCACACGTGCGGCCAGCCTTGAGCACACTTGCATCCGCACCTGGCCCGCTGTCCACACATAGGGGCTGTCTCAGGTTTAGGTTTCTTCCTATTTTTCTTTTTTTTTTTTTTTACCTAATTTCATAAACCCTAACCCTAGATTACATTATCCCTAATTGATTTATCCCCTTTTCTCACCTTAGAATTCCTTGATTTGAAATTGGTGAATTCCTTGGATTATGGATTGATTGTCATGCATGTGTGAATGATTTCTATTTCCCTTTGAGTATTGTTTGATGCATAATTTTTATTGATCCGGCTCTAACGTGTGTAGGCCTGGACCCACATAGATCCCTTTTAATTGAATATTTGGACTTTTGTGTGGAATGTGGAATTTGTGTAATTGTTTATGAACTAACGTGATCTTAAGCCTGAAAATTTTCACATCATACTTGAATTTCATGTCCTGCATCAAAGCTGAAGGTTCTAAAAGGTCAAGGGGAAGGCCCAAAAGGACGTGGATGGAGGTAGTAAGAAAAGACTTGACGACCTTTGGTCTAACTGATGTTATAGCCCTTGAGAGCGTGGAATGGCGGAAAAGGGTTCATGTAGCCTACCCCAATTAGTTGGGATAATGCTTAGGTGGTAGTGGTGGTGGTGGTGGTGGTGGTGGTGGTGATGAGGATGATGGATGTTCTATTTCCTATTTCTTTTTCTATAGTTCTTGGAGAGGCTAGTGCTGTATGGGATGATCTGACTGAGAATGGTGTAGCCAGTTATTCCCTCGTTGTTGGTGACTGTTATCTATTGCCTTAATGAATAGAGCTCCTTTTTGTGCTCTAATCCATTGCCTTAATGAATAGAGCTCCTTTTTGTGCTTCTAATAAATCACTGGGGAGATTTCATCAAAGAACTCCTTAAAAGGGAGAATGCATCAAAACTATTCTTCTTCTGCTTTCTATATGTTATTGGCAAAACTGAAAGGACCATAATCTATTATTTATTCCCTACTATTTAATACTATGCAACAAACTGACTTTCAACTCCAACCACAATATTATAATGAGGCTAAAATTCCTGTTTGTTTCAAACAGGGAACTTCCCCTGTTTTGCACCTTGTTGGTTCATGCGAACCCAAGTTTATCCAAGCCATTAATCAGAGGGCCACCATTGTGGATGGACCATGCTCAGAAAATCTCCCAAATTGGAAGATCCGAATCATCGAATCTCATATTTTCTCCACTGATTGTGGACTATCGGTCTAGTTCTTTTGCATAAACAAAATTAGAGGATCTGGTTATTGCTTTTTCAGATTCCTTTTCTAAGAGGCTAATGCTGTTGCTGATGACCTGGCTAACAGTGCTGTGACCACAAATTTACAATTTCCATCACCAATTTTTGGCCCACAATTTTAGTCCTGAATGGATCAATTCTGGCAAAAAACTTACAGTAGTGGCCTTCATAGATCTTGAAAAGACCTCCAAAAATAGTTGTCTCAAAAAAGAAAATGGGGAATAATGTTATATTATTATGCCTCCTGGAAGTCACTTCATTTTTCTGACCTCGTTCTTGGTGCACATTGAGCAGATTGTCTGAGATTACTATTACTGTAAGACCTTCTATCTGCATTATATTGGTTGACCTGGCATCAACATCTGTAAAATCTAGCATGTGCATGCACATCTCTTCGAATGACTTTATATTGATGCTTATTTGTGTCTAATATTTGTTTGCTTTGGATTATTTTGTAGGTTTACCATCATCTTGGAAATGGAACAGTTGGACCTTATGACCCCTATGCACAAACCCTTTGTACTGAATGCCAAAGCTCCAAGGATGAGAATCTTCTATTGCTTTGTGACCTCTGTGATTCTGCTGCTCATACTTACTGTGTTGGTCTGGGGGTAACTGTACCTGAGGGTGATTGGTACTGTCATGATTGTTCTGTTTTAAGGAACGAACACCCAAATAACCAAATGGATAGTGACTCCTGCAATCAAGATTACCCAAGAAACTTTGATACAATCCAAGGGGCTGTCTCAGATTTTTCAATTTCTGATATCATACGAGATGAAACAGCTTTCTATGAGGTGCCACAGCAGAGACGCACCGGTTACCAAATGCATGGAAATAAAATTGGGAATAGGCCATCTAGAACAACCATAGCTAAGGGATCTCAAGGTTTACAATCATCATCCCCTGCCGTTGTGGTCAGGGAACGTGAGCATGGTACGAGAACCTCACACCATTCAGCTGATAGGCCATTGGGCAGTACCATATCTACTTGGGATTCTCTAGGTTTGCAATCCTCATCCCTTGCCACTCCCATCAAGCAAGGTGCAAGAACCTTACGCCGTTGCCGCAAGTTGCATGGTCGTATACGGGCATTACGTGAAAATTGGAGTTCCCTGCGGAGGGGGTCAATGAGCTTCCCATCAAGTATAACTGATTCTGGTGGTGCCAGTAACAATAGAAGATATGGCAGTAGAGCAGTAACTTCTGATTACTCGAGTCAACCACAGTCCTCATCTTCTGTGAAATGTGATGGTGTTTCTAGTGACATGTTGAAGAATAGAGACTCATATGATGTAGACAGAGCTTGGAAAATGATGGATATTGCAAAATCAGTACAAAAGGCTCGAGGAGGGTCTGGATTTGATCAGAAAAATTCTAACTGTCTGGCTATCAAAAGAAAGTTTCAAGTGGAAGCAAACCATGAAAGCACAAGTTCCTTTATGTCAAACAGTAAGCCCTCAGAGAAGGCATTGGATATCATAACGTCAGAAAACAACTGCAAAAATTATTCTCTGGAACCATTACGTGAAGAACATAAATGTCAGAAATATGAGAAACAAAAGCTTGGGAGAGATATGATGAACAACACGTCACAGATTGATAAAGGTCCCCCAGGATCTCCCTTATTACGATGTTGTGAAATGCCATCTGCTAAGCAGTTTTGGAAGTCTTCTCATGTCGAAGTTTCTCGAGGAAATGGAAAATCCAAATTAGTTAATGTACAGGAGATGCCTCCTTGCTCAAGTTCTCGTACTAATTCATTGTTAGCAGGGCCTGGTCTGTCTGTTAATATTACTGAACCTGTTTCATCATCTACTTGCATGATGGAGGTTCAGAAGCGTAAAAGTGGAGGGAACAAGAACGCTAAAGTTATGTTAAGGAAAGATGATGGTGCCAAGAGCGAGGTTCAGTCATTGGTTAAGCTCAACTTAAAGATGCTAAGTTGTGGTAGACAGTTAGGTATGTGTGAATCAATCTATTTTGAATGGAAATTCCTTTTTCTGTCTTATTTTTTAATACACATAAAATCAAAATTGTGAAGTTACATTTCTGCTCGTGGTAATGAAGCTTTTGATAATGATTTTTCAGCTTTATCTATCTAGACATTCTAAATTAGACTAGCCTTTTGTTAATCCACCTGAAAAATTGTGTATGGTGAGTGAATGAGGTACTATATGATGATGTTTTTTGTTTGACCCAATGATGTAGCAGATGACGCCCATTTGGTATCTAGGCTGTTGATCTGGTGGGTGTTCTAGGCCATGCCTAACATCTTACCCTATCGATTGGTCCTAGCCATCTGATGGAAATGGACAATTACAACAAGTGGTCTGCACTTAAAGGTTCGAATGATTTGACTGCATAGATTCTAGGCTCATCTCCTTGATGCAACTAGAAAGTGTAGAGAAAGTCATGCAGAAAATCAGGTGCCAGGTACCAGATTTTGGACCTGAACTTCACCCATAATTAAAAAGAAAAAGAAAAATCATTAACAATCATTCACACATGGATCTTTCTCCTGCTTGCTGCCACCGATTAGGGGACCCCCGCGCTCACATCAACACATGCATACAAAAAAGAAACACAAAATTTTCTTTATGGAGTCAAATGCCTTTCCTAAATACATATAAATTTGGACTTTCTAGAAATAATAAACATCAATTAAAGAGAACAAATTCCTGATACCTTTACGGGTTGTTTGGATTCATTGAAACGTTATTTCCATAGAAACAACATGTCTGTGGTTTGTTTCTTGTAGAATTCCCAGACTCCATTTTCATTTATAGCAAGGGTTTAATTTTATATTTACTAAAGTTTTTAAGTATCTTATTTTTTTTTTTTGGGTAACAAAATTTTATTTAAAAGGAGCAAAAGCTCAAAGAATACAACGAGTTAAAACTCGGAAAGCATGGACCAATCATCATGGCCAAAACCCCTAATACATAAGGCCCAACTAAGTACCTTTATTCTTACCCTATTATATGCATCTTTCTGCGACTCACATTTGTTCAGGAAGCTCCGGTTATTTCTTCCCCCCCAAATGGCCAAAATAATGGCTAGTAAGGCTAACCTCCACGCCCTTTCCTTTTCCCCAACCTTCCGCCATGCCAATTGTGGAAGAGGCTTACAGTCAGTAGTACTTGGCATCACCCATGACATACCAAAGGAGTGTAACACCTTCCCCCACACCTTGTTATAGAAAGGGCTATGGATAAACAAATGGTCCACTGTCTATTTGGCCTGCATATACCATATACAACAATTGGGCAAGATCATGATCCCTTCTTAAGATTGTCTAGCGTTACGACCTTCCTCTCCACCAACCATGTGAATGCCACAATCTTGAGAGGGGCCCTGTTGGTGCATGGCAATTAACCACTTGCTCTAAAAGCTCAAACTGATAGTCCAAGCCCCACTTCCCATGGGTTAGGTCCTCGGCCGAACCCCTCTCGTGGGCGCCACATCACCTAGGCCCAAATCACATGGGTCTCGCTTCACACGGGCTGCCCATCCCAAGTGTGCCCCTGCATCCCACAGGCCTCCCCACTCAAGCATGGTGTGAAAATGCCCCTGCATTACCTGTATGACCAAAAAATGATGAAAAGCCACTATTATTAACCCCTAAAGCGGATCTAAACATGCTGTATTACTGTGTAAGGAATGCATTGAGAAGCAGCTGGACCTGTATTTCGAACAAATTATTGAGTGTCTCTTGCTTGGAGTAGGCGCGACACCTTAAAGTCTCTCCAACAAATACACATCTTCTACTTCTCCGTCCATCATATTTCTTCTGTAAGGGGGTGCACAAATGACGATGCTATTTGAGGGGTTGAAGCACTAGTCTATAGTTACTCCCAAGTTTGGGGGCAAACTAGCGAGCCTTGGGAAGACCTTGCACAAAGATCTATCTCCAAACCACAAATTCTCTTCCCATCCCCGCAAGAGAAGCGAACACCTAATGGACATGATTCGCCATTCTAATGATCCTTTTCCATAATATGCCCTGTACATCGTTGACTCCTTAACCGATTACTCCCTGTTCTAGATGCCATGTTTGCATGATCACTTCCCTCCATAGTCATCCTTCATCAATGTCGAACCTCTGTACCTACTTCCCTTGGAGCATCGAACTTGTAACTTCTATTCTTCTCATCCCTTCTCCCGCTTTCTATTATGGCTTACACACTTCTTCCCATTTTAAGAGGTGAAACTTGTGCTTCACTTTTCCCCATTGTTACAAAAATTCCCGTCTTAGTCTTTCCAACCTGTTCAAGAGTCAAGACGGACGTCAAACACTTACAGAGGGAAAAATAGTAAAGAGGTAGATTCAAGAGGGCATACCTGATCAAAGTGAGCCTCCCACGCCAAGTCAGGTGTTGGCTTTTCCATTTAGACAGCTTCCTTTCAAACTTTTTTGTCACTTTGACCCACATGTATTTCGCAGGCTTAACCATACAAAGTGAGAACCCAGGATAAGTCATTGAGAACAAACCAGACTGACCAACAACCAAAAACCCCCGCCATCCTACGTACCTCCTACTTGGACATGCCTACTCCTGATATTTCTCTTCAGCCACATTAACTTTAAACCAGAAACTACTTCAAAGCATCTAACTAGTTTCCTCAAGGTGTCCACCATTTTAATCTCAACATTACGAAAGAAAATAGTGTCATTAGCGAATTGGAGATGCGAGACCCAAAGACCGGCACTTCCCACCCTAAAACCACTTATCAACTCTAGTGATTGCCCCTGACTCAACATCCTGCTTGGCTGCTTCAAGCCTTCACCACCACCACAAGTAGGAAGGGAGAGAGTGGGTCCCCTTGCCTAAGACCCCTTGACGCTTGAAAATAACCTTCTGGGGAGCCATTGACAAGCATGAGGAATTTTTCCGAAAGGACACACTCCCACATTGTCCTCCACTTAATCCCACACCTCAATCTTCTCAACATATAATATAAAAAATCCTAATTTACATGATCATAAGCCTTCTCAATATCTAGCTTACACACAATACCCCTCTTCTTTTCCTTATGGAGTACGCCGAGGCACTCGTGGGCAACGAGCGCTTTGTACAAAATTTGCTTTCCAACAATGAAGGCACCTTGAGAGTTTGAAATCACCCTATCTAGGACTGTCCGAAACCTATAAGCCAAGATCTTTGCAAGAATCTTGTACTGATTCCTGATCAAGTTGATATGCCTAAAGTCGTGGAGGCTACCTTCAATCTTCAAAATGATGGTGATGAAGGAAGCTCTCAATTTCAACAAAAGAAAGTCTCTTTCACTAAATTTGGAAAGGAAGTTAAGCACCTCTTCTTTTACAACCTCCCAAAAAACAACCTGGTAAACGGCAATAAAAAAATCAGTCTACACCTAGAGCCTTGTCTGCTCCCAAAGAATCCACAGCCATCTTTGCTTCTTCCAGTGTAGATGTTTTTCCAAGATTTGCCGCTTCCATCAGAGAAATCTGGTTGAACGATAGTTTGTCTAACCAAGGTCTATCCTGTCCTTCATCTTGTACAAGATTCTTGTAAAAGTGCATAATGGTATCATGCACTTGATCTCTGTCTTCCACCCATTTACCTTCGACTATCATGCTACTTATTTAGTTGTTCCTTGCCCTGGCACTAGCAATATTGTCGGAATTTTATATGTTTTCATCTCCTTCCTTTAATCACGTAGCAATGTATCTCTGACGCCACTTGGTCTCTTCATCCTTCAACCAGGACAAGTTGTCATTCGAGAGCTCTACTCTCAAAGCTCTCTCCTTCTTAGATAAGCCTTCTCTTTGTTTCTTCTTGTCTAAATCTTGGATTCGCTTTAAAATGATTCCCACTTTAGTAATGCTACACTAGAGTGATCCAATATGTGGTTCCACACGTTCCACCACTTCTTCGTTCATTTCCAATACCGATTGTGAAACACCATGAGCAGCAGGATGTTGAGGTCTGGAATTCGAAGTGAATTTTTCCTTATCCCCCAACACCTCTTTATTCCAGGCTCGTAATTTTCCTTTTAGGAGCTTAAGCTTCTAGTAAATCTTGAACCTTGCAAAGCCTTCACCTGAATAGAGAGCCACACCTGTGAACCATTTCATAGATTCCTTCACCTGAAGCCAAAGGAGTTTGAAGCGGAATAGCTTGGGTCCGCAACTCTCTTCGAATACCTCCAACAAGACGAGTTATCGGAGATTGGCCATGGCAAGCTCCTCTATTTCACTAATTGGAAGCGCTCCACCCAACCCATTGACATGAGGAATCTATTAAGCTTAGACATAATGACCTTATGCTGGCCAGTAGAACAAGTGAATTTGACGCCTGCCATGGGAATGTCGATCAGGTCGTCTGTCCACCTAATCCAAGAATCCCCACATGCTTTGAGAAATTTGACCCCCATTTGATCGCTCATAAGCGAACTTGGCGACATTGAAATCCTCCCTATGCACCACGAAAATTGCTATCTTTGCCAGATGAAGTCCAACACCTAAAACTCCAGCCTCATCGCTGGTTAGTTAAGGCTGTAAACAGCTGAAAAACCCCACCTGAACCTCGAAGGTGCATCCCTCAACATGACTTAAATGGAAAATATGCCACTCCACCAATTCTCCTTCGCCCACCTCTTTGAGTCCCAAATGATAACGATGCTGCCAACACAACAGCACCCACCGCATCCATTGTTGTCCAATTTGATTCCCTTCTTCCTTAGATGGACTCAATCATCTTCTCGTTTGTTGATTGAAGCTTTGTTTCCTGGATTGCAATGATCTGAGCCTGGGAATGATGATAAAGATCTTTAATCCAGATCTTTTTATCCTAGCATCCCAAGCCCCTCATATTCTAGCATAAGATTTCCATGAGCACACTGGTCCAAACCGTTTCCCCTTCTTCTCACTTTTGGATGAGCAGCTAGCATTGTAATTAGTGGAAGACTTGAGTCTTGCTAACTCTCTTCTCCTGTTCAAAGTTAGTTGAGCTTTTCCCAAAGACCCGATCCTTGCTTTCTTAACTCCTCTTTTTTCCATGAAAGGAAACAAGGTTGCGTAATCTTTCTCACAATCATCAAATGTGACTCCAACCAACTTACAGACATGACACATTGCTTCCCTGATCCACTTGTTCCCTCTGAGCAAAGGAATTTATTCGTCTCCATCACCATCTGAGAGAGCTTTGTCACCATTTAGGTTTCCCTCCTAAAAGTGAAGTCCCTCGAGGCTTCTCACTTCCTATAGGGGAGGAATGTCTGAAGCCTTCGACCCAAAATCAATCTCTGATTGAACATCTCTGCTGAAGTCTACTATGTCATCTATGACTGCAAAGTGTCTCTCTACAAATAGCCACCAAAGCCGAATCCTAAACTGTTGACGCTTCCTTATCCTCTTTGACAACTAACCTCCCTCCCGAGTTATGTTCTTTTAAGTCCCTCACTGTACCTCTCGCTCTCTAAGGGTACTTGTTAATGCAAAAGATATTTCCTTGCATGTGATAAGGGATGCACATGTGGAGATATTTGAAGTTTTTACCCATCCGGGAGAGAGCTCATGTGACACTAGAGCATCCTTGACACGTGTCGACACGGCATACAACACCAACCTCTCCTCACTAATGGAGAATGCCCTGAGCTTACACATGGAAGCCTGGGACACGATCCCACCTCCTAACTGATCACCCTTTTCCGAAGGGAGTGGCCGAAGCTGACCAGAAGCCCCATCTGTCTCCGAGCTTGTTGCTGTACTCGAGCCTAATGTCCTTTCTTCCGAGCCTCGACCTAGCCAAGATGTGTCACCGGCACACCACCCTCTTTCCTATCGTTGTCCCATCTCTCTGACAACTGTCTAGAGATGTCACCTCCATTTCAGGAGGGAAACATGGCGCTTGCCCTGTAGTCATGTTTCCACCTATCTCCACTATCGCACTCGAGAGAACACGTGTCCATGTCTATGATAGGTAGCCCATGAGAACATGACCCACATACTCCTATGAGGCCACATGTTGCACTTGGAGAAGCCGTGTCACCACCTACCTCTTTTGCTCTGTCTACAACGGGACACCTATTTAGGCCCACATGTGGTAGTTCACATTGATATTTGTATATATTTTCTATAAAATGACAATCTTTTTAATTTTTTTAAAGTAAAATTTTGATAATTTTTAATTAAATGGGTTAGGTGGGGTTGGGTTTTGGTTGATCCATTTATAGATGAGTTAGTTTGGGGAGATTTTCAACCCATGTAATAAATGGGTTGGGTTTGGGTTGGACCCATCATTGTTACGACTTGAAAGTAACCAGACCAAAACCTGACTAGTTGCCACCCTTGCTTGACGATCGATCATTGTTCCAAATATCGGCGATGTTATCAATAATATCTCTAATATTATATTGCTTGGTCAATGATATCAAAACCCCTAGTAATATAGAAAATTCCAAATATGGTCAATATTTTCAATATTGTCAGGGATATTTGGTGATACAAGTGATGCCAATGATGTTTTGGTCTCTAGATAGTATAAAAGTTACTTGGCTGGTGTCTGTGATACCGTCAATAATGTCTCCAATACCAAGGATAATTCTGTGAACGCTGAAAATTCATGGAATATATGAAAAAATCCAAGGAAAAATTCATCTTTATTATTATTTTTGTGTGTGTGTATGTGTGTGGGATTTTGATTCTTAGGTGGTTTTGGAAACCCCTTTTAATTTTTGGTGAATTGAAGCTTGGATTTGGGAGAAACCTTGACTCGAAGTGGAAACAGGTTGGAATTCAAATGTGAAAAAATTCCATTGAACTTTTACCCCCCTTTCAAATGTTAGCATGGATTTCAATGTCTGTGCATGATTCCCATGCATTCACATCAATTTGTGGCAAATAAATCAACATTTGATTGGGTGATCGGGTGAAATTGGGAAAATCCTAAATTTCTCCATTTTTACCCTTAAAATTAAGAATGGATGTTTTAATACTTGCTTAATGTCGTACTTGAATGTCCTGAACTCATTTTGAATATAATTGCACAGTTTTTTCTTTCTTTATTTCTTTCCGACAACACATGGTTTAGGCCCCTATAAAATGTGGCCTTATTATCTATAGTTGTTTTTTTTGCAATACTTAGATTCCTAAATGGGTAAATGTATCTTTTAATAAATTCCTAAATGGGTAAATGTGTCTTTTAACTTCTCCTTAAGTTCTATTGAAAAATTCCACAATTTCCCAGTATTTCCCAATGTTCCCCACTGAGATATTTTTTCTGAGTATCGGCAATATTGGTACATGTTTCCGTTTCCCAGTCATCGATACAGGTAATGATACTGATGCTCTGAACACTGCTGTTGATTTTTCCAGATTTGACAGCAGGCCTTTTATCTGATCATCAATCAATCTGGACACTTGATGAAGTACAGATTTGCAATCTAAAGGGCAGGATAGTCCAGATGTTAGACCTGGATGTCTGGATTTCCGAGCTTGACTCTTGGATGGGCCTGGTCTCCACTGCTTCACAATCTCAGTCTGATCTTTGATTGGCTGGATTGTTGGACTCATCTAGGACCCACCCAACTGATATGTGCCCAGATGCATCACTCCCCTTCATTGTATGCATGATTTGTAATTTTGTATCACCATAAGGGGCCTTGTTTATTGATCTGAGCCAATGCCTGCTTGAACACTATTTCCATTTGGCAAGCACATTATTTGAACAGTTTGTAACCTTCAGTGTATCATGCACCATGTAAGATAATAAAGAAATAGATCCAATCACAAGAGTTATTTATCCAGTTGCTTACAATTGATGAAATGTCCAGAGAGAATCACTAATCTATCTATCTATATATTCGTATGTATTTCCATATCAGTCTTACTTAAAAGTGCGTGAACATTGCATCAATAACTAGAGTCAAATTCATCAAAGGGGTTTACCTTGCAGGGGCTGACAAATTCAAGGAAATTGCAAAACTTGCAACTCACACCATCTTGGCAGCGTGTGGGCTAGAGCACTCAAAATCCAGCGCCCGCTCCTTTCCTATCTCGATTTGCAGGCACATCGAGCATTTACAGCAGCTTCATGTATCCAATCTAATGAGTAGTTCTTGTAGAGAGTGCTTTTATGTCTTTGTTAAAGATGTGGTCAACTCCATCATGGCTGAGAAAACAAATATTTACTGTACTTGATAAAATAATGTTGTGATTTCATGGGAAATAGTTTCTGAGTCATCGATTTTGGTGATAAGGCCCGGGGATGGTGTGTTCAATTTTAGCACTGGAGAAAGAAATTACATGTTAATCCTACTCTCTATGTGGCATGTGTTAAGAGATCCAGGTTGTTCGTCCGGTGCGCTCCACTGTATATCCCATAGCCAAAAAGTCAATATGCTGTGTTCATCTGGTGGCACTGTTACTAGGACACTTTTCTTTCTGGATTTTTCAATGCTGACACTTGGGGACACTCAGTCACTCCTGGACATGACACTTCCAAATCCTGTATAGATAAAGTGTCTCAGTGGTGTTATTGGAGAGTGCCATGTGGTGGACACTTGATATGAGGTGTTCTAACATATTCTTGTCAATGCTGTCGTTTTTTTTTTTTCTTTGTTATGTGATTTTCTTTGTTAAGCCGAAGATGCTCTCACTCCTAGCCGTTGAGTTTGCTTCCATTCTTTTATTACTAGAGAAATACTCATGAGGACTTCCATTTTCTAGATTTTAATTTGTTTTCATTATAGGTACCTTGATCCATAAAAAAGAAAAAAGCACAAGTTTTGTTCTTTTGATAGGGTTCTGTAGTTTTTTAAAAGAGCAAGTGATCTTTATGCAAAACTACTGTTTCTTAAGATGACTATGCATCGTTTTTGATGTTTCGTTAATCAATTATTTGTTAGTTTAGTAATTGGTTTTTATTGGAACTATGTAAATAGTCTTTTCTAATTTCTGTTGTTTTTAATGTTATCATTGTTACACATGCACAACGGTCTCCTGTGACCGAGACCGTAAAGACTTTTTATGTGTGCTTGCAGCAAGACTGTCAGATTGCTCAATTGGCTGAGATACAGCCTGTCACACTCTCGCCAGCACTAATGACCCTCTCTCTCTCTCTCTCTCTCTCTCTCTCTCTCTCTCTCTCTCTCTCTCTTGTTCTCACCTTCTCTCTTGCCAGCTCCCCCCCCCCCCCCCCTCCTCGGCAATGGGATGATAGTTGCATACTACCACCAGCTTCGAAATTTCAAAGGTAACTCTCCTCTTCCTCTTCCCTGTCTTCTTCTTCTTAGGCATTAACAATTAGGGTTTAATATATTCAGAAATTTGTAAAACTCTATTGGGGGATTTGAAATTTCAAATCCCTAATTGGGGATTCTTGAAATTTCAATCCGTAATTGGGATTTCTGAAATTGGTTCTAATTGTGGATTTTTGAAATTTCAAATCCCTAATTGGGAATTTTCTGAAATTGTTAATCCCTAATTGGGTTGTGGATTTAGTATGAAATTGTTTAATCTGGAATTTCACAACACCTAATTGCTGCCTAGTTAGAATACTTGGTCCCTAATTGGATATGTTAAAAAATTAGGTATTTTGCTATAAAAATCTCTAATTGGGTGATTTTGTTAATTAAGATCCCTAATCGGGTAATTTTCCATTGTTCTTCCCTAATTGGAAGTGGCAGCGATTGCGGGACTCATTTTTGCCGTGCCAGACTGTCTTACACAAGTGGCATGGTAGCAAGAAAGAGGATACGGCACTATGACACTTGCGGTGCCATTGCGAGTAGTTGCTCACTTCTCTGATAATACTCATGTTTTAACAACCAACACTAGCATGTATTAATCATGAACAATGAACAGGTTCCTTAACTACAATGATGCCTGGCCAACAAAGACTACTACAAATCGCACTGAAAGTCCAAATTTCCACTTAACTCAATGTTCAATCCTGATGAAAAACAGTAATAAACATATTGCGCAGAACTAATGTCTGAAGAAATCCACTGATGGCAAAGCTGAATGGTGAAGTCCAAACCACACAGGTGCAGCTACACTCAATCTGAATCTATGTTTGGATTAGGTTGGCCATGATGGTTGTTAAATAGACAACTCCATGATTTCCAGTGAGATGTTCACTGGCAATGCTCTCCTAGAATTGGGCTACACTTGAATTGGGATATTTTGAATGGTGCACATTATTTTTTATGGATTGGATCCGCCACATTTTTGGTTCGTCTATTAATAATGTTGGTATGCATCTCTATTGGACAGGTTGGATGTGAGGCACATACCACACAGGCCCCGCAACTTCGATTTTCCACTTTGTTGTAAAGAAAAAGGCAAAGGGGAGCAGTAATGTAATTTCTCCTCTTGAAAAACACTGCCCCAGAATATCGGTTACTGGAGGCACTATTTGGTAAAATCCAATTCCTTGAGGAATTTTGCTTTTCCGGAAAAATCCCTTATTATTGAATAATATCGCCTAGTCTTTTTTCTAGTTGTTTGAGAAATGGTGTGAAGCAATGGTTGGGGAGCTTTTGAAGGCGATCGTAATAGACTAGGATCTGAAATGATGAAAGCTTTATGTTTCTAAATGTTTTCTATTAGTACTGTATTTGGCATATTTTGCTGCAAGGTAGGTTCCTCAAAGGTAGGTCCTGTTGCTTTCAAAGATGAATTTAATGAATTTCATGATCATATAGAATTCTGAGAAGCACGAGCAGTTTGAAGTAAAATGGAAGAAAGTTATTGAAGAAAATGGTTCGGAACATATCGACTGGCTTGCCTCTTTATTCAACATTCGTCACAAATGGGTAGCAGCATATTGAAACCTTTATATATATATATATATATATATATATATTATATTTTTTTCTGCGAGTATGTTTAGCAGCCAACGAAGTCAAAGCATGAATGCCGTCTTTCGTAAATACGTGTTGAAGAATAACTTATTGATGGATTTCATAGTTAGCTTTGATCGTGTAGTAGTATGATAGAGATGCACCGAGTTAGTTGTCTATTACGAAACAATTAATAGCCAGATGAAGTTGCAAACTTTATTTGCCATGGAGAGCTTGGAAAGACATATATTAGGTTTATTTTTTATTTTTTATAAATTCCAAAGAGAGTTGCATGAAAGCACCGTTATATTGCAGTTCCTGAAGAAAAGATGAAAGCCTTTTGACTGCAGTTCCTGAAGAAAAGACGAAAGCCTTTTGCCTGAAGAATCGTGAGATGATAAGGTTGATGTGCATAAAGAACCATCAGATAATGAGGTTTATATCCGTGAAGAAAGATTAGATGATGAGGAGGGGACGTCAGGTTGTGATACACTACAATCTTAGTATTGATGGGTCCTTCGTGTGGACCAATAGGATAAGTTTCTTGATTTTTGCATTAATTATGTAACCAACAGTTTTATTTGTTATTTATTATTTAATTTTGGATTTAGGCATTGACTTAGTAGTTGGTAACCGTGGCCACATAAAACCATGCATTTGAACCACGAGAGAGTAGTTGTTGATTATTTTGAATGAAAGAATAATATTCATTCTTGATTTCTGGTCTAAGTTCAAATTCTAGCAGTCCGATGCCCTAGGAATCCCTTAGTGCAATGCCTTATTTGTTTGCATGGAGCATCCTTCTATGTGTCATCTATTTGCTGTTTATTCCAATTATTGCTAATTTTTAGAGTGAATTGAAGTCTATCATGGAATCTAATTGATTAGTACATATTTCAGTTTGGTTATATTTGTTTGGATTCTTCAAGTCGATTCATCAGGCTGATATCAATTCAATTAGAGGTCGAAGGTTTACACGTGGAAAGATGATAGGAATGGGCTTCGTCGGGACCTCGACATAAGGGAGGAGTGTCACTGCGAGCATGCGCGTGGGTGAGAGGAAGAATGCGAAAGAAAAGAGAAGAAAAAAGGAGTATATGTTTGCAAGGTAAAACCGAGAATCTTCAGTGATGTTGAAAATTAGTCTGCTGTGAGTCTTTCTGAGGGCTGCTTCTTAGGTTCTTGTTTTGTTTCCTGATTTCCTCTCAGCCTTGAAGTTTCATTATAAAATTGTGAAGCAATTGCCCTTTGCCTCTTTTCTAGATATTGTTCCAGAATCCCTTTGGATTCACACTTATCTCTAAATACTCCAAGATATTTATGGGATTTGTGTTTGGAAATTTAGGATCAAGTTGGTTTAGGTCTTTCTTTTAGATGTGACCTGTGCAGTCAATAGTTGATTTACAACCTGTGTGATTCAGTATCTATTGCTACTTAGGGTCCTTTTTGGTAGGGATACCACATAACTGGGAGTAAACCTTAATCCCTATTTGGTGGGCCCCATGCCCTCGATGTTGCTTTTGCCACACTATAGCAGAGCTTTCCTTTGCTTCAAAAATTTTCCCTACAATTTTGAAAATTTCAATTGAAGTTGAGGTAACTGCTGCTTGTGGAGGATTTCATGGGATCCCCCTCTACCCAAACGAATGCTTAGAATCCTGCTTGAATTTTGTTTCCTTTGGATTCTTTGCTTTCATACTGTTGGTCCTTGTTCATGTCATAGCTTTGGGATCTTGATTTGAAGCCTATTTTGATTCTTATTGACTCTCTATTGTCGTAGGTGGATTAATTTGTCTGACTGTTTCCCATTGTGTTTCATTGATTTGTAATCTTGTATCCTTACCATTCAAATAGGGCCCTTCAGTTACTTGTTATGTGATGCTTACCCAACGTGGGTCGACAATGCACTGTAAATATCACTGCCAATCTTGAGGCCTTCCTGTGTTGAATGTGGATTATAACTGCATTTCTTTTTCTTGGTTTCATATTCTATTCCACAAACAGGGAAGATAGAACTGCCCTGTACTCTACGGTGCGGGCGCCGTTACAATCCTATAACCTTTACGTAATGACTTTTACGGCACACCATGTGCCTTATAGACCAATTCTCTAGATCACTGAACCTTGGTCCCCACTTGTTTATAAAGGGAACCACCAAACTTTTATTTATTTATTTATTGACGCACGCACCTACGCACCCACACACCACAATGGGTACTCAAACCCATGACTTTAGTGTTGAAACTCATGTGAGTCTACCACTAAGTCATGAGTAAGGACCCGATGGAAGTAGGAGGGAGTATACAGGGAACCATCGTACTTTCATCCCTTTCACAAATTTCTTCCGTTCATTTAAAAAAATTAAAAAAAGAAAAAGAAAAAGAAAAGAAAAGAAAAGAAAAGATGACAACCGTAAAGGAAACCACCACAACCTCTCTCTCACACTCCCACCATTCATGTGGAAAAAAATAAAAATAAAACTGTAAAGGGAATGACCACAGTTGATACTCACTACCACCAACAACAACAATACCACATAACGAGCCACTATGGAATGTCACGTCATAAATGGAATACATTGTAGTAAATAGTTTAAAATTAACAAACAATGTTTATGTCATTATGGGCTATGGAGAGCTTTATAAGAAACTTGAAAAATATCATTCCGTGACTTACGGTTATTTAATAAAAATGAACAGATCAGATTAACTAAGGAGTGAGCCCAATTCTTTTTTAAGTGAAAAAGACCTCCCACCTCCCTAGATATGCAGTTTTACCTGTAGGAGGGCATTTTTGTCTTGAAAAAAATAAAATAAAAAGTAGAAAAAAAAAACAGGGGGAGGAGAAACTTTGATTCCTTCAGACGACATTGCCTTTGTCATAAATATCTTATTCTGAGCTTGGCTATGCGCGTACACTTGTTCAATAGAGCTCATACACACCACATATATGACTGTACGGCACATAGTACAAGATCCGATCCATTTATCAGATTGGTCCAACCTTATACACGAATTCCAAAAATCAATCAGGTCCACTCAGCATGTGGACTGAATACTGGAAATGGGTGGATGGGTTAAGACAGCTTCAGTCAATTTTTCAAAGCCGTACATTTGTTTCGTAAAACTGTGGCCCACTTGACCAGAAAATCAACCTGACTCTTGGGCTAAGGCATCAACATAGTGGTGTTGTTGTAACAGATGATTAGATTTTAGACCCATCATGCTATGTTGAGAGCTGTACAGGAGCCGAACCGAGTTGAGCTTTGAAACGGCTTGGTTCGGCCAGCAGCCTATCACAGCTTGGCTGGGCGTGGTAATCGAGCATGACAACCCACCTCCCCCGGTTCGGTCAAGAGCTTGGGTCAGCTCCAGTCAAGTTCGAGCCAAGTTTGAGCTTGCGCTTTCCAGTTGAGCATTTTCTTTCAAGTCTTTACATGGACGAGCTCTTTTTCTTATATATATATATGTGTGTGTGTGTGTGTGTTATAACTCAGCCAAGCCAAACTAACCCGAGTCAAGTTCAGGTCAAGCTTCCAGCCGAGCCAAGTCAAATTCAGCTCAAGCTCAGCTCAAAATCCTTTCAAGCTGGAAAAATCAGCTTGGCTCAGCTCGAGCCAAGCTTCAAGTCGAGCTTATCCAAGCCGGACCAAGTGAGTTAACCGAGCTAGCGTGGTTCGTGTTCAGCTCTACGGATGGATCATTGTTGATTGGGCCTATTTTCAAGTAAATTATCTTGACCATCCATATTAAAGGACATTGATCAAATGGTTAATATTTGTCAGAGGTTTGACATTTGCATGGTATCCCATGAAATGTCTGTAGGAGCTAATGAACAGTCTAGATCAATAGATTGGACTGGCTAAGTGTCTCCAATGCAGCTAGGAGGATTTATAACTTATAGTGCATTGCGAGCATCAGAACATTTCTTTTGCATTAACCGTATCCCACATATGCAAAATTTCAGTATTTCTAACAATCCGAGTAGCATCCATCACACCCTGTCAGAGTAAACCATACCAATTGCACGCAATTCTTGTCCTTGTACCACAGGGCTCAATTTTGTTAAATGAAAATCCTAGCTCATTGAAGAAACTCTTAAGTCAATAAAAATAAAATAAAATTCATGGAAGCCCTCCTAAACTTACTCTGTAAGTCTATTTCAATTTTCAATTACCATGCTACTGGCAGACAATACATAGAGTGAAATAAATCAAACATTAAATAAAGTCTCTTTATGATTTGATTTACAAAATATTTAACAAATATTAGCACATGTTACCATTTCCAAAGTTCTGTAATAAAGAAGTACATAAATCCTAAGGTTACAATTAGAACATATCATCCAAAGATTTCATCAGCATCTAGTCACTATTACACCATTCTTCGCTCCATTTACTCACTTTGAGGGGAGGTCATCCCAATCTCTACTGTGAGGAAAATGTCTGGAAATCAAAATTTGTGATTAAAACACAAAAGCTGTATGCTAGAATTCAGTTGCTTAAATTTATAAAAGAAGTCGAAGCATTTGCCTTACTCCAAAAACTAATCATGAAAGAAACAGGGAGTATAAGTTCCTAATGCATTTGGTTAAGGTGTCTTGATGATTGTTACAAGTGGGGCCAGTAGTTCTGAGATCCAAACTTTGATTAGATAGGCTTTGCCATAGATGAAAGATGCTCCAAAAATCTTACAATAGAAGCTCCTAATCTGTCGATCAATGTCCTAAAAAAGAAGGTTAGAAAATGAATACATCAATTTATTGGGAAAAAGATGGTTGAAAATTGGATGGCATGAACTCCCAATAAGAGTTGCTTAGGTCATAACAAATAAAGAACTTCTAAAATAGTCGAAATATTACAAACATGTACCGATTTCAGGCTTAGGATGTGCAACTGAATATAGGCTTCAAAGCATGGATTGAATATAAACAAATCTAAATGCATTGGCTCCTTAATGAGTTCTCCATATTCAACAAAAAGTACACTAATTCAATTGAACATTATACATGCCATAAATAACTAAAAGTCAGTATTTACAATAACCATAAATTAACAATGTAGTTATTTACAAATATATTATTTTCATGTAGGTATTTACAAATTCTCTATTATTTTGATAGTTAAAAATCTAGTTTCTAATGCATCCCCATGTCATTCTACATAAGAACATTTTGTACCAGTGAGTTCTTGAGGCCCTTGGCTTGGCCTATTCATGGATGAGCCTCCAAGTGTTGTATGTTTGATTGATGCAAACAATCTTTTTGGCAGGCTCTATGGTGAATGACCATTGTTAAAAAAAATCAAACTGATAAGATGGTGCTGACCATCCTATCAATGGTCTTCAAACATAAAATGGTCTACATTCCACATTTAACTGGGTAAAGTCACAGATGAAACAATTAAAGTTGTCATAAAATGGTCTGCATTCCACATTTAACTAAGTAAAGTCACTGATCAAACAATTAAAGTTGTCAAATCAATATGAATTTATACAATTGTCTGCTGAAGAAGGGTCAACTAGAACCATGCAGTGACTTGCGCGTGGCAAACCAGATGACTGCTAGCACCGTTTCATCCAAAATGGTTCATAGTTGAAGCATTTCTTCAAATTAACATGCAGACTTGCATATTAAAAAACAATCCAACACCCTACAAAATTATAAAATACTTTGCCTTCCTTACCATGTATGGATAAAAACTAAAGAAGGAATGGAGAAGCTAATAGTGAATTTTCATGCAAGAATTTAAAGCATTTAAAAGAATAAATTACTAACTAGAATTTAAAATTCATGAGATGATATATAATTTTAAGTTAATAAAAAAGAAGAAAATCATATGATTATACTAACTTCAAGCAACAATTAACAGGTAAATAAAAATGAAGATAGGAAAGAAGTCTCACCAATGCAGCTCTTGCAAGAAGAGTGTGACAGCTTAGAACGCCGCCCCCTAGCGTATGTCCATGGAGGGTATGTGATGAATCTAGCATATGTCAATGGAGGGTATGTGATGAATCTTATGCCAATCCTCTCCATTGTCTTCTCGAAGCCTTTCTTTGAATTTATTGGGCATGTACAACAACTCCAATTTCTTGAGGGTAGTCAAATGTTTCAGTCCTTCAGGAAGAATCTTCAAATTATTACATTCATTGATCTGTAAATGTAAAAGAGTTGGCATAGCTCCTTTCTCCACTCTCCACTCCTCTAATTGGTGCAACCCTTGAAGATGCAAGGATTCGAGTCGAGGAAACCCTTGTGCAGCACAAGCCATTTCCTTTCCTTGATATGAAGTCCAAAGCAATCTCAGAATGCGAAGGTTTTTCAGCTTCTCCAATGTCGCCAGTGGATCTTGCTTTAAATGGGAGAGTAACAAGGTGAGATTGGTGAGGTTTGTTGGGAATTCAGCAGACTCGGGTAACTTCTCTAACTCTCCCACCAAACGCAACTTACTTAACTTGAGAAGATGTGGAAAAGGAAAATTCGAGGCGAGTTTGTGTGCTGTCACAGTCAAGGACTGCAGGCAGTCCAATTTGACAATGGATTCAAACAATACTTCAGCATATGCTCCTTCAAGATCTAAACATATTCCTAGTTTTCTAAGATTAATGAGCTTTCCCAAGCTACCACGCATCCATTCACCGTCCCTTACATATGATAGAGTTTGGAGGTTACTAATCTCGTCGAGTCGTGGATGCCCTTCTATCACACCACAACATTCATAATAAGTCTCATATGCATTATAAACTTGGACATGTCTTAACTGTTGCATCTTCTCGATTGTGCTGGGTATGTTGAGGACGTTGTTATAAGTTGTCACAATTAGTGTTTGTAAATTGTGAAGATTGCCTATAGATGATGGGAGCCTTTTTAACCGAGTCTTGGTAAACCCGAGATACCTCAAGTGGATCAGTGCACCTATTTCACTCGGTAGCTTTTTTATTGCTACATTCTGTAGATCTAACACCCTGAGCAATTTAAAGCCTCTGTAAAGAAACTTCTCTTCTTTCCTTCTGAGACTCTCATATTCTGTGGTGGTGTGGATCAACAAAGATCGAAGTCGTGGAGTGGAAGATTTTAAGGAAGTGCACTGACTTAAGGCATTACGGTAAATTGCAAGTCGACGGGCTGCAGATGTGAATGGAGAATTCATATTCATATTCTCATGATAAACTTGGAGAAACTTACCTTCCTCCGCCTCTGATATGGAAAGATCCTGCAAAAGATCGTGAATTTGGCAACTTTTAATTCCCCTGCTTGAACTTCTGTTATCAACTTGAATCATACTTCGTTGAATCAACTCATTTAGATAATCTTCTCCCATCTCCTCTAGTGTTTCATCCCCTCTCTGTTGCAGTAACCCTTCTGCGGCCCACAATCGTATCAGTTTCTTAGTGCGGAACTCACAGTCTTTTGGAAAAATCCCCAAGTAAAGAAAACATTGTTTCAAGTGATAGGGCAGATCTTTATAACACAAAGATAATATTCTAGAGATTTCGGGTTGTTCTTTGACAAATTGCCAGCTAATGGTCTCGCATACATTCTCCCACTCCCTTGGTTCTTTCATTGACAATAGCCCTCCGATGAGTAAGATCGCAAGAGGTAGACCATGGCATTTTTCGACAATTTCTTTTCCCAACTTCTCCAAATCCTGATGGAAACTGGCATCTTGTCCTAGGAATGCTTTCCTATGAAACAATTCCCAGCTCTCATCTGTTTCTAAAAATCGCAATTCATATGGCTCACTTTGTGCATCTGCATGTAAAGCTACGTCTTTGTTGCGGGTGGTGAGCATGATCCTACTTCCATTGTTCGTATCTGGGAAAGCATCCTTAAGAGCATCCCATGTTTCGATTGTCCATATATCATCTAGCACCATCAAGTATCTCTTCTCTTGCAAAAACTCAGAAATTTTATGCCTCAGCTGAAAGACATTCATTTTCTGCACTTTCTTGAGCCCCTCTTTTGAGAGCACCATATAGCTATTTATGATGTTCTGAAGAAGATCTTTCACATCATACTCTTGTGATATAGAAATCCATGCACAGGAATGAAACTGGGTCTTAACGCGGGTGTCGTTATAAACTTTCTTTGTTAGAGTGGTCTTACCAAGACCACCCATTCCAACTACAGAAACAACACAACCACGCAACCCCCCCTCGGTCAATCGGGACACCAATATCTCAAAATCTTTCTCAAAGCCAACAAAATCTGGTTCTTGAGCAAGAGAAGTGAGCCGCCAGTCTTGGTGTCTTAGACCGGTGGAGCTCGTTCCTGCTCCCTGGCGTATATTTTCAATTCCATAAACCAACCTACTTTCAGAAATCGTCTGGATTTTAATCTTTATCCATTTGATCTCCGAACTCACCTTATGGCGGGCTATCAACTCATTGAAGATGAAAGCACACCTTCTAATCTGGCCTACAAATCCTCTTTGCCTCAAGAGCTCAGTCTTGAAGACCATGGTGTCGATGATGTCCTCAGCATCATACGCAGCATCTCTTACGTTCTGCACCCAGTTCTTCACTCTTCCATCTCCTTCTTGTTTGGTGTCTGCATCTTTCAGGAAGCATTGCATCTGCTTAAATTCTTCATCGAGCCATTTGACTTGATTGTGAATCCCATGTAAGAAAAAGGCTTCTTCAACTAGCGGGTCAGCGAGTTTTTGGAGAAGGATCTCAACAACAGACTCAACAACTGACATCTTTCCTCACTTATTTTTCTCTTGCAAGAAAGAAGTTGAGATGAAAGCTTTCTTTCTAATGAGTTAATGTTGAACGTCTCTTTCTATTTATAGAGGCCAACTGGACCAGTAATGCAACAAACCACTCAATTGTAGGCTTTGTTCAGTTGATGAATCTGGAGCCTCCATCTCATGGATTTTCTCGTGCACTCCATCCCAAACGTCTACTTGTGGCCTCCAAACAGATGTCAAGCAAATGAGATATCAACCGTCCATATTCAAAACTGAAAAGGAGGTAAAGGATTTCTTGTATGGATAGAGAAAGAAGGTAAAGGATTTCTTGGAAAACAAATGAAATATCAACTGCCAACTGATTATATTCCTATATTACTGATGGGGTAAAGGATTACGTGAGCTAACGCATGAAATTTTAGAATATAAAATGCTCACTTGATTCTTGCCAATATCTTCAATGGTTGGAGAATGCAAGAAAATGAATTTCTTGGTGTTGGGTGGGGTCCAAGTCCAGGATTTACTTGTAGGGCAGGGCTTCCAACCATCTTGCAATAATCCTTGCTACTGCACAGTTCATTCGTTGTACGGTTGGTCAATCTGTACCATCCATCTGGCAAAACCAACCGTAGATGGCCCAGTGCAGTTAAAAAAAAACTTGTAGGTGGGTGGGGCTCACCTGATGTTTGTGAGAAATCCACCCTGTACATCCGTTTTGCTGGATCATGTCACAACATGGGCCCAAAAATGAGTCAGATCTAAAACACAAGTGGACCACACCACAAGAAACAGTGTAATTTTGTGGCCCCAAGAAGCTTTTCATGGTGAGTGTTTTATCTCCACTGTTTCCTGCAGTGTGGTCCACTTGAGCTTCAGATCTGCTTCATTTAAACTCAAAATGAGCTGGCAAGAAAGATGAACGGTGTGAATAAAACACATACATCACAGTGGGTGGGCCCCACAATGCCCAACACCACCTCACTGGTTGGTGTTGGGGTCACCACCCAATCTGCTTCCACAATACTGCCCTACACTCCACCAGAGCTATCCTTCAGTTTCATATATAATTTCTTCCTAAGAGTGGCAATGAGTTGCGTTTGGGCCAGGCCAGGCTAGCCCTACACTTAAAATAGAGGCTCAGGTCTAACCCAAACCTGAAAAATGGTTGGGCTAAGGCCCAACTCAACCATTCTGGCCTACCTTGAAATTGATAAAATATCTATTTCCCACTTGAATGTCCTTCATCTCTCCGTTGATGAGCTTACACATGAACAGAGAAATGGAGATTTTGAAAGAACTAAATAAACGGTATATATTTAAGAGGGATGGGTTGTCTAACAAAGGGAATGCTATGTTTTTGTTGGATATAACAGGTGCATATAAACTTGGGTCAGCTTGGGCTAAAATCATACGAGATGGAGCACAATCTGCAAATTTATTAAGTTATGCATGTGAGGTTGGGGCGGTGCTGATTGGATGAAAGTCCATTAGAAGCAGATTGGGCTGTGGGGTCAATGCAGATGTATGTGTTTTATATCCATGCTGTCTATCCATTTTTCTAACTCATTTTTTTTTAGCATGAGTCCAAAAATAAAGCAGATTGGAAGCTCAAGTGGACCACTCCACAGAATACAATGGAGATATGACACCTACGGTTGAAAGCTTCGTAGGCCCCACCGTAATGTTTATTTTCCATTCAACCTATTTATGAGATTATACAGACTTGGGCTAAGGGAAAACACAAGTATCAGCTTAGCTTGATCCAAAACTTTTGTGGCCCCATTAAGTTTTTAATGGTGAGCGTTCAATCACCACTGTGTGGTTTTCCGGAGCTTTTGATCGGTTTAAAATTTGGGGCAATGAACTAAAATTAGCTGAAAAAATAGATGGATGGTGTGGATAAACACATAAGTCACAGTGGGCCCATAAGGCCTGGAAGTTAGGTGGGACCAGTGTGATGTTTGTGAGAAATCCACCATGTTCATCGGTTTCGCCCATCTATGTTAAGAGATAGGCTCAAAAATGAGACAGATCCGAAACTCAACTGGGCCGCATGACAGGAGACAGTAAGGATTAAACATCCACCGTTGAAACATTCATGTGGCTACGGAAGTTTTGGATCAAGCCAATATTTTGGTGTTTTCAGTTCATCCTAGTAGGAAGGACCTTTTGAAGGGCATGGATGGCATATCAAGGATTCAACAGTAGGGCATTTCCCTACCTACTCTTTCCGTCGTGTACTTGAGTTTTGGATGGGCTTCGCTTTTTGGCCCAAACCATAACGGGTGCAGATTGGGTGAGACCCCGGATCCACCGTGGTGGTGGGACCTCTGACTCTAGGGCTCACAGTGATGTATGTGGCTTAAATCCACACCGTCCAACCATTTTCAAAGCTCATTTCAGTGCATGGTCCAAAAAATGAAGCATGTCCAAATCTTAGGTGGACCACACCACAGGAAATAGCCATGATTAAATCCCTACCATTAAAAACTTTATGGAGTCCACCAGAATATTTATTTTCCATCCAACTTGTTGATAAGGTCACAAACACCTATGTGAATAGCCCAAACAAATATCATCCTGATCCATTGCTTTCGTGGCCCACATGAAGTTTTTAATAGTAAAATATTATTGTTTCCTGCTATGGTTAGATTGAGAATTGGATCTGCTTACATTTTTGGATCATGCCCTAAAGTGAGTTTTTAATATAGATGGACGATGTGGTTTTGTACTCACATACATCAAGGTGGGCCCCTTAGTCAGTGGTCATACACACCTCAGTGAATTCGGAGATCCACCGAAGCCGTGTCCCGCCACACCCTATCATGCTCCAAAAAACCGGATGTATAGGGTGAATTTCTCACAAACCCTCTCAGGGGCTGCTTAGATGCCAGTAAAGTACTTAGAAGTTGTAAAGGGATTATAGGAATACAAGGGCAGTTTAGATGCGTGTATTTGCCTACAAGGCTTTACCGGTAAAAAGCCATGTTTTATATGGCAGGAAAAGTAAGTCTTTACACTTAAAAAAAATATTATTAGTGATAGAACACAATGACTAATAAGCACTCATAATATGTGGGCCCGGCCATAATGTTTATGGTACATCCAATCTATTCATCATGTACTTCAATTGATGCTCTCTAAGGGCCTTTAAAAAACAAGTAATCCATTGCCAAATGGACCATACGAGGGAAGGATGGAAAATCCACCATTAAAAACTTCTAGATTGCATGTAAGGGTATTATGATGGGCGGAAGACATTTAATCTATTTATTGTGTGCATGTTTTAATACTCTCTTAGGGCCAGATTAGGGCATTTCATTATAGTAGAGTAGATGGGATGGAATAGGATTTAAGGTAATTAGACTGTCAGTGGTTATCGCACTTCCACGGGATTGCTGTCCAGTGCTTTCACCGGATTGCAGTAGTGGAGATGTTATGGGAAACATGTTTGAATGGGTCATGGGATTTGGTCATTTCCGGTTATAAACTGTGGAAGTGCTTGGAAATGCTAGTATGTTGCTACTCCCATGTGTGTTTAGTGTAACAGTGGGCGTTCTTAGCACCCTTGGATCTCACTTCATTAACGTGCACAGTATGTGGATTGAACGGTTGAAAATCACAGTGGTGGGCCAACTGTGAGGCGGGGTTAGTTGGTGACCTGCTCCTCCAGTTCACCAACTGCCCATTTTTGTTGGTGACTTCAGTTGGCTATTGAGCCATGGCTAGTAATCAGTGTCTATCTAAGTCTCTCATCAACATTGATTTCTGTCCACAAATACAGAAATTTCACAGCTCACTTTTGTATTTTGTATCCCATAAATTAGAATGATCAAATGCCAAGGAACGTCATGCATCAAGTTTGCATATTATAATGAAGTTTTAGTAGAGTTCATTAATAGCAACAAATACCTCGCCCACCGGCTGTATCTAGAGATTAATAATAATATATAAAATGAAGAAAATAACGACAATCCCCATTACAAATGCAGATACTCTCCCCCCAATGGACATGGTGGCATCATAAGTCAACGTATCCCGAGAAACCCTGGCTCGGGTCGTCTATCAGGTTGACCAAGTGGATGTCCTCCGTGCTTTATCCCCACCGTCCATCCAATCTTTCCAACTAATTTTAAGCAATGAAAAAAAAAAAAACTAGGCAAGTCCAAAGCGGAGGTGGACCATAGAATAGTAAAAGATGGGGATTAAATGCTTACGTTTGAAAACTTCTTGTGGGGTACAGAAGTATTCGATCAACCAATATATTTTTGGTTTAGACACTAACTTGGTCTTTGTGACCTTCAAATGAGATGGTAAAATTCATGGATAAAATAGAGAAATTATAAGGATGCCAACAACGCTTACACAAAGCATTCAGCTGGATGTTGTTAAGGAATCTAACCAAAGCGCGTATTCAACTAAAAATGTATTGAATACATGTGAGGCAAGGGATCTTCAAGCAATAGATCTTCCATTTTTCCACATCATCGTGGGAAATGAGCAAAGAAACTAATTCAGATCTAGTCTCAGGTGGAGCACACATTCGGATAGAAAACTCATTTGAACAGATGATTGAGAATTTCAAATACGTTGTGGCACCATTAAATACTCATGGAGGTAGGAGTGGATAGCTTACCTTCAAAGACAGAGATTCCAACCTGTTTGTTGCATGTGAGGAAGAAGATCGAACCTTTTCACTGCCTGTGAAGAATCAAACACCATTTATCTAGAACTGCACCTATTGCCACTATATATGAAGAAGTCCCGAGCGGTGGGCCTTAAAAATCTCCCAGATCAACATCTTGAGTTGTCTCTTTCATCAGGGTAAGGATCGGGCGTTTGAAATGAAGATCGCCCACCCTATCCCATATCCCATGAAGATCGCCCACCCTATCCCATATCCCACACTGTATGGAGGGATGGGGGAGGTCTGAAGCTGGGATTTCACAAATCCCTTGGGTGGCCATTGGAGTTTATGTGGAGTTTTGCACTAAAGTTACATCAACTATCCCAAACAGATTACTAGATGGAAATCGGGATCAAATCCCACTTAATACTATCCATTTCTATCCAGCGCGTTGGGCCAAACATGCCCTTATGGCCTAAAAAAAATTAAATCCTTTGGGGACTTGCCAATTTTAAAAGGTTCTTTGCTCAAGCTATATGATATGAATACCTACTTTATTTATTGTAAACACTTTATAGGTTACTTGTAAACAAAGTACCACTTAAAACCCAAATGAAATAACATGTAAATGAAAAACAAATGAAACCTTTTCACGTGTAATGTGTATATAATTTTAAAAAAAAATTGTAGGGGGCATCTAAACTACCTATGCTTGTATCTCTCTCTCTCTCTCTCTCTCTCTCTCTCTAATTGTAAACGCATTACACCTTAAAAGAGTTTCAGGTGTAATCAATTTACATGTTATTCTGTTTGGCTTTTAAGTGGTACTATGTTTATGGTAAATTGATTGTGTGTTTGGCTAACTTGTAAAGTGTTTACAATGAATAAAGTAAGTATTCATATCAAAGAGCTTGGGTGGTAAACCTTCTAAAATATGCAAATCACATAAGTAAGATTCAAATTTTTTTTATTATTAGGACCCTAAGAGAGCATTAAAGCAGGTACATACTAAATGGATTGGATGTCTTCCACCCATAACATAGGATCCCAAATGTAATCTAGAAGTTTTTAACGGTGGACGTTACATCCTTCCCTCATGCAATCCATTTACACGGTGGATAGATTGGATGTACATACACATTATGGTGAGCCCCACATACCATCAATGTATATTAACCATTGTATTCTACCGTTATAATGCCTTTTTAGCTGTAAAGAATTTACAGGTAATCTGAAACATGGTTTTTTATTCAGTTTTTTTAGTGTTTCCAGGCAAATATATGCATCCAAACAGCCTCTGTAATCCATTTCCGACTTACGACTCTACAGGCATCCAAACGACCCCTAAGCTTCCTGTCGCGACAGCTTCATGTGAAAGGGTTTCGCAGGCAATCCGCGTCCTGGGTAACCACCAATCTGCTTGCTTCCAAGTCCGTTCTGGCAATTCGTAAAAGGAGGTTACAGGCCTGTACTTATGCCGAGAGATTCAGTCTCACCAATTGTTCCGTTTGGAGCATCAGATTCAGCCTCCACACCACGTGATTTACATCTGCCTCATTTTCTGAAGAGGGCAGCAATAATGCCACCTCTCTCCACTCCCCTTCAATATCCAAATCTTTCACTGGATCGACCCACCTTGTATAAGAAGAGAAGGGGAAAGGTCTCGTCGGGTACCACCAAGGGCTCCTCCATTCCTCATAATATTTTCTTACCGGAGATTGTTTTCTAGCTCTCGATTAAACGTCCCTGCTCTTTCCAATATCACCTCGATGATGTCTTATACCTATCTTGCTCCAAATCTCAGGTCAGCAGTAAATCAATTTCCCCCCTTTTTCTCACTTATTATGTTGAATTCGTACTGGCATGATCCTTCTAACAAGATGTCGCTATCACTTCTAATTGCATTTCAAAGTCACAAAGCTGCCCCTGCTTTCTTGAATTTTATACTTGCTAACATTTTGAAGCAAAAGGTTCTTTGCTTCCGCACCTGAAAATTTCTTGTCAGCTTCTTCTTGCTTCATACATCTATAGGCATTTTTCTTTTGAAATCTCTCCTTCCTCTAAATTCGTCCTTGATGCTATGGTGTTTTCAAATGGCTATTATTTTGATAGTTATTTGCAAAAAACCCCCAAAATTTCCAGTTACTAATGCATCCTTGTGCAATTCTAGATAAGAATATTTTTGTGCCAATGAGGTTCTTGAGGTTCTTTACTTAGCCTATTCATGGATTGCATGTTTGATTGATCTAAACTATCCTTTGGAATGCCTTATTGCAAATGAACATTGTTCAAGAATCAAACTGATAAGATGATGCTGCCATCCTATCAATGGCATTCAAACATAAAATGGTCTACAGTTCATAGTAAAAGTCATTGATCGAACTATTAAAGTTGTCAAATTAATGTAAATTTTTACAATGGTCCACCCAAGAAGGGTCGAATAGATGAACAATACAGTGGTTTCATCCAACCATACAGTGACTAGAGGACCAGTAGCATGGTTTCATCCAAAACAGTCTTGGTTGAAGCATTTCCTCAAATGATTATTGTGCAGATATATATATATATATATATATATATATATATTAACACTTTAGAAAACTATAAATTACCTTGTCTTCCTCACGATGTATGGATACAATTTATAAAAGGAATGGAGAAGCTAGCAGTAGATTTTCAAAGCAAGAATTTAAACTGTTTAAAGGAATAAATTACTTAAAACTAGAATTGAACATTCATGAGATTATATAATTTTTCTTAGTTGTCGATAAATTCATGAAATTATAAGAAAAAAAATGACATGATTATACTAACTTCAGGTTTTTATTTTTTATTTTTTTAATTTTCAGAAAGGTGGGAGCACACCACCTGTAACTTTGTTGATGCGGAAATTAATTATACAATCATTTGGTGGACACCACAAAAAGATTCGGGCCTTATCATATACTGACCCAGTAAAACGCTAAATAAAAAGACAAAAAAAAACAGAGAAGCCATATTCTTCACGCATCCAATGCACAGGGCCACATCCAGCAGAGCAAAGCAGCAAAAAATCTACATGTACAACACTGGACGACATCCAGAAAATGTACTATAGCTGAAGCCTCTTCTGTGTCGCCAGACAAGCCTCTTCAGCTTCAATTACCAACAGAGAAATCAGCAGCCATAACAGAGTATCACATGCCACTCAAGCCTCGATGAAGACAAAGTACACCACCCTGATAGCCCATACCTCCAGAGACCAGCCAGCTGAAAATCTACATAGCAAAAATCCTGCAAACACTCCCAGCTGACTTCATGACTTCCCCGCATCCAACTATCCATAACAATTCACCTACTAAGCATACATACTTCCAGCAGATTCATTCCAAGCTTCAACCAGCATCTGCAATAAAATGAACAAAGGCATTCCATCTGCAGCAATATAGAATTCAGGGCCAGTCACCCAGTCTAGACAAACTGACCAGCATACTAACTTCAAGTATCGTTTAACAGGTAAATCAAAATGAAGAGGGGAAAGAAGTCTCACCAATGCAACTAGCGTATGTCGATGGAGGGTATGTGATGAGTTTTATGCCAATCCTCTCCCTCGTCTTCTCGAAGCCTTTCTTTGAATTCGTCGGGCATCTTCCACAACTCCAATTTCTTGAGGGTAGTCACATGTTGCAGTCCTTCTGGAAGCTTCTTCAAGTAACGACATTCATTGATCTGTAAATGTAAAAGTCTTGGCATAGCTCCTTCTTCCACTCCCCACTCCTTTAATCGAGGTAGCCGTTGAAGATGTAAGGATTCGAGTCGAGGAAACCCTTGTGCAGAGCAAGCCATCTCCATTCCCTCATATGAATAGTCCAGCAATCTGAGAACGCGAATGTTTTTCAGCTTCTCCAACGTTGCCAGTGGGTCGTGTAATAAAAAGGAGTATTTCAAGGTAAGCTTGGTGAGGTTTGTGGGGAGTTCAGTAGACTCAGGTAACTTCTCTACCTTTCCTTCCAAACGCAACTTGCATAACTTGTGAAGATGTGGGAAAGGAATATTCAATGGGAATGGGTTTCCCTTCACAAACAGGGACTCAAGGCATTCCAATTTGACAATGGATTCATACAATACCTCACCATATGCTCCTTCAACATCTAGACGCACTCCTAGTTTTCTCAGATTGGTGAGCTTTCCCAAGCAATCATGCATCCATTCGCCCGCCTCTACATTTGCTAGAGTTTGGAGGTTCCTAATCTGGTCGAGACGTGCATGCCCTTCTATCACACACGGACCTCCATATATGTTCTTCACTTGGACATGTCTTAACTGTTGCATCTTCTCAATGAGGCTAGGTATGCCGATGACATGTTCATGACTTGTTACAATTAGTGTTTGTAAATTGTGAAGATTTCCTATTGATGATGGGAGCTTTTTTAACCAAGTGTTGGTACACCCGAGGTATCGTAAGTGGATCAGTGCACCTATCTGACTCGGTAGCTCTTCTATTGCTACGTAATGTAGATCTAACACCCTGAGCAATTTAAAGCTTCTGTAAACGAACTTCTCTTGTTTCGGTCCATAAAGCCTCTGATCAGCTTGGGTGTGGATCAACACAGAACGAAGGCGTGGAGTGGAAGATTTTAAGGAAGTGCACTCAATTAAGGCATTACGGTAAATTGTCAGTCGACGTGCATTAGATGCTGATAGATCATCCACATTCTCACGATGAACCTGGAGAAAATTATCTTCCTTTGCTTCTGATATGGAAAGATCCCGCAAAAGATCGTGAATACGGCAACTTTTAATGCCCCCTCTTGAACTTCTGTTAGCAAGTTGAATCATACTCAGTTGAATCAACTCTTTCAGACAATCTTCTCCCACTTCTTGGAGCGTTTCGTCCCCTCTCCGTTGCAGTAACCCTTCTGCTGCCCACAAGTGAATCAGTTTCTTAGCACGGAACTCGTAGTCTTCTGGAAAAATGCCCAAGTAGAGAAAGCATGGTTTTAAGTGATAGGGCAGATCTCTGTAACTCAAAGATAATATTTTAGAGACTTGGGGTTGTCCTTCCACAAATTGCCAGCTAATGCTCTTGTGTACATTCTTCCACTCCCACGGTTCTTTCCTTGATAAGAGCCCTCCGATGACGACGATTGCAAGAGGTAGACCATGACATTTTTCCACAATCTCTCTTCCCAACTTCTCCAAATCGTGAGGGCAACCAGTATCTTGTCTTGGGAATGTTTTCCTACGAAACAATTCCCAGCTCTCATCTGCTTCTAAAAATCGTAATTCATATGGCGAGCTTTGTGCATCTGCATGTAAAGCTACATCTTTGTTGCGCGTGGTGAGCATGACCCTGCTTCCATTATTCATATCCGGGAAAGCATCCTTGAGAGAATCCCATGCTTCGGGTGTCCATATATCATCTAACACCATCAAGTATCTCTTCTTTTGCAAATACTCAGAAATTTTATGCCTCAGCTGAAAGACGTCCATTTTCTCCACCTTCTTGAACTCCTCTTCTGAGAGCACCATATAGCGATTTATGATGTTCTGAAGAAGATCTCTCACACCATACTCTTGTGATATAGAAATCCATTCGCAAGAGTGAAAATGTGTCTTAACACGGATGTCGTTATAAATTTTCTTTGTAAGAGTGGTCTTACCGAGACCACCCATTCCGACTACAGAAACAACACAACGGCGCAACTCCCCCTCCGTCAATCGGGCCACCAATGTCTCCAAATCTTTCTCAAAGCCAACAAAATCTGGTTCTTGAGGAAGAGGAGAAGTCCGCCTCCAATCTTGGTGGCTTAGACCTGTGATGCTCGTACCAGCTCCCTGGCCTATATTTTCAATTCCATAAGTCGACCTACTTTCAGAGATTGAACGGATTTTATTCTTTATGCGGTCGATATCTGAGCCCACCTTATGGAGTGCTATCAACTTGAAGATGAAAGTGTACCTTTTAATGCAGCCCACTATTCCTCTTCGCCTTGAGGTTGCTATCTTGAATACGAAGGTGTCGATGGCATCCTCAGCATCGTATGCAACATCTCTCACGTCCCGCACCCAGTTCTTCACTCTTTCATCTCCTTCTTGTTTGGCGTCTGCATCTTTTAAGAAGCATCGCATTCGCCGAAATTCTGCCTGGAGCCATTCGACTTGATCACGAACCCCGTGTAAGAAAACGGCTTCTTGAATGAGCTGGTCAAGGAGTTTTTGGAGAAAGAACTCGACAACGAACTCGACAGCGGCCATCTTTCCTCACTCTTTTCTCTCACAAGAAAGTTTTTTTTTTTTTTTTTCTTCAGGAAGGTGGGAGAGAGAGATTCAAATCAAAGCTTTCTTTCTCTTGAGCTCATGTGGCATGTTCTGTATTTACAGAGACTAACTTGACCAGTCACGCGACAAACCAGTCATGGTTCGTTGCCACTCAATGGTACACGTTGTTGTTCAGTTAATGAATCTGGACCCTCCATCTGGTAGACTTAATAGACGATGATCCACTACAGATTTAAAAAAACACCATACACGTTATCCCAACCGTCTACTTGAGGCCTCCAAATGGATGGTAAAACGAATGAAATATCAACCGTCCATATTCAAATGTTGTACCATTATTGATGGGGAAAGGATTTCGTGCGCTCTTCATGCACGTATGAAATTTTGGAATATAAAGTGCTGGCTTGATTCCTGCGAATGTCTTCAATAGTTGGAGATGCCATAGCACGAATTTGTTGCTGTTGAATGAGGCACTAGTGCCTTCATATCAAAGGCTAGAATATCTGCCTGTTTGATTTTTTGTGCTTGTGTGGGCCTTAAAATATAATGGTCCACTGAATCATAGGGCCCACTGTTATAAAATGAAACCCCACACGTTATTCTACAAACCTTTGGCCCGAGCTATGTACAATTCTTCGTAGACCCAAGCGGGACTCGGGTCCAGGATTTACTGCAGGAAGTTAGATTGGTTAGCTCGATCGAGTCGGCTTGGAAAAGCTTGATTTGACTTGGCTCAAAACTGGGTTTGAATTATGTCGAGCTGATTTTTTTGCTCAAAAAAATTACGCTCTATGTTCGAACTAAACTGGGCTTAACTCAACTCGGAACTTGACTTGAACTTGACTCGGTTTGAATCAATTCAACTCAGAGTGAGTTCACTTAATATAAATATTTATATTTAAATAAATTAAATAAATTATATAATATATAATATATATTATATATATTAAAAACCCTAAAATTTAAACTCGAACTTGAACTCAGCTTGAAAGAACAAGCTCGAGCTCAACTTGAGCCACCGTTGCTGTTGAGTGACCAAGCCGAACTGGCCAATCATGCTCGAAGAATGAGCCAAGCTGAGTTCAAGCTGGGGTGGCTGAGCTGGGCCAAGCTCAACTCGGTTTGGCTCACAGCTCTAAATGTGAAACCATCTTGAAATTATCTTTTCTATAGACAGTTCATGTGGTTTCACGGTGATAAATCTGTACCGTCCATCTGGCAAATCCTATCGTGGATGACCTACACTAAGGGGAAAAAAGAAATCCCAGTTGCAGTTTTACTGCATCCAAGTGGAGGATCAAAATTATATAACTGCAGATGCATATTCAAACTGGATGGCTGCATTCGTGTAACAAGGTATTGGCTTCATCCGTTCACCTGTCCCATATTTCGTTGCTGTCCATTGAAGAACAGCATTCATAGGGCTAGGATGGTTTGTTAGGTACGATCTTCAAGCTGTTGGGGAGCACCTGATTACTATGTGTGGTCCACCCGAGTCTTGGAATGTCCTGCGTTTTGATGTTCGATCCACTTCATCCTGGTGAGGAGCACCAACTGACTATATTGAATTGAATAAAAACAACACGGTTGGCCCCACATTCCGTCTGAAAGTTTCAATTGTTTTTGAGAGGATGTCCCTTTTTTTCAATCTTTACTAATTAATACATTTGAAAGCAACCAATCTGTGATAGGATTTAATAGTTGGTTGACGGTCATAATCGATTGGCACGCCCATGACGCATTTGATGCGAAATTCAAACCACCTCTATCAAAGACAATTTCCTGCCCTCTCCTGAAAGGTCTTTCAAGCCATGATTTAAAATCTGTTTTTTGAGATTTACATTGAAAAATTCCTCATAATTATTAATTCTATCCTTTTTCATCGAGTAAAATGACTAAAATGTCCAAATTTATTGTTCTTAAATGTGGGCCCACGTTGTGTAGCACATCAAAATTACTGTTTGAAATGGAGATGGGTCACCACTATTTTTAAAATTGTGTGACTTATGGTTAGAACTATACACGAGCTGAACCGAGTTGAGCTTGGGCTTGGCTAGCAGGCTACCCCAGCTCAAACTGGGTTTGGCTCAGTCTTCGAGTTTAACAGGCCAGCTCAGCTCGGCTTAGTCAGCACCTCAGGCTAGCTCAAACTGAGCTGGAGCTTGATCTTTCGAGCTGAGTTCAAATTCGAGTATACGAGATGAGTTCAAGCTTAGATTTTAAGATTTTTAATATATATAATATATAATATATATAATACATAATTAATTTGAACGGAGTCAAGTTCCTAGCTGAATTGAGTTGAGCTCAATCTAGCTTAGACTCGACTTGAGATTTTTTCGAGCTAAAAAAGTTAGCTCGATTGGGCTCGAAATTAGATTTCGAGGCAAGTCGAGCCGAACGAGTTAACCGAGGTAACTGGGTTCATGTACATGTCTACTTATGGTCTCGCCCTGTGGGAGGGGAACGGGTCAACGCCACTTTGGTCCATCCACCATAACCCCCGCAGGACAAAAGTTTTCAATCATCCAACCATCTTTCCCACTCATCTATTTTAAAGCGAGTAATCTATGGTTTGGATGGGATCTTCAACGCTAAGAGCATGGACAGATGAACCTCCAGATGCAAAGTCTCAATAGACTGCTCCATCTAGCAAGGGTTAGTCTTTGGAGAGAAGCACGGTTCAATGTTTCCAAACTCAATTCTCCATTTCTCTATTAAATGCAACTTCCTGCAATATTGTGGTCATGGAAATTAAGCTACGGTTTGGAATTTTATTTCCCTTCAACCTGCTTTAGATTGTTATTTGTTGCACCCATCATGGCTCCACCATCAATTAAAATGGTTGCATCATTAGTGAATGTGGACCATCCATTAGGTGGGTGGGCCCTACATCCAATAGCCCATGATTAATGAAGCAGAGCAATGGAATAATCCCAACTATCTTACCAATGGGGTTTTCCTTTTTCGGTCCAACACCCCAGTGTGAAGATACACGTGCGTTAACCACTCACACCTGTAAGAAGACTCAAACACCGGTAAGAATACCGATCAATTGATGTAGAGCGGGTCGCGGACAATTTCATGGCCAAGATGGATCAGAAAAGGCACGGTCGACAACATAAGTGATCCGGACCATCAGACCTTAGATCGGGCGTATCTCACAATCCGGAATGAGTTATCCGACGCAGAATATATGATTTTGAGGTAGAACGAGCTACTTTAGCCAACCAACCCCGCTATGCCGGGTTGCGCAACCCGGATTTGTGAGAAATCCTCTGATCGACGGTCGTTTTCCCGTTTTAATTTCGTTTTTACTATTTATAGTAAGTTTTAGTTTGCTTATAGCTCTTCATCCGTTGGGCTTTAGGAGTTGTGTCCAACATGAAAAGTGCTTAGAATAATTAGGAGAACGGTTTGGTGAAGCCAAATAGGACACTTACTATTTTTGGCCGAAAACCTTGCGCACTAGTAGACATCACGACCATCTATAAATATTAAGTTTACTATTTATAGTAAGTTACGAATTCTAGGAGTTTTAGTTGTAGTATGAGTCTGATTTCTTTCATGTTGCTTGGTTTCCTTATTTAAAGGGGTGTAAACTCATTTTTATTTTTTCATCAATTAATTTCGAATTTATTAGAGTTTATTCCTATTCTCTTGCTTTCTTTCCTCGTGGATTCGAGAAGTCTCTGTGAGGAGTCCAGAGAAGCTCCGTGGATTCGGAGTAGTTATCCTTGAGGAAGACGGTGTTCGACCTCATCACGTTCATCCCTGCGTCAATTTGGTATCAGAGCGAGGTTTTTCCTCGGACCGATGGCAAACAACGAAGGTATGAATCAAAATCCTGTGGACGGTGATCTAGAGATTCGTTATCTTTCGGAAAGAATGAAAACTTTCCATCGGGAGAGTCAGTTGACCATGCAAGGGCTGCAGACAACCCTCGACCGTCTTGCGGATGCGCTACTTCCGCCCCGAGCCCTAGGCGGTGCTCCACTACCTATGGTCGCTTCACCACCTGTGGTTGCTGTACGACGTGACCCTGATTATCGTAGAGTACTACCAGCGGCAAACCGTAGGGCTACACTAGATGACTCTAGTTCCAGCGATGAGGACATTAATGAGGGTTTTGACCGACAACCAATCCATGGAGGCGATCGTCTAAATCGTGCTGAAAGAGACTATCGAGGTAAGGCTGAACTTCCTAGTATTAACAGTTTATTACGTATCGACGATTTTCTCGATTGGCTAGCCGAAGTAGAGAGATATTTCGATTATATGGATGTGCCAGATCATAAAAGGGTGAAATTAGTAACATTTAAATTAAAATCTGGTACTTCTGCATGGTGGGAACAATTGCAACTCTCATGAGCCTGCCAGAACAAGGCACCCATTGCATCATGACCTCGGATGAGATGTCTTCTTCGTTCACGATTTCTCCCCAGTGATTATGAGCAGATATTATTCCATCAATACCAGAATTGCCATCAAGGAAATCGAACTGTTACAGATTACACTGAAGAATTTCAGCGGTTGGCTACACGAAACGATTTGTCAGAATCTGAGTCACAGAAAGTGGCACGATTTATAGGTGGGTTGCGACCTGCAATTCAGGATCGAGTTCAGATGTACCCAGTCGGGACCGTAGATGAAGCGGTTCAATTGGCAGGAAGGGCAGAAACACAGCTTGCAAGAGCTCCTGCTCGTCCCTATCCTTCAAATCGACCTCCTATGACAGGTCCCACACAGGATCCAGTGCTAGCTCGAGGAAAAGATCCGGTAGGAGAACGTCCTCAACCTCCTCCATCCACAAACCGTGATACAGGGAGCGGACCATCCAGACCTCAACGGGCAGCACCCACAACAGCGGGCCCGAGTAGGATTCCGAATCCTTATGCTCGGCCAAGGCCGAACAATTGTTACCACTGTGGTCAACCAGACCACTTATCAAACACTTGTCCTCAACGTCCGGCAGCACACTTAACTATAAACGAAGGGAGCACTGAAGATGAGGTCGCAGAAGAAGATCATGGCTTTGATGAATATGAATAAATCACTGAAGAAATAACAGGTGGCTGTGAAGTGACACGTGAGGATCGTGGTGAATCTCTCGTTGTGAGACGACTACTATATACCCCGCGAAAGGAATTACATCCACAGCGGCACAATATATTTTGTACTCGATGCACTGTCAACGGAAAGGTCTGTGATGTGATCATAAACAGTGGTAGCAGCGAGAACATTATCTCAAGAGTGATGGTGGACAAGTTGCAGCTACCAACGACGAGACATCCTTCCCTGTACTCAATTGGCTGGATAAAAAAAGTGAACGAGACCAAGGTAACTGAACAATGCACTATCTCGTTTTCAATTGGTAAACATTATAAGGATCAGATACTTTGTGACATGGTTGACATGGAAGCCTGTCATATGCTACTCGATCGACCCTAGCAGTCGGACAGTGATGCGACCTATCGGGGATGAGACAATGTCTACATATTCGTCAAGGATAGTCGAAAAATAATCCTTGCCCCTATGGCACCAGAGAACCACCCTGAAGCCTCTAAAGTGGAGGGAAATTCTCTCTTGACCATTCGAGATTTTATGGAGGAGTCTAAGAAAATCGGCGAGGTATACGCCGTAGTGGTGAAAGGTGAGGAAGAGGAACCCTCAAACATCCCTCCAAGCCTAAAACTATTGCTAAACGAATTCAAGGAGGTCTGGCCTAAAGATTTACCTGATGGATTGCCCCCCATGAGGGACATCCAACATCACATAGACTTTGTCCCTGGGGCTAGCCTGCCCAATTGCCCTCATTATCGGATGAGTACGAAAGAGTGTGAAATACTTCAAGGGCAAGTGGAGGAATTGATCCGTAAGGGTCTATTAAGAGAGAGCATGAGCCCATGTGTTGTACCAGCATTATTAACGCCAAAAAAAGATGGAAGCTGGCGCATGTGTGTCAACAGCCGAGCAATTAACAAAATTACTATCAAATATCGGTTTCCAATACCACGGTTGGACGACATGCTCGATATGCTGTGAGGGGCCAAGGTGTTTTCTAAACTAGATCTAAAGAGCGGGTACCATCAGATTCGTATCCGACCCGGTTATGAGTGGAAAATGGCATTCAAGACAAAGGAAGGATTGTATGAGTGACTGGTCATGCCCTTCGGCCTATCTAACGCACTAAGTACTTTTATGCGTTTGATGAATCAAGTTCTAAAATTGTTCACTGGCCGATTTGTGGTAGTATATTTTGATGACATATTAATATATAGCCAGGATGAGGCGGAGCACAAGAAACATCTCAGGCAGGTACTGCAGGTCCTACAAGATAACAAGTTGTACCTCAACTTGAAAAAGTGTAGCTTTTTAACTGACAGTCTGTTGTTTCTAAGATTTGTTGTAGCATCCACAGGCATTCGAGTAGACGATGAAAAGGTGCGAGCTATTAGGGAATGGCCGATCCCGACAAACATTCATGAGGTGAGGAGTTTTCATGGATTGACGACTTTCTATCGTTGATTTGTGCAAGATTTTAGCACCATAGTCGCGCCTATAACAGATTGCATGAAGAAGGGACCATTTCAATGGACCGATAAAGCTGACAAGAGCTTTAACGAGATCAAGCATCGTTTGTCTACAATACCGGTCTTGGTGCTTCCTAATTTTGATAAATTATTTGAGGTCGAGTGTGACGCTTCATACGTCAGAATTGGGGGAGTATTATCACAGGAAGGCAGGCCGGTAGCCTTCTACAGCGAGAAGCTCAGCGAAGCACGAAAGAAGTGGTCGACTTATGAGCTTGAGTTGTACGCAGTTGTTCAGGCGCTACGACATTGGCGGCATTATCTGATTCAAAGAGAGTTTATTTTGTCCACTGACCATCAAGCATTAAAGTTTATTAATAGTCAGGCTAACGTGAATCGTGTGCATGTTAGATGGGTTACATTTTTACAGGAATTTACGTTTGTTCTGAAGCACAAGTCAGGACAACAGAATAAGGTGGCTGATGCACTTAGCCGTCGCGCATCACTACTTGTTACGATGAGCAAAAAGATGGTCGGCTTCGACTGTCTCAAGGAGCTGTATGCTGAGGATGAGGATTTCAAGGATTATTGGATAAAGTGCCAAGAAGGTCACCCCAGTGGCCTTCATATACAGGACGGTTTTCTCTTCAAAGGGAATCGATTGTGCATCCTCCAAAGTTCTCTAAGGGAGCAGATTATTCAGGAGCTACATGGAGGTGGCCTCTGTGGACACCTTGGGCGAGACAAGACACGAGATCTTGTGGAAGAACGGTATTACTGGCCGCAATTAATACGTGATGTGGGAAGAACCATACAACGTTGTCATATTTGTCAAACTTCCAAGGGGCAATCTCAGAATACGGGACTCTACACCCCGTTACCTGTGCCTGATGGTCCTTGGGAGGATTTATCAATGGACTTCGTGCTTGGTCTTCCACGAACACAACGCGGCATGGATTCGGTGTTCATGGTGGTCGATCGTTTTTCCAAGATAGCACACTTTATACCATACAAGAAGACCCTCGACGCAACACACGTGGCGAATCTCTTCTTCAGAGAGGTCGTAGGACTACACGGGGTCCCTAAGACCATTACTTCTGATCGTGACACGAAGTTCATTAACCACTTTTGGCGAACTTTGTGGACTCGATTCGATACACGACTTCAATTTAGCAGTGCTTACCACCCACAGACTGATGGGCAGACCGAAGTTGTGAATTGCACATTGGGAAACCTCCTTCGCAGTATTGCAGGAGAAAAGCCGAAGCAGTGGGACTTGGTCTTGTCTCAAGCAGAGTTTGCGTTCAACAACATGGTGCACCGCTCAACAGAAAAATCCCCTTTTCAGATTATCTACGGATGAGTGCCTCGCCACACACTTGACTTGGTCCTTTTGCCCAAGTACCCAGGCATGAGCGTGACAGCAGAAGATATGGCAGATAAGATCATGGGCATCCATGCAGAAGTGCGGGCCAAGCTACATGCCTCGAACGAGAAGTACAAGGAACAAGCGGACAAGCACCGGTGACTAAAAGTGTTCGAGGTGGGCGACCGCGTTATGGTCTATCTACGTAAAGAGAGATTTCCAACCGGGACATACAACAAGTTAAAAAATAAGAAGATTGGACCAGTACCGATCATCCGAAAGATCAATGACAACGCTTATGTTGTTGACCTTCCAGATGACCTGACGATCTCACGGACTTTCAACGTCGCGGACCTGACCGAGTATCATGAACCAGCGCAGGAGGAGAAATCGAGGACGAGTTCTTTTCAAGTGGAGGGGACTGATGTAGAGCGGGTCGCGGACAATTTCATGGCTAAGATGGATTAGAAAAGGCACGGTCGACAACATAAGTGATCCGGACCATCAGACCTCAGATCGGGCGTATCTCACAATCCGGAATGAGTTATCCGACACGGAATATATGATTTTGGGGTAGAACGAGCTACTTTAGCCAACCAACCCCACCATGCCGGGTTGCATAGCCCGAATTTGCGAGAAACCCCCTGATCGATGGTCGTTTCCCCGTTTTAATTTCATTTTTACTATTTATAGTAAGTTTTAGTTTGCTTATAGCTCTTCATCCGTTGGGCTTTAGGAGTTGTGTCCAAAATGAAAAGTGCTTAGAAAAATTAGGAGAACGGTTTGGTGAAGCCAAATAGGACACTTATTATTTTTGGCCGAAAACCTTGCGCACTAGTAGACATCACGACCGTCTATAAATAGTAAGTTTACTATTTATAGTAAGTTGCGAATTCTAGGAGTTTTAGTTGTAGTATGAGTCTGATTTCTGTCATATTGCTTGGTTTCCTTATTTAAAGGGGTGTAAACTTGTTTTTATTTTTTCATCAATTAATTTCGAATTTATTAGAGTTTATTCCTATTCTCTTGCTTTCTTTCCTCGTGGATTCGAGAAGTCTCTGTGAGGAGTCCAGAGAAGCTCTGTGGATTCGGAGTAGTTATCCTTGAGGAAGACGGTGTTCAACCTCATCACGTTCATCCCTGCGTCATCAATGCACTAAAAGCTCCGGAGCTATTAGGAAAGCACTAAAATATCCCTTCATCCAGGATCTTTCAGGCAAACTGACTAAGACCTCCCGTGGACTATCCTACATCTCATAGGTCCCATGGTGGGAAACACACCGTGGCCATTCTGTATCTCACAGATCACACCTGATGACCCACCTCACCCTAGTGTGGAGATGCACCTGCATAACAAGGTCAGATGATTTGGACAGTCCATTTGATCTGCTCCCGCCCTCAGTTAAGCATTTTTTCTTTTGCCAAACAATGGATCCAACTTGAAAGCAATTTGATTACATCTTGTTTGCCTTTTGCAATGTGTAAAATGGAGATCCCTGATCTGGTTTGTGATAACAGAGCATTTGCCTATTTACTGTCAGGCAATGATCACCATATGTTCATTTTCTCACTAAAGCTCAATGTCTCATTTTACTGCACCACATTTAGCTAGCAGGGCTAAAATTAATAGCATTTTTTAACCACTTGTTCCTAAGTGGGATAGAGGTTCTTATTAAAAATAAATAAAAAATAAAAATACAGAGTGAATACATCCAAAATGCAATTTTGGGCAAAAGAAAAGACAGTACATTGGACCATCTGAAAACTAAATAAAAAATAATCAAACATATTAGCAATTATTAATGGCAACGAGCCACATAGCACTGAAATGCATAAAGCAGGACTGCATCACATCATAGAAAGTTCCTTCAAAATGTACAGCAGAACAATAACAAAAATACTCCTGTGCAGTACTACACATGAAAATATTCATGGCTGATCTCAAAACCAACAACAGTTGTTTCCATTCACATTTATTGCATGTGTATGGAAACCTTGACATGCACATAGTTGCATTTGGACTTGTCATCATTCACATCTCCAATCTGGTCCGTTCATTAGATGCAGTCTAATCTTCTGTTGTTACTGTGCAAAAACTGCAGCAATCAAACGGTTCTATCTTTAATGAACAATCTTGTCAATCAATTTCTGCAAACCACTGAATGGATGGGTTGGATCATTCAATCAGTAGGATTTTATCAAGGGTGGCTTGAACTAATGAATGGTCCATATAGCTGAAATGGATTGCAACGACTCCAAATGCAGCCACGTGAATGGTAAGGTTCTGATGCAGCTATGTGCATGGATAGGTTCCATCATTATTCGCATTTTAGTTTCTCTCTAATGAGGAAGAAGAAACTTGAAGAGGAGAAGGAATGTAGCATGGAATGGATCAAAACCCATGATTTAAAGGGCGACTGCATTAGTAGTAACACTGTACTTGTGCAAACTAATTTGCCAAAACCAGTAAGCTTGTGTTTTTTTATGCAGGTATGTTGAGTATTTAAAACCACCCTCACTACTAATACAATGACGGAAAATTCTACTGTTCTGCAGAAAAAAAATAAATAAAGAAGAAGAAGGAAAAAACAGATAGAAAGAAATGGGTCGAGTCTTGCTGAGTTGCATTGAGTCTGCTAGAGTATAACTCGACAAGTCTGGCCAGTCAAGCTCACCAAGTGAGTTTTGGAGTGACTCAACTGGAAACTCGTTGAGATGAGTCAAGTTTTAAAACCATGACTAAATGTAGAGTAGAATATATATAGTAAACCCTAATTAGTTGGTATAAGATAAGGAATTTTTTTTTTTTTTTTTCTTTTTCTCCTGTTAGCTCATTAGTACACCCCACTGTCAGTTCACACATCACTGTTAGCCACCCCCACCAGGGAAACGATGTCAAGACCTTTGTGTTGAAACAAGGTATCTTTCACTCAGTTTACCACTTGAGCTATGGATCAGGGAGTAGTATAAGGATGACAATGACAGAACTCTCATGTTGCCCTGGGCTAATAATGTGGCTTAACTGAAACATTTATAGCTTCCAAAAAATTTTAACCGAGGGAATTCAATTCTGAGAGATTTGTATCTACTTCATTTTTGGGACCATGATCTAAAATGAGCCGGTAAAACAGATGCATGTTAATACCACCATGTCTACCAAAATTACGATGGTGCCACTGGTAGAGTGATTTGCACTGACACATATTGCATCTTTGTAGCCTAAGATCTGTGGGGGTCTGATGTGATCTATAAGTTATATCCACTCCTTTCATAAATTTCTACAGATTATTTTATATTATGGAACCAAATTAAAAGATACATGTAAAGCCTAATTGAACCACACCACGGGAAACTGTGGTTATTAAACGCTTGGCATTAAAAACTACCCATGCCAATCATAAGCCGATACTTAATTTTTGTTTTCTATCTAATCTATTGATAAGGTCAAACGGAACTGGATGAAGATAAAATACAAATATCAGCTTGATTCAAACCTTTTTCGCCATACAATAGGTTTTTAATCATCATTCATCACTTTCTCATCCATTACTGACTTGGATTTTCTTAAAATTTAGGATAACATTCTAAAATGAGCTGAAAAAACGGATGTGCGGTGTGGATATACAAAACATTCTTCAAAGTTGGCCCATTAGGTAAAGGTAACACCCCTTGAGTTTTACGCGAGTATGTCCGCCCAATCATCAAATGTGTATGTGTACGTGAATGCATGGTTAATTAAACTGGCATCTTCACTGAACGAACGACTGGAAATGGTTCTATGCAGTCGACCTCATGGGAACTTCCCATCAGGTCGAGCTGTGTGGGCCACACGTGATGCGTGTAGAACATCTACCCCATCAGTCAGATGCATCATTCTATGGTGGGTTTCCGGCTTAAAAATCAAGTCAATCCATGACTTGTGTAGGCCACACCACGTACAAAAGTTGAGATGGGTTGCCCTCCCATTAAAAGATCTACTCAAGAAATGTCCATCGTTGAAACTTTTGTGGAATCCTCCTTGATGTTTATATAACATCCAAACCGTTTATAAGGTTATTCCCACTGGGATGAGTGGAAAACAAAAAATATTAGCTTGATTAAAAACTTTTGTGGCCATGCAAATATTCCAAAAGTGGCCCACTGTTTCCTCTCGTGTAGCTCACTTGGGTCTTGGATTCAGCTCATTTTTTGCCACATATTGATAGACGGTCAGGAGCATTACGGTGGGCCCCACCTAGATTCCCATTGCCCGAACTAATTAATTCCTGCAAAAGGCTTTTAACAGGAAATCCGCGTCCAGACCCGGTGGATTTTAAAACCAAGGTCATTGAAAATAGATGGACGGCGTGGATGAACCACACACATTCAGGGTGGATTCACGATAGAGAAGGTGAATCCCTTGCCGTGGGCTCATCTTGATGTATGTATTCTACGTCCATACAGTCCATTCAATTTTATTATTATATATATTTTTTTCCAGTATCATTTTAGGAAATGAGGTCAAAAGTCGCCCAGATCCAGATGTCAGGTGGATTATACTGTAAGGAAATGGTGGTGATGGGTCATTAAAAGCTTCTAGCGGACCACAATTTTTGGATGAAGCTGATATTTGTTTTTCCCTCACCTCGTCAACTGGTTAAATGACAAATAAATAAAAATTACTGGAACATTACAGTGAGCCTTAGAAAGTTTTTAATGGTAAGACGTCCAAAACCACAGTTTCATGTAGCTACCTGAGATTTGGATCTGCTTCTTTGTTGGCTCATGCCTTAAAATCATCTACCAAAACACATGGGCATAGTGGATTTAGAATACAGACGTCCAAGTGGGCAACTGTGGGACCCAACTTAATGTTGTGTTGTATATCCACGGGGTCCATCCAATTTTACAGTTTATTTTAAGACATGGTCTGGTAGAATGAGTAATAGTGCCAATTAAAATAGTTTGGATGATCCTAACCTGTTAGGATTGATGGCCATTTGTCTATTTAAATCATAGTCCCACCTATTTTCACTTTAATCTTACATTTGATGGCTACCAATAAGCGATTAAACTAAAGGAAAAAATAAATTAGATATGAAATTAAGTTTATATATATATATATATATATATATATATATATATAAATTTTAAAGTTACCTCCTTAATTAAGTTATTGTGAAATGAGTACTGTTTAAAGCATGATTTTTCTTAAAATAATGAAAATGCCCACTAATAAATGAGGTTGCTTAAGAAGAATTAAATAAGTTTCATCCATTCTTCATATACATGTGGAGACCACGTCATAGGAAACAGTGATCATTGAACACTCATCATTAAAAACTTTCAGTAGAAAGGGGAGAGGATTAGGTCCCCTACTGACCGTGGGGCCCACTTGATGTATGCATTGTATATCAACCCTGTAGATCTGTCTCTATGGCTCATTTTAGATGAAGCAAATCCAAATCTCAAATCAAAAGATTAGATGACTAATAAATGTTATGTGCTGTTGATGTTTTAGGAATATAGTCGTACAGTCAATTTGTCCAACCATTTGCTGACATTGATTACTTATGTACTAGCAGTGCTTGGAACGGTCTGTTCTGTAATCTGAATTGGATCGGATCCGACAGGAGAATCTGGTTGGAGGAGGGATTCAAAATCCCAGACATCAAACTCTAACCAGCCAGATATTCCTGTTTCCAACGTCACAAAAAGGCTTTCAGTAGAGCAAAAGAAAAGCTCTACTACGCTAGCAAAGCCGCAAATGGTTAAAAGTCTTGCAGTAGAAACAATTAAACCTCGGGAAGGTGATAAAGATGTTAGTGAAGTGGCCACATACACAGTCACAAAGCCTATATGGCTTGGCATTACAGAGGTCATGGAAGTGAACAGGAACTGATGTGACGAAGTGCCAAAAAAAAAAAAAAAAAATGCAAGAATCTGACTACTTTCTCGAGAACTCATCATACGGAATGTGACTCCAATATCTGAACAGTCCACATGAAATAGCACCTCCTGCCTTCGGCAACCAGCCCTTCATGGGTGCATGCATCGAACACCGAGATAAATGTGATGTGAGCGGGCAGCACCTTCAGTGTTTTCATTTCTCTGAAGAGCTCGAGAGCTTTGGGGCCTCTGCATGTCCCGAGCTCGGAACAGGCGGGGGTAGTACCTAATCCGTGCCCGATGAATCTGCATTCTCAGGTGGAGTGCCGCAAGCCTTGAACATGCGCTGAGCACTGAAGACAGTGTGTGTTTGTCTGGTTTCTCGCCATCTGATTGCAATTGAAAGAAGAGTCCCATTGCTCCTTCTTAGTCCCCATTCTGCTCATATCCTGCTATCATTGAATTCCATGAAACCAGGCTTTTCTGAGGCATTTTCTCGAAGAAATCCCTTGCAAGCTCCAACCTCCCCTTTCTGTGCATAACCGGAGATCGGCTCAGGCATTTCATGAAAAAGAGATGCCAGCTTCTTCCAAATCCGATGCATGAACGTACCCAGTGATCATGGTGTTCCACGAAACCAAATCTCTCTCGGGCATTTCGTCAAACAGTTCACGCGCCGAAGTAATGTCGCCAGCTTTCACATAGCACATGATCATAGAATTCCATGAAACTATGTTTCTTTCAAACCGTTGAATCAAATCGCACTTCTTGACCCTTTCTTGATATATTGGGAGAGGGATTTGATGGAACATTCGGCGCGCTTCATCAACCCTTCCACTCTACCCATACCCAGCAGTCAGCGTGTTATAAGCGTCCACAGCATCCTCTGCGCTGTCCACCCTTCCAATTTTAAGCAAAACATCTGCAGCATCTTTCAACTTCCAGTTCTGAATAAGACCTGAAATTAACCCACTCAGAGAAGCCGAATCTCGTGTGGTCAATCTTTCAAACATTTCAATTGCCGTGGAAATATCTCCATGTTGAAGAAAACCTGAAATCATACATTCCACGAAATAACATTCCTTCCGGGCATCCGTTGAAAAAGATTCAAACCATCTTCCATCCTTCCATTCCGTGCATATCCACTTATCATAGTGTTCCACTATCTCTCTCCGGGATTCTATCGAACAGCCACCGTCCCTCCTCAATATGTCCTCTCCCCAAACAAGAAACGTTTCCCGATATCATAACATTCCAGGACACAATGTCTCTCTCGGGCAATGCATCGAACAGTTTCCTCGCACTGGCAATCTCCCTTTGTCTGACATACTCACTAATAATCGAATTCCACGTCACGACATTCCGTTGGGGCATGTCAAATCAAAAGAGAGATGGTCTTGTTCCGTAGACGGAAATCGCGATCGGCCAAGCAAGTGATTTGCTGTTGGGGTGCTTGGATTGCGTTGCTATGGTGCTGTAGGAGCAGGAACGAGAACTCTGGCCGCCCTTAGTGAGCTGATGAGAGATTTTCTTCTTCTCCAGGTGGGCTGCTCTTCGGCTGTAGGTAAAAAGGAGGAGAATGTGAAAGCACCCATCTGCCTGCAGAGGCTTCTTCAAGGAATCCACCATGGAAGCCGATTCTGTGAAAAACTGATCTTCTGGTCATCGTCAAAATCTTTAAACCTCATGGACGATAAAAAGTGGAGGATTTAATGTTCCATATACTTCCTTTTGGACCTCTCTATAAACAGCAACTATGAAAATGGAAGATTGTAATTTCAGATGTTATGCTTTTAGTTAACCCTTTCTAGCCATTTTGTGGGATCAGCACAAAATCAATCTAAAATTGAGGGAAACGATTCTAACTACATTTGTTTTCATCTTTCAACAATGCTGTTTTACAGTTTTTGCGTGTGGACTGAAGCATCTGGAGTAACGGATTTGATATGAGGTTATGCACAATTGAAGTTTGAATGTAAGCTATTAGTGTATTGTCATTTTGAAGCAAATTTCTAGTGTGTTTTCATTCGAGAAGGCCGAGTTCCCTGTTCAGAATTAGTTTATAGATGTAGGATTCATGGTTGATCTTTCCAAGCCATTGATATGGAGGTCCCCATCATGGATAGACAATTCCCCCAAAATCTCTCGAATTGGAAGATCCTAGCCATCAAATCTTTGGCCTTTCCTCCAGTAAGTGTGGTTTGTTGGTTCATTTCTTTTTAATAACAGGAAGGTTAGAGCTAGCTGACCAATTGGGAGGATATACTGGTCTATACATGATTGGGGACGTCGGACCAATGGCTTGGATAGATTAGCCATGGCCTCAAACTTACCAACCAAGTTCGGAAACTAATAGAGAACTTGACCTCTTTTCATTTTAATGTGGGTGTAAACAACAATACCACAGGGATTTGATACTTTAGTGAAAATACCGGGATTGAAAGCTCTAGCTACTCCTATGGATGCATCTGTTAATTATATGTCTTGTGCATTCGGATCTCAGAGGAATGGTTCCTTCCACATAATGAGATGAAAGTAACTCCTACCTGTTTCCATTGCAATCCTCATTTTGGAAAGCAGATGGCCACCATATCTTTTCGGTGCATCTAAGATTTGTGGAAAAGACTAAGGGTCAATTTGAATGACTCACTGGTTAAAACTGCATATCTGTCATGTGATGGGACCCAATTTCCAGACCTACCTCAACTCAGCCTACGGATTTTCACATAACCCAGCCCAAACTTTTATCCAACACTGCCTATTTCTCTGGATTTGATATACATGATAAAGAGACTGATATAACGAATTAAAGATCCCCATCATGGAACAATTGAGTTGGACCAGTCAGGGTTGGGATGATCCTGGCCCAAGTTTCAGCCTCATCCATGGGTTGGGCTGAGCTCATTAGCTTATCACTTCTTTTTTCTTTCTTTCTTTCTTTCTTTTTCTTCTTCTTCTTCTTCTTCTTCTTCTCTTTATATATATATATATATATATATATATATATATATATATATATAATATAGAAAATTACATCAAAATTAGGGAACATAAATGAAACCTGAAAAACCCAACAAATTCATACAAAGTAGAAAGGCCCAGGAACAAAAATCATCTAACAATTCTATCAGGAAAATAAAAAGAAGAAAAGAAAAGAAGAGAAAAAATTAAATCCTGCTTACTGCTGCAAGCACGATTTGCAAAACAAATCTGGTAGTTATTTACCGTTCCCAAATTGATGCTAAAGAGCAACACATCCAATTTGTTCATGAAATTCATAATTCGAAGCCACTAAGACTAGGTCACCTAAGTCCAAAGGAACGCACTCCTCTTTCTACCACAGCATAACACAAATAAAAGAGAATTACCATAGTTGAAGAAGAGAATAATAACATAGTAAACAGATCCTAGATCAAGCAGAGAAGAATCACTTGGTTGACGGACACCATTCTTTGAAACGGATGTTGTGTGGCTTGACGCCGCCTTCCCATTTTATGCTTTCCCACCATTTCAGCTCACCTTCAATCTTGACTTCTGCTGCAGAAGCATTTGTGGTATGGAGAGGAAGCTTCTCCAGCATCGGGCATCCTCGAATCTTCAACTTCTTCAGCATTGGCAAGTGCCCACCACAAATGCTTTTCACTTTACGTAGCTCCCAAAGACGTATATCGACTAGCTGTGGAAATGCATTTTGCCCCACCACGCTTTCTTCAAAGACCTTCTCCAGTCTACAGCAGAATTTTATTTCAAGTAATTTTAGATTGTGTAACTGAATGCTCGAAGAGAAGAAGTTGATGAGCTTCGGGCAACATTCCAAATATATATTCTTTAGGCATGCGAAGCTCCCTCTTCCCAACTGCCAGTGGCACACTGTTCTTAATTTGGCAAGATTGGACACCCTTGATCTTCTAAACAGACCGCCGCATCTGTCATTCTTCCGACAATAAGATACTCCAATTGATGGCATTTCTCAATCCAACATTCTTTAAGGTTATCCATCTTCATGCTAAGATCGGACAGTGCTTTAATGGACGCATTGCCATACAAATGAAAGAATTCTGTCACCGAGATAACTCCTCTAATACCGTCCAGGGAATTCTCACCGCTGAAAACCTCCAGGCATCTGTTGTAGCTCAAAGACTGCTTAAATTGAGCATAAATATGGTGGTAGAGAAAATGATTTCCTTTAAAACGACCATATCTATCCTTGTGCCCTCCCTTGCAGGTGCAGACCATGAAATGGAATTTTTGAAAGCAGGATTTCCACAGTCTCGAGGTTTGGTCCAAAGATTTGAAAACACTAGCATCAGTGACCGAGATGTGACGTTTGCTGCTGTCTTGGAGCTGTTCATGCGGTAGGTCCAATCCACATCGATCCCAATTCAATTTTTCTGGAAGCCGATCTATCTTTCTCCAGTCAACTGTCTTGAGATGCTCCATTCCCAACAGGTCCAGGAACTGCATGCCAGTCAGATTGAAAATTTCATGCGGGAGCTCTTCCAATTTCGTGCCTGAAAGATCAAGTGCCTTACGTTTTTAATGTTTATCTGGGCTGACCAGTCTCACTAGAGAGCGACAACCCTTGAGCGAGAGCCGGCTGAGGTTGCAGGCACCTGAGATATCGAACCGTCGGAGGCTTTGCATGTTGTGGAAGGATACCTCCTCCATCTTTGTCAAGGGAGTTTGATGGAGATCGAGGATCTCGAGCTTCTGCATATTCTTTAAGAATGCAGGAAGAGCCTCTAGCTTGTAGCAGCTTCGAAGCTTCAACAACCGTAATTGGCATAGGCAGGACATGGACGAGGGCAGGGAAGTGATGCTTGTGGAAGAAAGGTCGAGGACTCGGAGTTTGGTCATATTCTGGAAAAAACCATCTGGGATTTCTTACAAGCAATCATTATTGTTGAGGAACAATGCCGAGAGAAGAGGGAAATTTGGAGAGCCGAATGGGAGTGTTTCTAACTGATTATTGGATAATGAGATCCATTGGCATGATTCTCCCCCATCTATGTCGTACTTCACCAGGAACGTCTGAGAACCGATCACTTCTGTTGGGGAAAAATGTGTTAAGTTCGGAGACTGGGATAAGAGTAGGTCGGCTCTGCTGACACTGCCTGAAGAGTCCGAGACAACACCGACGGAACAGAGGATAGGCCAGGAAGCATAAGCAAGGGACGATTAAAGTCACTCTGTCAGAGTGATGACCTCGCCTGTATGAGCCCACTAAAGGCCGAGCGTGTTCAAGCCATTCAGCCGATAGAACAAGACCGACTCAACGAGTTGGTTCTGTCGGTCACGGAACAAGGAATGACGGATAGACACCAACATTATTCCGTCCGTGGAAAGGCCGAGAACCCATCCTCCTGCGTCAGCCGAGACTCCCTCAGAGTCGGTCACAACCTGGCCGAGATTCTCTGAGAGTCGGAAACGACTCGGCCGAGACAGCGAGTGGCAAAACGGGAACAGATACTGCTCTACGGAAATCCAGGGATACGGATAGCGAATCCCGAGATTCTTGGGATTGAGAGCAATCCGTGGAAAGGAGTAAGTCTCCGAATAATCAGGAGGAGAATCCTCTAAGGATGAGGATTGACAAACTGTATAAATCTCCAAGCTTGGGACGGAAGAAGGTACGCAGTACTGAACTGAGATAAGCCCTTTGCTACTGATCAGATAACTGACTTAAGCATCGGAGGTTCCCCGGCTCTAGCCAAGGTCATCTTGACATTGTTGATTGTGCAGGTGGAGGAAGGTCCGCCTTAGGGAAGCCGTCTCATAAAAGCGCAGCAACAGTTTGGCGCCGTCTGTGGGAAACGGACAAAAAACTGTTTTCTCCAATTTTTCGAATAGCAAGAACCAGAAGGACGGATCCAGATGAAGCGGGGGAGGCCGCTGCCAGCACAGCTCAGGGAGCTCCCCCGACAGCACCGCCTGCGACTAGAAGCCAGCCTAATCAAGCGAACGCACACTTGGATCGCGAGGTTCAAGAAATGCGTTCCGAAATGGCTGCCATGAAACACATGCTGCAACAACTATGTAACCAGCAGATGCAGCGTCAGGAGTCGGCACAAGTCCTCCCATCAGCGTCTGTAGCACAGCCTGCTGCGCCACAGTCGCCCCGACGACCGAGTCAGCCTCGAGAACCGAGTTAACCGGCGCCTGCCCGTTCAGCAACGACCATTTTGCCTCCCTCTCATCTGAGGCATAGAATAAATCAGAGGAGACGAAGTCGGCTACTTGCAGACGCAGAAGAAACGGCGGAGAGCGCTGAACCCTGGAAGGCTGATATACAAAACTTCAAGAATGAGGTCAGGGAAAAGATGGAAAAAGAGATGACGGATATAAAGCATGGTCGGAACTCAAATCCGACCAAATCTGAAGAAAAAGCTTCTCCGTTTGTGGACGAAGTAATGCGGGCTCGGTTGCCGGAGAGGTTTCGCTTACCCCAGATAACTCTTTTCTCCTGAAAGACTGATCCGACAGAGCATCTTGAATGCTTCAAAACCTACATGGAGTTGCACGACACCTCGGATGCTGTTATGTGCCGGGCCTTCTCTCTAACCCTGACCGACGTAGCCCGACTTTGGTTTAAGCAATTGAAACCCAAGTCGATTAAATCGTTCGCCGAACTCAGTGACGCCTTCCTCAGCAATTTTATCGGCGGAAAGAAGAAATTAAAGCCGCCCGCGCATCTGAACAACATAGTTCAGAGGGAAGGAGAACTATTGAAAGACTACATTAAACGTTTCAACTTCGAGTCTCTGTAAGTTCGAAAGCATTCTGAGGAGACGGCTCTCAACGCTCTCATGCAGGGGGTTAGAGACAAACCTTTTTTGGCGTCACTGGACAAGAACCCGCCCGATACTCTGGGCGAGTTTATGGTTCGGTTGGACAAATATGTTGATGCGGAAGAGACGTGACTCCTCCGAGAGAAGATCCAGAATACAAAACCATCGGCTAAAGAGTCGGCCCAGAAAGAAGCCGACTCAGCCAGAGGGAAAAAGCGAAAAGACGACCGGGGGCGAGACGACGGCAGGCCAAAAAAGCGACCAGACAGAAGATTCTCCACATACACCCCCCTAAACAAATCTCCTGAACAAGTACTAATGGAGATTAAGAGCGAAGGCTTCATCAACTGGCCCCGAAAACTGCGAGGGAATCCGGATCGTCGGAACAAGAATAAATATTGTCACTATCATCGTGACCATGGTCACAACACAAGTGATTGTTATCACTTGAAGGACGAGATTGAGCGGCTGATCAAAGAAGGCCGACTAAGAGAACATACAGAAGGGTCCGGTGTTCCAGCAAGACCAAGTGAAGAGCGGACCCAAGAAGAAATTCGAACGATTGTCGGAGGTCACCAAGGCGGTGGGGACTCAAATAACGCCCGAAGAAACCACGCTAGAAGCCTCGATCGCCCTGAGTCTGAGGTTCTTCTGCTGTCTCGGCCTCCCAAGGAGAAGAAACGAGAAAAATATTGTATCTCGTTCACTGAAGAAGATGCTCGAGGCGTTCATCATCCTCATGATGATGCACTCGTGGTCACCCTTACCATCGCCAATAGAAAAGTATTTCGAATATTAGTGGATACAGGATCATCAGCGGACGTCTTGTTCATCCAAGCATTCGACAAAATGAGCGTAGGTCGGTCGGTACTACGACCTGTCCGAACCCCGCTCCTCGGGTTCTCGGGTGGACAAGTACTTCCTGAGGGAATCGTCTCACTGCCACTTACCGTTGGAACCGCGCCCTATCAAAGGAACGCGATGGTCAACTTCCTGGTCATGGACCAACCGTCAGTGTATAACGCCATACTCGGCCGACCGTCTCTAAGCCTCCTTCAAGCTGTGGTATCTACCTACCACCTTTCCATGAAATTTCTGACCGAGTTGGGAGTAGGGATTGTGAAAGGAGATCAACAAGATTCTCAAAAATGCTATGCCACCGCAGTCAAGGCTCCAACTGAGGTGTTGACAATTGAATCGCTGGACCCCCGTATCGGATCTCATGAGCGGGGGGAGCCGATGGAAGAACTCATCTCGGAGCCGTTAACCGAGACAGACGTCTCGAAAGTAGTCCGAATCAGCTCGTCCCTGAGTCCATCTCTTAAGGAACGAATGATCACCTTGCTTCGACGGTATACCGATATCTTTGCTTGGAGCCACGAAGACATGCCTGGGATCGATCCCTCGGTTATAACACATCGACTCAACATCAACCCGACTTATAGACCCATCCGACAGAAGCGTCGTCTTCTCGGCCCGGAAAGGTACGCTATCATTGAGGAGGAAGTCGGCAAGCTCCTTAAAGCCAAGTTCATCGAGGAGATATACTATCCGGAATGGATAGCCAATGTCGTACTCGTAAAGAAAGCCAATGGAAGTGGCGAGTCTGTATAGGCTATACATATTTAAACAAAGCTTGCCCCAAGGATAGCTTCCCTCTTCCTCGCATTGATCAGCTGGTAGAAAGTACCACAGATCATGAATTATTAAGTTTTATGGATGCCTATTCGGGCTATAATCAAATTGTAATGCACGAGAATGATAAATCAAAAATCGCTTTTGTCACTGACAAAGGCCTTTATTGTTATCAAGTGTGCCGTTTGGATTAAAGAACGCCGGAGCAACCTATCAGCGGTTAATAAACAAAATGTTCGCTCGGCAGATAGGCCGAACGATGAAAGTTTATATTGACGATATGCTCGTCAAAAGTAAACAAGCGGCCAACCATGAGACGGACTTGGAAGAAATGTTCTTGACTCTACGTAAATATAAAATAAAGTTAAATCCCAGCAAGTGCGCGTTTGGCGTGAGCTCGGAAAAATTCTTCGATTTTCTCGTTAGTCAGCGAGGAATCGAAACGAATCCCGAGAAAATCAAAGCTTTACTCGAAATGGAGTCTCCTAAAACAATCAAAGACATTCAAAGGTTGACAGGAAGAGTGGCCGCGCTCAATCGTTTCCTGTCCCGAGCCACAGACAAATGTCTCTCGTTCTTCAAGCAATTGAAGGGACGACAGACGATGGAGTGGACGGACGAATGTGAGAAGGCATTTCAAGATCTGAAGGCTTACCTCGGATCCCCACCGCTGCTATCTAAGCCCGAATGGTGAAGCGTTGTTATTATATTTGGCCGTATTTGAGGCCGCAGTAAGCTCGGCTTTAATACGAGAGAGTCAAGGGAAGCAGCTGTCAATCTACTACGTCAGCAAAGCTTTGCTACCAGCAGAGACGAGGTATCCTCAGCTCGAGAAAGTAGCCTTAACTCTAGTGGTATCATCACGACGCCTCCAGCCATACTTTCAGGCCCACACCATTGTCGTTGTGACCGACTTACCACTCCGCTAGATTCTTTAAAAGCCGGAGGCTTCCGGCCGACTTACAAAGTGGGCAGTCGAATTGAGCGAATTTGACATACATTACAGGCCCAGGACAGCCATAAAAGGACAGGCCGTCGCCGATTTTCTTGTCGAAGTGACTCCTAATCGTGACAATATACCTGAGTCGGAGGAAATTATTGTACCTGAGGCTTCTCCCTCTCTCGGGCCGGTACCCTGGAAGCTATTTGTCGACGGTTCATCTAATTCTAAGGCAAGCGGGGCAGGGGTAGTATTAGAAACTCCCGATCAAACCTATATGCAATATGCCTTGCGACTCGGCTCTCAGGCGTCCAACAATACAACAGAGTATGAAGCCTTATTATTAGGCCTTAGACTCACCGCGAGTCTAGGCGCGACCCATTTGAATGTTTTTAGCGACTCACAATTAGTCGTTAATCAAGTTTTCAGTGTTAATCAAACTCGGAAAGAACAACTGAAGGCGTACATGGAAAAAGCTAAAGAATTGATCGGTGGATTCCAGGAGTGTGAAGTAATTCGAATACGCAGGACCGACAACGCCAAAGCCGACTTGTTAGCAAAGCTCGCCTCAACTGACGAGGAAGACATACCTCGGTCGGTTCCGATTGAATACGTCCCTAAACCAAGCATAGATGAGTCGACAGTCTCGGCCCTATTTCCCATCAACTCAGCGACTGCTTGGTTTGACCCACTCGTCCGCTACCTCAACGATGGTGAACTGCCGGAAGACCACGCCGAGGCACGACGGTTAAAAGTTTGAGCCTCGCACTACACCATCTTGAATGAGATTATATATAAAAAAGGCTTTTATGCTCCTCTACTAAGGTGCGTCGACTCCCAAGAAGCCGATTATATCTTACGGGAGATACACGAAGGGATATGTGGAAACCATTCAGGAGGACGCTCGCTCGCCAATAAAGTGTTGTGGCAGGGGTATTACTGGCCGACTATATAGCATGATTCTAAACGATTCATTCAAAGATGAGATAAGTGTCAGTGGTTCGCAGTAATCCCGAGATAACCCCCTGAGGAACTGACTCCGATGTCGAGACCATGGCCCTTTGCGCAGTGGGGGATCGACATCATCAGGCCTTTTCCACTAGGGAAGGGTCAGACTAAATTCTCTGTGGTTGTGGTGAATTACTTTACGAAGTGGGCTGAAGCAGAACCATTGGCGAAAAACACCGAGCAAAGGATCACAAGCTTCGTTTGGAAGAATATCATCTGTCGGTTCGGGATACCTCGGACTATCATTACTGACAACGGAAGGCAATTCGATAACAAACAATTCCGGGAGAAGTGCAGCAGTCTCGGAATTCGAAACGTGTATGCCTCGCCTCATCATCCTCAGACAAATGGACAGGTCGAGGCGGTCAACAAAATTATAAAGCGGCACCTCCGGAAGAGGCTCGATGAAGCAAAGGGAGCGTGGGCCGAGGAACTTCCGAATATACTGTGTGCCTATCGGACCACAGCACGGACTGCCACGGGAGAAACTCCCTTTTCCCTATGTTACGGTGTGGAAGCAGTTGCACCGGTTGAGATCGGCGTTAGCTCGGCCCGAGTCAACTTGTACAGTGGACAAGAGAATGGCGAACTCCTCTCATTCGAGCTTGATTCGTTGGAAGAGAAAAGAGAAAGGGCTCGATTGAGGATGATGGCCCGACAAAGACAGGTGTCCCGGTTTTACAATCACCGAGTTAAAGTCAGACGATTCCGAGCTGGGGATATGGTCCTCCGAAAGACCTTCCCAAACACCAAGGAAATTGGGTCGGGTACACTAGGGCCCAATTGGGAAGGTCCCTACGTCGTCTCAGGCACCATCCGACCGGGAACCTATCGGCTGGAAGACCTAAATGGACAACTGTTGCCTCATCCTTGGAACGCCGAGCATCTCAAGATTTATTACCCGTGAGATAGAATAGAAAGTACTGTAATTGAAGTCGACTCAATAAAAAGTTCTATTTCGTCCAAGTACCCAATGTCGGGTCACCAAAAAAAAATAAAAAAAATAAAAAGAAAGTACAATGTCCGACTGCCCCATTCAGTCGGAATTCATCGCCTATACGGCGCCCGAAGGACCGGCTTCGTCAGCAGCAGCATCTCCTTCGGTGGCGTCGCCCTCAGCAGCCTCAGCAGACGGACTGTCAACTTCGAAGGCAGAGAGGTCGAGATCAGGGAAGGTCGCTCTCATCTTCAAGACGCAGGCCTTATAACCACCTTGATAAAGGCGGTCCCTCTCATCTTCAAACTCGAAAGATTCGAGGAAGGCGTCTACAGCTCGCTCTCATTCCTCTTTGGCTCGACGCATTTCTTCTTGAGCTTCTTGAACGAGGCCGGCGGCCTTGGCCTTCGCGCGAGCAAGAGCACCCTCGCACCCGCCATGAACTCGAAGAAGGTGTCGCTCCCTCTCCTCAGCCTCCTGAAGGAGCGAAGTCAGGCGAGCGTTATCGGCCTTAACTCCTTCAAGAGCTGCACGGGCGTCCGCGGCCTCCTTCCGAGCGATCGATAGATCGCCGATCATGATGTCAATCCGGCTCTCAGCGATCTCTCTACGACCCTCAGCCTCGGCAGCGACCCTCCTCGCAGTCTCTGTCTCAGATGCGAGTTTCTGGGCGACAGTCAGCTCCGAGCTTACTTTGACGAGGTAAGGTGTCAGCTGCGATAAAGAGACAATGAGCTATGCCGTAAAACTTAATCAGGGGCGACACAAGATTGAAGAAAAGTTTACCTCAAAAAGTAACCTCGCTGCATATCCGAGGGTCTGGGCAGTCGAAGCATTGTAATAACTGGCGAAGTCTCTTTCACCCCCGTGGGCAAGCGCTCAAGGAACCATCCCCGCAATGATTTTCGTAAAGGGGGACTCCTATTGAGTCATCTCCCTTCTCGGGGATTCTTCGCGTGGGGCCTCCCTCGGCCCCGGGACCTCCTCTGCAACAGGTCCCGACTCGATAGTCGCCTGAGTCATTGGAGGAGTTGGCTCCGCTTCCTCGGCCCTCTCGTCAGGGTCGGAAAGGACGACCACTTGGGGGGCAGCAGGTACAGGAGCGGATGGAACGGCCGTTTCCTTACCCTTGGCCGCAGTCTTCTGCTGCTTAAAGGGCCGAGACCCGGATGATAGAGCCGATCTCGGGGGGACCTTCACTTTGGAAATTAGCTTCAAGGCAGGGCGGGACTCGGCCATGCTCTCGGGCGCTAGCCTCATAATAGGGCGAGCCTTGGGAAGGTCTGCAAGGACGAATAAAAAAGAATAAGGAGGCGAACAGGGAACCGAAAGGACAAAGAAAAGGAGGACGAGCTACCTGAGACGAACGAATCTAAACCTGCAAGATGGAGGCGCTCAGGTTGCAGTAGGAACTTCCAAGACCGCTCCCTCGCGCTCAGCTTCCTCAGTTCCCTTATCTGAGTCAGAGCCCCGGACTCGAGTTTTCCCCTCTTCTTCAAAATATCTGCAAGACATTGTGGAGTCAAGATTAGCAGAAGATGGTATAAAAATAAAGAGGAAGAGAAGGAAAGACCATCGGGCTGAGTCACTGAGTCACCTGCTCTACGGAACGTGCGGGATACTTGAGGCTCGTACGGCCACGTGTCGGCAGACTCCCACCGACCGCACGCCTAGAACCACCTTTCCTTCCAGAACTTGTTTGAAGTGGGTGGGTGGGTTATTAAAGAGCCCCCTTTGCCTCTCCACGCGCTCAGAAAGTAGACGCCAGGGAAGTTTGGATTTGGTCTGACTTGATACAGATAGAGGAACTCGTCGACCGTGAGGGAAGGTTCTTCTAACTCGGACCAGAACACGGCACACCCGAACAAATTCCTCCATGCATTCGGAACAATTTGACCGGGAGCTATTTTGACTCAGGACAGAAAGTCACGAGCAATGGGCTGGAGTGACAAACGCAAGCCACACAGCATCGCGACTTGAAAAATTGCGACCGTCCCTGCAGGGGGATGGTCAGGAAAATCACCCGAACGAAGGAGACAGAGGACGACCGAGTCAAGGACATGATATCCAGCTCTGATCCGGTTTAAGTCGGATTCATTTAGAATGGAGGCGACGGGACCGCTAGGTTCGTCTTCTTCCCCTTTTGAAGACGACTCAGAGGCTTCCGTAGTTTGGTTCACAGGGCCTAGAATGACTGTCCCTTCTCCCGTAACTAATTCATCTTCTCCATCCTCATCCTCCAACTGATCCACCCAAGGGTTAGGTCTCCCTGGACGAGTCACCAGAGACGTCCCACCGCTGGATGGACCGATCTGAGCAGGACGCCTAGCCGATGAGTCGCCGGTTTCTCTAACAAGCCGGAATGCGGCGTCAGCACCGACGGCAAACTCCGTCAACAGTGAAGGTGGTTCCGTAACGTCCCAAAGATGTTGGGACACACTCTCATCTACGGACATCTCCTCCTGGGAGCTTTGAGAGCCGTGTGCGGCCATTAAAGCTTATAAAAGAAGGAGGAAAGGACTCACAAAAAAAAATCGACGACGAGTGCAAGGGAAGATTGACGGAGAAAGAAGCGACAGCGGAGGAGGAGGAGGAGAAGAAGCAAAAGGGAACTCGGAATCGGACACAGACGGGAGGAAGAAGAGCGAAAATAAAATTTACACAGTCCTCCCGCCCGGCCCTTTTATAGCTGTGCCACGTGGCAGGGCATTGATGGCAAAAGCGAATCGTCATTCGCCTCGGCTCCCCCGTTCGATGCGTGACAACCGCTGGCTGACTGCAGTAACTTCGTGGCCACGCGTCCACATTTCATACGCGAACGAAACGAATCGACGGCTGGTTGCACGTGCGGCCTTGGGAGGCGCAACGTCGTACGTTAGAGACGACTTAAAGAGCATTAAATGCCTCATCATTATCTCGGATGTTAATACGAACCGACCGAGAAAATCATACTCCTTGATGTCATGGACGACACAAGGAGTAAGGGGGGCTCACTATTGGGGAAAAATGTGTTAAGTTCGAAGACTCGGATAAGAGTAGGTCAGCTCTGCTGACACTGCCTGAAGAGTCCGAGACAACACCGACGGAACAGAGGATAGGCGAGGAGGCATAAGCAAGGGACGATTAAAGTCACTCTGTCAGAGTGATGACCTCGCCTGCATGAGCCCACTAAAGGCTGAGCGTGTTCAAGCCACTCAGCCGATAGAACAAGACCGACTCAATGAGTTGGTTCTATCAGTCACGGAACAAGGAATGACGGATAGACACCGAGATTATTCTTTCCGTGGAAAGGCTGAGAACCCATTCTCCTGCGTCGGCCGAGACTCCCCCAGAGTCGGTCACAACCTGGCCGAGATTCTCTGAGAGTCGGAAACGACTCGGCCGAGACAGCGAGTGGCGGAACGGGAAAAGATACTGCTCTACGAAAATCCAGGGATACGGGTAGCGAATCCCGAGATTTTCGGGATTGAGAGCAATCCGTGGAAAGGAGTAAGTCTCCGAATAATCAGGAGGAGAATCCTCTGAGGATGAGGATTGACAAACTGTATAAATCTCCAAGCTTGGGACGGAAGAAGGTACGCAGTACTGAATTGAGATAAGTCCTTTGCTACTGATCAGATAACTGACTTAAGCATCGGAGGTTCCCCGGCTCTAGCCAGGGTCATTTTAACGTTGTTGATTGTGCAGGTGGAGGAAGGTCCGCCTTAGGAAAGCCGTCCCATAAAAACGCAGCAACAACTTCCATCACCTGAGAATTCATACCCACATGATATTGTCCTCCTAAAGATTCCTCCATTGTAAATTGCTGTTGTAGCCAAACCATAAATTCCTCTTCTATAGATTGATTTCCTGATAATTTAGCTTGCATATGTTCTTCCCAGTCCTCTAGACAGGAGTGTAGCCAATTTGGGTTTGATGACGCCAGGGACAATAGCACCATGCATCTCTCTGCAAGCTCTTTGAACAGTACATTCCCCATTCTCTTGAAAGCCACTTCTTTATTCTCTTCCTCATTGAAGAATCCTTCTAAAAAGCCCTCCGACCTCCAATACTCTTCTATCAAGGAATCTCTATCAACGGAGCATCCATTTCGACAGAGCAAGGAGACGTAAGAGAAGCATTTGAAGACCATGTCTCTGGTTATTGAGAAACCAATGCTGGCAGCAAAATCGGCTGCCTCTTCCTGTAAAAAATCCCAGGCGTCTTCTTTAGACCACTCCCCCACCGCGATGTTTACTTGGGCTTTCATTTTGTTACAGACTTATTGGGATTGAGTTGTGATCACCACTTTGCTGTCGATGGTGAAAGCAGGGGCCATGACTGGAACTCCCATCTCTTCCAAGTTGATGCTTTCCCAAACATCTTCTAAGACGAGGAGGAACCTCTGGGCGCTTAGCTTAGCCGAGATTTGTTTAGCAGCTGCGTAAAAGTGCATGGACTTTGGTATATCCAATGCCTTCTTGATTCCCATCTGTACCTCCATTAAACGATTCCTTCTCCCCTTTTCATCCAACGCCATTAAAAACCCTCTCTTCATATGCGGTTCAAGATCGGCACCCCAAATATTCGATCTGTCTTCTTGTTGCAAAGGCTCATATTCACCTCTGATTCTCACCTGCTTCTTCTGAGCAAGACTCTCGATCCCTGGTGCTCTTACACGTATGATCACATCAAACAGACGGCTAGATTCTCTGGATTCCTCAGTCACCGCTGCAACCACCTGCCTCATGATCCTCGTCTTCCCCACCACCTGCCATCCCCAAACTGAGAACACTGAAATCTTGTCATCTCTCAAGCAGTCCCATATCTGTTGCCTCATGCGCCGTGACAAAGCACTCAAAACCTCTCCTCGTCGTCTGAACTCTCGATCATCACCATCCCTGTAAGCTGCCATCACCTCCGCACCATCACTTTCTGCAAAATTCGAAATGTGGAAATGAGCGCATGGGCTAAGCGCGGTCTGCGCCCTATCAATTTCCAAGCCGGCTTAGGCTCAAGCCATTTTATACCGATCCAACACTTAATGGGTTTTCTTACCTCTACCAAGCAACAAAAATTAATTGATGTGTGAAATTTACATATCCCCACAACGATGTATTTCTTAGATCCACACTGTTCATCCATTTTTTCCGATCATTCTGGAAAACTGTGCAATCCCCATTGCTATTTAGATGGGTAGTAAGCCTACGGTTGGCAGTAGAAAGGTTTCAACGGTGGAATAGTCCACTTAGGGGTCGTTTGGCACCTTGGATTGGAGGGGATTGGAAGGGATTAGAGGGGGTTTCAAATCCCCTTGGTTGTTTGGTAGCAAAAAGCAACCGGAGATTGCCAATCCAGGGGGTTTTCAATCCCCTCTTTGAGGGGGTTTATAATCCAAGGTGAGAGCTTGGATTACACCTAAAATTATTTCAATATTTGCAGATATAAATGTATGTCATTGTACACTATCATTCTACTGGGCATTGCCCACTAACGATGATCAGCACCGTCCAAACATTATTCATGTAGATCAGCACCGTCCAAATATTGTCTAGCACCGTCCAAACATTGTCCATATTAATTAACGATTAAAAATCGTTAATTAGTCACTCAGACATGATCTTGTGCTTGCGGTGCATCTGAGACTTGGAATTTCTTCATTTTTAGGCAAAGCATATATTTTAGCGGGCTTATCACAACCATAGTGTCAAAAATTATATATCGCACTGATTGGAGATATTAAAGTTGATTTAGTAATTAAATTCAAACCCCCATAAATATATCATGTATAGGTATTTTTGAATTAAAGTTGATTCACACTTCAGGGTGCCAAACACACTCAGAGGATTACCAATCTAGGGGGTTTTCAATCCTGGGGGTTGCAAATCCAGGAGGTTTCAAATCCACGCTCCCAAAAGCTTTTGGATATACCTCATGTTTGGGCCATCCCCAAAAATTATCTATAAATATTGATGAATAGTGTGGGTTTAACACAAAAAATTAATAATGAGGTTTGGTGAAGTTCCACACTTAAAACCTGTGTTGTGTGGCACGCAATCTATCCACGTAATAAGGATTCTGCTCAATTTTGATCTCAAGTCTTAAAATGATCTCAAATAATGGATGGACGATGTGAATTTCTCACAAACATCAGAGTAGCCCACATGGAGTAATGAGAAAATGATCTGGAGAGTGCAGATCGTCTGTGGTGAAGGCTCAGTAAAATTCAGTGTCGTCCACGTCATCACTGATTACTCCGGCTAACAACACGCTGGATTTCTCTCTCCCCAAGTAGATTGCGCGATGCACAAGATGACTGTTAACGTCCACAATAATTTATGTTTTAATCCAAACAGATAATCAATTTTTACATATCAGTTTAAAGAATAAGCCAAAAACCAAGGCACGTCCAAAGCTGAAGTATACCACGACATAAAAAATAGTGGGGATTAAACCACCACTGTTAAAACCTTAATAGGGTTCATTGTTAGGTTTATTTGCCATCTAACTTCTTTTATAAGGTAACACGGCGTGGATAAATAAAAAAACAAAAAAATTAGCTTAATTAGAGTCTTTTATGGCCCTAAGAACCATAAGTATACATTTCTCCCTATTTCTATAGTGTGGCCACTTGAGCTTTGATCTACATTGTATTCTGTTTAATTCCATAAAATGGTATGGAAAAAATGAATGAACGGTTTGGATCTAATACACTCGGCATATTGAGGCCCACAGAAGTTCGATATGCCAATACTTTCGGTTTTCTTTTATGCACTTGGAATGTGCTGCACCACGGGGGCAGATTAGGTGAGACCCGGGCCTTACCCAAGACAGTGCAGTTGTTACAACGGTGCCGGTGACTTCCTTGACTTGTTTATTTTGTATGCACTAAGGGGCATTACAGAAACAATAAAGCAAATCCAATTATCAGGTGGACCGTATCATAATAAACTTCGGTGATTGAAGATTAATAAGCCACAAAAGTTTTATATCAAGCCTATATTTGGTTTACCTCTTCATCTATGAATAGATTGGATGGAAAATAAAACATTAAAAACCATTACGGTGAGCCCTAAGAAGTTTTAATGGTAGTGTGTTCAACCACCACTGTTTCCTAGAATTTAGTCCACCTGGTAATTCAATCTTCTTAAATTTTGGTTTCATGATCTAAAATGATACGAAAAACTGGATAGACGGAGTAGATACAGAATACACAAATCAAGGTGGGGGCTCTGTGGTAAGTGCTGCACTGTCTTGGGTGAAGGCCGGTCTCACCCACACAGTAATCAACTGAATTCTTTAAGTGTGAAATTTATGTAAGCCCTGCTATGATATATTTCTTAGATGCACACTGTCCGTCCAATTTTTTCAGATCATTGTAAAATGCGAATCTAAAAACTTTGAAAATTCAAAGCTAAAGTGGACCACGCCACTGAAGACAGTAAGAATTTATACTACTGTTAAAAACTTATTGTGCCACAGAAAGCTCTGATGTAACATCCGACCCAATCGGAACAGTGTCCTGAGGTGTCCACTGTGAATTGATGCAAAGAACCGTATGATTCGATTGCACGTGTTGAGTTATCACCAATAAATTAACTTGGATTAAGCCACTAATGCGATTGAGTCCAACTATGTTTGGGCCGAACGTGGGCCGTAGAGCCGGTCTGTCCAATTGTACTTGGCAACTGTCTGTACAGGTCGTGCATCGCCCAAGGAAGGGCAGAAACATATGAAACTTTGGGAGGCTATGGGCCTCACTGGGCTTGTGGTCCATCGTGAATGACAGACATAGACAACACCCGGAAACTAACGAATCGTGCCGACTTTTCGGCACTTGTAAAGTGCAACTCGCCCTAGTTTTGAATTAAAATCTGAAATTTTAAACAAATGGCCCCTTCACTTGGGACAGTGAATTAGGGCATTTCAATCGTCAGATTTCATCCAAATTTACACCGAAGGTTAAATATATTTTCCTGCACTCGTCCACAAAATCTAGTCCTTAATTGAGAAACAGTGCCTATTGATCGCAAATCAGACCATTGCGATAAAATTCAATGTCCGCTTGCCGTCAAACTTTGCACAACCTTTAATCGGGCCATGGGGCACCTATCCCATAAATCAAATGGGCCAGGGGGCCATCAGGGCCGCCCCAACAGTTAAAAGTGGGCCCCAAAGGGCCATTTGAGGGAACTAATAGAACCCAAGGCCAACTGATTTAAAATTCAGGGTATAAAACCCTTTAACTCCTCCTCTCCCTCACTCCCACAGCAATCTTAGTAGCTGAGAGAGAGAGAGAGAGAGAGAGAGAGAGAGAGAGAGAGAGAGAGAGAGTAGGAGTGTGTGCGGGTGTGTGGTGTGCTAGGGGACCATAATTCTCGCACTTCCACCACTACGTTGCTAGAAATATCGAACCTATTGCCGTAGAGGCGAGATACGTTCAACCTAAGGTAAGAATCCGAACTTCCTTTCATTTCTCCTTAGCTAGGGTTGCATGCATGTGTCTTAACAAGAAGTTCATGTGATGAAGGGACCTAATACCTCAAATTTAAGGAACCGACGCTGCTAGAGTGACCGCAAGAGCTTTCGGTCGACAATAGGTACGGACCATTACCTCTAGGTGACCGATTATCGTGCCTAGCATAAATCATAATGATTTTGTTTGAAGAATATGTGTGCATGTGGCAGAATTTTATGTATTGTTTGGTTTAGAACCTATGCGTAGAATTTCTCTAAAATTGGGAGAGGGATTTAGGTCCCAAGGTTCCCTGATATGTAAATTCTTGAATTATTGGTCAATTTAGAGAATTGCATGTGAAATTCCCCAATGTGCTGATTTTGTAGGTTGGATTTTGTCACATGTAAATTGATAGATAAAAATTGGGTGTATTGTTGTCCACTTTGTTGAATTGCTAAAATATGTTGAACCTGATCTCTACTATTGCTGATTTTACGTGTTGGACTTTGTCACATGCAGTTGATGTGTGGGAATTAAGTGTATCGCTGTCCATATTGTTGAAATTTTGAAATATGTATCTTGGTCCGTACATTTCCGTACACTTCCGCAGTCTTACCAGTCGAATTCCGGCAACCTTCGACCCTTAAACGATATCGACGCGCGACCCTGATTCATGTGCCGATAACCCGAGTCGACTCAACCCGAGACCAATACCATAGCGACCGCGCCGTCGTTGCGGTTCCGATACCGCGACTCGCACGCCGAGGCGATACCTTGGTCAAGAGATATGGGCCAACGTTCGGTGCGAGAAAACGCCGCACGTTGCGAAAACCAAGGGAATCTCAACGATGTGTCACATCAATCAATCACCCATCAAGCCATCACATGTCAAGTACACATCACTTCCATCCCTTTTCCCAAGCAACCACAAAAGTTTTGAAACAAGCTAAAATCTATATTTCACCTTCAACCTGGTCCGTTTGACCTTATCGATGGGTTGGATGCAAAAATAAATATTACAGTGGGCCCCACATGGGACCCACAAACGAGGCATGTGTCTTAAGCCCACCGTCCAGTGGACGGTGGCGCCCACCTTGATGTTATATTAACTCCACCGTCCGCTGGACAGTGGAGCCCTCTTTGGTGCTTACGCCATCTCTGTTGTTCAGCGGCAATGGGACCCACCCATGATGCATGGGCTACATCCAAACCGTCCATTCATTTTAAGAGTATATGTTATGACATAGGCATAGAGAATGAGTTAGATCCTTAGCTCATATGGACCCCACCTTGGCCTGTTTTGAGGACTATCTTAATGTAGTTCCAGTAGTTCATTGGGGCCCACTTTGATTTATGTAAGAGTCCATGAGATTGGGCCCAAATTGGTATGTTCTAAGGCCATAAGACTAGGCCAGTTGATATAGTGTAAGGCCATGAGACTAAACCCATTTGATTATAAAAGGGTCCATGGGATTAGGCCCACTGGATTTATTTGAGACCCATGAGTTAGGCTCATTTTATTTGATTAAGGCCTAAGGGTTTAGGCCCATTTGACTCATGTTCGTTCTATGGGTTGAGGCCCACTTGATCTACATGTGGGGTCTAATTGGTGTGGCCCATTCGATATATATGTAAGGCCCAATGGGATGAACCTACGGTCCATTGCAATGTGTAATTCCCATACAGTCTATCTAGCGCTGTTTACAAAGATCGTGCCTGGGAAACAATGTTGGTTTGACGTCCACATTGCGAGTGTAATGATGGTTGGATGTCCACATTACGACTCTCTTTAGGGCCCATTACTGGGCCGTACTTGTTGTATTTCGGCCGTCCAGGCCCATCTGCGTTGTAAGGATGGTTCATCACTCATTTACATGTTAGTATAGTTTCATGACTCATGATCATACGCATCATATGTATGCTTGATATGGGGATTGACTGATCATAGCATATGCCTTCGGGCAAGTTGTTTAGGGGCTCCCAGTTAGGCGGAGTTGCCCTACATGAGCGCACGATATGTGCTGGATTTGTTGCATGACTGGATAGCGTGAATCATGCATTTCACATTTGTGTGACATGTTTATTATACGCCCTAGTGACATCAGGGCCATAGCCTCCACAGATATATCGTGGTTGGCAGGATTGGATACCGAAAATCTTATTCTACATGGGGTACTATAAATATCCCTGGGTGAAAGTCCCTAAACCCTTATGGTACCAAGAGGTTGCTCCAACGTCTAAACCGAGTGGATAGATGAGCGCTGAGTGCCGAATACCAGTTGACTGTGCTCTCCACTGTGTCGTGGTCGGTTGGAAGGGGGTACGGCCTTACCCGCCCGAGTGTAGGGGGCAATGCTAGCTGAGTTTGACCAGCTCGAGGAATGGGTCCGCTATCGACGTGTCGCGCCCAATATTGGCAGACGGATAGTGTGGTCTCTTCCACTTACCTTATTGCGCGCGATGTGGCGGCAATCTGGTTTAGAGTGTACTAGACCCCGGTGATATCCCATATTTGAGCTGCATTGATGTGTGGACATTGATGAGGATCTGTATGCTTGAGTTGCATTGCATGTCGCATGGCCTTTGGATGGCCGATACCATTCATGTCTTGCATCGCATAAGCCTTGGTACGGCTCATGATATTATGGTTCACCTGCATATTCTGCATTACTCTGTCATTGCATGTTCATATTACTACCTTGCGCGCACACTTTCACTACCCTCTAAGCTTTCTGTAAGCTTATGCACGACCGTTGCGTGCAGGTGACGTTGGATCGCAGCAGCGCTGAGGCAGGAGCACGTTGCTGATCATTTTGGAGTTTTTGTTATTTGCCATTGTATTTCCCTTTATGCTCATTGTACTTGTAAAGTTTTTGATCATAGTGGAAATGTAATGGAGTGCTTGGTTGTTGTTTGTGGGTTATGCCCTTTGGTTATGCTTATTACGAATTAAACTGATGTTGAAAATCCTCCTCGTAGCATCCCAGGATCGGAACCTGGCGAATGGGAGCTAGGAGCCGAGAATGGGGTTCTACGAAGGCTGTCGGCGCCGGATTCGGCGATCGGGAATTTTGTGAGCCCGGTTTCCGAGTTTGGAGCGTAACAGTTAATCTCTAGCCGGAATTGTCCTTGAAATTGTTGAATGTATGCTTTACTCTTGCGCACATGCCCCCTTTGCAAATCGGCTAGCCAACCGGAATCTTTTGGGCAACCTTTCCGTTGGGACAGCTCAAGGGCAAGTTTGGCCCGACTAGCCAAACCGCGAGTTGTCGATCATAGTTGCACTACGCGAGATGTTGTTCTCAGGTCGTGCGATCTTTGGTTCGTCCCGTGGGGACAGATTGGTCCACTGGTTGGCCAACCTTGTACGTTAACTATGTTTGTACATGCCTGCTGGAACCTGAGGTACCCTGTAACCTTACGCCAACTAATAACCTTAATTTGTAGCCTACAAGACTCATGAGCCAAGGATGGTAGTATAGGATACTATGCCCAAGCTGTCGGCCTACTCTGGGGTGACAAGCCTCCCCGTGATGACTAGTGGACACAATTACTCATGAGCCGAGAATGGTGGTATGAGACACTATGCCCGAGCTATCAGCCTATGCTGGGGTGACGACCCTCTTCGTAGTGACCGCGAGCAAGACTCTAATGTCTTGAACATTTTCGTATGAGCTAAAGTTATGAGAATGAAGAACCCACAAGGGCCAAGGGTTACGAAAGTCATACGACCACAACCATTAGAGTTGCGCGATCGGATTAGGGCATCGATCTGTCGGTGTATCTTGGTTTCTCTAAAACTGCTGGATGAATGGACTTAATTAATCAACTCGGCTAACATGTACATGACATTACATTGGCTACTTAAGCGATTTGGTAGTTGTGGTCGCGCTGAGGGAGTGTTGGTTCGTGAACATTAGATTTTGTCGCATGAGGGAGTGTTGTGGTGAGAGGCATGCATCATACATTGAATCATGCATTTGTATTAACCAAAGTATATAAGATTATGTGAATATATGTTTTTCACTATATTTACTCTTGTGTGTGATAACTTGTGTAACTTATTGTTAATAGTACCATTGAGTTAGCTACTCACTCCCACTATGGGACGGTGTTTTAAAACACCAAATAGAACATGTCATAAATACAGGGACGATGGAGCTGGATGCGAAGGAGGATGACGACATGGATGATGAGGAGGAGTGAGCGTTCTTCCAGACCCTTGGTGCATCTTTCTAGTCCGAGTTTGGCGATCGCGGGGATTGGGCCAAGGCCTTAGTCATTTTGAGATTTGTGTATGGATGGGACTAGTTCCCTATTTGGATACTTTTTGAATTTGTGTTTGGATATTTACACGTTTAGAGGCACCTGACATTTTCCTTATGATTTACTTTTGCTCTATGGCTTGCTTAATTCTCCATTGCGCAAAGGATACTCTAAATGTAATTATATCTGAGGCCCATTAGGGCATACGTGGCTCCCGGAAATTTGGAAGCCGAGTTCCTACTCGGCCCCTGAAATTTGGGGCGTTACAACTTGGTATCAAAGCATAGTTTGAGGTTAAGCTGGGCCTTGCACAGTGGATCTATCATAACGCATTACCGGATTAGGAGGGAATGATCGAACTTAGCAATCCTAATAGGACAAAAGGATCAAGCCGTTCGGCTAATCCGAACACTGAAATGCTAGCCCAAGGTTTAGGTGTAAAGAGATGTAAGCTGCGCGAAGTGATCCAAATCACTTATAATTGAAGAGTTCGATGACTTGAGTTGATTCGACCTAAATACGATCAGAACAAGCTGCTAGAGTAGCTTGCGCGGCCTCAAGCGTCTAGTATATAGGTCTGATGGTCCTACCTAACGTAGGATCCATTTGAATTCAAGTTTCGACGAGCCGGAACATTTCTGCCTCAAATCTAAGAGATTCTAAGCCTTGCAGGACCATTGCTTAGAGGGTTTTTCAAACCCAAAAGATCACCACAAAAATAAGAAATCGATCCTTGGGCCGCAATATGCAGACCCGAGAATTGGTGAGCCTAACCAATGCATCACCCAAGGAGTGGTGGGCCACCGCCTGAGAGACTAGATCACAGTGAGGCCGCCGCCGTCCCCACCAGATCACAGCGGGGCCATCGCTAGCGCGGCGGGCTATTGTCGGCCCTATGGCCATGTGGGGCTCTCCCACACGTGGGGATCCCCTCCACACCCCTCCAATCTACTTAAAAGCCCTATGGACTTCTCCCTAGGGCATTTCCTATTCACTTCTACCCTTGCTACCCCTTCTTCACTCTTAAATTCTCACATCACCTTCATTTCCAAGCTCCCAGACCCATCTCCTTGATTGCTTGCACCCTCTTCAACCCATTCCAATCCCCAAATCTTCCAATCCATCTCACTAATCACCGATTCCTACCTTATTTGAGCCTAAATACCTCCTAAGGGGCCCACATTCCTCATTCTCTCGAAAACCCTCACTTAGGAACCTTCTACCTAAGAAGCTTCCAGCCTTTGCTTCATTCTTGTGTAAAGGAGTGGAAATCCAACTCCATGGCCCTCTTTGAAGTAGTGGGCCCCTCCATGCTCCATGCTCTCATCACTTATGGGGAAGAATCGGGCGGCCCTCGACAAAGCCAGGCCAAGCCGCGAAAGGAGGTCCAAGAAGAAGCAAGATGCCAGTGTAGGCCCAAGCAACGAGTGGAGATCAAAATGAGGTTTAAACCCCCTAGCCCCACCTATGAGAGCGGTACCGCCAGACATTGAGTACTGTAAGTTTAGAAATCGCAAGATCATGTTCGAGGCGCATGTGGATGAAAAGCTATTTGGCGAGCATCAACTACTCAACCACCTCCTCGAGAATGGTTGAGGCCCGATGTTCAAAGGAAAGTACCGGGCTAATGAGGGTCTGGTGCGAACCTTCTATGCACGCCTATGGAAACCCTCTCTCGAGCCGCTTATATTCACCATTGGCCTCAGCAGGCAAGAGGCTCGCATTGATGTGGATGTTATTACACGCATCCTTGTGGTAGAACGTAAGGGCGTGCATACTAGTGAAGATAACATATCGGAAAGGTGGATGAGGAACCCCCACACGCGCCGCTTATGCGGCTGACTTGTTGAGTGGAGGCGGAAAAGTAGCGTGAAGTCGTCATACTTGACCCCTGACTATTGTCTACTCCACCATATTTGTACTTACAATGTATACCCGAGGGCAAGTAACCGCACGGAATGCTCCAGGTTTATGATAGACTTTCTCTACCAAGTGGGACAGGGAGAGAAGGTTTGCCTACCTATGCTCGTGCTAACTCAAATTGTGAAGGCTGCGTAATCCCCTCGAGAGAAATAGGCGCTCCCATTTTCCCGGTTGATTTGTAAGATCGCCCACAATTATGGGTACAGACAGCTCAAAGAACTCCCCTTCTCGATCAAAATGATCGAGGAGAACACTCTTAACCACATGAAGATAGGCCCTAAGCAATGTAGGGCTCGCATGGAGGAGTTCGGGGATGAAGTGGAAGAAGAGAGCGAAGACAAAGAAGAGAGCGAAGATGAAGAGGAGGACGAGGGAGAAGAAGGAGAGGCCCAGGATATTGACTGGGAACCTCTCTCCACTCGTAGCGAGTGCAAAGAGTCTGGATGCGCTCGACGCCTGCATGGCCAAGATACAAGAGAATCAGGTGAACCTGGAAAGGAGGCTGAAGAAACTGTCCGGCATAATAAAGGCAATCCCGTGCTGTGTGCAGGAAAAGGGAGCACCTCCTCCTTCGCCGGAGTCAGAGGATTAGAAGTGTGACGTTGGAGTTGCCTTCTTAAGTTGTTAACTTCATATAAGTTCACTTTACTTGTTTAGGTCATAGTTTCCCTAAGCCTTTCTAGTTACTGACGACCCTTACATTTTTCATCTTTGTGCATGTAATGCTTTAACATGTGTATAATTGACAATTTTGTTCTAATGAAATGCTTGAAGTTGCCTAAATTTGAGTAATGTTTTGAAATGCTATGGTAGTCGTTAACGCTTATGTTATATCGCCATCGGAATGTGTATGTGCTAAATGTTGCGTCTAAGGATTTAATGATACTAAATGGTATAAGAATGTCGTTCAGGATAATGAGGCCTCAGGGTGACGTCCGCCTGGTCCACTTATTTTTTAGCGGAAGGGACGAGCGAGAATGCACCACCCCTAATGAGTAACAAGGCTACCAAGGAGGAGCTGACCAGCTCGATGTGGGGAATGACGTACTGGACCACCTTCCAGAGGCACCATCAACTCAAGGTGAGACCTCCTCGTACCGAACAACCCCAGCCATGGGCACCATAGAGCAGATGTTGCATGTTATGCAACAACAGCAACAACCCCTAAGTACCATGGTGGGAACCATGACCCACTACGTGAACATGCCCCCGCTTGAGCAACCTGGGTCGATTGCTCTTCGTACAGTCTCTTTGAGCAATTTTAGAGGCTCAGGTTGCCCACTTTCACTGGCACACATCGTCCCGAGGAGGTTGAGTTTTGGCTAAATCGGGTTACCAAGGTGATTCGACCTCTCCACTACACCGAGGAGGAACAGGTGGAGTTGATCTCCTATCTGTTTGAGAAGGAGGATGGCTTATGGTGGGAAAGCGTGTTGAGGACCGTCCCTGCCAACTTTATCTGGACATGGGAAGACTTTGAGGCTCGCTTCTTCCAGAAGTACTTTCCCCAAACCTACCGGAACAAGAAGGAGAACGAGTTCGTACGCCTCCAACAAGGGGAGAGGTCAATGGCCAAGTATGAGAACCTGTTCATTGAATTGTCCCGCTCGCCCTCCAAATAGTTGTCGATGAAGAGACCTGGATGAGGCGCTTCACCGAGGGACTGAGAGCTGGTATTCGCACCAAGATGTGTTGTGCGAACATTCATACCCATGCTGAGTTGGTGGAGATGTCCTTGTGGTCAGAACAGGATGGAGAGTGGGATCTCGTGAGCACGCCTCCAAATTGACTCTCGAGGCATATCAGGAGGACAGTCTTCTTCTTCCACAGGGAAGAAACCACGCCCGAGCTCACCTCCCTAACATGTAGCTCCTCCACCCGCATATGCTCGACCGGATCGTACCTACGGGTACTGCAAGAGAGTGGGTCATGCAGAGGCTTTCTGCTTCTCCCGGATGAGGGACCATGGCTATACGCCCCCTTAGAGTATGAACTGACCACCCCAACAAACTTTACCTGCTCCTCCTCAGCGAGCCACAGGTCTAGCCCAACAGTTTCGTAGGCCACCGCCATGACCTACGCACCAGCCCAACAGGCCCTCGGCATTTGAAGTGACGTCTCACATACGAGGTACCCCTATTTTCCTTCTAATAGACACTGGGTCCACAACGTCGATCATATCATACACAAATGTCAAGCATCTAGGGCTACCCACCACTCCCACGTTGGGAGTGAGGATCATAACGGTAGCCGAAACTTTCACTAAAGCTACATCAATGTGTCGAGGTTGCCCCATTGACTTGGGGGGTAAGAGGGCACGTGTGGATCTACTAGTCAAGAGGGTCTTTCACTGTGATGTCATTCTGGGCATGAATTGGCTCTTCACAATGAGAGCCGAGATTGATTGCGAAGACCAGACGGTGATGATCAATTAAGACGATGGCTCGTCCTTTACATTCTCAGTTCAGGTCAACCATTCGCAATGAGTCTTATGCTATGCTTCATTAGAAAGGGGCGACGAAGAACTCTCACTAACATGCATGCCTATTGTTCAGGACTACGTCAACATATTCAAGCACATACTGGGACTCCCTCCCCGAAGGGAGATTAACTTCACTATAGATTTGGTGCCGGACACCACGCCCATCTCCCTTTCAACCTACCGTATGCCTCTGTGTGAGATGGAGGAACTTCAAATCCAGATCGATAATCTATTAGACTCATGTTTTATCCGACCTAGTGTGTCACCTTGGGAAGCCCCAGTCTTGTTTGTGAGGAAGAAAGACGACACCTTACGGTTATGCATTGATTACTGAAGATTGAACAAAGTCACCATGAGGAATAAATACCCGTTGCCGAGAATTGATGATCTGTTTGATCAATTGAGAGGTGCCCAATACTTCTCGAAGATCGACTTACAATCTAGATACCATCAATTATGGGTTAAAGAGAAGGACGTATCAAAAATGACATTTAGAACCAGTGTAAGACCCGTATCCTAGACCGTACCGTTCCGTAGACTTCCGCGGTCTTACCGGTCAAATTCCGGTAACCTTCGACCCTTAATCGATATTTGCACTCGACCTTGATTCATATGCTGTCAACCCATATCAACTCAACCCAAGACCATTACCATAGCGACCGCGCCATCGCTGCGGTTCCGATGCCGCGACTTGCGCGCCAAGGCGATACCCTGGTCAAGAGATGTGGGCCAACGTTTAGTGTGAGGAAAATGCCACGCGTTGCAAAACCTAAGATAATCTTTACGAGATGTCACATCAATCTATCAATCCATCACATGTCAAGTACATGTCAAGTACACATCACTTTTCACCCATACCCAAGCAACCACAAAAGTTAAAAAAGGTCTTACAAACCCATGCTTTTCTTACACAAAAGGCCACCAAAGTCAAAAAGGTGTCTTACACACCCATCTCTCTCCCATCACTCCATCACCCCATCACCTCACATCTCCTTACAACTCTCTCTCTTTCTTATTTCTCATCTCATTTTCTCAAGCAACAAAAAATCCCATGTATGAGAATTCTCCCTCTCTTTCCAAAACTTTAAGTGTGGCCCACCTCTCCATCCCAAGATCTCCCATCCTAGCCATCCATTTCTCATCTCCTCCATTGGAATCGAAGCTAAGGTGCTAAGGAACCCATAGGAGCAAAAAGATCGAACGGTGGGTGCTTGATGATTATAGTTTTCATGTTTTTAAGATGGGCCAAGTGAGGCCAACCGATCAATGGCTTAGATCTCACTTGGGACCCTAAGTTGTGGCCGAAGGACCACTTTGATCATCATGATCATCCATGATGGGGCCATTCTCCATGGACCCCATCATGATGTTTATTTCATTGCAATAACAAGGTCATCTAGACCGTCTATATTGGTGGGGAAAGGATCTCCACCGTTGATTTTAGATTTCGATGGTCCCACATGCTTTAGGGCCCACTTGATGTATGATTCATTGCAAGGAAGGGCCCATAATGTCGGGGTCCCTCCATCATGCGTGTCCCATTCTATCTTTCTCTCTCTCTCTCCCTCTCATTTTTATTTATTTTTCTTTGTATTATTTATGTGGCTGTGTGGCCCACTTGAATGGACCCCACCATGAGGCTTGTATCCTACCCAAGCCATTTATAAGTGGGGCCCACCTTATATGTGATCATCCATCAGTGGTGGCCCACCTCAGCAAGGCCCACCTCAACGTGTGTGTTATGGTCTAGGGACGTTGGACGTTCCCTGGATGCTGGAAGAAGAAAAAAAAGAAGAAATAAAGAAAAGAGAGCCCTTTTTGGGTGGGCCACTTGTACAGGCCCCACCTTGATGTATGAGTACAATCCAAGTCGTCCATCCTCTTTCCCATATCATTTTAGGCGTTGAGCCAAAGAATGAGGTCAATCCGATGATCAAGCGGGCCATACCATAAAAAATGGTATTTTTACCCTTCAAAGGCTATTAGGGCCCATCTTGTTGTTTCTACACGCCAAATAAATGCCAAACAATTTTTACGGCATGTTTGGGCCCTAAAATCTAGTGGGCGGAGTGGATTTCCTAGGAGTGGGCCCCACATGTGATCTTTCTTCAAACAATCAAAAAAGAAAAAGAAAAAGGAGGACGCTGCAGCAGGCGCTACAGCTGTCAGCGTTGCTAACGCCAGGCGGACGGACCAGCATCCCACGACTGTTGTCATGGGCCCCACCATGATGTATATGTAACATCCACGCCGTTCATTTGGTGGGCCGCTCCCTGAAGTGGGTCCCCTCCAAAAATGAAGCAGATCTGACGCTCGAGTGGCCCACACTGTAGGAAACAGTGGGATTGAACCTCTACCATTAAGATGCTTTTGTGGGCCCCAGAAGTTCTGGATCAAGATGAAATTTGTGTTTTCTCTTCATCCAGGTCCAAGTGACCCTATCAACGGTTTGGATGGCATTTAAACATTTTAGTGGGCCGCACATGGGGACCCACAGTGATGCATGTGTTTCATTTCCCACCGTCAGCGTGACGGTGGGGCCCTCCGTGGGCATTTGTGTGCATGCGTGTGGGTGTGCAGCGTGTGTGTGTGTGTGTGTGTGTGTGTGTGTGTGTGTGTATTGTATTGTATTATATATATAATATTGTATATATTATATATATTATATATTGTTTATATATTATACAATATATAATAGTCGCGATGGTGGGCCTTCATGTGGGCCCCACCATTAATGCAGGTGCTGCATCTAATCTGTCCATCCATTTTTTTAAAGCTCATTTTATGGAATGAGTCAAAGAATGAGCCAGATCCACAGTCCAAGTGGACCCCATCTTGGCATGATTTGAGGTCCATCTTAATATATTTGTGGCAGTTTATTGAGGCCCACTTTGATGTGGATGTAAGGCCCATTGGATTGGACCATTTGATATATCCCAAGGCCCTTGGGACCAAACCCATTTGATGTAATCTAAGGCTTATGGGATCAGACCCATCCGATGTATTCTAGGGTCCATGGAATTGGCCATTCGATGTTTTGGGGGCCCATGGGTTAAGGCCCATTGAGATGTACTAGAGCCTATGAGTTGAGGCCCATTTGATGTACATATGGGGCCCAATTGGTATGACCCATTTGTTACCTATAAGACCCATGAGATTAGGCCCACTTGATGCATCCTAAGGCCACGGGTTATAACCCATTGCAATGCACATAAGGCTCATTGGTGTGGCCCATTGATGTGGCCCATTTGATGAATAAAAGGCCCATATGATATAGCCTATTTGATGTATTTAAGGCCCAATGGGATGTACCTAAGGTCCATTGCAATGTGTGAGCCCAATACGGATTATGTAATAATGTTTACGACGATCGTGCCTGGGGAGTAATGTTGGTTTGACGTCCACATTGCGAGTATAATGTTAGTTAAATGTCCGCATTACGACTCTCCCTAGGGCCCATTGATAGGCCTGTACTTGTTGTATGCAAACCGTCTAGGCCAGCTGCGTTGTAAGGATAGTGCATTACTTTATAACATGTGTAGTATAGTTCCATGACTCATGATCATACGCATCGTATGTATGCTTGATATGAGAAGTGACTGATCATAGTATACGCCTTCAGGCAGATTATTTATGGGATCCCGATTAGGCGGTGTTGCCCTACATGAGCGCACGATACGCGCAGGATTTGCTGCATGATTGTATAGTGTGATTCATGCATTTCACATTGTGTGATATGGTTATTGTATGCCCTAGCGACATCGGGGCTGTAGCCTCCACAGGCGTATCGTGGTTGACAAGATTGGATACCAAAAATCTCATTCTACATGGGGTGTTATAGATATCCCTGGGTGAAAGTTCCTAAACCCTTATGGTACCAAGAGATTGCTCCAACGTCTAGACCGAGTAGGTAGATGAGCGTAGAGTGGCGATTACCAGATGGTTGCGCTCTCCATTGTGTCGTGGTAGGTTGGAAGGGGGTGCGGCCTTACCCGCCCGAGAGTAGGGGGTAAAGCTAGGCTAAGTTTGACTAGCTCGAGGAATGGGTCTGCTATCAACGAGTCAAGCCCGATATTGGCAGACGGATAATGAGGTCTCTTCCACTTACCTTATTACGTGCGATGTGGCGGTGATCTGGTTTAGAGTATACTAGACCCTGGTGATATCCCAGAGTTAAGCTGTATTGACATGTGGACTTAGATGAGGTTGTATGCTTTACTTTCATCTTGCATCGCATAGCCTTGGTGCGACTCATGATATTTACGGATCCATCTGCATATTCTGTATTACTCTGATATTGCATGATCATATTACTACCTTGCGCACACACTTTCACCACCCTCTAAGCTTTCTATAAGCTTATGTACGACCGTTGCGTGTAGGTGACGTTGGCTCGCAGCAGCGTTGAGGTAGCCGCTGGAGGTTCGTGAGGACGCTTCTTACATTGAGCAGCCAGTCCGTATCCTTGATCGGAAGGAGCAGGTCCTCAGAACCAAGGTCATTCCATTGGTGAAGGTTCAGTGGGGTCACCATTCTGTAGAGGAGGCTTCTTGGGAGCGTGAGGCTGAGATTCGAGAGCGTTATCCTCATCTCTTTGATGATTGATCATGTGATGTATTTTGTATGCTATCTTTGATTTTATATAGTGATGTTATGTTTCTTATTCCTTGCGAGTTACACCTAGTTGCGATGATTATGTAAATTTTGAGGATGAAATTTTTATTAGGAGGGGAGATCTGTACGACCCGTATCCTAGACCGTACCATTTCGTAGACTTCCGCAATCTTACCGGTCGAATTTCGGCAACCTTCGACCCTTAATCGATATTTGCGCGCAATCCTGATTCATATGCCGTCAACCCATATCGACTCAACCCAAGACCATTACCATAGCGACCGCACCATCGTTGCGGTTCCGATGCAGTGACTTGCGCGCCGAGGCGATACCCTGGTCAAGAGATGTGGGCCAACGTTCGGTGCAAGAAAAACGCCGCGCGTTGTAAAACCCAAGAGAATCTCTACGAGATGTCACATCAATCCATCAATCCATCACATGTCAAGTACATGTCAAGTACACATCACTTTTCACTCATACCCAAGCAACCACAAAAGTCAGAAAAGGTCTTACAACCCCATGCTTTTCTTACACAAAAGGCCACCAAAGTCAAAAAGATGTCTTACACACCCATCTCTCTCCCATCACTCCATCATCCCATTACCTCACATCTCCTTACAACTCTCTCTCTTTCTCATTTCTCATCTCATTTTCTCAAGCAACAAAAAATCCCACGTATGAGAATTCTCCCTCTCTTTCCAAAACTCCAAGTGTGGCCCACCTCTCCATCCCAAAATCTCTCATCCTAGCCATCCATTTCTCATCTCCTTCATTGGAATAGAAGCTAAGGTGCTAAGGAACCCATAGGAGTAAGAAGATTGAACGGTGGGTGCTTGATGATTATAGTTTTCATATTTTTAAGATGGGCCAAGTGAGGCCAACCGATCAATGGTTTGGATCTCACTTGGGACCCTAAGTTGTGGCCGATGGACCACTTTGATCATTATGATCATCCATGATGGGGCCATTCTCCATGGACCCCATCATAATGTTTATTTCATTGCAATAACAAGGTTATCTAGACCGTCCATATTGGTGGGGAAAGGATCTCCACCGTTGATTTTAGATTTTGGTGGTCCCACATGCTTTAGGGCCCACTTGATGTATGATTCATTGCAAGGGAGGGCCCATAATGTCGGGGTCCCTCCATCACACGTGTCCCATTCTATCTCTCTCTCTCTCTCTCTCTCTCTCTCTCTCTCTCTCTCTCTCTCTCTCTCCCTCTCATTTTTATTTATTTTTCTTTGTATGATTTATGTGGACCCCACCATGAGGCTTATATCCTACCCAAGCCATTTATAAGTGGGGCCCACCTTATATGTGATCATCCATCAGTGGTGGCCCACCTTAGCAAGGCTCACCTCAACGTACGTGTTATGGTCCAGGGATGCTGGACGTTCCCTGGACGTTGGAAGAAGAAAAAAAAAAGAAGAAAGAAAGAAAAGAGAGCCCTTTTTGGGTGGGCCACTTGTACAGGCCCCACCTTGATGTATGACTACAATCCAAGCCGTCAATCCTCTTTCCCATATCATTTTAGGCATTAAGCCAAAGAATGAGGTCAATCCGATGATCAGGCGGTTCATACCATAGAAAACGGTATTTTTACCCTTCAAAGGCTATTAGGGCCCATCTTGTTGTTTCTACACGCCAAATAAATGCCAAACATTGGATTTTTAAGGCATGTTTGGGCCCTAGAATCTAGTGGGCGGAGTGGATTTCCTAGGAGTGGGCCTCACATGTGATCTTTTTTCAAACAATCAAAAAAGAAAGAAAGAAGGAGGACGTTGCAGCAAGTGCTGCAGCTGTCAGCGCTGCCAACACCAGGCCGACGGACCAGCGTCCCACGGCTGTTGCCGTGGGCCCCACCATGATGTATATGTAACATCCATGCCATTCATTTGGTGGGCTGCTCCCTGAAGTGGGTCCCCTCTAAAAATGAAGCCGATTTGACGCTCGAGTGGCCTACACTGTAGGAAACAGTGGAATTGAACCTCTACCATTAAGATCCTTTTGTGGGCCCCAGAAGTTCTAGATCAAGATGAAATTTGTGTTTTCTCTTCATCCAGGTCCAAGTGACCCTATCAACGGTTTGGATGGCATTTAAACTTTTCAATGGGCCCCACATGGGAACCCATAGTGATGCATGTGTTTCATTTCCCACCGTCAGCGTGACGGTGGGGCCCTCTGTGGGCATTTGTGTGCGTGCGTGTGTGTGTGCAGCGTGTGTGTATATATATATACATATATATATTATATTGTATATTATATATATATTATATGTTGTTTATATATTATACAATATATAATATTCGCGATGGTGGGCCTTCTTGTGGGCCCCACCATTAATGCAGGTGCTGCATCTAATCTGTCCATCAATTTTTTAAAAGCTCATTTTATGGAATGAGTCAAAGAATGAGCCAGATCCACAGTCCAAGTGGACCCCATCTTGGCATGATTTGAGGTCCATCTTAATGTATTTTTGATAATTTATTGGGGCCCACTTTAATGTGGATGTAAGGCCCATGGGATTAGACCATTTGATATATCCCAAGGCCCTTAGGACCAAACCCATTTAATGTAATTTAAGACCTATGGGATCAGACCCATCCGATGTATTCTAGGGTCCATGGAATTGGCCATTTGACGTTTTGGGGGCCCATGGGTTAAGGCCCATTGAGATGTACTAGGGCCTATGAGTTGAGGCCCATTTGACGTACATATGGGGCCCAATTGGTATGGCCCATTTGTTACCTATAAGACCCATGAGATTAGGCCCACTTGATGCATCCTAAGGCCCACGGGTTATAACCCATTGCAATGCACATAAGGCTCATTGGTGTGGCCCATTTGATGAATAAAAGGCCCATATGATATAGCCCATTTGATGTATTTAAGGCCCAATGGGATGTACTTAAGGTCCATTGCAATGTGTGAGCCCAACATGGATTATGTAACGATGTTTACAACAATCGTGCCTGGGGAGCAATGTTGGTTTGACGTCCACATTGCGAGTATAATGTTAGTTAAATGTCCGCATTATGACTCTCCTTAGGGCCCATTGATAGGCCCGTACTTGTTGTATGCAAATCGTCTGGGCCAGCTGCGTTGTAAGGATAGTGCATTACTTTATAACATGTGCAGTATAGTTTCATGACTCATGATCATACGCATCATATGTATGCTTGATATGAGAAGTGACTGATCATAGCATACGCCTTCGGGCAGATTATTTATGGGACCCCGATTAGGCGGTGTTCCCTACGTGAGAGCACGATACGCGCAGGATTTACTGCATGATTGGATAGTGTGATTCATGCATTTCGCATTGTGTGATATGGTTATTGTACGCCCTAGCGACATCGGGGCTGTAGCCACCACAGGCGTATCGTGGTTGGCAAGATTAGATATCGAAAATCTCGTTCTACATGGGGTGCTATAGATATCCCTAGGTGAAAGTCCCTAAACCTTTATGGTACCAAGAGGTTGCTCCAACGTCTAGACCGAGTGGGTAGATGAGCATTAAGTGCCGATTACCAGATGGTTGCGCTCTCCACTGTGTCGTGGTCGGTTGGAAGGGGGTGCAGCCTTACCCGTCCGAGAGTAGGGGATAAAGCTAGGCTGAGTTTGACTAGCTCGAGGAATGGGTCCACTATCGACGAGTCAAGCCCGATATTGGTAGATGAATATTGAGGTCTCTTCCACTTACCTTATTGTGCGCGATGTGGCGGTGATCTAGTTTAGAGTGTACTAGACCCCGGTGATATCCAAGAGTTGAGCTATATTGATATGTGGACTTAGATGAGGATTGTATGCTTGACTTCTATCTTGCATCGCATAACCTTGGTACGGCTCATGATATTTATGGATCCATTTGCACATTCCGCATTACTCTGATATTGCATGATCATATTACTACCTTGCGCACACACTTTCACCACCCTCTAACCTTTCTATAAGCTTATGCACGATCATTACGTGCAGGTGACGTTGGCTCGCAGCAGCGTTGAGGCAGGAGCACTTTGCAGATTAGTTTGAATATTTTTTCCACCATCATTGTATTTTCTTTTTATGCTCATTGTACTTGTAAAGTTTTTTATCATAGTGGAAATACAATGAAGTTTTTGGTTGTTATTTGTGGGTTATGCCTTTGGTTATGCTTATCACGAATCAAACTGACGTTAAAAATTCTCCTCGCAGCATCCCAGGATCGGAACCTGGCGAATGGGCATTAGGATCCGAGAATGGGGTTCTACGGAGGCTATCGGCGCCGGATTCGGCGATCGAGAATTTTGTCATCCCGATTTTCGAGTTTGTGGTGTGACAACCAGTTTTGGGCACTATGAGTTCCTAGTCATGCCCTTCGGACTCACGAATGTACCAGCTGTGTTCATGGACCTTATGAACAGAGTCTTCGGACCCTTCCTATATCGATTCCTCATTATATTCAAAGATGACATCCTGATATACTCTAAGATTCGTAGGGAGCATGAAGAATACCTGCGAGTGGTCTTGGAAATGCTCGAGCAGAACAAGTTGTTTGCTCAATTCTGAAAGTGCGACTTCTGGAAGGAAGAAGTCAAGTTCTTAGGATATATGGTATCTAAGGAAGGCATCTCCATGGACCTAGCTAAAGTGGCAGCGATACAAGGTTGGAAACATCCGGGCTCGGTTACTGAAGTTAGAAGTTTTCTGGGATTGGTGGAATATTACCGTTGATTCATCAAGGATTTCTCGAAAATATCTCGAGTGAGATTGGGTTGCATCCTTATGCAGAAGGATAAGGTCATTAGCTATGCCTCTTGACAATTAAGGAAGCATGAAGAAAATTACCCTACACACAACCTTAAATTGGTAGCGGTTATTTTCGCCTTGAAGCTATGGAGACATTATCTCTACGAGGAGGGAATTTAAGCTCTTCTGCGATCAGAAGAGTCTCAAATACATCTTCACCCAGAGAGACCTGAATATGAGGCAACATCATTGGATGGAGACGTTGAAAGATTTTAAGTTCGAAGTCTCCTATCATCCAAGCAAGGCCAATTTAGTGGTAGATGCGTTGAGTCGAAAGAAGGAACTTGAATATGCAGCCCCATTGATGGTGGAAGAGTGCGGCATGGTGGAGTTCGTACGGGATTTTGAATTGAAATTGACGATGGAAGAGCCATATGAGGTCATCGCTCACATCCACGCTCAGCCAATGATTGATGCCAGATCATCAAAGCCCAAAGAAGCGATGAATTGCTAAGAAAGATGAGAGAATTAGCAGGAGTTCGGAGTGACTTCAAATGGAGGATCAACTCTGATGAAGGCCCACGATTCCGATGTCACCTTTGTGTTCCAAATCATCCTGGATTGAAAGAAAAATTGTTAAGTGATGCCCACAACTCCAAGTTGGTAATGCATTCAGGAAGCACCAAAATTATTAGTGGGACAATATGAAGAGGGAAATAACCGACTATGTGTCTCGATGCCTCACATGTCAGCAAGTTAAAGCCGAATATAGTCGACCACCGGGCCTCCTACAAGCTATGCCACTTGCTGAATGGAAATGAGACTTTATATCTATAGACTTCATTTCGAGTTTGCCTAGAATAAGAAAAAGGACACGACTCAATTTGGGTGATTGTGAACCAATTGACAAAATTGGCTCATTTCCTTCCAATTTGAGCTTCTAACTCGGTCGACGATTTGGCCAAGTTATACATTAAGGAAATAATACGACTCCATGGCGTTCCTTTGGAGATCGTGTCGGATCAGGATACACGGTTCACTTCGATGTTCTGGACCTGAATACAGGAGACTATGGGGGTGAAGTTGAAGTTTAGCACTGCTTTCTACCTACAAACTGATGGGTAGATAAAATGAGTGAATCAGATTTTGGAGGATATGCTAGAGCATGTACACTGGATTTCCTAGACAGTTAGGATGAGCTTCTTCCCTATGCTGAGTTCGCCTACAACAATAACTATTAAGCTACCATCGACATGATGCCTTATGAGGCTTTATAGGGGCACCCGTGTCAGGGTCCTCATTGTTGGGCAAAGATTGGTGAGAAGAGCTTAATAGGGCCTGATTTGTTGTGGACAACCACCGAGAAGATTGAAATCATTAGGCGTTGTCTCTTAACAGCCCAGATTAGGCAAAAAAACAACACGGACACAAGACGGGGGACCTATAATTTGAAGCAGGGGACCATGTGTTCCTAAGGATTTCACTAATGAAAGGTGTCTTACGCTTTGGCAAGAAAGGGAAACTCGCCCCGCGATATGTTGGGCCTTTCTAAATCCTTGATTGCATAGGCCCTTTCGCAAATCGCTTAGCCTTACCCACTCCACTTACCGAAGTCCACAATGTATTCCACGTCTCCATACTTAAGAAGTACGTCCCCGACCCCACTCAAATCATTTGGTGGGAGCACGTGGAGCTCAAGGATAATGCCACGTATATCCTCTGACCCACTCAAATTTTAAACAAGAAGGAACAAGTATTGCGAAACAAGGTGATCCCACTAATTAAGGTGTTGTGGACGCATCACGGAGAAGAAGAAGCCACATGGGAGGTAAAAGCAGAAATCCATAAGCACTACCCAAACCTCCTCAAGCAATACGAATATGTACAAATTTGGAGGATGAAATTTATTTATAGGGGGGGTGGATTGTAACACCCGGCCCAATCGAAATAGTGTCCTTAGGCGTCCACGTGTAAATTGACGTAGGACCTTACGATTTGATCACACATGCAGAGTTATCACTAATAAATTAACCCGGATTAAGCCACTAATGTGATTGAGTCCAATTATGTTCAGGCCGAACACAGGCCGTAGAGCCGGTCTACCCAATTGTACTTAACTATCTATACGAGTTGTGCATCGCCCAAGGAAGGGCAGAAAAATCTGAAACTTTGGGAGGCCATGGGCCTTACTGGGCTTGTGGTCCATCGCGAATGATAGACACAAACGACACATGGAAACGAACGAATCGTGCCGACCTGTCGGCACTTTTAAAGTGCAACTCGCCCTAGTTTTGAATTAAATTTTGAAATTTTAAACAAATGGCTCGGTCACCTGGGACAGTGAATTGGGGCATTTCAGCCATCGGATTTCATCCAAATTTACACCAAAGGCTGAAGATACTTCCCTGCACCAGTCCACAAAATCTGACCCCTGATCAAGAAACGGTGCCTGTTGATCGCAAATAGGGCCATTGCAATAAAACCCTGTCGTCAAACTTTGCACAGCCCTTCAGCGGGCCATAGGGCTCAATCAGATGGGCCAGGGGGCCATCAAGGCAGCCCCAACAGTCAAAAGTGGGCCCCAAAGGGCCATTTGAAGGAACTAATAGAACCTAGGGCCAACTGATTTAAAATCCAGGGTATAAAACCCTTTAACCTCCTCTCTCCCTCACTCCCATAGGAATCTCAGTAGCTGAGAGAGAGAGGAGAGAGAATACTGAGAGAGGAGAGAGAGCAGAGAGAAAGCGAGAGTAGGGGTGTGTGCGGGTGCGTGGTGTGCTAGGGGACCGTAATTCCCGCACTCCCACCTCCGCATTGTTGGAAATCTTGGCCCTATCATCATAGAGGCGAGTTATGTTCGACCTAAGGTAAGTATCCAAACTTCCCTTCGTTTCTCCTTAACTATGGTTGCATGCATGCATTTTGACACGAAGTTCATGTGACGCAGGGCCCTAGCACATCAAGTTTGTGGACCCGACGCTACTAGAGCGACCGCAAGAGCTTCCGGTCGACAATAGGTGCGGACCATTACCTCTAGGTGGCCGATTATCATGTCTAGTGTAAATCATAGTGATTTTGTATGAAGAATATGTGTGCATGTTGCGGAATTTTATGTATTGTTTGGTTTAGGACCTATAAGTAGAATTTTCGTAAAATCGGGAGAGGAATTTATGTCTCGAGGTTCCCTAATATATAGATTGTTGAATTATTGGTGAATTTAAGGAATTGCATGTGAAATTCCCCAATATGCTGATTTTGTAAGTTGGATTTCCTCACATGCAAATTGATAGATGAAAATTGGGTGTATTGTTGTCCACTTTATTGAATTGCTGAAATATGTTGAACTTAATCTCCATTGTTGTTGATTTTGCGTGTTGAACTTTTTTACATGTGGTTGATGTGTGGTAATTGGGTGTATCGCTATCCATATTGTTGAAATTCTGAAACATGTTAATCTCTAGCTGGAATTGTCCTTGAAATTGTTGAATGTATGCTTTACTCCTGCGCACATGCCCCCTTTACAGATGGCCACCCAACCGAAATCTTTTGAGCAACCTTTCCATTGGGAAAGCCCACAGGCAAGTTTGGCCCGACTAGCCAAACCGCAAGTTGCCGGCCATAGTTGGACTACACGAGACATTGTTCTCAGGTCATGCGGTCCGTGGTTCGTCTCATAGAGACAGATGGGTCCACTGGTTGGCCACCCTTCTACGTTAACCATGTTTGTACACGCCTGCTGGAACCTGATGCGCCCTGTAACCTTTACACACATTAATACCTTAATTTGTAGCCTACAAGACTCATGAGCCAGGGATGGTGGTATGAGACACTATGCCTGAGCTGTCGGCCTATGCTGGGGTGACGAGCCTCCCCGTGGTGACCAATGGGCATAATTACTCATGAGCAGAGAATGGTGGTATGAGACACTATGCCCGAGCTGTCGGCCTATGCTGGGGTGACGACCCTCTTCATAGTCACCGCGAGCAAGACTTTAATGTCTTGAACATTTTTGTATGAGCTAAAGTTATGGGAATGAAGAACCCACAAGGGCCAAGGGTTGCGAAAGTCATACGGCCACGACCATTAGAGTTGCGTGATCGGATTAGGGCATCAATCTGTTAGGGTATATCGATTTCTCCAAAACTGTTGGATAAATGGACTTAATTAATCAACTCGACTTACATGTATATGACATTGCATTAGCTACTTAAGCGATTTAGCAGTCGTGGTCGCGCTGAGGGAGTGTTGGTTCGTGAACGTTAGATGTTATCGCACGAGAGAGTGTTGTGGTGAGAGGCATGCCTCATATCATTGAATCATATATTTGCATTAACCAAAGTATATAAGATTCTGTGAATATATGCTTTTCACTAAATTTACTCTTATACATGATAACTTGTATAACTTATTGTTAATGGTACCACTGAGTTAGCTACTCACTCCCACTATGGGACAGTGTTTTAAAACACCAAATAGAACCTATCATAAATGCAGGGACGATGGAGCATCGTCCTGGATGTGATGGAGGATGCCAACGTGAATGATGAGGAGGAGCGAGCGTTCTTCCAGACCCTTGGTGGATCTTTCTAGTCCGAGTTTGGCGATCACGAGGATTGAGCCAAGGCCCTAGTCATTTTGGGATTGTGTATGGATGGGACTAGTTCCCTGTTTGGATACTTTTCGGATTTATGTTTGGATATTTACATGTTTAGAGGTACCTGACATTTTCCTTATGATTTACTTTTGCTCTATAGCTTGCTTAATTCTCCATTGCCCAAAGGATACTCTAAATGTAATTGTATCTGAGGGCCATTAGGGCATACGTGGCTCCCAAAAATTTGAGAGCCGAGTTCCTATTTGGCCCTTAAAATTCGGGGCGTTACATCTGATCAAGTTGATATTTGTATTTTAACTTTATGAATAGCTAAGATGAATTAGGATATTCTAAGATAGAAGTGGCAAGCGACTCCAAGTCCATTGTGAATATCCTCTCCAAGAATTCCAACCCGTCGTGGCCCATGTGTTATTGGTATGCGAGAGTTAGATCATTGTCAAATATTTTGGACATTTCTTTTACCCATACTCCTAGGGAAGCGAATGCTATAGCGGATGATCTAGGTAAAAGAGAAAGCGCGCTTCTCAAGTTTCCTATTACTATGCTTCTTAGGCTGATCTCCCCTCATTCACTAGGGGTCAGCTATTCTTGGATAGGGTAAGTCTAGGCTATTTGAGAAAAGACTAGTGTTCTTCCCTTCCGTTCATATGATAGACGAGGCTTTTTGTGTTGCCTGCCCTGTTGCCTGCCCAAAGTGACTGTACATCCTCTTTTTTGAATATATATTATTCTTTATATATATATAAAAAAAAAACAGAAGTTCAGATGAAAAATTAAGCCTCACAGTGGGTCCTAGAAAAGTTTTAACAGTAGTTTATTTAATTAATCCCCACTATTGTGTGGGGTGATCTACTTCAGCTTTGGATGTACCTTATTTTAGGATTATGCTCTATATTTATCTGGAAATATTAATGGATAGTATAAATCTAGCACAAAAATCATGAGTTGTGTTGTCTAATGAGATAAAAATAGGTTGTATCTTATTAGCTGAGTCATCAGAAACGATGAGGAGGAATCAGAAGCAACAACAGTGGAATTTTTTGTGCCTTCAACGGAGACGATCCGCACTCTGCAACTTATCCTACTTCCGCATCTTCCAAAAATGGTTTACAGTGAAAAGATAGAAAAACCAATAGATGTAGATACCTGGTATTTGCCTCCTCTTATGTCCTGCGTTCACACTCTCTCCTCTTCCTCTAAGCCGTCCATCATCATCCTCTACCGTCGCCTCTGCCCGATCTCTTTCTGCAAAATTCGAATTTCTTGTTTTGTAAGAGTGGAAATGAGTGCATGGCTAAGCATGGCATGCAAGCTTGGCCTTATCAATTTTCAAGCCGGCTTGGGATAGGTCATTTTAGACCGACCCATCCGGACCAAACTTCAGATGTGCCGTTATGTCACCTATATATATTTTTAGAATATCACCACACAAGTAATTTGTTTTTTTCTTTTTTTCTTTTTTTGCAATAAAAAAATTAATTTTGGAAGTTAGTTTTGTTAGCACTATTATATATATATATATATATATATATATATATATATATATATATATATATATATATATATATATATATATATATAATTTTAAGGAACTTTTTCTACTTTCCTACTCTCCTCATTCGGGAACAGCTTTGGTGGATCCCTAATTGTGGAGCCCTCCGTGGTGATGTATGAGCCTTACATCCACGGTGTGCATCCAATTTTACACATCATTTTAGAGAAAGATCTAAAAAATGAAGCATATCCAAATCTCTAGTGGACCACACCATAGGAAACAATGGTGATTGATCATTAAAAACTTCTTCTCAACCACAAAAGTTTTGGATCAAGCTGATTTTTTTGTGGTCTCTTCGTTCATGTTTTTGTAACCTTATGAAGAGGTTAGGTGGCAAATAAACATTCAGGCATCCCCTAAGAAATTCACAGTGGGTCACACAGTAAGGGATCTAAGGACCTATACTCTAGAAATATTGGACACTCCACATAAAAGGTGGCCACGCATGATGGATAACCCGCATCAAAAGTGAGGCCCACATGATAGATGATCCACCTCAAAGATGGCCTTCATATGATGGACAATTAATATTGAGGGTGGGCCCACATTATAGATGACTCATATCAAAGTGGGCCCCACATAATGGGTAGTCCACATCAAAGGTCGGCCTCCAATGATTAATGGTTTATAACCAAGGTAGGGTCCGCATGATGGACAACCCACATCAAAGGTAGGGCCCTGACGCAGGGATGAACGTGATGAGGTCGATCACCATCTTTCTCAAGGACAACTACTTCAAATCCACAAAGCTTCTCTAGACTCTTCACAGAGACTTCTCGAATCCACGAGGACAAAAAGCAAGAAAATATAAATAATATTCTAAAAAATTCGTAAATTGATTGATTATTAAATAAATGATTTTACAACCCTTTAAATAGGGATACTAAGCTATGGAAGAAGTTTTGGAATTAAACCACAACTAAAATTCCTACAAATTGCAACTTCCTATAAATAGTAAACTTACCATCTATAGACAATCATGATTCCTACTAGTGTGCATGTTTTTCTGCCAAAAATGGTAAGTTTCCTATTTGGCTTCACCACGCTGTTCTCCTAATTATTCTAAGCACTTTTCATGTTGGGCACAACTCCTAGAGCCCAGTGGATGAAGAGATATAATCAAACTAAATCTTATTATAAATAGTAAAAATGAAATAAAAACAGTACCGACAATCTGATGGTATTTTGCAAATTTGGCTTGGGAAAAATCATACATGGTACGTCTAATAGCTCATTTTGGCTTGTGAGATATGTCCGTTTTAAGTTCTAACAGTCCGGATCACCTCCGTCTCTGATCGACCCTTTTCTGGTCCATCTTGGCCATGAAACTGTCCGCGACCCACTCTACATCAGGCCCACACTATGGATGGTCCACATTAAAAGTGGGATCCACATGATGGACGATGGATAGAAGCCCACATGATGGATAATAACATTGATTATGAGTCCCACATGATGGATGACCCATATCAAGGTGGGCCACATGAGGACAATTCACATTGAAGATCCCATAGTGATGAATGACCAACGTTTAAGCTGGCAAGTCCCACATAATGGACAACCCATTTTGAAGTTGGGCCTGCATGATGAATGGTCCTCATTAAGGTGGCCATGCATGATGGACGACCCACATCCAAGGTGGGCCTCACATGATGGGTAACCGACATCAAAGGGGAAGCGGATTAGGTGAGACCCCCTAATCCACTCAGGTGGGTGGGACTCCTGTAGGTCCGACTTTGATCTACCATCTGTCCATATTGAAAGTTCATTTTAGGGCACCAAAAAATGAAGCAGTTCCAAATCCCAATAATTTCTTTCTGAAATTCATAATTCCAAGCCACTAAGGCTAAATCACCTAAGTTCAATGGAACAGCCTCTTCTTTCTATCACATAGTAACCCAAATAAAAGAGAATTATAGTAGTTCAAGAAGAGAAGAATAACACAGCAAACAGGGACGGTTTAAGCAGAGAAGAATCACTTACTTGATGGACACCATTCTTTGAAACGGATGTAGCTTGGCTTGATACTGCCCTCCCGTTTTATGTTTTCCCACCATTTCAGCTCACCTTGGATCTCAACTTCTGTTGCAGAAGCATTTGTGTTATCTAGAGGAAGCTTCTCCAGCAGTGGGCATCCTTGAATCTTAAACTTCTTTAGCATTGGCAAGTGCCCACTGCAAATGCTTTTCACTTTGCGTAGCTCCCAAAGGCGTAAATCAACTAGCTGTGGAAATGCATTTTGCCCCACCTCGCTCTCTTCTTCAAAGACCTTCTCCAGTCTGCAACAGAATTTTATTTCGAGTAATTTGAGATTCTGTGACCGAACGCTTGAAGAGAAGAAGTTGATGAGCTTCGGGCAACATTCCAAATATATATGCTTTAGGCATGCGAAGCTACTTCTTCCTAACTTCCCATGGCACACTGTTATTAGTTTGGCAAGATCGGACATCCTTAGCTTTTCTAAACAAACTGCCGCATCAATGTCTACCGTTCGTCCCACAATCAGATACTCCAATTGATGGCATTTCTCAATCCAGCATTCTTTAAGGTTACCCATCTCCATGCCAAGATCAGACAGTGCCTTAACGAAAGCATTGCCATACAAATGAAAGAATTCTGTCACCGAGAGAACCCCTCTAACACCGTCTAGGGAATTCTTACCGCCGCAAACCTCTAGTCGTCTTTCGTAATTCAAAGACTGCTCAAATCGAGTATAAATATTCTGGTAGAAAAATCGGTTTCTTTTAAAATGAACATATCTATCCCTGCGCCCTCCCTCGCAGGGACAGACCAAGAAATGGAATTTTTGAAAGCAGGATTTCCACAGTTTCGAGTTTTCGTCCAAAGACTCGAAAACACTTGCATCACCGACTGAGATGTGACGTCTGCTGCTGTCTTGGAGCTGCTCACGTACCCAGTCCAAACCACATCGATTCCAATTCAATTTTTCTGGAAGCCGATCTATCTTTCTCCAGTCAACCGTCTTGAGATGCTCCATTCCCAACAAGTCCAGGCACCGCATGCTAGTCAGATTGAAAATTTCGTGCGGGAGCTCTTTCAATTTTGTGCCTGAAAGATCAAGTGCCTCAAGTTTATCAGGCATGACCAGTGTCAGTAGAGAGCGACAACTGTTGAGCGAGAGCTGGCTGAGGTTGCAGGCGCCCGAGATGTTGAGACGACAGAGGCTTTGCATGTTACTGAAGGATGCCTCCGCCATCTTTGTCAGGGGAGTTTGATGGAGATCGAGGATCTGAAGCTTCGGCATATACTTTAAAAACGTAGGAAGACCCTCTAGCTTTTGGCAGCTTTGGAGCCTCAACAACCGTAGTTCGCAAAGGCAGGATATGGAGGATGGCAGGGAAGAGATGCTTGTCGAAGAAAGGTCGAGGACTCGGAGTCTGGTCATGTTCTTGAAAAAACTGTCTGGGATTTCTTGCAAGCGATCATTATCATTAAGCAACAACGTCGAGAGAAGAGGGCAGTTTGGAGAGCTGAATTGGAATGTTTCTATCTGATTGTGGGATAATGAGATCCATTGGCATGCTTCTTCTGCATCTAAGTTGTATTTCACTAGGAACACCCGAGAACCAATCACTTGCCTCACATGAGAAGTCATACTCACATGATATTGTCCTCCTGAAGATTCCCCTATTGTAATTTCCTCTTGTAGCCAGTACATAAATTCTGCTTCTCTAGGATTACTGTTCCACAGTTCTATATTTAAATCTGTTTCTCCAATCTCCTTTAGAAAGGGAATGAAGCCACTTGGGTTTGATGACACCAAGGACACTAGCACCATGCATCTCTCTGCGAGCTCTTTGAGCAGAAAATTCCCGAGTCTCTTGAAAACCACTTCTTTATTCTCCTGCTCCTCATTGAAGAATCCATCTAAAAAGCCCTCCGACCTCCAATACTCTTCTATCAAGGAATCTCGGTCGATGGAGCTTCCGTTCTGACACAAAAAGGAAACGTAAGAAAAGCATTTGAAGACAATGTCTCTGTTTGAAAAACCAATGCTGGCAGCCACATCAGCCATCTCTTCCACTAAAAAATCCCAGGCATCTTCTTCAGACCACTCCTCCACCTTGATCTGTAATTGAGCTCCCATTTCAGAACAAACTTGATGGGATTGAGTGGTGATGACGACTTTGCTACCACTTGTAACCGAAACTCCAATCTCTTTCAAGTCAAAGCTTTCCCAAACATCTTCAAAGATGAGAAGGAACCTTTGGCCGCTCAACTTATCATTAATATGCTTAGCAGCTGTAGAGAATTGAATGGACTCTGGGATGAATTGTATGGACTGTGGGATATCCAACGCCTTCTGGATTCCCATCTGCACCTCCATCAACCGATTCCTTCTCCCCATTGCAGCCAACTGTTGAGATCGTAACCTGAACAATGTTCTTGTTGCCATCTTGTTCTGCAAATGGACCAATTCCCCTTTGATTCTATCCTGCATCTTCTCTCCAAGACTCTGGATCCCTATCGCTCTTACTCGGATGATAACATCAAACAGACGGCTAGATTCTCCGGATTCCTCCATTGCGGTCACCACCTGTCTCACGATCCGTGACTTCCCCACTCCCTGCCATCCCCATACTGAGAACACTGAAATATTGTCATCTATCAAGCAATCCCATATCCGTTGCCTCATGCGTTGTGACAAAGCGCTCACAACCTCTCCTCCTCTTTTGAACCGTCGATCATCATCCCTATAAGCTGACATTGCCTACGCCGGATCTCTCCTGCAAAATTCGAATTCATTGTCTCATGATTAAGAGTGTCGATGGGCCAGGCAATGCACCCCCATCAATTTTCAAAGTTGTTTAATGCTCGAGTCATTTTAGCTGGACCCAATCAACACTTTTTTCCAATGGAATGGTCCACCTGATCATAATTGAATTTGCTTCATTTTCAGATACTTCCCTAAAATGATCATCTGATAAATGGATGGACGGCGTGGATACAGAATACAAACATCACCGTGGTCCCGACAGTAATCTGCTCCATTGCACGAGCTCATAAAACATGCCTATTTTCTCCATTCTGAATAGATTGCATACTACATGGTGAAATCTGTGGGCCCCACCATGATTTGTGTGTTAGAGCCACACCGTCCATCAATTCTTCCAGCACTATATATTGAGAATGATCCAAAAAAATGAGGCACATCCAAAGCGCCATTGAACCTGTTTATGAGGTCACACGGACCTGGATGAAGGGAAAATACAAATATCAGCTTCAGAGCCTTCGCCACATGAAATTTTCAAATGTAGGCATCCAATTTCTACTCTTTCCAGTAGTGTTATCTACTTAAGCTATGATCTTCTTCGTTTTTTACCTCAAGTCCTACAATGATCTGAAAAAATAAAAATAAAAATTGATGGATGGTGTGTAGAGCCCATGTGAATTTCACGCGGCAACGCTGTGTGGTCTAGCTAGCATATCGGGGGAGAAGAAATCCGGAAGTGTTGAATACCCATCAATCAGTTGGCCTGCGTTAGAGGCTGAGCCATGTCGGTACTATCGACCAGATGGATGATTTGGGTCAAACTGAATCAAGCAAGCAATCCAACCCAGAAAGTCGAATTCACATTTCAGTTTTAGATTCCATATATATTGACTATCCAAAGGATTTGCTCTATATATAATTGAGGTGAGCCACACCATAGATTAGTGATAACAAATGGTTGGCCACAGCATAAGTCGTAGGTTGAATGCAAGGCGTGCCATGGAATGTAGAATCCATCCAAACCGTTTATCATGTGGAACCCAGCAGGATGAAGGGTAGCACCAATTAAAATATATAGTTTGCATTATCCTAACATGTGATTGATGGCCATATGTCTATTGAAATTACAGTCCCACCTATTTTGGCTTCAATCATATATTCGACGACCACCGATAACTGGTAAAGGAAAAAATAAATTACTGACTAAAATTTGACCAACTCATTTTTGTTAGTCTGGTTACTTACATTGTTATGGAATTTCATAAAATAGTGCTTCTATAATTTGGTTTTTAAAAAGGTTCCAGGATGTAAATACGGTATTAATATGGTACTATTTTGTAAAATCAATAGCTTTTTGTTCCACCGGTTGCATGGTACCAAAGAGGTCCACGCCCTCCATCCATTTCTCCGTATCATTTTAGAGCATCAGCTTAAAAATAAGGCAAATCCAAATCTTGGGTGGACCACCACCATAGGAAACAGTGGTGATTGAATGCCCACCATTAAAAACTTCTCATGAAAAGAGGAGTAGATTAAGTCCGGCCATGACTATATGGGGCATCTTGATGTATGAATTGCATATCAACACTGCCCATCCGTTTCACCAGCTCATTTTAGGGCATGAGCCCAAAAATGAAGTAAATCCAAATCTCAGGTGTATCGAATTAGAAAAAAATTAAGTGTGCCTTGTTAGAGATAGTACTGGTGATTGACAATTATAAACGTCTGAGATACAAATTTTTTGGATCAAGCTGATATTTGTTTTTTCCTTTCATCTAGGTTAGTCTCCTAATCAACAGATTAGATGGAAAATAAATATTATGGTGGGCATTAGAGTGGACTCTACAAAGTTTTTAATGACATGATAAATTCAATCAACACAATGCCTATGATATGATCAAGCTAAGATTTGGATGTTTACACTTGTCTTGGGATGTCAACATGGACTAATGAGACGTCACATGTGTCGGCATTACATACGAATTACAAATGAAATCCTACTTGTGTCTCGAGGATATTTTTTGGCAACACATCACCTACTAAAAACAAAATGGCTCAAAGTCATACACGTGCTCGCAAATGGGATATTGCAATGAAGGACACATGGCCGCCCTCAAACAAGTAGCACGTGTAGTTGAAGAAACATGTTTGGCAAGCTATAAAGACCCATCATTATTGGGAGTCTATTATAATGTAGATATACTTGGCAAGGCTATCTTACACGATGTTGCCTAAATGGGGGATCTCGGTAGAGATAATAGGAGCTTCCTGTTGTATTTTGTTTCAAAATTTATATAAAATTGAATTTCAAATATTTTGGTTTCCCTCTACATTTAAAATTATTGGTCTTTTTGGGTTGTAGGTTTTGTTCCACATTGAAAAATCTTCTTGTATATAAGATAGGCTTTTTGCCTTGGGGCTTGAGCCCCATTGAGGGGGCATGTGAATTTGGTTATGGGGAGAGGGAGGCTATGCTAATAGCTCTAATCTATGTCATTAACCACACGCGCGTGCTAAGCTGAACGATGCCATGCTGAGCTGAGCCGAGTTCAAGTCTATATCCATGTGCGCGTGTGCGTGCGCGACGGGATGGGATGGGCTGGGCATGGGTGCGGGTGTGGGTGCGAGTGTGAGTGCAAGTGTACTCGCGTGGGTATATGTGTGTGTATGGGTACTCGTGGAACTTTATTTGTGAGAATGCACTCGCGTTTGCGCCGTTTCGCTTTAAACCAAAGAGATGTGTCCGTTCCAGTTGGTCGCATCTGTTGGGTTTAAACCCAATGAACCTAACCCTTTCTAAAGGGTGCTTATATAAAGACTTCTAATTCATATTTGAATATACAAAAATCTTTTTCTCTCTTATAAAACTCTCTCTGCTATTCTGGTTTAAGAAATTTTATTGAGTACATTGATGAATTAACTCCACACTTTCAAATTAAACTGCAAGTGGTTTGAGCTCACGTATAGTAAGTGCACCTCTAGGACTGGGTTATAGTCATTGTATCCTGGAGGTCAATTGCTCTGGAAACCTGTTGCACTTGGGACGCTGTCTAAGGGGAGCAAATTCGATTTCAAGCCGAGTGACTCACATCACACCTCGACTCAATTCAACAAGTCCTCTTTCTCAAATTTTATTTTCTTTTTTGGTTCTTGATTTTTAATAATATATTTAATTCTAAAAAATATTCCAATAATATTGAAATCGAAATTGTTGAATTACATATATTATGTCTACCGTTACAGTGAATGCTTCTGCCAAGTTATCTAAAATTGAACTGTTTATTGGACAATACTTTAAACGGTAGAAACAGAAACTGATGTTCGCACTAACTACCTTTAAAGTTACATAAATATTATTTGAACAATTTACTATAGATCTAACAAATTAAATTAAAGTAATAGTTGAAAATAATTGTAAAAATTACATTTTAAACTTTTTGTCTAACGAATTATATGACGTATATTTTTCTTACGAGTTTGTTAAAAACATATGGACTGCTTTAGAAAAGAAGTACATATTGGAAGATGCAGGTGTTAAGAAATATGCAATCGCTAATTTCCTTCATTATAAAATGACAGACGATAAACCTGTCACAAATCAGATTTATGATTTTCAAAATCTAGTTCATGAACTGTCGATTAAAGGAATTAAGTTGGATGAAGCGTTTCTGTCAGGAGCGCTGATAGAAAAGCTGTCACCTTCTTTGAAAAAAATAAGAATATAATGAAACATAAAAAGAACGATGTTTCTTTGGAAACCACTATCATACACATAAGAATAGAGGGGGCCAATAGAATCAGGGACTAAAAAGAAAATGGAAATGAAATAAATTCAAAGGCGAATCTTATGGAATCAAGTCGAAAAAATAATAAGAAAATGACAAATGTCATAATTGTAGCAAACTTGAATATTATGCAAATGAATGCAAGCTTGAAAAGAAGAATGCAAATAATCAATTTAAGAAAAATGAAAATTGCTACAACTATGGAAAGCCTGAGCATCTCATTAAAATTTGCAGGCTTAAGAAAAATAAAGATAAGGCATATGTTAATCTTATAGAAATAGGTAATAAGTCTGACATGGTAGTAGCTGTGATGTCAGAAATCTTTCTTGTAAACAACTTAGAGTGGGTACTAGACACCGGTACAACTAGGCACGTGTGCAAGGATCGTAGCATATTTACCTCCTACCAAGTAACAGGAGATGATGAACTGGTGTTCATAGGTAATCCTAGAACATCTCTAGTTATAGAAAAATGTAAAATACTTCTAAAAAGACTTGGTCTCTGGTTCACTCATCAATAAAGTTGGTGTCAAGTTAGTATTTGATTCAGATAAACTTGTAATAACTAAGAATGAAACTTTTGTTGGTAAGGGATACTGTAATATGGTTTATGCATTGTAAATATATCCAATAATAATATAAGAAGACATCTAGTTCTGTTTATATCGTTGAACCCTTTTACCTATGACATAGTAGATCAAGTCATGTAAATATAGTGTCTTTGAAGAAAATGAAAAGATTAGATTTATTACCTAATATATCTAATGAAGAATCCAATAAATGTGAAACATGCATAGAATCAAAATTTATTATAAAATCTTTTAAATGAATAGAACGATCCTTTGTTCTATTAGAATTGATACACGATGACTTAGGTAATTTTAGAAATCACATGTATAGAGGTAAAAAAATATATTATTTAACTTTTGTATATGACTACTCTAGGTTCACTAGAGTCTATTTGTTAAGGAACAAAGATAAAGATTTAGATGCTTTTTTTAAGTACAAAAATTGAAGTTGAAAATCAATTAAATATAAAAATTAAAAGACTTAGAACAGATAGATAATATGAATATGAATCTTCTCAATTAAAGAATTATGTGAAAAGAGTATAATAGTTCACGAAACTACAACTCCTTATACACTAGAATAGAATAAAATAGCAGAACGTAAGAATAAAACTCTTAAGGAGATGATGAATGTTATGTTAAATTATTCAGGCTTACCCTTAAATATGTAGGGAGATGTAATTCTATCTTCTTATTATATCCTAAATAAAATTCCTTCTAAATCTTCTAAACAAACACCTTACGAACTTTGGAAGAACCATGTTCCTAGTAATAAATATATTAAAGTGTAGGCGTGTCTTGCTAAAGTATGATTACCTGAAACTAAGAAAAGAAAATTAGTCCCTAATATGACCGACTGTATATTTATAGGGTACGCACAAAATAGTGCAGCCTACAGGTTTCTAGTTTTAAAGATTAAGGATAATATTCTAGATCCTAATACAACTATACAAGTTATGGATGTAGAGTTCTTTAAGAACTTATTCCCTATGAAATCTAAATTTATAAGAATAGAGAAAGTTAATAAATCAGATATTATGTTTACAAGTAAAAGTACTTATGAGAAATTAGTAGAAGAGATATAATCAAGAAAAAGTACTAGGGTTAGAAGAGAAACTAACCTAGGAAATGATTTTTCACCTTCTTAATAGAAGATGATCATACAACATATATAGAAACAATTAACCCTTCAAATGCAACCTTTTAGAAGTAAACAATAAATGATGAGTTAGAATATATTATATCTAATAATACTTCGGAACTTTTAGGCCTATCACTTGGAAACAAACTAATAGGCTATAAACGAGTGTTTAGATAGAAACTAAAATCAGATGAAATTATTAATAAGTTTAAGGTTATGTTGATAGCTAAAGGCTTTAAATAAAAAGAAGGAATAAATTATTTTGATACCTATATCCTTATAATTAGAATTACAATTATCAGAGTCTTAATAGCAATAGCCTTCATATATAAACTAGTGGTACAGCAAATGGACATTAAGACAGATTTTCTAAATGAAGATTTAAAAGAAAAAAATATATATGAAGCAACCTAAGAATTATAAGATATCAGTTAAAGAAAATAAAGTATGTAAATTAATTAAATCACTAAATGATCTAAAACAGGCTCATAAACAATGACACGATAAATTTGATAGTTTTTTAAAATCAAATGGTTATCATATAAATGATGTAGATAAATGTATATATATAGTAAAATTTCTAAAAATGGTTATGTTATTATATGTCTTTATGTTGATGACATGCTTATTTTTTAAATTAATATTAAATTAGTTATTGCGACTAAGAAATTTTTGCCCTTTAAATTTGACATGAAAGACTTAAGAGAGGCTAGTGTAATCTTGGATATTGAAGTAACCAAGAAAGATGATGTTATTGTATTATCACAATTTCATTACATTGAGAAGTTACTGAGGAAGTTTAACTATTTTGACTGTTTACTTGTCAATACTCCTTATGATTATAGTGTGACTCTTATGAAGAATACGGGAAATAGTATATTTCAATTAGAGTATTCCAAAATAATTAGTAGCCCTATATTTCTAACAAACTGCACTAGACCAATATAGCTTTTGCAGTAGGAAGGCTAAGTAGATATACACATAATCCTGAAAAAGAGTAGTAATTTAAATGCCTTGTCTAGGATTTTGAGATACGTAAAAGCTAATATGACATATAGTTTACATTATAATAGTTATCCTATTGTATTAGAAGGATACAATGATACTAACTGGATCGGTGATTCAGATGAGACAAAATCTACTAGTGGATATGTTTTCACTTTGAGTGGAGGCGCAGTCTCTTGAAAGTCTACTAAACAGACATATATAAATAAATAAATAAATAAATATATATATATATATATATATATATATATATCGCTCAGTCAACTACGAAGTCTGAATTTAGTCTTAGAAAAGGCTGGATCAGAAGTCGAGTGACGTAGAAATTTCTTAGCTGATATACCATTGTGACCAAAGCCTGTATCGACCGTATCTATTCATTGTGATTGTCAAGCAGGTATAGCAAAAGTAAAGAGTAAAATATATAATGAAAATGATAAACATATTAGACTTAGACATAATATAGTGAAACACATGTTGCGTGATGAAGTCATATCTATTGACTTTGTGAGGTCAAAAAAGAATTTGGCAGATCCTCTTACCAAAAGACCATCTAAAAGATTAGTCAATGATACATCGAAAGGAATTGAGTTGTGCCTAATATATGAGCGGCAAGATCGGCAACCTAACCTATACAAGTGGAGATCTCATGAGATAGGTTCAATAGGTAAATAACAAAACATTAGGTAGACAATTGCACTGAGTTATATGAGCCCCTTTTATGGTATATAGTACGAGCAGTAACGCCGAAGGATGAGTTTTTTATAACTCTTAATGGATCCATAACCATCTAGTTAGTGGTGTATACAGTTACTGCATACACTTGATGGAATTCACTTATATGGGTGTGGAGGTAGAGGCCGCTTCATATGAAAATCTAGTTGAATTCTCTAGAGCACTCATGAAATTCAGGTAATGGTGTATAGCCAAAATGTACCGAACAACAGAATCACTTGTAAAGGAAGAGTTGTGTAAGCGGCATGTACTTGCGATTTACATTAAAAGGATTTATGTTCAAGACTATGATGTTACGTAATTCCTGTAGACTTATCTTGCTTACTCTAATATTAGTTCAAGTCTATGGTGACATCGGCATCATTGCACAACTACTACACTATAATCCGAAAGAGTTTTATTTTGAAACATGTGAGGGATTGTTTTATTTTTTTTTTAAATTTATATTAAATTGAATTTTAAATATTTTGGTTTCCCTCCACATTTGAAATTGTTGGTGCTTTTGGGTTGTGGGTTTTCTTCCACATCGAATTTCTCAAAGAAAAACTTCTTGTATATAAGATAAGCCTTTTGTCTTAGGGCTTGAGCCCCAATTTAGGGGGCATGTGAATTTGATCCTGTGGGGGGCTATGTTAATAGCTCTAATCTATGTCATTGACCACACATGTGTGCGTGCATGCTAAGCCGAGCTGAGTCGAATCTGTGTCCATGTTCGTGTGTATGTACGCGACGGGACGAGACGGGCTGGGCTAGGCTGGACTGGGCATGGGTGCAGGTGCGGTGGGAGTGTACTCGCATGGGTGTGTGTGTATGGGTACTCGCGGGACTTTATTTGCGAGCATGTACTCGCACTTGCGCCTTTCGTTTTAAATCAGAGAGATGTGTTCGTTCCGGTTGATTGCATCTGTTGGATTGAAACCCAACAGACCTAACCCTTTATAAAGGGTGCTTATGCACCAATTCAGAGTCTATATAAAGACTTCCGATTCATATTTGAATATACGAAAATCCTTTCCTCTTTTTATAAAACTCTCTCTACTATTCTGGTTTAAGAAATTTTGTTGAGTTCATTGCTAAGTCAACTCAGCACTTTCGAGTTAAACTGCAAGTGTTTAGAGCCCGCGCATAGCGAGTGTACCACTGGGACTGGATCATAGTCGTTGTATCTTGAAGGTCAATTGCTCTAGAAACCTGTTGCACTTGGGACGCTATCCAAGGAGAGCAAATTCGATTTCAAGCCGAGTGACTCACGTCACGCCTCGACTCAATTCAATAAGTCATCTTTCTCAAATTTTATTTTCTCTTTTAGTTCTTGATTTTTAATAGTTTATTTAATTCAACGAAGTATTCCAACACTTTTATGATGACTACGAAGGTTTAAGAGGCCGATTTCTCCTATGAAAGGAAATCAAAGGACGTGATGAGGAATCCAATTTCGATTAAGATACTATCTTGTAACATTTAAGACCTTTGTAGCCAAGATGGCAAGGAAATTTGAAATGGTTTGACATTGTAACCATCAAGATTCTTGAACCAGCAAGTGGCCCTCACACAAAATGGCACATGTAGTAGAAGAAACATCTTCGACAAGCTTATAAAGACACAGTGAGATAGGAAATCTATTGCAATTCAAATATACTCGTCAAGGCCATCACACAAAATCTTGCCAAAATGGGGATCTCCATATAGATGATTGGTGCCCCATGGTGATTACGAAGGTTCGAGAGGCTAAATTCTCCTAAAACATAAGGAAATCAAAGGACTTGTTGAGAAATCCAAATTCGACTAAGATGTGGGCTATCTTGTAACATTCAATGACATCTGTAGCCAAGTTGGTAAGGAGATCTTAAAACAATTTGATGCCATAACCATCAAGTATCCCAGACCAAGAAGGAAATTCAATAAGGGTTTCCACTTCCTAAGTTATATAAGGAGCACGGGATGAAGAGCTCAGGGCTCACATTAAACACAACATTTCTACATAGTGCAATGCTACTAATCTTAGTTCTAGTAATTTTAATTCCTCCACTTTTGTCCAACCCCTCATTAGAACGTCGTCTGAAGTTTTGGATTACTTAGATCGCCGCTATCCAATGAGATTGCAATAGTACACCCCAAGAGTAGCATAAATATCGATGACTTACCATCGTCTAATACTCGTTCAACTGAGTCTTTACTTGAAAGATCATACCCCAGTCACATCCTATTGACTATATGCTTCGATTTTCTATATACAGGTGATGACATGTATTTATCTTCAATTTCTCTGATTGTATCGAGCTTTGATTATAAATCAATAAAATCAACATTTCAACCTTTATATCCATTACTACATTACAAAGAAACCTAAGTCATGCGATCACCATTGAAAGAAAAGTCCCTAACTTAAAAGTAAAAATTCACCATCAGAATGACAAACCCTCTCCTTTTAAATTGTTTTCCTACATGATTGGTGATTAGATAGTAGATCAACTTTTATCGACCTGATCCTTCATACTAAATTGGCCTGGGGTCTCAAGCATTCAATCGAACTTGAGTCGAGTACAAGTCTAGTATGCCCGCACTATCCTAATTACACATGTTTGATTGACTATGAGCTATTCAGCTATTCATTAACACATATGGCCTCATAGTTAATTGAATAACAAATAGGATATTTGTTTAATTTTTTAGTTCAGGCCCTAAAAGTAGACAATAAAATGGATGGAAGGCATAGATATACAATACATACATCAAGGTGGACTCTACTGTCAGGACCACACTATGCTGGTGAGGATAGGCCTTATAGAATTTGGAAAGCATTTAACCTCCAGCGAAGACACCCGAAGTGGTTTGGTACTACACACACCATGACTTAGAGACTAACATTCCTCTTATGGTCTCTATAGGGCCCGCCATGATGTATATGTTTTATCCACATTGTTCATTCATTTTACTAGTTCCTTTTAAGGCATGAGCTAAAAAAGGAGGTAGATCGAAGGATCAAGTGGACCACACCATATGAAGAAGTGGAGATTGAAAGCCGACTATTGAAAACATCACAGGGACATAAGTTTTGGATCAAGATGATATTTGTGTTTTCCCTTCATCTCATCCCATTCTATGTGACATTATGAATAGGTTAGATGGAAAATAAAAATCAGTGGACGCTAGAAAGTTTTCAACGGTAAGAATTCTTCCCTCTGCTTCCTTAGTGTGGTCCACTCAAGCAGTTAAGCCTTCCATCTACATCCTTTTTGTGCTCATGCCCTAAATGATATGTCAAAATAGATGGACAACATGGATAGAACATATACATCACCACGGGTCCATAGAGCCTCTGACAACCGTCCGTCTCTAGGTCGAGCCAGTAACCAATCCGCATCCAAAGGCACCAGAGCCAAGCCTTTAACCTCCATGCAGATTGCACAAGTACTATGTAGGCCTATTATAATGTATGGATTATTTGCATGAGCATTTTAGAGAATGAATCCAAAAGCCGGGCAGATCCAAAAATCTATGGTAGACACTTTAGATTATGGCGGAAAATAAACATTATGGTGGGCATTACAGTGGGCCTTAGGAATTTTTAATTGTGGGTGTTCAATCAGCACCTACTTCTATGTAGAGCTGGGCATGGAGTCGGATCGGACCGAGTTAAGGCTGACCTGACTCGATCCGATTTAAAATAGGCCTGACCTGAACTCGAACCAACTCAGTACCGAGTCCAGCATGCCTGGCCCGATCGAGTTCGTGTCTGGCTTGGACTAATCTGGACCAAGTCTGACCCGGTCACAAATATCAAGTCCTGTCAAGTTGGCAACAAGTCAGGTCAGGTGCATCGGGTATCCACAGCCTAAAATCACAACTCGAAACCTAGATTCACTTGCTAGAATTGCAACTTCTCCATTGCAACCTCTCCAACTTAATACCTAGTTTTTTTTTTAATTATTTTAATATATATGTACAAGTCAAGTTTTGAATCATGTCAAGTCAGTACCGAGTTAGATTTTTGTCCAGTCCAGTCCAGTCGAGTTACTGGGTGACTCGAATTTGACTCAGTTTGAGATCGGACTGGACGAAGTCAACTCAATTCAGATTGACTCACCTACTTAGCTCGAATCGAGTGGGATCCGGATGAGTGGGAGGAGTCCAGTCATCCCATGCCCAGCTCTACTTCTATGGTATGGTCCAGCTGGGATTTGGATCTGTTTAATTTTTCGGTTCATACCCTAAAAAGAGCCCATAAAAAAAATTAAGATGGATGGCATGGATGCAAAGTTCATAGGCGGTAACTAATTTGGAAATTTTTACCTTGCCGTAGAGACGGCAGGAGATTGCCAGTGGCCTAAGGCTTCATATATTAGAAAGCAGTGTGGGGTCCATAGAGAATTCGGTAACAAATCCACTCCGTTAGTTTTGCAACATAACACTAGGAAGTATTAAAATAAGGCAGATCCAACGAAACGGCAGAGATTGAACGCATGAAAACTTTATGGGGCTACCAATATTTTGCATCAGGATGATATTTGTGCCTACAGTTTATTTTAACGAGTAGTAATAAATAACCTTATTAACAATTCGATAGCCTTTAAACATCATGAACATTATGGTAAGCTCCAGGAAGGTTTCAACGGTGGAAACATCCACCCACTGCTGCTTGGTGTGGTGTGTCCCACGAGTTTTCGATCTGCCTCATATTTAGTAATCTGTCTCATTGTGGTCTTGCAAAACTGATGGATAGAGTGGTTTTGTGATGCGCATCTCCGTGTGCCCTACACGGTTTTCAACTGCCTTTAACTTGGTATGCATATGTTGCGCTTTAGGCCCAACATGATGTATGTGTTTAATCCACACCGTCCATTTATTTTTTTTATATTATTTTAGAAAATAAGCTAAAAAAGTGAGTCGGATCTAAATCTCAAGTGGATCATCCACAGTGCAGGAAAGAGTGATGATGAACACTCACCATTAAAAAACTCCTTGTGCTATAAAATTTTTGGCACAAGTTGATATTTGTTTCTTCCCTTCATCCAAGTCTGCATGGCCTGATTAATCAGGTTAAATGAAAGTAAACATTATGTTGGGCATTACGGTGGGCCCTAGGAAGTTTTTAATGTTGTGCGTTTAATCACCACTATTTCCTATGGCGTGGTCCATCTGAGATTTGGTTCAGCCTCATTTTTTGGCCAATGTACTAAAATGATACGGAGAAACAGATAAACAGAGTGGATAAACATGCATTATGATGAGAGCAGTAGTGGCCACGTCCCTATTAACATTGAATTGTTAAGAGAAAATGACATGGAGAAATGGATAGACAGTGGAGAAATGAGTAGCAATAGCCTCATTTTTGGGCTAATGCACTAAAATGATAGGGAGAAATGGATAGACAGTGGATAAAAGACATGCATTTTGATGGGAGCAGCAGTATCCACGTCCCTACTAACATTGAATTGTTAAGAGAAAGCTCTTGATTTTCTTTTCTTAAGATTTTTCTTGTATATTTACATCTAGGTGCCTATTTAATTCTTCTTCTTCTTCTTCTTCTTTTATTACACACACTCACCCTTCCTCCACAGACTCACGCACTCACACCCACAAACTCGCTCGCAGCACAAGGGGTGCTCAATCCCGTGACCTTGTGTATTATTTTATTAATTGGTGGGCATTTTCATTATTTCAGGAAAAATTATACTTTGAATTGATGAAAACTAAGGGAAAGTAGTCATTTCACGTATAACTTATTAATGACATAGCTTAATAAAAACTTAATTTCAAAAGATATAGGGATGTAAATATCATATTAATGAGGTATATATTCTTTTGTAAAAAAAAATAATAAATAAATAAATAAATATAAAATTATTTTATTTACAATTACCAAAATGTATAAAGGTGATTCGATATTTGTAGAGATTTAGAGAAATTTTACTATATAATCTTATTAACAAATAAGATATTATCCCAACAAATAAAAAAATATCCCAACCTGTTAGGATTACCCTAATACTGACAAACTTAAATTCTACCAATACTTAAACTTGAAACGGACCTAAATCCAACCCATGTACTGGTGGATTGGATCAGGTTTGAAACTCAAATCCACTTATCAAGGGGAACTGATCACCTACAGGGGCTGCACCGCACCATGTCGTAAAGGCATTTTCATCCATTGAATGCGTTGAGTGGGCACCATGGAAAAATTAATCAATTAAAAGAACATTTAATGCATCCAATGACTAAAAATGTCGTATACCACAAGGAGTGGTGTGGGCGCCTGTAGATAATCAGTTCTAATAATTAAATAGTTCGGATCCGGAACTTGCCTCAACCCCAAGTGACCCATCCCACTTGCACACCTTACAAGAATGCTTTGTGGAAATTTACACAAGTCATCATCGAAAAAATCTTAATGTGAGAAAAAAAGGAAATTTTCAATATAGATGTACATACCTGAAATTTAACTCCTGTTGCAACTCAAATAAAATTAACAATGAATCAACTGGTGCAGTAAGCCTGAAAGCTGCATACAGCATGTGTTTATACATATGCTGCCCAGATGTAGATATGAAGGCAAGTATGACAAAGTCGATGCTTCCTTCCATGAAGGGAAAAGGAAAGGATGCTTCGGGAAGAGAAAAGGAAAAGAGAATGGTCAATGCTTCCTTCCATGAAAGGGAAAGGAATGTCCAATCAAAGAAAGGAATCTCTTTCACAATCAAAAGCAATTTTGGCCCTCTTTACAGTAGAAGAGGCCACGGTGTGTTTCATTCAAGGCCTGAGTTCCCCGTTTGCAATTAGTTTAAAGATGTGAGATTCATGGTTGATCTATATACACAAGCCATTGATATGGTGGCCCCTATCATGGATGGACAATTCACTCAAAATCTCCCAAATTGGAAGATCCTCACCATCAAATCTTTTAACTGCATGAAAAGAACCGGAAGGTTAGAGTCGACCAATTGAGAGGACATACTGGGATTGGTCCATTCATGATCAGGTATGTCAAATCAATGGCTTGGATAGACTAACTACATATGGCCACACATCTACCAACTGACTTCGGAAACCAAAGGGGAACTTCAGCTGATCGAATGTAAACATTAAAATAGATGCTTTATTTTAGATAGTTGTACACTACAAAAAAAGGGGGCTTTAGCCTCAGTTCAAAATTGAGGCTAAAAAGGTTAAAAACTGAGGCTAAAGCCTTTAGCCTCAGTTCAAAATTGAGGCTAAAAAGGTTAAAAACTGAGGCTAAAGCCTTTAGCCTCAGTTTTGCCTCGGTTATCCAAACCAAGTTGAAACCCCCGTGGCTAAAGGCTTTAGCATCAGTTTTAGCAACCGAGGCTAAAATGACTTTTATAGCATCGGTTCTTCAAGTGAGGCTAAAAGACCTTTTTAGCTTCAGTTTTCTTGAAAAGAGGCTAAATCAAAATTTTAGCCTCCATTGTTTCCAACTGAGACTAAATCCAAATTTTTGCCTCGATTGCCTCTAATTGAAGCTAAATCTATTTTTAACCTCGGTTCTTAATAACCGAGGCTAAAGCCTTTAGCCACGGGAATTTCAGCTTTGGTTCTCAACAACCGAGGCTAAATCCAAGCTTCGTTTACAAATTGAGGCTAAAAATGTTTAATTTTTTAAAATATTTATTTAAACTACTAATCCATTCATTCAATCCACTCATGAAACAATCAATTATGAAAGCCATAATACCAACAAAATAGTTAACAACTCAATCAAACAATCAATCTCACTTGTTTACTATTTAAAGTTTTCAAAACAAACTCAATCAAACTATTACACAACATTAGGTTCAACAAATAATACAAAGTCACAACGCAAGATTTGGGTATGACTTTTGCTTAGCTGATGAACAACTACAGCTTGTTCGGTTGTCCGAAAGCATCTGCAAAGAAGAAGAAGAAGAACTCGCCATTAGCAATAATTTATTGTGGAGTCCATCATATCGACAGTTCAGATCGCTCCACCGACATGTCCCTGGCTCCTAATTTTACTTTTTAACAGCTCTAGAGGTTTCTTTCTCAGCATTTAAATGTCAAAAAAGCAAAGTTACCATATGAAGTCTAAAAAAGAATTGTTTGACACATGTACAAGCATATGGATATCTGAAAAAAAACATATGAGAGCAAAAGAAATGAAAGAAACCTTCATTGCTACTTTGCAATAAGACATAAACATCAATATCATTGTGATATCTGTCAAAAATGGAACAGATCTTCAGTGGGGGAAAATGCCATTCAATCCAATAGTCAGTTTACGGATGCAAGCAGAATATATCAACCTGTATGCATGCACACAAACATTATAGACGTGGCACAAGCATGCAGCGATTGAATGGTAGAAAGAGTGCTAGTATCAACAGACAAAAATCTCACTAGGAATAAACAAATATACTAAAGAGGTATAAAACAGCAAGTTGGTTCAGGTCAGGTACTTAATAAGGTAGACATTTTGTGTGCGACTGTCCATGTGTCAAATGAACACAACTCCCCGTGCTATCTTCCCTATTACAACCCGAGAAAGTGACTGAACCCAAAAACAAAAACAGAAATAACTCTGCTTTTAACCTTTTGGAACATCAGGTCAATGGAATCTTGGCAATGGTTAAGTGAGATGTGTACAGGACCTTCTTGAACATATCTCACTCAAGTTTATTCAATGCACACACCATGATTCTTCACAAACAGTTTGATTAGGGACCTAATAGCTGACACTTCAGATGTGCTAGGAAGGTAATTTTGTTTAGTCCATGTATGGTGGAGCATACCAGTTCAATTGTGCTTATAACCATCCAAATCTCAGAGGACATGTAATTTTATTGATATTTACAGCAGGAGTAAAAAAAAAAAAAAAAAAAACCATAACAACAGTAGATGATTAGAACTCACCTTGGAAGGGATTCCTGGATGGGTGAGAACATATGCATATCCTTGCATGACTTTATCTGAAGGGAATGCCCATAACTGTTGTGTGGATCCTGTATCATGATTGTCGATGAATGTGACACTCTTTTCTGGCCACAATCCAATCATTCCGGGCGGCCTCCCATCCATGTCCTTCATCCGCCACAATTCCTCTTGCACTGCAGCTTGGAGAACCCCTTTAGTTGTAAAATCAAAGGCTGTCGCAATCCACCAGCTGTTTGAACCCAATCCACCAGCTCCTTCAACAATTTCAATAGTAAACCAAGCAGTTGTGGGTACTCTTTGTATGGAGCAATCACATAACTGCCAAACAAAAGAAATCAATCCGACATTAATCAAAACTAAGGATTATCGCTACGAGTTATAGAAACTTATTTAAAGGGAAACTCAAAATGCATCCCCAGTTCAGTTAATATAAATGCTCATGGATCAAGAAGCAGAACAGTAGAGAGTTAACTTGGGCTCGGCTTTTGTAGACACAATCATGGGGAGTTCTCATTAAAAGAAATTAGAGAGGGACCAGTTTGGACCAATACTTGCCAAGAAAAATAAAATTCACAAAGGTAGAAGCCCCTTAGAGATCACTTTTTGGGAATTGAAAATCTTTTCTTTTGTTCCTCTTGGCGAAAGCATATCATTTTATTTATTTAATGTCAATCAAATGGAACTTAAGAAAAATTTGGAATTGTATTGGTACTGAAAGAAGAAAGAAATGTGTCCTGAGAACTGGTTATCGAGACCCTTAGAAAGCATGCCATTTGGGACAAGCTATTACCTATCATAGCTAAGACTGGTCAATGACCATGCAATGTCAGGTGATGTAATATTAAATTGAGAACAGCAAATCAGAGGACATAGCATACCCAGTGCTCTGTACAACTTGACCAAGAGTTGCAACAGCCACTTCACGCTTTATAGCAGCAGCTCCATCCAAGAGGGCTTCAACAATTACTGGCATTAGTTCACCAAGAAATTGCTTCATTCCAAAACCTCCCTATAACAAGGACCACAACAAACGAATTAAGATCACACCATTGCTAATAGAGAAAAAACATTCATGTGGAAACATGATTGGTAAGTGATTATCCTCACATCATGTGGTCCCCAAAGTGTAATGCAGCAAGCAAGTATGCTAGCCTCTATGAAAGGAGGTAAATACCAAAATGACAACCTGATCACTACTTGTTACAAATTAAAGTAAACAAGCAAAACTCCCAGAGCAATGCTTCGTCAAATTAATGCTTGCACCTTTTTCCTGCATAAATTATGTGCTTGGTTGAGCAATCTCTTAATTTTGCAAGTTACACTTATTTTGCAGCAATGCTATCAAGTTTAGACATGAAGGAAAGGTTGGAATAAACCTTCGTGTAGTACCTGAACAATATTCTAGACGTGGAGAGGGACATCAACATGCAGTTTCAGTGAAAGAACTAACAGAAGAAACTTCTTCCAAAGCATCTCAAAGTAGCTGCTTCCTAGAAAGCATACGCTATGGGGAAGATAATAATCAATATGGTACCACTAAAGATGGAGTAGGAAAATCAGTAGAAATCACAGCTTCGATGGATGAAGACAACGAGAAGCATCAGCATCCGCATGAAACAATAGTATGGCTACGTTGTGATGTATATGGCACAGGAATTGGGATACCAGGTATTCTTGTAGTTTATGTTGTTCTTCCACTTCTCCTTTCTTTGTGTTATTTTTATTATTATTCCTGTTGATAAAAATATAGGTGGTCCCATCCACCTTCACCAGAAAAATAAATGTATCCTTTTAGTTCCAAATGCTGTCTAATCCTGTGAAATCTGTATGAGGAATCTGATTTACTCATTTCCTGTTCATGCGACGCTGCATATAATTGTATAATTCTTGTTTTTCATCCCACATTGCTGAGTAATGTTAGTTACTTTTCATGTAACAGAAAAGGCTTTACTGACATATTAAAAAAGTAGATGCAAGTCAGTGCAGATCATGCTCGAAAGTATGGAGGAACAGGACTTGGCCTTGCCATCTGCAAACAACTGGTGAGATGTCATCTGATATTTCCTATTTTCAAGTTTTCAATTAAAAATCCTTAGGGCCTGTTTGGTAGACAGCTGAAAATGGGTTCATCTCATTTTAGTTAATCATAATTATGTATAAGAGATCATAGTCTCTAATACATAATTATGATTAATTAATGAGATGAACCCGTTTCTGGGCATCTGCCAAACAGGCCTTTAGATCACTCTAATCCATAACAACACTTAGATATTAAATGAAGTAAACAGAATCTAGTCATGCTAAATGCAAGCCTCCATACTTTAGTCACCTAAAAATAGATGGTTAAGAAGAACAAATACAACAAAGGTCCAATTCAACAGAAATTGACCAACCATTAGAGTATTAATTTCTTCCAATCTAGGAGATTTTTGGGGATAATCAAATCAACAGTCCGGATTACTGACCATGGGCATTGCATGTAGCGAAATGTATGTTACTTGAATATCAGGACTATAATTCATTGTAGTTAACTTCTATTGGTAGTTTTTTACTTGAAAAAGTTGACTAAAACTTGCATTAGTGTGATTGAAGTGGAAAGATGTATCAAAACATTATTTTATGTTAGAGAAATGCTCTAGTGCTCTCATAGCACCATATCATGCTCCTAGTTGAATTGGTTTGCTTGGACAGTCTATTCGTTTGATCAATTGTCTAATCCATTCTTGATTTGGCCTTTTGTCTGTCGCTGTCCCTTTTCCAATCCATGGATGGATGGTTTAGATTGCCTAACGAAAGTGGTTCTTTAGAATCATAAGAAATCCATGACGGGCCCTAACAAACATATGGATTAAATTGTTCACTGGACCCATTACTGTGTAAATGGTCTTGACAGTCCCATTAACGGGCATTGATCAAATGGTTAAAACTTGTCAGATTGGCATGATATTTGGATGTTAGCCCATGAGATGTGCATTGGACTAAATGAACGGTCCAGATCAATGGATTGAAATCAGTGTCTCAACGCAACTAGGAGAACTATAACTTAATAGTTCTTTCAAGAGCACTGGAGCATTTCTCTTTATGTCATAACTTTATCTAAATTTAAATAAAATATTTTACTGATTATATTTTCTCTAAAACTCTAGTGCTATCTTATCTTTTTGTTGATGCTTCTAACTCAAAATTTTGGGATCATTTCGAGGCAGGTGGAGCTGATGGGAGGTCATCTTACAGTGACCAGCCGAGAGAAACATGGATCAACATTTACATTTGAATTGCCTTGTAAAATTTCTCTGATGAAGGAGCCTTCTGATCACTCAGATGAACTCTCAGATATGGCTGATCATGAGGCAGTTTCTGATGCCAACACCGATGAAACCAACATCGGTTATTTCCATTTTCAACCAAACAAATTGGGTTCTATGACAAGGACCAAGAACCTGCCATCAGCCAGCAAATTGTATAATCCTCTAGAAAAGCTAAAAGGTTTATCACAGGAATCCTACTCATTTCCTTCTAATAATTGCGAGTCAAGAGACCCAACTTCAGTTGAGCAGGCTCATTCAATCGTTGGTGCTCAACAGATATCGTCTGAACTTGGAAGTTTGGTGAGGCAAGACAAGGACCCCCATGATGAAAATCGAACAGGTCGAGCCAAGCAATGTCATGCTGCAAATGGCCTTGTTATGAATAGGTATCACAAGGTATCACAAACCTAGCCCAGATTCCAACACTGTCCAAAGTGGCAGAGATTCACAACATTGTACGAGGACATGCACAGAGGCATTAATATGAGTTTTTACTTTTTGCCAGATGAAGCGTCTCCTTCTCCTGTACAGTACAATTTGCAACAAGAGCTCATCTGCTTATCATATTCTAGAAAGAATTTGATGAAGTTATTGGGAAGATGTACCCCAGGCTTCCATGGATCCTCATATGTCTGATGGCAAGGTGACTTCTCAGATGGAAAAACTTAAAGGAAAACAAACATACAGGCCAGAACCATAGTTATTGTAAACAACGAGAAAAAAACAGAGTCAAAACGGTAAGGAAATGGAAAAAAAAAAAAGCTGGGAAGACAGATGAATCTAAAATCTGCAAGGTTAATTAAAAATAGATCACTCCTGTCATGCTACAGCTAGTTATCCACAACCGTTCCCAAATGCAAAATTATCTAAATTGAAGATGAATCACATCCATCTCCAATGAGGATCAGTTTCTGCTAGCAGAGGGAAGTGAGATGCAGGAAGTGCATGTTCCTAAAAAACATAATACATAATAGATCTTTCTCTATTCTCCTAATCTGATCAAATTTGAGATCGACAGAAAAGGAGCGGAAGGAGCGAAATGAAAAGAATTGAGCTTACCTTGAACTGATTTGGATCTGGATCTGAATGATAAGGAGGTCTTCTAGTAGCTCTCCTTCTTCCAATCGAGAGAGAGAAAGAGAGAATGGATCTGGATCTGAATGATAAGGAGGTCTTCTAGCAGCTCTCCTTCTTCCAATCGAGAGAGAGAGAGAGAGAATGGATTTGGATTTGGATCTGATAAGGAGGTCTTCTAGCAGCTCTCCTTCTTCCAATAGAGAGAGAGAGAGAGAGAGAGAGGGAGGGAGGGAGGGAGGGAGGGAGGGAGGGAGGGGGGGGGCGTGGATGGAAGCAGAGAAGAGTAAGTGAGGCTGGGTTTATATATATATATATATATATATATATATATATATATATATATAGAGGGTAGCTTGAGATGGAAGTGGATTGCGTTCTGAGTGTATCAGATCCAAAACAACCGTTAATAACTCATATACAGTGCATGAGAACGTGCACCTGATTCACAGTTTGGATTGCACGCACACACTAGGGTGTGTCCCAAGGAAGTTTGAACGTATGGGAATTCATGCGTTTACCGTATCCGATTCTTCTGGCTCCACCATGGATCCCTTCTTGATCATCTTATCTTCTTGGATCAAGAGCTCAGACTCGTTGGATGGTTCACCACCATTTAAAAGATACCGGTGACTCACCACCATAAATGTAGCATACACGTGATGCAATCTAAACCATCCAGATTGCCAACCCATTCGTGGGAGCAAATGAGATTACTAGAATCATCCAACCATTGAGTATTTTCAACCATTTTCCATCCACATTAATTGTAACTAGATGGACGGATCCAATTGATGCATGATCCTGACATGTTTAGTGTGAAGAGATGGCTCTATTTCATTTCCAATCATCCAGCTTTACCGTATCATGGGCACTCGCTCTCTATATCAGTCTCCGTCATACGTTGGACACATCTTGGCTGATTTGAACTGATGATCAATGCGTGCAACATCCATCCCACTCATCAGATAGGACCCACAACCGAAGTTGATGCAGGATGAACCACCTCCCTACGGGGTCTGCACAGCGGAAAACAACCAACACATGCCAAGTTGGAAGAGACGAGCATCTACTAGTTTTCATTTTGACCATCCATTATATTTCCATACCATTTACCGGTTTGGATTGAGGTACCTGTACAACCACGCATACAGCGTTATGCGTGTATACAGATCATCATGCTCAGCGAGAGTATTTATGCTTTTCTCTTTGTACGTACGACCAACACAGTGAGAGTTGTTAGTCGCGGCACATGTCTCAACAAGGCACTGGCATGTGTAATCCGAACCCTTCATTAGGTGGGGCCTAAACTCAAGCTGGTCCACATATCAAGTGGCCACGTTTATGTTCAACATAGACCATTTGTCATCATATCTAAATGTTGACTATTTTCATACATGCATGGTCCGCCAAACGACAAGACGGTTGATTTCCTGAATTTTTCATTTTTATTTTTTATTAGTGCATGTTCCCATGGACTCCATTTGAAGAATAGATCAGAGACCATTTGTGTTGCAAGTTGCTTCTTCTAACCCAAAAGGGTATACTTTTGGCCTCAGTTGCTCATCAACTGAGGCAAAAGGGTAGACTTTTGGCCTCACTTTCTCAACAACCGAGGCAAAAGGGCAGACTTTTGGCCTCACTTTCTCAACAACCGAGGCAAAAGGGCAGACTTTTGGAATAGTTCTCAACAACCGAGGCAAAAGGGCAGACTTTTGCCCTCAGTTCTCAACAACCGATGCAAAAGGGAAAACTTTTAGCCTCAGTTGCTCACCAAGGCAAAAGGGCAGACTTTTGGCCTCAACTTCTCACCACCCGAGGCAAAAAGACAAACTTTTGCCCTCAGTTCTCAACAATCGAGGCAAAAGGGCGGACTTTTAGACTCAGTTGCTCACCAACCGAGGCAAAAAGGGCAGACTTATGGCCTCAGTTTCTCACCAATGAAGGCAAAAAGGCAGACTTTTGCCCTCAGTTCTCACCAACCAAGGCAAAAGGGCAGACTTTTAAGCTCAGTTGCTCACCAACCGAGGCAAAAGGGCAGACTTTTAGCCTCAGTTGCTCACCAACCGAGGCAAAAGGGCAGACTTTTGCCCTCAATTCTCAACAACCGAAGCAAAAGGGCAGACTTTTAGCCTCAGTTGCTCACCAACCGAGGCAAAAGGGTAGACTTTTGGTCTCAGTTTCTCACTAACCGAGGCAAAAAATGAACTTTTAACCTCAGTTCCTTTACAACTGAGGCTAAAAACCACATTTAGCCTCTTTTTTTGAACCGAGGCTAAAAAATTGAGGCTAAAGGCCTACTTTCTTGTAGTGACATCGAGCCAAGTCGAGTCGAGGTGGGCCAAGCTTGGCTTCACTCGTCCTTGCTCTCCTTGAGTTCAAGCTCAAGCTCGAGCTTATCATTGGAGCTTGGCTTGTTTGTCAGACCTTTCAAGTCAAGCTCGAGGCGAGTTAGTGGATCGAGTCGAGTCGAACTTACCTCGAGTCGAGTCGAGTCGAGCTTGCTCCCAACCCGACCCATCCCAACACCCAACTCGCCAACCCCCAAATCAAATATTCAATTAATAATAATAATTATTATTATTATTATAATAATAATGATAATAATAATAATATATTAGATGGATCCATAGAGATAATAAGATATGTATATGTATGTATATATATATATATATATATATATAAAATATTAGATAGAGCCATAAAGGTACCTTATTATTGGTGTTGAGAGAGAGAGAGAGAGAGCTTAGGCGAGTGGCTGAGTGGAGGCCATACGGCTAAGATAAGTTGGGCAGACGCTGATTCATGCTCGATCGAGTGACCGAGTTTGTGCCCCCGGGGGGGGGGGGGGGGGGGGGGGGAAGAGAGAGAGAGACTCGGGCGTGATGGGTTGGGTAAGAAAGGAAAATGGTAAGAAAGGGACGGATATGGGTAGGGTAGAATTTAAGTTTTAACTTTTTTATTTTTAAATATAATATAACAAAATATATATTTGAGTCGAGATGAGTTCCAGCTTCAAGCTTTGAGTCAAGTCAAGTCGAGCTCCACTGCGTTTGAACTTGGCTCGTTTTCAAAACGAGATAGGTCATATAAAGCTCGACTCACCTTGAGTCGTCGTTTGAGCTGAGTCAAGCTGAGCTAGATCAAGCCAAGCTGAGTGAGCTTTTCAAGCAAGCTTGGCTCGTGTACAGCCCTAATTTCAGATACTAAGATTATAATTGCCCTGTGCATTCGGATTTCAGAGGAATAGTTCCTTCCACATAATGAGAATGCAAGTGAGACCCACCATGACATTTGTGGAAAACCCACCTTGTCCATCCATTTTGCCATACCTGTAAGAACTCTATTCAGTGGGCCTTACTGATCAACGGTCTGGATTGTCATTCAGTTGGACTGGATGATTGAGTAGACCAGTGGGCCCCACTTTAGGTGATGCGCTGCGCAGTCTATCTGCACAACTTTGCGTACTAGGGCTGGAATGCTATAGCTGTCCTATGTAGACAGCAATTTGAGTTGAACTAGGATGCTACAATGTGGAGCATGGGAAAGAGAGTTGTGATGGGTTTCAAACTCTCTCTCCACAGACTCTATAAAAGAGAGCTGGCCCCCAATCCTACACCACGGCAGAATTCGAGTCCCATCTTTTGAATTGTATTCTGGTATTCTTATCCGGCTTCCATGGCGGCATCTCATCTAGATACGCTATCTAAACCCCTGATCGCCATGTCCCATGCACAGACAGATCCGTGGGCCCATTCCGCACATAGATTAAGTCCCACAGTTGGTATCAGAGCCATCTGTGCACAGGCATGGATGATCAAATTCATCTATTTCGAGTTCTGATTCGAATTAAGTTTTTTTTCGAATTCAAAACCCATGCAGTAAATCAGGGTTTATATCAGGGATTTTAATCCCAAATCCAGAATTAGGGATTTCGAATCCCAAATCCCACGTTGGGGACTTCAGATCCAAACCCCAAATCCAGATATTGATTAGGGATTTTGCATCCAAAATCTCAGATTGGGGATTTCAGATTCAAAACCCCATAATTCAGCCTGATAATCAGCGATTCCTATTCTCATATCGGAAATTGGGGAATTTTCAGATTTCAAACCCAAATTTCCAAATTAGGGATTTCAGTTTTCGGATTCCCAAATTTGAACAATTGGGGATCTTAAATTGGAATCACAGACCCAGTAGCAGTGATTTCGGAACTCAGATGTCACTGTTGGGGAACTCAGTAACAAAGCCCCAAAATTCAGACATGATATTTTCGGGAATCCCAAATCGGAGGATTAGGGTTTCTGAACCCAACTCATGTAACAGATTAAAGACCTTCGAAACCTCTAATCCTTCTCGTTAGGTCTTAGATAGCATTAGGTTTGCACCCTCACCTGTATGGCAGACATGGATTTCCTGTCTCCCACCGATATTCTTTGCTTTTCCCACTGAGCCGCAAGAACTTTTAATCGAGGACGGAAGCGCCATCTTCATTGGCACCGTCGAAGATATCTGCAGCCGGGCCTTCGTCGGATTGCGAATGGACAAGCGGCGGTGGAGGAGTCCCATCTCTCCCTCTTTTGCCTACAGCAGCCGAACTAGGTCGAAAATGACCTTACACAATAGACGGGTCAGCGGCCCTGATTTTGATAGTCTCGGATCCGCTTAAAGATTACAACCCGGATCCGCCTTTATAAGATTGGCCCAATGCATGTGCTGGGCCCATTCAGTACATTACCGCCCACTGTTATGCATCTGTTGGGCCTGATACCTGTACTTGCCCGTCATCGTATCCAGGGACATTACATCCAATACATTCTATCACCTAGTGGGCCCCATCAGTAGATCATTCTCATGGTTATTTATTGGGCACATCTATTAGATCATGTGGTTAAGATTCATCTATATATATATATATATATATATATATATATATATATATATATATATATATAGGGAAAAGGTACCATGCGCTCCAGCTCACGATGAGCTTATCGTGAGGTTGAGCTATGTGAGCCCCACCGTGATGCGTGTCGACCATCAACACCGTGCATTTGACGGTTCCCCTTTAAATAATGGGATATACCAAAAATCAGCCGTATACGGAACTCAGGTGGGCCATACCATCCAAAATCATGTGAAGATACCGTTAAAACATATAAAAGCACTTGGTGGGGCCCACCTGAGTTTTGAATGCTGCTGAAACTTGGTCTGAACTCTCATACATGTGGGAGACACATAATGGATGGGCTGGATTTGAAAACCACATCTTTTGTGGCCCCCAAAAATGATTATGAATGTTTTAATGGTTGCACGGCCCCTTTCCACTTCTGTATGTGGTGTGGCCCACACAAGTCACGGATTGACTTGATTTTTGAGATCTAACTCCACGGTGGAATGGCGCATCTGACTGATGGAGTAGATGTTCGAAAGGCATCACGATGGGGCCCACACAGCTCGACTACATGGGATGGAGCCGTGAGCTCGAGCGCATTGTACCTTTTCCCATATATATATATATATATATATATACACCCACATCTAACTCATAAACATTCGGCCCACAATGAGCACTCAAGCGAGTTTATTTACGGATAGATAATAGAGATCATAACCTTTATTTAATGGATATTTAGAATATGGGTTTGACCCATCCATATTATGGACTCCCATGGATGGATCTACACATCTAATAGTAAAAGGTTATTTTTTGTCTTGTCTATCATGTACATCATATACACCACATTTGTTTTACTCACTGATGATTGCCTAACAAATAGAGTCCTGATATGACCCTATAGGCCCATCATCCATCCTTAGGTGTTAATATTGACAGTTGGGATATATGGTATGAAACCTATCTATATGTTTCACTTTTAAGGTACCTTTATTTTCCATAAGGTTAATACCAACTAACTTATGGGGGGCATCAGACTAATTTTTTATGTAATCCATTAAGAGGTAGGATTATAATCGTAATCCTAAGTCCATATTTGTAATATTGGATTCAGTTGTGTTAGCCACTATAGTGACCTCAATTGATGAAAATATTACAAATATAGACTTGTAACATTGGGATAAGCGGATTGCATCTAGTTGCGTTCACTTTTTTTTTTGTGCAGTAACAAAAACATAAACGATAACCGTTTGGCAGACACGTGAATGGGTGAAGTAAATGGTGTTGGTGATGTAAAGCTAAAAGACTCATCTCACCCACAGGTGTTGAGTGTCTCAGATTTACATGACTGACATTACTTGGTTTCATGTTCAAGAGAATCACTAGCATATTATTATTACCACCCACAGGAGGAATGATGATGATGTAACAGATTCTCACCAGGATGAGATGGTTGGGCCCATCGTTATCCTGGATGATTCAATTGATGCATCCCTTAGCAATTGAATTGATTAACTTTGCCTAATATTTGTTTACATTCACGAAATTGTTTTATAAAATTATGAACTAATGTGAGTATATATGTATCTCTTTTATTTCAGTCTCAATTCCAACTAATCAAAATCAAATCCTTGCTCTAAATGGATCTAATTATTTTCAATGAAAGAACGTCATTAAAGTTGTACTGGGTTGTCTTCAATTAGATCTGGCCCTATTAACACCAGAACCGTTAGAACCATCAGATGATGCTACTGAAGCTGAATATAATCGATGGGTTGCATGGTTTCGATCAAATGATATATGCCTAAAAGTAATTAAGTATTCAATTTCTGAATCTATGAAGGGCGTCATGCTTAAAACAGACAATGCCAAAACTTTCCTTACTAAAATGGGAAAACAATTCAAGAAATCTGATGTCACGCCCCAAACTCGGAAACCGGGCTCACAAAATTTTCGATTACTGAATCTGGCGCCGACAGCTTCCGTAGTACCCCATTCTCAACTCCCGGCACCCATATATCAGGTTCCGATCCTGGGATGCTAAAAGGAGGATTTCTAATATCCATTTAATTCATAATGAGCATAACATAAGCATAACCCATGAACAATAACCACAAGAACACCACCAAAAAATCCAATATGATCAAAAACTTTTGAGTACAATGCGTAGGAAAGGAAAATACAAAATAGTGACAATAACAAAACTCCAGAAGCTCTTCTACACGCTCCAACTATGGCGAGACTAAGGCTGCGTCATGGCGTCACCTGCACGCATCAACGTGCATAAGCTTATGGAAAGCTTAGAGGGCGGTGTAAGTGTGTGCGCAATATAAGCGTGCTTAGAATGCAATGTCAGAATAATGCGGTAATGTGCTGATGAGTACATGAACGCAATCACCGTACCAAGGCTATGCGGTGCAGGATATGAATGTAATCGGCCACGTCCAGGCCATGCGATGCAGAATGCAAGTCAAGCATGTCAATCCTCATCATAATCAGTACAGTTCTCATTCTTGATAATCACCGGGGTTCAATACACTCCAAATGGCACTGCCGCTCTCCTAGCCGCACAGTCCAAGTGAGTGTAAGAAACCTCACTATCTGCCTAGCCAATAGTCTGTCAATACCTATCCGGCACATCAATAGCGGACTCATTCACGAGCTGGTTAAACTCAGCCTACTATTGCCCTCTACCCTTAGGCGAGTAAGGCCACACCCATTTCCAACCGATCACGACACAGTGGGAGACGCAGCCTCCTGGTATTCGGCCCTCGTGCACTCTTATATCCACTCGGTCTCGACGTTGGAGTCATCCTCTGATACCATCGGGTTCAGGGACTTTCACCCAGGGACATCTATAGCGCCCCAATTGCTTAGAACAAGGTTTCCGGTATCCAACCAGCCACCCACGGTATGTTTGTGGAGGCTATGGCCCTGTTGTCGTTAGGGCATATCATAACCACACATATGCAAGTGCATGTATTACACTATCAGTCATGCAACCATCTTGCGTGAAGCACGCGCTCATGTAGGGCAACCCTGCCTATCAAGGAGCCCATAAACAGTCTGCCCGAAGGTATATGCTATGATCAGTCACTACTTAACTCAAGCATACATATGATGCGTATGATCATGAATCATGGGACGGTACTAACCTTATGATATGATAGTGGTCTCTGCTTAAAACGAAGATGGGCCTAAATGGTCTGTAGACTACAAATACAGGCCTATCAATGGGCCTTAGGAAAAGTGATAATGCGGACATTTAACCGACATCATCCATACAATGGGGACGTCAAACCATCGTTGTTCCCAAGGCTCAGCTCACCTCAATAAATCATGTCGGAATCACACATTGCAATGTGCCTTAGGTACATCCCATTAGGCCTCAAATACATCAAATGGACCGTATCTCATGGGTCATACATTCATCAAGTGGGCCAGCTCAATGAGCCTTACCAATGGGCCTTAGGTACTTTGCAATGGGTCATAACTCATGGGCCTTGCATTCAT